>OV743716.1:2658631-4055751 GCA_928272305.1 Volucella inflata | reverse complement strand
GTATTCGCACGAGATATCAAAACAATGCGTTGATCGAGGCTCTTCAGGTAGTACAAGTACCACCACCAGTAGCACATTCGAAGTCGTGTGTAAGGCTCGGACTTCACCTTTGGTGAAGGGTCGAGGCCTATCTTATACCTCAGCCATTCTGTGGGGCATGACACTCAGTTGCAGTGCCTTTCGACATCGAGTATATTAATCAGTTCAATAGCAATCAAATAGTTGAGCACGCTACAACAACCATTCGGTCTGGGTACAACCCACGGCCGCCACGATACGCCCACAAGGAGGTCTACTGCTAGGTCAGGCTGAAACAGTTCCAGGGGTATTTATCTACTGCGCTTATGAGTTGTCACTCGCTAACTGACTATTTCGTTTTCTGCTAAACAGTTCCCCTGCGAGGCTACGGGTTCTCTCGAACACTGATCTGACATCGTAGAACGAGTAATTTGGAAACTTACACAGAGCATGCAACCAATCCGCTGATTGGCTCCATATGAGCAACTCGCCTCCCCGCTAAGGAGTCATGCCCGGTCAGCAGACAGCCCGGGTTAAGGGAAAAACTCCTTTTTGCTAGCGACCCATTTAGTTTTGTATCTAGATACAACACATGAATTAAATAAGGCCTTACGGTCTTTCACACGTATTTAAAGGGAAACCTTTCCTTATCTTGAAAGCTATACCGCGATGTATCGCTTCCAGATCAAGCTTAGGAACTCCCAACAATACCTGCATTGCCTCTTTGGAAACAGTACGGCACACAGGTAAATATCGCAATAGGTATATTTGGTAAGTGCCGACGGCGGCGTTCCATAGTCATTACTCTGCCGTACCAAGCCGACGCCCCATATACTGCACAAGCAACAAAGATTTCTTCACTGCGAGAAGATTTGATGAACAGTCAATTTTACGCTTTGGACCGGTAAATTAGCCGCCAAGATCATATGACGTCACAACTCTAGATTTTTTTTTCCTTTAGGGCTACGTAATGTCCAAATTCTACATGTTTTAGTCAGCTACGATTGAGGATGAGGAAGGCAACACTATTTGAATCACTTATCAATTGAAACTTCAGAATGAACCATTTCAGCTGGAGTTACGGCCAACCTTTGATCGAAATTTTCTGCAAATATTATTGATTGCTCTTTATTTTTGAAAAAAAGGCCCCTAAAAGAATTACTCTTTATTTGTGAGAGCAGAATTTTGTATAGAATCACTGGCCACAGCTTACGAATGATAAATTTTCTACTTTTCTGCACTAAATGGACTGAAATTTCCTTCAAAATCAAAATTAGTAGTCCAGGGATGGAAATTTCATAATTTTCATCACCCAACTAACCCATACAAAATGGCAAAATTGCATAGTCTTTCGCAGAACTCTACAAGACATCGTCCGCAATATATGGAAAGATACTTCGAAGTACTATTGCTTTCGGCTAAATAACGTTCAGCAAAATAGCGTTCAGCAAAATAAAATGCAGCTCTTTATTTTCTAGTCGTTAAAATCTGCAAACATTCAAGAACAATCTATGTACGCGTCGGTATTTCCTTTATAAAAAAGAAATCATCAATCAGGGCCACATATCAAGAAGATATGCCTAGAGTGTTGTTAGCGGTGGTAAATGAAAAGCGAAATCTTCATTATATTTTGGCAAGAATGTAGAGCAGCAATGCAATCAACTTAAACAATAATCTGTATTGTCGGATCTATTATTATGAAGAAACAAGCTCTTAGTGCGTACCCACACATTCAAAATCGAAGGTAGCGTTGATTGGCCCATACGTGAGGAAAAGAAGTGCTAGAGAAGCCATACAATGAAATCTATTGACTAAGCGCAGAGAAACACAGGAAAGTCCTCGTAGGACGGTGGGCCAGAACGGTCGAAAAATTCTCAGCAGCTTGAAAAAATTAAGAATTAAATTGAAGAAATCGGACACGTATTAATTACATATATTTAGACCTGGGATTCATTAGCGGTCCAAGGGCATTAGTAAGTAAATACGTACGAGTATCAATTGAATTCTTTATTTTTCCTCTGTAAATTGTCAACTAAACACCAAAATGTTATGACTGCTTTAATTATTAACAATGCTCGTCGAGACTAGTCATCTATACATATAACTATGATAAGCTTCGCTTTTACTTGTACATATGTACAGGTGCATAGTGCCTTTGTGACTGTCATACCACATGTGTGCAAAGATTATATATGTTTCTGAATTATTACTAGATACAAGAAACTTAGTATCTGCAGTAGGTTTCCATTAATTTTCAATTAATTTCACAATGCATTCTAGCACTTAACTTTCTCAGCGAGTCACTCAGTACGTACTCTTTTCATTTAAGAACGCCGGTCTTCCATCGTATTCACAGGACATTAATTCCTCCCCTTTAAGTCTTAAATACACAACATTAAAAATTCAAAGTTCAACATTTAATTTTGTGAGAAACGATGTTTTATCGCATTTTTATGAACTTTCTACACGAACATGTCACTAAAGAAAATTTTGACACAAATCTTCCCGAAAGCGTTGACTGCAAGGAGCAACTTTTGCTCATTTCATGCTTCTTTATAACCTCTGTCGTGTCATGTGAATATATTTTGCTTATTATCTTGTATCTATGTTATGTTTCCAGGTCTATGCAATAAAAGAACAAATTACGAAACGCTGCAGGAGGTATTTGCTTACGAACCGCATGTGTATATTTTACGAAATGAATAGTGAATATTAGACAGAAAATATTTCTGTGTCAACAGACCGTTTGTAGATTTTCAATTTGCATTATAGGTTAATTGAAATATTTGAGGGGTGTTCGCGTTCGATTGCATCACATACGAGTATGAATAACGTTTAGCAAATCCTCCTCCTCCAAATAGCAGAAATTCGTGATATTATGTATTTTTAACATGAATTTATAAAACGAAATAGGAGATAGGGCATAATACATAATGCTAAAACCAATCTTACCCTCGTTACAAAACAAACGTACGAACACTTATATTTTCGACTACGATTAATATGCATAATCATATGCATAAGCCTGAAAATAATGTGAAAACCAAGACTCAGTCTTTTGAGGCTCCTAGATCATTGTTTATTATCAAAAAGAAGTTCATTCTTTCTTCTTCATTACCTAAATAACAATTACCGTAGCAGACAGCTACCAACATATTCAAATTACGAGTAATGTGTTCAGAATAAAAGACATTAACTTATTGCAATAAATTTTCACAAATGTAGGGATATGTGGATATGAATTTTTCTGTCCTGTCAATGAAAACCATTTAAACCCAATCTATCTTCCACTATGTTCAGTTGGTCTTCAGTTCAAATTAGTTGAAACAAGGTTTCAGGCTTTAAATTATTGTTCACTTAGGAGGATTCAATGCAGTTTTTTCAATGATAGGCCCAGCTTTTCAAAAAATATTCCACTGATTTGTCCCAGAATTTGACCCGGAAGCATATTGAACTCCTATTGCAACTTAGTTTATTTTTGAATTACTTTTTTACTAAATAAAAAAATAAAAAATTTTAAGTTATGGAAATCTTTGTTTGGACTCTTACAATTTTTTCTGTTAAGTGGAAAAGATGATATCCGCCAAGTGGCTGGCGTCAGTGTTGATACACATTTATGCTCATTTTATCGCATTTTCCATGACGTTCCGCAAGATTTCCGGTGATAACTGTTCGCATTCCTGTCGAATATTCTCCTTAAGGGCTGCGATTGTCTTAGGCTTTTTGGCGACTTCAATTAGCCCCAAAGAAAGAAGTCTGGGATGGTTAAATCGGGGGATTTGCTGGCCATGACAAATCACCAAAACGGGAGATTACACGACCTGGAAATGCTTCCTTCACAATATCTATTGTGGCTCGTGCTGTGTTTGCGATTGCACTGTCTTGTTGAAACCACATGTTCACCAAGCCCCACTCATCCAATTCCGGCAGTTTACCATGGCCCTGTAGCCTTCGCCAGTGACCGTATTGCCGATGGCGTCTTCAAAAAAATACGGTCCAATTACTCCTCCCGCGTTAATGCCGCACCACACAGTGGCTTTGAGTGGATGTAATGGCTCTTTGAGCATCACACGCGGATTTTTAGTGCCACAGAAACGAAGATTTTGATTATTGACGTAACCGCTAAAGAGGAAATGCGCCTTGTCACTCATCATGAAAATCGTCCTCTTCATTGTTGAGATGTTCAGAGGCATTAACTGATGCACTGTTTGCACTTTGTACGGGAACATGTGTAAGTCTTTCACTAAAACTCGCTGTAGGGTCCGTTTGGTTATGTCTAAATGCGTGGCCCAACGTCTGGTTGATGTTTCTTCTCTCTCAGCAACATCGGCAGCCACAGCCGCGATATTCTCACCCGAACGACCAGTCCTAGTAGCTAAACGCCGGAATGTTTGTCCAGTTGGCGCAACACGAAGTTGAAGATCACGCTGCGCTAAAACCATCGACCGATTATTGGTCAAAAAATCGACACAATTATTCGACTCTCTTGTAGAGTATAGTACTCCTTTGCTTGTCTATTTGTATACTGCAGCTGTCTAGTCACGCCATTTGCAAAAACTATAAAATCTTCCGATAGGGTGATCTAATGTTTCTTGCCGTTTCGACGAACTTGTTGAAAACTTGGATTTACCATTGTCGAAAATGTGGTGATGCGTAAATTTTAGTTTCGCAGTGTTAATTTAGCCTCCATGTCACTCGTGCTATTGTAAATACCAGTCTTTCCGATTAGTTCTGGAGGCTCTGCGTTCTTACAACATAAATGCATATCTATCAGCAATTTCTTCTTCTTCCTACTTGCTTTCACGAAATTTATCTCAAATCCGTTTGTCTCGCAACCTTTTACAGGCACAAAATATTTTATATTCCTGGGTTCGTTCACAAATCGGTGGCAATCGTTGTAGATCTAACTCGTTTTTTCTGTTGTAAAAGATTATCCAGACAAAGAAATGGCATTCATTTAACCTTTTTCTCCATTTACATAAACTTCATAGCCTTTAGTAAATCGTTTAGTAAATGTTTCAGCGATAAAAGAAAAACAGTACAAAAACCCACTATTGCGAGCATGCATGGTGTGAACGTATGTAGGTGCAACCCTTACAGAAGAAATGCTCCGCAGTGTGGTCATCATTCTCACAGCAAGCATCGCTAGATGCTATCGTTGTGCACAGCACACTTGAAGACTTAGCAAAAATACCTCGTTACGGCGCCAGTAAGCAGTTTGCAATCTTCCTCATTCGTTTGGTCTACCGTCATCTGAAAGTCACTGTATTTGCAATTATGCTTACAGGAGACCCATCTGTCAATGGAAGTCCTCTCCTAGCCCACAGAAATTTGTATCGCAAATTCAGGCATGAAGACATTCTGCTCTGGGCCTCATCTAGCAAGTTAATTTGCGTTGCCATTTCTGGTGATTCAATAACGACCTGAGGTACAAACAAGACTCAATTAACTCAACGTCTGATTGCTTTCAGAGAAGCATCTTATTCCTTACCATCGGGAATGCGTATATCTCCACGTAGAAGACAAAACCAAGTTTTGGTAACGAGTACTAAAATTTAAGATTTTTTTTGAGTCGTCTGTAAAAGGGCTTTCCTGGCTCACATTCGGGGCAAAATCATTCCTGAACAAAGCAAATGCCCATTTCGTACTTTCGTAGTTATTGTGTTATGTAGATGGCATGTCCATAGGACTAAAGTGAAGACTGTCGGCATGAAAGTCATCGAAACTCCAGTGCTTGTTATACCAAAGCTAAGTTCCTTTTAAAACAAAATGTGGTTTTGTGTCATTCTTTGTGGCCTGTTAAAAATATATTCGCGGATTTATGAAAAAGCTTGTTCCACTGACGCCTTGGATAAAATTCGCCTTCTCATAGCAAAGTATGCTCTTCGGTGGAAACCCTTAATACTACCAGATAGCCGACAAGGCGTTACAAGTTTTCGACACAACTTGTTTTGTCCAAAGAAATTCGCTATGCACGATTAAGCCCAAAGAATTAGCTTCGTTAAATGATATACGAGTATATTAGTCAGACCATTCTCCATTCTCTTTTGCTTTTGCTTTTCCACCAACCTAAGATCACGACTAGGGCTGGTTATGATTTTGAGCAAGCGAGTGCAAGGCGTAATCCGACAGGAGGTAAATTAACATCATTGGAATATATGTTCCTAAGCTAGATTTTGAGCTGCTTTTAGCAAAGAGTCGACCAGCATGTATAAAGCAGAGGAGATAGAACACCGCACTGCAAACAAACCCATTACATATTGGCCCCATCCAGCAATCTCATGAGGTTCCGTTCCCCTTTTTTAATCCACATAACTAGTGATTCAAAAACGCCGTGCTGTCGACCGAATTGCAGGTGCCGTCAAAAACGGTCTGCAACAGGATGCAGTTAATTTTCGAATCCTATTCAACATCTATTCAAGCGATCTTGTGACTTCACTTCACTCTGAGCGTACGCAGAAGACTTTTTCGGGTGTAAATCAGGTTCAAAAACAGAGGTCATTGATATAAGTGACTACGATAAAAATTAAAAGATATTGCGATGACTAGAAATTGAAGATCAACTTCCAGAAGTCGGAAACCATTTCTCTTAGGAACCCCTTTTGCCTGCGGGTACTGGAAAGAATTTGCGAAAGTTTTGGATCGTGGCACAAAGCACATAACCATTTGCTTTACGAAATGTAGTCTGATACATTTGAGATCTGACTAAATCAAAGTCTTTGTTTTGAAAAGAATATACTACCTTGATCAGAAAGTTCCCGGAATAACCGGCGATCGCCAATACACACAGAGATAGATGTACTCTTGGCTACGTAACTTCTGCAAATGTCAAGCTATGATGCTAAGATTTAGAGGGAATATGAACAACAGATGTACCAACTTAACAAAATAATGGGAGCGCCACACGGTGGTTATTCCGGGAACTTTCTGATCAATGTACGAGTAGTATGTGATCGTTGCTCTGGCCCGAAAAAAAACGTGCTTTTTCCCTTAAAAAGGGACTGTAGCAGAGAGCTCGATGCGAGGGTAAAGATTGTCTTCTAATAATCCGGCCTATGCTTGTATTTGGATGTCCACGTGGTTCAACGTGCGAGGAACTTTAAATTAAAAGAATTCGAAGTACATAAAGTTCGATCCTAATAAAGGGGAAACCTAATAAGAGTGGACAATTTCGTTATTAAATTGATTCCAAGGCACATTGCTAGAGCATTACCACGGCGAACAATCTTATCTCCGGGGCTTATTACCCCAAACATTCATGTATATCACGAGAGCGTGCACTTTTAGCGGGTTTGCTCTTCAAAATGCGTTCCTCTATTTTGATAAAAAAAAAAGCTAATCCAAGATATTAATATGAGTGATGCAGCTTATCTTGTACGTCGTTTGAACAGCTGTGCACAGGTGACTAAACTACGTCGCACAATGCAGTGCGGGGCGTTTCCGTTTCAGTAGGGTGGTAGGGAGTCACGACGTTACTGATGTTGCTTAGCAGCACCATAAATTTTGGTGGCTTAAGATAATTAAGGAGAATCCTCATAATTTAAGTAAATAACGACTAAGGCTATATTTCAAGTTTTTTAAATAAAGCTTTAGAGTTGAAATGAAGATACGTAGGTGTGATTTTGACTGCCTACACTAAAATATTTACAACACTTTAGGTAATACACTTTTCCATTCTGTCTTATTTTAATTATTAAATTCTTTTCTATCTACATGAAGGTTGTGGACATGCGTTGGGGTGTCCGAGATGAAGCAACAGACGATCACATGACAACAGAACTTTGTATGCGTGAAATTGCGAATTGTCAGCGGTTATCGATGGGGCCGAATTTTGTTGTATTCCTCGGTCAAAAATACGGGTATCGGCCAATTCCAACGTACATTGTTTCATCTGAATTACAACTATTAAGGTAAAACTAAGGGATAAAATCATTTTTGGAAATTCATTTCAAATTTGTTGTAGAGATGAACTGACTTCAATGGGAGTGGACGGAATGCTGCTTGATTTATGGTACAAAAAGGATAGCAATGCTGTTCCACCAATTTCAGTCCTTCAACCCATTTCTTCGATTCTCATCAATTTCAACAATAAGGTTCTTAAAACCGAAATCATTTGAAAAATGTATCTTCACATAAGCATTCTATATATAGAGAGTTCCGAAACTTCAAGCTGAAGACCAGGCGGTTTGGTGGGATACTCTTAACAAAATGCAGAAACTTCTTCGCAAAGCTGCTCTTTCATTAAACACCAATGGAGGTATGGACAAAGAAACAATGCACAACTATTTCATGTCAGGTAAAGTATTATATGCCCGTCATGTATGTTATGCTTTCTTGAAGATGACAAACTTTTGTAGTAACTGAACGTGAGGTTATTAATGGAATTCTAAATGTTAAAAACACCAAGAACCACTGTCTGGCTTATGTCCGCTACATCAACAACATCAATTTGCAGAATTTGAAGAAAGCATCACTCTTCGTGGACATTATTAATCGAAGTTTGGATACGGAATCTTCAAAACTTTTGGCAAATTTACGTGATGAACGGCTTCCAAATAAGATCGAGACGACAAACATGCAGAAGTAAGTTTTTTCGTTTCAACCAGAGTCAGGAGTATTACCCCTTTCTAGTCACAAAAAAAAACTAAAAATATCTGTTATTTTTTGTATCAGGTACACTGTAGAATGGATTGGGCGCGAAGGTCTTGACATTGAAACCCACGAGGAATATCTTAATCACTTTATAGCACATTTTTATAAAAATATTGTAAAACTAGTCGATCGTGCGATGCGCAAAGAAGACTCCAGTGCACAGGGGCAAATAGTAACTGAGATCCTTCAGCATTTGCACGCTTGTAATAATTCGGTTAAAGTATTCTATGGTCGTGAAGAAAATCTCGAACATATCAAGCGATATATGCTGGGGGATTCAGATAAGCCACTTGTCCTTTATGGCGAAGGAGGTTGCGGTAAGACATCATTATTAGCAAAGAGTGCATCTTTAGTAGCAAGTGATTGGTTTGTTGATAAGAGACCCATAAATGTCATAAGATTCTTAGGCACAACACCCGATTCTAGTGCATTAACACCAACTTTGATTTCCATTTGTCAACAAGTAAGTACGATTCTGGATATAAAACATACGATACATAAAATATTTCAATTGTATATGATGATGTATCTTCTATTTTAGATATCTTATAATTACATGTTACCTTTTGAGAATATTCCCGACGATTTAGTACCTTTAACAGCACATTTTAAGCAATTGTTAACTTATGCAAGTCCCGCTCAACCATTAACATTGTACCTTGATTCAGTGGATCAATTAACTGGTACACAAGATGCAAACAAAGTTTCCTGGATACCAACACGATTGCCACCGCATTGTAAGGTAAGACAAAGGAGATTGCCTTAGAAATTCCAAAGGGCTATAGAATTCTATGAGGTCGAATAGAAAATGTGTAGACATACTCGTACTTTTTGCATGTGCATGCCATTCATATAAATGTGTCTTTAATGTTCTCCATTGGACTTGAATATCTTTTCTAAATTTTTTCTTCAAAATTGTATATACACAATTTGTTATCGGTGTAAATATCATGTTACAAAAGGAACTCAAAGATACTTACTTAATTTTTCTTGCATGCGTTTATTATATCCTAAAATTTGTTTCTTATTATCACAATCTATCTCTTCATATTCTTATTATAAATGACTTTATTCATAGGGACAATATCTATTTTTTTCTATTGTACCTACACTTTCCTTGTTTGACAATAAAAAATTGTTTTCAACAATTTTAGAAATTATTCCAGAAAATAACTACTCGTAACTTACGATAATTTTTTTTTCCGTGCTAATTTTTCCAGTTTGCCAATCGGTTGGATACATCGATTAGAAAATTGTTTTCGTACAGATACATTTCCATTTAGGAACAACTTTTAATTCCCACTGTTATTTTTCACAGTCCTGTTCAAAATTATTGGTCAAACTAACATGTATAGACTTAAGCCAGAAGATCGTTTCCGTCTTATTAAACTTACTTCGAAAATTGGTCTTTAATTCGTGAAACGTATATACTATAAGACTACATGAGGTTTCACCATTCGTCGTGGTATATTGCTCCAGCAATCCAATACAACGTTCTATCCAGCCTTTTCTACAATAGCTGTATAGGGGATTGCCGCGGTCTTATCATGATCTGATTCCGTCCGATTCAGGTAATCTTGACAAAATATTGAAGAAGGATTAGAGTTGTTAACCTGCAGAAATCCGGTTTCTTCGCTAATTAATCTTATTTCAGAGTTCACTGCGTTTTCTTATTATTCGAACCAGATCTCTCAATCCACTTCAAACGAAATATTTCAAGACCTTAACAAAATTGTCTTCATGCTTGACACACTATGCTCAAGCATTGTTTATTTAGTGCTGTGTCGAACAAAACTCTACATTTTTGCAATTTTTGCACATACGTATATCTGTGTTGCAACTGCGTCGATTATGGGGTTAGGAAAATCGTTTTTCATGCTGGTCAATTTAGGAAAACCTTGTTACTAACTTTTTATTTTGAGTGTTGCAGTTTCTCCACTATTGGTTTCCTAATGAAAGGACTTTCGCGAATGTCTATTATTCCAAATATTTAAACCCTGTGTCGCACACTTTTCATGTGATAAGAATCCGCTTTACAAATTTTACTTCGATGCCTCGTCAGAAAAGAAGTTAGGATTTATGGGCTATTCTTACTAAGATTGGTGCATGCAATAAATCTTTTTTAGTCTTTGCCTTTTCAGTTAAAGGTTTTTTACCAATTTGTTTCTTCTAAACAACGTAACAAGCATTCGGGAGGTTTCATCTTAGAGACCTTAAAGAAGTCGACTTGCTCTTTAAACATTTAGCTTAATCATCAAAATAGTGTAATAGTCTGCCTCTCCGCTGTAGAACGGGAACAAAAGAGTATGTTAAGCTTATATAAATTCCAAAATAATAGCTTAACTAATTTGAAAACCTCCGACAGAAGAATTTAATGCTATGATATCGGCTGTTATTAAAGTGAAATTTTAACACCCAGCCATTATCTTTGGGTAGCACTTGCATCGTCGAAACTGGAAAACTTTCCATTCTAAGCATATGCTGTGATGACAAAAAAAGCGAAATATCTAGGTTTCCTGAAGCAATGTAAAAAATATTTTAGCCCACCTGATCTTGTCACCATATACGATACATATAATGCATTTATCCGCCTAATATTGGTGTACAACGCTCATATTTTATCAGCTGCCTCCAACCTTTGTTAGCAGGGCTTCCTTCAAGTTTTTAAAGCTATCTCTAGTCGATGTCCTCTCCATTTGTTACAAAGAAATATTCAAATCTATTACCCTTCATGTGCCCTGTTCCCACCATAAAACATCTTCTACATCCACTTCTTGGTATAATCGTAGACTCCGCTCTCTATGGAACAGGTTGTGGGCGGTATTCTTTCGTACCTACTCTTCTTCTGACTAATCAAACTGCCAGTATAGGAAAATAGGCTACACTACAACTCTCTGTATTAACAATAGCTTAATAATCCACAAATCGATCGACCCAAAACTGACTTCCTAAAACACACTGTTAGGTGATCCTTCTACTATCGAAACTTTTTGCCAACAACTCTTTCGTAACAAATCCCTAGTATGTACTTCAATGGCCCACCAAATTTCTGCGTTGGTCCTTTGTTTACTTAATATTTCGATTTTGCTTTTATTGAAGAAATATTACAAGATCTTAAAAATGTGTTTCAACTCAAAAATGCTCTTTAAAACTGTTTCTCCCCCTTAAATACCTATTTCTTCTTTCTTTATTTGAAAAACCTCTCTTGCAATACCAATACACAGAGATCAACAAATGAAGTTAACAAATATTGTCCCATTACTAAACGCTCTTATATACCCTAACTCTTTGAAACCATTTTATACGAAGCCTCAAGCTCTGATTTTCTGGAAAGGCAGATCAATTCCCACCTAGTTGAATTCGTATCTTTTGGTCTCGCAGCATTGGAAAGTGGCAAGAACATCGATGTTGTCGCAACCGCTTTCACTAAAGTTTTTGATAAGATTGTTTCTCATTTATAAAAATGGATATCTTCTTATCTACTTAACTGATTTCGATCTGACGTTTCAGTTCCTTTGCTCGCTTACTCTGGGGTTCCACAAAGGTAGCCGTAACTAGAAAGGGATCGTTAAACACTCCTCCATATCCCTCTGGTTTAATCTCTACAACACCTTGATATATTATTTAAAAGTAAGTTTAAGTGCGAACTGATAGCATATCAGTGAGATAATTTTTGAAGTCAACACATCAATTAGTTTTATAAAACGATGCCCCAATGAATCTGTAACCAGATTTCCTTATGTTAAATTTGATCGCCCCCTCCTTGACATTGCCAGCCAATCCTGGTTTCTCTTTTATATATTTCGTGCTACTTAAATAAAGGCAATTTCGCCGATTTGATTTGCGTGATCTGCACTGAAACGATCTTTTAATCAAGACCGCCTATATCTTATCAAAATGAATTCTGAAGAAAAGCATTGAAATATAGTTGACATACTTTTTATTCATCGTCTGTTCTTAAGTTACATCGACTTTACAACTCTATTAACTTCAACACAAATCCAAGTTATTTACTACGTTGTCTTCGTTTCTTGTATCTACCAGTTCATCGCACCTCTTATGGTTTTAAAGAACCAATCTCCCGTATTGTGCCGTATGGTTAACTCAAACCTCTCCGTTTTTGAAATCAAATTAGGCATTTCAAAGTTAATCTCTACCAACATTTCCTTAACTGCTTGGTGAATCCTAATATTAAGTATGTATTAAGCTTAATATGAAAACTCGTCTCCTGGGGTAGAATATAAGTTAAGCTCCTTCATTTGTAAATATTACATCATCATTTATAATTAAGAGATAAGCGTAAGTTTTCATTTGCCTGGCTTGTGACGTGTTAAATTTAAGAGCAATCAGAAGTGCGCAGGACTTTTATAATATGTACATCCTGGAATCAACATCTGCATGCATTTGTAAATAATACATTCTCATCTAAGCTGTGTGTCGTTGCCTGCATCTTCATTTTCTTTATTGATACAAGCTTCGAAGCCTTTCTTCCAGATTATAATCTCTTGTGCAAATGAGGAATCTAATCCAACAGTATCCCAAGAATATCATGTTCTTTGTAAAATGATTGACATCGAGGAGAATTTCATAGAAGTAACCGCCCTAGGAGAGGAACTAGCTATGAATGTGATTAAAATGTGGATGAAAACAGCTTGTCGCGATCTAAATAACTATCAATGGCGTCTGGTGGCCAATGCCATTAGCAAGTGTTCATTACCAATATTTGTGAAGCTTGTGTTTGCAGAAATCTGTCGTTGGCGTAGCTATACCCGTCCCCAGGAGACTCATTTAGCATCAACCGTAATGGATTCGATTATGATGTTGTTTGAACGGATTGAGAAACAACATGGCAGGATCTTGGTATTCCATGCGTTAGCTTACATCACAGCCGCAAAATCGGGTCTATCCGAGAGTGAATTGGAAGATTTAATTTCTTTGGACGATAAAGTGCTTGATGATGTCTATCAGTATCATATGCCACCGGTAAGACGCATACCTCCATTGCTGTGGACACGTATTCGAAATGATCTTCCCAACTACTTGAGTGAAAGAGAAGCTGATGGAGTAAATGTGATGAATTGGTACCATAGACAATTTAGGGACACCGCTAAGGAGAGGTACTTCAAAAATATGAATATGGCGATGTATTTCCATTCAATGATTGCGGACTACTATCTGGGCATCTGGGGTGGAGGTGTCCCAAAGCCCTTTAAATTTACTGAAATTCAAAGACACAGGTTGAATTGGTTTTCAATTTTATATTCGTTTTCGATAATGTTTGTCAAATTTTCTTCCATAGATTTAACTTGGCTGATAAGGAAGGATCTGCAGATCGTAAGGTACCGATCCAACCACTCATGTTTTCAAGTAAGGATGGCTCTGTTACGCGATACAACTTGAGAAAGGTATTTGTTGATAAATAGTTAAAGCTTTAGAAAAGTCCTTTAAATTCTCTTCTCTTTGTAGTTTGGTGAGCTCCCATTCCATTTTGTCCGTTCGCGCCGATTTAAGGATCTCTTTGTTCATGTGCTCTTCAACTATGAATGGCTTCATGCTAAGCTCTCCAGTTGTCCCCTGCAAGCTGTTTTAGCAGATTTTGAAGATGCCTCATCAAATACTGATGACAAAGAGGCAAAACGTGAACTTATGCTGGTAGCTGATGCCTTGCGTTTAGGTGGTGCTATTTTGGCTGTATATCCAAATATGTTGGCTCCTCAGTTGATTGGTCGTCTTTTGCCAGAAATTGGCGGAAATGAAAATATAAAAATGCTTCTGCGTGCCTGTGATCGATGCGGACCGAAAGATTGCTCACTGATCCCGGTTAACCATTGCCTTCATACACCTGGTGGACCACTAAAAGTAAACATAATTTGATGTCACTCCAAAACCGAAATAAAGATTTATTTTTCAATTTTTCTTCTAGTATTCCTTGGAAGGCCACCAATTTGCAGTTTTTGCATTTTGTCTCACGAGTGATTTTCGTTATATGGTCTCAATTTCAACACATTTTATCACCTTTGATCTGTCGACTTCTGACTTAACCAGAGATGTTAACCCAGGAATCGAGGGTATTATGCAGCAGCTTGTCTTAAGCCCGGATAATAAATGGGCAGCTGCATACTCAAATAATAATCAAACAGTTTTGCTAAATATGCTTTCGAGTGAATTTGTAGTGATCGAAAACCCTTTTGAAGAAAATGACCAAGTGACGGGGTTATACTTGCTTAATTACAGGTACGCCCTAGGTAGTTTTTGTTTTGTAAACTCACTCATTAAATTGCTATTTTTTATGTGTCTTCCTCACAGCCTTTTTGTGAATACAAAACTTAAATGGGCCCGGTTTGATATGAGGGGCAATCTAATAAAGCAATTCTCTGCCCCAAGTGACGCTTCCGATTGGGAGATATTAAGTATTTTTCTTTATTTGGAAATATGGGGAAGGCTTCTATAATGAATATATTTCTAGGTATGGAATTTCTGAGCATTGACAATTATAACATGATTTACTGGACGGGAACCATTAGTGAAACTCGTTTACGACTAGATTCGACTAGAGGAGAAATACACTCTGAACCAGTGCTTTTCCATAGTGCATTGGCAGTAAATAAATCACGGAATCGTATCTACTGCTGTGCTACAAAGGATAACTATCAAGTAAGTAGATCTATCCAGTTTTTTTTTAATATAGCCAAAAGACTCTGTTTCCATTGTTCTGAGCTTTGATTTTGTTATTTCTGGCCACGCAAGATCTTGTGCGATTATTCTTTGATTGGCAATAGTGAGGATTGAAAAAACCTCGATCTGGCTGCTTGAATTTAATTTTTCATTGACAATCCGATCCTCTTGATCATTTTGGAAGATCAAGAACAGATCCAAGACCGCAAGCCAACTGCTAATTTTTCTCGCCATTGATTGACATCGTGTGGAATTTTCTTACAGATATGATCTTTAATACGGTTAACCTTGTCCTCATTAGTTTATTCTCCTTTTAGATTTTTAGATTCTAAACAAACCTATTTAGTCGCCTGGTTATTAATCGAATGGTTTCGAATGTTTTGCAAAACTATTCGCCTGATTTAAAATGGTAATCAAAGGAAGGGTTATGCTGATTTCTAACTTTTGCATTACCTGAATTCCTTTGTACAAAAAGCCTTTTAGCCTTTATTATGCTTAGGAACATTATTTCCTATCTCTTGCAATCTTTTTTTACGATTACTCCTACTAATTATAGTGATGTGACTATTATTCAACTGTTTTGCGCCATTCCTCGATCAGTGGATTGCATTGTTTTACAATTCTATTGCTTAGCATATTTCCAATTATATATTTTGATAGTGCAGTACATTCTAGATGCTGTGCGATGACATTGGCAATGACCATCGCTCTTATAAAATCAAGGAGTAGCAGGTGAAAAAGCGATCGATACTCAACACACTGCTTAATAAGAAAATTCACATGGTTCACGAAGAACCAGAATGAAGCGTGCCTCCTCCACAACAAGACTTCTTTTCGAACATTGCTGGGGAATACTTACATTCTTGCTTAAGTGAGGCTACAGTCTGGGGTGAACCAGGGTCTCATGCCTACCCAGCCGATGTTTTGCTAATTGCCCCTAGTCGCGCAAACAAAGTTGGCTGAGGTCTAGTGCTTCGACTAGTGTGCGTAACCTAATGTGTCCCTCTTGGTTGGAGTCGAAAACTTTTCAACTCATGATCAGAGCCCTAAATAAAATCTTGAGGGGACTTTGAGGGGACTACAAATTAAGACCGAAGTAGTAGCGATTTATAAAAATGATTCTTCGCATGATTCCCGCGCTGGTGTCGATGTCGCAGTTGATGCGGAACCAAGGTAGATAAAGTTGAAGTTGCCTATCGTGACGTTTTGTTCTAGGAATCAATGTAGAGTGCCCTCTTTTCTTGACGACATAATTTTTTTTTCTTTTTTTATTGACATCTAAATCCATCACAACCCTTTTCGCTTTGTCAGTCATAAACCCGCCATTGACATCTCGCTCGTCCCATTACATACGAGTATGTCAATGTCGTCTGCATGTGCGAGTAACTGAACAGAGTTTTGAAAGATGGTGCTTCTTGAAGATACCTGCGATCTTCGCAATTCTTTCAAAAACGATGATGAAAAAGTAACATACTCGTAGCAACGAATTAGCCTGTTGAATTTCTTTTATGACGCTGTAGGGCTTTGTTTTTTTTTATTACCATCCTTGACAAAGCTGCGTTCGTTCTCCAGAGATGCTTAGAGTACCTATAGATATGTCTCTGTATAGTTCTTCTCTAAAGAGGCTGTCATCTGCGGCTTTAACATCGATTCAGAGGTGGTGTGTAGTGTATCGATTTAGAACTCCGAGGTTTTTTTTTTAGCAAAATCTGCCGTAATTAAAATTTTATATAAAATGTCGAGGAGCCTTATTTCCGTGTTGTTGTTCTAATAATCTCGCTTCTTTAGGATCGGGGAAAAAAATTCGGAGGTTCAAATTGTCGGGCATACTTTCGTCGATCCAGATTTTTGAGACCAGTTGATATACTCATATGTTCCATTACGAAAATGTTGTCTGTTTTCGTCCAAAGTGAATGTTTTATTCTGTTTGACATTAGGATATCACCACCGATCTTTCAACATTTTCAGCACTGACCATAGTTCTATTGTATTATGAGGTTTCGTTTTCCATTCTTGGTGATTTTTGTTCGGCCGTTAAAGCATTGTCCCACTCTAAGGCCTCAGAGAGAGAAAACTGAAGCGTAGAATTCCTTCCATCTCTCAAGATGAATCTCCTCAACTGTCAGTTCTTTTATGATTACCAACAATCCAAGCTTCGCATTTGTTTCTTTCTGTGCCTAAAACGGTGGTGTTGTTAGGCTCATCATGTTACTCGTACACCGATCTCTATACTTTTTATTTATTTAATGGCATTTCCCATATAATGACATAAGTACGTTCCTCTCTTCTGCTGGGATTGGATTTTCTTCCCCCGTCAGGTACTAAACAATTGGCTTTGTAAGAGACCTTGTGCGCAAATATAATATTTCCTACAACAAACAAGACCATTGTCCTCAGAGAAATCCACAAATATTCTAGTTTTGTGTTGTCATTCAGTCATACTCGGCTTTGTTTATGTGAGATATTGTCATGCATATGGCATTCAGATCTGCCATCATGATCATAAAATCTACGTTCAATGCTTACCGATGGTTATAAGAGCCCTCAGACATATGTATCTCTAATTTAGGGTGGTAGTTTGGTGCGAACAGTACCGAGAGTTTGAAATACATACCCACTCGGACGAGATTATGAACACCCTTAAAATGTTTGTAGACAATACGGGGGGTCGTTTGGTTTGGGTTTCTTAGTACCGTATTGTGGTAAAACATCTACTTTCAGTTATTGCTTGGTTTGGCTTTATTAACAGTAAAACATCTAACTTGGAGTTATTTACATAAAAAAATGTCTGCAACGATATTGAAGACAATTTCTTTTTTGTAAAATTAGGTCAGCGTCTTTGAATACGAATCGGATGAAGCAAGTGGAAGTATTGCATGGAACCTTAAGGAACACCTACCACGTTTTGAAAATGATGACAAGGAAATGCTTCTCCAACTTCGCCTTGATCAACATGATCGCATGTTACTCGGAACCGCTGGAAAAGGTTTCGTTATATGGGACTTTGGAAAAGATGATTCAAGAATCGATGAGAATGCCATTTATCTACCCCTTCCACATGGTGTCCGCAACATTGCAACCAAAATGATGCAATCAAACTCCATAATGGTTAGTTCACGCCTCAATTATGCTGTAGCGGGAGTCAGGAAAAATCTTTACGTCTGGTGCTTGAAAACCAAACAGCTATCGAAAGTTTTAGATGCTCATTTCGGAAGAATTATTCAATTAGAAGCACTAACAATCGGTAATTGGAATAGTGTGATTACATCGTCAATAGACCGATCCGTGAAGGTGTGGAACATTAACAATATTTTCGAGAAAGTCCATGTTATTGACAGGCATGAGCTTCAGATTGACGGCATCAGGTAATGGTTCCATAAAGTCCTTTTTAGTTAACTCTTTGTTTAACTTTGTTTTCAGTTTGTCGTTGGTAGATCTGGCTGTGACAGTAACGCGAAGCTGTGTGGGAGTGTGGGAGACACGGTCTGGTAGGCTATTAGCTAAGTTGGCTGATAGTCCATTGGGTGCTATTGTCACTCATGCTGAGATTACACCCGATGGAAAGTACATAATATCTTCTGAAACTGGAAAGTTTTTAATTTGGAATAGAGTTTCCGAACAAGTCATATACCGTGATGATCAACCCGGTATCCAACAAATAACATTTTTGGAAGATGGAGCAAAAGTGATGACAGTGTCTTGTCCGAACATCAATCAAAAAGATATAGCAGGTGACGATAGTAATCGACTCACCGCCATCACCACAATGAGGTCAGTTCCTGATGGTAATATACTGTTTCGTTTCGAGTTTCCAATTCGAATGATACCGGGATTGCCCTTCCGGCAATCAGTTATTTCGGCAGACGCAGCTAACATAATTGTTTGTACTGTGGATAAAGCAAACAAGGATTGTATTGCAGTTTATAATGCCACAACTGGTAGTCATGTTTCAAGAATTTTGCTCAAAGGGTGCTCCATAAAGGTAAGCACCAGAATTTCAATTCATTTATCATTTTAAAAATTCATTTAAATTTCCAGGAAGTAATATGTCTTGTCCCAATGCCACACAAAGTCCAACAAGTTGCAGTAATTAGCAGTGAAAAGGGCAGCATAATGGACATCAAGAACAAGAAACATATCCGTTCAATTCTCAAATGGGGTGGAAATATCACTAAAGATGGGAAATTTGGCCTTTATGCTCCAACTAGAGGAGGTTTGGAACTGCTTGAACTTCGTAAGGGAACTACTGTGAAGACATTTATTCCAAAAGTCGCAGAAGGAGTGTTTTCTGTTATTTGTCTGTTCACCGAAAATGACGAGTACGTGTGCTATTATCACAGCGGCCGAAAGACTATTCGTGTTTTTCGGACTGGTGACACAGAAATGGTGGCCAACTATAGATTGCAGGCTGAACTCACAGCAATTAAAAGCACGAAGGATGGAAAATATTTAGTTCTTGGTACTGTAGACGGATGTATGTCGGTTCTAGCTATAGTAGATCCAACGAAAGAGGGAATGGTTAATTACCTTAATGGATTGCCATCACGCGATGAGACATGGAAACTTAAATTGGCAAAAATGAAAGCTCGTGTCTTATTTAAAGCTGCGATTCGGGTTACAATGTTGTCTATACGGTATGGTGGTCACAAGAATGATGGAGAAGAATTTGCACGCATTGACGGAAATGCAGAGGATGGCGGAAACGAGGAAGCTGAAACCAACACCGAGATAATGGTGACTGCTTAAGATGAAAATGAATGTTTTGAAAGTGTTTTGTTTGTTGTTATGCGTGAGAGGTTTATATGTTTTCTTTAATTAAAAATTTAAATTATGTTGCTTGTTACGAATGTTTGTTTTTCTTTATAAATTTGAAGTTGTTTATTTAATTCCCAATAACGAATGGCCAATTGTTACGATTGATCCCGGCAACACAGTTGCCCCGAATCAAAAATAACTTTCTGGAATCCGCACTAATTCCAGATATGGGTTCCCGAAACCTCCAGGTAGCGCTTTGATGGCAGCTAGACCTGGGCAACAAAATCACAAAAAAAAACGAAGTTGAGTGCCACGTGATTTTTCCCTTGGAATCACGAAACCACAACGAAAGAAAGGAAAAAAGAAACCGAACGAAAAAACCAAGAAATGAAAATCTTCCCCGAAAAGAATCACGACAAAAAAAAGTAAAACACCGGGTTTCTCAAGACGTTATAATATGAAAATTATTACCTGCGGAACTCCCCCAGAAGCCAAACAAGACAACTAAGACATTACTGTAGACCTACTGGCAGAAACTGGAGATTTACCAGCAAAATAAATATATTTCCCGTTCAGTATCCCCTACAATTCGTTACTTCTGCTACACCATCGAAATTAAAAAAATCAAATAACATTTTATACAATGCCAACAATGAAACACCGTGACTATCATCAACGTGAAATACCTGAAATACAAGATGGCGATGATCCGCAAGCCAGTCCTGTGTAAACAAAAAGGCTTTGATTGGTCCATAGCCACGCAAATGCTCTCATCAGCCCTTATAAGGATACGAATCGAAAACTGATTAGATTATAAATCGAACACCTCAGAATTTCAAATGCTTCAAGGATGCAGCACTCACAAAAATTCCAGACTGCAGCCCATGGACAGACCAAAACTTATTATTTACATATAAGGATTCTAAAGATCGCCAAAACGTTCTTGAAGTTTTTACATTTAAGTATTAGAGTTCTTTTTCGTTCAGCACCTTCTTTGAACCCATTGGAAATTTCAGCAAATTTTACCTTTTATACATTTCGAATTTATCATTCCGAATTAATAACCTGCTTCAATAGAACGCAATTTGTTTTCTCAAGCTTTGGTTTCTCAACTCAACCTGGACCTTGAATTCTTCCGGTTTTTTGGCTGTTATATTGTTTTTTAAATAAAATATAATTAGATCTGTGAGAACTTTATAGAACGTTTTCTTTTATCTTTTACCTTTCAAAAACGTGATGATACGAGGGCGGGTCAATAAGTCCGTGACTTTTGGATTAAAACACAGATTTTTTGATAAAAAAATAATTTTATTTTTCAACGTAGTCTCCCTTGAGCTCTATACACTTTGTCCAACGCTTCTCCAATTTTTTTATCCCTTCCAAAAAAAATGATTTGTCGAGGTCCTCAAAATAGGCCTTTGTTTGCGAGATGACTTCATCATTGGAGTCAAATCTTTTTCCACCAAGCCATTTCTTCAGGTTTGGGAACAAGAAGTAGTCGCTCGGAGCCAAATCTGGAGAATAGGGTGGATGAGGGACCCATTGGCTGACAAACCCACCTTGGAAACCCACTGTTTTGACTGTTGTTTGTTCTCTGGTGTGTTGTGATGGATCCATGTTTCGTCCACGGTTACAAAACGGCGCAAAAACTCCTCCATATTGCGATTAAACAACGCCAAACCTTCCTGTGAAGTTGTTACACGATTGCGTTTGTGGTCGACTGCGAGCAAACGCGGCACCCATCTTGCGGAAAGCTTTCTCATGCCCAGGTGATCATTCAAAATTAAAACCACTGAGCCATGCGAGATCCCTACGGCTTCCACAATCTCTCGCACTTTCAATCTTCGGTCGGCCAACACCATATCGTGAATTTTTTCGATTGTTTCGGGTGTAGAGACCTCAACTGGGCGTCCAGGACGTTCGGCATCTTCAGTGCTTGTACGGCCACAACGAAATTCAGTAAACCACTTTTTTACCATTGAAATCGATGGTGCAGAGTCCCCATAGTACTCGTAAAAAGCGTCGATAACACTTGGGTTTAACTTATGTCTTTGGCTACTGGCAACAAACTAGGCGAGAGATTGCGTCCAAACTCAGGATCAAAAGAGATGATAGTTGTACCATTTAAAAAAAAAAAAAAACATGATCGCGACCCCTTTGAATGACTCAATACTGTTTATATTTTGAGAGAATAATTCCGTGCCATTCGTGAAGAAATTGATAACTCATTATGTTCCATTTTTCAGGGCGGCGATTTTTAAATTTGCGATTACTGAACTGAACACAAATTTTCAATTTGTCAACAAATGCACATCTCCGTTTTCATGGACTCGTTAGTGGAATTGAGTTGCCGAGTTTTTTTTATAAACGATGGACCTTAAGCTACCCGTTAAACGGTTTTTATGATAACTAAACTTATCAACTTTTTCACGGTTGGTACGATAATAACATATAGAACCATAAAGGCGAATTTATGTCATCAAGAGTTGTTGGCTACCCATGATTTGGACCGAACCAAGAGATCACGTTTCATATTGCTATTTCTGTCTTATAGATATAAAAGGTATTAATTTCAAGAAAAAACACATGGTCAGTTACCCTAATTTACAGTCAACTAAAAGACCAGTACTTCATAGTGACAATTTGCCTATACTAGTTATACCTGCGGCCGTTGAGATTCAAAATTCACAACAGCCTTCCACTTCGAGCCAATCGCGGAGCGTTGATGACGACGATGACTGTGAGTTTGAAGAAATCTCAGTCAAGCTACATTTCGCAACTCAAGAAGACCTAAACGACTTGGTTCGCGACCTGAATTTGTCAAAAAAGCAGTCAGAACTCTTAGGATTTCGATTAAAACAATGTAATTTGGTACATCAAGAAACTAAAATAAGCCATTTTCGAAATCGTGATATACTCTCAAGGTCATATTACTCTCAAGATGGAGACTTGGTGTATTGCAATAATACTACTCGTATATAAAAGAGGTTATGCAAAATTTGAAGATTGAATTTGATCCCTCTGGCCCATGCTGCGAATTTGAAAGAAACTTATGAAAACATGAGGCTGTTACTTGAAAAAATCAAATATATCACATATTCTTTCAAAATCTGTGCGGACTTGAAAGTTGTTGCCCTATTACTTGGACTTCAGCTGGGCTATACCAAATTTTGCTGCTTTCTCTGTGAATAAAGCAGTCGGGATAAAAAAAAAACCATTACCATAAAAAAGTATGGCCTTAGCGAGCATCTTTAACCCCTGGACAAATAAATGTGAAATATTTACCCCTTGTAGAGCCGTCTGAAATACTCCTTCCACCATTACATATTAAATTAGGCCTTATTAAAAATTTTGTTAGAGCGATGGATCACAATGGAAACGGATTTTTGTATTTAAAAGAAAAATTTCCTAGAATAAGTGATGCGAAGATAAAAGAGGGAATTTTCGTTCAACCTCAAATGAGGGAGTTAATAAAAGATCCAGTGTTTGAAGAAAAAATGAATGATCTGGAAAAACGAGCATAGATATCAAACAGTTGTTTCAAATTTTCTAGGTTAGCGAGCTGTTATTGGCTTATCAAGCATTAGGTTGCAACATGTCGCTCAAGATTCATTTTGTAAACTCACACCTAGATTTTTTTTTCCTGAGAATTTAGGTGCTGTGAGCGATGAGCACGGAAAAAGGTTCCATCAGGACATTTCACAGATGGAAAAACGCTATAAGGGCAAATGGAGCCCAAAGATGTTGGCCGATTACTGCTGGACGATAAAAAGGGACCAACCAGAAAATCTTAAATTGGAAATTCATAATAGAATTTTTTTGCCTTTTTTGTATCAGAAATCCACTATTTTTCAAAACATTTAAATTACATCAATAAATAAAATTCTTTTCCATTAGATTTTTTTTAATAAAATATTTTCACTAAGTCACCTATCAAAGTAAAAAATATAAGTAGAGTCCGTGTGGCGCGACAAAGTTCAAATTTTGTTGCCCAGTGTTGTTTTTATTAATAAACCCATTTAACCGAAAACTGGATCTTCTTCCATCTCCTGACCCAATGAAACCCCGAAGTGAATGATTGTCATTCGGCGTTAGCTCTTAGGTGTTTTTTAATTTTAAGAATAAAACTGAAAAAAAGAGTATGTCTAAAAAACGAACAATAGATGTGAATTTTAACAATCAGTTAGATGCGTGTTAGTGTTGACACAGAATAAATGTCAAAAAGGTCAAAACCGTCTTATACTGACATTACTCGTGTACTGACAACGGCCAATAATTGCGGTCAAGTAATCGTAACTGACCGCGATTTTTTATAAAAAAATTGGTTAGTTATTAAACGTTATTGAAGCGTATAGATTTTCATGATAAATGGTGGACAATCTGGAGCATAAATATGAACCCTTTCAAAAAATGGTATGCATGAGTTAAAAGAATCCCTATCATAGAAATAGAGCAACTTTAATGAAAAACCCTTTACAACACTGTATGAGAAAATGTAATTTTAAATGTGGAATGTTAATTAAATATATAAAAATAAATATATAAATAAATTGCACAATTAGTTTAGTAAGTTTAATAGAAACTGTTCTACAGCTATATCGGTCTTTCTGATATAATTAATTTTTATTTATATAGAGAATCAATTCACTTTTATTTTATAATAAAATATGCTTTCTTACAGAGTATTTTGTTTTTAATGAATAAGATTGTATTCAATTTCAACTACCTTAGGACCACTGTTTTGTGTGATATTTTTTTTTCTCCTTTTTTCTTTATTAAGTTTTGTGTTAAATAAATAATTATATTATTCTCGATTATATCGTCTTATTCTATTGGAAAAAAAGAAGCATTTTTGACTTTCTTTTTTATGTTAAAAAATTACTTTTCAATTACCTGTATATTCTAAAAGACGAGGTTGATGTAAATTTTATTGTATTTTTCATACATTCTACAAATTTTACTACATAAACAGTACATGTAATGTAAGCAATGTAAAGAGGTTTAAGAATTGCTACTGCTTATGATGATGATTGTTGGATAAAAATTAAAAACATAACATAAAAATAAAAGAAGCACCAACAAATTTCTTTTTTCTTTAAAGGAACTGATATCTTTATCATTTGAATAAAGGACAAAATGTCCCACATTCGGTTTCTTAATCATCAAAAAGTATAAACATAAAAATCGTAATACATTTTCAACGCAAATAAAATGCAAAGGTGATAAATAACAATTGTTAGCATCGAAACTAATCGACGAGAATATGTCAATATTCTTCTTTGCAGGCGTACATATTAGTGAAATTTCCAAGGTTCTTTGAAAGTTTTTTAAGCATATGTTGACTTTTTGGCCTTTAAGAATATGATTTCATTTGTAACTGTTGCTAAAATTCGCCTGCATTCTTCTCTTCAACACTATAACAGTCAACATTTTCGCATAAAAATTAGGAAAAATAATAATATGGAAAAAAATATACCTACCGTTGCCACCCTCTATTTTCGTACTCCCTCATATATAAGAAAATCTAACTAATTTATATTATAAGTAAAGGCTCGAAAAAGCATTCAAATAAAAACATTCAGCAACAAGTTATGCACATACAAATAATAGCCTTATATACTCAAGTATCGTAGTCAACTGACAGTAAAAAAAAAAAAGAGCGACAAAAGAAGAAAAACATAAGTGTATCATAGTATCGTACTACAATAATATATCACAAAAAAAATCCATTTACGGATTAATAACAAGCATGTAGCATGTTGCATACGGGAAAGAATAATCAGCAGATTAAATCAAAAAAGTCCTATGATTCCATTAAATTTACATTGCGTCAACGTTGCTGAAAAAATGCCAAATAATGCATAGAAGGGCTTCTAATGTGTAAGCCAGATTAAATAACCCAATAGAATTGGGTTAAAAGGTAAACACCAGTTAGACTAACTCCTCTTAACAGAACGATGAAACTGAAACGCCTATTAAATGGATTGATATTCCTCAAAAAGTAATAATGGCAGATGACAGAATTGGTAGTTGCGTATGTTAGAATAAGTGTTACACATTTTTTGAATTCTCGTTCACAAAATACTGTGCAAGTAAAAATGAATGGTATGAAGAAATCCAAGATTAAATAAGTTTGCAATAAATATGCCACAAGAGTTTTAGTAAACTTTTATGAACGCTAAGCTTACTAAGCTCGTTGCAGCAACCATGCAGTGGTGAAATTATCGTTCATAATGTATTCAAAACAATTGAACAATGGCTGGTAGCCGGATGATTTTATGTGGCATGAACTGTAAAAATACGGACTTACGTGCATTATCCGCAACAAGATTTGCAAAAATGAGAAAAAGGAGAAGAGTATTGCTAGCCATCAGTAATTGAAAAAAGGTGCCAAGAAGTATTCCGGAAAGTATTAATTTTTTTCATACTATTGATGAATACATGAAAAGGTCAATTTTCCACGCATACATTTTGTAATACGTAATTATGCGATTCGCATAAATGACCTGAGCCGATGTTACAAATTCCGCACCCAAAGTATAGGCATCTTTACTATTTTAAAGTGGCTACTTCATTCAATCTCCGAAGCAGCATAGCAACCTTCGTCAGTATTTTTTTCTTTTTGCACCTCAGTGTTCAGA
The DNA here is from genome assembly GCA_928272305.1 of Volucella inflata. Taxonomy (NCBI): domain Eukaryota; kingdom Metazoa; phylum Arthropoda; class Insecta; order Diptera; family Syrphidae; genus Volucella; species Volucella inflata. The sequence continues at coordinate 4,029,010 of OV743716.1, read as the reverse complement.
AACTTATATTCTGTTTTCAAATGCAAGTATTGTATTTCTTCTAATATACGAATCATTAAAACTTTTTCGGAGAAAAGAGTTGCGCTTCAACCGAACCCTAGTCTAGTTTATCAAACTTTCTTTATAGTGACATCACTATTAAACTTATTATTTAAGGACTTTTAATATAAACTCTAACTGCCAATTAAAAGAAAAACCACGCCAATTCAGGATGTAATAATTCAGCACTTAAAACAAAATCGAAATAAAAGTACGGTTTTTAATGTTTTTTGGAAGAAATAATTTTACTTAACAAATCTGTATTTATTTTAGTAATCTAAAATATATAGTATAAAGGAGCAAACATATCATATCTAAAAAAAAATTAAATTAAAAAAAAAATTAAGAGAGCCATTCATTTGTTTAAAATTTATTCTCATTCCAAGAAGCTTACTCATCGGTGAGCAACAGAAAATAAATAAAAAAGAAAAGAAAATAATGAGAAATAAAAGTGGAGCAAACTTAATTAGTAACAATTAATATCTAAGTATCTAGATGAGTTTAAATGATTGATTATATCTTCTTTTTTTTTTGACTTTATGAATGAAATGATGATTTTACTTGTTAAAAGAATAGTGATTTACTTTATTTATTCGTAATTTAAAATTGGAATTATCTTTTAAATTGAATCTTCATAAATAAATGAATTTAACAATGCAATTAAAAGAAAGAAAAATCACAAAACAAAACAGATTGTGAATGCATGTGTTTTTCTACTCAAACAAATCAACAATTATATAGTATGTGTGTGTATGTGTTTTGGGTGTCTTGGAAATGGATGGATGCGTAGTCCTCTGCTTTATTTTGGGCGTATTTATATGTGTGGTGGTAACAAACATACTATCAAAAACACAAAAGTTAATATGCAGGTAGTGATTTTTATCAGTTGTATGTTTTGTTCTTGTTTGTTTGTTTAAAATATTAATTAACAAATTGCTTATATATCTTATAAAATATTTATAACAAAATTTAAACAAAAAAAAGAAATGTATTTAAATTATTATTTGGGTAATGGAACCTTGCAATGCATTGATATTTATATTCTTTTACATTTTCATTTTCTAATCTTTTCATGTAATGACTACTTCACATTTGTATTTTGAATGAAATTCAAAAAATAATAACGAAGTTTTTCTTTCTTTGTTATAAACATCAGCAGATTAGGTAAAGTTTAATATTTTATGTAGGTGTGTTTGAATGGTTCATCCTGTAGTTACAATAAATATTCTCATATATAGTTCTTAATAGGTGTTTTGATACATTTTTTTTTGTCTAATTTTCTCTTTGTTTGCTGCCACATTCATTTGAGCTTTCCATTTGTAAAAGCCTTATAAAATTTAACTTTGACGCTGCTGTTTTATTTGAGCTAATTTTGCTTGAATGTGTTGCAGGCGATTTGGAGACAGTTCAGGTTTCTTACATAAAAAAAAATTAAAACAAAATACAAAAATTAATAAGTAAACGTAGATGTTTTGGTGAAGAGAAAAACTTACTTCTTTTCGAATTAGTGATACTTTCTGGGAAATTTGATTCAAATTTAAATTTTCATCAGCAACCTTGTTGTCCATCATGTGACCCATATCAGGACTACGATGTGGGCCAAGATTAGCCTTGACTCTCAGATGGTTAAGTCGGTCCATCCAGTAATCAGGATCAGCCTTGTCTCCTCCACCCACATTAAAATTATTACCAGTCGATGTTTGATGGAAATTAGAATCTTAAAAAATAAAACACAATTCTCTTTATATAATTTGGAAATGTGGTTTTTGTAAATAGTTAAAATAAATTTAAAAAAAAGTTCAAAACGCAGCTGGCTTGGGAAAGGTCCAAACACCATTTAAAATATATGGTATACAAAGTAGTTTTTTTGTTATGATGTCAAAACAGAAAAAAAGAAAAGAAAAGGATTGTGAAGTCGACATCTGACAGCTATTATTTTAAACTACAAAATTATTTTACCTGAAGCATGGCACGCCAATAAAACAGTTGAAATTATGAAATTTTGCCTTGCAAATCAGCCTTCTATTACTGTAATGTGCATATAGAAGAAGCGTTGATACATTTAATACTATGCACATTAATGTAGAATAGCCCTTACTTTTTCGAAGACGATAATAGTGAGACAGCTACAGTTATCGGAGTGCATTGAAACGTGAATCCTTCCCACCTTATTCGGCAGAAAATGGGATGAAGAATTACTGGGTTTAACAGGATGATGCAACATGCCATAATGCTCCTGAAATAATCGATTTTTTGTAGACGATGTTTCCTAATCGATTGATTATACTCGCTTAAAGGCGAAACGAAAAATGTGATCGTGAAATAATTGAACAAAATATCGGAGCTAAGCTGCTTTGACTGAGGCATAATCATCAAATGCATAGTCGAGACAACTGCAAAAACAACGCTGCGATTAAGGAACTCCAAAACAGATAACACAAAAAGGAAAGAAGGCGACAAGAGGTAAGCGACCATATTACGTTCGGGAGCTATCTGTCGAAAGTCGTTATTTCTGTTGGACTTTTGACTAAAGAACAGTTCTTTAAACTTCACAAACATTCAAAAAGATTCATACCATCGGTATCTTCATCTTCATTCGACTTTAAAGCCGACTTACCTATCAAACAGCATTTATAACTCTACACGATGTAAGCTGATTTTCGAATATTGCAGAAACTAGTTCAGTCTCGCACGAAGTCACTTTATATTTTAATAACTAGTCGACAGCAAAGGCCACTATTCCCTGATGCCAAGAAGTTGTATGAATATAGGACAACTAACCATTAGATGCTTATCGTCTGGGGGAAAACTGATGATAGCAATAATTTAAATTTCAAAGTGAAGTATATACAAACAGAAGAAAATGTTGACAAAACAATTGGCATCTTTTAGTGACGCTCAACTGTCTATAGGAACCACTTGTAAATTTGGTTTAGCGAAACAACCTAAAAACAAAAACCGATACTGGAGTTGTTCGAAAAATATAATACCTCGTCCGTATCCCGAATGAAAGAAGGACGAATGAAGGAGAAGACATACAGTCTCAACTTTGAGATTTACCTTGGCTCTTTGTAACAGGTAAGAACGACATCAGCGTAAAAATCCGATGCATAATTACTCATATCAATCGCTGTTTTTTTTTCTGTGCTCGGGCGACAAATGAATAACAGAACTCTCTTTCTCAAGACCAAACTACGTTTATACAAGAACTTTATAATCGCAGTCTTGCCCTATGGTGAAGGCCTGAAGCTCGTCAAGGATCGTTTCGTGTGAAAAAAAATGCGTGTCCGGTTTGTATTGACGAGGAATAGAAGAGGTTCAACCAAGAACTGTATGGCGATATTGGTCTAATAAGACGTGCACGGATACAACATCTGAGTTGACTGAGTCATGTTTAGCGAATTGACACTCTGCTCCAAAAAGTCTTCGAATCTCACCGGCGGGACACCACTCTAGCTGGGTAGACTTGTAAGTAGCTACAGTAATGATTATGCCGGCTGAACATAGAACAACAATCTACCTAAAGCGCCTTTAGATTCCAGGACTTGGTTCGTGAACTAGAACCAAACTGAATCTTCAGTGAATACGTGAGAGTTTCAAGTATAAATCGATAACTGGATTCAAACTTTGATCAACTGCGCAGTAATGTACAAAAAATATTTTGATCTAATTCTTTGCTGTTTCGTTAACTGTATATCCACAATTTGAATAAAAAAAAAACAAAAAAAAAACACTGTGGCGCTGGCAGCCCGGTATGGGCCTATGGCTTAGTATGGGCTTGGTGGTATGGCTTAGCTTCTCGACACTCATTTGTGTTGCTTATGTTGTCATTTTTGTCACATCTGAGCGGGGCCTACGGTTTATCGCCGAGTCCGAACGGCACTCCTTAGAAGCTTTTTCGTAGGCAGTTTTCCTTTCGGGAGTTTGCCATTGCCCGCCGAAAGGGTGATGGCGATTTGAAAAATTGTTGGTGTGACCCAGCCAGGAATCGAACCCAGACTCTCTGCGTGATAGTCCAATGAGCTAACTATCACGCCATCGCCATCGCCCCCAAAATTTGAATAAGTAATGACTAAAAGAGATGCAAATATGATCCATGGATTAAAAGTACGCCTACTAAGACCTACTAAGACGGATTTAAGCTCACCATTTCCGATGGCTTCATGGGCACCAAATCTGCATTGGCAATCTATTAAATGGAATTTGAAAAAGTCTAAAGGAGCAATACATGTTAAATGCAGAGAAGTGTATCCTCTACGCACAAAGTTGAATTTATTGTAACTAAGGAATTTCATTTATAGTACTTTTACGATCATGTATTTGGATTTAGCTCAACATTTTAGAGCTTACTTTTCTACATTTATCTTCATTTCTTTTAATCAAAAGTCAAATACAGATTATTTAAAAGTGCAACAGAAAAACTTCACTATCCGCAGTAAGATTAAAAAACAAAACAACACTGATCATGATTTCCCGACTGATTGTAGCGTTTTAGCCTTCACGGAAACGCGTTATATAACAAATATCTCCATGTTCTTATTTTTTAGGTATAATATTGAATCTGAAGCATACCTTCATTAGCAATAAATTGAATTTCAGTGCACTCTACCACGGGTAAGATTACCACATACTCGTATTGGGATTTAGAATTTGAAGCTCAAAAAATATCTCAGATTTTATATTAGTGAGAAACAGTGTAATACAATACTTTAAAATAAATATACATACCAAATTTATTGTCACCATTTGCTGTTGCTTGACTCTGTCCTTGTGTTCGCTCGATTTCAGCTAAACCATCTTCGATGTATTTTTGAAAACTGGGACTTGCCCCTTTCAAAAACGTCACTACATCAATTTCTGGGTTCTTAACCTGAAATTTTATTAAGCAATTTTGTGTGTTAAGAATTCAAATTTGTTTTTGATGTAAATTTACCTTAAATTCATAAAGCTTCAATAATCCCTGTTGACTAGTTTCCTTGTCTGAAATGAGTTTAAATATTTGCGACATTGCTTCGTGGGCATGATTTGAGATCCTCTTCGCTTGAATATCTTTACCAGATGAAGAGCGTTGTGGTGATGCTCCTGGGATGTTGCCATCTTTCTGAAGATTCTAAACAAAATTTATCTGAAAACACTGTGCATTCGAAAAACCAACCAAAGACGTACCTTTAAAATACGAATGAGATAAGCATGTAATTCTGAATGCATGGGAATTTTATTCAAGTGCTGTAGAATAGAGTTGCCCTTGATTTTAGCCATATTGTGAATAATTGTCTTAACAGTACGCAAGGGAGTATCAGAAGGTCGCTGTTGCCACCACGTACTGGGTAAAGCTAACATAAAGTCATGCACTTCATACAATACTGCATCGTAGTCGAGTTCATTTGATCGTTCTGGCATTGTTTTCACATTGCGCCAAATACATTTCATTAGAAGGTCTGTGAACTTTGGCAAACCAGCACTAGGACATGTCTCTTTCAAAAGACGTATAAGGGCACTTTAAAACAAAGCAAACAAATAAACTACACAATTCGGGGATAACATATTAAACCCAACTTACCAATTCAAATTTGTGAAATTTGTCTTATCCAAAATTTTAAGGCAAATTCCATTTATCACTTTCGTATACTGACCATCATCGCCATTACTCAGCTTTTGATCAGCCATTAATCCAAGTAAAACTGACATAATATTTTTTAAGCACGGAATACTTAGTGTCTTTCCCAGAGTTTTGGAATTAAAAAAGGCGTACGTTATCGACAAAAGAGGTTGGTACATTATCAATGACTCTGTTAATGGTTGTTGTGAGAGATTCTATTAAAAAAAAAAAAAATTGATTTGTGTTAAATCATGTTTATATAAAAAAAAAACAACAAACATATGATAACTAACTTTAAATTGTGCTAGCACACTCTGTATAAAGATTTCTTCATAGTCGCGTAGTACAGCCTGTTTCTCTGGAGATTCAATAATATCTGTGAGTTCATTTAACGCCGCCCGGGCGGTTATTGAGTCGGGATTCGCTATTGATTTGATAATCTTAATCAGATTAGGATCAAGTTTAGGTAGAACATCGGCCAAACTAAACAAAAGGAGACAATTTTAACAATATTGTATTATAAACTAATAATTGATAGCGAACTTACTTTGGTGAATTATTCGCCGATGATCGCTGTTGATTGTATATCATTGGTTGTTGTTGTTGTGGGCTTAAATTGTATGCGTTATAGGCCGACGCTACCGCCGACGGTGGTGTTGCTGGTTGCATATATCTAGATCTTGATATCAGTTGTTCGAATTTATCTTGAGGATATCTTACACCGTCGCGGGTTGGAATTATTTTTATGGGTTCGTAGAGCAATGAAATATCTACGCGTGGTGGATCAGATTGTTTAATTTGATCCACCCGCACCCAATCTTTTTCTATTTCGGCAATAACGTTAGGATCGAGACCAAATGGACCCGATGGCTTTAGTGGATTGCTCAGCATTGTGGGTTGATCGAAAGTTCTGCAATTATTATTAATTTTTTTTATTTATTCATTTTCCATAAAGCATTAAACAACAGAAACACAAACACAAACACAAACACATGAAACATCAAGAAACAATTAAAGCAAACAAAAAATCTACATACATATGCACGTGTGCACCACACAAAATTTACAAATATACAAAACAAATAACAACACTGAAAAATCGGCAGTTTGAGTACGTAAGGGACCAAATCACATCAGATGCCACTTTCTAGATAGATTGAGAGTAATTCAAAAAGGATTTTTATTTTTTATTTTATCAAAATCTATCAAGTGTTTTGTACGTAAGAAAAAGGCTTTCCTATTGAATTTTAAAGTTTTCGCGTTGCTAGATTAACTGAATCAAGCAATTCAAAAAATAAACTGAACCTAACACTTAGGTGAACATATAAAATATATGTAGAAACAGAAATAGGAAAATGTGAGTGATATATTAATACTGTGCATGCTTAGCTTAGAATTTGGTGTGCTTATACGACAAAAAGAAAAATATTAATTGTTGGCAATATAGCACTTTTTAATTTGCTAGGTATTACATCATGTTTGCTTACGTAATTTTGCAAAAATAGAAAATTTGATGTCTTTGATTGTTCATAACAGGTTTAAGAAAATAAAAAATCTTCCAATAGTATCACAATATCTTGTGGTACAGTTCTGCGTAAAAAATTAAGACCTCTAGTAAAATTAAAAATTACCACTTTTGATATATTTTTAAACAAAGAAATCAACAAAAGGAATGTGCATTCATCTTTTTTATACTCGTGTTTTGCTCTATCATAATTAAATCATTTTCTATTTTTTTGTTCAACTTACGTAAAGTTTGGCATATGTAAATCAGTAATGGTTTTTTGTTCAGCACGAGCAAAAAATAATTAAAATTAAGGGATTGACTACACTATGAGTTCCACCAAAAGGGCAGAATGTTTTGAGAGACCGCCGCATCAACAGCTCGAACATAACAAAAGTGGTTTTGGAAATACCGATCTGGTGAATTTTCTCTGAAACATGAACTCCAATTAGATGTTTAGTTTTGAATTGCATCACAATATTATCAAAGCAAATCCTTCATTGGCTTTCGTGGATGTGGCCTTCAAACTATAGGTTCCATTGAATCACATCTATAGGATTACATTTGTGGCAAAGCTTTCTGTATGCGCACCAAAGTAATCGAACAAAAATCGAGTTTGTATATGTACCTTAAATCAAGCTCGTCAGAACGCGGAGCCGTTTTCGAGCCCTTTGGTTAGTGACGGTGCAAATCTGATGGTTTATAAAAAAAAATGTTGTAAGAAGAAGAGACCTTGTTTACAGAGAAAATATGTGCATCAGAACAAGGTAATGCCTTGTTGTTGATGGGTCCCAATAAACAGAAGACCTACACAAAGAAAACTACACCATGGTGTACAAATAAATAAATATAAACTCATAACTCGGATGAATTCAACAGTTCTTCGACTAAGAGAAACCACTAATTTTTTTCAATATTTCTTTGTTCCATTAGCAATATTAGAAATAGAAGCACCGATATAAGTTGGTTTTGAATGTTTGGAGGTTATAATGACTAAGAAATAAAGAGCCCGGCAGGACATTTCATAAGCGTGCTATTCGGCTTAGGAAACTATGACGATATTCCAGAACACGTCCGAAAGTGGGTTTGAGAGTGTACTGATGAGTATTTATAGCGATACGGGTCTTACGGTTAGAAGTTTGAAAGGGCGGAATGCTACGGCCAATTTCGGTGGTGGAGCACTGGTAGTAAAAATAGTTATAGAACAAGTTTTATCGCACGTTTTTGAATCCTATCTATGTTATCTTGTTGGAATATACAGCCTTTTAGATAAATTTTGTGTTCAAGAAAGAGTATTCCCTTGAAAAAATATTCATATAACAATATCGACCAACTGTGTTCGAAGTAATCTCAAAACTTGTGTGAACAAACTACGAAACACCACCCCAAACTCTGATTTTTTTTTCTCCACCATCTTGTGGATGTCGTAAAACACATGACGGATTGTAATCGTATTACTCGTAGGAAATTCGACCTATTTGAAATAATAAAGAAGTTGAAAGTAACTTCCGTTAGATAATACAACTTTTTCCCAACTTTACTTTGCCCAATCCTTTTTCACATTTTCCACAAAAGCAAACTTTTTCTGTTGCAAATGTAGCCCGTCAGTTGTTTCCACACAAGATTCCTCGCATGTGAGATGGTGATATTTCACTAGCTGTTTTGTTTACGGCTAACGTTGCACTGCTTGCCGCCCTATTGTTTTTGATCATTTTAATCAATGCTCTGTACGCTACCGATTTTCTTTCGAACTGAATTGCCCTTTTGCCAATCTAAGGACATACGAAATCTTAAAAAATCTTCAGTGCATGTATTTTATTTACGTGACAAAGGGTTTTTTTCTACAGATTTTCTTAACATGTATTTACTTTTTTAATTTAAAATTCAATTGAAATGATTACATCAATAATGTCAATGATTATCTAAAATAACATTGATAATAATAATGAAGCTGCTAAATTAAGTAATTCTGAGTGCGTATTTGAGCGTAATAGTCTAAAGTAAGGTATTTAAAGGATCATTTGGCATCTAAATACTTATGATATCAAAATAAAGATGAGGTCGAAGAATTTGTTTACAGTACTACCTGCTTATTCAGGATTTATAAATAAAACCAAATCGGAAAAAGCAAAAAGGTAGCAACCTTCGGCTATGGATGTGGAATTGTCGGACTCTTGAACTTTAGGCATGTAAACTAACCTTGTAATACGAAACATACTAACCTTTCCTTAACACAGGGAACCAGTGGCGACATTATCTACAAGCCATACGAAAAGTTCTGCTAGAGGGACCTATGGGTTTTGCCCAGCAGAGGGCGATGAAAGAACTAGAGAATTTTTCATAGACAGGCTTCTGAAAGCACAACTCCACCGCGCCGACAGAAACCTCCTTTCTACTTTTGGACGATGTTTGCCGTTAGAAAAAAAAAACTTTGCCCACCTGACTAAGACGTTTATACCGCGGTATCAACCTAAGGTCTAATCAGGCTGCAAGAACTGACAAACTCACTGCCGATCTATAGTTAAGTATAGTCGAACGAAAGTGTGCACGGTGAATTAAAAATCCATTTCGTTTGCTTGGAAAATGAGTTGTTTTGCGAGAAAGATACTAGGGGCGATTTTCGGTCCCGTTTCTTTCTCTTGACGGGGAGGAAATTCAACTATGAACTGTTCATCGACAAAAATTCAATCGGGGGTTTACGGATCCAACGAATAAGATGTCTGGGTCATGTTAAGCGCATACACACCGCAACAGTTGATCTAAGCCCTTCCATTTGTTGCGGCACTGAAGCCATCTTGGTTGATGAAGCGTCACCAAACTAAGTAAGTATATGATTTTATCTCCACTTACCTTGCCGTTTTTGCATTGAGCACATAGAGGAGCATAAAACAAATGGAACAAGTTTTCTAATTTTTGTAGCATATATACATACATATGTATACACATGTAATGCAACAAAAATAGCACTAAAAATATAATTCTGCAATAGAAACCTTTAATTAACGAAGAAAAATCTGCACTTGCTAAAAATTTTAAAAATATCATATTGAAACAAAGGGATCCTATGGTACAAAAATAATACTTATGTTTTGTATAATTAAGAGTGATTTTTTTTTGTATAACAACTTTAAATAAAATTTGAAAATAAAAATAAATGATTTATTTGTGTAATCCATAACAAAACCAATCTTGGCAGTTCTCACAGCTTTGTTGGATTAGATTTGGTAACAGACAGCTTGACAAAGATAATCTGAATAAAAATCAACATTCAATACTGTCCATTAACAGAACAGCATTTTGCAAACAACATTCCAACCCTACAAGAATTCCTTGACACAACAACACGAATCCTTTATATGAGATAATTAACATAACAGTGACAATTAAAGTTAAAATATTAAGGATCCGAGTCAGAGAGAGTTATAGACGAAATAATTCCTTGGGCCAAATCCTTTAAGAAAAATCGAAAAAAAATTTCTTGCGTACACACAAGTTTCATCATTATAATGGGTTGAGTTCAGATTATACGATTAAACAAACCTAAGAAATAAAACTGTTGATACAACTATGTATTTTACAAAAACTAATTGAGTGAAACTATGGTTAAACCTTACTTAAAAAAAAAGAATTGTATTAAAAGGGTACAAATATGATGTTCTACTTGTGTTTTTCCATTGTAACATTTATGATGAAAAACAAAACTCAAAAATCTAACACATACAAAATGAATTTATTGAAAGTCGACAAAAATAGGAAATACTTCAACTTTAAATCTACTCAAATGGTTTAAAATTCAGGACACTATTTACTTACTTGACTTAACACAGACGTTACGAGTATATCATTAACAGGATAGTACGAGTACAAGTATGTATACAGATATGTATTGTATATGTATGTGTATTTTGTGTGAAATGGACAGACATACACATAGACAAAACATTTAAGGGAGAGAGAGCATATACATTATATATAAAGTAGGAGAACATTTATAAACAATTTAACGTACATCGAGACAAAAACGAACAAAATCAGATGAAACAAATTTCATTTCACAAAAAAAAAAAATAACGACCCACGTCCACAAGCAATAACTGCATTCTTTTTCAGTCAGAGTGGGTCCGGGTGAAAAATGGTATGTGTACATGATCACACTTCTTGCTCTTCAAACAGACATTTAAATAAATCAAAACAAAAACTCTGAGTACAATATTGCCCAACAAAATAAGAACTAAAAAAATAAATAATAAAAAAAATTGAGAAAATTTACGCTTGTCTTATTAGAGAACTTCTCAATTCTTTCTCTTCATTGGAGCTGTTTGCTTCGGCCGAATACTGAGAACTACAAAAGATCCATTAAGAGAGAATAGAGAAATGTGTGTCAAATAATAAAAATTAAACAAATGCAATCAAAAGGAAATAATAGTGTTAAAAAAGCTTCCAAACCACTCATTTTGTATCATGCTTTTTGTTCTTCTCTCACAGCAACTGTACATGCTAAGTTATGATACATACCTTTGAACAGTGGGTGATTGTTCCTCATCTGGTGGAGGTAATTCATCACTGGCATTCGTTATAGGGTCTTCAATTTCGATGCTATCCTGATGGACCACAGTTGGCGTAGTGGCTGGTTGTTGCACTTTTGTAGTTTCTAATGGAGGTGTAGGTTTCTTTGTCTTTTTAGCTCGTTTTATTCGCTCATCCAACATTGAGAGATCTTTTTCGGTCATTTGTCCTATTAATTTGTAAACTCGATCACCTGCCAAGAAATACGCCTGAACAACACAATTAAGTGCTGCATTACGAACAGAATTATCACGATCTGAGATATGACGAGCTATTTCCTTAAGGGCAACTTGTTGCGTTGGTTGGCATACTGATAAACCGTACGTTTCAATTAGGTAACCCAATTCGTCCAAGCATTCAGTTCTTTGACGTGCGTTTTTCGACTTGAGACCATCCATCACGTAGATAAAAACTTTGGTAAATGGATAAACAAGAACTATTTGACGAAGAAGAGACCGTACACCATTGCGTACTGCGTCCTTTGGATCACCAATCTGAAAAAGAAAAATATAAAAATTTTAAACGAATAAATGCGCTCTCCAATTTGATCAAACCTTTGTCAGCAAGTGTGGAATAAAGGCACTGCCTTCATTTTCCGCTAATATATACTCCATGTCCACCAACGATTGGAAAACTAAATTCAAATACTCTAATCCTTTGAGCAAAACCGAAGGATTCGTATCATAGAAACGTAACGATAACCATTTCAATATTAAATCCAAATTGCAGACTAATGCTTTGCTGTTGTTTGGCAAATCCTCATTTAATGATTCAATCACCTTCAAGTGATACCTACAATAAATGCAATGATAATTAACACAATCGACAGGTGATTTTGTAAATAAATTTACCTAAAATCATCATGGAACATGTTAGCCATTAGTCCCTTATTAACGTTGGCGGTGCTCATTTGTTCACGCAACAGATCTGTGAATTCTTCTCGCGGTGTAGTAAATGTCCATTTGAGTACACGTAATTTCTGCTCATCAATCAGTCGCTGATTCTTTGTGTTGTTGATGGCTAAAAGCGGAGACGTATCAACTTCTTCTTCTTTTTTCCTTGAAACTGCAGATTTCTCTCCACCTTTAACTTGTCTTTCTTGAGGTTTAGCGGCTTTTCCTCCACCTCCTTTGACGACTTTTGTCTCTTCTATAATTGGCGCCTGTTGTTTGCCCTTTGGCAAAGGTTTCATTGGTAAATTTGGACGAGCTTTATCCAAAGCCGCTTGTATATCTTTCTTCGATGCAGGCTTTTGCTTATCTAGAGCCTTTACCATAGCCTCGAACCCAATATGAATCATTATTCCAAGAACCGCTTCATTGGCATTCTTTCGAACATCTGCGTTTCTATCGGAAATGTTAGCATACAAAGGGGGCAACAGCGATAGGAACTCTTCTTTGGAAATAGTCTTGGTTGGAATGTTGGGTAGTTTCTCAGCAATCCAACCCCAAAGTTCAGTCTTGAGAGCAGGACTTCCCGATTTCAATGCGTCAGCAATCATTTCTCCCGTGAAAAACTCTTTATATCCACATTGTTCACCCCAGACATTGATGCATGTCAAACTTGCTGAACGAATAAATGTTTTATTGTCGCCAAGACCATGTAGGAAACCTGGGAATAATGTAGTTACATGCGCTTTGCATGATGGGCCCATTGCTGTTGCTAATTGTTCACAAATTGCCAGAGCAGTTTGAGCGATCTTAGCATTACTATCAACTAGCCTTTGAGCTAGAGCTGGGGATAGATCACCAATTGAAGGTTTAATCAATTTGGCATCGTTTAAAATATTTTGCAACTTTGTTAGACCCTCATTACGCGTTTTCCAATCTTTATCCGACATTTCTGTTAGCAATGATTCTGTTATTTGTGATGAAATATCAATTCGCGGTAAGAGATCAGCAATATTCATAGCCTCCTGCGGGGCATCGTCATCCTCCTCGCCATCAGATGGGTTTCCACTTCCACCTGCTGATTTCTTTACTCCACGAGTTGCTGCAGGAGGTTTTTGGCCTACATTTTTGTCAAATTCTGTCTGAATTTGTGATTTGAGCGCTGGTTTTTCGCTATCAAAGAACATCATCAGTGCATTTCCCATGTACATAGCCATGGTGCCCACTAATGATATTGCTGCTCCACGAACTGTTGGATTTGTGCTCTGGACACCTTTTTTAACATCCTCGATAAGCATCTTTGGATTCAATTGGAATCCGAATTCTTGGATCGACTGATTTACCCAATTTAGTGCTTCAGACTGAACCTTGGGAGACTTTTGCTCGAAAGCAAATGTCATCACCTTCGAAACTATAAACTCTAGTTTGGTGGCTTCAGCGAAAGCAGTCAAAACTTGAGCAGCAACTGAACCATTTTTCACATCTGCTAATTTTTCAGTAATCTCATTCAGTACGAACTCTGCTGTTGTTGTTGTAAACGGGTAGGTTTCAGCTACTAATCGAATAATATCGAGCTTTATTTTAAGAACTTGGAAATTCATTTCCTAAAATATAAGAATATTTGCAACAATTCAAATAAACTGATCTAACACAAAGAACTTACCTTGAGTCCTGGTTTCCTTCCACTTATTGTTCGCACTAGAATTTGTGAAAGTCCTGGAGTTTTAGGATCAAAATCTTTTACTTGACCAATTAATGTCTCCACAGCACTCAAACGGCTCTTCCAATTTGAATCAACTAGACCAGACAAAATATCGGCTGCAAGCAATTCCTCAGCTTTGCCAGCAACTTCTTCAGTTGCCATTTCTCTTTCTGTTGCTAAGACTTTAGCGGAACTAGCCGACTTAGATAATGGTGCGGTACTTCCTCCTCCACCGCCACCACCACCACTACCTCCCGCAGCCTTTCTAACAACTGGTTTCTTTCCACCAGCTGTTGCTGGTCGTGTGACTGGTTTTGGTTCACTTGAACCTCCTTTCGATGCGGGTCCTGCACTTTTAGCTGGCGCTGTTGCAGGGCGCTCTTTCTTCACTCCCGCAACTTTTATTGTGATTACAGCCTTTTCTTGGCATTCTTTGATTTTAGCCATTTTAAGTGCGTCAACATCAGTCAAAAAACAGCTTACAGCTTTCTCTCCCATTAGTTTAAGCAGCGTTCCAATTGCTTCTGCCGAACAGTCCCGAACTATTGGATCTGGTTCATTTAGGGTCTTTAGTAAGGATGTCACCAACAATTTAAGCAACTTTTTGTTTAATGAAGTTGGTTGTGTGCGAGAAAACGCACGGGCCAAAAAGGACGCAGTTTCAGATTTAACATTAGGATTCTTATTGCCAAGTGATTCTACAATACTTTCTTGATTAGCTTCCATTGAAGTTGAAGGATAAATAGCGTCAATTGCTTCTCGAAGAGCCGTTACGACATTAGCCTTCTTCTCTTTGAATTTCTCCAATATTGCTGGTATACAGGCCTACAAAATTCCACACACTCTTAGAAAAAAAATTACAAACATTACAATGAAATTATATCACTCACCGTTGCATAAGTAGAGAACTTTTTTCCCAAACCTTTTGCTAACATTGCTAAGCATTTTCCAGCCAATGCAACAAGAACCACATTCGTGTCTTTCGAAATAACTTTCTTGAGCGCCAAGACAACATTACCATAATCTCCACTCTCCAACTTTGGATGATCAGTGACTAGTTTCTCCAGTGCTGTTAGGGATTCTTTACGGATTGTCCATTTTTTGTCTTCCAACTTTTCGAAGAAATCCTTTGGCATTTTTGAGAGAATATCAACTGGATCTATCAGATCCATGGGATCGACCTCTTCACCTCCACCATCTTCTTCGTCTACTATTGATAAAATAAAATGTCTCGTTAAATCTTCCTTAGGAAATTCTGAATCGGAAATGATCTTATTAAAGTTCATTTTAATGCAGGAAAATTGAAGAAGATGAATACACTTCTTGTCAGCGAGGGTGTTAAAATTAAAGTAAAATAACTAGAAATAAATTTTGTGAACAGGCGTGTGTACTAGAACAGCACACGCTCGACGAGGGTCATTGATTTTATTTACATATCCATGTACGTAAAATAAGTGAGGACAAATTTCAGTTGAATTTGAATAGTGGCATTTTCATGTTCTCCCAATGTATTAGCAAACAATGTGACCTTAGAAAAATTAAATCGTTTCGCTTCATTAAATATGAAGGAAGGTGATTGAACAGATACCCATCTTATCGACTTACATCATCAGCTAAATATATTTGATTACAGTGAGTTCGACAGCGATGTGTGAAGGATATGCTCGTGAAATGACATAGTAATTAAACTTTTATGGGATTCACTTTTAAATATTGATTTTTAATTTCATTTTGAAGATTGAAGAATTTTAATTAGAAAATATCTCTTGGCATCAATGGGGTTTGGAAAAAGCAGACAATGATGTGACAATTTGCAAAACTATAGTAGTTCGTTTCGGCATATATTGTCGACGTATATTTTAGTTACGCTTCATTTACTAAATAATGATTGACACGAAAAAATAGCAAAAATACAAATTTTAATTTATTTTTGAACAATCAAAAGTGTCCAGCGTCTTTTTCATCAATTATTTTGTTGCATAAATCCTGCTTTATGTTCTCATAATAACAACAAAGCTATATAAAGTGAAACTGTATAAATTTGTTAGCACGCATAAGCTCAATGCAATTGTATCAATCTTTATAAACAGATAAGCTTCTTAAAGTTTACAAACTGGGCCAAATCACAAACGAAAAAATTACTCCGTTCTGTTAACGAATCTGAACTTTTTCAAGTAGTTGGTTCTCCATTATAGAATAATTGGTCAACGGTTGTTTTGGAGCTCTTTCCAAGACAAAAAAAAAAGCAACTCGATAGTTTACGTTTTGCAGAGCTGCAAGATTGGTGTGACAAAATCCAAATAAAAACCCGAAATATAATAACTAAGATACTGCAAATAAAGCCACATAAAGTACGATAGAAGAAAGCCCGGAAAGTATTTCTCCGCCCTATGATCTAAAGCATGTGGATTAAAAACAAATAGAGGTGTATTTAAATGTCCTTATTAATAGTGAAAGTTAATTCACCATAATAATTGTAAATTTGTAACTTACACACATCGTGGCTCATGATAATTTTTTTAGATAACGGAATTTAGTGTAATAAAACTAAATAACGAAGCGGCACTATACAATTAGCTCAACACTGGCTAAATGCATCTCTTCGTAAGCTTTTTAAACACTGATACTTATTAGCTAGAAAACAAAACTTTCTTGCTATAACTCAGAGATACATAATTAATAACCATTCTCACCAGAAGTTTATTTTACAAACTTTCAACGAATGGTGAACATGCAAGATACACCCCTTCAAACTTTTTTCATAAAATGATCCTACATATACGGAAGAACATGAGAAACATTTACCAAACAATTCAAGCGCGCTATGTTTTTATTGGTTTACACCTTGATGAAAGTACAAGTCCTTTTTAAAATCAATTACCCACGCCAGATTATTAGTTCATTATTATAAAGCATGCTACCACCAAACAAAACATGAAATGATTTATTAACAAAATAAAAACAGAAAGCAAAGCAAAAATGACAGAAACAGAACATAAGATGAAAGCAGAAGCGGAAAGTAGTTTTATTAAAGCATTCAATTTGTATTACCCTCGCCATTGTCATCATTATCTGCTGCTGCTGCTGAGATAGCTTGCTGTTTTTCTTGTTGTGATTTAAGATATCTACCAAAATAATATTTATTAAACAAAAAAGTTAGTATGTTGTTGTGTATATTTACTTACCTAATTGGTTCTGGTTTTTCGCCTCTCAATTTATCAAATTCATTCTCCAACTCTGTGATGGTAACTTGCGGCAATGATGCTATCTGTGGCTTCATCGCCGCTCCAATCCAGCTACAATTTAAAAGTTGCATTTAAAATAACAGAAAAAATTACAATCTATATACTTGTATGTGTACTGGAAAAAAACTTACCGATAAATTTCAATTGCCAATTGTTTACCCTCATCTCTCACCGTTTTATCACGATCACTCATCAAGGGAGCCAATTTCTTAATCAATGGTTTCACACTGATTACTTTACTGCCAAAGTCTCGCAATGCATTTGTCACTATTGACACACAAGCTGAAACAATCTTTGGATTCTTGTGTTCCATGCCTTTGATGAGTTCTTCCAGAGCGGGCTCATGTTTTTCAATTTCTATATACATCAGAGCTACTTGAACAGAAAGTTCTTTTGTTTTGGCTTTAGGTGCAGCAATACATTTTTGTACAATGCCGGACATTACGTCGCCAACTGTTTTCCCAGCATGTGCACAATTTTCAACAAATATCAATGCAGCCTCCAGGCCCTTTTCTTGGGCAACTGCATTTGAATCGACAACCATTTTCTTTATAAGGCCAACAAATTTACTCCATTCCGGGGATTTTTCATCGTCTATTTCACGAAATATCTTTGCAGCTTCTTCATAGCCGTCTACACGAGCTTTCCATAGTTTATGAACGCATCTCTCCTCCACGGGGAGTTTCTTGTATTCTGTATCTTCAGCCATTTTACTTTATTACTACGGCAAATCACACACCAGGAGACAGAGTAGTCTTCGCCTTCTTACAGCTGCAAATAAAATGGACAAGCATACAATTTTTATTATCTTGTTGATTTCTTTCAACTTTAGTTGTGAAAATGGAAACCATTCAATTGGAAATTGATTGATTATATACGAGTATGTATTCATATGTACTGCTATAGCCATACATTGGTATGGTTTTACGAATACCATATGCAAATCAAAAAAAAAAACGAGACACTTCGTCTGTACATAGGAGTTTAAATGAAAAGTTTTCCACTAGGATTGGGCGGCCAATGATTGCCAGTCAGTTTCTCGGGATTTATTAACACTCTCATATAAAAGTTCAATGTTTAAATTTTCAAGTATAATTTGGAACCGATGTACCAACAGAGTTTTTGTGGATCAAATTGAAATCAATCAAGTGGGTTAAAAAAGGAAAACAATAACAAACATATCATACAAACAGCAGCCCCCTATTTGAACCAGACAAAATAGTCAATTGCACGGGTGAGTTCTCTGCAACAGGAAGTAATATTGTGTTTATCACCACGTGTGAGCGGAGCTCAGTCAATGGGTTAAGAGGCAAAAGCAATGATGCAGAATGTTCTTTGGCGCAACACGATGAAAATACACGTTAAAAAGCAGTGGAGACTACCTATGGAAAAATTATTTGAATTCAAGTTTATTCATATGTTGGCTTTTTAGAGCAAGCATGAACAAAAATTAAAATTAAACCTTACCAAGCTCAACATTTGTGCCTCAATTTTCAAACTAAATCCTTGACTCGAGTAACTTTTCACTATGTTTTAGAGTAGAAACAACTCTAATGACGATTGCCTTATGCAATGTCCAAATGGAACTTTAACAGGAGTTTTAAAATACCTACACATATATATAGTACATCAACATAACATTCGTATGTACCTAGCACTACCATTCAGTAAAAATCGGAGCCAGCAGACTCAATGATAAGTGATTATTCCGATGTATAAGTAACAATACACTGCGATTGCAAAGTAATTAGGTTTTGATAAAAACGCTCAACCTTTGTTTCATTCAACCAAAATTACCTGATATTTTTTTATGGAAGTTAAAAGGGTATGCTATTCATTCATTCATTTCTGTATATGTTTCTGTATACAGACATCAAAACTCAAGAACAATAATTTAAATTATGTTTCGCTTTGAAGAGACATTGCACAAAAACGAAAATAATTCAAGATTTAACTCATAATAGGCAGACTCATTTTTAAAACAACAATACTTTTAACAAGATTATCAGCCGGTCACCTTCTAATAATCTACTCATGCCACAATAATTGTCTCTGGGCAATGCCCGATGTTTTTTAATTGCAATAGCACTTTCTTTGAAGAAAGCCTTTTATAGGAAATATGTCCTTACAGAAACACAAATCTATTACCAGGCTACGGTCTCAAAATTTCTCCAAGACGATAACACATTTTGCATCGTCCGTTTTAACATTCCTATCTGCTTCAGGGACTCGAAGTCATCGGTTTAAACTTCGCATTTATGGTTTTCATTTGCTAATATTATCTGCTATTATGCTTATCTATTCTGCTTTGTAATATAAAATATTAAGTATTCCTTGGGTACACAGTTATTCCCAAACAAAATGTATGAAAATTGTTTATCTACCTGGTCTTCGCTTCATTCTCAGCCCTCATGCTGTACCTTCCACTTCCAAAATTCATGAAGAAGAAATGATGAAAATAACCCGGGTATTCTACTTTTTGTCATATGCTTTGAAATATCAGGCCTCTTTTGCATTTCATTCTTTTCCGTATCCTTCTGCGCAACCATTTGAAATGCTTTAATTCTTTTTATCACAATTTTATCTAACCTATAAGTTTCAACTTTATACAAATGCATTGACCAGATATCATATTAATTCAGCCTCAATTGTATGTTTAAGTTTATTTCCCATATGCTCTAAAAAAATTATCTTGCTTGTCCTACTCTGATTTTTATTTTCATTTAAGAATAATTTTTTTCTATTACATCAACTTCTGTGATGTGAACGTTTGTTCTTTTTAGACACGAGAAACTGAACTTTAGTAGCCTAAATTGCGAACCGAATCTTAAGGTCAGCCGATACAATTGGCTTCATAGGTAAATGCGTCACAACCGAGCCATGCGTTTAGTTATGCAAAAAAGCAAGAGAATGATTAATTATTATCACTTCTCTTAAATGTCACTCAGGTGGAATAATGTCTTCTTCCAGTCGTAGTCGTAGTACGAATTAAACATATCAAGCTGATTCTTCTTTATTTGCTTCATTGTGACACCTTATTCTTGTTGGGTATTGCCATGAACGTAGATTCTAGCCTCGGACAGTGTCATAAAAGGTCTATAAAATGCTATGCAAATCTACTATTGCTTGTAGTTTTTTTCCCCCTATGAGCTTTAATACTTGGAACTTCATTTGGGCTTACTTATTTTTAGTTTCGGTTAGCACTTCTATGACATGTTCTTTGAGAGTGTAAAACCCAGCCTCTATAAATAAAATGATAGTGGTCATCCTTTGTGCGCGTA
Organism: Volucella inflata; assembly: GCA_928272305.1. Classification (NCBI taxonomy): domain Eukaryota; kingdom Metazoa; phylum Arthropoda; class Insecta; order Diptera; family Syrphidae; genus Volucella; species Volucella inflata. The sequence goes on along the minus strand of OV743716.1, from coordinate 4,008,184 downwards.
TCACACAAAAACTCCTGCATGGATTCCAGTAATTTTTTAGTTTTACTCCTTACATACTTGGTCTCAACATCAAAAAATAAAAGCATAACGATATCTTTAGCCAATACAAAAAAATAAAGTTTAAAAAACTATTAAGGAAACTATGTTTATCCAATTTGTTGGTAGTAAATTATCGAAGAGGTAAAAGGAGCAAGAATATAATTTTTAAGTGAAGAGAATGGTGGGTATGATTGAGTATCGCTACGGAAAGTACACCACCTTCCGCACGAGCAAAATAAATACGAATACGATCCGCACTTTTTTTCTCTGTTCTTACATCTGTTAGTATCTTCCACTCAAAAATTTATTTACGTGCCACCTTTAGAAGTTACTGTTGGTTATGATCTGGCAATTTCGCATGTAAAGTTTAGTTGAGCGTTTCACCAAGAAACTTTAAACTGTTTAAATATATCGTAGTGCTTGCGTTTTTTAAAAAGGAAAGTTACAGGCTTACAAAAAGGAAAGAAATCGAGTACAAATTTAACGCGAGTGAAACCGCGGGCAACAGCTACTTAAAAATAAATTCAACAGCCAACCTGCCAATTTCTTTTAGTACCTAAGATCGCCTTTACTATTCTGTCGAATATTTCCAGTTCTTAACACTTTGCTTGCAGGTGTCCTTAATTTGCCCAGCCTATTAAGCTTTTACTTGGCTTATCTGGTCTGTAAGGAGTTTTAGAATTTTTTTTCTCTACTATTTTTTTCATTTTTGCGGCTACAGAGCAATGATCCTATAATATATACATGGGTTCCTGGTTAAGTGTTAGCCGTCTTAACTTGGTTTACTTAACTATTTCGTTATAATTCTTTTAACTGCCATAGTCAGTTCTTGAAGTGTATACTTGTGTGATATCTATTTATACATCGACACTCATTTAGTTTTATTTGAACACCGCGCCACTTCTAATGGATTTTTTTTTATCTTTTCAGATACTAGGATGACTACATCTGTTTCGGTTTTAGTGAAAGCATTCATTGAAGTACGTAAATAACTTTATCTTGCCATTTCCCTCCATAGAACGTAATTAACTCCAAGGATGTCTATATTTCATCTATTCACTTGCACTATTACCTTGTCAAATTTTACTACTTGAACTAAACTTCAAACGTTATATGGTATGTAGCAAAAGTTAATCACCAGTGATTTTTATCACTCTCTGTCTATTGCAAGGTACTATTGTACTAAAAGCCATTTAAATTTGATTAAATTTAATACGGACCCATAAAATCTCTTCATACAGCGCGGGCAAAGGAATATAGAAGAGAAAAAGAGAAACACTGATGTTCGTTGGTTTTAAATGTTTGCAGGTTATAATGGCTAGGAAATTAAGAGTTCCGCAGGGAATTACATAAGCAAGTTGTATGGTTTAGGGAAGAATCGCTATGTTTCAGAGTACACTTGAGCATACGTACATGGCTAGATAGGTGTTACGGTTTGAAGGGGAATATTCTACTTACTACCTAATATTTTATTGTCTGATCAGGTGCGGTAAACAATTTTTTATATCGTTTGAGGAAACCTACTTATTTTGACGCACTTTCAGCGACATCACCATTATAACGGTTTTATAATACACAAATCAAGAATGGAGAATTTCGGTTTCGGGTTGATATTTCAATATGGCTTCAACGACAGCAGACAGTCTTTTGTTAGAAGCAATTCTACACTGTTGATGGTTATCCAATTAAATACGCTTTTAATATCAGAACTTAATGAGTTTAACATACGCTGCCGTTCCCGTTGTACAGCTAAAGAACAAGGAGATATAAGTCCGGGGCCGAATACGAGATGGAAAAGTAGTCCTAATTACAGCTTGCAGTTGGTTCTTTATCGAGCTTTTTAATTTTTTTACCATGTCTTGAGGAATGCCATCCCACTCCTCTAACAATGCTACCTGCAATTCTTCTACGCTTGAAGGAACTGGATTTCTGATCCGTAACCCTCGTTTGAGTTCATCCCATAAATGCGCCTCCTCGACCTTCCCCAGTCACGAAAACGGGCTCCCTTCAAAGAGATGCTAGCTCAAATCATGCAGGAATCGTTTCCGTATGCAACCGTTTCAGCGAACCAGCATTGGGCAAATTGTTCGACCGGACGCCTGTATACCTTGCCTCTCCTGTTACTGTCATTAAGTCCCCATTGAGACGTTCTCGAGCAAACTAGGAACGCTCTTCCCGGTGGCCTGCATTCAATTTATGGCCCCTCTCAGATCTTTATGGAGTCAGATTAGCTTGCTTCAAGCGTCTTCCTACTGTCTACTTGCTGACAGCTACCCCTCGATCACGTCTCAGTTCTTGCTGCACGTCAACACCCGTTAAGTGCCGATTGCGCAACGAAGTTGATACAATTAAACGGTCGTCTCTCTCAAAAGTACATCGGTGGCGGCTGATTTTTGGGCTCCGATTGAAGCTGCCAGTCTCTTGAAATCGTTAGTGTACTCAGGATACAGCAGACTGGCTCAAGTGAGGCTGAAAAGCAACTGCTCGCTGACTGAGTCCTTGTTGCACCAAGCCAACAACTTGAGCAGCTTCTTCAGGTATGGTACCCATAGTTTCGGGGAAAAAATTAATGCAATGAACGGAGATGTGCAACGGTCAACTGTTGATAAGCGACTGATAAGGTAAACTGGTTCGTGGGCTTATATTGGGATGACAGATAGCGCAAGTTGCGGGTACCGTCTTAAGCTAGTTATGTAACTCATACGCCCTTTTAAACTCGGAAATAGATCAGTGAGTACTGAATATTTTTGATGATTAAAATGATATATTGTTTGTATAAATATCTTGTATACTTTTGGCAAAAAAAAGACATGTTGGTTGTTCGCGAGTGTACATATATGTATGTGTATGTATATTAAGCTGGGGCTCTAACAACTTATTTTCATAAGTAAAGTTTCTTATATCGATGGAAAACCTAGTCAGAGTTGCTTCATTGTTATGAAGATCACAAAGAACTAAGCTAATTCTATGACATGTTTGTACTATACTTATTAATGAAACCCAAAATGACTATATCTGGAATTCATGATGAGATATAAATCATAATGACTTAAAAATACAGTATATTTCACTAAGTCAATCGATACAAATTACAAATTAATTCGTGTGAAATTAAATATTCAACACAAAGAATTTATAGACATGGTGGCCAGAAGAGTTCAATCACTTCACCATCAATATGTCTATGTACTTACGAGTGTGTATGTGTTTTTATAAATGCGACCAGATATTTAGAGCCTAATTTAGAAGTGTACCTTCCGAAAACAGATACATCCAAAAATGACAACTATTAAAGCATGCCATACCACATACCATATACGTATGCCTTCTGCTGGACATGGGTATCAAGGTCAACATCAATTTCGCAAATCAAAGCTTGTCTCCATCATCTCATCAAGTGGAAGGGAGATTATGCAAGGATATAACATTAGACATTGTCATGCCATTCAATATCGTTTCTATACTTATTATTATTTGAGTGACAAGCTGATGATATTAATATCTTTCCATTTAAAATGCACAATGAAGTATTGAAAGAACGAATTAAATATATGATGGCGATAGAAATGCTGTATACAGCCAACCGCAATCACCACGGGAACCCTGACTTTTCATTGTATTGCGTTGGTTTCGAACCGTAGATACAACGATACACAAATAATTATCACCACAATCTACTTCCTTCTGAATATACATACGGGAATACATATGTAGGTCCCACCCACCCACTAAGTAATTGTTATTCGAACAAGAGTTAGTATACAAGTATTACTCATTTTTGTTTTGGGAACACCATCGAAACGTCATCAAAACGAAGGTCGTTTACCCTAACTAGTATTGACTGCTCGTCAAGTCGTAAACTAAAAAAGAGAGAAAAAAAAAAAACAAAAGACACAAAAACTTACTTCGCATTCAGTGGTAAGTGCAAGCACGCTTTAATTAGCAACTCTTTCAATTCCAGATAAAATATTTTGCAGATGATTGCTCGTAATTAATCTGAACCAAACAACTGTTTTCATTCATCACCAGAAACCAGACAGAATTGCACTCTTGATTCATTGTTCGCCAGAAAAATCCACCTACATATATAATACATTATTTCACTATAGAAAGAACTCTATAGAAGAAGGAATTGTCTACTCTATACTAAAATTCCCATTTCATTTAGTTGCCAAGGAATAAACTGTGATCTATATACATATACATATATGTATACTCTTTTGTTTGTTAGTTGCTACTGCATTTGGTCCATTTAGAGTGAAATATTGATTTCTGAGCTCATAATGGAGACTGTTCCGTTGAAGGATGATAGTATTGCTGGAAGCAGTATCACATCTTCTCAGATATTGAAATTTGAGGAATATTGCAGCTCACTTGCAGATATGTGGCTTTACTTATTGCACCACAAATCCGAAAATCTTTGCTTTACAATCTCAATTCACGTTGTGCTACTTTTATTTCACTGCAGGTACAAGTATTCACAGTATAAGCTCTATCTATACTATGTACATTCGCGTTTGGTTGCCAAATAGACATATAAAAAATATCTCAGTTACCTTATATGCGAATAACATGTTATAAAAACTTGTTTGCATAATTCCCATTGACTTCAAATGGGCAGAGTAACATTTAACTTTGTAATATTTACCCTCATTTCCTGATGGAGCCAATGAGCAATATACATGAATAACAGAAATCTTTTAAGTGTTTGTTAAGGTGATATCTGTTCAAAGGTGTAACGCTTACTTTTTGGGTATATATCATTATTAGCAAGCAAGATTTGAAGGAATTTATAGAAACACGACAAAAATATTGGTAATTAAAATGCATGATTTAAACTTCATATACATAATGTTCATGTACAGTAAACGACTGAGATGGCTGGGTCATTTAAAATGGATGGACACCAACGCTCCGGTCCGAAAAGTCTTTGAATCCGCCCTCAAGGAACAGCACAGTAGAGGAAGACCGTGGCTCAGGTGACGCACGCAAGAAAAAGGGGACCTCAGCCAACTTAGCGTGCGAAACTGGAGTCAGCTAGCAAAACATCGAGCTGGATGGAGACGCTTGTTGGTTAAGGCCCAGGTCCTACTCGGAATGTAGCGCCACCTAAAGTAAATACGTAAGTATACGTATCTAATTTTTACAGTAACGCCAAATTTATTTTAAGGAGTTGTATTCGAAATTCCACATTCAGGATAAGGGTTTTAGTAATTACCCATTCAACTAAAAGTCAAGGCGAGAGTAATTGCATTTAGTTTGATATCCAAAAGGTGAATGCATTGCGCATAGCACATTAGGCACGATATGAACGACCTTCAACACATCTACAATGGTAGTGCAGAGCGCCACATGGTACCGAGCACTAGCTTCGCCTCTCTAAAAACAAAAAAGTCTTTTCCTTCAATAAGAGCACCCAGCTGCTGCAAGAACTAGTGATGGTCATTAAAACCAAGAAAAAATGTCAAGGAGAGCAAGAGAATAACGAGGGCTTCAGAATACTTAACAAAAAAAAAAAAAAGGCCGCAGCCAGCACAAAGGCAGCCATAACAGCCAATGTTAGCGACAACAAAAGAACTTTCAAAATAATATTAATAAACAAATAAGCATAAACTGGGATCATCACAACAGCTATAGAGAGAACAACCGTAAAAACAGTAGAAATCAACTTAGCGAAGCGTAGCATAACTAATAGTTAAGTACAGAAAGAATAACAAGTCCGAGGGATGTGTTCTTTATGGAGACGGAGTGTCTGCCCAAAGCTGGCGCCTTACATAAAGGATGAAGGACACTGTAAACTATCGGGCTGTCGTAGGTTAGGTTAGGTAAAACAGGGTGTGCCATAAGACACAATTCTAGGCACCAAAACAGGCCCATCGCGATATCCTGTGGGTTCAGTTGAAACCAACTCCAATTTGCAAAAACCTAAACAGTCTCCCTATTAATCGGGCTGTCGTAAGTTTTAATACTAAAGGAAAGTAAATCTGATTCGGTAACAAATCAACGGCTACTGTGTCACTCTCCAAATTACCTACATCCAAATGGCGCCAGATGGGGGAAGTCCGATTTTAAAAGCGAAGGTTGCTTCTCAGGCGACAGAGCACCGCAAGTTTCATCTGTATATGTGTGTATATTAATATACACTAAAAACTTTTCCATTTAAATCGAAAAGTCACTATTTCATAATCAGCGTAGATTGTCGGGTCAATCAAAAAGATTGAAAATGTACCAAATACTGTGATCGCCGACGAACACGAACTACTGAAGGAAGAGCTCAACGCGGTCTTTGAATGACTGAGAGGCAGCGAAGTAACAAATTAGTGGAATGCTGAAGATTCTGTTTCAAAATTTCCCACTATGAGCGGTCGAAATTTACATTTCATTATCCATCCATTATCGCAATGACGATGACGCGATAGTTAGCTCATTGGACTACCACGCAGAGAGGCTGGGTTCGATTCCTGGCTGGGTCACCAACAATTTTTTAAATCGCCATCACCCTTTCGGCGGGTAATGGCAAACTTCCGAAAGTAAGGTTGCCTACGAAAAAGCTTATAAGTAGTGCCGTTCGCTCAGATGCGACAAAAAATGAAAACATGAGCAACACAAATGAGTGTCAAGAAGCTAGGCCATGGCCCATACCGGGCTGCCAGCGCCCTAGTGTTTTTTTTTTTTGAACATACATTCCTGGAAAATTTAACGCTCGATGTTTATCCGAAACATTCTTCACCTATGTTGTCTTGTTGTATTTTCGTAAATTGAAACCCATTATTGCACATTTTGTCGCGTTTTTATTACGGTTCTTTAATAGAATCCAATTTATTTCTAAGACATTCTCAAGCTAGCACACATTTTTGTCCATGATTATTGTGCACGACTTTTGAAGAAGAAACTCATAAAGTATGAGAAAAGAAGAACAGAAGCTGCATTCCAAATTCCATCACGCTTACTTTGACTGCAAAAATGTAACTGAATACTCTCTATGCACTAACGCAAGCATAATCGTATACATTTCAGCGCACAATCTCGGTTCAGAAAAGGCATAATGCAGGCGTTGAAGCAAAAGATCATTTAAAGATCATACAGATCGAATAGAAACCTGTAAACTTAGTAATCTAATGATGCGAATATGTTGATAATCATGCATCTAACCAATAATGATCAACATTCCACTGTACGTATTGTTAAAATTGACTTTTACAGAATACCTTAGATTCATTTTAAACTTGAAAACGATATCATCGACAATAGATCAAATAAAGAAAAAAGTATCTGTTGTATGAAGAAGCAGCACGAAGGGAATCACAAACGGATAAAAAGAGACATGTGTTGTATCGAAAGAAAGGTTGAATTAATTTCGTTTGTAGTACGGTACTTGAAGGCAAAAGGAAAGAACTATGAGTATATGTACCTATCAATCCAGTTAGAAGGACCGGAAATTCATAAGTGAACATGAACATGAACGCTACAAATTTATTCCGGAAGTAAGACAAAGTTAAAATGGATAGCGAACTAAAATCGAAATTAATTGCAAGCAACTTGGCATATGCAACTGTTTACACAAGATTAAATTGGGAGCAAAAAATATTTTACTAATGTTGAAGTCCACAGCGCGATAGTGATCTTAACATTCATAAATACTAAGCTATGATCATACTGTTGTATCGATAAAGTTTTAGTATACGTATGTGTACAATGATAATAGATCAATTCTGGAAATGAGACCGAGAAACAAGCCAAATTTACGAATAGGTTGGGCAGAAGAGAATTGATACACATTGATGATACTAACCAGCGCACAGATGTAATTACGGTTTCAGAACCCGCTAGGAACATAATCACACTAATTACATTTAAAATCATTAAATAGAAAAGTTCATTCACTTATGATGCATATACACGAGTATATACATTTGTACATACCTACCACATATGTATCGGTACGCAGCACGTTGCATTAATGTTAAATACAGCACTGATTTCTAAAAACTCATTTACAAAAGCAATTCCATTTACTTGATATCACTTAGCCTGCAGAAAGCTTCACCCAGAAAGTGGAAAAATCTTCTGGTTATATTAACACTCTACAGTGGTCATCAGTAGAATTCTGAAGCCGTTGCGGTTGCGGTTGAATGAAAGAAATACACAAATAAAAGCATAACTCGGCAACATACGAAAATCTGGCTTAGCGAGGCAAAATTAATGTGGAATGATGGACTTAATTCACCGAATGCTGGATTCGCTTTCCTAATATACTCTAAGTAATCCCCGCATTGAAGAGCAAAACAACAATTTTTTCTTAAAATCGTACACACAGAAAGATTTAAAAAAACAAAAACAAAGATCCATTCTCCAAACATTATCAAATACATACTCGCGTTGGAGCAATTCAATTTTAAGGGTGACAAATTGCTTGGACAGACTTTTGAATGTTATAATTTATTTGTCTGACCTTGATTTCATAATTCAAACTATTTCATTTCATACAAATGGTTTGCGTGCATCCCGCAATGACCTCTGCAGTACCACGATAGAATAAAATTATGTTTTCACTATTTTTCTTTGTAGATTTTATATAAAGTTACGTAAATCGCACCCAAGACGCTTCAAATTTTGCAAATATTTGGCAATTTTTTTCGTTTAATATTAGAAATTATCCAAAGAAATGGAAAATAGATTTTTCCAACCATTTTTTTGTTTTTTTTTTTTGGGAAGGAGTTGTGTACTTTATTTGCCTTTATGCTAAAAGTCAATAATAAATTTGGTGGAAACTTTTAGGTGCACGATTTTTAACAACCCTTCACATGCGTTAGTCTGAATATATCAATAATTTTGTAGGTAGTAATAATTAAACAATGATTCACCCACCAAACATTGAAACACTGCCGTCACTGCTATCACAACTCACTGATATACTCACTACGAACTTGATGTCATTTATAAAACTGAACCACAATGAATAATCTCATTTACTAAACAATAACAGAGACTTTCTCTCTGCAAATTGCCTACTCGAAACTTGTAAATTATTAACAATTTACACACCCAAACACTTACATGTATTGACAGCCGGTGCTCTCAGTTCTCATCTGCCCTTAAGAACCGTCAATCGAATTGTACAGAATTGACTAAAGATTAACCACCACAAATCGTGGTTTCAAGAGGGCGGGTATTATCAATAAAAACAACAAAAAGTCAAAACACTTTCATCAAATATGTTCTTCGTTTCGCTTAGCTTTTGATGACAACTACAGGAAAAAGTGTAGACAAACGAAGAAAAGAGGAAGTCAAAGAAGACTAATATAAATGTGTACTCGACTCGTATGCGCAAGCAAACAACACTTGTGTTTAAAAGTAGTAACGGTATTTTATTATAAATCTATTTTAATTGAATAAAATCTCATTTACTGAAAAGTGTTTCATTTTAATTTAAATAAATGCAATATACAACGTGATCGTCAACCCATATGTAGATGTAGATGATGTGTTGATTGTCTTGCGGTAAAAAATAAGATCTCCAGCTTAATTTCTGCTACTTGTTGCAGTCTTATTCCTACTACTCCAGACACTGAACAATGCGCATAATATTAATCATACGACACCAAGCTCATTGGCTTCAGAATACAGGCCCAAAACTTCTCATCAATAAATTAAAAATATCCGAGGGATATGCATGAAAGCAACCAGTATTACAAGCCGAAAGAAAGAGTTTCAAATATTAAATTTAACTTTGAAAATAAGTCCGCTATTGTGTTAACGTAACGTACATATAGAAGAAAATATTGATGTTTGACAAAGCCAAAAGGCAACACAATCAATGGCTTAGTGACCGATTCAATAAAAGTTATAGTGTGGCAACATCAAAACTTAAGATTAAACCCCGTCCAAGTTATAAATCCATTGATGTCGTAGAAGTCGATATTGACCTGCATCCAAAAACTTCTTATCGTCGACGCGCTTAGAAGTTTGGCCTGCATCAGTCAACTTACTTCGTGGTTTGTTTTAAAGATTATTTTGCACAATTTGCCATATATGATGCAAATATATATACAAAATATCCATGTTGATGAGTCTGATTTTTGGGACCATGTGATCTTAACAGACAAAAGCGTTTATACACAACACGTTCAGTATGAAAGCATTTTAAATCCAGAATATTGTTTCGAAGACGGTAATGGCGGCTCAGCTACGGTCAACGCATTGCAGTATAGTGCATACAAACGAAATGTTTGGGCATCTTATGTGACCAAAAATCAGGTGGAGAATTACTAGTTTCAACAGGGTGGCACTCGTGACTCAACAATTAATTTATTGAAGACTGTATCGAAAAATCTCAGTGATTTAGAAAGTAATAAAGAAAACGAAATGCATTTATTGAGTTTTATTGAAAAAAAAAAAACTATGGGTACCACCAGAAAAGATCAATCTGTACGTCAAGATTAATGCTCCTTCTTATGATATATAGGTGATTTTTGTGGTGATGGATCTTACAATAGAGATAACTTTCATTTTTAACAGTTCGTTGATATTTGTGTTCAGGAATGCTAACCAAATCATCATGAACTTACTTTTAAAAAAAACGAATTCGTGAAACATTGAAAAAACACATTGATGCCTCTATTCTGATTGTGATGTGGTCACAACTCACGAATGTCAGTGATGCGAGAATTGTGAAGCTTGTCTTGTGAGGTTTCTTGTGAGCATTCGGCTGTTTAGTATTCTGGCCAATACCTCACAAGAAATAGTTACCACGGTGTGGTGAATTCATTATTCTATCAAAAAATTACCTTTTATTTGTTTGACAACCATTATTTAATAAAAGTTTGTGAAATAAATAATAAAATAACGAAAAATGGCGGAAATATTTGATGAAACAGTCATCGATTAATGAGAAAGCATCATTCCTTTTCCGCAAATTCCGTAGAATTTTTTTAATCTTTCCTTTTATTTGTTTATTCCACTCCCAAGCACTCACTCCTCCACTTTTTTTTTTCAAAATTAAAAATTTTGCCTTTATTTTTCTCTTGTGACCGGCTTGTGAGCGGCTCAATAGGACATCACAATTTTGATAGTTTTTGTGATGCTCAAAACTTGTGAGGTTTTGGTTAGAATACGAAAACCTCACAAATTGTGACTTACCTCGCTCTTGTGAGGTTGTTGTGACATATGAGGCATCACAGAGGTATGCCAGAATACGGGCATGAGCTTGTTATTTGTCGTGTTCTGAATAAATTTTACACCACATACAAAGGCAATAACCCGATAACATATTGTGCGTACAGCGAGACTGTATGAGGTTTATAACCGCATAACATCTAGCTGGTGCTGAAACTAAACCCACGATAAGCTGGCTTGCGACGGGAGTTTGCGGATTGAAATCTTTTATAGATTAAAGTCGACCCTTAGTTTTATTGAAATATCATCTTGTTTAATGCCGACGATCACTTTTGGCTCACAGATTTTTGAATAAGCAGAATTGTTGTTCCTACAAAAACAGGCATAAGACTGACCTATTTTGCGGCAACATGTGATTTCATTTTCTGGGAAATGTGGCAAGAGCTCGCCTTACAATCAATGCTTAATGTTATTGATTAATTCTGTCCAAATAAGGGAATTCAAAATTTCAGCAAGAGATCGTTTCATTTCAAACTTACCATAAAACTATTGACTTACTGGAGACCGAATCAACTATAACATAATACCGTAAAATGGGCCAGTTAACTGACCAGAGATCGTGCGATTTGATATTAATCGAATTTTTCTTATGGCACTTTATAAAGTCTTCAATTTGTGGTGGTAAATAGCAAATTATTTAGTTCTTGGAAGCAAATATGTAGCTCGTTATTGATGACATATTACCCCGAATCGATAGAAAGCGTTTCGTCAAAAACAGCCAAGAAAACCATATGTCTGAAGTCGTTAATAATTTTATAAAACCAACGCATTTTTATTGATTTTTTTTTAAAATAAATCAAATAAAATATTTTTTTCAAACAATTCAGCATACAACTTTTTTTTTTTTGAATTTTGATTCTCTCGGCGTAGTCAGGATAACTAACTCATGACTGGTTTATCCGAAATTAAAAAGCTAAGTATTTCTGTTAGTAGAAGTATTAAGCTCGTAATTAAACGAAGGAATTAAAAAAAAATTAAATTAGAATTTTTGGCGGAGTTGTGAGCAAAAAGTCCCATTTGTTGGTCAAATTTTTACCACGTATTGCCTCATAAAATAAAATGTGATTAAAAAAATCCTGCGTTCAAGTACTAGACAATGTTATTTTGAAGAAGTGTGCAAAATTTGAACAAGATCGGTTATCTTTTTGTCGACATATCGTACCATTTAATTAGACAAAAATTTCGTTTTATTTAAATTTTTAAATCCATCTAACCCCTTAATCCCTGAAACGTGCCTCCAGACATTACACTCCCCTCTCGATAATTCAAACCAGTGATAATTCGAACCTCTCCATAAATCGAAGTTATCACGAGTTCCCTAGAAAATCTCTTTATAATTCGAAAAAAATGTTTACAATTTTAAGCACTTGTTAATTCGAAAAAAAAATCATCGCTTCATACCAAAACGACGCATTAATTCGAACTCATCCGCGTCAAACACTCGATAATTCAAAGTTATCAGATTGCATTGAGGTGCAAACTTGTATCATCGTTGCACGAGAATTTGTTATGTAGATTGATTATGTAGTCTGACACACATTTCCAATTGGTGTTTAGTTTCAGTTTTCGTTGGTAACAGATTAAATGTTTGTTAGTTATGTGTGCTTCGATATCATACGGTGATTGACAACCATATCTACACAAAATAAAATATAAGCCTAAAATATCTGTAATAACAAAGCGAAAGCATATTAAAAGATATACAATAGATTCAAAACATTTTATAAGAACTTGTCATCTTGTGACGAATTGATGATATTGATGATATTGCTATATCAACTGTTAATAAATAAAAACGAAGGTGAAATACAAAAATGTGTATCATCCAGATTAGAAAGTGCCATCAATTTACAACATATAGGTATTCTGGTCACATTAGAGGGGACACTATGGTGTTAGCGAAATGAGAATTCAACATGTCATCAAAGATCCACAAATGCAAGCTCAATCCATCACATCGTTAAATCGTTGGTAAATACAGAATACCTCACTAGATCGAAGACACAGAATATGGAAGAGTTTCATCAAGATTGTTTGTTACGCAGCAAGTCACAATACATTCAGAATTACTTTTGTGTAACTGTCAACGCGTTTACTATCAACCAACTTGGAACAATGAAGCTAGATACGAATGACTTTATTTAACGAATTTAAACTTGGACTTATTGCATCGGAACCAACCAGAAACATTAACACGGTATTTGAAGAAAACTAGTGAACAAACTGGACATTGTTAGAACAATTTCGTTCACCGAAAGCGTTAAGTATGGTGAAACCGTAAGTAAAAAATATATCTATTTGAAACTTCAACGAAACTGCAAGGATTTTTTCATGGCTAAACAGCCTGCGTTATATGTACTGCGAAAACAAATGTACCACATGCAACCATGTAATAGTTGCACCAAACTGCAGAACAGAAGTCTACTTCACCCATTTTATTCGACAGTCCAATTATCGTGTGTAAGCATTCGGATCATTTATTTGCCGAACAAAAAGACGAAACCAATCAAATGTCAAAAACATCTCTGTGAAATATTAGGTTGTTCAGTAAGTTCCGCAGCTTTTTTAGAGTTAAAATTAAGAATACATTTTTGGATTTTTTGTTTTTCAATTTTTCAGCTGCGTTTTGATCTCATCTTCGGAATTGAGTTGCCTTTCGTCCAAATTATTTTGGAGGTAGCGGAAGAGATGGTAGTCAGAAGGCGCAAGGTCTGGAATGTACGGTGTGTGGTGTGGTGCATAGCTTTCCAGCTTAACAAAATGAAATGAATATGAGGGCAATATTTAATTGCATTTACTGTATGATTGCGTTGGAGCAACTCGAAGTAAAGGACACCTCGCCAATCCCAACAAATGCTCAACATGACCTTTTTGGGATGAGAATCTGGTTTACCGACAGATTGCGGTGACCACTTACGCCGAACGTTGTTGGAAACCACCCATTTTTCGCTTCCCGTAAACACTCTTTTCGGGAAAGACTCAAGCAAGTTCAATCTCAACAAAGACTCATAAACCATTATGCGATGTTTCTTTCACTGAGTTCGTGAGGAACCCAAACATCCACATTTTTTGATATTTCAAGGTCGTATGAGCGATGTTAAACCGCTCAGGGATCTCCAGTGTCGTCAAATTCCTGTCGGTGCTAGCCGCAACCAAGATATGATCGTCATCTATGATGGGTGGACATCCAACATTCTGAATCTTCATAGACGCTGCAATAGTGCCATTGCACCTCTGTCGCTTTGCCATCTCTTTTTTTGAAAAAAAAAAAAAAAAATGCTAAGTATAACGAAAATGCACTTTCTTGTCGTGCATTTTAAAAAATATTGACCTCCTCAAACACATCCGATCAAAATAAATTCTCGTAACGATGTAAAGACATTTTCTGAACACTCCTTCCGAAAAAAAAGCGCAGAACTTATTGAACAACGAAATACATTAGTTTCGGGAGTCCTCATTGTCAAAATGTAATAAAATCGATTGAGAATGCTTCCTTCTATTAAAAATTACAAGTGCTAAAACTTTATTGAGACGAAAGTCACTTCGTATGAAAGTATCTATTACTAAAATGATATTAACTATGTATAAGTATAAAACATTGGTGTAATCAGCACTCAGCTGTTTCATTATGACAAATGGGGGGAAATTATTGTCTTCAAAGACAACCAAATGCTTTGCTTTTAAAAATGTTATTCGTACGTTTTTTTATTTTTATTGGAGAGATTGTTAATATTTAAGGTTGTTCTTTATCAATAAAACTAAAAAGTCTGATAATCTTGTCTTGCCAACCGAGACTTGTAGAAAGGAAAAGGAACAGTCAAATAGTCAGTCACATTTTTAACAAGACAAAACGTCGATTCTCGCCCTGGTTGTTGTCATTTTTCTTCAATTTTTCACAAAACCTCTAACTTTGCCAACGCAACGAAAAACTCAAGTGACGCTTTACTCTTGCATTCGACTGTTGGAAAAAAAACAAACTGTCAAGTAAACAGAGACAAAGCAAAGAGCGTAAGATTACGAAAATGCAAAATAGAAAATAAAAATGAATGAAAAAAAGAAGCAAAATAACAGAAATCCCATTTCCTAATTCATCGATTTTGGACACAATCCATTGAAAGGTGCTCTTTTTGTTTTTTTTTTCTTTTTACTTTTCTGCGTAAAATTGTCGCTGTCTCTGGGTACATGAAGTTTGCAGCTGTTTCAGATTCTCGTTGCATGCTTCGGTTTAATTTTTTATTTTTTTTACCTACGGTTTCCTATTGCTTTGCACCACATGAAACCGGCTGTGATTCTTCTCCTATTCTAGAGCAGTCCCAATAAATTTAGCTCAACAGAGGCTCCCGATCTCGATTTATCCGTGTCCAACAGGGGAAATGAGGAAACAAAATAAAAGTATAGAAAACTTACAAACGCATACACTTCACCAAAGAAGTACCACTTGGTATCATAGACGGAAAATGCATTCATCGCCAAGTGGAATCACGTTCGTGAGTTCCGAGAGTTGTGAATTCTATTGGGCAGGTTTATTTTTGGTCTGCAAAGACTCATTATTTGATATGTTCCCTTTTTCCGAACACACACCAACACAAGAATGGGAAAACATTTGCAAAAACTCTACGTCGAAATAAAGGATTTCCTTGCCAAAGCAACCCGCCCTATTTTTTCTTTCTTTTTCTTCTTCGTAATTAAGACCAAATTCCTTCACTTTTTTTTTTCTTTTTTGAGTTAGAAATTACAAAATTATTAACGGTTCTCCGTTAGTACACCAGAACTTTACATTTTTCTTTTCTTCGTTGCTTTTTTTTATTGTTTTTCGTTTCAACTCTAAACACTTACCGTTTGGTAGGAAATGGACGAGTTTTTCTATCAGCACTTCAATTAAATCGTATTTATTTGGTAACAGAGTATTTCTCAGTTTATAATAAAAGGGGAACAAGTTAAATAAAATTAAAATAAAACAAAACAATTCACGCACGAGAAAGTTTAACAATAAATAATAAAAAAAAATAAACGTTCGGTACGGCCGTGCCTTTGATTTGAGTTGAGAAGCGTAGACTGGAAATTGATCGTTTATTTCAAAAATGGATTTTCACAAGTTTTTTTCTCTCTGCGTTGAGAACGGGAACGTCCATTTCTTCGCAGGCAAGAGAGAAATGAAAAATACAACTGTTCGGTTTTTTTTGTTATTCGGGATTCCGCTTTGATTTCGATGTTCGCACGTTTTTCGAGTTTGACATTTGGAATGGACGTTAAATATCAACGAACGTGGAAACAAGTTTCCAATTGTAATGGGTTCACGAATATGACTTTTTAGAAACAAATTTTTTTTTTTAATTATAAACTGAATTTTTTATTCATTTATTTTTGATAGAACCAATAATGACGTTGAAAGCCAGATTTGCGGAAGCTTCATTTGAGGTGCTTTGACATATGTTTGTTTGTTTTACTTTCGAATACTCATGAACGGTCTCCTACAGCTTTTTCCTATTCATGTTAAAACTAATGTGAAATTGGCTTCTGGTAGCTCACATACAATGTGTAGAAGATCCCTCAGTCCATCAACATGTTTGCTATGGAACTACCATCGGGTACACGCTGATGCTCTAACTAAAAAGACTTTCGGATTAAATGAAAAGTCTGCTCTAAACAACAGAAAGCCTAAAATGTAATCGAATATTGATGCATCAGGGCTTAAAGTGAATCCTCTTTAAACTAAGGTTTATCTAACCATAAGTACGACAGATTTAACATATAATGTGCCACGACGCCTTAGGTTTAGTTAAAGTGTAATAGAGCTTTGGCAATCCCTATGGTTTGCCACAGAGAAGGGTTTTTAGGACTTGCATCACCACGATAGGACACATTCTATATTAATTTTCGCTCGGGTTTTCCTGAACTCAAGATCTTCAAGAAAATTAACGAAATAGTGACAAGGTCTTTGAAGATGATGATTTGTAAGATTTCATTCATGTACTACTCCAAAGGTAATAATCCTCTCGTGAATTGCGGGGAACTCGTCTCGTGGAATTGGCAAAGTAGAGACAGCTGTGATTACAAATTTATCGCGACACATAACAACTTTCACCTTTATATTCTTACTTACGTACTTAAGGTGGCGCTACATTCCGGGTCGGACCTCAGCCTCTGCCAACAACCGTCTCAATCTCTTGCTAGCTGCTTCCAGTTTCTAACGCTAAGTTGGCTGAAGTCTCCTTCCAATTGCGTGCACTACCTGAGTCTGGATCTTTCTCTATAGTGCTGTCCCTCGGGAGCCGATTCAAAGTCTTTTCAGACCGGAGCGTTGGCATCCATCCGTGCCATCCATGACCCAGCCACCTCAGTTGTTGGATTTCCACTCTTCTAGCTAGGTCGTTTTCGGTGTACAGTTCATTCAGATCGTCGTCGTATTTCCTCCTCCACTCACCGTGGAGATGGGAGCGAAGATCACTCGAAAAAATTTTCGCTCAAAGCAACCAAGAGCACCCTCATCAGTTTTGGATAACGTCCATGCTTCTTCCCCATAGAACAGGACTGGGAATATTAAGATCTAATAAAGGGTAACCTTAGTTGTTCGAGAGAAGGTATTACTAGTTAATTGCCTTCTTAGGCCAAAGAACCAGCGATTGGAAAGAGTTATTCTTCGTTTGACCTCAGCGCTGATGTTGTTTTCTAAATTCATAGCGGAGCTTAGGTAGAAAAAGTCCTTAACTTCCTGAAAGTTATATATATATATATATATACATTCTCCATCGTCATCCTGAACAGCAGGACGAGTTTGGCAGGGATGCCAAATCTACACTTTGCTCTGTATAGCTCGTCCCTTTAGATGCTGTCATACACGACCTAAAAATCGATAAATGGGTGATGTGTGAATATTTGGTCGATGCTGGAATTTCCTGGCCTGAAGCCACACTGATATAAACAAATCAGAACTTAGACGAAGGGCCTCAGGCGTTCACACAATGCCGAGGAAAAGATTTTGTATGCGATGTTAAGAAGAAGCATGTGTAGTTGACGCAGTTCTGAAAGTCTCCTGAGGATCACACAACCAATGCTGAGGTTTCATTCATCGGGCATACTTTCGTCCGACCATATTTTAGACATAAGTTTGTATATGCTCCTTATCCGTCTCTACAGGCTTCGGTTCTAGGTTTGTGTCCGTGATATGATTTTTTTTACCTTTGGTAAAACTACCGTACCTCATAACTGGGGTAGTATTTCTCGATTTCCTCGGCCGCCCGCTTCACATGCTTTTTCTTTTTCCTCGATGTTCGTCTCTCCTCTTCTGCTCATAGTGCTCGTCAGCAGCTCTAATCTTTCTTAGCAGCGCCGCATTGCGCACGTTTTGCTTACCTGCATGTGCTTACCGGCATTCGTCATCAAACCAGGGGTTTTGTTTAGGTGGTCGAGTAAAACCCAGCACATCAGCAGGGGCATCTCGATGGCATTGTGGTAGTATTGCCACTGGTCTTCGATGCGAGATGCTAGGGCCAAGGGACCTCTTAAGAGACTAAGAGAGACACAATCGGAAAAGGATTTGGCGATCTCTTGCGATTGTAGCTATCTGACGTCGAATGATGTTGGCTCCTCGGAACGTTCGGACATCCATAATACTAGAGAAGTGTCTTACGTCGATCGCAGTGTGGCCAATCTGGTTGTCGGTTGATTGATCCGGAGTTCTCCAATCCCCTTTGTGAATATCGAGATGGGAGAACCGCGTGCTAGCTACGACAATGTTTCGTCCCGCCGCAAATCGATTAGCCTGAATCCGTTGTCGGAGGTGGTGTCGTGCAGATTATATCTTCCGACAGTGCCACCATAAATTTAGCCTTGATGCGGATTACTACGTGGCGCTCGTTCACATGCCGGAAACTCAAGACCTCTTGCCTAAGTCTCCTCCAACAACAAATCCGTTGTCGATAACAGTCGCCGTAGTAGATGTCGCACTTTTTCATCCTTTTTTTACGGCCCACACCTTTACATTTCTTGGATAGCGGTATTGTCTGCTTTTCAGCAATGTAGGGCCTCCGCTAGTTGTTCGACTACATGTGGCATGTTAAGGGACTTAACATTCCACTTGCATATCTGAAGATCGTTGTCCTTAAGTCGTTTACATGTGTTGTCAAAGTCCGTATCCGAGCCTTGTTTATGCTTCCGACCTTTTAATTTTTTCCATGGCCGGGCAGTTCATTTTTGATACCCCTAGGACTAGGGGTCGGTTAGACCGAAAGCCAGTAACCCATTCTGGGATCTTATTGCTGCCATTGGTCCAATAAGGGCCCTTCCAAGGCCCTGACTTAGTCTCGAAAATCCTTACCGGCTTGAGCTCTAAATATATCAGAGTAGCCCGGATAAGGTCTCATTTGTTTCGGGATTGTTTCCACCGTTGATTCCATCTGGGAAATTCATCCGCTGTCCCATTTGTAGGGCTGCTATTTTTGTCTGCTGGTCAGCACTCGAGCCTATAAGTTTAGCAGGCCCAGTCCGGCTAGACATTGACCAGTACTGACGGTTACCACGTGAAAGTAACAATTGATATGTAGAAGATAGTTGCAATCCACAGGTTAACATCTCTCAGTGCCTACCCTATTTTCAATTTAAAGAATCATAGTTTTCGATGCGAATTTTCTGCCTTGAAGTTCTTCGAAGACATTCTAAATTTCTCATGAGGGTCTTGTTATTTTTTGCTAAAAATTCATCGTGCTGAAAGTAAGAAATAAAAAATTCTCCTTACTTTCTAATTTAGCAACTGTGGCGCTCAACAGATCTTCGGGGCCTCCCTTGTATAATCGGTACTTGAACAGCCTTCAAATTTTCAAGCATTCTAACAATTTTTTAAAATTTTTCCTGCTCTTTGATCGATCCACTGTTCGCAAGATGCTATGGCGAAGTTGTTTCTTATCCATAGGAACAGGAGTTCCAGTTAGACGATGGAAATGTAGTCGAAATGTGGATTGTGCACGTACGTTACCTTTGCTATTCATAAAATATGTACGATGTAGCAGCTTAGCCTTATTGTTAACTGTTCCAACGATGCATTGTGACTTACACCAGTCTTACGAGTATGTCAGGGGTAGCAACATGTGAAATTGGCTACGTTCATCAAGTTTATTCCATTAAAAAAACAGTCTTCATTTTTTGGGTAAATTTCATGCTTCTACGAGACCTTCAACGTACATATGTAGCGATCCCAAATCAACTAAATTTGATGTGAGTTCTAAAACCCAATATCAAACTTTAAAGGTTACACGTGGTGTATGGATGGATCCAAAATAAACACAGGAATAAACATTACAAGCCCAATGGGAACTAGACCCAGCGTCTTTTAAACTTAATTTCATGCTATCCAAGAATATGCCAATATATATTTATTCATTGGAAAGGGGTCCTTATCCATATACTCACGGATTATCCAGCGCTAAGCTCAAATCTGTTCGGCCCCAAATCGTTGATTCACTGCTCTGGTGGGTACTAGGGCACACGGGTGAAAAAGCCAATAAACTGGCTAGAAAAGGTTCCGTTTATTTGGGCCAGAGCCTTTATGCGGCATCGCTTATTTAGCAATGAGTTCAATGATCAAAAGTTCGAAGTACAAAGTACGTCTATTCTACCGGGTCTTCGAAAGGCTAAAAATACTTTGAAACCCTCCCAAAACAAATCCAAAACAATCTCTTGACTTCAAAAGAGATGATATCAGAAGACTGGTAACTCCCAGCTTCCATATCACTTACATAAACTTAGTGGAGAAACTGAATGTCGTATATGGAAGACGACGAAACTCAGAAAAACCTTTTTGACTAACAAGCTGCTAAGTCTCTACAAGAATGATCAAGTTTATTAGGATAGCTGACCTCTTTATATTATCGAACATGATTTTTGTTCGACCCAAAACAGTATCTACATTGTGTGTTGTTCAACTTTCTGTGTCTCCAACTTTCAAATGTTGGAGCATATTCGCTAGCGATAATAGCTGCATTACCCATCTTTCCATTTTCTACTTTTCAACAACTACCCACAACTATCACTTCATGTACGTATGGCATTGGCCCTTCAAATCAAAGAATCAGACAGATATGCAAAAATATTGTAATTTGAATTGAAAAAAGTGAATTTCGTGTACTCATTTAACTTTTTTTCTGAGCAAAAATGCCATTCTATTCCATTGCGGTCGTACGAGCCCAAGTAACGCCGAATGTTTTGGTCCCCCCATTGAGGTCACCACCCCGATAGAATCCACTCTTAAACGATCGGCGCTATGTAAATCCAGATGGCTTTACTCATATAAACGCAATCGTTCGACAACTTCGAAAGTACTTTGCGACGTTTAATCAAAATCCGAACGAGTTTTTGGGCCGTTTCGTATCTGTGGACGAAACATGAATTCATCACATTACTTCTCCTGGTGAATCGAAATCAAAGGAGGCCAAGTTGCGTCTGTCGGCCAATGTTTTTTGCCGAAAAAAAAAGAGTTCCTTATTTCAATTTTCAGGTAAATCCGCAATTTCATATGAAGACCACAGGAAAAGAATTGATAAGTCAAATTTTCACATTTTGCAGACAGACGAGGAATTTTATAGTTCAAAATTCTACTTTTGCTGGAAATAATTTCTGCTATGAAGACATACAAAAATATTGCTGATAGTAATACAGGTGATCGACAATTTTTCTGTTTCTTCCATTTCTGTTTGTTGATTTTAGTATCACTTTTAATAAACCATTGTAACTTGTTCCGATCTGGTCGATTCTTTCTCTCCACTTGTCCACCTTTTAACTACAAAGGTCGACAAAGACTTAACTGAGACCTTTCATGTCAAAGTATTTTCTTTAACATAGAAACAGCATGTTGTGTAGAAGGCCCTTCTTCTTCTTCCTATCCTTTTATTAACCCTTTCCTCGTTATACGAACTTATGCGTAACGAGTTTCCCATTTTTACTGCATCGCTGCTGCTCCGCTTATGGGGTTGGCTAATGTCGCAGACTGCAGAACGCGTCTACATAATGCTCGGCCATGGATCACTTCAGTGGTAGGCAGCAGGCGTTGTTGCGCATTTGCCATCTGAGAAATCCAGGAATTCTTTTTCCGACCTCGTTTTCTTACAGTTGAAGTGACCGTAGTTGATAGTGCCTTTTTAACCGGATTTTCCGCAGATCTTCTTTGAACGTGGCAATACCAACTTATTCTATTCGCCTCAAGCTGTTCGGTTACCGAATTCTTTATATGTAGACTTCCTCTTATACGCGTAGATCTAATACAATCGCGTTTAGTGACTCCACTAGACATCCTTAACATTTTCATTTCCGCTGCCGTCATTTTGTTTTTAAACGCTTCGTACATTGTCCAGCACTGTGAACCGTATATAAGAGCTGGTCTAGCAACCGTGGTGTAGAGTTTCCCCTTTAATTTAAGTGGAAATTTTCGGTCGCAAAAGATTCCCGAATTTTCCCGCCATTTCATCCATCCCACACTCACTCTGTGGTTTACGTCGTCGTCACATTTCGCTTCCATGTTAACGATTGATCCTAAGTACTTAAAGATAGTGCTTTTCGGAAGAACTATTCCGTCTAACATTATATCCGGAACAGGTCGCAACGGATGCGCAAATGGGCACGTCAAATGCTCCGTCTTTGAACGACTTATTTTAAACCCGTTTCTCTCTAGCGCATTTCTCCATGAATCTAAGGCGTTCTGTAAATCTTCGACGTTATCGCTAAGTATAACTGCGTCGTCAGCAAAGAGAATTGGCGTTACATTTGCTTCGCGCATGCAGTCTTTTAAAAGATAGTCGAATACTACGTTAAAGAGGAAAGCGCTAAGTACGCTTCCTTGATGCACTCCGACATTAACTGGAAATTCACTCGTTAGTCCAGCAGAGCTTTTAACCGCAGTTTTCACGTTTCCGTACATGTCTTGTACATGTCTAACATACGTTTCCGGTACGTTTTGAGACCTCAGCGCGGCCCTACACCAAACAAATAAAGATGATCTACATACGATCTTGATATAAAAAAAAAAACTTCACCACGCCCCCCGCTTAGAGCAGATAGACACCCATATCCCGGCCCACAGTCTGCAGATCAAATCCAGAGGGTCAACGTAGTCGAGGAAGAGCTCACCTTAGGTGACGTGCACAAGAAAAAACTAAGAGTGCACAAGAAGAAACTAAGAGTGCCCAACAAAAGGAAGTTAGCTAAGGACGAGCGTTTCCAGTCAAGCTTCGCTTATTAATTTAGATCCGGTTAAACGTTGAACCATAGCGCAACTTAGATGGGTCTTCATATGTAACGACCTAATACATTAGGCGAAAAATTTAAAAAAATATGGAAATGCACATGCAATACCCACCCCTCAGATAAAGAGAATTTAAATAATAAACCCCCTCAAACTCAGTATCACCACACGATGTTCTTAAATCAAACATTAATGTGTGCATAGCAGTGATTGACTGTTTAAGTATAAATATAACCCAACGGTAACCTTCTATCTATACCAATATCAATAAAACTAATCGAGTTTCAGCTATTTTCTTTCAGAGTATTTTTTTTTTTTAATAACAAATTGTTCGTTTATCCATCAACCGAAAACACATTTTTTGATTTTTTCCAAAAAGTTAAGATTCTGTTTTTGCTTATTGGCTTTTTGTTTTTATTTTCTTTTATTGTTGTATACAATAAAGGATTAATGCTTCTTCAATTAAATAAAAAAAGAAAAGAAAAAAAAATACATTGAGAAACAAAAATATGTAACGAACAAAAAATGGAAGTAAAAATTTGGTGTGCACTTCAATATTCGAAGTTAAAAAAAAAGAACATCTGAGAGAGAGAGAGAGAGAAAAGAAAAAAAAATTATAAATTTGATTGGAGAATAAAGTTCATGTTTTGTTTCTTTGTTTTCTTTCTGTATGCAAAATATATGTTGTTGTCATATATATGTATATAATCCCATGCGCGCAAATTATTTTATTAATTTAATATTATTAACGCTCATTATTATTATTTTAAAATTTAATGATTAAGTTTAGATATCGACCTAATTATATCTTCTCATTCAATGCTGACTTCTGGGTTTTATCTTCTTTAGGTTTATCATCCGCTTCATCGTCTTCGTCATTTTGCGATAAACTTGGGATGTTATCATCCGAATCATCATCATCATCGAAATCGTCGAAATTCTTTAAATTAGATGAATCATCCATGAACTTGTTCCAAGGACCTTCTATTGCTACAATTCAAAGATAATAATGCAATGTTAATTCTTATGCTGGGGAGTTTTCTCTTCTTTTTTTTTCACTTACTATCTTGTTCTGGTTCTTCATCATCTGACTCATCTTTCCACTTGTTGAAATTCGCTTTCAGGAAGTGCAGTTTGGTTTTGTCATTTGTTAGCGATGACCAGTAAGGACCACTTTGTTTCTATAATAAATAAAATACATGAAACCGACAACAATGTCGTTTTTTATGCTGGCGACTTACTTTATAGATGGTAAATTCCAAACATCTAGCAATATTTTTACTTGATACTCGCTCGGGATCAATGGTTTTAAGGAAATTTAATTGCAGATCGTAAACTTTTTTGCTATCGAGCGCATCTGTTCCAGTAAATTTCATGGAACTATCTGTAAATCTAGAAAATAGATTGAGCCCGTTATTAATAATCATCATGTTCATATATTAATATGTTTTGGAATGGAAACTTACTTATAATCAATGTCCTTACATTCAACTTCAATGATAACGTACAGCAGGTCATTTCTTTGGGCCCAAGAAACCGGAGGATGTAGTGCTCTAAAATAAATTAAAAAGATTGTTTATCAATCGAAATTGCAAAACGATAAATAAACAGAGGTTATGCTTCGAAGAAACAAATTTCGCTGATTTCTGTTTAAAAGTTGATAAGTTAACGAGTAGCGGGAAAAAATAACTAAAACGATTTTTGATTAGAGGATCTGTACATTCATGTTATCTTATTTAAAGATATAAACTTAGATTGTCAAAAGTTAGCAAATACATAAATATTATAAGTCTAAATCTCTTATCTTGCCGATATATAGAAATTTATGCGTACACTAATCGGCTTCTGATATTTAATGCAATAATATCGGGTTTTCCAATAGGGACTTGACAACTTTGAATTTAATTTGTGAACGCAATCTTTCACTAATCATCAAACTGTCACTGTCAATTTATTCAGTAAACTCAACATTTTCATCATGGTAAAGTACACGAACGAGCAACGTCTGCAAATTATAAAAATTTTCTACCGAAATTCGGAGTCGGTGATTGCAACTTTAAGAGCGTTAATTCCAATTTTCGGTCGTAATTCTCCCCCTAGTAGACAGGCAATAACAAGTTTAGTGCAAAAATTTGAGTCTACATATTCGTTGTGTGATGTTGCCGTGTCAGTGAGACAACGGGTTGTTCAATTTGTCGAAAATATCGCTGCCGTTCAGGCGTCCGTAGCAAATGATCCAAATCAATCAATTCCATGGCGTTCTCAAGAATTGGGCATTGCTCAGACCTCATTATCGCGCCATGATCACCGATTATTTTTGGCCTGAATTGGAAGACATGTGGTTTCAACAGGATGGTGCCACAAGCCACACAGCACACGTTACAGTCGATTTATTGAAGAGTAAGTATGGTGAACGTGTTATCTCAATTCGGCCAGGCGATTGGCCGCCTCGTTCGTGCGATTTAGCGCCGCTTGACTGTTTTCTGTGCGGCTACGTTAAGTCATTGGTTTATGCTAACAAGCCGACGACGTTGCAAGAGCTCAGAGCCAACATTGAACGCGAAACAGCGGCCGTTTCAGCCGAGATGTGTGGTCGAGTCGTTGAAAATTGGGTCCAACGAATCGCCTGCTGCAAACGTGCCCGCGGTGGCCATTTTTGAAATATCTCAAATGGTTTGCGTTTTATTTAAAAAAAAAAGTTGTCAAGTCCTGTCAACCCCTTTACATACCCGTGCGTATATAAATGATGAATTGAGTGCTTTCTAAATTAGTATAAACAATACTCATCCAAAAAACGCTGACCCGGACAACATTTCATTTGAAATATAAACTTTAAACGAAGGGGACTCATAAGTCATAATAAGCCGCTCTTTTTTGAATAGACAATAGACAAAATAATACCTTAAAGTTGGACGAAGTACTGTTGGTATGGTAACCAAACAAAATAAAATACTGTAAAGTATTCGCAACGTCCCTAAATAAAATTTATTTTCTCATACTTTGATGTGATGGTTCCCTTCTAAACAGATGTCATGGGTTGTATTGCGAATTGGGATGAACGAAAAGGCAGGCTAATTCGTAAAATGTTATCTTCGAGTACCTTTATCCGGGCTTGTCACGGCGTTCTTCATAACTAAACTATCATCAGCGAAAAGAAGATAAGTCGTTTCAGACTCGTGCTCCGTTTATTGAAAACTATCCATAGCAATAGACTGAAACGAACTTTGAACACGGTTATGTCTGCTGTTGGACGACAACCTCCTGTAATCACTCGCCAAAAGATATCCCACTGTTATGATGAAGGACCTCAAAAAAGAACCGAACGAAAGGTCTTTGAACGAAAAATAATCTTTAGAAAACAATCAATATCATTTGCTTCTGGTGCGTCACCATCGGATAAGACATCTATACAGCTTCAGGTCAATCTAATCAATTTAAAGTCGAATGTTTGAGAAGGTTTTTGCCATTCGTAAAAAATATGTCTGCATACAATAGGGCAGCACAATTCTCGTTTTGAGGAAATTACGGTATTGAGCCGATTAATTCAAGAATCAGTCCACAGCGATTAACGGTAATATCAAAGTGTGTGTGAGAATGCATTTCATCTATTAGCAAAAATAAAAATAAAATTGTAAAATACATTGGAAGATCGTTAAAGAAAAATGAATACCCAAAAATATAAAAGGCAAATGGTTTACTATCCAACCAGAGGGCCACATTCCCAGAAATGGAAACATTCTGAAACCCAACGTTATCAATATCCAAAAAAAAATATATAATATATATATGCTTGCTTAATTGACCAAATTGAAAAAGAGACTTGGAATTCGTGTATTCTTAAGCAATCTGGCGAAATGCTTTCATTGGCTTTTCGATCTTGTCAAACGATTTTTAAAAAAAATAACTGAAATCATGTAAATCTTGTTTCCATATCCTTTGCTGCTCCCAGATAAACGTTACAATTTCCGGTGTTGCGGAATGGGAATAGGAATAGTCAAGTAAAACATACCCAACATTTCCTCATGAAAGACTAAACAATTACCTTACATCAAGAAAAATTTGGCTCAATCACCATTCACACCTTCTTTTTCTGCTGCAAACATCTCGTAAGCACTTTGTTTGCAAGTGCCGATTAAGGCAAAGACCATGCACAGAGCCGTGACTGCAGACGAAAGAGGGGGTAGCGTGTAGTTTTTACATATACGTGGTATAACACCACGGTTGACAATGGATTCAGGTTTTTAAAATTTAGAATAGCCATCATGCGGTTCCCCCACCTGAACATCAAAAATAAGGATTTTGCTATCCGAAAGTTCCTAGTGAATTTTACAAGGAGAACAGAAAGGAAGAACATACACATTTCAAAAAAAAAAAAAACAAGTGCTCGAGAAGCGCGCAATCAAGGAAATGCAGAGATGTTACTCCGGGAATGACAAAGCTAGAATGGAAGCCTGCAAAGATTAACATGGACAATTTATAGTTGAGTCGGAAAGGGAATAAATCGTTCATCCTGAACTAAGACGACAGAGAATTTCGCCCCATTGGCCTATACGAAGTTAGGGTGGCAATATCGGAGCTGAAGTCGAATATAATTGCTGACAGACGAACTTAAAGCTGCCCTGCTTATCTACAACAGCTGAATATAACCTGACCAGATGGCCAGGGGGAGACATGTCAGAAGCACAAAACTTCAGCTTCGTTTGTCCGATTCACAAGAAATAAGATTTTTTTTGACTCTGCCCAACTAAACCTATAAGAGCCTTTGTACCGTATTATGCAAACGTCATGATATTTATGGTCCATATCAGTGCGGTTTCAGGAAACTCAAGAACCTCCACCATCAATCAAATATTCGTACTACGGAAAATATTGGAGAAGACCCCGGTTATTCCAGATCGACATTTACCATCTATTACACTAGTTTACAGTACTCTATTGGCGGAAAATTATTTGCTGTTGCTGACTACATATGGTATGCTAAAGTCGGATATGTATATAGGTAGAATTTTTTGATCAGCTCTGGTTTTTGAGTTTCAAATATCTTCAAAACAGAAAAAACACATGTATCTACTAAGAAAACAATTATTAAAAAATTTAATTAAACAGTCAGTTCTAAAAGACTTCGCTTTAAAGTTTTTCTCTTATGCGTAGACTTAAAAAAATGGGGTATCAGAGACCAGCAACAGTTAGACATCATATTCGTATCCCAAAAACCCTGATAACGTTCTTCCCTGACGAGTAAATCTTGAGGTATACGCTCACCCTGCTCTTCGGTCATATCTCCTAGATTTTCCGGAAACCTATCCGGGTGAGTATGGAAAGGGAGGTCGTCTACAAGTTCAATATAATTTTCTGATTTTCTATTTCCGAGAAAGTTTAACATAACAGAGACGAAATCTATCCAAGCCCTTAATTCAAGCTCATTCATAGAATTTCTAAATTGACTGTCTTTTGTAAGTTGTCTAATTTGGGGATCGTCAAAAATGCTGGCTTTAAACTTTTCCATAGTGAGCTGAGGAAATTTTTAGCAAATGTAAAAAAATCGAATGTTTTAACGACCTGTTTCATGATTCCTAGTTTTACATATATGTAATAGCGGCAGGATATTTTTTCCACAAGCTACAAATGAATTTTTGACTATATTTTGCTTCTCAGGCGTTATAGTTTCTCTCAAGAGGCAGTTTTTCTTCTTACCCAATGTTCTTTTTTAGCTTCACTTCATCTCTTCACATCACTCGTATATCTCGAGTAAAACAGGGACCGAGAAGAATGTAACTTTAGTACCTAGAGAAAGCAATTTTTGTAGTTTTGATGCCAACAATTCTGGAGCTTGTTTTGAAAGATTAAAATCTCTTACAAGATCATCTAACCCGTTTTTTTTAAAACATGTAGGTTCAACAACATGAGCAACACAAATGAGTGTCAAGAAGCTAGGCCATAACCCATAACGGGCTGCCAGCGCCAGTGTTTTTTTTATTTTTTTTGTCGGTTCGTTTGATACATCTTTAAAATCAGTATCATTTTCTGATGAGCATAGTTCTTTATTGGTCTATACTAAGGGTACAGATAAATTTTTTAAGCAATGAAGCATCATGTGCATGTTTCACTGAAAACTGAACACAAGCAGTACTTGGGTACTGCCAACTTTTTAGCGATTATGCCTTTTATGTTGGCACTACAAAAATAAAAATCATCGAGATAAAATGGTCGGTGTTCCGAATTTGAAAGCGATTCTTTTGCCATAACCTTAATAATCTTAAATATTCAGCACACGATTTACAAACACAAACAAGTGCCCAAAGCTTGTCATTTCTATCCAAAAGAATCCCAAAATGGAGAAAATAGATATTTTAACCGAACTCTGACAAAACTTTTATACAATCGTTATACAGTATACAGTAGGCCTTCCTAAATTCGAACCCGTCGGGACCTCGACCTGTTCGAATAATCGAGAATGCCTTCAAAATGTTCTAAGTCATGGCAAATTCGAAGAGTTTTCATAACGTCTGCATACTAAACACTTACAGGCAAAATTAGTATTATACAAACAACTTCCAGACTGTTCTTTGAAATGATGGAAAAAAATAATTTAGTCGGATTTTTAATTCCCAGTTTTCATTTATAGAGAATTAAAAACAACTGAAAATCTTATCCATAATTAGTAACTAAGTGAATAAATTTGGGATCGTGGGATCGATGGCTATTAGGATGTTTGGACGTCGTTCGGCGACAATAAAAGGGTTGTGTGCGTGTCAGGATGTTTTTCTGCAAGAACGAATATGAAAGCGGTTGTTGTTTACTTAGTTAATATACTGTTTACGTTATTTTTTTATATTCCGTACAAGATAGACAGACAAACGCCTATTGTGTATTTGTTCATAATCCCGCCACAGATAAAATAAATGATATTCATGTAACGTCTTCTTTTGCAATCGTAAAATATTGGATTAATATGAAGAAAAAAAAATGGTTCGAATTATCGATAGAAATCGTTCCAATTATCGAGCGAAAGAAAACGTTCGAATTAAAGAGTCTTGTATTCTCCATATAAAGGGTGGTCGATCCATTATGCACGATATTAAATGTAAGTCACACCTTGACGTCAAGTTTTTTGCCCAACTTAATTTGACATTTCTTTGTTTCAGTGTTTGACAAATTCAACCATGGATACAGCATACAATTGAGCACCGCGTTAAGATTTTTGAAGCCTCTTAAGAAAATGGGCGTTCAAATCAAAATTCATTTAGTGCATCTCGTGATTTTTTCGACCAGATGTATCCACAATCGGGAGAATTGTGCGCAAATTTCAGCAAACCGGGTCTGTACGAAATGTGAAAACACCTGTGCATGCTCGCCCAGTTCGTTCTGCGGAAAGCATTGCTGTTGTTCGCGATAGTGTGGCAGAAGAGCCGTCAACCTCGACTCGTCGTCGTGCCCAACAATTGAACATCTCACGAACATCACTGATGCAAATTTTGGCCAGAAATTGAGGATATGGACCTGGACGATATGTTCTTTCAACAGGATGGTGCCACTTGCCACACAGCCAACGAAATAATGGCTCTTTTGCGCGAGAAAATCAATGGCCGTATTATCTCACATCGTGGCGATGTTAATTGGCCGCCACAAACATGTAATTTGATACCGTGGGACTTGTTTCTTTGGGGATATTTAAAAGAAAAAGTGTACGTCAATAAGCCAAGAACAATTCAAGAGCTAAAGGATGAAATAATTCGGCACATTAACGACATTGAACCTCAATTATGGCACAGAGTCATTGACAATATCGACCATCGGATAGAGGTATGCCACCGAAGCCGTGGCGAACAGTTGGCCGATATTTTGTTTCACAAATAATTGTCATAGATCCTTCTATCATAATAAAAAATATAAAGATAATTCTCTTAAAAGCTTGTTGTTTTATTTATAATTAACATTGTGCGTTAATTATGGACCTCCCCTTAACATATGTATCAAAAATGATTTGAATTGAACGTCTTCTTGAACTAAACTTCAGATATTTCATTCTTCACACAAAATTCGCGAAAAAGTTAAATTTTGTAAACTAGTGTTAAAGATACGTTTCTATTGACTTCAAAACTGCATATGAAGGCATGCATAGGAACAAGATATACAACACCATGTCTAGTTTTAACATGTCTTTAGGTTACAGAGAGTTCTCAATGCTCAATCATGATCAGTAATGAATTAACCGAGTCCATCAATTCAAAGAAATGTATTAGACAAAACAATGTGACGCTTTGAGACTTATTTAACATCGCCCTAGAAAGGATCGTGCCAAACTCACTAACCAAAAAGATGTATGCAGATGAAATTGATGTGATAAGGAAAATAAAGCAAACCGTCAGTGAAGGTTTTGAGAGTATTGAGAGCATTTAATTGGCACACGCAATTGGAAGACCCTAACAAATTTTTGGCTTGTTGGTTAAGTTCCAGGTTCACCCAGGACTGTAGTGTCACCTAAGTAACTTTGTTCTTGGGGGTATGTGGAAGAGTAGGCTTTAATTCAATTAATCAAAGGTAACATCCATGCTGTTATCAACGATTTTGAGTTGCAAAGGTACGAAAATGTGATGAAACAAAAGTCATTTTGCTAATATTCGTTTTCATAGCTAATGGCATCATTTATATTCAAATTCTACTTTATATAAAAAAAAAAGTGCTAAGTAGCATTGTTGGATGTTAGAATTTATGTATAACCTGTGATGAGATCAGCAGAAGTATCACTGCCAGCAACGATACCAAGTGCAATTAACTCTGTTGCTCGTATTTGTAGAAGCCCACTTGTCTCAGAACAATCGATTGCCCGCAATAGTAGTAGTAGTCTTGCTCGAAACGGTTGTGTTTCCTAAAGCGATGTGTTTTATTATATAGATATGTGGATATGTATGTACACACTACCGTATAGGTATGTGCAATTTATCGATTTTAAAATGAATGCCTATTTGAACAGTATCAGGTCATCGAGTAGATTGCGTGCCATCCGAACACGCACTGTGATTTAAAGAGCAACAAGGCAAATATATAAATAACCTTTCCAGTGCTAAATGAAATTTTTTCGAAACTTATCTATAAGCATCCGAACGAGTGACTAAACATGAGTACGTACTCGGTTACACATAAAATCGGCTATAAACCAACATTTCACCAACCGAAATGCAAATTTCTACATTGAAATAACCTCGCCATAATGACAAAGCAAAAGTGTACCTGCCACCAAGTTCAATGACACCCATGAGTATAAAGTGCAGACACTAACTAACTGAACTGTGAGGTTAAAGTGTACATCATTCTATCCCTCAAACCCTCTTCGAAATTAAGATATTGTCTAGCATTCAACTTGAAAGCGAATCTAAACCAACCAACATCTCTATTAACAACCCCAGCGCTGCTATTAGTTACTATGTGCAATATGGCGCGGAACATTCTTGCCTTTACTTCGCTTGTCGTTACAATAGCATGGGGAACGTTAAACCAACAATCCCAAGCAAGTTTATCACATTTGAAAAAATTCTTCGAGAAACTCCCTTTGAGTAGAGAACCTAACCTAACCTCACATAGCACAATCATCTTTGCTTCAAGTGCCGCAGTTTTTCTCACATTCTCGCATTTCGACGGAAATTACAATAATTCGGCGCTGTCCATCAAAATAACAATTGCATGCTGTATATGAACAACTTCTCTTTATATGACAATCCAAATTTTTTAACATAATTATTGATTGCGATTTGATGATTTCAATTGCATGTCGGATATCACAGTGGAGAGAAAGAGAGGAATTTTTTTTCATTTTTTTTTTTTAAGATGGACGCCGGAGGAAGAAAGCACGCGTATAAATTAACACTGCCGCAAAATTTGTTTTTCGATTTATTTGAATGGAATTAAGATGAGTTAATTTACTTACACTGGTGCCGCTGACATAATTTTTCTTTCTTTTCCAATATTATACGTAATTACTTAGTAATCAACAAATTATTACAGATTACCGGGAATAATTCACACCCGCAAAGCTACAAATGTGAAAAAGTTATCCGCAGGGAAGAAATGAAACCAACGAGCGAACAATTGTTTTATGGACTTGGTTGTGGGAATTGTTTAAGTGATGTGAGCGACACCTAGTTGTGACGGAGGGAATGATCGATCGGAAATCCACTTGTAGAAAGGAACAAGTGCTAAATGACACTGGTAAACAAAATTTTTGTAGCAAGAAAATTGTTTGTTAATTTTCATATCTATATTTACCCGTATAGTTAAACAAGACAATGCGCTGTCATGTGGTTCATTCAAAAGCTTGTTCAGTTACTCGCATACCTAGCCATTGACATAAGGAAAATCACAGCGGGCTGTTAGTAGAGCATTTTACGTGTCCTTACCATCTTAGGCGTCTAATGCACAATTTTCCGACTAGATTGGTAAAGCCTTAGAGCTCATCGAATTTTCTACTCCAAATTTTATCAACTCGAACGGTAACGAATATTTTTCGAACGAAACGACTATTGGCATCTTCATTCGATCTTGATAGTATGCATGTTTTAGCCCCATAAAATAGGACTGAGTAATCAAAGCCTTACAACACACTACTCGAATGCCTTCTTAGCCCAAAGAAACAGCGATAGGCAAGAGTGATTTTTCACATTATTTCTACTGCGTTTTTGCTGGCAGAACTGATAAGAAAGCCAAGGTACTACCTCTAAGTTACAGTTTTTGACTGTGACGTTCGTCCAATCCGGTGTAATGTTACTCTTCTTATTACCATTATTTTTTCGATTTCGCTCTAACCGACGAGTTCGGCTCGGCTGCAAAAACTAGGCATGTATGTATATATCTCGACTCTATAAATGCTGCCATATTCGAATTGGACTTCTTAAGTCTATCGGAGTGTGAAAATGTGATCGCTTGTGGGTGTAAATGAAGGGTTTTGGATGTTCGGAAATCCGTACTTCGGCTGCAGCAAGATAGTAATCCGAATCAATGTTAATTCAGACCTCCAGAATACTGGAGCAATGCCTTACGTCGATAGCAGTGTGAACGATTTGATTTAATGCTTCATGAGCTGCAGACCGCCATTCCCCCATGTGTATTTTGAAATAAGGAAACCATGTCATATGTTTTGTATGGGAGCTTATAGAGACATTCTTCGGCAGCTTCTTCTTTGTCCTCCGAGGATGCATGAGCGCGTATAAGGCCTATGAAGCCCATTGTTATAGAACTCTCGCTCACGGGTCGTAAGCTCGAGACTTTTCTGCCGCATAAGACATATCTCCCTGATTATGAGCTGTTTCTGATCACCATAAAAGATGTCAGAATTTTTTATTCTATTTTTTGAACCATCCCATGGATATCTGGATGATTACAGTTACGGCTTCTCGCATTCTGTTTAGGATCCGAGCATTCCACATGGCCCCTAAAGATTCCGCGCATTCCACGTGCAGATCTGAAGGTAGCTAACCTTTAATACAATGTCAGAGTGACCAACAGTGGATCAGTTACTATCCGAAACTATTAGCTGCTTCATCACCTTATTAATCTATTGTTGTTGAGTCCTGTGACGTCGTAAGCCAGTATAATGCTACCGGTCAAGTAATCACGCTATTACTGGGACTACTATTGGGAGGTATGGTCCTAAGTCATTGAATAGTTTTTCGATCAAATCAATAGCCGCACAATTCAGACAGGTTGACTAAGGGAAACAACCTTTTTTTCTAAAATTCTTTACATTTCTTCAATGCGCAAAGTACTTAGTATGTTGCCATATTTCTTGCATTTCTAAGTATCGTGTCAGACTTTTATAGGCAACTTACGGCCAATTTTTCTGCAAAGTCCTACCACAATCCAGTTAATTATTATCATCTTATCCATTGATCCCCTGCTCAACAAGTCCCCAGACTTTTTAATAGAATCTGGAGATGCAGCACATAACCGTTATGTTTCTCTTTGAAATCCTGATATACCATATTCGACTCCTCTTGTAGGAATCAATTTCAGTTTACATACAAACAACGTTTCTGCAGATACCAACAATCTATTTTTGTACAGTTTTATCCTTCTTTGAGCACTGGGATTCGCAGTAAACGTAACCGTCAACGTTTCTAGTCCCGTACAGATAGAGCCCCAATTATGCAAAGAGACTACAAACAGACATTATTACAAAGTCAGGTAGAAACTTAAAAACCACCTAATGTGACTTCATATATGCATAAAATATCCAAAGTACTTTCCAATAAAATTCTTAAAAATAAATTCTTGAGGCATA
The DNA here is from genome assembly GCA_928272305.1 of Volucella inflata. Classification (NCBI taxonomy): domain Eukaryota; kingdom Metazoa; phylum Arthropoda; class Insecta; order Diptera; family Syrphidae; genus Volucella; species Volucella inflata. The sequence goes on along the minus strand of OV743716.1, from coordinate 3,972,467 downwards.
AATACCAGAACTGTAGCTGCTCGTCGAAAGCTTTTAATGCGCCACCTACCGCTTCAGACAGATTCTACTTCAATAGTTCTGACTTTGAATACTACCCTTCGTTTGTGTCAATTTTTTTTTCACATTTTCCATAGGTCCCATATTTTGACGTCGTTTGTGTGAATTTGTGCAAAGAAATTTTCATCGAGGTATTACTTAACTTTCTTCTTAATTCCACTTAAATCACTGATAAAAAACCACATTCTTAAAATATTATTTAAAAATACTTAACATTAAATTGAAATCTACAATTTTCTTTTTAGCTTCAAAATGTTGCGATCAGCTGCAGCCAAGTTTTCCACAGTCCTTCGGGGCTCAATGGGTTCAACTGCAACCCGTCTCTCTGCTATCGGAGCTGTCCGTATGTCCCACTCATCTGAGACCGATGAACAATTCGACAAACGCTATGAAGACTACTTCAACCGCAGCGATATTGATGGCTGGGAAATCCGCAAAGGCATGAACGATTTGCTAGGTATGGATTTAGTCCCCGATCCAAAAATCATTATTGCTGGCTTGAAGGCTTGCCGTCGTGTTAACGACTATGCCTTAGCCGTAAGGTGGGTCGAAGGATGCAAGGAAAAGACTGGTGACAAGCAAGCCGAGATCTACCCATATTTGTTAAACGAAATCCGACCAACTTTGGTTGAACTAGGTGTCAACACCCCTGAGGAGTTGGGATATGATAAACCTGAACTGGCATTGAAGTCAGTGTTTGACATGTAAACTAACAATTATAAGAAACTTGTGTAAAATTAATATGTATTACCATTAATTACAAGTAGTTTGGCATTCTAATAAATGAACTGTGGTAATGTTAATCCGAACAAATTTTGGTTATGTAATAGATGATAAATAGTTAGGGAGTGAGGTTAGAAAATTATTGTTGGTGTAAAATTGTAGTGCAAGCATTCTACTAAAGGAACGGGCAAGTGGTGGAGGGGTGAGCGCTGCAGCTTTGGATAGCAATTGTTTGGTAGGTTTCTATGTCACAAGTTTGTAAGGGCTTCTGGTTTTCTAAAATTCACAAACAAAGATATGAAGTGGTATACTGAAGACAAGTAGAAAGTTAACTGTTGGTAATTATAAGTATTGATTCGTTGGTCTTCGATAATCTCACCAGTCCTACGTTCATATTAATAGAAAAGTTCTAGAAGCATTTAAACTGGTGTCGCTTATGCTACATAAAGATAGCCGAATATAAATATCTCTTTTTTACTAAGGTGGTGCTACAGTTTGTGATGAACATGAGCTTCAAACTACAAAGCTCTCCAGATAGGCCGGTCAATCTTGCTTTCAGTTGCACAATCCAAGTCGGTTAAGGTCTGCGTCTACATATGCGCACCAGGTGAAGGCGAAGTATTTCTCTACGGTATTGTACATCTGGGTTAGATTCGAAGTCTCTGCGGCCTGGACAATTGGTGACCATTTGCTCTACATGTCCTAGCCATCTATGATGACTGATGCGCAGTTGTCTGACTAGGTCGATGTTGTATAGTTATTAGTTTGTCAGTGAATATTCTCCAAAAATCTCGTCAACGGAGAAGGACCGAATATTTTTCGAAGGATTTTGCTCTCGAATCGACTAAGGATATCTTTATCCGCCTTCGAATGAGTTTTTGCTTCAGCGGCATAAAGTAGGACTGGGAAGATAAGGTTGTTTTGGATAATGTGTTGAAAAATTTTAGGGGAGATTCCTTGACATACTTACTTACCTTAGATGGCGTTGGTGTCCATTTGCTCTACATGACCCAGCCATCTCAGTCATTGGATCTTCAGCATTCTGGGTAGGTCGATGTCGCTGTACAGTCCACACAGCTCGTCATTGTATTCCTCCTCCACTCACAGTCAATCCAGGCGGGACCGAAAACCACTCGAAGAATTTTCCTCTCAAAGCAGCCAAGGGCACCCTCATCCATTTTTCATAATTTCCATGCCTCTGCGCCATAGAGCCGGACTCGAATTATTAAGGTCTTATATAGGGTAACTTTTGTTGTTCAAGGGAGGGCTTTGCTAGTCAATTACCTTCTTAGTCCAAAGAAGCAGCGATTGACAAGAGTTATTCTTTGTTTGATATCAGAACTGGTGTCGTCTGAATTTATAGCGGAGGAACGGACTTTTGAAAGATTGTGCATCTTGTGTTTGCGCGTGAGTTTTGCACCATCCTTTCAAGTATGATGTTAAAGAAATCGCATGACAGCCCATCGCCTTGTCTAAATCCTTTTTTGACAACAAAGGACTCAGTGAGATCTTTACCGACATTGATGAAGTTGCGGGTATTCTCATTCTCCATCGTCTTCCTGCACAGACGGACGAATTTAGCAGGGATACCAAAACTAGGCATTGATCTGCATAGCACGCTTCTATAGATGCTGTCATACGCGGACTTAAAATCGATAAATAGGGGGTGTACGAGTATATCGATCTGAAGCTCATGGGTTTTCGTTTGCAAATCCACAGCGTCGACTGCGACCCTACTACGATGTTCCCTTGCTCGTCTCTACAGGCTTCGGATTTGGGCTTGACAGTGGCTTTTCATGCTCTTTTTTTTCCTTCTGAGAAGCCGGTGTTCGTTTCTCCTCTTCTGATCATAGCTTAGCTGCATGTGCTTGCCGGCGTTCGTCATCAAACCAGGGGTTTCGTTGTGGTGATCCAGTGAAACCCAGCGGCTACTGAAACAGTAGCGGCATCTCTGGTAGCTTTTTGGCAGTCGATGATTGATGCTGGCGGCAAGGAACCTCTTAAGATCGATCGGTCGGAAAAGGATTGGGTGATGTATTGCGATTGTAGCCGTCTGACGTCGAAATACCCCGCAATATTAGCTTGTCTTGGCGTTGTTCGGTATATCTATAACCACACCTTGGCTACAACAAGGTTGGCTCCTCGGAACAGTGGGACATCAGCAATACTGGAGTTTATCTTGCTTCGATCGCAATTTGGTCAATCTGGTTGACCGTTGATTAATCAGGAGTTCGACTCTTCCTCCAAATCTCTGGCTAGGGGAACAATTGTAAATGTGAGATTATTAGAGTGCGATAGGAACAACTGTAAAATGTATTAAATTATATTTTTGACGTTTATGTATGTGCGAACTTATTTTGCATAACGCAAAAATTCTTTTCATAGCAAAAAATGTTCTTCCATGATTAGTTAGAGAACAGCGATAGCACGGATACATCTTGAGACAAATACAATTTGGTGCCGTCATTAATTTCATGCCAAGCCTCGCGCAATGTTATATCACTTACGCCAGCTCATTTAAGTGCTTATTAAAAGTGTTGTTGCCAGTCATGACCCCAGAAGGTAACCTGCAGTCGTTCCTTCTAATTTCTGAGGGACAGCAGGAAGGGCGCGGACCTCTTAGAAAAGTCGTCTGCCTGATACCTGGCCGAGCCATGATATCTGCATTGGGCTCATATGAAACCCAACTGCCAATTCAGGCCTTACTAGCGGGCAGTTGTAACGTTGGTCGGGATCTTTAAAAACTATGCTTTGAGCCATGCTTGGCAAGTTCATCCGCGATTTCATGTTCCATCTCATATTGTCATCATACAGAAAGACACCGGCGCCGTATCCTAAGTTGGTTTTAGAACTATCCGTAAAGACTACACTTGTTCATGGATCATCTTTCGGGTGAAATCAGTTTTAGGTACGGGGAAAGCCGATTTGGTGTTAGACGGCATCTCCATAAGACTAGAGTCAAAAAGTCGTCGAAAAGCAAGGTCATCAAAGCTCCAGTGCGTGTTTTATAAAAGATCACTTCTTTTGCGAGATTCATCAATGGGTCTATAGCGGAGCTGCTCGTGTCAGGAAAATCAGCAGCCGAGATATCCTGTTGTTTGTGGTCTTACCTATCATCAGACTCATGAGATAGAATCGATCTCACTGCATGGTAATAACTCCAAAAGCCGACAACGCTTTATAGATTTCGACGTGAAATATGTTTGTTGTTTAAAACTGGATAACAGCCATCAAAGACCCTTTAAGACTAGTTGAGTTAGCTTACTCATTTTCGTGAAAAGAATAACCTCAGTTCGAAGTAAATTGACTGAGTTCTCACTTCTGGGGTTTCTTTTACAATTTGTCTAGGTCTGCCCGTGGTAGAAGCAATCAGTTGCTCAGCGTCAGCATATAGTCCAGCGCAGATCACCATTCAGAGCGTTAAACAGAAATTCGACCGATATGCACACGATATGAAGTCTGTTGACTAACCCCTGCTACCGTTAGGAGTTCTAACGAATTAACAAAGCTCCTCCTAAAAGGCTGTTCAGTGTATTTTTCTCGGATACCCTCTCTTTCACAGAGAATTGTTTCAATAACCAAGAAGACAGTTTTCAATTCAATATGGAGACAGTCATATCAATAAAACCAGAATCAAGGTTAATATTCATAAAAAAATTTGCTTTATTTTTAACATAAGGGAAGGAATAGAAAATTATACTAATTTTCATGTCCATTTGCTAAACACTTCTTCGGCTTTCTTCAAATTCTCATCCTTCTTCATGAAGCAATATCGAACAAAATCCTCTGCCAGTGGCTTGTGTTCAACACTATAAAATGCACTAGGTGGAATTCCCTGTAGTCCCATATTCTTAGTCATCCACTTTGTGAATCGGTAATCCCTATACTTGTCTGTTTCAGAATCTAAATCCGCTTTATTCGCTGTAAATTTCAATATATGCAAATTGATCTAAAAATATATGCAAAATAACCTACCCAAACTGGACCAATCGGCTAACATAAAATAACCACCCTCAGGTATTACTGGCTTCATACCAGCATCATTTAAAAACTTCGCCATATAGTCTCGTTTTTTCTTCAAGTCTTTGGGTAGGAAATTAAAGTAACACTCTGGTGTGTCTAATCTCTTCAATTCCATTTCAAAGCCTTGAGCAACAGCTTCTTGCAATGGAGTTGCACAAGTAAAAACACAATTTTGGTGAACCATTTGCAGATTTTGAATTAGATTCGCTGGGCCATATGCCCATCCGATTTTCCAACCAGTAACTGAAAAGGTTTTGCCAGCCGAACCAATTGTCACTGTTCGCTCCCACATGTCAGGCAAGGTGCACATGCGGATGTGTTTTGCACCATCGAATACTAGCCATTCGTAAACTTCATCCGAGATGCAAAGCACATTCCATTTTTTGCACAAATCGGCAATTTTTTCCAATTCAGTTTTGGTAAACACCTTTCCAATGGGATTGTGCGGTGTGTTGATGATAATTGCTTTGGTTTTCTCATTGAATAGATTCTCTAGTTCCTTTTCATCTAAGACCCAATCGGCTGAAGTGATTACGCCATCAGTTTTAGTCTATTATAGTTGTTTCTATTAAATATGAACATGAAATCAAATATCTTCAGAAACTAACCGGTTTCAATGGAATATATCTAGGAATTCCCTCAGCTGCAAGTACCATAGGTTCGTAGCAGTCAAAGAACGGCTCTATGATAATCACTTCATCACCAGCTTGAACATTACTTAAAATTGAACAAAACAATGCTTCATAAGCCCCACATGTTATCATCACCTCGGTATTTCCATCTATTTTACGATTTACCAATTTTGAGTAGAGAGTTGAGAGTGCTTGCACCAATGATGGGTGCCCCTACAAAAACAAAAAAATAATAATTTCATGTTTTTAAAGTAAAATAAACTTACAAATCCCCTTGTGTACTGATTCATAAGTGGATTATCACTTTGAGCGATCCTACTTAATGCGTCTGTCACGTACTTTGGAGCTGCGAAATCTGGAAAACCTTGTCCTAAGTTAAGAGGTTTGTACTTTAATGCAAGCGGGACATATTCGTTCCTAAAATAGTAAAAACATTCAACAACCCAATATAAAACAAATACGAGGCCACTCTTACCAAACACTTGGACTTCCTTGAAAGCGCTTTGGAAGTGTAAATCTGTCCATACGATTAATTTCCAAAGACCTGGTTGTGCTTAATTTGCAAACAGAAGGAAGAGGATTTTGACGAATTTCACAATGAAATAACCTAGCGGATGTCACACTATGTTTGAACATCTGTAAAGATAAATCCAATTTTTTACTCTTGATTGTGATTCTTATCTTTTGGGCAGCAAAAAAAATTGAATGATTGTCACTTGACGCTATCACCCACCGTATAGGTCATAGAGATCACAGACAAAGTATGCGATAAATGCTAATTACAACATGCCCATATGATGGCTTGACTAGACTGGAGTTTATTGCATGTCATTAACATTTAACAGGCTAGTATTGCGTAACAAAATAATGACATATAGGAAACTGATAATATGGAGCAATTGTCTACTAGTCAATTAAGCAAAAAAAAAAAATTAATACACAGAGTGATAGACCCCAAACTAAAAAGGCAAAAGTGAGCCATTTTTACCTAAAAGGCGCAAGCATCAAAATCCTAGTCGATTAAATAGTTCCGTCTATAATGCTTGTAAAATATATAAAGTTTTTCGAATAAAAATTTGCAACAGCTGTTGCGAAAACAAACGATTTTACGATCTATGAATCTAAATTCCTCTGCATTCGATGCTTGGTAAATATTTTGTTGGGTAGTTCTGGATTGGAGTGGATAAACAACAAACAAAACAAAACTTTTTACAAGACTGCGCATAAAATAAATTCGAATTACTAATTTTGTTTACTGCCTGTGGATGACACTGACACATGGCAATTGTGCGACAAGTGTACTATAATATGTGACAGGAAAGTGACTTTTGACGCACTTTGAGGGCGAACTCACATTTCAATTGTCGTAATAGTGTATCACTGCTTACAGTAAAAGGTAGAGTTAATGCTTGATAATTTCTAAACATGCACAGTAATTTCCTAAGCAATATTATGATCTTATCGGATTTGCATAAAGAAGTATATGCGCTAGCTCACAGCTCATATTGGGATTTTAAATTTGGCTCTTGCGTCAGTAGCAAATCCCATCCAAATATAAATATTATGTTAATTGTATATGTATGATTTTGTAAGCTGGTTCATAGGACTGATTCCCCAAATGAAAAGGTTTTACTCAAACGTCACTATGCTGATTGCGTACTTTTATCGAAAACGGTTAGAAACATTACGGAGACAGGTCCGTCCTCTTCGGCTGTAGAGCAGGGGGACCGTCGAACGAGTGATATTTAATGCATTCCCGGTATGAAAACTTAGATTTGAGTGACAATGCCTTACATCTTGTCAGGTGGTCTTATCATCTCTTGCACTTGGTAGATAAGATTCAATAGCATACAATAAAACTCAAAGATGATACCAATATTGCTCAGTAAATTGACACCCTGGAACACCGATGTCTTCTGTTTCACTTTGCTCTACAGCTATTCTTAGCACAAGTGCTCCATCGAGGCTTTTAGTAGTTTTCCGCTCTTTCAAACTTTCATACATCTCGGTATGAATGCTTATAAGTATACTCTGAAATATAGTGGTTCTGAAATGCCCTGCCTAGTCATTACAACTTACAAATATTTAAGATAAACGTACATTTCTATCTCTCATTTTTTTTATTTGTCTACGGTGTTTATAAGCATTTCAACGATACTAAAACACCTTGTGCGGGCGTTTTCTGAATATACTCGTATCTTATCATTCATTCGAAAAAATGTATCTCCAAAAATTTAAATAGTGTTTTAGGAAGAGAAATTGGTTTTAGCCGTTTCTGAGTTGTGAAGGATCTACGAAATTTGATTATGATTACACGTAGAATTGTGTAGAATTCTGCTTACTCATGTGCCGTATACAGGTCACCTTAAACCTGTAATTTTACTCGCATTACCGTAAAATCCCCGTTTGTACGACCAAAACTTTCGAGCGAATTTAATATCAAAATTTTCCATGTTTTGCCTTGATTTGTTCGCAGGTCGATCAGTGGATGAAATGAAATGTCAAGATTTGCAAAATATTTGCTCGCCAGCATTCGCAGTTTGCTGAGTTGTGGATGGATCATACAGGAAGCAGAATCCTTTAGTAGTTCGGGATTCTGACGTGACCATATTTAGAAGAATCAAGTGTCAGTTGTCGTTTGTGGATTTTAATGGCCAAATCACAACGTCGCGCTTTGACATGCTTCATGTACGCTTTATATCGAACTTACGATAACTTGCGTCAAAAGGACAAACTTGTAATTTGCAATTTGCTATGTCGCTTCGGCGTTAAGCTGACAGATAAAGTATTGTTTCCTCAAAATTCTTATATATGACTTCGTTGTACGAGTTAGAGTAGAAATGTACTCTTCTTGTTAATATTAAAATATAATTAGGAGAAATAATTTCACAGGCAATGTATTTTAATAAATAAATTAAGGAATTAACATAGTCTAAATTACTATTTTGCGCGAGAAAACCATGTTAAAGTAATCGCAAAAGCATTTTACGCATTCGGAGTAAGTACATACACTAAAACCCACCTTGTACCTACAAATCGAACAAATCAACGTATCTTGTAATGTCTAACGCGCGAAAAAGTTCCGAACGGATTGGTTTTTGTGGATATTTATATAAATTGATTGCATAAAACTATTATACGGAGAGGAAAATAATTTTGCTCCCAATAATTTCTATCGTTCTTTATATTTATCCGAACGGAGCAATTTATTTACTCCGAGTAAGAAACTGCTCCGCCCCGGAACAAAAAATATTTCTCGCAAAATTGTTCGCTCCTTTCAATTTTTTGTACGAAAATAAGCTATTAATGAAAACAAAGGCCACCAAGTTTGATCTAAAATAGTATAATTTTCTTATTCAACTTATCAGAAATTATAAAACAACTTTAAATTCCTTCTAAGCAACAATTAGTAGGAGTCATAAATGAACACAGAGTACATGTCATTCAATACATTATAACAAAAAAAAACTTTATTGGTGCTTCAGCCCGGTGCAAGCCGGGTCTAGCTTCACGCACCCATTTGTTTTGCTCGCGTTATTATTTTTTTCACTCTTGTGCAGGGTCTTTTGTTTTTTGCCGAATTCAATTCAAACGGCTGAGAGGCTTTTACACAGGCAAAAATGAATCTGTATTCAAAGGCTATTAAATTTTTTTCTAAATTTTCCTAACTTCGTGGACAAATTATAAAATAGTAAAATATTAATATAAGCGAAACAGGTATATTGAGAGTTTTGAGGTTCGCTTTATTTCATTTCTATTTACGAATATAGTTATAAATACTCACTTCTTTTTTGTCGGAAAAATATTTTCAAAATCAAATTTTTTTTGCTCCGAATCGGATCAATTAACAAAGAAGAAAAAAAATATTGATCCTATTTTTTTTCTATTATATCCAGATTGATTAAAAAGGGAACAAAATGGAGTGGTACTTCGGATAGATATCTTCAAGCCCTGCGACAAAGTACAAAGTACCTCTACTTGGGCTTTGCTATCGAGCTTACGATATGTACGATCAAAAATGTCAGAAACGCCTAAGGTTACATTTCGGATTGCTCCGTAAGAGTCCATTGTTTCTATTCAATACGTTAACAATAGAGTACGATTGACTAAGGTAAATGGAAATTTTTTTTAACAATTAGTGCCAAAATAAAGACTCTATCTTACACTGCATTTACAAGGTATCAACTATTTGTATGGGAAACGAAAGGAATGTTATTAAATGAAAGCTGTAAGAAATTTTTCAGAATTTTGCATAATGTCTTACCTTCTTTTGATATGGGCTGTTTGACCAGTTCTTCTCATGGCCTATCTGTTTTTGGTGTCCTACCGGATATAGGCTACCTTCTTCTTGGATTTGATATCAAATTATATTTAGGTCTGTTTTCAAATACTTTTATTAATTTTCCATTAATAATTATGTTCAAGTAACAAAGACCTTAAATATTGTTTTTTAGAAACGTTGAATATAAATAAAAGGAAGAACGTTTGTAACCGTGGTAACTGCTCAGTTCAACTTTAGCTTTATTTCAGGTTATGGGCCATACATTAGAAACAAAGAACTATTGCTGATCAAAATAAATATATGGCTCCATCAAATTATAATAGGGATACATCACCCTATTTCTATACAATTGGTTTCCTTCTGACAACAACCATGACAGCTGTCACTAGAGTAGTGATGTGTCAACAAAATTTGTCATGAAGCCGCTGTCAAATTTTGTCAACGGACGTGGGGTTAACTTTTCCTAATTTGTGCTTCTATTTATTCCATATACATGGGATTGTAACAAAATTACGAGTTATCTCTCTAAAGTGATGCATTTAAAGTTATGGAATTAACTCACATATTTAAGGCTACCGTCAAAGCCTTAAAAAATGACAGCCACCAAGTTCCAGATAAAAATCGAATCCTACAAACTCATCCGCGCGACGAGTTTGCAAGACAGGCAAAAGATGTTTGCAATAAAATTACTACACTGCGTAATGTATTGCTGGAGAATCGAGCAGCTTACATGAAAGTTGGTATGCATCTAAAGTCCTCTGCACAGATGACAGATGGTCAACGTGATCTAATCGATCGGGAATCGGAGAAATTCGTTAATTTCTATACAATACATCTGGCACAAATGCGGAGTGATTGGAAGAAAATCAAGAGAAAACCTCAACATCAAAAACATATTGACGCGGTTCTCGATTTACTAATTGAATATCTAAAGGATGTGTATAATATATTCTTGGAGCAAAAGAAGTATAGAGTGCAACACGAACTGGATAGTTATCGCCTTTTGAAATTAGCATCGGATAAAAAAAAAATTCCAGTACGAGCTGGTGGTCAGATAGTAAAAAAGCAGTTAAACGGTCAGCATTCGTCTGCGTCAACGGATGAAGAATATATACCGAATGGAGACGATGATGACAGACAAGAACCAGTCCCCATTAAATCGAATCGAAAAAAAATCATCCCGAAAATTGAAGACCATGAGGATGAAGATGGTGACTTGGATTACGATATCACAACAAAAAAAGAGTTGGAGCGAATTAAGAAAAATTTAGAAGAAAGCGAAGCAAAGGTTGCCCTTGACGAAGATATACAGAAATCTCAGCAACTGTTTGATGAGGAAGCAAAAGAACTTAGTCCAGAAGATGTTCAAATGTTTGAAGAGGAAAATATAAACTTGTATCATGAGTTGCAGGGTTTATCCGAAGAGGTAGAGCAAATTGAAAAGAATGTGGTGGATATTGCACAGTTGCAGGACATATTTACAGAGAAGGTAAGGGTGGATTTTTATTACAAAATATCGTGTTAAACTTTCATTAAATTTTTATAGGTATCCATGCAGAAACACAATATTGAACGCATAGCAAATGCAGTGATAGGTGCAACTGAGAATGTAAAAGATGCTAATGAGCAAATAAAACAAGCTATTCAACGCAATGCAGGTCTTCGAGTTTGGTCGTTATTCTTTTTATTAGTTATGTCGTTCGCTTTGTTATTTTTAGATTGGTATTACGATTAAAATTAAACCAACTTATACACGTAAATATACATGTACATCTTTCTGTAATATCTATAAGTGCAGTATACCACATTCACGGAGATTAACAATTTTTGGGAATTAATGTTGGTCATCTTGTGGGTGGTCGAATATTTTAATTTTCAAAAACACTTTTAAACTAAGCTTTACGAATTCGTTATTATCAGACCAAAACCCTAACGATGAGTAATATTAGTGGTGAGTCTTCCTGCAGCACCTTTTATGTATTTTGTTTGAAATCTCCACTTGGAGAAGAAAATACAGGTTTCACTGAGTTGCAAGCAGTAAAAACAATCCAAACAATGTGCCGTAAAGCATACTATATTTGAGTCCTTTCTTTCTTTGAAATCGACAAAGCTCTCGGAACTCAGACCGCACTCTTCTCTTCCACCCTTAGCAGGACCAAGAGTCAGAAAGCTTCTGGCTTCTCCCTCGATTGATTTCGATTCCTATACAGTGCGATGCCTATACAGTGCGGCTATACCAATGCTGCTATCACAATGGCAATAGGTTGAACGTGTCCACCTGCTGTGGAAGCTAGCTGAAATCGAGAATATTTGCATTCAAGCAGAGGGCCGCAATACGGAAAGCAGAACTCTAAAAAAATTCTTACCGCATACAACTTTTGAATGGTTAAGGAAGTTGTGCTGAAAATCTCCCTACAAACTAAAACGTCACTAAAACTGAAGCCGGCCAGTTTTTGGGTACCAGGACAACTCTGGGATTTGGAGGACGCTGACCCTACATTGAAAAGTGAAATATATTTTCTCACAAAGAGAGAAGGAATAGTTGTTGTTTTAAAAAAAAACTTTTGTCGAAGTCATTAATTCTAAGTATGCCTCATGTCCCTCTTTGCATCGAAGAAGAAGACTGTACACTCACCAAGAGCTTCAGATCCATTTAGACCTTCAAACTTCTTTGATGTTTGATATCGTGGATAGAATAATCAAGCTGTGCTTTATAAATACATCCTCTGTCTGAGTTGCTCCAAAAGTGTGCTTCAAAACCAGGTGGGCTGCGAATTTTCATCGGCAACGTAACTTTTTGTGGCATGTGTAGTTCGGTCAGCCAGCTTGACGGACACAGACAATTGAATAGTAAATAACTTTTCGGTAGGGTATGGGTCCTGTCACCGAGAAGGTCGGTTGGGCTACCAGCTCTGTAAGTGTCCGGCTTCCTCTTGTTTTTGTTCAGAATTGTTGCAAATAACCGAGTACAACCTTGACTGACCTACGACCCCTCAAAGCCTCGTCTTAATATCTAAGTAAGGCAAAAAAAAAATAATAAGTTCCGCTTTGAGTCCGACTACTTTTTCTCCTGGAACGTCAATAGGACTTCTGCATCAGTTTCTTAATTCATATATGATCGGGTAACACAGAAATAATAATGAAGAAATACATTGCGACTAGCATTGCAAAAGAATTTGAAAATTACGACAAAACAATGAAAGGGACATAACTGCCTCTTAACTTACAAAGCTCCAAAAGTTTAGGGAAATCCATTGCCTCAAAAATAAGTAAATAAGGATGAGGGTTTCTTCATTTGAATGCGCCATTTAAAGTGAAGTTTTTCTATACTCAGTTGAGTTTAATACTCTTGGGGCCAGAGCAATAATTTTCATACGAACTTTTTGTCCTAGCCATATCAGGTGTATAGATGCGCATTTCCCAACCAGGTCAATATCACTGTAGAGATCGAAAAGTTTGCTGCTTTATTTACTCATTCACCAAGGACCGTCAATGCAATCAAAAATCAAACGAATCCTACTCTGTTTCTTTAACTTTTTATTGATGTATGTGTATATTCTCTTATTCAAAATAGGGCTCTCTAACTTTTTCGCTCATCGACTGAAGGACAGATGTCACTTGGGTTTAACGTGAATACCTGTCATGGAGACATACATCCATGGGAGCAAGGGTACGCCTTGCCATCGCTTATTTGCTATATTAACAATTAATACCAATGCGGAAATGTGTTGAGGGCACAAATCCAGTCTGGTATGAGTCGAGGCCCACCTAAAACCTCTTACTGATCTTAGGGTCTCAGCACCCAGCACTTATAGCCACTCCACTCCGGGTATTGAGCCCTAGCAGGGCCACCCTCCCTGCGATTTAGATTTAAATCACAGCCACCGTGACGCTCCCACAGGGGGGCCAACCTCAACAAGTTAGGCCTGGACCGAAGTCCGGGGGGCTCCTAACTCCCACGGTACCGTGTTTTAAGTCCTGGTATGGACTCCCGGTGGTCTTGCCACTCAACAAGACCTATGACCGGCAGTTTGTTACTGGACAAATCATAGCAACCATCGGAGGGGAAGGGTCTGATAATGTTTATGATAAGTCCAGTATTTACTCTGCCCCCGCTTTATATTAGACAACGTCATTGATGGGCGAAGCCTTGATAAAGGACAGTAATAATTCATTCGTAGTTTTACACTAATGTTGCAGTTGACTTTTTATTTTGCATTCTCGACGTATGTTTCAAACGTTTCGTTCGCTTAATAAATTATTAGATCTAAATACCTATTTAAGTTTAAGTTCTGAATAACTTATGCAATTTGCATATATTTCCATTTAAAATTCCCAAGTTCATAGTTCAACGCCTTATAAACTGGATATCGCTTGAAATCGTTTGAAGTATTTAGGCTTTCTCAAAAGGCGTATAAAATACTTAACTGCCTACCTAACTTGTGCCGAATATAGGCTTTTATACGATCAATATTGGAGTATAATTCTTACCAAGCAAATGCACCTGGATAGGATAGGATCCAAAACTAAAAGCAAAATTAATAACAAATCCAAAAATTGCTCAGTCTTTTGACAGCAGTTTGAGTTTTATGGGATGGGATACCTAGTGCTGTCTGCGCGTTCTGTTTGATAAATCTGTATTGCCTTGTAGTTTGACCATATTTTTCTATCAATGACATGGTTTGCCAGGTTGGTCTATTAGAGGCAGGTTTCGGAAGAAAGTTCGATAAGATTTTAGCCTTGACTGCTGCATAGCGAAATAGAGACAAAAATAATGCGACTAAAAAATAATGGTTGAGCCTTACCTGGGCAGTTTACCAGTGTTTTCGTTTCCAAAAACGTTACTCTGTAACCCAAACTCCTGTTACCTTGAATTTGCCCTATAGCGAGACAAGGTTATTTCGAAAATTTGTATACTCATTTGGAGTACGTATATATGGATGTAGTCAACGATATAATGGCTCTCTCGGCGGATTCGCTATCAATGAATACGCTGATCTTTGCCTTGTCGGTATATTTGTGTGTAATTTAGTCTAGCGACAAGACCTCACGGATAAAGAGAATTCCACCTTCAAATTTTTAAGGGTCCGGAAAATATACACGCACTGACTCCATAGTACATATTTAAGGTGCTTATGCAGTTTTTTGTTGAATGCCAGTCAGTTTCTTGTAAAGGCGTTCATGACGTCTTCAAAAATTCTACAGGAATCCTGTTTACACCTGATATTTTGTCCTATAGTTTCATGGCCTCTCCTTGGCTAATTAGTGTATCCAAAACTTCATCCCGCGCACTGCACAACCACATTATAGGCTTCATGAAGAATATTATAAAAAACATTTTTGAACTCTTTTAGGTCTTTATAGTCTCCGAGTTCCACAGCTTCGTTTTCATACTCTCGGTTCTTTGTTATCGTGCAAAGTGGCTTAAATTTACCATTGAGTTTGATACAGATTTTTCTAAGTCAACCAAAACATTCTCAGAGGATTCGAACTTAACATCGAGCCAAATCTCCTTATGAATCAGTTCTTTTTCTTTAGGGGTTGTCTAGATAAAAAAAAAATATTTTTTAATTAAAGACTAAAAACTTTCGCTGATGTAAAGCATACTCGTACTACCACAGATAATATAGTTTACATAGATATCGCACGCCGAAGGAAAAAAAATGACACATTTTCAGTCAATTGGGATTTACTACTACGTCCCAGTCCCAAACTTTTGTTCGAACTTTAATTCATGCGGTGCGTCGATAGTATGTATGTGCATGTAACCTTTACTACACAAGAAAAAGAAATAAATAAAATCACAAACAAACTAAACTATATTATCTGTGATACTACACTCTTGGTAAATTCCACATTCTGCTTCCTTTGGTTCTTAAAAAAAAGTCTTAATCTGAATAACTTTTCGTTCCATATGGTTCTCTTCAAACACTTCAAATTTAACTTCAATAGGCAAATAACATGAATATTGCACATTCAGGGTTTCGAGATTGTTTTTTTTTTTTTTTTAAAGAAAATCCAATAACCTTGGATTATGAGCAACTGTCCTGTCCAACCATCTTCTTCTTCTTATGCGTAACGAGTTTCTCATTTTTACTGCATCGCTGCTGCTCCGCTTATGGGGTTGACTAATGTCGCAGACCGCAGAACGCATCTACATACTGCTCGGTCATGGATCCCTTCTGTGTTTAGCCCCAGGCGTTGTTGCGCATTTGCCATCTGAGAAATCCAGGAATTCTTTTTCCGACCTCGTTTTTTTACAGTGGGAGTGACCGTAGTTGACAGTGCCTTTTTAATCGGATTTTCCGCAGATCTTCTTTGAACGTGGCAATATCATCTTATTCTATTCGCCTCAAGCTTTTCGGCTACCGAATCCTTTATATGTAGACTTCTTTTTATACGCGTAGATCTAATGCAATCGCATTTTCGGTCGCGAAAGATTCCCGAATTTTTCCGCCATTTCATCTACCCAACACTCACTCTCACGGATGCGCAAATGGGCACATCAAATGCTCCGTCTTTGAACGACTTATTTTAAACCCGTTTCTCTGTAGCGCATTTTTCCATGAATCTAAGGCGTTCTGCAAATCTTCGACGTTTTCGCTTAATATGACTGCGTTGTCAGCGAAGAGAATTGGCGTTACATTTGCTTTGCGCATGCAGTATTTTAAAAGATAGTCGAGATAGTTTCGAAATAGTTTTTTTTAAGAAAAGCAAATAACCTTGGATACCGGGCAACTGTCCTGTACCACCAACATATACTCGTACTCCCAATTTTTATGAGAGGCAAAATGCGAATTCCAAGTGATTCACATACTCGTAGTTCAAGCATTTTGGCTCCTTTTGAGTTTAGTGTTTCTGCTTTTGAATTTCTTATATTCCCTGTGAATCTGTATTTTCTGCTTTCCTTTGTGCCTACACTGGCGCTTAAATCACCAATAATTATCGTTTTCATGGTTTGAGCGTGCTACAAGATTTTGTCTACTCACTCTGTTTATATCTTAATGAAAACAATCCACTTCGGTTAACATGAAATTAATTAATAAAAATAATACACATCATTTGAATTCATTCAATTTAATACCAACAAATATAGATTTCAGTTCAAAATGATTTATTTGAGTGTTGCTTCTTTTTTACTGGAATGGGTAAACTAATTTTTAAAAAATGGAAAGATTATAGTGCAATCAACACTATAAAAAAAAGTAATATCAAAAATATTGAAATAAAACTTTCAACAAATTACAAAATCCAAAGAGAATTCAAACAACATTATCAATTTCTTTTTAGTCTTGATCTACTCAAGGCAAAATAATTCAAAGCATACAAATCCACTGGGCTTATCCTAATTCTGAAATGTATCTTCCGTTTACAGCTTCAAAATTTCATTAACAGCGTTGACAACGTTCCTTGAGGAAATGCCAAACATGTCAATAAGAATATCGGATGGGCCTGATCTTGGTACTTCAGGAACAAACAAATGTTTAACGACAAAATCACGATGTTCAGCAACAACACCCATGACAGCTTCACCAAGACCGCCCTCCCTGTAGTGATCTTCAACAACAACAATACGTCCACCACAAGCTCGACCGTTTTCCAAAATCAATGCGGCATCGATTGGTTTAATGGTGAAGGGGTCAACTACTCGGACATGAACGCCTTTCTTTTCCAATTGCTCTGCAGCCTTAAGGCATTCGTACAAAGTAACACCCGCGCCAACGAGCAAAACTTGATCTGCAGCAGATTGTTTGACTACTTTGCCCTTGCCAATAGTAAATTGTTCATCGTTGGCATATAAAACAGCAGTATTGGGGCGTGATGTACGGATGAAGCAAATTCCCTTTGTATTTGCGGCTAATTCGACAGCTCTTTCACAGCTTACAGCATCCGATGGATAGAACACCGTGCTACCAGGAACAGTACGGAACATAGCAATGTCTTCTAAGCCCATCTGGCTGGGTCCATCTTCTCCGATGCTCACGCCACAATGTGAACCAACAAAATTAACATTTGTCTGGGAGATAGCACCCATGCGAATTTGATCGAATGCTCTTGTAAAGAACGTCGCAAATGTGGAAGCAAAAGCAACTGTACGATCTCGGCAAGCTGCTCCAATTGCAACACCAACCAAATTCTGTTCAGCTATAAAGCATTCGATATACTGTTCAGGATTGACTTTCTTTAATTTATCAGAGAAAGTAGAGTTCTTTGTATCACCATCAAGTGCGATAACTCTGCTATTATTTGTACCGATTTTAGCCAAAGCTGTTCCGTAAGCCAAACGCGTAGCGACCTGCTCACCCAATTTATATGCTGGTGGGGTTGACAATTGTATATTTGTGATATCAATCTTTGGTGCCGCCTTTGTTTTTACAGGTGATTGTGGATTAATAGTACGCTCTTCAGTTACAATCAATTTCTGCAAATGTTTAATAGTCTCTTCGGCTTTATCACCTAAAGGTTTTCCATGCCAGTTTTCCAAGTCTTCAATGTTGGGGAAGAATTTACCCTTGAAAGTCTTCGCAATAATGGCAGTGGGTTTGTTCTTAGTGTTGGCAGCTTCAAAGAAAGCCTTACATAGCTCCTCCACATCGTGTCCATCAACAACTAGAGCATTGAATCCAAAAGAATCTAAACGCTTGCGATAAACTTCCATTTGATGCTGAAGGGATGTTGGTTCCGACTGTCCTAATCGGTTTACATCAAAAATAACACAAAGATTATCAAGCTTATAGTGCCCGGCAAAGTGAAGGGATTCCCAAATCGAGCCTTCTGCCGATTCTCCATCACCGACAAGAACGTAGGTTCTACGAAGAAAATTAATTGAAGAAAAATTCTACAAATTATGAATTGGATGTAAGTTTACCTGTAACTAGCTTTGTCGTAGTTCTTGCCAACGTAGGCCATTCCAGCGGCAACGGCTACACCTTGACCCAAAGATCCAGTACCAACATCGATGAACGACAGACGTGGAGTGGGATGACCCTCAAGATTGCTATTGATTTTACGAAGGTTCTGTAAGTCGGATATGGGAAATAGGCCTGCCTCAGCCCAGGCAGCATACAAAATTGGAGCAGCATGACCCTTAGATAAAACGAATCGATCGCTAGATGGATCACGTGGTTCCTTCAAATTGAGACGCATCGTATTGAAGAAGAGAACCGACATAATTTCAGCAATAGAAGCACATGATGTGGGATGTCTAAAAATAGAAAGAAACACAAAATTTTTAGTTAAAAGTGGAAAACGAGTATGAGCAGATGTACAAATAATGCTAAACAAAAAGTAAAAGGGAAGGTGTGGCTTTGCCGTTTTGGCAAAAACTACCAGGAAATACGGAAAAGGTGATTGACTTTGCATGTAATCGTTCAATGACTGAATTCATCTGCCAAATGGAACGAAGTCGAAATAGATGAGATGCAGGCATTTGCTGTTGAATGGGTTTTTGTTTTCTTTTGTGCGAAGTCGAAATGGAAAAAAACAAGCTATAAGCAACTATTTTTTGTTTTTGTTTTTGGTTAGGTTTCTGATAACGATAACTATGACGTTGTGATATGCCACTAATAAATTTTTGATAAGAGGTCACATTAAGAGTAGGTAAAAGCTGATAATTTGCGACAAACCACAATCGGCTTTCTGCTACCACTTATGTGAATTGTTCACGATAAGTGTTATTTGAATAAGCTTTCGATTACAAATTCATTTAGCAATTACATTCAATTTGTGACCAAGGTTAACTTTATAATAAACTAATAGTGTGGATTAATATTTTCATTCACTGCGGATATGCTCGTACTACCATCTGTTTCGTCATCCTCATTAAGCCGAAATTTTCCTATAATAAGCGTTTTTTTTATATACACAATAGATTAATGTTCATTTGTACATAGCAATGTATGAGTATGTATGAACGTTTATTGTTTATTGATTATTTCGCACCCCCCTAGGGAAACAATTACACCATACAATTGGACAAGTACAAGTCATGGATGTGTGATCGTAAAAAGGTGAATGTGCTCTGGAGGTTCAAGTTTTCCTTTCACGCATTCTATTTTTTATATTGCAAAGAACACACATATGTATGTGTATTCCTGTGCTCGCGGTGAGCTCAAAAATAGAATTCATCTTGTCGGTTTTGTAATTTCGGAAAAGATTTAAAGTCGTATGTGAGAGCTTCCATATTGTCATTAGTGATTATAGACTTGCGTTTATCTCAATTGATTCCTTTTGCGGACCTTATGATGCCCTTAGATTTGTATACAAATACGATGATTAACTTCTTAGATTAAGCATTGATTTTACAAGCGTTTGTTTTGGACATTGTGTTTTAGACAAAACACTTATACGTGTTTATGTTAATCTTCTAAAATTTTTAGTTTTTCATTCTTCATGTTGGCTTTTGTTTCATTACTTAGTTATTGTACAGTAGAACCTCGATTATGAGTATTTCGATAATTCATTTCTCTTGCCATGAAGCATATATTTTGTTGGCTTGAAAGTAATTTTCCATTTTTTCAATGACCTACGGCTATCTTTCTGAAAACTTCAAAACAAATGGTGATCAGATGGTGCAAGGTTTGGAGCTGTATTTTACAAATCCGGCCATTTTTAATTCATTGTTGAAACAAAATATCTGAATTTATCGCTTGATTCCTTGGAATCAGCTCAAATTACACGACATCTTTACAAGTCCACTTATTTAGCAACATAATGTTCGAAGAAAAATGTAAGAAAAGTGCAGAAACTCTGCTCAGTATTTTAAAAGGCCTTCTCCACATAAAGAAACATTAAACAAAGAATTTTACCGCAGTAACATTTCCTCGGTTCTCGCGCAAAAGAAGGAAATGAGAGGTTTTGCTGAACCCGAATGTCGGACCGGATAACAACCCATCCGAAGTGTTGGCGATCGGTGAAACTAATGTCGCAGAAAATATAAAAATTTGGGATTCAGTGTCGGATGGTCGATAACCTAATATTATTACAACTGCATGATAGTAAATGCGGTTTTGTGGGAAGTTTATCTACATATGTAACACGCGCTTTAAAGCTTATGAATAATGATAAAAAAAAGGTGAAGCCTTAAAGGATCTGCATACCGTCTCGATCGACTTGAAAAAAAAAAAACAAAGTTCGGCAAAGTTTCCAGAGATCTTATTTGTACGGCGCTAAAATCTTAAAATATACCCGAGAAGTACATATAAATGATGTTGAAACGAAACTAAAAGCCACAGTAAACACAACTCCTGATATATGTAAGTATGTATACATATGTATATTTAAATGGAGTCTTGGTGCCAAACAGTAAACAAATGAAATGCTGAGCGCTGTCGATGACCATGTCTCACATAGAGGCAGTGGAGTCAGGCTGATCAAATCAACTGGTTAAGCCAATTTTGACAATGGTCGTCGAAAAATCAGGTGCAAAAGTTCGAATTCCAGCCGACGTTCAAAGAAGAGGCCAAAGGAACAATAATAAAATCACTAAAATGCATAAATATTTGCAAACTCTTGGCTTTGTAGGAGAATTCCAAGGTCCGCAAATATACATAGCTAACCCAACAAGCGCCTCAGAAACAATACAGGCAGATACGTGGAGAAATATGGAACTTTTTTATGTTATACTCGTTATATATTTCAACGGTTAAAAAAAGAGAAAAAAAAATTAATGGTGACCAGGATGAAGCAGGTTCTTAGATTCTAAAGACACTCGATGTTGATTGGACTATGAAATTCTTCAGTCGAGAAAACTTTTTACATGCGAGTATATTTGTCTCAAAAAATCGCTCTTCAATAATACGATGGATGATCGGAAAAGTATCTAAAATATTCTTGCAAAAGAAACACAGCCTGACGTACTCGTAACAACATCTTCCACAGCACGTTAATTCGGTAAGTATTTAAGTTCGCTTTCAGTTGAAAAAAAAAAACGATGTGCATTTATATACCAGCTAGCAGTGTGCAGTTGACAGCGGGCAGGGAAACTGAACATTTATTCGAGTGGTTTTTGGACGTTCTTTCTATTAGTCTGCATAAGACAGAGTTGTGTCTTGAAATAAACTGAGCGCTTCCTTATTTCAGCATGTAGCAACAGAATCTTCTCATTGGTCTTGAAGGAATTCTTGAAAATTGGAGTGCGTAACAATACGTTTAAAACAAAATTCTGTTTGAAGACAAAAATCTGATTTCATTTCCAATCTTTATACAGCGCATCTTTTTACTTGGAATATAGTTTGGAATGTTCAAAACTGCAAGGCATACATAGATATTTATTAGAATTACTGCTGCATAGTTGACGCGCTATGGGATTTCTGCTAAATGTGTGTATATGGTTTGGAGATTAGCACAGAAACAATGACGTGAGAAGGGTGTTTCCAAAGATCTGAGAATCGCTTATTCACTCGAGCCCATGAATTCCAAGAAAGCTTGACTGTAAATGAAGAAGTTCCGAAACGTAAAGACTTAGTGTACGTAAATAATATGAGTGGCTGTTTCTTGATTACCCCTGTTTAATTAGGAGAAGCGTATATAGATGAAAGGACAAATGCCACTGATATCATAGATCATAACAAATACATACATATATGTATATTTAATTTTATAAAATAATCGTTTAGGGAAAAAACGGGAAAGTCTGAGAGGAAATGAAATCAAGACGAAAAAAATTGTCAAGGGTTCATAGTATGAGGTAACTTCATTCTTAGCAGCTTATTTTGCTTTACTCTTGATAAAATCTTACAGACCGCGGCAACCCTGGGTCTAAACCGACATGTTTTTCCGGCCAGCCCAATGTTCAGTTAGTTGCCTCCAGCTGGGAACGAAAAGTTGGTTTAGGTCAACATGCGCTACTTTAGGTAAGGTTTTGCAACGTCGTCTAATTATATCATTGTCTAACTTTTACCCCTAATGACACAAGTCATCTTTTTACGGAAACTCAGCATTGTTTGACCGATCCTAAAAAAAGGAGATAACCTGAATAGCGGAAAATAAGTTTTCTCAACATCGGACATAAAATCCTGTTTGCCGTGTTATGTGAACGCTTAAGACTCTTCGTCAACGGTCTGACCGGACTTTCTTCGTGCGACTTTGGGCCAGGTAAGTCCGTCATTAGTCAAGACTTCACATTGAGCTCCTGATTGTTTTCTTAAGATCAGTGCCAAAGTTCATACACACCACCTTTAAATCAACTTCAAAACCGCATATGACAGGATCTCTAGAAACAAACTATATAGAGCGATGCATACAGTAGTTTTGGTTTCCCTTCCAAGCGCATTCGACAAATGAGGACGACGATGGAGAAGGCACGCTGCTCCGTTAAGGTTGGTTATGGCGTTGTCATGTGACTTTTTCAACATCTTCTTCTTCTTATCCTTTTATTAACCCTTTCCTCGTTATACGAACTTATGCGTAACGAGTTTCCCATTTTTACTGCATCGCTGCTGCTCCGCTTATGGGGTTGGCTAATGTCGCAGACCGCAGAACGCGTCTACGTAATGCTCGATCCTGGATCGCTTCAGTGGTAAGCCTCAGGCGTTGTTGCGCATTGACTTTTTCAACATCGTTCTCGAAATAATTGTGCAAAAGTAAAGTGAACTTCAGGGACGTTATATTTAAAAATATATGGTTCGATACTCGCATGCGATGTTTCTGACATGGTTGAACAAAATAGCGAGCCCTCAAAGGCGCATTTGGTATTATTGAAGTAGAAGTAGCAATGATGGGTTGTGTCAACAAAGGGGGATGATTAGAAGAAACTGTCCTTATCTAGCTCACTTCCGCTATAATGCCAAAAATAGGTCTTGCTAATAAATCTTAAGTTAAGTTTCCTCGGAACATAAAATGCAATTGAGCCCTCTATCAAGCAACAAAAGACATTCAATAAAACACTGATCTGAAATTGGGAGCTCTTCCCCATTTTAACAGCGAAATCTACTGGCTTTACAATGATGCTGCTCTGTGGACAACACAGTATAGAACGACTTCATCATAAGTTGCGCCCACAGGTGGAACCCAACTTCGTGTGGAAAATTATAGACAGCTGGGAAACGATCCCACTAGCTACAGAGGCATGATAGCTGACCACCTGGTCCAACCCGGACTGAGATAATAAGCAAGTAACATGTTTTATAGTTAGGTTAATAACCAAGGGTTTTCTTTATATTCTTATTCTTCGCAGTCTTCGTAAGTCACTCTATTCAGAAACAATAAACTGCAGTGGGATAAACATTTCAATAAGGAGCGCTAAGAAAAGGTTTATAGCACCAGCTAGGGTGTAGCATAGTAAACACAGACTAAATTGTAAAAGTCTTAAATCGCAAAGCACTACCAATTTTGGTATATCAAGGTGTTAGTAGTCATTTGTTCACCTCGTGCAACGTTGAGTAGGTACAATCTTGATTTTCAGTTGGATTAAAGATAACCTAAGATTGCTTATACATTTTAAATAAAATTAAATGAAACCTAAACCCAAAGCCAAAGCACATATGAACCTCTCAGAGCTATATGCTTTGCATCAGTACGCGCGTACATACAGTTCTACAGTGCACGCCTTTTTATATTGATACCTATTGACATATTTACATGTGTTTCCATACATCTCGTACTCGAAAAATCCATGAAATAAAATCGAAAGTGAAAATCACAACAGATTCGTATAGATTCGAAACGTTCTACGCAGCAACATGTAAACGTAAGTCCCTCACCCAAATTTTCGCTTCAAACTACCCCAAATGACCCCCTCGAAGATCCTACAACTACACCACCCCGCTTCACCTTGTTCTATTCTCGTTCCAGTTCCAAACTTTCCACGATTTCAACAGTGTACACTGTGAGTAATAGATACTAAACTATCAACAAAAAAAAACCATTTGCTAATCGCACTGTTTGTAAATGAATGAACTGGTGTTACGAAGTACCGAGTACATAGACATCAGGCCATTCCGCCTCGGAGACAAAACCATTACATTGCACATTTGATTTTGAAGTGCAACTTCGCTCTCTAAAGGCGAAGGTTTTACATATACTATACATTACGTACATATGTATATGCACAAACTTTCCACTAACACACAAATAGAAAAAACCCACCGCAAAAGTGTGAGACACACTTGGAGGCAATGACATAGAGGTTTCGCACAGTGGTTCAGACGTTTTTTCTCACGAATTTGTTAGAAGTGAAACCTTCTCAGCTAGATTCGTAAACCACGTTACAGCCATGTACATATATACATGTATAATCAGCTCACTTCAAGGGCGGAAAAGGTCATACATATCGAAATTAAAAAATTATCAATCCAAGTTTTGATCTGATAATCATTTCATCAGAGACAACGCACTGATGTACTTGCATGATTAAACTAACATGGCGGCGGCATGCTTGTAACAGCACGGTCTCCACGTGTTTTTCAGACCTCTAGACGCACTCAATATGCATAAGTACATAATGTACTCGTACACAAACACGGCTTAGAATGATAAAAATCTGAATTTTCTTGAAGTGGAAAAAAACAAACTTACCCCGACTTGGACGCCTGAGTTGATGTAATCGAATGAATACGTAGGCGGTGGGCGGTATCCTTCAACTCCTGGATGACCTTGCTTTCTGGTTTATGATACGACATTGTTAACTCTTTCAGATAGTAACTAGACAAAACTAAAAGTGAAATTCGAAATTTTTCGAGAATAAAAAATATCCAACTCCAAGCAGAGATAACGTAACAGAAACCGAATTCACAAGTTGTCTGCGAACGGCGGCGTACAAAAGCAAACTGATACGAACGCTGTATAAGAATATGGTGTCTAGCTTAAGTGCCGGCAGTAAATAAATGAAAATTTGTTGTGTTTGTACACTTAACGGACTACATCATCAAGTTGAACAATTTCTTTGTGGTGCTGTGCTGGGTGTTTTTTTTTCACGTTCGCCTTCCAATCGGATATTTCCAGTTGGAGTTGTATATTCTTCAAAGAGTATGGGTGTGTATCTGGTTGCAAGCTTTTTATTTCTTATTGATATGGGATATTTGTCGATAATGTAGTGTGATAATGGAAGTGTAATATATTTAGTATTAGACCAGCGGAATTCATCACCTTCGATAGCTCAGTTGGTAGAGCGGTGGACTGTAGATGTGTCAATCAGAATAGAAATCCATAGGTCGCTGGTTCAAATCCGGCTCGAAGGAATCCGAAGTTGATTTTTTTCTTTGTTTTTTGTTTTTTACCACGAAAATATTAAATCATGGCCAACAACGACCACCTCGTTGCGTCGTGGCGTTAAACGCAATCCCTTCAATTGAAATGAAATTATATTTTCAAAATCCAAACTATTTTAAACAAGAACATGTGGTGGCCTTGCTATTCTCATACAACAGAGCTCATTTAGATCTCAGAAGTAGTAACTGGTTAAGGAGAGACGGCTTAATTTTTTCGTTTTCCTGGAATAAGAGTATTGTTAATGTTGTGTTTGGGTAGACGTACTTCACAAGCCGAATTTTTCTGCTGTCAAGCTTTCACGATAAATACCTGCGGCTTTGTTCCAAAGTTTCTTTTTTCTATCTCTTTTTTTATTCCCGGTAGATTATTAAAACACGGTTGGGTGCTGTAGAAACACAGATACAGAGAGACGTCAACTTTGCGATATCCAGTGTTGAAACTATCTTCTACACATCAATTGTGCTTATAATACCTCCACGTGGTAACCGTCGGGAACTGACCGGACTGGGCTTGCTAAATTTATAAGATCAAGTGCTGACCAGCAGAGAAAAATAGCAGCACTATAAACGGGACAGCGGATGAATTCACCATATGGAATCAACGGTTGAAAAAATCCCGGAACACATGAGACCTTATCCGGGCTACCCCGAGATATATGGAGCTCAGGCCGGTAAGGATTTTCGATTGGCGGATAAAACCTTAATGGACCAACGGCAACACTCACATCACAGAACAGGTTACTGGCCTAAGATCTAACCGACCCCTCGTTTCAGGGGTATCAAAAATGGAACTAGACTTCCAGGTTCGGGGTTATGCAAACGAACTAAGGACAACGAACTTCGGATATGCACGTGAAATGTTAGGTCCCTTAAAAGGCCACGGGCAGCCGAACAACTAGCGGAGGCCTAGACTGCTGCAAAGCAGACTTAACCGCCATCCAAGAAAAGGGATCGGATGGGCCGGATAAAAAAACTGCGATATCTACTACGGTTCTTGTTATCGACGGCAAAAGCAGCGCATATTTGGATGCGGATTTGTTGCTGGGGGCAGACTTATGCAAAAATTCCTAAGTTTCCGGCATGTGAACCAGCGCCTCGCACCAATCCGCATCAAGGATAAATTGGCCAACATTAAAGATGCCGTCGCTGCTGAGGATTCGGAAAGATTATTTCTGTAGACTGTATAACGGCGATGTTGAACCAAATATCGCTGTCAGGCAGAATGAACCTTTCAAAATGGACGATGTAGACCAACATTTTCGTCCGCCCGACCTAGATGAAGTGAAAATAGCTATATCTAAGCATAAGTCCAACAAAGCTGCTGGAGCGGATGGTTAGACTGTCGAGATCTTCAAAGCGGCAGGCGATGACTTAGAAGAGAGCATACATCAGCTTATCTCCGATCCTTAAGAAAGGAGACACTCTGAACAGAAGCATCAGTCTTTCTAACATCGCATTATGGTAAGATCTTATCTGCCGTATTATGGGAACGGCTTAAGCCGTTTGTCAACAACCTGATAGGTCCGGGCCAGGAAAGTTCACCATTATTCACACTATGGCAGATCTTGGAGAAGACCCATGAGCTTCAGATCGAGACACATCACCTATTTATCGATTTTAAGCCCGCGTATGACAGCATCTATAGTGACAAGCTATACAGAGCTAGAGTTAGTTTTGGCATTCCTGCCCTACTCGTCCATCTCTGCAGTATGACGATCCGCGTTAATTTCTAAAATTGTATCCCAGCCTGTAACAAGCTGGCGGATTCCATTTTTATAGAAACAATGCGGTTTTCTTCAAAAAAAACGTCGTAAGGTAGTTTTCGACATCTCCGGCGGAACTAAATTTCTTTCCATTCAAACCGTTCTGAAGGGACCAAAACAAATGAAAATCCGAAGGAGAAAGCTCTGAGGAATACGGTAGGTGCTGATGGATTTCCCATTTTACCTTCTTCAGTTTGTGCAGCCTATCTCGGGCCCTTTATACTTCTGCCAATTGTGAAACACGATGAAATAATTAAAGATATTCCAACTACCTTTACCAATTTTTTCAATTTCTACTGCACTTTGTATCGTCCTTTAGCTCACTTTAGTGGAGATGTACTTTTCAAATTAGTTTAAAGAGGTTTTTGGATGATTTCGTTCGAGGGTTAAAATACAGGCTCTTGCGCACCTTGACTGTAACAATGTGGTGATTCGAGTCAATGTTGGCTACTAGAGGCAGGTCTTACATCCATCCCGATGTGATTAATTTGATGATTCGGAGACTGCCATGTCTATTTGTTTATATTGAGTGTGCTGGCTATAGTGATATTTCGTCCCGCCACAAAGTTAATGTGCCTAAATCCGTTGCAAGACGTAATGGATGATTACCAACTGTCCTACCAAAGATATCCTCTTTTCCTATCCTGGCTTTAAAATCGCGTTTTACGATTTTGTCGTCATACATCAGACATTGCTATAGGGCTTGTCTAGGAGCTCTTTGATGGCTTTATCCGTATTTTGGGCGGGGATCTTTTTTGCTACTATTGGACAGTGCGACTTGCACGACTGCATCTTCAACAATTCATTAAGGAATAATAGACTTAACGGTAGGGTGAAACATTAACGCCGAACACTTTTGCCCCCGAAAGTTCTTTCTAAAATGTGAAAAGAACTCCTTGTTAGCGTATGTTAAGTCCGAGCACAACAAACAAGTAGAAGTAGAAGCGCTGTTGGTTTTAGATATATCGAAACACGATTCATTTCAGCTGCTGATAATCATCCAACCGAGGCAGAGTAATTGACTTCCGACAGATACCACTTTAATGCAGTTGGAGACGTAGTCTAACTAGCCTCATACTCTAGTCAATATACGTTTCCTTGGGCGGTGAAGGCAATTGTGTAAAAACTCTCCCTTTAACAATTAAAGTAGCTTAAAAATAATATTAGACACTTATATTCAAATTATTCTGACCTCATTCCATAAGCATAAACTCAAGTGTCAATAGACGCATGTCTTCACAAGCACCAAAGATTGTTTTACAAAAAGTCTGCTTTCACATTGAAATACACATCATACACAAATACGAAATGGCTTGGTGTAAAACGATTGTTCGACTTTAGCTTACTCAACAAGAATGAAGATGATGTGAAGGGATTTAGGCAATAGCGGAACAAAAAGTGTCCGTCAATTAAGCTGAACTAAAAAAAAGCACATGGCGATTCGTTGCAGTATCATAAATGTAAACGTTCATGGGTCATGTTATAATGGATTTTTAGAAAAGCAGTTGCTTCTACTTCAAAGTTCTCGGACTAACTGGTTCTATTAGATTCTAGCTATGGACTTTAACAGGTTGCTGATGACACTATCAGAGGTGATATTACAATACTTATAGAAGGCAGATGTTAGATTGAAGATTTTGTTTTGTAATCCGAAAAAAGCAACTGATACGAAATACGAAACAAATGGAAAATAAGTGTTTTACGATCTTGTGCCATGATCAGGAAAATGCGACTACCTTACAAAAAACAAAGAAACCCATAAAATCTTACAAAGGAACCAAGACTCGTTGACACTGTTAGTGAGAAACATCATGATGCATAACATGCTGAGACATTTAGCTCAAATGACCTACGCGGACGATCTGAATGAGAGACTTACTTTGAAACCCTTCAGCATTGTCGCACAAGAAATAATATTCAGGACTTGAAACTGTGCCTTTCGTAAACGTCTCAATATATATCTCAAAACTTCACAGTTGGTCTATAAAATGAATGAGCCAAAACTCCTACAGAATAACAATTAATCTCTATGTATGAGTGACGAGTGCAATGATCTCTCCCAGTCTCATGTGAGTTTCATTTAGAATGTTTTTGTTTTATTTATTTATTTGCAATGTGATACAGAACTGCAATTAAAATCTTTTTTATATGTAAAAATAAAAAAATAAACTTTACGTTCATAATAATAATAGTAATAAATAACATGAGTAAACACAAAAAAAAAAAAATATATATATATAATCCATCAAAGAGTCAACAACTTTCTTTAAACATTTTCAACCTGTATTGACTTGAGAATATTCTTCTCCGTTTCATTTAGATGCCCGGCGAACATCGAGAAATGTTCATTGCTGCTAAAGTTCTGTAAAAATTTGGTAAGGTTGTCTTCCATGTTCGCTTGGAACAGAGGATCCTTCATCAGTTCTTGTATAAGTTGGTCATCATCGGAATTTTCTTCATCATCATCGTTGAAATACAAGTCGGACACATATCGTGCCCTTTCGGGTGAGCCTTTATCAGCAGATGTGTCCTCTTCGTCTGAAGTATTTTCTTCTGACTCCTGTTCGGCTAGTTTTGACTCTCTCAAATGACCCAACTCATTGATGAGTAGTTTAAACATTTTAACTAACGCCGGTATGGTAATCCAGTGTCCAGATGATTGCGAACGGGTTTTTACTTTTCCCATTGATTCAGAAGTTATCAGTTCTTTTACAGTGATAGCAGTCAGTCGGTTGTCTTGAGTTGTAACACCGTATTCGAAAAGTTTACATAGAGCCATTGTAGTTACTTTACGTTCGTATGAACCAAAGAACATGGTCTGTTTTGACAGCCAATTGGTGAAGACAAACTGAAGAGCAGGCTCACCAGTAGGTCCAGGCACAGTCGATAGGAAATTTAGAACTGCATCCATTTGTGTAAGGAAGAGATGAGCGAATATCACAACAAGGCTCATTATCACTTTAAGGCACTCCACCAGTTGCATTTTGCTGATGACAGCTTTGAGGAGAAGATCAATGTTTTCGCCAAGAAGATTTCCGATTTTCGAAATTATTGTAATCACAAGGCGGCCAATTTGTCCAGCTGTCATTTCGTTATTCATTGGATTTAACAGCATGGTGGCCACCTGCATGATGTAGTTAAGGCCTTGACCATTTTTATATGAGCAGACTTGTTCGGGGGAAACAAAGATAAATGCACGCAGGCACTCACCTCCGCTAACCATAACAGAATGATCATCGGATCGGAGCACACAGTGAATCATTGCAGGAAATGCATTGTCGATAAGATTACTACTAAGTGGTGCCTGAGAGTACTTTACAATTGTAGTCAGAACATCAAGAGCAATATCTTGTTTAGCAGAGTTGGCTTGCTCGCCTTGAAGTGCTAATATGCTGACAATTGTGGGTATGAATTTCTCCTGCAACGGTTGCAGACAGTGAGGATTCTGTGAAAGTACCTTCAGCATATCCTGAACCAGTTCCAAAATAAATGGATCCTCTGGGTATTTCAAGAAAACTGCTATCGCCAGTGGAATTATTTTATTGTGAACTGAAGCAGCAAATGCTTGATCGAACTAGTAAAGAGAAAATGTAGTGATAACTTGGCCGACGCACATCAAACTTCAAACTCACCGAAATAATTGTAGTTAAGGACTCCAATAAAAGTCCCAGCACGGAACTTTTACATCCAGGAATTAGATCAATAATTCCATCGACAAATCCTGGAAGTTTCGATTGAATGAGGAGTCTTTTGTCGCCTTCGGATTTGTCGTGACTCTGTACGAATCCGTGAATGGCTCTAAAGAAAAAAAATAAGTAAATTGTCTGCAATTGCTTATCTTCCAACAACATACCTCACAGCACTGATTTTCAGGACGATAGGTTTCTCTCTCGATAGACTGCTTAGAGTCACAGTCAGAATCTCCTCCAGCATTTGGGGATTATACAAAGTCGATTTAGAATATGAGCTCAGGGTCCACAAACATCTTCCCACTAAGTGTGCCGATCCCTCGTAACTCAGTAGGTTTCGCACAAGTGTGAGGTAATTCAACAAATCGAATTGGCCTTCAGCTTCCAGAATGAGTTCCCTGTATGTATGTACAGCTACCATGCAGGCCTCGTGAATTTTCCACCAGTTTTGATTACCAGCTGCTTTCTCCGCTTCAGCGACATTCATATGTCGTCCCAAAGCTTCTGAAAGTGAGGAAAGAACTTTCGGACCTAACTCGTCGTTAAGAGAAGTCAAAACGTCCTGCCCAGATAAACGAATTGTTAGTTCAACACCAGATTCGTCTTCGTCTTCGACAAACTTCTCCGGATCGTCATTCCACAGTTCGATTTGTTCTTCAGGCACTTGTATGTACACAATCATTATATAGATCAGATCGGTGAGTACATTTTTAATGATGGAACGAAATTTGCCAGCGCTCACTATACACTGGATGAATTCGAAAATTTGGATGATCATCGTCGAGAAATTGGTAAGTTCGTCTTCGTCTACAAGTTAAAAAAGTTGTTGGCTTGTCTACATTTCTATTGTCTTTACCTTACCTTCATTGTCAGAGACTGGAAAAGGGTTTTCTTCTGTTTGATTTATCGTTACTTTGACGTAGATATCGGCGACTTGTGTGAGTAGTTGCCAAATTGGTGGCAGAATTCTGTCCATGAACGGCTGGATATACTTTGGCATTTCAATTACCAAGAACGTAAAGACTAAGGAAATAAAATTTTATCAATAAACGCTTAAAAGGCCTGTACAATTCTTACTTTTGACAATTTCGGTTTTGAGCATAAAATTCGACACGCTTCCGCTATTCATAGCAAGGCATTGCAGCAGCTTATCCATGAAATTATTTAGCACGGGTTCCATCAAAGCAGCCTGTTGCTCTCTATTAATTATATTACAACCAATCGACATGAACAATGGTTTGAGAAGTTTAATTGCAGATGTCCTGGTCTTGATGCTGTACACTTGCTCACTCTCAAAGATTCTATACACTTCGGAGATGATAAACGGGCCGAGCTCTTTGATTTGTTTTTCATCGTAGGAGAACTCCTGTAGTATCTGCATAGCTCCATGAATTGAGTCTTCATTTCCACCCAAGCACTTGATGATGATTGGGAATAAATCCGTCCAAACATGTGGCCAATCTGTTGCAGCTATCGTGGAGATGGCATGTGCAACAGCTGAGCGAATCTTACTATTTGGGTCGTATAATCCATTTGGAAGAATATTTCGAATAGTTTTCTTTGCCTGTTCTGTAGCAACACTATCCTGGGAGCCTTCATCGTTTTCTGCCCAATGATTCTCCACATAACGTGTTAGCATTATGCATGCCATTTGACGAAGAGGAAGTTCAAACGATTGGTTCATTATCAGTTCGGAGAGATAGACGCCGTATCCTAAAATAATTATTTTAGTACTTCTAAATGATAATCAAGTTGACACTCACCTTCGGTGAACTCCAATTGCTTCATGCGAGCCTCTGCTGACTGTCGAATGGCTGTTTCAGAGCTGAGAATGTTTTGAAGCTCCTCAAAGAGAGCCTGCTTAATGGAATCGGCATTTTGAAAGGCTAGAGACATTGCTACTTTGCTACACAATATTTTTGATGAAATTAAATTAAAAAACGATCGGCGCACGTGAAGATGCACCAAGGCGTGAATTTCGCACAGCGAATTAAACGTCAAATGAAGAATTAATTCGTTTTCGAGGTTAAATAACCGCCCGGCCAAATGACAGTTGGAGGAAAACTTTGGTTTGTGTATTTGGTAAATGTGCCCTAGTACAGTAAAGGTGAAAACATTAAATAGAATAGATATGATTTTTTTTGAAAATTAGCCGTTAATACTTAGGGATGCTGTCTTGCTTGTTGTGCATTATAGTATGTTGAAACCACAGTTTTTTCACACTCATGGCTTTTACAAAATTGGGGAACAAAACGGTCATTTATCACGAGTCTTAACTGACATGACATTGACATCAACATTTTGGGCGGCATCGTTTTTAGCTTATAGAACTTCTCTGATTTGATACAGCATTTTTTGAGGGCTGACGTGGCATCTGAGTTTCACTTAGTTTGGGAAGACGTATTGGTCGGCATGTATATCATAGTGATATGGAAATAGTGACGCTGACTATTGCGTTTTAATTGCTCTGCGACTTGAAAATATCTGGGATAAAAATATCCCAATCCCAGTTAAAGCGGACGTAGTTATTGGTGGTATGCCATAAGGTTCAATTATAGGCCCATGTATGATAAAATTTAATACTACAGATTCCTCACGAAGAGACGATTATTGTATTTACTTGTCGATGACATTACAGTAGTGGTTGTAGCAAACATGCTAGACAAAGTTAAACTCTACAGGAACGAAACAATTCCAACTATGCGCCGCTAGTCAACTTTCTTTCTTTTTTTGTTTTGAAATTTCTGACTAAGGCACTTCAACCTAAAAGATCTTTTGTACCAGTTTGTCAGAACGGTGATAAGACTAGCAGGTTTTCTACCTTCCGGATGATCTTAGTAACTCTACCAGCAGTGTTTCAAATTGCTCCCTGAAGAAAGTATTCTGTTTGATTCCGGTAAGGGCTGAAAAGTCACATAAAATGTGTTCAGCGGAGAGTCGACGTAGCCCCATTTTGTTGAGGAGATATCTTAAATAGTGATGTCTTGGACGGTAACCCACTACCATAGGTTTCTGATATGGTGCCGACTTAGATTTAGACATCTGTTGGCATTTTTGTTAAAGGGTAGGATGGCTCGTTAGGCCTATCTTTGACCTGGAGTATCCCTCCAATATGAGGTGCATTCCGAGTGCTTCCAGTTATTAATGGCCATGTTAACTCTTGTTTTAGGGGTGCAGCAAAAGGGTTCAACTCCATTAAAGGGAGTTTCTGAACCCTTTTCATTATTATCAATGCCCTCATGGCCAGGATCTACTATTGTTTGGTCTTGTTTCTTCCTTTTCAACTAGCACCGCTTTGCAATTTCCTGATCAAAAAAGTGGAGCTATTTATGAGTAGGACAACTCTCGTAATTAGAGCGATTAAGTTTGGAAAGCATGACATTGTTTCTCAACCGTTTTTTAAGTATTTCGAAATTATTATAGACTGTCGCAACAAGCTCAAAGGGACATTGACTTCAGTTATTTCGATGTGCACAATTGGGGGCTTTTATTGCTTAACTCATTAGTATGATGCATACACTTATCGATCGGTAGAATTTATTTTATTATGCGTTACTCAATAAAATGGTTTCCGTGCTACTCAGTAGAAGTCTAAGGCAAGTTTAAAGCCCACGTTTTGCCTCGACTTTGTTGCCCCCTCGTCGTCAGATGTCGAAAAATCTCGGCGCGCATGCTTCTCACTTTCTTAAATAGATCCAATTTGTGCTAATTTTTTTCCAAATAGGTTAGGTTAGCTTAGTGGTTGTTGAAAAACCAACCCACTTAGGCCTATTGGCCCATTGTGATGCCACGTGGATCTGTGATCCTCCTATTCCAGAAACTATTTGGAGCTCTTAATAAAGCGTAGGAGACTTTTAATGTCTATGTTGCTTAAGTCACTTAAGTCTTTGTGGAAGAAGGGCCTTAGGTGGAGATTCCTTCTTTGGGAGAGAGGTAGACATGTACAGAGGTGGCGATGGACTGTCTCCTCTTCCTCCTCATCCATGCAGCTTCTGCAAAAGTCGTTAGTAAACAAGCCAAGCATTCTTGCATGTTTACCTATGAGGCAGAGTCCGGTGATGACACCTTTAACGACGCTAAAGTGTTTTCTATTTAGAACAATTAAACTGATGGAGCGGTTCAGATCTAGCTTTGGCCAGATTTGCTTGGTCGCTGAGCATGCCGATCCAACCGCCCATCTATGGGATATTATCTGGATATTATCATCCAGCGTTATTTCTTGTTTGCAGGTAGCGATAGGTATACCTATGTTTTCCTTTTCAGGTGTGATAGGTACGAGTATAATGGTTCCAATTTTGGCAAGTTCGTCGGCCCTACAATTCCCTGGAATGTCTCTATGTCCCGGCACACAGCAAAGGTGAATGTTAAGCTACTCCGCCATCTCCATTAGAGATGTTCGGCAGTCCATGACTGTTCTTGAGTTAAGAGAGCATGAGTCCAGGGATTTGATAGTGGCCCGACTATCGGAAAAGATGCGGATATTTTTCTTCAGCCAGGATAGGGCTTCTTTAATTGCTAGAATTTCCGCCTGGAACACGCTACAGTGGTTGGGGAGGCGGAAGGAGAGGCTAAGGTTAAGCTTATCGGCAAAAACACCACCACCAACCCCACTGACAGTCTTTGAACAGGCGGTGTAAAAAGCCCTTGTCAAACCATTGTTTGGGTATGGTGTAGTCGATGTTTTCTGGTAGGATTTCTAGTTCGTTAAGAATATTTGCGTGGCCAAAATGTTTATCTGCCCACTGTGAAGTCGCTTTAAGGCGAATAGCTGCGTTGGCGGCTACTTGGCTGCTATAAATGTCTAGGGGTGTAAGGTGAAACAGAGTGTTCAGAGCTGCGGAGGGAGTAGTGCGTAGGGCTCCGCTTATGCCCAGGCATGCTGTTCTTTGGACTTTACTTAGCTTTTTCCAAATAAATAATATGACAATTGTGGTATACACGCACGGTGTGCTGCCGAAGGTTTGAATCTCCTTAATTACATTTCATTCTTGTCGCAATACCATCATGAAAATGTTTTTTTTGTTATTGTCAACTTAACAAAAAAAAAAAATCAATATCAACTGAAAATATATTATCAACATACTCATGTACGTGCCTTGACCTGAGATCGGTATAACTAAATGGAGCTCGCTGTTGGTCAATACACGAGTATATGCCAATGCAATTATTCAAATCCACTTAACTTAGGCACAGGATGTGTATGCCAATGGCATCTAACAAAGTATTGCGTTGCTTTTAATAGAAATAAAATAAATAAATACTGCACTGCTGCATTGGATTAATTATATTACACCAGTTTTTGGAAAAAAAATCCAACTAAATAAAATGAATAAATTTCACGGCAGCTAGTACGGCAGCCTGGGTTAACCAAATGTGAAATAAAGTTATTTTCTCATCGAGTCAGTTTTTGAACTTAAAAAAAAGAAGCAATGTGCACATGGGATATTTAAATATATTTATGTCAATTATTAGCTGCTGTTGACCAACAGGTTAAGTTAAGGGAGATCAAGGATACAACATTGAGAAGAGAATACCTCTAACTTTAGTTTGGCGATGGGATTTTATTATTAAAATTTATTAGAAGAGCTTTGCATACACCACGTTTATTAAAGGTTTGGATTAAAATATAATTGATACCATTAGTTGTGAAATATGTCTTCATTTATTGTATGATGCGTTAAATCGCACGAACGAGGCGGCCAATCGACTGACCCATTTCATGGCTCATCTTCTCCAGAACCCAATCGGAGAACGTACGTCGCTTCAAATGGTCCATCGGCTTCAATTCTTGAGTCAGCTTGGTCTTGAATGGGTGTAACCCAAGATCCTTAAGCAAAATACGCCATAATGTGGTCTGAGCGATGCCCAATTCTTGAGAACGCCGTGGAATTAACTGATTTGGATCGTTTGCCACGGACGCCCAGAGTTGTGAAAGAATGCATTCTTTTCAGAATTTCATTCCATTAAATTCAAGACTGGAATTTGGGATTTCAGGATTTCCCTGAAAGGCTTCGACTTCAAAAAGGCTATAATAATTCATTTTTGAAGTCTTGACTGAAAGCAATAAATTTGACCAATCAAAAGACTGGAAGTCAATTGAATGGAAGTCTATTTGATTGCCCTAATTCTTTGAAGTCTTTTAAAGTCTTTTTGAAGTAGTTTAACTATATTGAAGTATTTTGACTTCAGGGAAGTCTATTGACTTCATTGAAGTCTTTAGACTGAATTGAAGTCTTTTGAGTGCAATAAAATCTGTGCGCTTTGGGACTTTAGTAGTTTTATTTATCTCTTGAAATTTTATAAATATAATTTAAAATTCAAAGACTTTAGGGGTATTTTGGCTTAATTTTTTTTATCTATTTGACACAGAAAATAAAAAAAATACAACTACATAATTGATTGATTTCAATAAAAAAAAAGGAAAGTTACGATCAGTTTACAATGATTCGTCATCCTTTTTTATCACCAATCAAGTGTAAATGATGCCTTGTTCGCAACAATGCGAACTCTGCAATTACTGATATATGTATGCAAGTGTGCATGCATGCATGTATGTATGCATGTATGTATGTAAATACATACTTGCAAAAACTAAAACGAACCTGCTTTATTATTTTGAAAAATTTACTGCTGGAAACAATGTTTGAAATTGGTTTTTCTTCGGAGTTGTCCGATAATTTAGAATAGCTTTCAATTGGCACTGACTCCAAGTTTAAAACCGAACTTGTGTGTGCTTCGTTTTCGTAAAACGACACGAATGATGCTGACCCAAGCCTTCTGCGTTTTGTTTCAGTTGTACAGGCTTCATTCAAGGTCAGGCAATGCCTTTTAGATTTATTGACGTTAGATTGGCAATCCGAATAAGAGGGATCAGAATCATAGTCATCTGACGAAAAGTCTATGTTCAATTTTTAGTTCCATTTTTATTTTTATCGTTGGTATGTAGCTTTTAGTTGGTGAAATTGGAACATTCCTAAATCGGGTGTTTACTGTGATTTCGTTTGATGATAGCTTGGTGAGTAAATAAGCTTCTTGATTGAGGTGTGGGCGCAGAGGTGATTTTAATACGGGGAAGAGTAGCGTAGAATTCGTCCAGTATGAATTTGATCATACAGGTGCGATGTATGACACGTGTTACAATAGTGATATTTCTCGTGGTTAGCATTTAAAATAATAGCTCATATTGTTAGTAATAATGTTGGGCGAAAGAAATGTGATTCCTTTAATTAGGAACTACGCTTAGTTTTTGAGATGTCTCACGATTACTAGCAACATGTGTCTTGCTTGAAATTAGATTTGTTGTTAATTCGGTTTAATTTTAATTTTGACGAACTTATCTTTCTTTTTGTCGATATTAACGAACATTATTGCAACGAAAATTTGTGATTTTATTTTACACCATAAAAGATATACTACTAGGCTACTCCGCGCACCACGCACCTGCAAGAGAGCTTTCACAAAAATGGCATTCTGTTCGCTGGTAGAAAGGCGGAAAGGAAGCATGGGTGCTGCTTAGCAATTGAGCCCGAATTTTGAGCGAAATATCGCTCACCAGGTTTTACAGCGTCTCATAAAGGATGTGACGTTGTTATGCATTTTAAGTTTGTTGTGGAGAGATTTTCGAAGGCAGAGAATTAAATAGAAAATTGTGTTTTGATAAAACGCAAGGAATCGCTACAAGTTGTAAGTTTTTTATTTTCTGTTTCGAATAGATAAAAAAAAATTAAGCCAAAATACTCTTAAAGTCTTTGAATTTTAAATTATATTTATAAAATTTCAAGAGATAAATAAAACTACTAAAGTCCCAAAGCGCACAGATTTTATTGCACTAAGTCAAAAGACTTCCCTGAAGTCAAAATACTTCAAAAAGACTTTAAAAGACTTCAAAGAATTAGGGCAATCAAATAGACTTCCAGTCTTTTGATTGGTCAAATTTATTGCTTTCATTCAAGACTTCAAAAATGAATTATTATTGCATTTTTGAAGTTGAAGTACAAAGATGAAGTAATTTAAATTCCATTAAAAATGTGAAATATTGATTGGGATTTCAATGAATGCAGTACTAAAAGAATACATTCTTTTACAGCTCTGGACGCCTGAACTAAACTTGTTATTGCCTGTCTACGCTCTTAAAGTTGCAGTCACCAACTCCGAATTTCGGTAGAAAATTTTTATAATTTGCAGACGTTGCTCGTTAGTGTACTTTACCATGATGAAAATGTTGAGTTTACTGAATAAATTGACAGTGATAGTTTGATGATTAGTGAAAGAGTGCGTTCACAAATTTTAATTCAAAGTTGTCAAGTCCCTATTGGAAAACCCGATATTTGCCAAAATACACCAGAGTAAGTAGTCGGAAAAGTATCTAACGCTGTTAAATTGCACTTGCAGAGCGAAAAATTGAAATTAGCCATATCTAGCAATAAAAGGGTCACCGAATTTCACTCTTAATGAGTCGGTTGTAGCGCGAGCTGTGTGACAAGTATCGTTATCCGGTTAGAACCACTTATCTGCAGAGCCATATGGTCAGGTCCATTTTATATAAAAAAAGAACTTGGTCACCGGGCCATCTCGAATGAAGTACGGCACAATGACTCTGTCGGAACACCTCCGTCGGTGCGTTTCACTAATATTTTGCAAAAATACAAATTTCTTTCGATTTCCAATAGAGCCCATTCTGCGAAAGTTTGACGGGCACGATGGTCATTATGCTTTAATTTGTATCAAAAGTGACGAGGCATATGAAGTGTTAAGATCCCGTTTACATATTGCAGGGATATGGCCCGCAAGAATTGATATAACTCACGCTGCTTCTTTGGCTTAGTAAGCTTATTCACGTCGTGAATCTATGCAAGTAACCTCAAACAAAATTCACCTCACTTATTCGCGCCATCCCAAGTAAGGTCTTTTTTACTGCTTTGTACCTGTGGGTAGGCCAGAGCATTGGTATCCATGCTTTTTACCTGTCCCAGCTATCTACACTTATGCGCAATTTTCCGACTAGGTGGATGTCGCTATACAGCTCGTATAGTTTCTCGTTGAATCTTCTTCTCCAAAGTCTATATAAACGCAAATGGGATCTTGCATTTTTCGAAGGATTTTTCTTTGAAATCAAACGAGATTTGCCATGCTTTAGCGATATAAAGTAGGACTGGGATGATCAAGACCTTATATAGAGTCTCTTCTACTTACTACTCCTTTGCTTAACAACTCGATTGCCTTCTTTAGTCCAAAGAAACAGCAATTGGTAAGAGCCATTCTTTGTTTTATTTCTGCAGGTTTTATTTTATAGCAGAGCCAAAGTAGTCATAGTACCTTGCTATCATAGTTGTGATGTCCCATTCATCGATTTTGTATGTCCCTTCTTGCTGCTAAACCAATTTGGGCACCCATGCAAGTAGAAGATCCGATGACAGCCCGTTGTGTTCTCCCAAATACGTCGATAGCACCAGCGTAAGGTGGTAGCTTCACGTGACTTTACGTAGCTCGTCTCTACAGCTGCTGGCATATAAGGCCTTAAAATCGTTGTAAGCATGGTGAATCTCCCGGAGCGTAAGGATTGTGGACTTCCCTGGCTTAAAGCCACATTGATAGAGGCCAATTGCTATGCTTACTTCATTTTGGTAAAGTGGACAGAAGTTTGGCTGGGTTAAATGGTTTGTTCTGCTTGACGGCGAGAATATTTTCAGCACTTCTCAACAGGCTTATGCGGATCCTTTGTCTTGACAAAATCTTTGTACCTGTCGGAAAAAATTCTGTACCTAATTTCTGCAGTACAACTGCGCGCTTGTCGTGCTCTTTTTTCTTTTCCTGGAGAAGCTTTATTCACCGCGTCTCTTCTACTCGTATAGCTCATGAACAGGATTCTCGCCCTTCGTTGCAATATTGTTTCGCTCGTTTCTTGTTTAATTGGTGTGCTTGCGGCATTCTTAAAACCCAGTATATCGGTGAAGGCGTCTCTAATGTGTCACTGTGATGTGTCTCTTGTGTATACTGAGACGAAAAAAGGTGTGCTTGCTACACTGATATTTCGTCCCATTGCAAAGTCAATAAGCCAAGTCCATTGCTAGATGGGGTGTCGTATTGGCTATCCATCAATCTTGTGCAAGGGCCAGCAATAGTGAATCCATTCTTATTCGAGAATAGTACAATTTGGAGTTTAACATCTTTTTAAGGTCCTTTAGGATTGTGAGCTCCATAACGACGTTAACATGCCCTTGCCATTTTAGCCTTACTCATGCAGCTACCGAAGACCACCACAACGAGGTAAGTTAAGCACTATTTTACGAACTTGATTGTTATGCTACTTTCCCAAACCAAGTTATTGGACAGTCAGCAGTTTTGCGATCAGTCGCCATATAGTTCCCCAAACATGTTCCATAGTTATCAAATATTGGACCAGAAAATGGCGGTCATTCATGTTTGCTATTTTAGTTGATGATCCCATGTAGTCTTGGTTTTGGATTTGCATAGGTAATGATTGTCTTAGTCTAGTTCTCAGTCGTAGGAGAATTGGTCATCATAAGACTTGTTCTCAAATAACACCTCTTCTAGCAAAGTCGATGTCGCTGTACAGTTCGTCGATGGATCTCCTTCTCCACTTACCGTCTATGTATCTGCGCCAGACCAGACCAGATCACGACTGGGATCATTAGTGTTTTATATTGAGTCACTTTTGTTGTTCGAGAGAGGGCTTTCCTAGTCAATCGCCTTCTTAGCCCAAAGAAGCAGCAATTGGGAAGAGTTATTCTTTGTTTGATCACAGCGCTGGTGTTGTTGTCTGAATTGATAGAGGAGTCCAGGTACATAAAGTCCTTAGGTACCTTAGAGTTATATTTGTCGCCCTTCCGTTTCAATCTTTGCGAAGGCGCCACCAACATCAGACCATAAGGAGTCTTAATCTGAGTTATACAATAGAAGATCGGGGACGATGTTCCATGACCCATAGAGGGTGTGATACCTTACCACGTGAAATGAGTCCTTGTTGATGGGCGAAACACGGGAGAAGTGACATTTTAACTCAACGAATAAAGCAGTCCGGTTATATTTATATTGCATGTCATGTGAAACCAAGATCACAAGGCGGTAGCAGCGGTTCAATGAACGGCTTCCATAGCCATTACGGGAGCGGTCCGTACTAACCCTAAGGCTGCATTGGAAACATTTTTGTGCCTATCACCGCTTGATTTACAGATCAACAGTCCGACACGATTCCCTAATTTGTGTTACTTCAAGAGTAGTAGCTTCGGACACGGCACGATCCTAGCCGAGCTACCGCCAGGCAATCCAATTTTAACCGATTAAATTCGTTCCTTGATCGACTTCGCCATTCCGTATAATATAAGTTATCTGGAGAGGAAGGACTGGCAAAATAATCCAGTACTCAGGCCAAATGAAGTTGCAATTTTCACAAATTGCTCAAAAACAGAAAATCGAAAAGGTTCTGGTATCTTCTCAGAAGACTCAGAGCTAATAGTCTCTATAAGACCACCGGACGGAAGTAGAGATTCTGGCTGTCCTCAGGGCGGCTGAGCCAA
Organism: Volucella inflata; assembly: GCA_928272305.1. Classification (NCBI taxonomy): domain Eukaryota; kingdom Metazoa; phylum Arthropoda; class Insecta; order Diptera; family Syrphidae; genus Volucella; species Volucella inflata. The sequence continues at coordinate 3,929,553 of OV743716.1, read as the reverse complement.
TGCAGATGAGACCGGTATTCGGAAAAGATATCGCTATCTGCATCGACAGCCAGGCCGCCATTAAGGCAATGGAATCGAATAACATCAAATGTTATACAGTCAGGGGCTGTCGTACAATGCTCAAAAAATTAAGCACTCAGAACCGGGTGAGAATGTGCTGGGTGCCAGGACACTACGGTATAGAGGGAAATAAACGAGCGGATGAGCTTGCAATAAGAGGAGGTCTACTCGATAATAGTGTGGTTGCCCACATCAAACCATTCCTCTGCATAGTAGGGGGCACTGCCGATGAAAAAATCATAAAGACTGCTAACATAAGGTGGTCGAATCTTGAAGGACATAGGGTATTCAAGGCTTTATGGCCACATCTTGACGGTAAAGGATTTCGAGAGTTAATCAAATTTAACAGGGATAAGCTTAGGACAATAGGAATCCTGACAGGCTGCTGTTTAACCTAACCTAGCCCAACCTAGCTCACACGGACAGATTTTAGGAACAAACAGTTGCCACTGTCTAAAGAATTTTTCATCAGATTTCTTACAGCTTTTGGCAACTTAATATTTACGGCAATGATATCCTCACAGTAGCAGAAGCGATTCAAAGTGGCAGCTGCCGCAAGGGGATCAGAGGATTGGCACTAACTCCATGCAAAGAAGTATTGAAGTCGGTGTTATAGTGAGGAGAAACCTCTATCCAAGAGGATTAGATCCATAATTACAAATTTTTGTGTTAGAGTCTTGCTAATATTTGATTTATGTCTCCAAGAAGAGATATACTTATGGTTTCCTAGCAACTCCATCTATTCAAGGATAACATAAGTATGTAATTAAAAGGTATTTTTTTTAGCTGCATGAGAAGTTTTTATAGTTGTTGTCTATGGTTTGACAGCCGTCAATGTCAAACTGTGCTGACATTTCTGTTCAGTAAGGTTTGACAATTCATCGTGAATTGTTTAACGCCAGAACAACGCTTTCAAATTGTGGAAATTTACTTTGAAGAAAATAAATCTGTTCGTGAATTTCGTTCGTCAATTTTACGGTCAACATAATCGGCCCAGTGAGCAAGCAATTTGTCCAGTTATTGATAGTTTTCACACTAATTCTACTCTTCTCGATCTGAAACCATCAACAAGACAAAGAAATGTGCGTACCAAAGACAATATTGCTGCTGTAGCGGGAAATCTTGGAGAAGACACCGAAATGTCGATTTGTCGCCGTAACGGTGAGTGGCGAGCGCTATCGAGCCATGCTGACTGATTTTTTGTTTCCAAAAATTAATCAGCTAATCATCGACGACATTTGGTTCCAACAAGATGGCGTAACTTGCCGTACAGCGCGCTTAACCATCAATTTATTTCAAAATCAGTTTGGTGTCAACTCTATTTCCAGAAGTGTTTCTGTTAACTGGCCCCCTCGTTCGTGCGACTTAATGCCTCTCGATTACTTTTTAACAAAGCCCCATTAAGTTATGGTTTATGCCGACAAACCAGCAACTCTGGAAGCATTGGAAGCCAATATTAAAACCATCGTTGATGCCATAAGGTCAGATTTATTGGAAGAAGTAGTGAAAAATTAGACTGATTGAATGGACCATGTAACCCGTAGCCGCGGCAAACATATGCCAGAAACTATATTTAAAAAATAAATGAAATGAAATGATCTATCAGATTATAATAATGAAAAATTCATTCTAAGACTATTTTTGTCTTGTATTATTATATAAGGTTCTCAAGCTCTTCAAAAACCACCCCTTATTTGCCAAAATACTTTCCAATATGTCTTATATATCAACAGCACTCTTAGAATGGTTTCCTATTGCTTGACAAATTCTTTTCTATTCTATATTTCTCAAAGCATCCCACTAACCCAGTTCTGGGGAAAAGTAATAGCGCAACTTTCAGTTATCCTTTCCTGTCCTGGTTCGAAAAAAAAAAAAAATAGAATAAAATGAATAAATAGACAAATCATCGAAACAAAATAGGAAAGAAGGAAGAGAATATATACAAAAAAAAAAAAAAATCAATGGAATCCTTTAGCAAATAATTCAAGCCCGACTGAAAGTGAGAAATTGAAATCGTATTCCACTGGCACAACGCAAGAAGCAGGAAAAGCTAGAAAGCTAGCAAACTCGGATAAAGTGAAATAATGATTGGCAGATGAATTTATTTTTCGTTTTCCATTCCGTTGCGCCCCACATAACTCTGGAGATTTTCTCCTTATCCTTCAGAAAGCACCAGCATAACAGTCCACAACTCATGCCTCATAGTGCGCCATGCTCCTCGAACACATGCGAATAGAACGCTTGAAAAAATTCAATTCCATTGGTGCTTGCTCCTTTTGCTTCTTAGATGGGTAATTCGATGGGCAAGACGGAACAATGCATCTTATTTGCAAAACTGTTCCACAATCCCTCTATAGATGTCCTAGCTCCGACAAAGTCAGAGTCGGTTGCCGGAAGTGTAAAAATTATAAATTCTTTCGGATCATCTTATGTACGAGTATGTACAAGTACTTGTATCTACGCTTCGAGGAATTGATGTTTTATTGCATTATTTGTATGTTGTATCGTCAATCCTGAATGCCATATTGCCATCAATTGAGGCGGCAAAACTAAACATAGACTCAGGTACCGATTTCGATCTTCAATCTGGAATTTGTTCAATCCGATTTACAAACACCTGATTTCGATGGTGCTATTGCTGTTACTCTTGCCTGGGCTGTTGCTATTGCTATTGATATTTGGGGTAGCTATATTTCTCTAAGTGAAAATGTTGACATAGGACTCGTACATAGATCCATGGTACCCAACAAACCCACTGTTCACAGTGTGAGTCTGAGTACTCATGTTGCGTAGCCTTGGCCATTCGGTTCTGTGATGCGTTGTGTTTTGCCAGGTTGTGCTGTACTGAGTCGAGATGGAATTTTATTGGTTAGGAATGTAACGCATTTAATCCATCTAATCAGGATGCGGGTATTTGCGGATGTCGAACATAATGCCTGCGAGAGCTCCACAAGGCTCTGCATGTTTGAATATCATATAAACGGATGAAACGAAAGGATTCTCGCATTCTATTTGCCAAGAGTACTGAAGTGAGATACAGAATTGCAATAGCAATTGCATTCAATTGCACAATGGGCTCCGGCAATATGAGTCGGCTATTTACCTGTTCACAGCCCGTGAATGTGTACACTTTGGATATGAAATTATTATTAGTTTACGCAGTTAGATTGCATCTCTACTCTGGTCCTGGTTTTGGTCCTAGCACAGGAAATACCTATCCCTCCATACTCGTATGTAATTCTATAAATAATAATATCATTCTGTAGTGAAGAGTCAACTATGATGATGACGATGATGACGATGACGATAAGATATAATTTTAATTAAATTTTGGTTTTCAATTTTCTTAACGGAAATCCCTTTCAGCAAAATAAATATTTAAAGATAGTTCGTTTAAGTCGATTGTTAGGTGCTTTGGATACTAAATATTAGACTCAGCTGCCAAACTACAGATTCCAACGACTATAAGCTCTCACTGCTAATTTAAACTGTACCGATTCAGCTGTATTCGTGTGCATTGGAAGCCAAATAATGTGTAAGCTAGTTAGATAAGAATAAATACGGGTTAGTGACGGTGCGGCAAGGGAGGCAACGATTAGTATAAGGCCTCATAGAAGTAACGTCTTCTGGCAGGTGCTGGTTCCTTAAATAACGAGAATAATCTCTGCAGCCGAACATCTTGCAATAATATTATGACATCTGCTAATAAGCCCTACTTCACGCTTAAAGAGAAGTTACGAAGCACAAGCCTCAGATATGGACGGATCTACTGCTGATAACCCACGCAAACGAGTTAAGACATAACCACCATTAAAAAAATTCAAATGGGCCGGACAAAACGAGGATTAAAAACTGCGACATCTACTACGGCAATTGCTATCGACGGCAAAAGCAGCACCTATTTGGATTTGCTGTTAGAGGCAGACTTATGCAAGAAATCTTAAGTTTCCGGCATGTGAACCAGAGCCTTGTAGCAATCCGCATCAAGGGTAAATTCGCCAACATTAGCCTTATATGCACTCATATGACGACGAAGAGTGCCTTAGATGAGCTCCTTAACAACACCTACGAGCAATGCCCTAGCTATGACAAGAAAATAAAATTGTCCTCGGTGATTTTAATGCAAAGCTAGGAAGAGTGGGTATTTTTAGTGGAACGATCGGAAAATATAGCCTGCACGACACCACCGATAATGGATTCAGGCTAATCGACTTTGCGGTGGGGCAAAACAATCTGATCAATCAATGGTCAACCAGACACATTGCGATCGACGCAAGACACTCCTCCAGTATTATGGATGTCCGTACGTTTCGAGGAGCCAACATCGACTCGGACCATTATCTTGTTGTAGCCAAGGTACGGTTGCAGATATCACAAACTACGCCAAGACCAACTAATGCTGCGAGGAAATTCGACGTCAGAAGGCTACAATCGCAAGAGATCGCCAAGCCATCAGAGATGCCGCTTCTGATTTGCTGAGTTTCACTCGTCCACCACAACGAAACCCCTGTTTCGATTATGAATGCCGGCAAGCACATGCAGCTAAGCAAGAAGCATATAAAGCGGTGGTTCATAGAAGGAAGAAGAGCTGCTCATGAGCTCTATGAGCGGAGGAGGAGAGACGAACACCGGTTTCACAGGGGGAAGAAGAAAGAGCATGAAAAACTGGCGGTCGAGGAAATTGAGAGATGCTACTCCAGGAATAAGGCTCGGAAGTTTTACCAAAAGGTAAAACACACATGCTGCGGACACAAGCCCCGAACCGAAGCCTATAGAGACGAATCAGGGAACATCATAGTAAAGTCGTGGATGTAGAACAAAGATGCCGGAGCGGACGCCCTGACTGCCGACTCATCTTATCTCTAAAATATGGTCGGACGAAAGTATGCCCGATGAATGAAACCTCAGCATTGTTTGCCCGATTCTTAAGAAAGGAGACCCTCTGAACTGCGCCAACTACTGAGGCATCAGTCTTCTTAACATCGCATATCTGCTGAACTGTGTGAAGGCCTAAAGCCGTTCGCAAATAACCTGATTGGTCAATATCATTGTGGTTTCAGGCCAGGAAAGTCCACCATCGACCAGATATTCACACTACGGCAGATCTTGGAGAAGACCCATGAGCTTCAGATGGATACACACCACCTATTCATCGATTTTAAGGCCGCGTATGACAGCATCTATAGAGACGAGCTAAACAGAGCAATGTCTAGTTTTGGCATCCCTGCCAAATTCGTTCGTCTGTGCAGGATGACGATGGAGAATGCACGCTGCTCCATCAAGGTCGGTAAACACCTCACCGAGACCTTTGGTGTCAAAAAAGGATTTAGGCGAGTTGATGCGCTGTCATGCGATTTTTCAACATCATTCTTAAAAGAATAGTGCAAAACCCACGAGCAAGAGGCACTTTTTTTCAAAAGTCCGTCCAACTACTCGCAGCGTGATGTCAGTGGCGCTTTGGCGAGTATTGAGACAGAAGTTTAGTGGTCAATGAGGGCAAGACCAAGTATATGCTGTCAAGCAAAGAGGACAACCAACACCGACGTCTCGGGCAGAACGTCACCCTCGACAGATATAACTTTGAGGTAGTTACGGACCAAGCTCTGCTATAAATACAGACAACGGCACCAGCGCTGAGATCAAGCGAAGAATAACTCTTGCCAACCGCTGTTTCTTTGGGTTAAGAAGGCAATTGAGTAGCAAAGCCCTCTCTCGGACAACAAAAGTCACCCTTTATAAGACCTTAATAATCCCGGTCCTACTCTATGGCTCAGAGGCATGGACATTATCAAAAATGGATGAGGATGTTCTTGGTTGCTTCGGTCCCATCTGCACTGAAGGAGAATGGTGGAGGAAATACAACAATGAACTCTACGGATTGTACAGCGACATCGACCTAACCAGAAGAGTGAAGATCCAAGGACTGAGATGGCTGGGTCATGTAGAGCTCCGGTCCGAAAAGTCTTCGAATCCGCTCCCGAAGGACAGCGCAGTAGAGGAAGGCCAAGACTCAGGTGGCGCACGCAAGTGGAAGGGGACCTCAGCCAACTTAGCGTGCGAAACTGGAGGCAGCTAGCCAGGAATCGAGCTGGCTGGAGACGCTTGTTGACTGAGGCCCAGGTCCACCCCGGATTGTAGCGCCATTTAAAGTAAGTAAGTAAGAAGGTGCGAGTAACTCCCTTAGATTCATTATCATAGTCATACTTTTTTACTCTTATGCGTACATAGCCAAGGATGTGGTATGAAGTTTGATCTGAAGTAAGTTGTCTTATATTTTGACCAACTGTGGGCTGGCAGCCCGGTATGGGCCATGGCCTAGCTTCTTGACACTCACTTGCGTTGCTCATGTTGTCATTTTTGTCACATCTGAGCGGGACCTACGGTACGGTCCTGACGGTACTCCTTAGAAGCTTTTTCATAGGTAATTTTACTTTCGGGAGTTTGCCATTGCCGCCGAAAGGGTGATGACGATTCGAAAAATTGTTGGTGAGTGCCGGGGATCGAACCACGGACCCTCCTTGTGATAGTTCAATGAGCTAACCATCGCGCCATCGCCACCACCAGATATTTCTTATTCACTTTATTTTAAATGATGCTACTATCCATTGTAGACCAGTGCTTCAACCGATAGCTCTCTCTATTTTGGGATAATAGCCATCAGTTGGACACACTAAGTCAGCTGAAGTCCGTTTCCATTTGAGCGCGTCACCTAAGAATTTCTGTTGGTACTCAATCGCACAACATATCCTAGCAAGATCAATTCAATGGCGATGTAAAGCTTGTACATTATACTATGTTTTTCCCAAATATAGTGGGACCGAACATTTTCAGAAATTTGTCACCAAATAACCAAGGACATTTTCGACCCTTTTATATAAAGTCTATGCATCATCAACAAAGCCAAGAATAAACAAATGTAAGGACTACAGAACCAGAGAGTTTATTACCTCCATTGGCACAGTAAAAGGTAAAAAAAAAGACTTGATGGGCACATTGAGGGAAGCATTAGAGCTCCTTCTTCAAACTTACTTCCTTGCTTGCAAGATTAACTTACCAGACGAACAAGCAAAGGACGATGTGTAGAAAGAACACTAGACTCTTAAAGCTTCCGAGAACGCAAACTTTAGATTGATGGAAGTTGTGCTTCCTAGGAGAGGTGCAAATCCATAAATTATAAAGTAGATTAACACTATGCTACACGTAACGATAATAAAGGCAAGCCTGGGTCTTGGCGAATTGATTAACACTTGTAAACGGCTGTCCTTAGGGTGGAGTACTGTCCCTTCTTTTGCAGTCAGTGCTATTGAATTTAATGATTTCATGGATTAATCTGTTATCATTAGGAGCACCACTGTGGAACAACAATTATTTCATTCGAAATTTTTAATGTTGCGAGTGATTTGCTATTAAGGCTAAGTACGTAACTTAGACTTCAAGACTTGTTGGACATGAAAATTGTACATCCGGCTGTAACATATGCTTCACAATATGTGATAATATGTATTTTATTGGATGGATTGTTCTTAAAAAGCTTTAAATTGGAAAAAAAAACAGGAAATATTTTTTAAAACGCATTAGCGGCTCAAGTCCCAGCACAGATTGGGCGAGGAAAAATAATCGGACTGTATAAATGCAAAACCATATTAAGCTTCCTATAGAAGGTTCTAACGTTTCTCTATTTAGCCAGCTCCACAAGAAAAGCAGCCGAAATGCAGACAGGAGGAGGACATGCATTTTAATTTATTGGTTCATGGAATAAAAAGAACAAGAAGAAGTAGAAGCGAAAAACAGTTGGCAGATGCAGATGTAGTCTGATGCGTCTTACTCCGCAAGATGTTGTGTCACTCATGTCTAGAATATTTAGGAGCTAGTGGATCTTCATGATGTCAGTAACCAGCCTACTGAGAGAAAGCTGATCTTTAAGAGTCGTTGCAAAGTATTTGTTTGGTTTGCCGGCAACCTGAGGAGTCATATCATCTGCATTTATGCTTATGTGTGCCCAACTGACAGTGGAAGCCTAAACCGAGGGCACACGTAGTTCTAATGCAGGTTCTGGTTTTATAAACCATTTTTCCGTGCCCCTGCCTGGCAAGTTCCTCTGCGATTTCATTTCCTTTGATTTTGCAACACACACAGGACTGGGTGCATTCAGCCTTTTGGTTGCAATCGGTGAAGTATTAAATTCTTGAATAGGTTGGAATTCGTGGCTCACTAAGGCTTCGAGGGCAGCATGGCTATAGTCCAAATGCAGATGTTTTGCTCCCTCGATTGATTCAGCTTCGACATATGTTTTCTTAACAAGGTCTGTGATCAAACGTATTTGTCCTATAGGAAGACAACAGCGCCGCATACTTAATTGGTTTAGAGCCATAGTTAGAAACCTATTTTCCTTTCGGGCGCAGACTTTAGCTAAAATGGTTACTAAGCGTAGGGAAACCTGATTTCGTACTATCGCAGGAATATGAGTTCTGGTGAAAGTAAAAGAAATATAGCTTTGAGAGTGAGAGGGGGATTCATCAGTGGATCTGGAGCAGAGCCAGGTATTGCTGAGATAGACCGTTCTTTGGAGATTGGTCCGTCATCGACAACCGACATATAGAGGACTCTCCGCGGTGACAAGTTCTATATCTAAGTGGAAATTTCTTTACTTTGCTAGAGTGCCTACATCGCCTTTGAGTTCTTCACGTAACATGTTTTCTACTTAGAACTTTGTTATCCGGACCCAAATAGCTCGTTGAGGAAACGGATTTAGTGACGGCGGCAATAAAGGCCCCCGTGTCCATCGAATTTTAACATCCCTCTTAATAAAGGCGACAACGCTTGACAAGTGATTTTTTCAATTAAACAATGGAAAGGTTTTTTTTCCCTGAAAGGCAACGAGTTTTATAATACATTTTATGTAAAATAAACTTACTTTATAAGTTGACACGACCGGCGGCTTGGGCTCTAAAATGATAAATAACACTTTTTTGAAGCTTTCAAATATTTATAACAAAGAGATTCGTGTATTCTTCCAACTCTTTTGCGCACCTTTTTTAATGTCAGAACTAGAGAGATAAATGAAAACAGTTTTGTTCGACTGAGAGTTCAAGTCGCGCCGTTAACAATTATAAAATCGTTTTTGGCATTGTTTGCTTGTGACATGATGTAGTAGATGAGTCGATCAGCCAGCTTCCTTCTTCTCGTAAAGCAAACAACAATTTCAGTTTTGAGTTTGGGCTGCCTGCACTTAAAAGCGATCTGTTGCTAGGTGTAATCCAATAGAGAGTTCAGGTTTGTCATCTGCATATGCTTGAGCATAGACATTAGAAATATTGAGCATTAAGCAGTGAGTCGACAAAGTCGAACCATGGTAATGGAGACGGAATGCCGCGTTTCAACCAAACTCTAAGAAGTAAAACCCTGCCTTGGCCCCAAACTAGCCCAGTTCATTTGTCATAATTACCTTGGCACTTATTTTTCATTACAAAACAAATAACCTCCATTTGTATTGATATATTGTTTGACGTAGTCTGAAAATGAAATTTAATTTTGACTCACACACCCATATGTGCACATCAAACCATGTACATACCCATATAACTTGGTAAATATATCGTGTATTGACATCTTTTCTAAAAAAAAAATAAGCAAAACAAAATATATCCTTTAGTTTCATTTGTCAGAAAGCAATCCTAAAATCAACTCTTCTCCAGCTGAAGAGACATTGAGAGCAATTTTTCATTAATATTCCCCACGAAGCGAAAAATCTCGGTCCAATTATAAAACACTCAGCAATTACTTGCAGGAAATACCCTTTTGAAACCTAAAAGAGAGATCCAGAGCTCAGCGCAAAAATGAAAATAATCATAAAAGAAAACTACCATTCCAACACCCGAGCACTGTGGATCATTTGTCATTATTATTACGATTATTGTTATTACAACCATCCACCAACTGAACGGGTTTTTCCAATTCCAATTCGAATCCAAACGAATCCGAGTACAGATTCGAATCCTTGTATTGTTATTTCTGTTTCTATGAATATAGGTAACTACATAGTATATGCAATTTTGTGTCCTTTAGATCGACGATACCTTTTCCCTTGCCACATTCAGTTCAGCAAAGAAAAACGTAAAATTATTTCAAATGCTAGATATTACACCACCCGTTACGGCCAGACGTATATAGTATGTAGTGTAGGTCCTTGTTGATATACATATATATTTAAATACACACATTCACTCGTGCATACTAACGATTGTCTTGAGGAGAAAAAAAAAGTTGTTATTTCGCGCATAGAACTGCAACAATGGTACGTATAGCGGTAATTTAGAGAATGTAAATCTGCAGATACATTTTTGAACACGGCAGATATGTATGTATGTATGTTGCATACAAACATAGTACATATCTACAGATCTTAGCCGTAGTCATCGTCGTTTTTTCGTTTGTGTTATCCTTCTTAAGGACTGGAGTCTCAGTCTCAGTCTCAGTTTATTTTGTGGTGCCGGCTAGAAATGATTCAGACCAAGTACAACCCCCCACACCGTTAACGTTGAATGACATTTTTTTAAAGAATTGTTCTGACTAGCGGATGAAGGAAGAAAATAAAACTCCTCGGCACTTTTGTGGCAAGAACCATAGGAGTGCAAACAAACAAAACAAAACAAAAAAAAAAAAAGGTAAAAGATAATACGAGCAATTTTCTTTCATCTAACTGAGGATTTTGCCTTAAGGATTTTGTTTTTGCGCTTGACTTACCGTCAATACAGTCTCAATGTTGTGATGCATTGGAAGCACTGCAACAACACCAAAGATGGCAGGAGATTCTTTTTAACGTCTAAGAAGTGCTGGCGTGTTTTTTTCTGTTTGTTTGTTTCCTTTATCGTTGTGGCAATTTCCTGTTTGAAGGAAAAACAACAATTTTACGTTTCTTCTTTTGGAAGAAATAAGGGGAATAAAATGTTCAGTGTTGCCAAAGCAATAATGATGGGTGGGTCGATTAATTTGAAATTAGTTGCCAGGAAAAAGATATTTGATATCTTAATTAGTTCTCCTTCAGATGAGGGTTGTATTTGATAAAAAAAGAAGATAAATAGACACTAATATTGGATGTCAGAAAATATGTACAAGTACATCTCTTCTCTTTCTTACTCTTTTTGATTTGGGTATTTACTTCTATTTCAATAGTAAATCTCGAAAAATTAATTTAGAGGCAAAGTACCATCAAGGCAAATCGATATCGTGGACCATAGGTACATCCAAATTGAAATCGGAAGCGAGGTCTTTATCTTGTTGAAAGAAGCGGAATTCGAGGAAAATCGACAACAAATTTGAAGCAAGAGATCGACAAGTTGGTTGATGCTCTCTCTTACGTTAGAACGAAACAAAATGTGGAGGAAGTTGTCCAGAATGTAAATGGTCCTTCAGCAAATATTTCGAACAGACGTGTCCAGCTAGAAAGCAATCCTGCAATTCGCCTGCTCGTAGTGGAATGTAGATTCTCCGAGATTGCATAAAGACCAGAAAATTTCCTTATAAGCCTCTGAAGATTATTATAAATCAATATAAAAAGATAGCTTCGAGCTTAAAAAAAAATCCTCCAAAGACAAATCAACCAAATAAGAATGAGTCAGGAAACCGGATGGCATCTAGATATGTTATATTGAACCAAAAGCAAAGAATGTCCACTGCTATTGTGCAAGTTGGTTGATTCACTGCTTAACGCTTCCAATATTTCTGACTTCTTTGCTAAGATAAATGCAAACATTGCGTCTGTACTATCGGTTTTAAAATGCCCAGCGACTGTCTGCTTTAAAGTTCAGGCAGCTCTAGACATGATCGACGATTGGTGCACTAGAAAATGTTTCCCAGCTAATCCTTTTAAATCTGTGGAGAAGAAGGAAGCTCACTTGTCTGTTCTAGTTTTAGTTCTAGAGTCTGTAACAAACCTTCATAAGTATACGTTCAGATAACAAGCATCTTTGGGGTTAACGTTTACGTTGAAAACTACTGCCGACCTTATGGAAGTGTAAATGAGCTTTGGGCAAGACATGGGGTTGTCACTGTGAAGGGGTTGGTTTATATCAAATTAGTTGGTTGCCTGACTTTTATCAGAGTCCAGATGATTTTTGGATTATAACAACAAGCGGGAAACCCCGATAGCAATGAACTGTGTTGTGAAAGATTTATGAACGGTCTGACGTATCTGTACTGAAAGCCTTGCCGACCACTTTCACGACTTTCAAGCTTCAACCAAAGTCTATGTCAAATCAATTATTACTCGGTGACCTAACTTAGTTTCAACGTTGTTGTTAAATTTCCCATGTAGAGCTGAAGCTGACACAAATATAAAGATGAGTTAGTCCGCGTCCAAACTTTATAGCCACGCTAAGTTGGCTACATGGGCATGTATGGGTGCAATTATGATAACTTGAACAACAACCAGACAAATCTATCTCTGGACATGAAGGAGCTGATGAAAGTTTCTCTCAATTCTTCTCTTGACCAATAATACTTGTAACTTGACATATGTTTCAAGTTTATTATCAAAATTAATTCCAGGGATCTGTTTAATTCCAGCTTTGGTAGTGTGTATAACACTACTTTGTGATCTTTTTTTGTAAGGCATGAAGATTTTTTTGAAACATAATAATTAAATACTTCAGGAAACAATCCAAAATACATCTCCTTTGAAGTTTCTATTTGCTCGGGGACGTGTAAATGTACTGTCTTACAGAAATTGGTGGATTGCGCCAGAGAATACATTACCAAGAGGTAATGTTTTATTTTAGAATTTGTTGCAAAACTGGTAAAATAACTACATTTTCATTTTCCCAAGAACTCACCTCATCAATACCAAGCAAATTTTCATCTTCCTCCATAAATGGTTCTACCTCATTGCCGTCATCATACCCATATTCGGAAATGAACTCGCAGTAGCTTGGAATCTCATCAAAGAATTCAGTTTAAACTCCAGAAGGTTTCACTTTTATCTTGAATCTGGTGACGATATATCTTGTAGAAAATAAATCTGCCATATTTTCCAATGAAAGAGTCGTAAAAACAATATTTTTCGTCGAATCTTCTCAAACAAGTTCTAAGCATACATTTCACCATCCGATTGAGTGTTCTTTAGTGAAATGGTATATAATTGTAAAATCTGGTAGAAAATGTGCAACCGATTTTCAAAATGTGCTTTGTCTGATAAACACCCGAGCTAAAAGGGTCCGTTTTGTCGGATTAAGCTAAAAAAATTTTTTATCTGCCCAAAAAATAATTTGCAAAATATATGCAAATTAGAAGTCGCATGTTCAATAAGTTTATTTCCAAAGCTTGCATTTTATTGAACGCGCGCCGTCTGATTATTAATAAAAGTTGCTAGAACAAGGGTTCCTTGTGGAATACCTGCAATAAAATCTAACAGATTAATACTGGCAAAGGTTTTTGCTTCCTTCCAAAGACGTATGAACCTTTATGATTAGGGGCAAGTATTTCCTGATCAATAGTACAAAAAGTCTTGGGAAAATATAAAAGGGTAAGGAGGATAGATAGTTTCTTACCTATAGCAACCCGCATGTCATCAAATACCTCAAAAAGAGCTAATATGCAGCTTTGGTGCATTCGAAAACTAGACTGACATACGTCAAGTGCTTGTTCGTGCATAGCAATAGGTCTATGTATATTTCATTCATAAGCTACCAACTATTTTCTTCTTTGGGATTGGGGCAGTATTTGCTTGTTTCCAGCTCCACCGAGGAATACATCTGGTACTGGAATTATTGAAACTATGTGTTAAATCTGAAAATATGTATAGCAATAATATTTTTATTTGAGAAGAATTTATTTTAAGCACAGTCCTAATAATATCGCTTTGTTCCACGCTGCCGAGTTCAAATATATTGCAGACGTTTGGTTGCCTTTGGATTTTAACAAACTCATTTGCCAACAAATCTGGATTCACCTGATTTACTTTGTACGTTTGACTTTTTTAATCCTGTATTAAGAGATCCTTATTTTATGTATGCAGCAAAGTGCTTGCTTCCGAACTTCAAAATCACTGCTCTTAACTAACAAATAATTTTAGCTTGGTTCGTTTTACTGACGACATGGTTATCAAAAAGCTGTAGGACAAGGCTATGGAACAAAACCAACCTGACCATCAGCAAAATTTTTGTAGGATATAGGATAGTGGCCAATCGGCAATCAAAAATCTTGTTAAAAGACCACCTCATTTGGATATTAAAAATCCCAAAGACATTTACTAAAAAAAATGTCGCGGAAGTTAGATCATGTGAAGAAAAAATAGCAACAGCAGCAGCAGGAGTCATTTGCAATAAAACAACTAAAACACTGCTAGCAGAGCTTGTAAAGTGTTCTGGAACAGCTGAATAAAAAAAAAATCAACAATTTCGATCTCACATGGTCAAGGACATTGCAATTAAAGTCAATATATGAAATAGTTCTCAGGTATAAGTAAATGCTATTTCAAGTACGCATATGCCCATCACGGTTGGATCCGATGAATTTCATCCGAAGTTTTCGACCACTTTTTAAGCATTTGTGGCCGTATGTACTTTTACTTATACTTAATTCACGCCATGAAGCACCTATTATTTCTCAGAGCTGCCGCCTTATGTCAATGAGCATGGCTTTTAACAAAAATCCTTCTAACTATCGTTATCAAATTTATAACTAGGAGGAGTACCTTAACTCAGTAGCGTACAGACCTAGGAAAGCGTGACTATTTTCTCCACATCATGTCTTCAGCATCGACCCGATATCTTTCCGCAATTGCGGTTCTAAAACCGAGGATCTATTGAGCATTAGCAACAAACCAGTTGTATATGAGACGCTTGTCCTTCGCACCGATGCCTGTGAGGGTGGTATATTACCGGGATACCATCCTTGCTTGCACTAAGGTTTAACCATCAATATGAAGAAAAGCCTCTGCTGGAATAAAGCCCGATAAGAGTGTACATTTTATTGGGGTCATCAGTCCCAAAGATCAGACTGTTGTCACTATAGTCCATGTAAGATGTCTTTGAATCACCTTCATCAAGAAATAGTCAATCCTATTCAGACAAATCCCATCATAAGGGCTTTGTAGGAAAAATATTTTTTGTACTCTGATGTTCTATACAAGTCCTAAGACACTGCCTTTAAAATACTCGAAACTTTCCATCTGATACAACGGCGCTACATATAACTAGACCACATACGCCGTCACTAGCCTGATTAGGGTTGTGCCTTCCAATGTGTCGATTGTTGTTGATTCTCCAGCGTTGACCAGCGACTGTACCTTATCCCCAAAGGAAATAATCAAGAGGCATCAAATCACACGATTTTGAAGGACCAATTATGCGTTCATCGAATGTTTTGTTCAATAAGTTGTGGTTTCGCAGAGGGTCTGGGTTCGATTTCTGGCCTGGTCACCTAAAATTTTTCAAATTGCCATCACCCTTTCGGCGGGCAATGGCAAATACCTGAAAGTAAAAATTGCCTAGGAAAAAGCTTCTAAGGAGTGCCTTTCGGACTCGGCGATAAGCCGTAAACCCCGCTCTGATGTGACAAAAATGACAACATGAGCAACACAAATGAGTTTCAAGAAGCTAGGCCATGGTCCATACCGGGCTGCCAGCGCCACAGTGTTTGTTTTTGTTTTGTAAGTTGTTGTTTCGTTTGCTGTATGGTATGCTGCGCCGTCATTCTGGACCCATATCTCTTCCACATTCTTGCCATTCGATCGGGTACAGAAAAACTCATTAATCATGGCTCTATAGCAAATAATCTTGATCGTAACACGCCGATGATTCCACCAGCCCTTAGACCATCTGACTCGGCATTCTTCAGGATGTACCGGCGTTTTGATAATCTCATGTCGATTATTTCCCTCCATATGCGAAAATGTTGCTTATTGGCATAGTTTCGACGCAAACTATAGTCATTCGCCTTGAATTCCTGCACAAACTGGATGTTGTAAGCCTTTAAATCAAGATCTTGGAGTAAAATGTTCTATTAAGTGGAATGTTCTATTATTAAGACTAAGCTGTTGTGAACGACACTTAATTGATAAATTTGGATTTTCTTTAAGACTCTCCTGAGCGGATGCAGTATTCTCTTTAGTACACATTTTTCTGATGCGTCGCGATGCCACGCATCTTCCAAAGAAAAATTGTGCGAAAATGATCAACAATACGGCGAAAAGCTGTCTCAGATGATCAATTATGTAGGTCGGGTGTAATATGGTGCAAGTGCTCTATAAATTTGGCGCATAGAACCATCGTTTTGGAACCAAATTTCTAATAACGTTGTTGAAAAGTGTGCGCCATCAAGATAGAATTGCAAAAACTGCAATTGCAACTGCAAAAATAAAAATGACATTGACAGTTTGTAATTTGACAACTAGTTTGACAGATATAAATTTCTGAAGTTAGCAGTGGTTTAAAAAACACCATTTGCAGTCACTTCCGTGTTATATTTTGAATTCTATTAAGTTTCCATAAAAATATAGAAACTCACGCTGGAGTCTCAATGCGATCGAAATGTATGACAATATGAAACCCACTGTTCAAGAACTACATATGTGGATGTGCGTTGGCAACTCTCTCAATTCGCAGCTACTTCATTACAATGTCTTATTTTAAAACTTAATAACGGTAATCCGTTGCAAAAGGAAAGGGAAATAAGCGGTCTTAAAACTATACATTCAACATGCTATAGTGAAATTACACATAGATACTCCAGTATACTCACATTGATGTGAGTACTTTTCTTTTGGTCATGAATTGCAGTTGTTCTTGAGCGCTCATGCGAATTAAAACAGTTCTTGTATCCATAGTTACTGGTGCTGGTATCCATCTCAATTATTGTTTTGACGAGTTAATGCTTTTCTGTCATCATGAGTCCACTCATTGCCACTTCTACTTAGCCTTCAAGAAAACCCTTTTTTATAACTACATACAAACAAACGAGTATGAGCACATCCCATATTCCACCCTGTATAGTACACATATTTACTCTCATTTTTCCACGTTATTTGCACCCCTTGCAACAAAACAAACAAACCCAAACGCCTCAATACCTCACTGCCTCACTGCCTCCCACACTAGTACTCGTATTCATTCCTTTAGTGTTGGACAATGAATAGCCAGGGGGCGATGGTTTGCTGGTTGGTAGTTGGTGGTTGTGGCCGCTCGTATCTCAGCCATTTGGAATGTATGCTCAGCTCATAGGAGTCGTTATAGTTTTTTTTGTATAGCTTCCTGCAACGCGGAAGGGAAATACAATAAAAAATTGTTTCTTTTCAAATATCTTTCAACGAGTAAGTGTACTTAATGTGTGATGTGGAGCTTGTACGAATATACGAATATAGTATGTGAGTCTCACGAAGCAGGCAGCTACTGACATAAAAGTCGAATGGGTGGGTGGTTTCTGTTGGTTTTGACACGAATGATAGGGGTGGGTTGAAAAGAGTCCCAGAAATCTAGAAAATGTTGAAATGTACAAATAAGTAGGCTAATGGGGTAAATGTTGATCATCATGATGATTATGATGGTGATAATAATCATGGAACTGAATGAATGCCAGTACGTGTGGGGATGGTTAGGGAACCAGAGATTGGTCTTGGGCTGGGTTTTGGTTTGAGACAACACATACTCGAATGAGTTTTCAGTTTCCAGTTTTCAGTTTTCAGTTTTCACATTCATTCACATTTAGGTACGTGAACCTTCGTCGCTACGGCTCACTTAATATTCAGAAGAAGGAATCTTACTTTATGGTCGAAATGCAATTTTGAAATGTTCATCGTTATTTTCTTGTTATTTTCCCACGTTGCACATTTGTGTTGTAGAATTGGAATACGAGTAGCTCTTTGTAGAATAAGAAAGGGCGGTACAAGGTACAAAAGGAGACAGAGACTGGGTTGGAGTTGATTCATAGTAGCTGATGGTTTTGGTGGAATGTCAGTGCCTTTGGTTGTTTCCGGTGGTGGAACCCGGCAAAGTAATTATGAAATAATGAATAATTTGACTTTGGAGGTTGTGGCAACGGAAACTCAACGGAAAGTGCAGTTTTCTGGTCGAATTTGAATGGCAAAGGAAACTTGGATTCGGTAGTGGTAAAAACAGGACTTGTGAGTTGAGTAGTGAGTTGACGATTTCATATTTTGATACTATGTAGTCGTAACTACGACTTAACTCACTTTCCAATTTTGTCCTGTGGTTACTTTTTAGTAGGTATCCATCAAGGGGGCGTTTAAAATAAGTTGACGTGGAGACTTTTAAACGTATAAAACAAGGGCTTTATTTTAAGTCTTATACGCTGCTTTCTTTTTTGTTCGTGAAAGGGACATAATCTTGGTTAAAAAAGAAAAATATTTACACCACAATTGAAAAAAGTGATTTTTCACTTGATCCCTGCGGCTATTAATTTAAGAAGTTTATAGCGAAGCGCAACCAAAAATTAAAATTTTGCTTGGTGGCTTGTTATCCAAGCCGTTGATGTCCGGTGTCCTTTCCTGATCACAGCATAAATTCTGTGGTAATAGTCGTCGACTTCACTGTCAACCAATCTAGAGAAGTTATCCCTCAAAGCTTTGAGCAACAACTGTGACTCTAGTATAATATTCCCATTTTTGTTTTTGATTGCCCCTTTTCGGAATTTTGTCATTGGTACTTCCTTTCAAGTTTTTGATTAACATTCTGGACATCGTCCGTGCATCAATCGCTTCTCGGCTTCTTAATTTTATTTCTGAGAAGCCGGTGTTGTTTGCTCACAAAGTTCGCATTTGCACCTCGGGTACAAAAGGATAGTAGTCCGAGTTGATGCCAGAAGCATTCGAGTATCCAGAATACTCCATCGGTCATAATGTGAATAAGTTGATTGACGATTCTCTGATCAGGAGTTATGCAAGCCTCTTCGTAGATGTTGAGGTGTGGAAAACGGGTGCTGGCTGCAATGGCATTTCCCAACATTGCTTAGGACGATGCTTATAACTTTGGTTAAGGAGCTCGTAGAAACAATTTTTGATAAAATCGTCCTTCTACAAGGTCGGGGTTACTCGGTCCCAAAGTGTTCTTAATTTATTCCACCATCGTGGCAATAACTTCAACTCCTCGTGTCTTCTTTTCGTTCATATCGTAAGATTATTTTACTCACTACTAACCCAGATTAAATCTACAATATTAGAAATTCTTCAAAATTTAAAACTGCACTCCAAATATTAGCCCTTTCATGCTTCTTATTTCCTTGCATCCTGATAGCCATTTTTCCGTCAATATTCTTAGTTATTTACCTCTTACCCCGCCATCCTTCAGTTACCGATGTGCAGTCTTCGTCCTCAACAAAATAAAACCCAATCACTTTTTCACCGCAAATTCCGCAACAAGTAGTCACTTTGGTTTTAGATTATCGTTGCAATGGCTCCTTGTCCATTTCATGTAGACTAGGTGGAAATGGGCTTCGTCGATCATTATGATTTTGGATACGTAATCATCCTCCTTTGCACTAGGTTTAACAGAGCATGGGAGTAGGTTAACCTCACTTGACAGCCAGCAAGCAGTAGGCTTTATGAACAGTTTGCAGTTAATAAAGCAACATTTTCAGGGTTCTTCAATAGAATTTGACGCAACGTCTGCTGATGCCATCTTTGTCCCGTCAATGCTTGTGGACTCTCTCGGACTTGCTCGGTCACAGCAACGGTATTTGATACGAGGCCGGCCACTTTTTGCGACATCTCTGGTGGAGCCAGTTTGCACGGTGCAGGACGACAAGCAAAACGACAAATAAACAGTTACAATACTTTCGCGTTTTTTTTACTTTCTCTAAAAAATTCTCTATTTGTCTACAACACAAATGTCAAAGCACAATGCCATTTGGCGCCATTTGTAAACATAATGGCACATTCACATTTTGACTACTTGTATTTTGGGGGGCGTGGACAAATATCAGGCTTATTATTTTGAATTAAGCATCATTTCGGTTTGTTTTCAGTTGCTTGTCTTAGTCTTCCAATGCTGAGAAATCCTTATTCAGATAAGCGCTGTTTTTGCTCCATTTGGCCGAAACTCGATGTCCGTGTTCGTTTGACAGCATTGTCATCCATATCCGAGGAAATTTGTCGCTTTAAAAGATGGAGTGCTGTACGTATCGGACAACAAAATCCTCAACCTGAAAGCCCATAGCCTTTCAAGGATAGCGCCACTATTCCACTACGGGGGTTAAAGCGTTGCTGTCACTACTGTGGAAACTCTGCTTCTTTATTTCTAATAATAACCCTAAGTTTACATTCAAGTTTGGGGCGCAAGGTTATCCAAACTCCAATGGGAGATATATCTATTTCATGCCAACTGTATGTGTCTTACCCGAATCGTGGTTTCGCGGTTTTCGCGCCAGTTCATGCTTAGTTTTAACAATACTTAGAAGTAATGTCAGTAATACCTAGGCTTTTTGGATAAACGAATTATGATCATGTCTGAGGTTGCCTGTGTTGTAGAGAAGTCTGTCTCGATTGTTGCCCCTTCCTTTCAGTATCAAGTTCAGGGTACTGGGTATGAAAAAATATCCACACATCCTCAATATCCCTGAATTGCCTCGGAATGTAGAAAATTGGTCGTGTCAGATTCGGTGGCTTGCAAATTTTCAAAGCTCTTGTTCCAGAAGGAGACATTCGCCAGAGAGTTGCTTAGCCATTTAAAAGTTCGCTGCATGGAGCACTTAACTCTAACAGTTTCATTATCCATATCGCATCCGTCTGAGTGGAAATATTCTCTGCTTTGTCTAGAAACACTGTGTTTCTACTTACTGTCGTTCAGGCTTATCGCCTTTCTTATTTTAAGGCCACACTGGCTTTTTGTCAATGGATCTAACCGCCTAGGTCGATTTTCGTCTGTTGTAACTGCAATTACCCTATTTCACTTGGGCATTGTGCATGTGAAATTGTTACGATTGCAGAAATGTGATAAACTTTCTTCTTGTTGGCCCTGTTCGAGAGGGCAGAACAGCATAAAGTTTCTGTTCCGATATTTTAGTTGGTTTCATTGAGTGTCAATTTCGTCATTCTCCGGCGCTAATGTTTTGGCCAACAACAACACAATGGCACACAACTCCACACTATCTTTTAAAAGATTGCATGCGCGAAGCAAATGTAACGCCAATTTTCTTCGCTGACGATGCAGTTATACTAAGCAATAACGTTGAAGATTTGCTGTCGATGGAATGGCGGAAAAATTCGGGAATCTGTTGGGACCGAAAATTTCCATTTAAATTGAAGGGGAAACTCTACACCACGGTTGTTAGACCAGCTCTTGTTATTCGGTTCACAGTGCTGGACAATGTACGAAGCGTTTAGAAACAAAATGACGGCAGCGGAAATAAAAATGTTAAGGATGTCTAGTGGTGTCCCTAAATGCGATTGCCACGTTCAAAGAAAATCTGCGGAAAATCCGGCTAAAAAGGCACTATCAACTATGGTCACTCCAACTGTAAGAAAACGAGGTCGGAAAAAGAATTCCTGTATTTCTCAGATGGCAAATGCGCAACAACGCCTGGGGCTAACCACTGAAGCGATCCATGGCCGAGCAGTATGTAGACGCGTTCTGCAGTCTGCGACATTAGCCAACCCCATGTGCAGCGATGCTGTAAAAATGGGAAACTCGTTGCGCACAAGTTCGAGTAACGAGGAAAGGGTTAATAAAAGGATAAGAAAAAAAAAGAAGAAGGTACCTGTATGCGCAAATGAATTCCATCAACCACCATTCCTACATCCAGAATAGCACACTTTTGGAAAAAGTTTGCTTTAGCTTCCCCCTCTTCGTTAACATTGATTTCAAGGGATATCCATTTGGTGCAAAGAATTTTTTCTAATGATTCTAACACCTCGGACACCATTAGCGAAAAAGTGGATTGCGCAATGAGAAGTGCGCCTTGTCTTCTTCTTTAGCTGAGCGAATGCTCCAGTTCCATAAGCACGTATTGGAATGCAATTTTGTTAGGCGAAAGTTTCGCTGAAAACTTTGACTGAGCTTAGACAGTATACATTTTTTGAATGAAACTTGCTCTTTGTCCTTCATTTGCAAAATCTTTCGCTCACGTCTTAAAACATAGTCACCAGTGTCGCTATCACTATCTGAATTTAAATGGCCATCATTTATATTTTTTTTTATTTTCTTTGCTGAGTTCTTACAGTTTTTTTCGATTTTACAAAAACCGCAATTATTAAAATTCAAACGCCGATAACGTTATTTCTTCCGCAGTAAGTGTCAAAAGTGTCGGTAAACCAAATTATACCGCCCAAATCAACAATGCCAAAAAATATATCGATCGATATATCTTTCCAAATGGAAAATATTTCCGCGCGGAATCAACAATAGGACCCATATTTTCCGTAAGGGACAGGCTTAGTCGCAAAATTTGTTTTTTAAATCCCTGTTGATGGCTTTTGTTGACTATTTCGTGACCGAAAGTTTTGTAGACGCTTGCACGGTAAGAGTTTGTGAGTTGCTATAGAATGTTATGCCTAAAAACATCACCCCTCTCCTAGTTAGAAAAGCTGGTTTGTTGCCACTATTAGCAATCAACAAAGATTACTTTTACAAAGAGAATGATGGGAGTTGACGTCGTATTCTTATATAAGGACTCATTACCCGTGTTGTACTCTTTCAACAGTGGGATGCTAAGTTTGGACAGTGAAATATCTGGAAAGCTAGAAGAAGGTATTCGTAACATGTTTTCTTTTATCTTTCATGCTGCGACTGTTTGGGCTTAATTAGTGTAGCTTATTAAAAAGGGTAAAAGTCACAAAATCTTATTCTAATCTTCTTTATAAGAGGAACCAATGATTGGAGCGTACGCTCCGAAGTGTGGTAAAGAACGAGTGAAATACCGCACGCCAAGAACGTGGTACTAACATTTGGAAACAACGTCTTTCACGGAGCGTACACTCCAGGAGTTTGTCTCTAATTGGCAATCGCACGCGAAATACCGCTTGAAACTTAAACGTGCTGGAGTGTACAATAGTTTAACAGTTTTCGCTGCAACGTGCGTTCGAAGTTTTTAGAGACAGCATATAATTTGGTGCTTTTAAATGAATTATATAAGTGAACATATGGAAAAATAAAGAAAAACCATCACCCAAACCGTAGCTTCTGCGGGTTTAAGTGTAATTTTTAGTAAAAATGAAAAAAAAGGACGAACAATTTGGGTAAAATACTACCGACAGTCGTTAGTTAGCGAATTACGTGTTCAATTTCCTGATGATTTCAAGAACTATTTGCGATTGGACAGTAGCTCCTTCGATATATTACTGGACAAAATAAAGAGAAGGATCGCAAAACAAGACACAATAGTGAGAAAGAGCATCAGTGCAGAAGAACGTCTTACAGCAACAATCCGATGTTTGGCTACAGGACGATCTTAAGAGGATTTAAAGTTCAGTGCGGGAGTATCAGCTGCATCCCTAAGCATACCTATACCTGAAACATGTCAAGCCATTGATGAGGCTCTTAAATCGGAGTATATGAAGGAAAAGACTAAATAAAACTAAGAAAGAGTAAAGGTCACATTCGCTTTATTGGTTAGATATCAAATTAAAATGATGGACAAATTTTAATGATGATATGTCTAACGGTGTTGAATTTTGATTTTCAAGACATGATTTCCTGTTTATGGTGCCTGAGTCTTCTTGGAAAGGTGACAGTAATGGTTCAGAAAGCAAAGACGATGACAAATTTCACTGTCTTCGCCTAGCTTTCTGAGTAGCCCCTTGTGCAAAATTTGATTTATTAATGGCTCCACATAGATTGCTTGAATCGGATCCATTTTTTCTAGTTTTTTTTTAGCAACATTTATGCCAGTTGCTTCATATTCGCTAATTGGCTTACTGTTAGCCCGTAGTGTTTCTGCGCACATACTTAGGAAATTAGTTTGTGAGGTATTGTAACTAGCTCTTTTCCTCTTTCTTTCACAGGGCTAGTAGTTGCCTCCACCTGTAAAGAAAGATTTACATATATACGAGTATATGATACATATGCATAGGTAACAAAATATTTGTTTTCCAGTTTCCAAGCAAAAAAGAAGATTGGAGTAATGTGGCACGAGGCTTTGAAAAAATGTGGCAATTCATTAACTGCGGAGGTTCAATGGATGGAAAACATATCCGCATTGTACCACCACCACATTCGGGAGCTACTCATTATAATTACAAAAACTTTTACAGCATTGTGTTTATTGCTTTGGTGCGAAAAAATTGAAGGTTATCGGAAGGAGGTGTATTAGGCAATGATGAGACTGTAAAAAACTACAATTTCGTGTCTGTTGGTGATGAAGCCTTTGGACTGCACGAACATTTTCTCAATCCATATGCTCACCGAGAACTAAATAAAGAGAAACGTGTTTTTAATTACCGACTATCACGTGCTTGAAACGTAGTCGAAAATGCTTTTGGAATTATTGCAGCCAGGTTTAGAGTGTTACAAACATCCATACACATGAAACCAGAGAAGATATGTTACGTTGTGTTGGCTATTTGTGCATTGCATAATTTTTTAAACAAATCCAGTGATACAAATTTAAATGAACAACGATGACTTTTGTGCAAATTTCCCTGAACTGCTGAGCTTACAACATATTGATAACAGGTCTGCTTCAATTGAAGCGAAGTAAAGTAGAGAAAATTACAAATAGTACTTTAATTCAGAAATTAGAGTAGAGTGGCAAGATAATATGGTGGCATCAGGAAAGGCGAAATTTGCTTAAAATACACAAATGCACATATACACATGTTAATAAGTTTTGTATTAGTTCATACATAAAAGGTATTTTGCCAACACATCGTAAAATAATAAAGACATGCAGAAACATACATAAATATACACTCACTTCAATTTGGTTTCTTTCTTGCCTCTCACTTACGATTTCCGGCGTTTCCATTGCACTTTCATTATCTTCAAAATTATTCCGGTGACTTATAACTATCATCAAAATTAGACAAGCTGCTTGTGGGAAGCTCCTGGTCCTTTGCAAAAACTAATAGGTCATAATACTATAATGATAGTATAGAAACATCCTCCTGTCCTCTACCACTTCGTCGGCTTTCTCCAGACTTCTACAGTTCTTTTCTAACAGATCCCTTCAGACTCTGAATTTTTTTAACCACGAAGTCTCGATTTGCTTCCGGAAATCCACGGGATATGCGAAAAGTGATATGTTATACGCATCATCACGTAAGTTTCTATTAACTTATGGGACCAACGTCGTACGTCCATTGTGAATTCAATCTTACTACCGCGCTCAATCACGTGGGAAGGAATATGCTACTCAAAACGGAGAAATCTTGCATTCCACGATTTCGCGCCGTAAAGAACGTACGTGTGGGGGAGGCAATTGTCGCTTTACTGTCGCAGAAATTTATTTGCATTTTCTTTTTGATGCTCATTGATTTTCTATCAATAAGGATGCAAATCAGACGAGAAACTTTTGAAATAATTTGCTTTTATCTAGCAATCAAAAAATAGTAAGTGCAGACAGGCTCTAACAGACAGGGCTATATAAAAAGTTATACAAATTTGTGTGGATTAAATATGGGTAGATTAGGAGGAAACAATCACAACAGGAAACGTTACGGGGCGCTAAAGTTAAGCCATGAGACAAGAAGTGAGGCTGTAGAAGGTCTAAAACATTTATTCTGAAGTTGTTCCAAAGCTGCATTTAATTTTGTTAGAAGTCAAGGGTAACTGCCCGGCCATTTAAAAAAAAATTAAGTTACGAAGCATCAACAAGCCTCGGATATGGACGGATCTACTGTTGACAACCCACGCAAACGATTTAAGGACAATGAGCTTCGGATGTGCACGTGGAATGTTAGATCCCTTAATAGACCACGTGCAGCCGAGCAACTAGCGGAGGCCCTAGACTGCTGCAAAGCAGACATAACCGCCATCCAAGAAATGCGATGGGATGGGCTGGACAAAAAGAAGATGAAAAACCGCGAAAAAATTGCTATCGACGGCAAAAGCAGCACTTATTTGGATGCGGATTTGTTGTCGGAGGCAGACTAAGACAAGAAGTCCTCAGCTTTCGGCATGTGAGCGAGCGCCTCGTAGCAATCCGCATCAAGGCTAAATTCGCCAACATAAGCCTTATATGCGCGCATGCCCCCACAGAGGAGAAAGATGACGACACCAAGGATGCCTTCTAACAGCTCCTTAACAAGACCTACGAGCAATGCCCTAGCTATGACATTAAAATTGTCCTCGGTGATTTTAATGCAAAGCTAGGAAGAGAGGGTATCTTTGGTGGAACAATCGGAAAATATAGCCTGCACAACACCACTTCCGATAACGGATTCAGGTTAATCGACTTTGCGGCGGGGCGAAACATTGTCGTGGCTAGCACGCTGTTCCCACATCTCGACATACACAAGGGGACTTGGAGAACTCCTGATCAATCAACAGTCAACCAGATTGATCACATTGCGATCGACGCAAGACACTCCTCCAGCATTATGGATGTCCGTACGTTCCGAGGAGCCAACATCGACTCGGACTATTACCTTGTTGTAGCCAAGGTACGGTTGCGGATATCCCAAACTACGCCAAGACAAACTAATGCTGTGAGAAAATTCGACGTCAGACGGCTACAATCGCAAGAGATCGCCAAGTCCTTTTCCGATCGAGTGTCTCTTAATCTCTTAAGAGGTTAAATGCCGCCAGCATCAAGCATCGAAGACCATTGGAAACACTGCCAAAACGCCATCAGAGATGCCGCTTCTGATGTGCTGGGTTTCACTCGTCCACCACAACGAAACCCCTGGTTCGATGATGAATGCCGGCAAGCACATGTAGCTAAGCAAGATGCATATAACGCGGCGCTGCTTAGAAAGACCAGAGCTGCTCATGAGCTCTATGAGCGGAAGAGGAGAGACGAGCACCGGCTTCTCAGGAGGAAGAAGAAAGAGCATGAGAAGCGCGCGGTCGAGGAAATTGAGAGATGCTACTCCAAGAGTGAGGTTCGGAAGTTTCACCAACAGCTAAAAACAACATGCCACGGACACAAACCACGAACCGAGGCCTGAAGAGTCGAACAAGGGAACATCGTAGTAGAATCGCAGTCGATGCTGAGGATTTGGAAAGATCATTTCTGCAGACTGTATAACGGCGATGACGGACTAAATACCGCTGTCAGGCAGAATCAACCTTTCAACCTGGACGATGATGACCAACAATTCCGTCCACCCGACCTGGATGAAGTGAAGATAGCCATATCGAAGCTTAAATCCAACAAAGCTGCTGGAGCGGATGGCCTGACTGCCGAGCTCTTCAAAGCGGCAGGCGATGACTTGGTAAGGAGCATACACCAACTCATCTATAAAATATGGTCGGACGAAAGTATGCCCGATGAATGGAACCTCAGCATTGTTTGTCCAATTCTCAAGAAAGGAGACCCTCTGAATTGCGCCAACTACAGAGGCATAGTCTCCTTAACATCGCGTATAAGATCTTATCCGCCGTATTGCGTGAACGCCTGAAGCCGTTCGTCAACAACCTGATAGGTCCATATCAGTGTGGCTTCAGGCCAGGAAAGTCCACCATCGACCAGATATTCACACTATGGCAGATCTTGGAGAAGACCCATGAGCTTCAGATCGATACCCACCACCTATTCATCGATTTTAAGGACGCGTATGACAGCGTTTATAGAGACGAGCTATACAGAGCAATGTCTAGTTTGGGCGTCCTTGCCAAACTCGTCCGTCTGTGCAGGATGACGATGGAGAATGCACGCTGCTCCATCAAGGTCGGTAAAGATCTCACCGAGACCTTTGATGTCCAGAAAGGATTTAGACAAGGCGATGCGCTGTCATGCGATTTTTTCAACATCGTACTTGAAAGAATAGTGCAAAACTCACGAGCAAACACAAGAGGAACTATTTTTCAAAAGTCCGTCCAACTACTTGCATACGCCGACGATATTGACATTGAGGCGGAAGCGGCGAAAATGGGTTTAGCGGTCAATGAGAGCAAGACCAAGTATATGCTGTCAAGCAAAAAGGACAACCAACACCGACGTCTCGGACAGAACGTCACCCTCGACAGATATAACTTTGAGGTAGTTAAGGACTTTGTCTACCTAGGCTCCGCTATAAATACAGACAACGACACCAGCACTGAGATCAAGCGAAGAGTTATTCTTGCCAACCGCTGTTTCTTTGGGTTAAGAAGGCAATTGAGTAGCAAAGCCCTCTGTCGGACAACAAAAGTCAGCCTTTATAAGACTTTAATAATCCCGGTCCTGCTCTATGGCGCAAAAGCATTGACATTATCAAAAATGGATGAGGGTGTTCTTGGTTGCTTCGAGAGAAAAATCCTTCGGGCGATCTTCGGTCCCGTCTGCATTGACGGTGAGTGGAGGAGGAGATACAACGACGAACTGTATGGACTGTACAGCGACATGGACCTAGCCAGAAGAGTGAAGATCCAAAGACTGACATGGCTGGGTCATGTAGAGCGCATGGACACCAATGCTCCGGTCCGAAAAGTCTTCGAATCCGCCCCCGAGGGACAGCGCAGTAGAGGAAGGCCAAGACTCAGATGACGCACGCAAGTGGAAGAGGACCTCCGCCAACTTAGCGTGCGAAACTGGAGGCAGCTAGCCAGGGATCGAGCTGGCTGGAGAAGCTTGTTGACTGAGGCCCAGGTCCACCCCGGACTGTAGCGCCACCTAAAGTAAAAAGTAAAGTAAGAAGTCAAGGTTGGATAGAACACGTGTAACTTCCAAGGAAAACAATTTTAGGAAGAAGATATCGATACAGAATACAACATCAATTATGAATTGATTGAAATTTCACCAGCAATACTACTGAAAGAACTGTGATTCGAAGATCTCTCAGATCACAATTATGGGTGTGATTTATTAGTTTCATTTGAAAAAAAACAAAATTAAGAAAAAGATTCTGATTCTGTCTTCGTCCTTGGACACACGAAACAAAAAGCAAGATAATCGGAATAAATTATCTTCAAAATAACTACTGCTTCCATGCCATTCGCTTTGCCTTGAAGTATCATTTAGGAACTTATTAAGTTTCACTTCAATTAAATATCTACAAATACATAGAAGAAAAAGAATGATGTCTGTCTGAAAGCCGCCAATTAGATGGATTATGGTTAATCAAGCCCAAGGGCTTCAACAGCCTACAAGTGTATTTGTATACATGTTGTCTACAAAACGCCATCAATCAATCAATGTCATCCTCTAGAATTACAACAGGAGCACACCATCAATATATCAATATGCATGGATACATATGTACACAAGTAAACGCTTAACAAAGCTACAGGAGTACGAGTTAACAGTGGCTCCACATTTTTAATGTTTTCTCAATTTAATCCGCCCACCGCCCACTGTTTGCCTTGACCACGGTTACTCCCACTTCAGTATCACTTCAGTTTCCCAATCCAATTCTTCTTTCACTCCTGTCCCTGTCTCCAACACAACTATTCGTTACCTGTAATAATTTGCAGCGTGTAGCTTGTCCACTTGTTGTCTCCCTTACTGTCCATTGAGCTAAATTTAAATACTGAAGAGCATAATCCTACAGTCTACAATCTACAGTGGAAGCAAAAAAAAAAAAATTAAGGACAATGAGAACTCGCAATTATTTAAAGGATTTCACTTTGTACGGGAAAATCTGGGTATTTTGTCGTGTTGCTCTCCCTACCTACGTACTCGTACACTGCTCTTTGGCCTGTTTTTTTTTTGTTACGTTTTGTTTTTGCCGTCCCGGTGCAATGTTGTTCAAAAGTTGAGGGATTTAATTTTTTCAGACGGTGTGACTTTTATTTTTGAACAAATTTGGTATGCATAATTGGAAAGTCATGTGCTAAAAAAAAAACAACAACATTAAATTAAGGATATTCTGATTGTCTGTTGTACCGAAACAGCACGAGTTGGCACTATAGCAAACGTTATATGTATTTGTATGTATAGTTCGTGCAATGAGACGATGAAAATCCTTTTCCACGTGAAATCGGCTTGTTTTTAGTTAATGGAAAAATCAGATAGTTCGATGATTCTGATTGTGAAGTGTGAGGTAATTAGGTTTGTGATGATGGTGATGGTACATAAATTGGAAGAGCTTCGAGTAGCATCGAATGGTGATTGCTATAAAGAGCAGAAGCAGCTTCTATTTGGATATAAATTGGGCATCAGGCTATGGCTTATAGCTTTAGACCACTCCTGATTACTATCTGCAATCCATTAAAAAGATAGACTGCTAGTCAGAATATTTGAAACAGCAGGGAATGGCGTGGGAAAATAACTTTACTATGCGAACGCTTGAAACCCTTTTTCATAATTTTTATAAGTCCTTATCATATTTTAATCGATACAAGATACTCCTTCAGTACTATGGATGTCCGAACGTTCCGAGGAGCCAATATCGACTCGGAATAACCTTGTTGTAACTAAAGTACGGCTGGAGATATACCGAAGAGCGCAGAAACAAGCTAATAATGTGAGGAATTTCGTCGTCAGACTGCCAAAAAGTCCTCAGAGTTGTGTTTTACTCGACCATCACAACAAAACTTCTGGTTTGGGGACGAATGCCGGGGAGCACAAGGTCTAGGAGTAGAAGAAGAGAGACGAACACCGGCTTCTGAATAGGAAAAAAAAGGAAATTGAATGATGTTAGTCAAGGAATGAGATTCGGAAGTTTTACCGAGATGTACAAAAAAAATCCATGGGCACAAGCCCCTAACCGAAGCCTGTAGAGATGAACAAGGGAACATCGTAGTAGAGTCGCAGTCGATGCTGAATATTTAGAAAGAGCATTTCTGTAGACTGCATAACGACGATGAACCAAATACCGCTGTCACTCAGAGTGAACCTTTTCACCTGGACGATGCAGTCCAGCAATTCTATCCACCTGACATGAATGATGTGAAGATACAGGGGTACTTGGACCGTAGCCAACTTAGTGTGCGAAACTGGGGGCAGCTAGCCAAGGAACGAGCTAGCTGGAGACGCTTGTTAATTGAGGCGCAGGTCCACCCCAGATTGTAGTGCCACCTAAAGTAAGTAAATATGAACCGAAGTATTCCGCTGGAGCCGTTTACTAGTCAATCTTTATCGCAGCACATACGGCATTTTCTCGCTCGTCGTCGTGTTCATCTTGCGTATAGCGAGGCGTGCGATGCTCGATTCCGTGATAGTGCGGAAGCCACTGTACACATACGCAGCCGTGCTGTCGATATTCGTCTGTATAGCCTGACTGTTGAACGCGTCCACAGATGAATATCCGTGGAACACACATAGCCCACATAGCCAAACTGGTGTGCGCAGAAAGTCCTGACGAAATGAGCACGTGCCGTTCTCCAATGATTATCCATTTGAGGATCTCTGGTAAGTTGTTGAATAACATTACCGTCTACCGTAGCACCCGTCATTGAAGCAAGCGCATTGATGCCCTACTTTGACAACACGACGATATTTGGTAAACGCAATACATACTCATTTGGGGCTGTCACGTTGCCATTGACCTGTTCATTGTCACATTTTTCTGAATTGTCTTCCAACAACGTCTGCACATGATCCATGGACGTTTGAACATTCTGTGGTCGTTGTACAGCCGATAGGCCACTTACGTTATTGCTTTGCGCTGTTTTTCATTTTCTTTGTTGCCGTAGCTCTCGCATTTTCCCGGCACTAAACTTTCAGGTTTTTTAAATTCCTTTCGATGCGATTTCCTCTGATTTGCGTTTTCAATAATTCCGCGCATATTTACGATTTTTATGAGACGACATCTTGATTTTTTTTATAATTTTCAATTTAATACCGATTTTTAAATATACGAGTATTTTGGCGAATATTTTTATTGGTTCACTTTTAGTCCTAGTAGCGCTCCTCAACCTCGTTACAATGACACCCAAGACTCTCTGAACGCGTTCTTGCGCTAAGCTAATTTGTAATTTTACACAACGCTGATTCGCAACAATCCCTGGCAGACGCCTACGAAGGTAAAACGAACACTGGACAGCAAACACGTAAAATTCAATTTTCAATTCAATTTCAATTTTATTTCAAATCAAAAAAATATTTTACAAATATTTTACAATATTGAATAAGACAATGGCGTAGTTGCCATAGGCTTCAAGGAAACAATAATTTATCTCGTACACAAGAAGAGGGACGTGAACGAATTTGCTAAAATTACCGAGGAATTGCCTTTCTGAACTCCAACACTAAAATTTTCACATCGATTTTGCAGACACGATTAAATGAATGAAAACACGTAAAAGGACTCCTCAGTGAATTTCAAGCTGGTTACCGGGCAGGCTACTCAACTATAGATCAGATTTTCACCTTGTCACACCTTGTATAGCACATTTTTACATCGAGAGCAAGGAAAAACTTTTTGCATTTTTCGTCGATTTTAAGGTAGCTTTCGACACAATAGATCTCAGTGCCTTATTTTACAAGCTTTTCAGATTTGGAATGTCATAAAAATTTATTAAAATAATTCAGAGCATGTATGCGGGCACAACGTCGAGTGTTTGGGATGGTGAGAATCTTTCGGAGAACTTCGAGACTTGTGGAGGGCTTAAGCAACGATGTGGATTCAGCCCACATTTGTTTGCATTGTTCATCGGTGCTTTGTCTGATTTTTTACCAGCGGGAATTACCTTTGATGGAATTCTTATAAAAGTGCTGATGTATGCCGATGACATCGTTATATTGGCAGAGTCAGCGGAAGCTATGCAGTTGATGATAAACCGACTTCTGGAATATTGCGACACCTGGAATCTGACGGTTAATCTAAGTAAATCTAAAATGATGATTTTTGGAAGTGGTCATGGGCATTATGCGAAAAACGAAAAAATGCCACAGATTACACCAAACTACATGTTATATGCAGGAACAGTGTTATTACCACTTTCCAGCACCACGCTTAGGCTGCATTTTGAATATATTTTGATGGGATAGCAGAATAATTCCGAGAAAGGTAGCTGAATATATGATCACCTGAAAGTCTTACTGGTTCAAAAAATGGCTAAACCTAGCAGATTTTTGTAACTACACGGTAGAACTGACTGTTGAAAATACGTCAACATGGAGAGGGCAGTTATATTTATAATTACAAAATTTGGATGAAAAGTACCGAGAAAAGTTTCTTGATTCAGCCAAAGTTTCATTGCACCGGAATTATTACAGTCGTTTAGGATATAACCTTGAAGTAAAAAATTATTTTCGAAACAACACGAGTATTGAGTCCATTTCAATGATCTTCAAAGCAAGAGGAGAGCTGTCAAATATAGATTATGTACCGCATAGGGCTGACTTACCGCTGACATGTTCTCTGTGCAACATGGAGGAAAGAGAGGACATAGGCATTTTTTATGTGCTTGCCCGGTGTTGAAGCAGATAATGAGGGCGATATGGGGAGAAAATATCTTGTGCGAAAGAGCTACATATAGCTGTCCATGGGAAAAGTACTTAACACTTAGGTGTAAGCCCTCAACGTTGAATGTCTGACCTTGTGATTTGTTAATACATACTCGTAGTAATTGAAAATGACAATTTTATTGGACACTGCATTATTTTGAATTGGAATGAATAATCCGTTGGTATGAATAGAATCCGGGGAATAAACACTGCTTCTCCAGTTCCACATTCGGACAGAATTTTGCACTTTTTAGTGTTTTAGACCTGGAGACGCTTACCGTTGCACAATTTAGGAGGATTCCTTCGCAATAAAATAACAGGACACCCTTCCTTTAAGACCAATTTATGTGGGGGGCAATCCAGAAGGCTGCAAGCAATTGAGAAATTCTTTTGGGAAATGTATAGCTTCTTCATGGTCCAGCACGGTGTCTACAGAGTAGTATGTCTGCGTATGTGTATTAATTTTAGAGATAATCAAGTCGTTCACTTTATCTACTTGATTGTTAGTAGATGCCAAAATAACTCTCTCCTTGAACCAAGTTATATTATGAATTTCTGGATAAAAATGCAAACGTTTTGATTATCTAGATTAATTCTCCGATTGTTTTGTGGCATCTGTCATTTTCTTATTTTGAGCAACAACTCTGAAAAATCCCAGTTTTAGTGTGCTGACAACGTGATTCTCATATTTGTTTTTTCATTTCTAATCTATTCACACACGGCCAGAGAAAAGATCTTTTTAATGAAGCATTGATTTCATCGGCATGTTTCTCTCTTGTTACCACTGGTAAGATTTGCCAAAAGCTACCAGTGAACAATATCGTGCATCCACCTATGGGTGAATCTGTATTGAGCAAATTGAAAACTTATTCGACATGGTGGCTTTGTCCCAAACTACTAATGAACAGTCACGTATTAATTTTCCAGTATTACTTTGTTTCGAAATGCTACAAATAGTGCTAGTGTCCTCAGTAGCAATTGTTAGCGGAAGTTTGAACGTTGCATGAGCAGTGTAACTGCATTTCCGGCTGATGCTACAGCTAATGCAATTTTGCCGGTAGATCTTACTTTTCCAAGGAGCGAGTTGATAAAAAATGTTTTTCTTGGACCTCCAGGTGCATCAAGAAAATATAACTTTTTTTTCGTTTCTGTCAATTGATGATAATAACGCATCGTATACTTTTTTTTATCTATGTATGTTCATGCGATTTTCATCTTGAGCTACAATTTGTTTAAACAGTTTAAATTGATCGAAGTAAATCGCAGTCCAAAATACGAAATGGATTTACCCTAAAGTTCTTCGACTACCTTATACAACGCTTCATCAAAAATATGTTGATCATATTGGACATTAACTCTCGCCGTCATCGATTCAGTATACCTTCGGCAATATTTTACTCATACTTGTTCCAGAGAGATACAATATTGGTCACTTGACAAAATGGCAAACAAATACCTTAATAACCTCGATAAACTGCAAATACTCGTAGTAGTTTCCGTTAATGTGTTGTCTCATTAAGAGTCGTCTTCCAAGACACCCATCACTTTGCATTCTGCTTTATAGGTATTATTAGTTACTCCTTGTATGGTGGGCCCTTTACAATGCGGAGTAGCATTCTCAAGTGAAAACATTCACTGTTGTCTTTTGTAGATGAACTACAAAAACCCTCCCAAGAGCATCAGTTCTTTTTTAACTCCAAGGAAACCTTCATCCGGCTGATGGAACCACGTTACTGCCACTCAACAGTGTACATGTGGCAACGTTGTATCCCGGGATAAAAATAGTCTACTGAGCGCTGAGCACCAGAAGAATCGTCCGATAATGCCTCCAGCCCAAAATCCGCACAAAACAGTCAAGCGTTGTGGATGCGTCGTGGATTTTCTGAACCCTAAATGCGACAATTTTGACGATTAACGAAGCCTTCAAGATGAAAATGAGCTTCATCACTGATGATGATTTTGTTCGACTGTAGCTGACAAACTTTCATTATTTTTAAAATATTGCTCAACAATGAAAATGCTTTGTTCTTTCGTATAGGGCTCTATGTTTACTAACCCCGAAATGTCAGCTGTCACATTGTTATCTTTTTGTCCGTTTACATAACTGTACTATTAAATGGCGCAAAAACCAAATGAAAAACATGAATATGCGCGCACTCCACTGGTGGGCTGTTGCAATGATCTACGCATATCGGTGATTTATATAAATCTCAAATAATTACATTTTTGCTTATTATTTCCGTTATAAGAATCTCAAAATAATGATTGATACATCAATCTCTTCACCAGGAAATGTACTAATCGAAGAATAAAATCAGATTCAAATCTGTTCAGCCATTTTGTAGTAATATGTGTGTAAAGCATAAAAAATGCAATTTTCAGTTAAAAAGTCATATAATCGGCCCAATAACGGATTTATGATACTAAGAATTAGCCTTTGTAATACAGCTACTCACGACATATCGATTGATATATATGGGTATTGCTGAGGTACCGTTACGTACCTACTCCCTACTCGCGGACAAACAGAAAAATGTGATCTCTTTTATAGATGTAGAGAAGAGATTAAATGTCAATCTGGCAGACGGTAACTACGTCATTGTCTTATTCAATATTGTAAAATATTTGTAAAACATTTTTCGATTTGAAATAAAATTGAAATTGAATTGAATTGAATTGATATTCTATCCATTGTGACTTCAACCGTTGTTATCGTATTTTTAGTTTCGTGGCTATTATTTGACGGTATTTTGTAACATAAGAAAGTTTGACCGGCTATCACTGTGCTTAACGAGCGAATAGACGTTTTCACGTCAAAAATACATTTTTTTTGGCTGGCTTTGTAGGTATACAATATCGAAAACTTCGTTGCTATAATTTTTTACCTTGTGTGCCCCCCAGCGGACTTATATTTCAACGAACAATTTCGCCAATTCAACGGAAATTACTGTCACCATTTAAGTTATTATTTTTTTTTTTTGAAAAATTGACGAGTGAAATTTTCATTTGTATGTTTCTCCCTTAGGACATCGACAGTGACGGAAAAGTGGGTCACGAAGCCAACATGCTATTTGAAACTGAAAAGTTCAAAAACGCAGCTTAAACTTAACACAGAGTATCTGTACAAATATCCATAAATCAGAACTAGAACTAAAACCTATTTTCCAAAATAGTTGTTTTCACATGTATGACCTGATGTGTATATAGCAAATGTGTAATATTCATATGTCAATTAAATTTAAATTTTTTCGCATGGAAGCAATTGAATGTGAGTGTGAATTTTCAAATTATTTTAAAAGCAACTTTGCATTGACAATGAAAGGTGCAGATTGAAATGAATTAGCTATTCTGTCGGATGGATTCTGTTTTTGAATTTGTCATTTGAAAGTTCTAATGAACTACACCAATAGACAGGAAATGGCAAAGTTCTAATTTTTTAAACAAGTGCTGCTGATATGTGTACTTGCATGTGTTTACAATAAAAACGAAACGTGTCACATGTAGTAGGTATACAATTGCAATAGATTTGTGTGGTAAAAACACTGCATATAACAATTATAACAAAAGTGGTGGCAATTGACCTGGTTCTTAACCAACAGCTCTACCCATTTCGGCCTGTCCTGCACTAATCTCCTCGAGTTATAAGTACTTACTTGGTTGAAGATCATTTCCACTTGCTCGATCTTACAACATTGCCTTGGTACCCTGCATCTTCTCTTGCAAGCGTGGTAAGGTCTTTATAAGTAAGTGATCCATTCGCGACAACTCACACTTTTACACCCTCTTTCGAAAGCCCACCAAAATGAAGAGATGCGGGAGTTGTGAACTTTCACTGAGTTCCCCGACTTGCCAAAACTTCAGCTGTATCCAATCAGTTGCTAATTTCATGTTCAATTAAAAGATGACGTTCTACTTCAGCTCCGATGAAATTTATACCGCAGTTGCTATATATGAGATTTCACGGCGGAGTCTTCCTTGGTCTGCGAACTCTCTAAAGGCCACCAAAGGAGGTTTGGTTAGTTAGGTCTGTCACAGCTTCCAAATAAAATGATTTGAACGTAAGCCAGAAGAAAATGTTTAAATAGTCGAAGCTCTATTAATTTTGTGTGATCGTAAGGGTTCAGAATAATTAAATGCTGTTTATCGTTAGTGAGATCTGCAGTTTAAAGTGTTCACCTGACTCTAAGGATGCCCTCGACATCTGTAGAAGTGTTAAATGAATTTACTGGTCTTCGAGCTCGTTTCGAGTTCCGCTTTTGAGAGTTTCCTTCCAATCTTCTGCAGTATGCGGTTATTTCAAATCGTCGGCATCAGTTTAGAGACGATGAAGCGAACGTATTAATTTGCTTTTGATGACGTTGATGTTGACATGAAGCACCTTTTCCTCATTGGTGTTAAAGGTAGTTGGTTGTTTTGAAAATTTAAAGTGCCATTAAGAACCGAAGAGCACGTGGGGTGGCACTAAAAAATATTGGATTGGAGCAGCTCTGATTGAAAATTTTGTCGATCGGCAGGATTTGTGCATGAAGTGTGCAAACCAGCAAGAATTGGGCAGGTACTGTACCAAGTATAATATTTATGGGGTGATACGGCTTTTGTAAATGTGTAATGATAGAGTTGCGTGGGATCGCCGTTCCTATCATTAACTGATCTTCCAAAAAGGCGCCTGTTTTAAGTCAAGGAGATTTATTATAACTCGGAGTTTGGTGTTCGAGCTTGCCTTCTTAAGAATGCCGTGATGTGGCATAAAGTAATGAAGCCAATCTTCCATATGACTAATGTTAAGGTTATTTGGCACACAGTCTGTAAGGCGTTGCTTTGAAAAAGCTGGACTCTTTATATGCCCGAAAAATGACAGACATCTCCTTTAAAAGGAAGGGCCACTTAAAACCACTTAAAACCATCGATAAGGCTCCGTATGTTTTCTGCGTTTTGATGTTTTTGGCCTTTCATATTTTTCGTATGGAATCTCTTCTGATCCAAAGAATGCCGTGCAAGACGCATGGAGAACATAGTTGATTCGTTAGTGTTCATGCTAATTTGATTTTCGGGTACAGTAACATCGTTTGGTTGAACTATTTTCATCAGCAGAATAACTGCAAGAACATTACTGCTCAGAATTAAATCCACCTTTGCTGACTGATTGAAATTGGGATCCGCCAAGGAGAGATCGTTTGGGTGTTCGCAAAGGCCTAAATAGTTTTATTACTTCTCTATGACAATGGACATTTGTATCTATTTTCTATTTTTAGTTTGAAGTGGTAATAGGAATCATCGTGAGAAATTGACTACGCTCGATGACTTCAAGTCGATAAGTGATCCAGAAAGGCAACTTTCCAAATCTTCAACATAATACCTTCACTGGTTCCAACCGAAGAACAGAGTAAGAAAAACATTTTCTGCCGATTCATCATTCCATCATCATTCCATCTTAATGTGCAAACATTCAAAGCGAAAAGGAAAAACTCCACAATTTTCTTGCTGTAGCTAAATTCAGTCCCGCACTACCCGGAGAATGCCGGAAGCTAACTTGAAAAACAAATTCAACGTCAACGTTGTATGACTGGAGCAGCGAGATTCTACTTAGGGCGTCTGCACAAGAGACCTCCTCCGAGTTTATCATAATCATCATTAGAAAGATAGTCGAGACCACCTAGATTCTCAATAACCATCGAAATGAGCCCATAGAATGATGATGAATGGGCACGATGAAAAAATGTGACACAGAATGCACACCTACAATTCATTCATGAAAAGCAGGAACTCAAGAATATAGAAGAGTCCAGCGAAAAGGGAAGAAATAAGCTATTTCAAGACTAAAACGTAGGCTCTACGAATTAATAAGGGGGACCTAGTCAATGAATCCCAAAACAGTTTCAGCAGTTATGAGAATTTAATGTCAAAAGAGGAGAGTAATAGGGCAAGGAAAGAACCTCCTTTAGTCAATGAAGAAGCAATTCCCTTTTTCAGTCGCAAAAGAGCTTGGATCGGTTAACAAAAAGATGAAGAACAACAATGTCACCGGTCTCGATGGTCTACCAGTTGAGAGTTTCAAACGTGAAGCTAATATTTTGGTAGGGTTTATAGACCAAATCATCAACCGGGTTTGGGTAGATGCAAGCCTTCCCGATGACATAACTATGAGCCGCATTTTCAAGAAAGGCGATACCATGTCTTGTGAGAATTCTCGACGGGTATATCTGTTTAATTTCGCTTATGAGGACGTCTCAAGTTCTTGTGCAGTGTGGCTTCCAGCCCGGTTGGTAGACAGTTGATCAAATTAAAATTTAAGATTGCGGCAATCGATTTAATCCAAATTTGGCACAATAGGTGCAGGATTTCTGATGGCTTGCTGACAATGTTCCAATTGGTATGCTGCGCTGGATGCTGAAGGCATAGAAGTTCCTGCACGGTTTTGGGAAACTCGAAAAAGAAATGTTCCAGGAGTTTCTTGTGACAGTAACTCTTAGGCGTTAATTTTCTTTCAGTATTCCTAATATCTTCTGGCGTCTGAAATTTCCACATTCGGAGGAATTGCGAGGTAATGTTTTGAGACGATGATGGCTCCCCGAAATTGTGGCATATACAGAATATTAGAGTTGATCGTCAGTCTGGTTGAAGGTCCGTTTCAGATCTGGTGTTATGTAGGGTGTATTTTCGATAGGCCAAGGACTATCTTAAAGTTGTGCCTGTTACATAACTATCGCCTATGTAGTCAGGATGTGCATGAACGCATGCCAGTCTTGTGCTGAGAACTTAACCCTTGGTGTAGATGGTAATGAGACGCATGTAAACAAATGCCTTGAATGCAAATTCTTATCCAAATAGGAGCTTCTTCTGCTCTCCCAGGTTTTATATCCATCATTTGTTCAGCCCATCATGTCGCCCACTTGGATAGCATTGATATCTGATTTGCAGCTGATGTTGACCTCAGTTAATTGCTCGACTGCATGGGGATAAGAGTTCAAATATTCTATGTGCGTGATCGAAAGACATTTTCCATTTTTTTGTTTGCTGTGGTCATCATATAGTTCAGCTAGCATGATGGCATAATCCCCTACCTAAAAGGTCAGATTCTTTAGAGCATAGTGCCAGTTGGCTACTTCAAGGGTACGAGTGGTATCTTTGGTTTGCTAGAACTTTCCCCGTCCCGATATATATTTCGACAACCTGGCTAGATGGCGAAAAATCTTCACTTAACATGAGCTCTGAGCATATCTGCCTCTGATGAACTCTTTCATTTTGGGAGGTTGGCCGCTAAAACTCCTGTAATACCAAGATCATACGTATGCACGCACTGATGCTTATCAATTTATCGTACTGCAAAATGCTGGTGGTAATTTCTAGCGACTCTCAACACCACATCGCCGCAACATCGTCTTACTAGCACTTGATCCCAGAAATTGTTAAACTTTCTTTTAAATTGGCAAGAGGAAGGAAACCACCTAGTTCAACATTTTTTCTTTCGATTTTTGAATTTCAAAGAATCAAATGACTGCGACTAATTGAAGTTCAGGATATCGATACAGGTTCCTTTATATCCGTCACTAACCAGAAGCATTATTTAATGACATGATATTTAACCACTACCATCAACTAACAGTAACCATAGGCGCTTTAACATTATGCGGTACTAGAAATTCACTGTCATCACCGCTACGATGCGTTCCACTAAAGCCATCATCGTTATGCTAACCACGCATTTGCATCGGTGACCACATCGCGTTAGCATGCAACTCTTCATAGCCTTTAAAATGTGCGCGATTTTCAGGATGTTATCCATTTTTAACACACTTCCACCGTCCATAGAGATGGCACTCTCATCGTGGTCATCAACGAAGCCAACATGGGACACATATTCTGTGTGCGGATATCCTTGTGCAACCTGCACAGACAAAACCGCACACATTGCCATTTACCATAAGCTTGACTGCATTGATGCAACACATACGCTGAGTAGTCGTCCTCGATTGATGCTGGTTAGTTGGTGATGCTACTCATCCTGCCCTGCCGCTGCATCTGATGGTGTAATAATCGATGCAAATTGAAAATTTTCCACTTGCAATGCAACTTGTGCTGCAATGGTAGGACACTATTATTCCTCCTTAACCACCCGAAGGGGCTACTTTCAAAAACTAACTACCTTTACTTTTATGATGTCATATCCATTGTCATCAAGTTTCTCATTGCTATCACCGATGTCATCATCAGACTTGAAAATCGTTGCATTTCAATTTTATCTTAGTTTCAGTTTAACGGTTATAAGGAGCTGTCAGTTGTCGAACTTAGTTAAATCTGAATGTGAAGGTTTTGAGTATTGTTCTGGAATAAATGTTACTTTGAGGGTGAAGGCTATTGAATGTGAATAATCGAAATAATTACAATGGATTCAAAGGTATACTAGTACCATCCTCTGGTAGTTATTGTATATGCCTTGAGGCAAGGATGAGGAAAAAGACAAATTTTGGTATTCCACGGAGTTTGATTTCATTTGAGTGACGAAAATTCGAACAAGCGTCGATAGTGTCTGTAGGCTTAACAACATATTTAATTTTATTCTTAGCTGAAAAGCCCTTAAACAGTTGGTTTTAACTCATCAATTAAAGAAGATAGATCAGCTTTAGTCCCTTCCAACTTAAAAGTTAACAAAATTCAGGCGCAACCTGACCACAACCGAGTATTTTTTGTTAGTCAGTCCTTATTTAACTGCGTCCAGTTGCGCACTCCAAGTTGGCTAGGACTTCTACTTGTGGTCGGAAGCTTACGTGAGGCCTTACTCTGCACCGCATCTACACATCAATAGCCAACAAATTATCTACTATTTATCTGTTGGCGTTTTTTGACCCTTAAGCTGCCTATGACGGAATACCAAAAATATTCCTGAGGGACTGATTAAAACTAGTGAAAATACCAGTGCTACCCGGTAATTCTAAAGCGATTAGGGCAGGGTGGGTCACTTACAGTATACTGGCCTACGCCATCATAAGGCTCGCAGCTCTATACGGACAAGATTAAAAAGATGTGATGAACCAACTAGTGGCCTCGGATAAGATTGGACTCACTGCTGACGACCCTTGCAAACGATAGCGACTTCGGATCTGTGGAATCTTAACAGGCCACGTGCAGCCAAGCAATTAGCAGAGGTCTTTGACTGCTGTCATGCAGATATCAGTGCAATTCAGAATGTGCGATGGGACGGACAAGAGGAGGATGAAAAATGTTGATATGTATATATTACTGTGGTGATTGCTATAGAGAAAAGTAACAATGCATATTCAGACGCGGACTAGTCATATGTGGCAGATTAAGGAACGAAGTTTTGAGCTTCCAAAACGTAAGTGAGAGTCTTATAGCAATCCACATCAAGCCTAAATTTGTTAGCATAAGCCTATTATGCGGCCATGCCTCTACTTGAGTGGGAATTTTTAAGGAGCTAATCGGCAAGATATATGAGCAATGCCTGAAGTATGACGCCAATCCTTCTCCAATCGTTGTTTCTACTTCTTCTAAGCTTAACTACGTTTCAATAAGGATAACACTCGCCTGCAAGTCCCTGTACTTTATGTGTTTTTATATTCTACCGGCACAACCTATTGAATGCTACCAATTCGCTATCGATGCAATTGATCGAATAATTCATCATCGTGTTCGGCGATTTTAATCTACCTCAACTGCACTGGACTCAATCAGACGATGAATCCTGTTTTATTGCAAACTCTAACTCGAGTAAAAAATGCCTGTTCTTGGGTGAGTTAAAGACTCTAGCTTATGCCAAGTTAGTAGGGTCTCCAACTATATGGGTAGGAAATTTGACCTCATTTTCACCACTGATCCCATTATTTCCTTTGTCTCGCTTTATCCTCTTTCACTATCGATCATTGATAACTTTCACCCAATACTTCTCCTTTCTTTCTTCCACCACTCTCCTATCCAGCGCGCCCCCTCGTCTTACGACTTTCATAAGGCGAATTTCCGCAAAATGAACACATATCTTAGTAAGTGTCCTTTTGACTTCGCCAATTGACCCTTAAAAGTGCTCTCTCCATTTTCTACAGAGAATTATTTAATTCTATTTCTCTCTATGTCCCCTTTTCGCGCAATGAAACTTCTTCTACGAGCCCCCCGTGGTATAATCGTAGACTTCAGTCTTTACGTAACAAGAGAAATAAATTATGGGCAGTTTTCCTTCGACCGAATTCTTCTGCTGACTATCCAATTATTTCGGGTCATACGAGTACCTTCAATTCGTCCAGCTTTACCTATATAACGTTCTCTTCCAGCGATACCTTAATAGTGCGCAATCAAAACTTATAAACGATCTGAAGTCTTTCTACAAATTCGATAACTACAAATAAAAATCTGACGGGTTTCCTCTAACCCTCTCCTACGAAAACATATCATCAACCGATCCGCATACCATAACCAACTTTTTTGCTACTTTTTTTAAGCAATCTTTTACTGATATTTCCTTCGTACTGGATCCCTCTTATTTTAAATATTATTTACTTAACTACCTCATTGCCTCCTCTTTTCTCAAAGTTTTGAGAACAACAACTTAATGATGAATACTTATCCGGTCCAGATGACCTTCCATTCATATTACTTAAAAAGTGTTCCTCAACACTTTCCCGGTTATCTGCCTTTGAAGGTGAATTTCCACAGATATGGAAGTCTTCCTTTATAACACTGGTACACAAAAAAGGACTAAAGAGCGAAATCACTAATTACCGTCCCATAGCTAAGCTTTCACCTTTACCCAAACCCCTCGAAGGCGTTTTGTACGAAGCCTTAAGTTTCCAGTGCAAATCTCTTATTTCCCCTAATC
Organism: Volucella inflata; assembly: GCA_928272305.1. Lineage (NCBI taxonomy): Eukaryota > Metazoa > Arthropoda > Insecta > Diptera > Syrphidae > Volucella > Volucella inflata. Next base: position 3,885,251 of record OV743716.1, on the reverse strand, counting down.
AACACGGCTTTAGGAAAGGTAGATGAACTACCACTAACCTCGTCGAATTCGTGTCCTCTGTTCTTTCTGCTTTAGAAAGTGGTAAAGAAGTTGATGTTATAATAACTGATTTTAGTAAGGCTTTTGCCAGGATATCTTATAAACTAATTCTGTTCAAATTGTCCATCCTGGGCCTTGAACCCATATTGCTAAGCTGGATCCTTTTACCTGGACAATCGTTTTTATAGTGGTTGTTTCAGGTCTGTTCTATCGGCCCCTTTCTTGGCCACCTCAGTTGTTCCTCAAGGTAGTCACCTAGGTCCACTTCTCTTCATCCTAACCATTAACGATCTTGAAAGGGTCAATCGACACTCAGCCACTTCTCTCTATGCTGACGATACCAAATTTTTTAAGAGCATCCAGCGTCGTTTTCTTCGATTGGCTCTTTGGGGTTTACCTTGGAACGATCCTCTAATCTTGCTTCCTTATCGTGACCGTCTCAAACTCATTAACTTGAGGAACGAAGAGACATAGCAGACATTCGTTTCATTCACTGACTCCTCTCAGGTTCCGTCGACTGCATGTCTCTCTACAATTCCATTTTCTATCACACTTACCCTCGAAACCTAAGTTGCCCCCGTCTCTTTTATCTACCAATCCACTGCACCACATATGGCTCTAACGAATCAATCTCTCGTATGCTGCGTACGATAAGCTTCAACCTTTCGGTTTTCGGTTTTAATCACAGCACTCCCTCCTTCAAATTCGATCTCCTTCGCCATCCCTAGCTTTAGTTTTAAGTCCTAGTTCTTAAGCTTGTCTTCTTATTCTTTTATTAACCCTTTCCTCGTTATACGAACTTATGCGTAACGAGTTTCCCATTTTTACTGCATCGCTGCTGCTCCGCTTATGGGGTTGGCTAATGTCGCAGACCGCAGAACACGTCTACATAATGCTCGGTCCTGGATCGCTTCAGTGGTTAACCTCAGACGTTGTTGCGCATTTGCCATCTGAGAAACCCAGGAATTCTTTTTCCGACCTCGTTTTCTTACAGTTGGAGTGACCGTAGTTGATAGTGCCTTTTTAACCGGATTTTCCGCAGATCTTCTTTGAACGTGGCAATACCAACTTATTCTATTCGCCTCAAGCTGTTCGGTTACCGAATTCTTTATATGTAGACTTCCTCTTATACGCGTAGATCTAATGCAATCGAGTTTAGTGACTCCACTAGACATCCTTAACATTTTCATTTCCGCTGCCGTCATTTTGTTTTTAAACGCTTCGTACATTGTCCAGCACTGTGAACCGTATATAAGAGCTGGTCTAACAACCGTGGTGTAGAGTTTCCCCTTTAATTTAAGTGGAAATTTTCGGTCGCAAAAGATTCCTGAATTTTCCCGCCATTTCATCCATCCCACACTCACTCTGTGGTTTACGTCGTCGTCACATTTCGCTTCCATGTTAACGATTGATCCTGAGTACTTAAGGATAGAGCTTTTCGAAAGAACTATTCCGTCTTACATTATATCCGGAACAGGACGCAACGGATGCGCAAATGGGCACGTCAAATGCTCCGTCTTTGAACGACTTATTTTAGCGCATTTCTCCATGAATCTAAGGCGTTCTGTAAATCTTCGACGTTATCGCTAAGTATAACTGCGTCGTCAGCGAAGAGAATTGGCGTTACATTTGCTTCGCGCATGCAGTCTTTTAAAAGATAGTCGAATACTACGTTAAAGAGGAAAGGGCTAAGTACGCTTCCTTGATGCACTCCGACATTAACTGGAAATTCTCTCGTTAGTCCAGCAGAGCTTTTAACCGCAGTTTTCACGTGAAAAAGTGGAAACTGTTTGTTAAGCAACTCCTTGCAGTATTCAAGCAACCGGTCAAAAATTTCCTTTTCATTTGTTAATAAGCGATCGTCTGCATTTTTTATGTATTTCGGCGAGGTTATTTCCATTGAATTTTTTCGCATCTGTGCAGCGAGCTTAAAAATATTTGGCATTCTAGTATTGTACGACGTTTGAACTTCTTGGATAGCTTGTCTTCTATCTGCCGATCGTGAGGATATTTGTTCCAACTCCTGGTACAGGTTTTCCGCTGCTGCCGCTCGAGTTCTAGCCAGGACTTTCTTTGCGATCTTTTTAAGACGCTCGTATTCAAGAGCCAGTCGAGCTCTTTCGATATCGTCACTCCGATCGCATCGATAGGGCGTTCGCGCTAACAATGTTCCACGTTTCATTGTGTATGACGAGTTTAACACTCATCAAGCGGTGGCTTATTTTCAAAATGCCAACGATATTGTTTAGAAGATCCGCTGCAACAACCATTCCAACATCGTTTCATCCATTGACCGTTCCATGGTAGAACATCTTAAATGCCTTAGTTTTTAAATCTAGAAAACGCGCTTTATTTCCTGTATTACACCACTTCGTTTCCTGTACGCACAGGATTTGTAGAGTTCTGCGACGCATAATCGCTTCCAGTTCTAAACTTTTCGAAGTCATCGATCCGACGTTCCAACTTGCAACCCGAAGTTTAGGAAAATATTTTGGAAACCTCATTTTGCCCGCCCCCGGAATCCGTCGGGCTTTGACACAAGCACTTCTGCTTGCTCTGGGATCACCCGAGTGCGTTACAATCGTGGTGCCCAGCGGGGTACTGCTATTAATTGCGATCATTACCATGAAGTGTATCTAAAGTTTGAGTGGTTTGACACTTGTATGCTCATTTCGAATTGATTGACTGTTCTTTTACCCCACCGGTAGTCTCCAGACGTGGGAACCCACTGAATGCATACAAACTTGTGGGAGAGTTTTAAGGTGTTAAAGTGTCACAGGCTCATTTTTGGAGTCATAGTTGCCTGTATATGATTGGTGTCCCATTTAGTCGCCTCTTACGACAAGCTGGGACGCACTGCGGCACTATTCTTTATCCGATGCCGCACGGATAAGCTTCTTAAGCTTGTATTAAGCCAAATAAATGGGGGCATTAGACGCCACCAAAATTAAATTCAAAAATTTGTTATTGATAGTTAGTAAGCTTGGCCTCCATGACACCACGTCTGGCAACGGACGTAGGCTTATTGACTTTGCGGCGAACATGGCGGTATCCGGATCATGAAGCGCTAAATCAAATTGACTACTTTACGATAGACGCATTGCATGCCTCCAATATTTGGACCCCCGCACGTTTTGGCCCGCCAGCAGAAGGTGCGATTGCGGATGTCCCAATCGCCAAAATGGAGAACAACTATTGTGATAGGGTACAACTTAAGTAGGCTGCTATCGTAAGAGACTGCTAGAACCTTTGCCGAACGAGTATCTTTAAGTTTCTAAACAACTCCAATATCGCCAGCATCAAGTACCGAAGTCAAATGGCAGCACTGCCAATATGACGTGAGCGACGCCACTTACACAGGATAAATTCCTGGTTTGGTGAAGAATGACAACAGGCACATGTAGCTAATCAAGGGGGTTATAAAGCGGCGACGCTGCAATGAAGCACGAGAGCGGCTCATGAGTTCATTTACCAACAGGTAAGAAAACGCGCCAAACCAAGAAGAAAAGTATAGAAGCCCCATACAGAGGTAAAAAAGGAACCCTTGTTGTAGAGTGTATAATGGCCACGGAGCCCAATATCTCACTGCCAAGCAGAATAGACCATTCAACCATGACGATGATAGCCAAAACTTCCGCCCACCTGACCAAAATGAAATAAGGATAACAATATCTAAGCTGAAGTCCAACAAAGAAGCTGGACTTGATGGCTTACCGGCCGGAGTAGTCGCCACTACTGTAAAATGGCTTTGAAGAGAGAGTATGCCTGGTGAATGGAATGTCACTATCATTTGTCAAGTATACAAAACGAAGACCCTCTCAACTGGGCCAGCTATAGATGTTTAAGTCCTTTCAAGATTGAAAACCAGTCTGATTGGCCTCTATCAGTGCGGTTTCAGACCAGAAAAGCCCATAATCGCACAAATCTTCACATTTTGGACAAAAACTTAAATCGTTATCCACCATTTACCAGCTGTAGAGTCGAGCTATGAAGAGTTACGTCTAGTTTTGGGATCCCTGCCAAACTCGTCCGTCTGTGCAGAATGATCTTTCAAAGTCGGTAATGAGCTCTAATCTCATAAAATGGTTTTAGACAAGATGACTCGCTGTTATGTGACTTCTTTGACATCACACTTGAACCACAATCGCAATCGAACACTGAAAGCACCATCTTGTAAAAGTCTGCGCAACTAAATACTAAATACTATAGCGACATAGCTAACAGCGGGCTTTTTTTTTCAACAGGGACTTAAAAGCATCGAAGCCTAATGGTCAGTGTGGGACTCTAATCGCACTAAAACATGTCCTTATCGACCGGACGGGACGCTCCTCCTGGAACCACCGTTAGGTATTTCGTCATAAGTATGTCTTGAGCAAAGGCAAAGAAGTTACATCTTGCTGGAAACGCTCACTCTCCCGGTGGCGTTCTATAGCTCTCAGCTCCATCATCAATGTCACGATTGAGTCTTCAATAGCCTGCCATTTCTGGGGGCTACGTAGTATACTGAGGACCAGATTTATCGGTGGAGCTGGTTCCCCGATCGCTTCGTTAATGGAGCTCCTGATGGGTTCGAATCTCGGGCACGAAAAGAGAACATGCTCTGCATCCTCTTTTATTCTCTCACAGTTTGGGCAGTGAGAATCATCTTCAATGCCGAAGCGGTGGAGATAGCCTCTATAGCAGCCATCTCCACTGAAGGCTTGCGTGAGGTAGTAGTTTACGTCTCCATGCTTCCCCTGCAGCCATTCATCGACGTTGGGGATTAGGTCATACGTCCATCTACCCTTTTGGAAACGGTTCCATCTACTTTGCTATGCACTAATTGAATAGGTATTACGCCGGGCATCCACTTTTGGCAGGTTTTCGCGTCGGATCTTCTGCAGCTGTTCTGCGATCAGGTTTATCGCCGGCATGCCGGCCAGGATGCATGCAGCGTCATCAGAGACGGTCCTATCTATATGCGCTCACTACACGGAGCGCGCTCAGGCGGTGTGTGGATATTATTCCGGCCGCGTAAGAGCGCTTAGCCATTGCTGATGCCCAGATTGGAGCCGCTACAAAATCACCGAGCTGGTAACCCTTGCTAGCAGTGTTCGCTTACTAGACCGAATGCACAATGTATTTGCCATTACCCGGGACAGAGCCATTGTGATCCTCTCGGCTTTACCTTTTACGTGCTTAGGATACTCCTAAAAGCAATTCCTTGCGTCTAGGAGAACTCCCAGGTATCGCAGGAAAGGCTTCGATGTGACCGTAAAATCGCCACAACCACTAAGGCCAGGTCATCCGCGTACCCCATCATCGTGCACTCCTCGGGCAGTGCAATCTTGAGCACGTTGTTGTACATTTCGTTCCCAGCTGACAGCGGGCTTTCACCGGTGAATGTGGGTATTGATACGGCAGCTGCCAAAATGGGCTTAGAACAGTTGAGCTTTCGAGAAAGGGAAATATGATAATTTGCAGGCACTCTTTCTCGATGTTGAATTAAGCATGTCCACAAGAAGCATCGATGGTAAACCAATTGGCCGAGTAAGCGCACGTCGGGTTCAACTTGACACTTGTAGAATAGCTAGGATCCTCTTACCGACGTACATAGTAAGCAGAGATAAAAGTGAGTACTTAAGGCGTGCGAGTCACCTCTAGTGCTGTAGTGACATCCATGCTGAGCGCCTGTTTTTGTACAATAGAAGCTGCAGGGTCGATAAGGGAATTGACTTGCCTCCTCTGAGAGCAGAAAGAAGCTTCGGGAAGGGCAGTAACTTCTTCACGGGCATGGCCTGTCACTATCGGGGTAATTTCATTCCTTAAATTTCCTTTAATAAGTTTCCAGAAGAAACCCTACTATCGTATTGGGACAATCGACTCTCTGCTGGTCCATGTGCGAGAATCAGAAGAAGGCCAACATCAAATATCTGAACTTGCAAATCAAATTCTCAGTAATGCTATTCACACATTATATGCAGCCCTTTAAGGGCGCTCTGTCAATGTCTACGATTTTGTCGACAGCTTCGAGTCAGAAGAACAAGCCATCGCCGTTGCCAAACGAGTGCATGAGATACACCAATGAGCCGGTTTCGAAATGCGGGGTTTCATCTCTAATTCAAGAAGAAAGCGGACATACCGAAGAAAGCCTGTCTACTGAAAAGATACTTGATATGTATTGGCAGCCATCGAGTGATTGTTTTAGGTATCAACTATAATTCAACCGCGTGGATTTAGAAATAATTGCTGGAACCAATTGCCCCAGCAAGAGAGAGTTTCTTAGTGTGGTAATGTCGGTGTTCGACCCAGTGGGATTTTTAAGCCACTTCTGAATTGGCGCAAAGCTTATAATGCGAGAGGTACGGAGGCATGACATTGGATGGATGCCGCCGAGCTCAGAAAGAAAGCTATGCCCCAGAATTAAGCCTGATATGGGAAGGTGAAGGCCTGACCATAGGGAGCAGCTTATACAAGCTAGTGCCGTACATTGACGCCAAGGGTATCTTACGAGTTTACGGTCGCATCGACAACGCTGGCTGGCTGCCGTATGACACAAGACGCCCAGTTATCTTGCCACCAGAACACGCATTCACGAAGTTGGTTGTGATGCATTATCATTGCCAAACGAAGTACCAGAACATCGAGATGACGATCTGTGAAATACGTCGCAAGTACTGGATCCCACGTTTGAGATGCCTTTTGCTGCATGTAGTTATAAGCTGTTACATATGCAAGAAAAAACGCGTCAAGCCTGTCACACCAATGATCGGAAGATGGTCTAATGCCCGTTGTTAGGCCATTTCAAATACTAGCCTGGATTACTTTGGACCACTTACAATCGCCAATGTTCGTCGTGTGGAGAAGCGATGTTCACCTGCCTTGCCGTCCGAGCGATACATCTAGAGGTAGCCAGCGACTTGTCAACCGATGCCTGCATTTTGGTAATACGCAACTTCATGAATCGTCGATGAGTCCCAGTGAGAATACGCAGCGGCAACGGGAAGAATTTTGAAGGTGCCAACCAGGAAGCGAAGCGTTTTTCAGAAGTCTTCGATTGCGGACGTATTCAGAGCGAAATGTCGTCAAAGAGAGTCAAATGGGTATTCAATTGCCCCAACAACCCATCCGAGGGAGGTGTGTGGGAAAGGATGGTGCAGTGCGTGAAGAGAGTGCTACGCCATACACTCAAAGAGGTTTCTCCGCATGAGCACACTCTACAGTTTCTACTCATTGAAGCCGAAAACATCGTGAATTCACGCCCATTGACGCACCTGCCAATTACTGTTGACCAAGAGGAGCCGCTGACGCCGAATCATTTTCTCCTGGGCACAACAAACAACGCCCAGAGCCAAATTTCAGTGACTATGAAGAAGCTATGCAGCTTGCGCAAACAGTGGAGGATCGCCCGCCAGTTGAGACACAGATTCTGGAAACGTTGGATAGCCGAGCGTTTGCCGACTTTAACGCGCCGAGCCAAATGGTGCGAAAGAACGACGCCGCTTGCCGAAGGTGATCTAGTCTTCATATTCGACCCCAGTATCCTGAGAAAACATTGATGTCGAGGAAGAATACTGCGTGTTTACCCCGGAACTAATTGAGATGTTAGCCGGGCTGTTGGGTGTTACGACGTCCGGTCTCAAAGTTGGTTGTCCTGTGCGTGACTGCTGGTGAATAGGGTTAATTCACGGGGGAGGGGATGTTGCCGAACACACTCTGTGCGAAGTGCGCCATCTCAACATGAGAATAAGAAACGCCACGAATGCGCAAAGAAAAATATAGTTTATTCCTTTCTCTTTCCCGCAATTAGTGTTCCCATCCAACGGAATGCAAATATGGCATCACTTCAACGTCAAAAGAGTAACTGGATGGGTCACAAATTGCTGTAAGATATCCCTTCTTAAAAATAAATCACATTGTAACAAAGAACTTTCCTTTAACAGAAATAAAATACATTCTACGTGATTTAACCGAGGAGTATTATTTTCGAACACCCATTCAAGGCATCTTTTGACAGTCAATTACTTCCGGACAAATGGACCGCGGTGGAACAAATGAGTATAGAATCATAAATGTGTTCCAGCAATCCAAAGAATTTTATGTGAATATATGACAACTACATCCGACTATGTAGATGCGGATTGAGGAAACTCCTTAAACTTGTTTTCAGTGATCAATAGAAACAACACATTTAGATAACTACAAAAACTAGGTTTCACTTCCGTTAAATGTATTTGTTCATTTTCCTACAGGCAGATCTTAATAAGCATGCGACCTATTTCGTATCTAGCGTTGCCTATTTCGTTGTTCCTTGCTCGCTTGCAATTAGAAGATAACTGCTAACTTGCAAAACTTCCTCTTCGGGATTAATTATAGTCCCGCATGTCGTTTGTGTAATTTACATTCCCGCATGCGACTTCCTCCTTCGAAATACGAGTATCTGTACCGTGCAATCAGAATCCGGCATTGACTTGGGTAAACTTTTTCAGTTCAACTAACCAGCCAACATGTCACACACTCGTAGCTTTTCCAAGTGGGTATTTGTTCGGTAAACCATTATGCCTTGCTACCACGGAATACAGAGGCAATGTCTTTTGACTTTGGTGGTAACTAAAAAAGCCTCATAGCACCCGCCAAAAAGGACAAACTTCATTGCTTTCGAATACCCAAACTCACAATGTCTCTACGCAATTTTGGGACTACCTTTGACCGAGTTTCCTTTTGCATGTACTCGTACTTGGTTTGTCTACGGGTGTTCCTTAGAGAAATCTCTATAACAAACCTTTCTCCAACCAATTGGCTAACAACGTACTCGCACCACATGCTGCATATTCACGCCTTACACATACGAATTGTGTGCCTGAGTACGAGAGTTCTAGTGATCGTATAGCGCGCATTTCACTTCTGTGGTTTTCCTCGTTAGCAGCAATGGGGGCAGATGAAATTCTTTACACTATGTTTGTCCTTCAGCAGCCTGGAGCCTTGGTAACCATTCTTAGTGAAGTTCTTGTGCAAGGATTTTCAGTGGAATTGCCTTGAACAATATTAGTTAGAATGGTGCGGCATGGAATGGGATAACCAATGCGCTTTGCGATTCTCCTTGTGCACCGGCATGTTAAAGTCTCTGGTGACGAACACACACGCACAAAAGTCCTTCTCCGTTCTTTAATAATTGAACAAGTCCGTTTGTTGGGTTAGTTTGCCGCCAGAATAAACAAATGCTTGTTCTCGTCTAAAACTTATTTCCCTCGTCGTTATTACCGTCCTCCGGATGTAACAAAAGACGGCAAAATTAGGAGAAAAAAAAAAATGTCTGCCATGTTACTGGCAAAAATAATTTTTCTTCTCAACCCAGAGCCAGGGAGCGTCTGTTTGTATGTACGCTAATTATAATAAGTTGGGTGGCTAGGAGTCAGAGATGGCAGCTTTGATGGAAGTTTAACGTGCACTATAAAGTGTTGCCAATTTCTTTTGCAACTTTTGCAGTAGTTTAAAGGAATATGCAGTAGGTTTTCAGGATGTGTTTTTGCAATGACAAACTCATTGTTATTGCTGGGCCCAATCCCTTCTGTCTTCTGTCAGAGACACTTTTGATACTAGTCAGAGAAGAAGTCAACAGACCATTAGTCGACTCCACAAAGCCTGATCAACAACGATCCTTGTCAACTAAATCAGCTTAAAGAACTGCAAGTGTTCATTAAAGGATCTCTTGGTCTATTTCGGAAGGAAAGAACTGACGTGGGACAACTAGGTTGACTCTCAGGGTTAAAGTCGAATACGTGCCGGAGTGCTGGTCTTAATGGGTTCAATATGACCTAGCTGTCTATGTTGTGCCATCCTCACTTTTCGATTTAGGCATGCCGTTAAAGCGCCTCCTTCATTGATGCAACCGGTAGCGAATATTACCAGAACTTTTCTCTCGGAGCAGCCTAGAGCATTTTCATCTTGTAGAATTGGAAGGGACCAGTTTTCTATAAGCTGCTTGCGAAGAACAAAACGATTGATTCCGTTGTCTACTCTTAGTAGCTTTCAGAAAGTAATTGATGCCATCGTTCAAAAACGTCTTAAGCTGATCAATAGTAAGGGTGTGGTGTTGTACGTTAGGAGTTATTCTTCGTTTGATATCAGCGCTGGTGTCGTTGTCTGTATTTATAGCGGAGCCTAGGTAGACAAAGTCCTTAACTTTACTTACTTTAGGTGGCGCTACAGTCCGGGGTGGACCTGGGCCTCAGTCAACAAGTTTCTCCAGCCAGCTCGATCCCTGGCTAGCTGTCTCCAGTTTCGCACGCTAAGTTGGCTGAGGTTCTCTTCCACTTGCGTGCGCCACCTTGTTTTGGCCGTCCTCTACTGCGCTGTCCCTCGGGAGCGGATTCGAAGACTTTTCGGACCGGAGCATTGGTGTCCATGCACGCTACATGACCCAGCCATCTCAGTCTTTAGATCCTCAATCTTCTGGCTAGGTCCATGTCGCTGTACAGTCCGTACAGTTCGTCGTTGTATTTCCTCCTCCACTCACCGTCAATGCAGACGGGACCGAAGATCGCCCGAAGAATTTTTCTCTCGAAGCAACCAAGAACACCCTCATCCATTTTTGATAATGTCCATGCCTCTGCGCCATAGAGCAGGACCGGGATTATTAAGGTCTTATAAAGGGTGACTTTTGTTGTCCGAGAGGGCTTTGCTAGTCAATTGCCTTCTTAGCCCAAAGAAAAAGCGGTTGGCAAGAATTATTCTTCGCTTGATCTCAGCGCTGGTGTCGTTGTCTGTCTTTATAGCAGAGCCTAGGTAGGCAAAGTCCTTAAGTACCTTAAAGTTATATCTGTCTAAGGTGACGTTCTGCCCGAGACGTCGGTGTTGGTTGTCCTTTTTGCTTGACAGCATATACTTGGTCTTGCCCTCATTGATCGCTTAACCCATTTACGCCGCTTCCGTCTCAATACTCGCGAAAGCGCCACTGACATCACGCTGCTTTCTCCCGATTATGTCAATATCGTCGGCGTATGCGAGTAGTTGGACGGACTTTTGAAAGATAGTGCCTCTTGTGTTTGCTCGTGAGTTTTGCACTATTCTTTTAAGTACGATGTTGAAAAAATCGCACGACAGCGCATTGCCTTGTCTAAATCCTTTCTGGACATCAAAGGTCTCGGTGAGATCTTTACCGACCTTGATGGAGCAGTGTGCATTCTCCATCGTCATCCTGCACAGACGAACGAGTTTGGCAGGGACGCCAAAACTAGACATTGCTCTGTATAGCTCGTCTCTATAAATGCTGTCATACGCGGCCTTAAAATCGATGAATAGGTGGTGGGTATCGATCTGAAGCTCATGGGTCTTCTCCAAGATCTGCCGTAGTGTGAATATCTGGTCGATGGTGGACTTTCCTGGCCTAAAGCCACACTGATATGGACCTATCAGGTTGTTGACGAACGGCTTCTGGCGTTCACACAGTTCAGCAGATATACAATGTTAAGAAGACTGATGCCTCTGTAGTTGGGGCAGTTCAGAGGAACTCCTTTTTTGAGAATCGGACAAACAATGCTCTATAGATGAGTTGGTGTATGCTCCTTACCATGTCATCGAATACAGCTTGGAAGAAAAGTTCGCCCCACTTCATTCAGGTCGGGTGGATGGAATTGTTGGTCTATATCGTCCAGGTTGAAAGGTTCGTTTTGCGACAGGGGTACACGCTTCGTGTGTGAAATGCTTTTTTAAAATTCTCAGCATCGACTGCGACTCTATAACGAAGGTCCCTTGTTGGTCTCACAGACTTCGGTTCAATTTCCGAATCTCAATTACGCGACTCTGTAAGCTTTTTACTTTACTACATGTGCTCGCCGGTACTCGTTATCAAACCATGAATTTCGTTGTCGGCATCAGAGGCGGCATCTCTAATGGTTTTTCGGGAGTGTTGTCACTGGACTTCGCTACTTATTGCTGGCGGCAGTGAGGTGCATTTCAGAGATTAAGAAATTCCTCACTGCATTAGCCTAACTTTGCACTATTCGCTATATCCGCAATTATACATTAGCTACAAAAATGTATTAGTACCCGGGGATGTTGGCTCCTCGGAACGTTTGGACATCCATAATACTGGAGGCAAGACACTCCTCCACACTCGATCACAAGTCCCCTTGTGAATATCGATATGTGGAAACCGCGTGCTAGCTACGACAATGTTTCGCCCCGCCGCAAAGTCGATTAGCCTGAATAAGTCATGGGAGGCGGTATCGCGTACAATATACCTTCCGCCTCTCTTCCTAGCCTTATATTTGAATCGCCGAAGATAATTTTAGCGTCCTAGTAAGGGCATTGCTCATAGGTCGTGTTCAAGGGTTCTTTAGTGTAGTCCTCTTTCTCTTCTGAGAAGGCGTGCGCGCATAGAAGGGTAATTTGGGCAACTTTAGACCTGATATGGATTGCTACGAGACGCTCGTTCACATGCCGAAAACTCAAGACTTTCGCCTAAGTCTGCTTCCAACTATAAGTTCGCATCAAACTAGGGTCAGTCTCGGGCCTCCGCTAGTTGTTCGACGGCATATGGCCTATTAAAAGGCCAAACATTCCATGTGCGTATCCGAATTCGTTATTTTTAATTCATTTGCATGGTAGATCCGTCCCTATTCGAGGCTTGTTTATGTCGAAACTTTCGTCTTATTGACATGCCCGGGCAATTATGCTGGCGGCCGGTTAGATCGAAGCCAGAAACTCGTTTGGGGATACGAGAAGTGTCGTTGGTTCATAATGGGCTCATTTGTCGCCATATCTTCTGCAAGGTCCTAAGTTAGACTCAGAAATCCTTACGTGCCTTAGTTCCAAATATGTTGGAATAGCCCGGTTAAGGTCTCATTTGTTTTGTTTTGGGATTCTTTTTCGCCGTTGATTCCATCCGGGGAACTCATCCGTTGTCCCGTTCATAGTTCTGCTTTTCTTGTCTGTTGGTTAGCATCCGCGCTTATAAGTTAGGAAGTCAAGTTCGGATGGACACCGACATGGAGTTTAAAAAAGCACAATTGATGTACAATTTACGTATGTTAAATACGGGCACCTGAAAACCCAATTAAAAAAAAAAAACCAAAACGGCAACGCTGCAAGTATTTCATGCTCTTGCTTTCTGCACCCCTCTGTCAATTTGAAAACTAAGATGTGTTTCCTAAGGGAAGATAATATGTTGGCCATCCTGTGGAGCTTCTGTTGGTGCTGTTGATGGTCTTTTTGTGTTACATGCCAGCAGCAATAGTGGTGTTGATGATGGTGGTGCCTGTGCCTTTGCCTTTGCCGTTGCTTTTGCCTGTGATTGTGCATGCTCTAAAGCAGACGCCTTTGAATCTTCCGGCAGTGTGGGGTTAAATTGCTTATTTAGTGTTCAGGAGGAGCCAAAAACATCTTTACACGCACACCATCATCATCGTCACTGACAACCAGCCAAAGTTCTGGCCTTTGTGGTGTTCGGCTATGAATACAATTTTTCCAACGAACAAGACAACTTGAAAGGCAGAGGTCGAAGTTGGAAGTTAGAAGCAAAGCTGAAGCTTTTATGTGTCCTGCTTCTGGTGGTGATAATGATAAAAAGGATTTTTGTAATTACAATGACTGTTTTGTGCGAATCTGCGTTGGCGAGGGTGGTTGAGGGCGGACGATACCAGTGCTTGGATGACTAGCATTTTAATTATTCCTGATTGTGTTGGTTTTATTTGATTACATACACCACTACGCGAAGCGAACCAAAGTAACATGGCTTAGAACTTTCACAAGGACGTAGTTTTGTGTGTAATCTTCTGTTATTATTGTCGTATTTTCGTTTCGTTTTTGTTTTATTTCATTTTCGACTTCATTCTCTTTTCTTTGTGAAGCAAGATTGCCACCGGCCACCATAAGAGGATGAAAACAAATTTTGTTTAGTTAACTTCAGAGAAAGAGGACAAGTCGGTATGGTACCCAATTTTCTTGTGGCTGATAGTCGCTTTTATCACTAAGCTAAGAATTGTGTGCTGGTTGGCTGTTTTTATGGGAAAGTTGGTGGTAATTTTTGTTCTGCACAAACATGACATTTAGAACGAGCGATAATGATTTAACATAAAAAGGACATTTCACGGTTAAGTACAGCAGTCGGGTGAATGAATGAATGAACGAATGATGAATGCGTAGCTGTTGTAAAATATCATTTGTTTTATGTGATTTTTATACTTTGCGGGCGTAATTTTGAATTTAGATTGTAAATCTCTGGAGATTTTTATGCGAACTAGGACTTTGTTTAAGAGACAAAGCCAACAATTAGCTACCCCGAGTGGTTTACTGGTGCAAATTTATAACCTCAAGTACATATCTCTAGTACTAGCTCCACATTTAATCTGAAAATTTGCAATTTAAATGTGTTTGAATCATAGAGAGGGAGATAGCTTAGCCAATGAAACTTGGTTTGTTGAGAAAAAAAGGACGAACACTTGAAACACTTCTAGTAAGCCCTAATTCATCGCCTCTTTGAAGTAACTCTTGGTAGTTTCCTTAGAGATTTTAAAGTCTGATATATTGGTTAAAATGGGTCTATCTGCACCGGAAAAACAAATCATCAAAAACATCGAAACGACGACTTACGACTCCGATATGGATGGATACTTTACTGACCAAAGAAGTGGGATAGAATTTGTGGAATGAATTACCATCGTAGGTCACTATTTGTTCCCATCTTTCTGACAGCATACAGATGATTACCGTTGTCCTGAATCAAAATAACTTTGGAATCAAACTATTCCAAATGTGGGTTCCTCCATGTAGCCCTTTGATGGCAGCTAGACCTTGGTTGGATGAAATGTCGTTGAGCGCCTCCTGATTTTCAAGGAATCACGAAAACTTTACGCTTTGAGAGAAAAGAAAGACCAAGGGCAAGAAAAATTGTTCGCCCAAAAAAAAAAAGAATCAGGAACACAAATAAGAAAATAAAACGGCGTTGGAGCTCGACGATCTATAAGATTTTCAGTTTTTCCTTTTTCAAAGCGATTTTCTACTGCACTATAAAAGGAGCTTAACTAAGCTTTTTCCTTGGCGGTTCTGTGTTCCTTTCGCGAAGGAGAAAGAAAGTCTGATCGAAGATAGTTGGAGTATTGGGACGAAGGAGGAAGGCTATGTGGATATAATTCCATGCTCATTATACCCCGATCCAGCCATACTCTGAATCGCCGCTTCAAACAAAGCTAGATATCAGTACCTTTGCGCCTCTTCCTCCGCAGGTCCCTAACTACTCCGGTGTTTTTGGTGGACTTCCTGTCGCACCATGGGCTCCTTATTCTTCGTCAGTCTTCCTACTGTCCTAAGGGCTTTACCGACCGAACCTCGTTTGCCTTTGAGGAGAAAGCCGCCCGTAAACCTACGTGGGTTACTTTCCGAGGTCTATTGTCGGTGGGCCACTGGCTGATGCGGCCATGCCTATCAACTACCTCAGTCAGAGCTTGGTGTTCCCACTCATAAGAAAAGAGGGACCGAAAGCATTTGTATAGGAGGAGAGTCAGCCTTGTTGGAACACGTATACCGCATCGGAAAAACTCTTCATCTTCTGAAGCATCCACGAATACACTCAATTTTTGGTATCTTCTTACAATGTGAAGTGTTGCTCAGACACGTCATGAGCCATCGATTGGAACAAGTGATAATAATCGTCTGGTGAATATGGGGGGTGTTGAAGAAATTCCCAGTTGAGTGTTTCAAAGTATTTTTGACCGCGCCGCAACTTGTTGACGAGCATTATCTTGCAGGAAAATAATTTTGTTGCATCTGGAATAGTGGTGAGCGTATTTTTCCTAGAGTGCTCGGCCAAATCTTTTCAATTGTGTTCGATAGAGAGCCCCAGTAATGGTTTCGTTCGGTTTGAGCAACACATAATACAGGACATCAAGCTGATCCCACATAATACACAACATGAGTTTTTATTTATGAATACTCTGCTTGTCTGTTGACGTTTAATCATGGCCATATGGTCCCCATGATTTCTTCTTCTTGACTATGCGATACAAAAACCCCTATCGTTTGTGCCTGCAACAGTATGTCACATGTACAAAATCGGCGGTTAATATTTCTCGGCTTCAGTTCACATGAACTCAGCTTCCTTGCTTTTGAATCATTCTTAACGATTCTAAACGATGTAAAATTGCTTCCTGAGTTAGTCCTAATGTAAGTACTCGTACAAGTTGTTCTTGTATTTAGCATGGATCTTCCTCTACGTTCTTTATACTCGACGTCAAACTCACCGTTCCTAAAATTTTAAAACCACTCACGACAACTTCTCTGAGCCTCACTATATGCTTCTACAAGTAATCGATGTGCATCAGCTGCAGATTTCTTGAAACTGAGGTAGTACATCAAAAGTTCCCGCGTATCACATTTATTCGGTTTAAAATTCGTATATTCGTATGGGTCCGTATGGGTTAAACTCTAGATCAGCATGGTCGGCCAGCAGGTACACGCCAAAACATCACAACTGTGAGCGAAAGTGTTCGAAACCAACCAGGCATTTCAATTCGTCGCCGAAGTCAAAAATAAGGTCTCACTTATGGCACTTTACGGTGAATTTTAAAAGATGATTTTCATTGGCAATAAAATCCAGATTACACAAGGATTGAAGCCTTTGGGCCATCTATGACGTTGCCGATTTGTTAACTGGATGTTGAATCGCCAGGACAATTTGACATCGAACTCGATCTTTTCCGATGCAGACCATTTTTGGGTGGATGGGTACGTTAATAAACAAAATTGTCATTTCTGGGGACCGGAAAATCAATGTTGACCGGCGATTTTTTTCAAAATTGAATGAATTGGGTCTGGACGATGTCTGATTTTAACAGGATGGTGCTGCCACCCATACAAGCCACCAATTAATAAATTTATTGCGTACGAAATTTGAAGATAGCATTGTTTCTGTTTCAAGATCATGCGATTCGAGGTCTTTAGATTTCTTCCTGTGGCGTTATTTTAAGAGTATTCAAGTTCTATGTCGATTGCGGCCATTGACCCATTTATTCTTCAAAAAGCCATCGATTGAAGTAAGCGAGCTCAGGTGATGAGAACACGACATCCATCGATCCGAAACTGGAAACAGACCACTTGACTACTTAAGCAATCTCCAGGACAATTTTCATTCCCCATGCAGCGACAGGATATTGTCGACTACGCTACGTTGCACCAATTTATACAAATGGAGATAAGAAGTAGAATTTTTTTAAGTCAGCAAAGAGCCGCTATTAACTCAATGAATTATGTGGACATCGTGGGGGGTGAGAACAGCGAGCTTAAAAAGTGATGGGATCACATGGTCCCTGGAACATCAGAAATAGCACCGGCGAATTATTTGTAACTTCTGCAACGTCAGAAACCTGGTCACTGAAGAACAATGAACACATGATTGAACTAGATATATTACAAAGCGGTCGGCCGACACCATTCCACGGGTAGCATACTACAATGTTTATGCTTAGCTTATTCGGTTAAGGCAAAATGCATCTAGTAAAGTTGCAAATTATTCAATCGGATCACCTGCAACCGGTCTCTTACATAAATCTCAGTGATCGGGAACACAACAAATATGGATGACGAACTATTAAGTTATCTAATTGAGATGTACGCAGAAAATTTGATATATCTTCTGGTATTTTGTATCCACTTGACTACAGAAGGTTTGTAAAGCACACATCTCTCACAGATATAAAACTACATTCTTTAGTGACGTACAATTGATTTGTTTGTCTAGGCCTGGACACATCAATGTGCTACAGCTTACAACTGCGAAGTCTAGGAACCAACGCATAGGGCCCATGATTGTTTTTTTTTATCATTCAGTAGCCCCAATAGCTATCTATGATGATGAATGGGACCATCAAAGGCTTGCTTACATACATATAGTTAGATATACCTTAAAGCTTTTAGTTTCTAAAAGATTTTTTGAAAATGTTGCTTCTGTGATAGTAGTAAGACGATGTATGAATTTCTCGAGATGAATTTAGGTAGAGACCTTGTGGGTTCACTTGGGAAGTCAAAAGCTTCCTCTTGCAGAGGTCTAAGTAGTTTTCAGACCAGCATGGAGCCTGGACTGACATGTCCAGGAATTTGAATTGGAATTTGAATGTCAATTCGGTGGACAATTCTGCCTATAAGTTGGTTATAGGCCAATCAATTTTCGTTCTGATAACTAGAAGGAACTCCATAAAACACCCTAGAAAGTGTGAATCCAGATCAATAATTTGACTGCTTATGACTGATTAGATTTGCGCAAGTACATTATGAAGCCCCGAATCTTTAAAGACTTATATTCCTTAAGAAGGAATCTTCAAGGAGTCCTTTTACAATTTTCAAGTTCAGTTCTGATTCTAGTAAAGGTCTTGAAAATTTTCATTTCAAGGCTTATTTTGTGAAAAACCCGCCATATTTCCTTCCCAATCTCGTGAGTCGTAATATTAAACCAACTCCATCGCCTTGATCATAGAAGGAATCTGGGAATCTCTGTCTTCAATTCGACCAGCTAGTGGAGATTCGTCACACAACTCCCCAAGTCTTTAAGTTGGGGAAATTAAGCACAGCTCCAACACCCCGGAAGCCTTCTTGAAGGATACATTTAGAGAACAATTTCGTTAATAGAACAGGGATAGATTACGTCAAGCGGAACTCGAATCAGTTGGTTCAAGCCCGTGAAGGGCTGAGGCATGAGTCTTCCTGTGCCGCATATTGCAAAAAGGCTTTGCTAAGAGTCTGCGTAGCGGCATATTGACACAAGAACTAAAGCCAAATGACCATCGTTATGTCAGACTTTCAGTACTTCTACTTCCGTAGAAGATAGAAAAAGATCTGGATTTCCATTAAAAATTTTCGTTACTAAGTCAAATAATCAGGAATAGGTGTTGCAAAGGCAGCATGCAACAATACTTCAATAAAGACCTCAATTCCTCCATATAAACCAACTTTTTTGGTTTCAGTTGCACTTTTCACACAGAGCATATCACAGTCTACTTTTTGAAAATAAGGTTCAGCCAGCCCGTCAGTCGGCCCTCCATCCATGGAATTTAACACCTTTCAACTCTTTTGTTTGGAAGACAAGGAACTTTAATTTGTAGCAACAAATTAGAAACCCTAGGCGACGTGCAGGCGAATATTAGATGCAAAATCGCTGGTATATTTGTCCAGCTAATTGAAATAGTTTTCAAAAAAACTGGTTCTAGTGGGGGACCTTTGAATAAATTTTTAAATCAAGATATTTCAGTAGGCTTAATGTTTGTAATGTATTTAATGTTTTAAAGAAATAATTTGGTTGCACATTAAGATTATAAAAATCTTATAAATTTGTACAATGTTTAGGAAAGGTTGAATATTTTACAATTAAAATGTTTCTTATCCCTCTCAGTACGATTAAAGCTATAGTAATACCCAACATATTCGATGTTTGAGTCCCCTAGCTGCAGCAATGGAAAATAGGTCAGATCCATGTTATTTCGATAAATCAAGATGGCTTTTGATTTTCTCCGGTTTAGAGAAAGGTTATTAGTAGTAGTAGTAACTAGTAGGACTTTGTATTAATAGTTGCACATCATCTGCGTACATATGGACGCTGCAGTGCTGTACAACATTATGGAGCTCGTTCACATATGTTGAATAAAGAATTGGCCCGAGTATAGACCCTTGCGGTACCCCAGTTGTCATCGATAACATTTCAGATGCTCGATCTCCAACGACTACGGATTATTGTCTACCCGTTAGGTATGAATATAGTATACCAATTTTGCCGATAGGGTAGAGAAATTAAAATGGCTTATAAGCTTAGAGCACAAGAGTGCGTGGTTTACCGTATCGAAAGCTCTTGAGAAATCGAGAAGGGTTAAAATGGTAAGCTCATTTCGATCGAGACCATTTCGAATCTCATCAGTTATAAATAAGAGAGCGGTTTTGTAGGTTCACTTTCTTAGAAAACCCGATTGACACGAGCTAAGCTGTTATTTTGCGAGGTGTTGAATTAATTGTGCAAGTAGGGCTTTCTTTAATATCTTAGAAAGGTAAGGCAGAATCAGATAAGTTGATATTGGCCTTTTTTGGTATGGGCACGATCTTGGCTTTTTTCCATTCGTTGGGATACACAAAGGTAGTTGAAATGGTATTGAAAATGTGTGTTCTATATGGAAGAATGACTGGCAACGACAGTTTAATAAATTTAGGGTGTATCCCATCTAACCCATTTGCATATGACTTACTGACAATACCGCCTCCACGGCATCAAGATCTGAGACCCTGAGAAAAGAAAAACTTTCTGAGTTTCTGCCGACACCAATGGATTCTTCAAACGTCAAATTTACATCAGAAGAGTCAGACGAAGGGCATGATGTAAATATTTGGTTGAGTGCATTACAATCTCAGTCATCTGGAAGCTTATGCTCTTGTTTGCCAACTCCTATTAGTCGTAGATTTTCCCAAAGATTTTTCCCTCCTTGGAAAAATAGACTTGGTCGTTTAGGTTTATGCAGTATGAAGTTCCTATACTGGTAGAGTTAGAAACAGTTGTTCATGCTTTGAAAAACCTGGGGCAGAAAGTTGGTCATGGAGGAGTGTTTTGTCTAAGTCGCTAGTGAAGAAGAGATCAAGCAGTGTACTGGGATTGTTTGAATGATGAGTGGGTAAGGTATTATTTACCGCGAAGAGATTTAGCGACATCATGAAGTCAGATAGGTCAGCAGATTTGGAAGCGTCAAGTAAGTTACAGTTAAGATCACCACAGATAACAATATGGGGCATGTAACATGACTGTGACCATTCCAGTGTGTCGACAACATTAATAAATAAATAATCAATCGGGCAATCAGATTCAGACTTACACATAAATTTACATTTTATACCAAAACGAACATAAATTGCAAGGCTTATCTTTGGCTTCAGTACAGTCAAGTACAAGGTGGCGCAAAATTAATCATTCAATTCCGTTTTTGAATTACTTTTTTACTAAATGAAAAAAAAAATGATTTTGAGTGATGGAAATCTTACACCCCTTACAATTTTTTCTGTTAAGTCGAAAAGATGATATCCACCAAGTGGCTGCCGCTAATGTTGATACACCTTTGTGGCCGTTTAATCGCATTTTCCATAACTTTCCGCAAGATTTCCGGTGATAACTGTTCGCATTCCTGTCGAATATCCTCCTTAAGGGCTGCGATTGTCTGAAACTTGTTGGCATACACCCGCGATTTCAAGTAGCCCCAAGGAAAGAAGCCTGAGATGGTTAAATCGGCGATTTTGCTGGCCATGCCAAGTCACCAAAACAGGAGATTACGCGACCAGAAAACGCTTCCTTCACAATATTCATTGTGGCTAGTGTTGTGTGTGCAGTTGCACCATCTTGTTGAAACCACATGTCTACCAAGCCCCATAAACCCATTTCCTGCAGTAAGAAGTCGTTTATCATGACCCTGTACCCAGTAACAGTGACCGTATTGCCGATGGCGTCCTCAAAAAAATACGGCCCAATCACTCCTCCTGCATGAACACCGCACCACACAGTGGCTTTGCGTGGTTGTAATGGGTCTTTATGCATCACACGCGGATTTTCAGTGGCCCAGAAACGAACATTTGGCTTATTGACGTAACCGCTTAAGTGGAAATGCGTCTCGTCACTCATGATGATTTTCGACACAAAATCGTCCTCTTCGTTGTTGAGATTGAAGATAGCCTGACAGCAAAGTTTAGCGCTCCATTGCTTGTCTGTTTGTATTCCGCAGCTGTCTAGTTCACAAATGTCAAATATGATTGACGTACGACGCCATTTACAAAAATTATAACATCTTTCGATAAGATGATTAATTTTGCGCCACCTTGTATAAGAACATCCGGGAAAGGGTGGTGGAACATTTAACCATCGTTCTCGTAGGCCTAAAGGCACTGCTAGATGACATCCTTGTAATTATTGTTTTCAAACTTCGATATCAGTACTTAATGTAATGTTTCGGGTCTTTCATACTTTTCGTTCCTATTGGCCTGACATTTGTTAATTCAAGAATGTTCGCTCTCTGAATCTTTCCTATCCTGCAAGCTTTGACAAAGTATGAATTTCCGTAAGTACACTCACTAAGGAGTAACATTATCTTCCTTGCGCGTGGGTTAGATTATGTAATTTTCGGAGAAACAAAACCGCTTTTACCTTCTTGAGAAGACAAAAACAACTACACCTCCATGTTATCACATTGTTTTTTTGTACAATTTACTTTGAAACAAAAGGGCTTACACAAGCCAAAGAATGGATTGCAGCACTCACCCTTTTTACCCCGACATTGTGCTTAGCTCATCAGTCACATTGTTTACAAGCAACACCTCTCAAAGGAATATCATATTTCATCTTCAGGGTGCAGCTAGGAGCTCTGTTCTCATATCCGCAAGGAGCTGCCTCTTTGCATTCTTGCCACCTGTGACAATGCGAAACCCACCAGAGTTGCTATAGTCCCGAAGCATACATGACGACCACCCCCTTGAGTGTCTATTAACAAAATCAAATAATTGACCAGGGCACAACATTCCGTTCGATGGGCAACAAGTCATCACAAAGTCACCTACATACATGTAGGCATACTCGTAAATATGTATGTGCATATATCGTAGACAGATTCACAAGATAGGTACACAAAGAAGGGAGAAGATTTTGAAAGCATTCAATCCTCAACCTCTCTTAGCCAATTGACGAGTCCAATCGACAACAGCAGCAGAAGAAGCAGCAGCAGCAGTAGTAGAAGTAGAAGGAGTAGCAGGATCCCATAGTCTCTTAAGGCTGCTGCTGCTGCTGCTGCCTGCAAACGATATAAGAGCACACACAGTGTGTCACCTATTGACACATTGACTTGGAAGCGGCCAAAGTGGAAGCAACCTTTCCGAAGAGGTTCTATTTGCTAGCCTCTCATGCACGGAGCAACTAAAATATGTACACAAATTGGTTGGTATGTTTGGTGAGGAACGATGAAAGGGCGGCAAAAACACCATTCGCTTCGCAGAGATTTAGAATCTCTTGTGTGCACAAAGCTTTTAAATCACATTAACATCTAACACCTATATGTTATGTAAGTGCACCCAGAGACTTCCATTAGGTGTCATGTTTCCTTTATTACCCGCTCCGTGAAATTTTTGGTAGTTTCACACGCCCTCGCACACCGTGCATGGTACACACTGAGCATTGTATACGAGTACTCGTATACGACTAAATGTGGATCTCATAACGAAACAGTAACCAGAGCTGCAAGGTCTTGGTTCTTCCAAGCGCAAGGCAAGCCCCAGAAATGGAAACAGCACTAGAAATACAGTGCTCCTGGATGTGTATCCTGGCTCGGTTGAAAGATGAAGGTTGCTGTTTTTTCTGCCTCCACTCGCTGGAGTGCGGAATGAAAGGAGACACCATGTTACGTTCTTACGTTCTTCGCTCTGCACAAATTATCCAACATGGGAATTGAATTTTCGGCATAAATATCATACATACGAATACGGATACATGGCATGCATGTACAATTACATAATCGTACATACGTATATATATGTAGATGTCAGATACTTTTACCTCTACATATATACCGAGTTTTAGAAAAGCATGACACGACGAGGTTAAGCATTTTAAACTTGCCTTGTGTGCCAGCGGCCCCTTTAATTAGATGGCAGGATGTTGGATATGTTTGCTTTCGTTCGGCAGGTACAGAACAGATACAAGAGAAAGAATCAGAAAAAGAAAAATAAAGAAGAAAATTAAGCAGAGAACATGATATAGTATGTTATGTGTTCAAATTAGAATCTGATCCAATTGATAAGGCAGGCAATGATATCGTGAACATTAATGGAACGTCTTTAACTGCCAAAAAGGGAATTAATCAATAATGATTTATTGGAAGTATCTTACTACCTGCTACGACAAAGATGAGCCTGGATTATAGATACGATTATCATGGTAATGAATAAATGCAGGATCAAGGCCACTCTACAACACAGTTCTTATCTTGCTCTCGTTATTGGCTTTGATGTTGGAAAAATTGTACTCATACCAACTAGACCTTCTTAAGATGAAGAGCATTCGAAGACTTTATTTGTCTATCAAATGCTTCAAAGCATACAACAAATCCAGGATGGTGAAGACGAAGAAAATAATCTGAGAGATATCGGGGGAGCTGTAGAATTCAGTAGAGACTTTGATTCGTAAGCCATGCAGAGGTGAGTAATTCTAATTGATTCAAAATGAGGACAGATATAGGAGTTCAAATAGACCGAATACTGATAATTAGTACGTTATCTGAGCTTAAGTCGCTGTCAATGTTGAGAAAATAGAAAGACAATTTCTACAGACTGTTCTCATAAAGGCGGTGATGGTCAATATACCGTTTATAGGCAGAGAGCCTGTTGAAGACCATTAAAGATTTCGTCGCCTTGATCTGGGAGTAAAGGTCTTATATAGTTGCTGGACATGATATGTTTGGGAATATGCACAAGTTTCCGGAATTCTTCAATAAAACGAAAAAGGTTCAATTATTCATCGATATTCTTTAATTCCCTTCAAAGTAATCTCCATTGCAAGCAATACACATATTCCAACGCGCCAAGGAACCATGTCAGGTGAATACGGAGCTTGCGAAATGGTATGAACGTTGTTTTTGATCAAATTGTCGCATCCCAGATAAAATGTGTGAGCCGGTAGCGTTTTACGACCAAGATTTCCTCCAAACGCTCTAATACGCTCACGTAATTCTCCTTATTTACAGTGTGGCCTGGAGGAAGCCATACAGAGTGGATCATACCACGGCAATCACAGAAATCGGTCAGCAAAGCCTTGACTTTGGATCGACTCTGTAGTGGTTTTTTTGGGTTTTGGCTCGCCTGAGAAGTGTCATTCCGATGATTGTAGGTTAGTTTCGATGGCATATTCATAGTCTCATGTTTCGTCGCTGGTAATGCTGACATTTGCGCCCAAAGAAATAATTTCTTTACCGACAAGACTCCTATGCATATGCTGTTACGCTATTTCCCTGATACTCACACAACGATCTGCTAGAACAATTTTCTTAAAATTTTCGATGCATGCGTAAGTCATACTAGTGGATGGACGACGAGAACGGTGCGAACTGTAGGGTCTACTTTGAACTGTTTGTTCCACTCGTACGTTGTGTTTTCGACATTATCGATTCCCCGTAGGGGCCGTTAAAATTTTCAACGCTTCTACACAGAAGAAATAGAAAATTTTAGGCAAACTCTTTGTTCAACTAAATTTGACATTGCGAAATTAGCAGAACACAGCAAACACTGACTCGTTTTCATGCAAAAACTCCCGACAAATGTCACCCAAACAGATATTTGAGCGGCAGATGACAGGTGTACTAACCTAAAAAAAAAACGTTTGACAATATCTCAAGCGCGATTTGTTTGAATGGAAAATTCCAGATACTCTTAATAGGAAGGTTTGTGGTAAGTAAGCATCTGAAACCATTATTGAACAGTCTACTTTTTACATAGCAGTGCGGTTGCAGGCTTGAAACCTACCATCGATCACAAATTTAGGCTAAGCCGTATGTGACGAGCTATACAATGTCATGTCTAGTATAGAACCCCTGCCAACACCGTGTAACATTCTGTGACGTTGAGAATCGTGCAAAACTCACTGGCCAACCAAAAAGGTACAATTTTTTAAAACTGCAAATACAAATGCCTAGAATATGTAAACTAAATAAACGGTCTTTGATATTGAGTTTTCAGAGCAGGTAAACTCAAGAACGACGAAATTATTATTTACATTGGTACTTTAGAAAAAAGATACATATTCACTGGTGACATGGACAATGTATGAAACGATTCGCCTGAAGTTGTTAAGGGCCGCTGTAGCGAGAGTAGCACAATTCCATTTTCTTCATTATATCGGGTTTTCCAATATGGACTTGGCAACTTTGAATTTAATTTGTGAACGCACTCTTTCACTAATCATCAAACTGTCACTGTCAATTTATTCAGTAAACTCAACATTTTCACCATGGTAAAGTACACGAACGAGCAACGTCTGCAAATTATAAAAATTTTCGACCGAAATTCGGAGTCGGTGACTGCGACTTTAAGAGCGTTAATTCCAATTTTCGGTCGTAATTCTCCCCCTAGTAGACAGGCAATAACAAGTTTAGTGCAAAAATTTGGGTCTACATATTCGTTGTGTGATGTTGCCCTGTCAGTGAGACAACGGGTTGGTCGAAGTGTCGAAAATATCGCTGCCGTTCAGGTGTCCGTGGCAAACGATTCAAATCAGTCAATTCCACGACGTTCTCAAGAATTGGGCATCGCTCAGACCTCATTATGGCGTATTTTGCTTAAGAATCTTGGGTTACACCCATTCAAGACCAAGCTGACTCAAGAATTGAAGCCGATGGACCATTTGAAACGACGTACGTTCTCCGATTGGGTTCAGGAGAAGATGCGCCAAGATGGTGAATTTCATCGCAAAATTATCTTCAGTGACGAAGCTCATTTTTGGCTCAATGGGTTCGTCAATAAGCTTACGACTTAACGCCGCTTGACTATTTTCTGTGGGGCTACGTTAAGTCATTAGTTTATGCCTACAAGCTGACGACGTCGGAACAGCTCAGAGTCAACATTGAACATGAAATAGCGGCCGTTTCGGCCGAAATGTGTGGCTGAGTCGTTGAAAATTGGGTCCAACGAATCGACCGCTGCAAACGTGCCCGCGGTGGCCATATGAACGAAGTCGAATTCCATTCATAAATGTTTTGATTGTACTTCAAGCCGATAATAAAGTTTTTGAAATATCTCAATTGGTTTGCGATTTATTTTAAAAAAAAGTTGTCAAGTCCTTATTGGAAAACCCTTTATAAAGAAAGGAGCTGCTAAGATTGGTTTGATAGGTACAACGATTGAATTATATGCAGAAGGATGCACCTTACCCAGGCAGATGAAAGTGTCCCTGGCTACTTCAGATGATATACGATTCCGCATTTGGTTGTTAATCACTCACAGATCCATTTTTGATCAATTCCATGCCGCTGCGCCATAGAGCAGGACCGGGATTATTAAGGTCTTATAAAGGTAAATTTTTATTGGCCGAGAGGGGGTTTTGCTACTCAATTGCTTTCTTAGCTCAAAGAAGCAACGAATGGCAAGACTTATTCTTCGTTTGATCTCAGCGATGGTGTCGTTGTCTGAATTCATAGCGGAGCCTAGGTAGACAACGTCCTTAACTACCTCAAAGTTATTTCTGTCGACAGTGACATTCTGTCTCAGATGTTGGGGTTCAGTGTCCTTTTTGCTTGACAGCATATACTTAGTCCTGCCCTTATTGACCGCTAAACCCATTTTCGCCGTTTCCGTCTCTGTACTTCCGAAAGAGCCACTGACATCACGCTGCTTTCTCCCGATTAGGTCAATATCCTCGGCGTATGCGAGTAGTTGGACGGACTTTTGAAAGTTAGTGCCTCTTGTGTTTGCGCGTAAGTTTTGCACTTTTCTTTCAAGTACGATGTTGAAAAAATCGCATAACAGGGCATCACCTTGTCTGAATCCAGTGAAAGGGCTCGGTAAGATCGTTACCAACCTTGTTGGAGCAGCGGGCATTCTCCATAGACATTCAGACGAACGAGTTACAGCTTGTCTTTATAGATGCTGTCATTCTTAAAATCGACGAATAGATAGTGTGTGTCGATCTGAAAATCATGGTTTTCTCCACGATCTGTCACAGTGAGAACAGGTGGACGGAATTATTGGTCTTCATCGTCCAGGTTAAAAGGTTTATTCTGCCTGCCAGAGGTATTTGGTTCGTTATCGCCGTTTTACGGTCTACAGAAATGATCTTTCCAAATCCTTATTATCGACTGCGACTCTACTACGATGCTCCCTTGTCCGTTTCTACAGATTTCGGTTCGGGGCTTGTGTCCGTGGCATTTTTTTTTAAAACTTCCGAATCACACTCCGGGAGTTATATCTTTCAATTTCCTTCTTTTTCCTCCTAAGAAACTGATGTTCGTCTCTCGTCTCCTGCTCATAGAGCCCACGAGCAGCTCTAGTCCTCCTATGCAGCGCCGCTTTGTATGCATCGTTGTGGTGGAAGAGTGAAGTTTAGAGGCGGCATCTCTGATGGCCACTGAGCTTTAATACTTGATGCTGGCGGCAGAAGACCTCTTAGAAGTTTAAGAGAGACTCGATTGGAAAAGTATTTGGCGATCTCTTGCGATTGTAGCCGTCTGACCTCGAAATTCCTCACAGGATTGGCTTGCCTTTGCGCTGTTCTGGATATCCAATCCGAGTCAATGTTGGCTTCGCGGAAAGTTCGCACATCCGCATAATACTGAAGGAGGGTGACGCCCGATGGTCTTGTTTAAAATCTCGTAGAAGGTATCTTTGGTGTCATCTTCTCTCTCCTATCTCGAGGCTAATGTTGGCGAATTTAGCCATGAAACGGATTATTATGAGGCGATCGTTTACATGCCGGACACTCAGGACTTCTGGCCTAAGTCCGATCAGAACCCGACGGTTACCACGTGGAGGTGACATAAGCACAAGATACCGTCAGTTTGACACCTCTCAGCGCCAACCCTATTTATACAGCACCCAGCTATCCCTTCCGATATCTATCTTATGGAAAAAAAAAACCTTGACTCGTTTGCTCAACTTGTGTTTGCTTTATTTAAGTATCAAATGTTACAGCTTTGAAAAAAAAAAAACACCGTTTATGAAGATATTTCACATTTGGAAGAACCATTAGCTATCTTAAATTCCTTTCTGCATTTTTAAACAGTAAAACATTGTGTACAGATATTGCCTAATTACTTACATGTAACTCGTTGCAGTGTTTTACAAGAATGAAAAAGATATTTTTCTCATCATCCTTATGTCTGTATCTTAATTATGTGACATGTTACGATGTACTTGTTAAGTTATCTCATCCACTCTGAGAAATCCTTGGAAATGTATTATGAACCTCCTGAAGCTCTTTTCGAATGTACATATTTACATGCATCCTACACCATTTCTTTAGCTTATCACAAACAAACCAAATACTCCATTTCAATCTGCTCCAAATAATTTAATGTGCCTCATCCTCGAAGCCAATATATTAAATTTCCTTTCGTCATCCGAAGGATGGCCGTCTGGGTTTCATTTATTTGTTCGGAATCAATTACTCACAAAGTCCGGCAAACCATATGAAATGGTTTTCATTTCACTTTAATTCAATATCTTGGTACTTATGACCGGTTACCTACCTATACATATAAAGGTAGGAGTATCCTGGGTAATTCTTCACAGAATTTGACCATCATCAGAAGTCGTTGCTTCAGTTACTCCTACCAAACTACGAGTACATATATCGCATTTATACGAGTATGTTACTCAGAATAAAAGGTTCCGGCCAATTGTTGAAGTTCGTCTTTTCAAGGATAAATTTCGTATTTGGAATAGTCAGAGTGTAGGAGAAAGAAAGGAAGAGTGTGAGGCGAGAGATTACCAAAAGAATGCACACAAAAACCTAGAAAAACAGGACCAGGAATGTACTAAGATTGAACTCGTTGCGACTTTCGTCAGAAATTAATTCTTTGACTTATGAGGTGGAAACAAGTTACTTCCGAGTCACTTAACTTTCATCCAGCAAAGTGCTCCCGTAGTCGTCGTCGTCGTCCGACACCACATAAAGAACAAAAGACTGCCACACCAGTTTGTTACATTCACCAACCCAACCTAGGCCAGCCGAACCCTAATTCGCATTCTGACCGCAGTTGCCTTCCCTTCTTCAAGGTTGGAAACGTTTGAATTTGAATGGTTAGGCTTTGATTTAAGCAATGTACGAGGTACGATGTACGATGAGGTATATACAATTTGGGGAAAGGGTATGATCAAGTTCGTCGTTTGGTGGGCAGCTAGAGGGCAATGGAAGGGTGTTCCAAGTAAATCATCTGGTAATGGCTGGGAGGAAGTCGTTTGTCCTTTTATGAGGATGGGTTTACTATATGTTGTGCTTTGTGCAGGATGTGAATTCTCAGAAGATTAGAATGTTGGAATCGATTTTTTAATTACCCGGGTTGTGTTCCAAGGCGTGATATGGTTTCAATAATTATGAGTTCCATAGAACTTTAACACATTGTCATGTGATGCATAGGAGTTGTTTAGAGAGTTCGGGATACCGATTCGGCGAAGTTCGCGGTGGTCTTTTGCGACTGCAGCATCTCTTTGAAATATCTTCTCACAGTAGTTCTTGGGATTTTCACATTCGTAACTTGCAACAAGGTGGCGATCTGAGTCGATGTTGGATGTGCGGAGAGTTTGGATGTCCAGAATACTGGGGCCATGCCATACCTCTATCGCAATGTGATCAATTGGATTTCGAATTTCATGATTCGGAGAACATTGCTCATATTTTTGCTTAGGAGATCGTAGGAACACTCGTTGGCTCCTTCGGTTTTATCTTCCGTAGGGGCATGAACACATGTTTGGCGTATGTTACCGAATTTAGCTACGACGCGGATCATCATAGGAAGCTTGTTCATGTGTCGAAAGTTCGAGATTTTTGCTTACTTCTGCCGTATGTGCCAAACCCTCCATAGTATGTATCACAGTGTTTCATCCTTTTTATGTTTGGCCCATCCTATCGCACTTCCTAAATAGCAGTGATAACTACATGATAGCAGCCAAGATCCTCTGCTTATTGCCAGGCTGTATATGGATTATAAGGGGTCCGAAATTTCCACGTGCAGGTCCTTGTCCTTTCGTTTATAGGGATCGTCAACAGTGAATGCATTTATATCCGAAGCCATTAGTTGGCTTGTCATTTCATTAAATTTCCTCCCTATTGGGTAGAGCGCCCATAGATGGCGTACGCCATGCTTACTACTTTCCAAGCAAAACCTTGCTATTTTGGTCTGTTGGGGAGCAACACTGGGAGCTAAAGCAAGCACTTCGCTACGAATTTGTACTGCTGTGCCAATCTAGGTTATAGAACTTTCAACACAGTTTCCCGATGAATTGCTAGGCAAATCCACTTTCACGAAAAGACAGGAGTAAGTGGTAAAGCCACTGTGTGGTTCTCATGGGGCTTCCAACTTTCTTTCCACAATCAGTGAAATTCTTAATTATGTCCCTAGAATCTACGGTGAATTGGGCGAGCTCTGCATAGTGAGAATACACAAATAAAACAGAAACCCTAATTTAATGATAAAAGTATAGGCGATTGTGCATAAATTGGTACAACCTACAAAGGCTATACTTGGTGTCCTTCCCTTAGATCTCTTCAAGCAAGAACCGGCAGCGATAGCTACCTACTTTAACACTGAGTTATCTGAATGGGTAAGAGTCAAGTTCAAAGGGCCAAATGAATTCAAATGAACTATGTAAACTCCAATATGGCCCATCATGTCTTTGAAATACCATTCGTCTTTATTTTTCCAACCAAAGGGGCAGGGAATAGGAACCAGGAATAGTAGAATACTCAATATCCATTTTACGGATGGATCAAAGAAGAGTAAAGGGATTGTCGCTGCGAACTTCGCCGACCAATTCAATTTATGATGCTAATGTCGCAAAGTAAACTACAGCAGTGTCGTCTAGGCTGAGATAGTGGCTGTAGCAGATATATCTCACGGAGATGTAACTACATTAATTGACACAAAGTCTGCAGTTGAGATAAAATCGAAGCTTGTGACAGCTTAAGGCCCCTTGCGTTCAGCGTAAAGTTGGTCTTTGCTGGGTTCCTGGCCACAAAGAAGTACCAGACAATGAAAACGCAGCTGGAAAGGGATTTCCTTGGACAATGACATATTGAATCTCCGCTCTAAGTACGCAAGCAAATTATGGTCAGAGCTCAGCAAATCCAGATCAAGTCAGATTCATTGCATTGCATGGATTACTCATTGTGTTTATAGAGGCGCATGCAATAAAGCTGCGTCTTTTCGACGACAAAATTTGTAGAGGCTGTGGTGAATTGAGCTGACGGTAGGCCTCTACTTTCTGTGCCACTGTCCCAGCCTCAATAATTTGAGAAAAAAAAACTTCAGGAAGAAACTACTTCCACAAACTTTCAGATCTATCTGCTGTTTCATTTACATCCCAATACGAGAAACTTTAACCTATACAATGATGATCAGCCCCATCTTAAAATATGCTTCTGTAGTATGGTCGACTAAAATCACACAAGAGACCGCCATTTCAAAGCTTAAAAGAGTGCATGTCTGGGCATTTCCGGAGCCTTTCAGACCTGCCCAACAGCTGCTCCAGAAGCAATAATAGGACTAACGCCCCTGGCTATACGCAGCTCAGCAAGTATGGTACAACCCAAAGAAATAGATCTTCATGACCACACGGACTTAAAGATCCTATTCTCTGAAATATCAAAACTTGACACGATTTGCGTGGTAGCAGACGGACTTCAAAATCTTTATACTTCGACGAAGGATTCTCCACGGAGATTCCCAGCAAAGAAGCATGGAAAATGGAAACGGGAGTGCGAGCTGGAATACACGGACCAAATATATGTTAGTTGCTATGGGTATAAGTCCTAGTGTATTCCAAGCTGAGTTACACGCCAACCTAATCTACGACTCTGGTATCAAAGGCGCGGATATTTAAGAAGCTATAAATCCCTTAAGTTCGCACATCATTGACTCCAAATCAGTCATGCATTGCTTCAAAGCCCTCAAAAACTTAGCTCAAGGAACAAGACCAAACTGTGGTGGGTTCCTGGGCATGAAGGTATTGATAGCAACGAAAAGGCCGACGAACTTGTCAGAAAAAGATTAGAGACCCCTTTCAACGGCCCTGAACCCTTTTGCTGCACCTCTAAAACAGCAGGAAATCTAGCCAAAAAATGCTAGGAGCACTCAATATGCATCTCGTACTGGCGGGAGACTTCAGGTCTAAGACAGGCCAAACGAGCCATCCTACCCTTCAACAAAAATTCCAACAGATGTATGAGTCTAAGCCGGACTTCACGGTCTAAGATATCACTTCCATAAATTAGGTCTTGTCGACTTTCCGGAGTGCCGACTTTATCTTGAAGAAGAAGAAACAGCTAAACACATCTTATGTAACTGTCCATTGACCTCTAAGGGATTCCCCTGCTGGTAGAGTTACTAACTTCATTCGGAATGTAGGAAACCTACTAGCCCAACCACAGCTCTGACAAACCGGTACAAAAGATCATTCAAGTCGAAGTGCCTTATTGTTGCAATTGGCTATATGTAGAATTTGGGCTGTATGTTGTCACGTGAAGCCCGGGATAGTATAATATTTCCCTATATCATCTGGCTTTTGGCTTTGAACTTATTATACCCAGCCATTGAATTACTACAAAGATATCGGACTGCTTGACCTTATTTGACTTATTTCTAAGATCCACCGATTTTTTTCAAAAATTCTGGCGAAATTCATCTCAATGGCAATATCAGAATCAATCTCCGTCTGTAAAATGTCGTCAAGGAAGGTCTCAAGTGCATGTTCAATTTAAGCTAGCAACGAACACTCTTAGGACCTCAAACCCTACAACTCTACTCGGAGTTGGCATGGTGGGGAACGAAGCTGACCCAAATAGGGATGCAATAAATAATTTTTGTTAAAATGCTAAAAGCTCTGTCAAATTGCACTAATGGTAATGTTCAATTATAAGCCTCTCATCGAATCTACGTAACTTCATTTCATTCATTTCCTGATACTGACTTTCATTATGCTACTCTATTCGTATTTTCATTCAACATCCAACATCCAACACTAGAACCATTCATTATCGGCAATTTCATACAACATGGCCATTTTCGGTGGCTCGACATGGACCTGCACAACTACCACTGCATTGCGACTGAAGCAGTTAATTATATTCATCAGTTTCCACTGCCACCCGCTCGTACAGCCCCGAATTTGCTTAATCTCTCACTTTAATTTCCTAGACCAGCCCAGGCCTGCGACCCTGCCGCAACGTCTGTACGAATATCGGTTTAGTATGCCAACTCTGACAGAGGTTGTTGCTGTATGGCTGCCCTATCGCCGCACCTCTGTACGTGTGTAAGGATCAATAAACAAACTTAAATTAGTCGCTGACATCAATGCCATCTAATTAACGGTTATTGCGAGCAGCACTGTGCGGCAATGTGGTTTAGAAGCTGATTAAAATCTTCCAACCATCCAAATACAACAACCCATTCAATTTGGTTGAAAATAGTGCGAGTATTGTGTGTTATAGAACCGCGTTGTTGTTCCCCTAACGAGAATACGAGTACAGGAACCTTTACTCTGATTACGGATGTACGAATACATACACAATCACATTAACTACAACCCCCCCACAATCTCTGTTGGTACTGGGCTCAGTGCTTATCAAGTAAACCATTTCGACGACATATTGACTTTTAAAGCTAATATCGTTCGTCGTATGATTACCTTGAGCAAAGTTTGTTCCCCCCCCCTTATCCATTGCCAAAACAGCAGCCCTTATGCGAACACCCCCAACTTCCTACTGTTGTTCTCAAGAGGGGTACAATTCTGGTCGTCTAATTTGATTTTAATAACCCTCGATGTTGTAGTCGGTATTGTACACCCCAATGCAGGTACTCGTACTTTTATTTGAACCTTTAAGTACCCCATTCGTAGCTTACCGTTAACCTAGACCATACGTTGCGGTGGATAGAACTAAAATTGTTGTTGCTGTTCTTGGTGTTATCCTCATCGAGGGTTGGAGACATTTTAAATGATCACCATCAAGAGTTAAGGATGGGTGCGGACCGGTACGAGTGCCAGGTGAATGGTTTTCACAGGTGGGAACTTGAAGGTGTTTCAGGGTTGGGCAGACTAAGTTTTGGTCTATGCCAACGATGATTTCATTAACGAAGCAATTTGGGTTCTAACGCTTTAATTGTTTAAATTGGTGCTTTGGCTTACTGTCAGCAGTGATGAAATATTTGCAATTCGCGGAAGATAGTGGCTGGGGGAAGAGGTGTCAATACCGGTTTCTAAGATAATTGTTATTTTTATTAAGAATATTAAGATTGTGGCTTGGAAAGAGTGGGGGTTGAGGCAAGTTAAGGAAACTGAGTATCTTGGGAAGAAAAAGATCCACTTAAACTGGGTACAGGTTCATTGTGGTGGCACATGGAGCATAAGGGCGTTGGATAGAAACCAAAACTGGACTTATAAGTTGCAGTTCAAGTTGTAGTTCACTGCTCCAAGTGGGACTGAAACTATTGGGCTTATTTGCACACAGCGCGGGCGATTAAAATTTAAAGAGGAAAGAAAGTAAGATACCGATGCACGTTGGTTTTAAATGTTTGCGGATTATAATGACTTGGAATTCAAGAGCTCGGCAGGCCATTCCATAAGCAAGTTGTTCGGCCTAGGAAGAATCATGAAGCCGTTCATAGGTCTTGTTGGGTGATAAGACCACCGATAGTCCATACCAGGATTTTAAACACGGTACCGTGGCAGTCAGTTGTCCCCCCCCCCCAGACTTCCGGCCGGGTCTTACGTGTAGAGGTAGTCTCTTTGTGCGTCAGGGTGGATGGGGTTCAACCTTAAAATGCAGGGAGGGTGCATCTGCTGGCCCTATCCGATGTAGAGTTTCAACAAGTACTGGGTGCTGAGACCCTAAGATTAGAAAGAGGTATAAAGTAGATCTCGACTCATACCAAGGGTGCAACTGCGCCCTCAACACTGTTCTGCATTAGTATTATTTCTAACGTAGGTAAGGGCTGGCTAGGCGTATTCTTGCCTCCATGGATGTATGGCCATCCACTGAAATTAGGTCTAGGTACCACAAATATCTTTCAAAAGGCTGAGTCTGATCCTAGATCTTATTGAGGGGTCGGCCTACAGGCGATGCTAAGAATACTACTGGAAGAGGTCATGTTGGAAACACTCTAAGATAGGATAGTGGTTCATTTAATTGGAAATTTAAGATGGATCCATTCCTAAGTCAACTGACAAACTACTGCAGATACTGCGTCTACGCGAATGATTTGAGGAATGTGCTTGAAACAAAAATGTAATGTTAATGTGTATTCGTGGTCGGATCCTGATTTGCCAGAGAGTGGGCTTACTTGGCTATTTACCAGTCCGTTGACCCGTATCGAACGGATGCTTTGCCTATCCTTGAATTGGAAGTGAGCCGTCGAAATCACCAACAAAATCTCAAACGGACTCCTGCCGACTGTTGTTGATTGGGCCTCTTCGACGGAGGTGAAAGATCTTTCCCGTAGGGAGTGTAAGTTCCTGCTTTCTAAATGTGTTTAGTCTAGATGGCAATTAAGATGGGAAATGAGCGATGTAGGCAGGCCTACTTATTACTTCCTTCACAACTTGTCGACTATAAGCAGGCTACCAAAGCTGATTTCAACCTCAGTCTGAGCTTTCTGCTAACCAAGCATGGCTTCTTAAATACATTTTTGCATAAGAGATAAAATAAAGTTGCTCATGCGGGGCTCCCTTTGAGGACTGGGTGTATGTTTGGAGAGTGTGTCCAGTCTAACCAAATGTTAGGGATTTGCAAGCTGCGGCCATCTTCTACGATCATGCTGCCTGCAATGTAAGCGGTGTTTTCGCTGACAAAGAGAAACTCGAAAGAATTGTTGGCATTTTAAATGCGATTTTCTCTTAAACGGCTTAGGTAGCTAGCGGGTTGCAATCATATATTAGTTTATGTTATGCAAAGTTGCGAAGCCTGACCGAATGCAATGTTCTGGGATCACAGATGTTTACGGGCCCCTGTTTCCAGCATGTCCCAGGAAATGGCTCCCTTGTGCTTAAAGGAGCTTCGACATCTCATGGCGACTGGTATCGACCTGTTTAATAATTATGGAACTGATCGGTCTGGTATTTTGTGGTTTGTAATATATATTATGAAGTAGAATGCGCATACGGGCGATTCGATAAATGGTCAATATTTCGGTGGATCTTTGAGCCCTTTAGACTGCAGTAGACTTAAGGTAGAATTGTATCTAAGGTGACAGTGTGGTGCACTTGAAAACGTCTGCTGTACAAATACTTTCTGATCTCTGTATTTGCTTAAGGAAGCTGGTGTCTATTTTAACACTGGCCACCAGACCAGAATCTTGAACTGTTAAAGGTGGAAGGCCTCATCTTAAATACGAAGTTTTTTTTATTTCTCCCAGGGTGTCATCCTGAACTAAACTTTGACCTTTGGAACAACATGCATTAGACCTTGATGACATTGCGCGATGACAACAGAACTCCTGTTGCTGTGAAATTATGAAATTGACTTTACCTTTATTCAAGTCTCATATTCACAAAATAAATGCTGGTGTGCCCCAGGGCTCCGTTCTGTCTCCGACACTCTTTTAAATTTTCATCAATGATCTCTTGTCTGCTACTTCTAATCCAATTTACTCCTTTGCTGACGACATTACTCTCTGCTTTTCATATTCGTTCCCGGATTCACTTCCCTGCTCTTCGGCTGTAGAACGGGAACGGCAGTGTATGTTAAGCTCATTAAATTCCGATATAAGCGGCATATCCAATTGGGGAACTACCAACAGAGTGGAATTTAATGCTTCCAAAACGCAAGCTGTCTGCTGTCGCTAAAGCGAAATGTAAATACCCAGCCATTATCCATGAATGGCACTTGCATTGTTGAAACCGAAAAACTTTCCATTCCCGGTATGTGTGTCAATGACAACTTACGTTGGCATAACCACATATTCAAAGTCGCCAAAAATGCTGCGAATTGTCTAGGTTTTCTAAAGCCCACTTTCGGACGTACCCTGAAATATCGTGATTCTTTCCTTTGCCGAACATGGAATACCCTGCCGAGCTCTTTATTTCCTAGTTATTATAACCTCCAAACATTCAGACCAACGTACATCGGTACCTCTCTTTCTTTCCTTTTTAACTTTCCATCGCCTGCGCTTTTTGAAATCACTTTAAGGGTACTAACAACCCCTTGAGCGCGCACTAATTATTAAAAAAAAAAAGAAGAATACTATCGGCCAGATTCTGAGCATGGAATGGACTCCCGAGATGGCTTCAAAACTTATGTTGGATGCGACCCTACAACAACCTAGGTTTCACCCTTGTTAGAAAAATTCGCATCTTTCTTTCGAAGAAGGAACGAATTTGAAAAAATTGGTGGGGAAGACAAAGTATCTGCGTCTGTAGCAAAAGGACCAGAATTTGCCTTCTTGTTTAGAGCTTCCTTTAATAGATGCGTTACAAATGGATTGTGACTGCAGATGGAGTAACTCCCCAGGTCGGCAGACCGAAAATATACTTTTCTAAAAAGTCTACGACATTTCTGGTGTCCCTTATTAAGAAAAGACTGTAGACTGATTACTATCATCGTAACGGTAAACTATTCTTTTCCTAACTAAAGGGTTTCTGTTAAAT
Source organism: Volucella inflata (assembly GCA_928272305.1). Taxonomy (NCBI): domain Eukaryota; kingdom Metazoa; phylum Arthropoda; class Insecta; order Diptera; family Syrphidae; genus Volucella; species Volucella inflata. The sequence goes on along the minus strand of OV743716.1, from coordinate 3,846,896 downwards.
TTTTTTTAAGTTCTATCAATGCCAAATCGTCAGTCAATGGGTGGCTAGTTGCAACTTTAAGAGCACTTATTTCAATTTTTGGTAGTTATAATCGTTCCACCACACAGGATAGGCTTGCTTTATTCACTTTTAATGTTCCTGTGCCAATGAGACAATGCAACGGCCACAATACCGAAAATATCACAATCCTAAGTGCCTCAGTTTTAAATGGGCCGACTCAGTCAATGACACGCCGTTTACAAGATTAGGGAATATTTCAGTTCACAATGTGATGGATTTCGCGTAAGGATCTTGGCGTAAACCCTAACAAGATAAAATAAACTTACGAATTAAGGCCTTTGATCATTTCAAGTGCCGAAACTTATCCGATTGGACCTTCCAAAAGTTTGAAGAAAATCCCGAATTTCATCGAAAAATCAGCTACAGCAGGAAAGCCCATTTTTGACTTAATAGCTTGGTCAAAAGGCAAAATCATACATGTCCTTCAAAAGACTCAATTGCATCTATAAGAAGTAACTTTGTGGTGTGGATTTCATGCGGAGGTGTAATTTTTCGTATTCCGTACTTGTTCGTCGATTAATATGATTGAACAATGGAGTTCATTATCCTGTCATGTTGGCAGATTATTTTTGGCCAGCATTTAATGGCCTTGAAATCAGTGTTATGTAGTTCCGATTAGATGGTGCCACATGGCATAGAGCTAGTCAAACAATTGGCCTATTAAAGAGGACGTTGGGTAATCGTGTGATCTCAAAAAAATAATCCGGTAATATGGACCCCTTGCTCATGAGACTTAACGCCGCCGATTGATTTCTTAGTATGGGGTTACGTTAGGTCGATAGTTATCAAGACAATATCGACTACGAAATTGCTAACGCTCCGGGAGGTATGTGTGGAAGAGCGGTGAAAATTGGCTCCAAAGAATCGATCCTTGCAACGAGATCGATTTTCATGCTTAAATTTAAAATGTGTACTAAACGTGGAATAAATTTCAGCCCGATAACTAAAATATTCTGTGATTTCATTAATAACAAAATTATAATTGTATTATGTCCTTATTTCGAAACCGTTTACTTCAAGGTGCTAAGCATGACTGACGTCTACTGTGACAGTGATAACGACACCGTGGAACGCTTTCTCTGTGAATGTCCAATATACGGAGCCTGGTACTGTAGGTGCTTTTCCATTGAAGTGTGTACTCATCTTTCTACGAAAGATTGGAAGACTCCTTTTTATATTCCTCCGTAATGAGGATAACAGCAGACAATAGTTCTTTGTTCAACTGCTCTATTCTGACAAAACAAACAAATTTTTCTCAGTAGATAGATTAGTCGATAAGTTCTTCCTCACAGAATGAACCTAAAGTCGGGCAATGTCATCAATTCCTTTGTACTCATTAACGCTTGATGTGAGTGAATTCAATTATAATATGCGATGCCCTTTAGATAAGCCAATTGACGTACTATAAAGGGATTATATGCAACATCCATACGGATTCATCTTGTTTAGCGTGTATCAAACATCAGTTTGGAACTTCGGTTCAATCAAGAGTAAGATGATAAAATCGAAACCGCAATTGTTAAAACTTTATCCTTAACCCCAACTCAGTATGGTGTGACTTGAAATATAACTGACTTAAGTACATAAATGATTTTAGTTTTTTTTTTTTTTAACTAAACAGGCTGTATAAGGATCTTATCAAGGACGCCATGTCTCAGGCAAACTCTTGACAAGTAAAAACTTTTCTTCTCACTCACTTAAAGTTTTCACCTTTGTTACTGCAATTTTCCCTTTGCGCATGTGAAACTCTTATCTGCAAAATGTTTCTTTCAAAACTTCCTTAAATATCCTTAGAGTAAGAATACAAATACAAATGTATGAGTATACAGAGTACTCGTATATCCCACGACAGGTTAGCCTTGTTGTTTTTATCTTTTAACTTTTCGTAAATGGAAGGATTTTCTTCTTTCATCTGGTAGAAAAAAAAAAAAGAGTTAAATCCCCATGGACTCCAAGGCAGAGGGCAACGCAATGTGCAACAGGAAACACAATCAGCGGGAGATGCAAGATTTTCTTTATTTTGTTTTGAAAAGGATTAACTTATAAAACAAACAAGATAGAGAAAAAAAATACGGATGCGAATATCCTGTACATATACGTAGTGCTCGACTGGTTGTTTTACAGAGGATTTTATTTGAGGAAGAAACAAAGCAAGAGATTGAATCTGTATGTAGGGGTATCTTGCATGCTCTGTTCAACAAACAGGAAGCAGGTTAGAGCGACAGTAGATGGTATCGTAGAATTTTCATGCGGATGAAAAGCCAACAGAGAATGTCGGGGTGGGTTACAAATTTTAAATTTTAAAGTTCTGTTTATCTAATTGAACATATGCAGTAAATAGTTGCCTAATTTAAGAGGCCATTGTGGACATTTACCTTTTATCAATATCAGGCTCCAAATGTAGAAACAAAATAGGTGCACGGTTTTCAATCTTGGGCTTATGTTCACTCGGCAAACAACAATTAATAAAAGTCCTTAATCAATGTAAAAATGGGATCAGCATTGGTGTGAGGACACAAGTCTTGAGAACCATTTGTAAAACCTGCCAGGCAAATGATAAGGCCACAGTACCAACGAAAAGAAAGAACAGGAGGTAAATGTTTGTTTGTTTTTTTTTTTTATTAAGCCTTGAGTTACGTTTTACTTATGGGAATACCCTTCTTGCTTTACTTTAGGTGGCGGCACAGTCCGGGTGGACTTGGGCCTCAGTCAATCAGCGCAGCGATCGTTCTCTAGCTACCTCCAGTTTTAAATGTTAAGTTTGCCATAGTCCTCCTGCACTTACATGCGCCACCTGAGTCTTGGTCTTTCCCAACTCCGTGTTACTCCGGTTTGTATTCGAAGACTTTTCGGACGGGAACATTGGTGTCCATCCGCTCTACATGACCCAGCCATCTCAGACATTGGATTATCACTATTAAGTCGAACCAAAAATTACCGAAGATCACTCGCCACTGCATTGTTTGAATGATAGTAACCCCTCGACAGATAGAAGACAAGCTGTACAATAAGTAAAAACGTTGTACAATACTAAAGTGCCAAATATTTTTAAGCTCGCTGCACAGAGGCGAAAAAATTCAATGGAAATAACCTCGCCGAAATACATCAAAAACGCAGACGGTCGTTTACTAACAAATGAAAAGGAAATTTGTGATCGGTGGCTTGAATACTGCAAGGAGTTGCTTAACAAATAGTTTCCACGTGATATCGTGCCGACAGCTGGTCTATTCGAGGAGGAAGTTTCGGACGTTTCAATCGAAGAAATAAGTATAGCAATCGGAAAAATTAAGCGGGGGAAAGCGGCGGGACCAGACAGCATTCCATCAGAGTTTTGGTCGAAGATGGAGGGGATCGGCAACGTTTGGCTATCGAAACTTTTAAATAAACTAAAATGTGGACAACCTATGCCGAATCAATGGAGAAGTAGCTTCTTGGTTCCATTATACAAAGGAAAAGGCGACACTCGAGAATGCAAAAACTACCGTTCAATCAAGCTTATGTCACACACAATGAAAATCGTCGAAAGAGTCTTAAACGAACGTCTTCAGCAAATAATAAAGCTCGATAATAGCCAGTGTGGATTTGTTGAAGGAAGATCGACGGTGGACGCTATCCAAAGCCTACGAATAATAATGGAAAAGCACCGAGATTCGTCTAAGGATTTACACATGGTATTTATCGACCTCGAGAAAACATTCGATCGAGTGCCTAGGGATCTCATATGGGCCGCGCTGAGGTCTCAAAACGTACCGGAAACGCATGTTAGAATATTACAAGACATGTGCGGAAACGTGAAAACTGCGGTTAAAAGCTCTGCTGGACTAACAAGAGAATTTCCAGTTAATGTCGGAGTGCATCAAGGAAGCGTACTTAGCCCTTTCCTCTTTAACGTAGTATTCGACTATCTTTTAAAAGACTGCATGCGCGAAGCAAATGTAACGCCAATTCTCTTCGCTGACGACGCAGTTATACTTAGCGATAACGTCGAAGATTTACAGAATGCCTTAGATTCATGGAAAAATGCGCTAGAGAGAAACGGGTTTAAAATAAGTCGTTCAAAGACGGAGCATTTGACGTGCCCATTTGCGCATCCGTTGCGACCTGTTCCGGATATAATGTTAGACGGAATAGCTCTTCCGAAAAGCACTATCTTTAAGTACTTAGGATCAATCGTTAACATGGAAGGGAAATGTGACGTAATGACGACGACGTAAACCACAGAGTGAGTGTGGGGTGGATGAAATGGCGGGAAGATTCGGGAATCTTTTGCGACCGAAAATTTCCACTTAAATTTAAGGGGAAACTCTACACTACGGTTGTGAGACCAGCTCTTATGTACGGTTCTCAGTGCTGGACAATGTACGAAGCCGAATGACATCGTTTGCGTGGAAGTTTTGGTAAAATCAATAGACTCATTTTTGTCTAAATGGATATGTCAATAAGCAAAAGCTGTAACACCCCGATAAAGACACATTTTGTTGCGGTTTGTGGACTGGTGGAATCAGCGGACCTTACTTTTCCAACAAATTAAGCTAATCAACGTGTTAGGGCCAGATGAACTCACTATAGAGACATGATTAGTGACATTTTCCTTTCCCGATTGAATGGCATGAATATGGAAGAGGATAGCCCCACGTAACATACATAAAATGAAATATTCAACTTATTGAAGGAAATATTCGGTGAAGGCATAGTTTCGCGTTATAGACCTGTAAATTGCCCTTAAAGATCTTGTGATATGATGCCTTTTGAATATATTTTTGGGGATACCTAAGGTCGCTTGTCTAAGTAGAACAACAATAACAGAAATTCACGCATTAGCAACCAGCATTCTTGAGGACATACCATATTGCCAAAAATGCTTGATAGGTGTTCGAAAGCTTAAAAACAAAATGACGGCAGCGGAAATTAAATAGTTAAGGATGTATCGTGGAGTCAAAAAATGTGATTTCATTAGGTATACGCGTTAAAGAGGAAGTCTATATATAAAGAATTCGGTAACCGAACAGCTTGAGGCGAATAGAATAAGCTGGTATTGCCAAGTTCAAAGAAGATCTGCGGAAAATCCAGTTAAAAAGGCACTATCAACTACGGTCACTCCAACTGTAAGAAAACGAGGTTGGAAAAAGCATTCCTGGATTTCTCAGATGGCAAATGCGCAACAACATCTGGGGCTAACCACTGAAGCGATCCAGGACCGAGCAGTATGTAGACGCTTTCTGCGACATTAGCCAACCCCATAAGCGGAGCATCAACGATGCAGTAAAAATAGGAAACTCGTTACGCATAAGTTCGTAGCGAGGAAAGGGTTAATAAAACGACAAGAAGAAGAAGAAAATAGTAACTCCTCGGAACGTTCGGACATCCATAATACTGGAGGAGTTCTTTGATTGATCAGGAGTTCTTTAAGTCCCCTTGTGGATATTGAGATGTGGGAACCGCGTGATAGGATGTTATGATATAGGATGTTAGTCCCATTCAAATTTGAATAGCCTAAATTCGTTATCGGAAGAACTACACTGACTATACCTTCTGCTAGCACTACCAAAGATGGCCTCTCTTCCTAGCTCTGCATTAAAATCGATCGTCATAGGCCATAGGTCTTAAGAGCTATAAAAGCTATGTTTGGTGTCGCCATCTTTCTCGTCTGTGGGCAGCATTCAGCGCTTGCACTTATAGGCTTGGGAAGTTGAGTACGGATGGACGTCGACCAGGACCTGATTGTTCCCATTCAGAGATAAAATAAGCACAATTTATTTGTCGACTTGGTTGCGGACCTGTCCAAGTTTAAAGATTCCAATTGCATTCTATTCTTGGTGGAGGAATAGCCTGATCTTTGAAGTAGGGTGTCTTGTGTGTATCACACATATTTTTCAAAGGTTCAGATTCAGGCGAATCTGAATCGTTTTAGTGAATAAGGGGAATTGAGGATCTTAAGTTATCTGTTTTAAATTGTAATACCATTGGCAGTTTGAGGCAAGTCATTTTCGTGACTACTTTTGGGGCGATAGAGATTTCTTAACGAATTTTACAAGGTCGATGGTTTTTGCGGAACAAGAATTACCTAGGCTGTAGTTCCAATCTGATAGGAGGCAGACAGGGCAGTCGCAAAGGAATGTTTCAACCCTTACCTGGTCATTGCGTACGACTTTAAATAGCAGAGTATACATTGACCATATTTGTGAGCGGCGCAGTTTCTTAATCGGATATTTTAAAACTCAGCGTGATTCTGTATTGTTTGGCTTTTGTGATGCTTGTATGCCTTGTAAATATGTTACAATCTTCAAGCAGAGTATCATGTCCGATGCAATGATATTACAACTCTTGCTGCAGAAGAAATACGAGATTGGGTTTCTCTATGCTCAGAAGAGGCTTCGGCCAGAATCTGAGCCATATAGGGAATGTAGTTGGGTCGGATAGCACCAAACCCGATTTAGGACGTGCCGCTGCTATCCTGTTGGAAGGTTTTAATGTTAGATTCCGCAAAAATTTACGTCTGTCTTCCTGATGGCAACAAACTAAATTGTGTAGAATCGGCGGAAGAAAGGAAGAACTAGCATCTGTAGCGACAACGAAGTTAAAACCTTTTACGGCTTGAAAGCTGGTTCCAGAAAGAAAGATTCACTGAAAGCCAAGTCAAAATAGGATCGCCGATAAACTTGTTAGACAAATGTCAGTGGATCCTCGGTTAGAGCTTTCATTGCCAATTGGGCTCCACATGAGCATGGTTGCATTAGACAAAACAAAGCGTATGAGGGCTAAGATTTGGGTGGGATCCTGCAATCGATTATAGTAATCCGTTGCGTCTTTCTTTGCACTTAGTTGTGCTCATTCGTACCTTGGCTGCAAAAAGACAATGATCGCATTCGATGCTTGCACCTGGAAAATGTCGGACATTCAGAATGGGAAAGGAGTAACTGGCGTCGACCATAATATACTCAATCCAGTTAACGTTAATTGACCAGAAGATAGTCAAGTTATTGTATAGATCTTAAAATGTTGGAACCGAGTGCTGGAAAATAGAATGTCGGACGTGGCGGATTGCAGGCCGATTCTTCTGGTGACCAGTTCGAAGACGGTTTCCTTAGAAGAAGAAGCATGCCAACTAAGACTCTCTCCTCTGGCACAAGTAGGGAGCAACTGCTATTTTCAGAGTGAAGCTTAGTTTGCACTCTTAAAAAAACTGAGAAAATCTTCAAAATGGTTTGGATTAAAGAGGGTACTTTGACCCAGATTTAGAAGAGGTCCGGCACTGTTTTGGTCAGATTGATTGATTGATAGCTACACGTTTATGTAAAATATGTCTTCTTCATATTTGAGAATGTTATGGAGTGACATCCAAGTGTTCCCTTGCATTGGTACTTTAGTATTAGGCAGCGAACAGTCTTATTTAAAAGCTGGAACTAAATAAACTCTTCTTAGAAAATTTCAACTGATGCCTAGTAGCCCATGATAAATGGAGATAGTATAATATAATTTAGGATCCGTTAAAATGGGGACCGAAAGGCTTGGATAATTTTGACAACGAACTGCTATTATTTAAATTTTTGACAGGGGATGGGTCTCGGTTCAAAGCTCTTTCATATTTTCCGGAGGCCCAATTTCTCAAAAGTCAGTGCAACTATCTGGACATTGAACAAAAACAAATGGCAGACATGGATTAAGCTGTGAATGAGGGCTAAAACTTTGACAAAACGGACATAAAATCGTAATATACTCATAAGAAGTACAATAGATGGGACATCCGAAGTATCTAAGAGTATGCACCAAGACACAGTTGCACAGACTGTGCTAAGTGGAAGGATTTAATGGATCATCATTGGCTTAGAACGGTGTCGTGACGTAAAGACTTTCCATTGAATATCTGAGCACCTGCATATGAGGCCGAAGGCCGTCGGGCATATGAATCGAAAAGACGTCCATAGTTTTTTTTATTTTTTATTTTTATAATTAGCGGAAAATTAGGGAGGATAAAAAGAGAAGTACCGATGTACGTTGGTCTTGAATGTTTGCAGGTTATAATGACTAGAGAATAGAGGACGGAGTGCTACTGGCAATTTCAGCGGAGTACTGGTGGCGAAAATAGCGATAGAACAAGGTGAGGCAGGAGACATTACGTCGGTGGTCGAGAGTGTCAATCGACTGGGTAATATTAACATCACCTATAAGCTTTATCGCACGGTTTTGAATTCTATCTAGTAGGCGCAAAGATGTCTTGGGGGCACCTGACCAGATGTGAGCATTTTACTCCACATTTGGGCGAATGAAAGCCATATATATTGAAGCCAGATCAGAGGAGGTGAAATATTTCTTACATCGTTTGAGAAAACCTAGACATTTCACATCATTTTTGGCGACTTCAAATATGTGGTCATTCCAAAGTATGTTGTCATTGACACACATACCAAGAATGGAAAGTTTCAACGATGCAAGTGCCGTTCATGGATAATGGCTGGGTACTTGCATTTCGCTTTACCGACAGCATTGTGTTTTGGAAGCATGAAATTCCACACTGTTGAGAGTTCCCCAGTTGGTTATACTATTAATATCGGAATTTGATGAGCTTATCATACGCTGCCGTTCCCGTTTTACAGCCGAAGAGCAGGGACGTGAGTCCGGGAATGAATATGAAAAGTATAGAGTACTGTCGTCGACAAAGGAATAAATTAAGAATAGTGTCGGAGACAGAACGGAGCCCTGGGGGACACCAGCATTTATTTTCTGAATATCAGACTTGAAACCATCCAAGATAACTTGAATTGAACGTTCCGAAAGGAAATTTCTAATCCATTGAAGAAGAAATTCGTCAATCGGAAATGCACGCATTTACGACAAAAGAGCCTGATGCCAAACTCTGTCAAATGCCTTAGAAATATCAAGTGCAACTATCTTGCTTTCGCCAGATTGGTGTAAACTTTGGTTCCACTTTTTGGGGAGACATGCCATCAAATCACCAGTGGACCTGTTGCTACGAAAACCGTACTCCCGGTCATTAAGAAGTTTTCGCGTTTCGAGATATTTCATGAGTTGACTATTTAGTGATGGAAAAGCTTATGCAGTGGTTTTGCCATCTTATAAGAACACCTCTTCAGAAGAAGGAGAGATATACCATCTGGACCAACGAATTTGTGGATGTTAAGATCTTTAAGTACTCTTGGATTCGTTCCATTGAAGATTCGACGCACTCAAGTGCAGGCGGGGACAAAGCGCCTACAAAGTGTGGTCAAATCAGAATGGCCTTGTCCAAAGAGCTGACAGCTGACATTGTAAATGCGCGTTGGGATAGAGGATGAGGCAGAATTTCTAATGTCTTTGACGAACGGCTAAAAATTGTTACTATCTTTGGAACATAGTAGTATTTTTTGCCTCAGTTTTTGATCGTATACGCTTAACAAAGGCGTTGCAGTCATTCCTGGCTCGTTAAAATGTTTTCCGGTTTTCCTCTGTCGGGTTGGTTTTATAGGACGGAAAAACATTTCTCTCAACCTGATAGCCTCTTTACAGCTCGTGTCGTATCACGCCTTTTCCTTTGGTCTGATACTCTTTATCCGATGAGGGAAAAAGGATCTCATTCCAAAGAGAAAAGTCTCTGTGATCATATCAGCAGCGCCATCCACTTCGTTATCGAGGAAACATACCGACCAGTTAAAATTCCTAAAGAAGGTGTTAAGTCCGCTCCAATTCTCTAACTGTGTGGTCAATGTACGAGAAATTAGCTGATTTGACACAATGGTCCGACGAACCTAGAGGTGAGAGCACATCAACAGTGTACTTCTCAGGGTGAGAGGTTAGAAACAAGTCCAGGGTGTTGGATGTATGACTATCAACGTCTGGAATTCGAGTTGGACACTTACAAGCTGAGTCAAGTTGTTTTCCGCAGCGAAGATCTCAACACACCGTCCTTGGGGTGTTGTCTGTCCAAAATGTCGAAGCCACCCAGAATTGTGTATATTGAAATCGTCCGTAATAACGATTGCAGTATGAGGATACAGGGATACAATCCTTTGTATGGAGTCAGAAAGCGCATCAAACTCGTTGAAGGTCGAATTGCTGCTCAGTTTGGAGCTTCTGTGAATAGAGAGTGGTGATCAAATTGCTTACGGAGATGGAATTTTAACCACATGAAATTGAATTTCGGATTGGAACAGGGACTACATTATATTGGAGTTTAGTAAGCAGTACGCACGTAGATGGCGAGACCGCCAGCTTCAGATCAGAGTTATGTGACCAGTGGGGGCTGGGATCTATTTGTGTTTGTGCCAAAACAGCTGGCATGTATTTGCAGACGTGGATGTAAAAAGAAAAATTTAAAGATCGGTGGTAGGCACGGCACTCTGAAATCCTTGAAACTTTAACCCTTAACTGTTGGGCCGGCGCGTATAAGCGAGTCTGGCGTATTTCATGTTTGGGTTGTTAAGATTGATCCCCGGCAACAATCCCAGTTGCCCCGAATCAAAAATAACTTTGAAACCAACTGTTCAAATACTGGGTTCGATTTACCCACAGGTAGCGCTTTGATGGCAGCTAAACCTGGGAAACAAAATCAGAAAAAAACCGTTGAGCGCCACGTGATTTTTGAGGAAAATCACGAAACCGACAAAAAGAAAAAAAGAAAATACTTCCCGAAAAAAAAAAACGGAAACAACAAAACAAAAGATGGGGGTTTCCACAACGTTATAAATGCTCCGTTGGAGCACGACGATTTATTAAAATTTACGTAGCGGTACACTCGTCGCTAGAGTGACCCGCTATTTTAAAAGTCCCGAATGAAAAAAAAACTAGTTAACGGGTCGCGTGTCTCGTCTTTTCTCGAGATTACTTCGCACGCGCTTCCTACTGGAGTCTTTACTGTTAAATTAAAAAAAACGATTGCTCTACTGCACTGCACTTCACTGCACTATACTTAGCTGGTTTTGTGTTCCTGGCGGTTCCTGCGACCTATCCTAACACAATTTTCTCCTTCGTCCTGCTGCTCCTTTTCCTATCTCAATCCACTCCCTTTCTCCTTATCCTCCCTTTTTCCTCTTCCCACCAGGATAAACTATCTCACACTCGCGGTTTTATTTTAGGATTTCCTCAAAATCTACGTTACTCTACTTTTTTTTTTTTTTTTTTTTTTAAAGAAAGATTGCTTTTCGCAATTTAACAAAAAAAAAATTATTCGCACAAAAACTCTCGCTGACCCTCGGAATTTGCTGGTCGTCACAAAAGTGACTTCCAGTTCTTTTTTTCTCCCACAAACTCTCGCCAGATTCGCGCACTCATTCTTACCCACACTCACTCACACATTCATTTAGCTCTAGTGGACCCAACAACGGGGTTTCCAGCTACACGACTAGCAACTTTGCTAGTGTGTGCTCCCGTGTCCAACTAGGCCTCTCTCATTTACTCTCATTCTAAACTCCTCAGAAACTGAGTTCTCTCCCGCTTCCAGTGATAACTGGGAACTCCAATGAGCGAGTTTATGAGAGCTCGTGGCTCCTAGCTATGCCTAGCTATTGCCCTAGACATCGGAAGTCAATAAAAAATTGCGAGAAGCAATGTTTCTTTCATTGCTGATACCCGGTTAATTTTCCCCCATCGACTAAACAAAATTCCAAAACAACAACAAACGCGAAGGAGAAAGAAAGTATGATCGAAGGTCACTGGAGTGTTGGGACGAAGGTGGAAGGTTGTGTGGGTATAATCCTATTCTGATTCTACCCCGGTCTAGCCATTCTCTAAGCCGCCGCCCCAAAAGCTAAGTATATGTGTCTCTGTGCTACATTACCCCGGGTCCCTACTTACTCCGGTGGATCGGCGTTCAGATTTGGGGGGGGGGGGGGGGAATGGGGGGGGGGGACTGACCAATAGCGGGTCATTCCTTACATAATTACGTATTTTATTTTTTTTTGTTTTGTTTTCGTTTCGTTTGTTTGTTTATGTTGTGGGCCCTTCTGCCCGCCTGGTACTTTGTTGTGATTTTTATTTTGTTATTATTGTATTATTGCCTACACACCACCGTCGCTCCTCCGTAGCTCCCACGTTGGGGGTGTAGCTACCAAAGAGATCGTCATCTCTTCCCCCTTAAACATTTTCTGCATCCACATCGATTGTAGGATGGGGAACTCCTGGAGCCTTTGAGTCTAAGGCTGTCGTTGGGGTGTAAGCTCCAGGGATCGTCCTCCCCCACCCATCATCATCGTGTTGGGGTGTCTGGCTTACAAGGGCCGTCCGTCCCCACCCGTCGATGACTTTCAGACGTCCTGTCTGATGCTGCCCGTTGCGAGTCTCCCATCTAGCCTACGGGCTCCGACAACGGTGACCTTGGTGGACCTCCTGTCGCACCCTGGGCTCCTGGTTCGTCGTGAGTCTCCCTACCGTCTTTAGGGCTTCACCGACCGAACCACCTCGTCCTCCTCTGCGGATATAACCGCCCGTGAACCTATGTGGGTCCTTTCCGGTCTGTGGTCGGTGGGCCAATGGCTGATGGGACCATGGCTTCCCTCCACCTCCGCCAGAGCTCGGTCTTCCCACTCAAAGAAAAGAGGAAACGAAGGGAGAAGCACAAGGAAGAAGGTAAACCTTGTTGCGGGAAAATTTACCGCAACAGGGTTGGGTGTCTCGCTACGCTCAGGGGTTTCAGGATTTCACCCTTTTCTTCGCAAGGTCAGGCCGCTCACGCGACCTCGTCGCTCCGCTTAGGGTATGTCAACAACTGTCGGGCAGGCGCCTATAAGCTAGCCTGTGGGGTGGGTGGCTCACTTGTAATTTTCCATGGCACCACGTTCCGTTTATGATGAGTGTACGAATAAAAACCGTGCAAATTCGTAATACGAAATTACCATCAGTGGTCGATGCTTATCATTATTTAAACGGCAAAAACAAGTTCTTGTTAGTGAAAAATAAAAAAAACGTATTTGGCCTTATGTCGCTTTGTCAAATGACATAAGGCCAAATAGTGGAATTTGGCTTTATGTCATTTGGCGTTATATAACGGCACCGCTTAGAACTACTTCCAGACTATTGAACAATCCATCTAAGTTTTTACCAAATGCACTGTAAAGAGTTTACCTATTTGAAATAACTGGCATTTCTAATTACTATATTTCTCCCCAACCATAAGCCGAAATATTTCAGAACACCCACCTAACATTCAGTGTCCTTTATTTGTTCGCGTTAGATAAACATTTATCAAAACTCAAATGAAAAAAAAGTCAGTTGAAAGTAAATGTTAAAAAAATTATCTACAACCGTTACAATATTTATTAACAACATTGTAAATACGCCTTCGAAAATACACCAACATTTCATCATAATTATGCAGCTTTTTTTGACTGCACACCCTCATATAGACGGCATTTGTTTGCTTTTGTCTGTGGAAATAAAAACTCAAATTTGAACAATATTTAAATTAATTTAATTAATTCAGGAATACTTACGAGTATGTATGTTGAATCACACAAACCGGAGTTGCATAATTGAAACCGTCGGTGGATTTATCAGATGATCAATAATCAATTAAAAAAAAAAAAAACATTTAATCAAAATAGCTGCACGCAAATAATTGATTAAACAAATGTTTTTGTTTTTTTTTTATTTTATTTTAGGAGTCCCTGTCCAAAATTAATGGAAATTATTGCAATGGTTCTTTTTCACAGAAAATTATGTTAATTTCAACGCTTGTAGTTAGTTGCGTTTAAATGTAAACACATGTTTTGCTAAAATTTTGATAAGATAGTGCAGCATTCTCTTTAGCTGTTGACCGCTGTTGTTTTAATGGTTAAAGGTTTTTTTTGGGAGAGATGTCGCTGATCTTATTTTTCTCTGATTGCAAGACACAAGACCCTAAGATGTCCTGATTCGACGCTGAATTACGAAAAAGGCTCAACTCCATCCGGTAGTTGCAATAGCGATAGTCCACTCATGGTGTTTTGGGCCATGGATAGGGCACGGACTCTGGACTGGAGACTTAATTTTTTTTTTTTATGACCTTTTTACAATAAAGTCATTGTAAGGAGGCCAAGAGGAACGCAACGCTTTTGATGAAAATGAAGATCTCTCTCGTGGAGTTTTTGTGGAATGGCTTGATGGATCTTTAAGCCTGACGGAGCTTTTGGAATGTTATACAGAAGAGATATGCGAGTACACTTTTTGTTCTCCAAACTCTTTACAACTGAGTTAGTTTCTGAGTTCGGGATGTTGCAGAACGGCTTGGTGCATGGACCAGGCCCTACTGCAGATTGCCATAAACCAGATCCAGGAGTTGCTAGATCTTTCGATGCTGGAGACTTCTGTAGCTCTTCCATAGACAGGTTCAGTAGATTGCCCTGGGGTTAGGTTAGCTTAGAATGGCTATTGAAGAAACTAATATACTAAGGCCTATTGGCCCGTTGTAATGCCATCTGAATCTGTGATCTTCCTACCCAAGGAACCAATTTGAGTTTTTGACGAATCGAAGGAGACTTTTGACATCTTTATCATTAAGATCGCCAAGTCATTGTAGAAAAACGCTCATACATACGTGGAGTTCTCTTCTTTGTGAGGGAGCTGGACATGTACAAAGAAGATTAGGGATTATCTCCTCTTCCTCCTAGTCCATGGAACTTTTGTAGAAATTGTTTGTGAACATGGCAAGCCTTCTTGCATGCTTACCTATAAGACAGTGTCCAGTGATGACACCTATGACAGCGCTGAGATGTTTTCTGTTATGAGAAATCGAACTTTTAGAGCGATTTGGACCCAGCTCTGACCAGATTTGTTTGGTCGCTAGACATGTTGACCCAACAGTCCACCTAAGGTTTGTTCTAGTACAAGCATCCAGCTTTAGTGTTTGTTTGCACGTAGCGATTGGTATACCGAAGATACCTTTTACCTAGAATGGGTTAAGTGATTTCAATGTTCGCAAGTTCGTCGGCCCGTTAGTTCCCTTGAATATCTCTATGAACCGGCACCCAGCAAGTTTGAACATTGAACTGCTCTGCCATCTCCATGACTCATAAAGATGCAGATATTACGTTTTTCATCAAGCACGACAGGGCTTCTTAATTTGACACAATTTTCACCTGGAACACGCTACAGTGACAAGGAAGACGTAAGGAGAGGCTTAGTCCATGCATCTCAGCTTAACCGGTGTCAGTCTTGGAATCATCCGTATAAAAATGTATTGACTCATGGTCCATGAAGGCATCTTCTTCCTAGAAAGATCTAGAAAGAATGCTATTATAACATAAAAGTCTTTGTCAAAGCAATATTGAATAATGTTAGGTTTTCATCTTAATTTGCTATCGACTATTAGACCCTGATATTTCGCTGTGGCAGAGTAGACTCAGTGGGTACCGTGGGTTAAAACCGGTCGATGATCGGAATTTTATTTTTCCTACAAAGGAGGACAAGGTCAGCTTTATGGTGGTTTGTTCCCAATCCATAGCGATCGGCCCACAGGGTTAATTAACTGAGATTGTAGGAGTTCATAAATGGTAAAAATATGCTTTCCTGAGACGGCTATAGCTACGTCATCAACATAGGCAACCACCCTACTACCATCCGCTTCTGTGTATATCAGCGATTCGTTGACCACTAAGTTCCAAAGAAGGGATGAAAAGACACCTCTTTGCGGCGTACCTCTGATGATACGTCTTTTACCAGAAGCTCCCCATAGTTTGGAGTTGATTATCCTGCCAACCAACTTCAGAGTTGACAACGCCGTCGTGATTGGGGATGTGCTGACGTTATTGGCGACCATTGTGTATTCTCTATAGTGTAGGGATCATTCGATGTGGCTAGTCAGTGAATGGAGAGTCGTTTCCACCGACTTTCTTTACAGGAGCCATGTTGAGCCATGGATAAAAGTCTTGGATCGAAACTAGATTGTATATAGATATCAATCAATCGTTCAATAAGGAGACATACTAATAGATTTGAGGTCCTTTGAGACGACAAGAGAACATTTTTCGGTTTTGGGGGTGAAGACTACTCGGACATTAACTTATTTCCATGACAGGAGAATGAAAGTCAATTCTATGTAGCTTCTCATGATATTTTCAAGCGTTGGCAGGATGATATCAGATGACCTTCGTTCAATGCAATTAGTCTCTTGTGATCAGACCATCAATTTTTGCCGTGGCTACAGTAGACCTGTTCAAATTGTTACTAGCCTTGAATATGGAGCTGCCTAGAAAGTGGGTATTGAGTAGCAAGTTGAGCGATTCGTCACTTGAGGTCGTCTAAGAGCCTTCGTCCTACAAAAATAAGTCTGTAAGGGTCAAATTGCAGCTCCATGGCTGATAAAACAAATGCCGAACTCAGCGCGCAAAAGGTTGAATGTGTCATGTCCTGTATGGCTCGCCTAAGTACATGTTTTCAATATCAGCCCACAAAAAATCGGCAATCACGGTTCTGAAGTCCTTACTGTTGCCTAATATGGTATTTCCAGTAGCATTATCGAAACTGTGATTCTCTGTGGATGTTTTTGGCGGGTTTTGCGATTCCCAGATGCGTCAATCGTTTGTTTGTTAATATATAAACAAATATATTTGACGTCCAATTCGAGCTGCTGTAAGGCGCAAACTTAGAAGCGATAACGAAGCGGATGGTCCCTTCCCTTCAATTTTGCCTTGTTAGAGCCGTAGCTCGGTATGTACCATACGAAAACGGAGACTGTGGGTGGTGTCCGCCAGCAAGACAATCTCACGAATTTTTTGCGTAAACTTTCGTATAACAGACGCAGTGGGTGGGTGGGTGCTTCATTTTGTCATATTGAACTTCATTTCTGAACTAAGTTTGCAACGTTGCTTAAGAGTAAGACGATTCATTTTGCTTGCAGGCTTGACACTGACTGACAGTCAAGATTTCGAGTGGGATAGAACTTCAGCAATGCTTTCACCTAGTCCGGCAGTTTTATCAGTCAACGGACTGGAGTTTCGCAAAAGTGACAACTTAAACAACAAAAGTCCAAGTCTTCATCACTCCATTTAGTCTTCCCATTCCTTAAATTCTAAGAATCGTTGGAAGGGCAATGGAGTTCGTTTGTTCGGTTTAAGTGGGAGAAAGGTTGATGCCTCTGGTCTTCATGCCAGTACCCCCTATTTGAAATAGTTCATTTTAACATCCATGACTCACCTTTTTTCAATAGAGTATAAGGAAATTAAGGACATTTTGTGGTGGAGAAAATCTTCCTAATTTGACAGTCCTTCGTAACACCATTGTTCTTTTATAATTAAATTCATTAAACGTTTCCGGTGATTTCTTGGTCAGTTTGCCTTCGACATCACCTTTCAACTTCTGCTACCAAGAACATGTAACTTAGAAAATAGAAGAAGGAAAAATTAGCTCAAACGGAAGTCATCATTGTTCCGTCGGAATGAATTTTAGGTACACAACCGCCGAAACCAATTAACTAGCTCTTAATGAATTTACTTTGCACCCTTGTAAACCGGAGGTGCTGCCACATGGTTCAAGGACTCGTTGTGCACCCATGCCACTTCAACTTTTAGACCAGTTCAGTTTAACTACACTCGTAATACATACATACATGTGCAGTAAGTTAACGCAACAGAAATAAAATGGAAAAAAAGGAAACAACGACATTCCACTTCCTCCTTTTAGAAAAATTCAGCTCATTCTGCCTTTGGCTAAATATTTGCACACAAACTGCCATGTAATTATTTTTCCATTATCCTTCGAGTTGAATTCCTTTATATGGACTACGAGTACTCATACTACAACAACAAGTACAGGAAAAAGACCCTGTCGACCGTTATTATTGTTATTATTACTTCCTATCCTCAATTTTTATTTCTCTTTTTTTTTGGATAATTTTTTTTCCAACGCTAAAGCTTCCTAATTATTGAAAAAATTTGAATTTTTCGAGTTACAAGGACATTCCACGATGGTGGAAATTTGGAATGAGGCAAAAATACTTGTAGCATGTCTCTGTTTTATGTGTGTGGGTGGGGGGATGTGTGATACACGGAAGGATTTTCTTTACTGTACTCTTCGGTGCATTTGAAAGGAATTTTAATTGGAATAATTCCCCGAAGGAGGCGATTGCATGAATACGAATACACCTGGCTCCCATTGCACACATTTACGGGCAGGTAATTAGAAAAATGTGTACACGGAAGTGGTGCATAGCTTATAAACGGAGAGGAAAGGTTATGGTTTTACTTGGTTTGTAGCCCCTTTTGTTTGGCTTCAGGAATTGAATGGCAAATTAAGATACCGCTTGGCTTCTCCTTTTAGTTATAAGAAAGACTTTCTCCTAGATTGGTTACTTGAAGTTATTACTGTTTAGTTGCTTCGCTTAACTTTAAACGCCCCTAAAAGTGGACCTTTTTTAATGCAAAGCTAGGAAGAGAGGGTATCTTTGGTGGAACAATCGGAAAATATAGCCTGCACAACACCACCTCCGATAACGGATTCAGGCTAATCGACTTTGCGGGGGGGCGAAACATTGTCGTGGCTAGCACACGGTTCCCACATATCGACATACACAAGGGGACTTGGAGAACTCCTGATCAGTCAACAGTCAACCAGATTGATCACATTGCGATCGACCCAAGATACTCCTCCAGTATTATGGATGTCCGTACGTTTCCAGGAGCCAACATCGACTCGGACCATTACCTTGTTGTAGCCAAGGTACGTTTGCGGATATCCCAAACTACGCCAAGACAAACTAATGCTGTGAGGTGAGAAAATTCGACGTCAGACGGCTACAATCGCAAGAGATCGCCAAGTCCTTTTCCGATCGAGTGTCTCTTAATCTCTTAAGAGGTCCAGTGCCGCCAGCATCAAGCATCGAATACCATTGGAAACACTGCCAAAACGCCATCAGAGATGCCGCTTCTGATGTGCTGGGTTTCACTCGTCCACCACAACGAAACCCCTGGTTCGATGATGAATGCCGGCAAGCACATGCAGCTAAGCAAGATGCAAATAACGCGGCGCTGCTTAAAAAGACCAGAGCTGCTCATGAGCTCTATGAGCGGAAGAGGAGAGACGAACAGCGGCTTCTCAGGAGGAAGAAGAAAGAGCATGAGAAGCGCGCGATCGAGGAAATTGAGAGATGCTACTCCAGGAATGAGGTTCGGAAGTTTTACCAAAAGGTAAAAATAACATGCCGCGGAAAGAAACCCCGAACCAAAGCCTGTAGAGATGAACAAGGGAACATCGTAGTAGAATCGCAGTCGATGCTGAGGATTTGGAAAGATCATTTCTGTAGACTGTATAACGGCGATGACGGACCAAATACCGCTGTCAGGCAGAATCAACCTTTCAACCTGGACGATGATGACCAACAATTCCGTCCACCCGACCTGGATGAAGTGAAGATAGCCATATCGAAGCTTAAGTCCAACAAAGCTGCTGGAGCGGATGGCCTGACTGCCGAGCTCTTCAAAGCGGCAGGCGATGACTTGGTAAGGAGCAAACACCAACTCATCTGTAAAATATGGTCGGACGAAAGTATGCCCGATGAATGGAACCTCAGCATTGTTTGTCCAATCCTTAATAAAAGAGACCCTCTAAACTGCGCCAACTACAGAGGCATCAGTCTCCTTAATATCGCATACAAGGCGTATTGTGTGAACGCCTGAAGCCGTTCGTCAACAACCTGATAGGTCCATATCAATGTGGCTTCAGGCCAGGAAAGTCCACCATCGACCAGATATTCACACTATGGCAGATCTTGGAGAAGACCCATGAGCTTCAGATCGATACACACCACCTATTCATCGATTTTAAGGCCGCAGCACCTATTGAGACGAGCTATACAGAGCAATGTCTAGTTTTGGCATCCCTGCCAAACTCGTCCGTCTGTGCAGGATGACGATGGAGAATGCACGCTGCTCCATCAAGGTCGGTAAACACCTCACCGAGACCTTTGGTGTCAAAAAAGGATTTAGCCGAGTTGATGCGCTGTCATGCGATTTTTCAACATCGTACTTGAAAAAATAGTGCAAAACTCACGAGCAAGAGGCACTATTTTTCAAAAGTCCGTCCAACTACTCGCATACGCCGACGATATTGACATAATCGGGAGAAAACAGCGTGATGTCAGTGGCGCTTTCGCGAGTATTGAGACGGAAGCGGCGAAAATGGGTTTAGCGGTCAATGAGGGCAAGACCAAGTATATGCTGTCAAGCAAAAAGGACAACCAACACCGACGTCTCGGACAGAATGTCACCCTCGACAGATATAACTTTGAGGTAGTTAAGGACTTTGTCTACCTAGGCTCCGCTATAAATACAGATAACGACACCAGCGCTGAGATCAAGCGAAGAATAACTCTTGCCAACCGCTGTTTCTTTGGGTTAAGAAGGCAATTGAGTAGCAAAGCCCTCTCTCGGACAATAAAAGTCACCCTTTATAAGACTTTAATAATCCCGGTCCTGCTCTATGGCGCAGAGGCATAGACATTATCAAAAATGGATGAGGGTGTTCTTGGTTGCTTTGAGAGAAAAATTCTTCGGGTGATCTTCGGTCCCGTCTGCATTGACGGTGAGTGGAGGAGGAGATACAACGACGAACTGTATGGACTGTACAGCGACATGGACCTAGCCAGAAGAGTGAAGATCCAAAGACTGAGATGGCTGGGTCATGTAGAGCGCATGGACACCAATGCTCCGGTCCGGAAAGTCTTCGAATCCGCCCCCGAGGGACAGCGCAGTAGAGGAAGGCCAAGACTCAGGTGGCACACGCAAGTGGAAGAGGACCTCAGCCAACTTAGCGTGCGAAACTGGAGACAGCTAGCCAGGGATCGAGCTGGCTGGAGAAGCTTGTTGACTGAGGCCCAGGTCCACCCCGGACTGTAGCGCCACCTAAAGTAAGTAAGTAAGCGCCGGTCATTTGTAGAGGAGATGAGAAAGAATTTCAGTGGGGTTTGTATGTAATACCTAGTTTGGCCGCATGGTCTCTAATTTACCCATTTCCCTTGAAAATCGCCGTGATTCTGGCCATATCTAGGCAGGTTCTGTTCAGCATGTCTTTTGTTTAATTCTTATTGTAGGTCGGCCATATCATGCATGATATGGCGCAGTTAGTTAACCTTCTCCATCGTAGGTTGGCTTTCTGCATATAGTGAAAGTGGATTTGTGCTTTAACTGCTGTTAGCAGGATGTTGACACTGCCGCGAGGGTATCGTGCAGAGCTGAGCCCTGCCTGGCCTGTTCATATGCACGATCGTTTCCCTTTATATCACTGTCCCCTGTAGATGCTGGCTTCTACATCACAGGTTATCTTTGATACGTCGTGGATGAAGATGGCCATGTCGAAATCCTTTACTATTTCGTGTATCTTCCACAGAGCTCTGGTTGGAAATCCTACGAGGAAGTTTAAATTGAAGTTTAATTTGGGTGTGACTGCGCTATATAGAGAGATATAGAAGGATAGAGGATCTAGGAGCACAGTAAGGGTGTCCGTTGGGTCCTAAGTCAATGCAACCGTGGTGCCCATACCGACTGTTTTTTTT
This sequence comes from Volucella inflata, assembly GCA_928272305.1. Lineage (NCBI taxonomy): Eukaryota > Metazoa > Arthropoda > Insecta > Diptera > Syrphidae > Volucella > Volucella inflata. The sequence continues at coordinate 3,825,385 of OV743716.1, read as the reverse complement.
GGAGCCATTTTTATTTTTGCTCAACGCGTTCCACGATACTAGTGAGAAGTGGACGCACTTCGACCGTGCACTCGTAAATACATATGGTTATCTTTGGTTTAAGTCTCCACTTCTTTTCAAACTCTTTGCTGCAGGCACAGAAGGCGATGCATATCTTCCGTAGCCAATGTCCGATGTTGTGCTTGCAGTTAAACTGTGGTTCCATGATGATATAAGGCACCTAGCAGTGGAGAATAGTGTAAGCGATTGACCGTTAAGACAGGGAAGAATAAAATCACCACCCTGTCGAGTTTCTATATGAGTGAGTTGGGTGAATTTGTTGACTGTTTCCTAGTGTTGCTTGAATAATTCTTTTTCTGAGCATTGAGATGGGGAAAGTCTGTTAACATTCCAGGAAATCTTTTCCCCGGAAATGATTGAGTTGATATAGCTGTGGGATGCAGGTTGTACTTGCTGAGACCTACCGGGTGCTGTACCAACATCACTGCATCCAGCAAAGTGTGTTTTCACCAACAGTTCTAGGTTCTTCCCACAGAATTCTGTCCATCCCCCATCTGACTACTTATAAAACAAGAGTTGAAATGTTTCTTGAACAGAATTTTCCTTAGCCTGGCGGAGGACTTGACTGGCAATAATCCATCCATTGGAGGTTGGCTTTTTATATAGAAGTAGACAGTCTTTATAAGGCTGCCAGAAGTTGTGTTTGTAGCAGATTTTTTTTTACTTTTACCTAGATACGAGGTTTTGTATGCAACGTCCATTGCTTCCTCGAAGGTCTTTGCCTCTTCCATTGCTTCCGTATTTATTTCGGCTATGGTTTTTGATTTTGTCTTAAGGACATGGGCCAACTTAGTCCAATTAACTCTCTTGGGGTTTCAAAATGGTTGCCCTTCTTTATTATGGTGGTTGTAAGTTCCTCTACTTCATTTGACGGTGCTGCTTTCTCCGCCGTGAAGTTTAAGCCATTGCACCTTTGCTTTGATCTTGCACATTTTCCAATACAAGGGTCCGGTTTCCAGAATGCTTTTTCAATTCTCAGTGTCATCACCTCTTTGACAGTTAATGCCTAACTTTGGAGAGTGATAGCTTTTGTTCAGAACCGGGCTATTATTCTTTGTACGTTTGGAGTTGGAAAAAACCGTAGGTCCCTCTCTTTGTGAACAACTTGATAAAACGAAGCACATAGTGAGCAAAAAGTTAAGGACCTGGTCCTTGAGGAAGTAGGTACACTTTTTCATATATTCACGAAACAAATTCATTACCAGAAATTATCAGCGCCATTTAATTTGCAATATCCACCCTCAGATTGGAATGAAGAAGCGTCTAAGCTCAAAACTGCCTCAAAGTACCTCGTCAACGGCTTAATGCGAAATGTTTGAAAATCGTTATTCCATAAAAACGTCAGTCAATTCCCCAGCCGCAAGGTAAAAGCTACTTTCAAACATTTATTCGATAAGTTAAATCTGCTCTTTTTCCGTTTTACGGTTAAATCCATTTTCCAAAAACGAAAACACACACACAGGTACGAGTAAATGTGTTTCCTTCGAAATCAAAGTTTCAAACGTGAAAACCACATTTCACTCTTTTTATCGAGTTGTGTTTCCGTAGTTCGCATCCCATTTATAGGTATGTAAGCGAATACTGGTTCGGATGCCGTTTAGGGCTTACGAGTATTTTTTCGGTCTGTAGCCGAACGCGGAAGTTGTTGTTTTTTGCGTGCTGTGGCATGTAAACATAGCAAGTTAGAGGTGCCCAAAGGCCTAACATGCAGGGGCTTACATAGATGGTGGATGGTGGATGTTGGATGGGTAGATGCTCGATGATGATGGTGAAGAGCCAAAGAGACAAAAATTTCCACTCAAAATTTTAAAAGCAAACAGAAAACACCCCTCACTTACAGAGGCTACAGAGGCTCATACCATTTTTGTCGGGGTAGCTATAAATCCTATTTGCCCCGAAGGATTACATGCGATGGGAACAAAACCAACATATAACATGCATAAAAAAGCCGCTTACATTTTTCTCTGGCTCATACATACCATTAGGCCAACTGACAACCGACAACCAGATCGACGCCCACCATCTACCATATGTAAACTGTTCAGTATAGGGCATACAGTGCACACCACTCTCATGGGAGATAGCGTAGTAAAGTTGCGCCAGAATCCGATCACGAAATGTCTAACAAAGTTGATTTTAGGCCTGCTACCGTTGCGTTGTTATTACTTTCCAGAGGAAACGAGCGTTCTTTGCGCATAAAGACAAAGGTGACGGTGTGCCGGTGGTGCTGGTAGAGGAGGATAAAATGTTAAGCGCTGTACTTGTTAACGGATTTTTGCATGCCGTGGTTACTTAGTTTTTTTTTATTTGTTTTTGTAACGCGGGCGCAAGGGCATATTTCCGATTACGAATTTTGTTATTTTTACTTTGGCTGAATGCAAACATCGGCAAACATAATTCCATCAGGATTAATGGGGATTTTTATTTTTTAATATTTTCACAGAGGGTTGTGCAATTTCTTCTCTTCCTTCCCTTTATTGGCAGAGAGTGTTTTTTGCTGGGAAAATATTTGCCAACTTGTATTGATTAGAATTTCAAAGTTTACAGACATTTTGTTGTTGTTTAAATTTGGTCCTGTAATATCAGCCTTTTTATAGTTCACATCGAATCGTTTAAAATTTTTTGATTTTCGTTTTAAAAAAATTGAATGAAAGTAGAAATAAATGCGCAGATAGTATGTGTGTCTTGTATGTCCATGAGATAAACAATTTTTTTGACGTTTTTTGGCAGAATCCTATTTGTAGTTTGTTGTTTCCGTACATTCGCTTATAACTTTGTTAAGTTGCAATCAGTTCTATGAAAGCAGATTATTTTTAGTATCGTGATGATTTTTGTAAAGCAAATTTAGATGACAATAATTAGATATCGGCTTAAAGTTACCAACATTTTCTGTAAATGAGCTGAAATTTGCCAAAAACCTTGCTTTTCCTAGCAAACCAACCTGCTCACCTCAACAACTATCAGCGCAACCCTATCGTCAGGTACAAGGTAGGCCCTAATGTATGACCCTGCTTTATAATGTCGGTTGTGGCTCGTGCAGTATGAGCTGTTGCTGTTTCGGACACTTAGTTGCCTGAGGTCCCCTTTCACTTAGTTGTTGGAACCTCACTCTGCTGATAGAGCATCCTCATCGATTTTTTACAATGTCTATGCCTCTGCCCCATAGAGCAGGACTGGGATTATAAAGGTCTTATAAGAGATCACCTTTGTTGTTCGAGAGAGGGCTTTGCTAGTCAATTGCCTTCTTAGCCCAAAGAAATAGCGGTTGGCAAGAGTTATTCTTCGCTTGATCTCAGCATTGGTGTCGTTTTCTGAATTCATAACGGAGAGAAGGTTGTCAAAGTCCTTAACTACCTCAAAGTTATACCTGCCGACGGTGACGTTTTGTCCGAGACGTGCGTCGGTGTTGAGTGTCCTGTTTGCTTGACAGCATAGACTTGGTCTTGCCCTCGTTGATCGCTACGCCCATTGTCGCCGCTTCCGTCTCAATAGTTGCAAAGGTGCCATTGACATCAAGATGCTTCCTTCCAATTATTTAATATCGTCGGCGTATGCCAGTAATTGGACGGACTTTTGAAAGATATTGCCTCTTGTGTTTACTTGTGAGTTTTGCACTATTCTTTTAAGAATGAAGTTGAAGAAATCGCATGACAGCACATCGCCTTGTCTTAATCCGTTTTAGACATCAAAAGTCTCGGTGAGATCTCTACAGACCTTAATGGAGCAGCGTGCATTCTTTATCGTCATCCTGCATAGACGGACGAGGTTGGCAGGGATGCTAGTATAGCTCTTCTTACGTGCCCTTAAAATCGATGAGTATTCGTAGGTGGTTTGTATCGAACTAAAGCTCATGGATTTTCTCCAAGATCTGCCGTAGTGTGAATATTTGGTCGATGCTGGACTTTCCTGGCCTAAAGCCACACTGATATGAACCAATCAGGTTGTTGAAGAATGGCTTCACATAGTTCAGCACGCTGGACTTTGTAGACGATATTAAGGAGACTTGTGCTTCTGTAGTTGGCGCAGTTCAGAGGGTCTCCGTTTTTGGGGATTGGACAAACAATGCTGAGGCTCCATTTATAGGGCATACTTTCGTCCGACCATATTTTATAGATGAGTTCGTGTATGCTCCTTACCAAGTCATCGCCTGCCGCTTTGAAGAGCTCGGCAGTCAGGCCATCCGCTCCAGCAGCTTTGTTGAACTTCCGCAACTCTACTACTTGTTCATCTTTACAGGCTTCGGTTCTGGGTTTGCGGTCGTGGCATGTGTTTTTTACCTTTTGGTAGAACTTCCGGCTCTCATTCCTGGAGTAGCATCTCTCAATTTCCTCGACCGCGCGCCTCTCATGCTTTTTCTTGTTTCTCCTGAGAAGTCTCTACTCGACTCTCCTCTTCTGCTTTCGGACTCGTTAGTGGCTCTAGTGTTTCTTCGCAGCGCCGCATTGCGTGGGTTTTGTTTAGCTGCACGTGCTGGCCGGCATTCGTGATCGAACTACGGTGTTGACACTGGTCTACAATGCTTGATGCTGGCAGCGGTGGACCTCTTAAGAGATTAAGAGGGACTCGATCGGAAAAGAATTTGGCGATCTATTGCGGCCGTCCGCCGTTGAAAATCCTCACAGTATATGCTTGTCTTGGCGATGTTCGCGATATCCGAAACCGTACTTTGGCTTCAACAAGGTAATGGTCCGAGTCGATGTTAGCTTCTCGAAACGTTATCGGAGGTGGTGTCTTGCGGGATATACTTTCCGACGGTACTACCAAAGATACTCTTTCTTCAAAGCGTTGTCTTAAAATCGCCGAGGACAATTTTAATGTTATAGCTAGGTCACAGCTCGTAGGTCTTATTCAAGAGCCGTAGAAGCTATATTTGGTGTCGTCATCTTTCTCCTCAGTGGGGGAGTGCTTGCACATATAGTATAAGGCGAATGTTGCCAAATTAACCCTTGATACGGATTGGTACGAAGCCCCCGCTAGGAGGCACATTCCACGCGCATATCCGTAGCTCTTTGTCCTTAACTTGTTTGCATGGGTTGTCAACAGTACATCCCTATTCGAGGCTTGTTGTTGCTAAGCAACTTTCATCTTTTTCCATGAACAGTCGGTTACATCGAAGCCAGTTAATCGTTCGGAAATTTGAGCACTGCCGTTGGTCCACCAAGGACTCATCCACAACCATTTTCTTTTCAAGACCCTGACTACGTCTTGGAAATCCTTGTCGGCCTTGGCGCTACAGACGTGTCGGAGTAGCCGGGATAAGGTCTCAGTTCATGTGTTCCGAGATTTCACTTCACCGTTCATTCCGCCTATGAAATTCATCTTGTATCTTGGAGGAAATAATACTCCATTATAAGCTGTAATGCTTACTCTTTTCAATAAAGGAATAATAATCGAAAAATATTGAACGTGTGTTCATAGCCTTTTCAAAAATAAACCAACAGATGGCCTACCTTTATATGGTAAGTCATTCCAAAGACATTGGTTTAAAGACCTTAATGATGTCCTAAAAAGAACCAAAGAGGTGTCAACTTGAAATTTACTCATATAAAGACAATGTGCAGGAATATACAATTAATCATCGTGCGTTAGAAGGAAGGAATGAGCTTTTTGTTGTACATAACGAGACCGACAGGTCGGGGTTTAGGTTATAGCATTTACAAACAACGGCGACTATGACCTATTGCACTTGCTGGAATATGAATTTCATAATGTCCTTCAAAATTAGTTAAAGCAGTTCCAATTAGAGAATTGTATTATAGTTCCCGGGATACAATGATCGATGTGGCCGTACACTCAATCACACTCTCACTCATCGTAGGCTGTAAACAACATTTCAAGGCAAATTTTCCATTAAATTAAATTTAATAAAATTAACTTGACTTGTTTGCTGGAAACAGAAAAGGACACTCATTCCCATCCATATACGAGTAGGCAAAAAATTCCATTCGTCCTTGTTTTTTTTTTTTTTTTTTTTTTCGCAAATTTATGGGAAAACGTTGGACATTTTATTTTCCACGTGTCTTTTTCTTTATTTTTGTTGTTTTTTTTTTCGAGAGGAATCTTTAGTCATTTGCAATAAAAACAAACGCGCAATCCAATACGAATGTCGCTTGGCTTCAGTGACAGTCGTCGTAAAAACGGAAACCGAAAAATTGCAAACGATAAAAAGGAGTTATTCCTGGCGATGCGATGCCCCCGTCGAATTCTACGTTGGCTGACTCTGGCTACAATCTACAAAACGAATACGGAACTGGCCCGAGTATGCCTCTGTGTGTTTATGTATGTACCCATGGTGAATAGGACAATGCAATGACAGCAATGGGAGTAATAAAACAAAAAGAGTTTTTGGCGAAAAAGGAAGTGCAATGAATCCGTAACCAAAAGTCATACATATTCTCTAGAGCAATGACTTTATTTTGTGGCCATAAAATATTGATGCCCCAGCAAGAATGTATGCATTTGAATATTCCTAGAATGCCATTGGAAGCTGTAAATCAAAAGAACCATGAAAACAAAACACTGTATCTGTACGATTCTCGTAATGCGCTGAATGTTTTTGTTTTTTTTTTCCCTCCAGTGCGAAGAGGAATCTTCCTTTAGGAAGGTCTTCATAAACCACTCGATTTGATAAGAACTAAAGGTAGATTGTACTGCTGCAAAATGTGGATATTGGAGAGATCGAACAATGCATCGCAATGCAGCTGTGTCACGAAGATCTATTGTATTACTGTACTGTGGGTTTTGTTTGTAATTTTAAAAGCCATAAACGAAAACTACTCGTATTTTCTGGGATTAGATGTGATTAAAATGTAATCGAGTTCTTCTAAGAGCTCCACAAATTTACTAAGTAGATATTCCTGATTACTCTTGGACTACGAGTTTATAGTATCAACGCACTTGGAACTTATCAATAATGTAAAATCAGTGGCTCTTAATCGTTTAACCTCTATCTATATCATCACACATGCAAATCCATTAAACGGAATAGATATCAAATAGAACTTATTTCTAAATGAGTCCCGAGACTAAAGGATGCTTACCATCAATATGCCTCTACCTTCCTTCCGCCTTCTTTCATTCTCTTTTTTCTCTTGGACTCGATCAAGATGTGGTAGAAACCGTTGTCAGTTTGGCTGAGGGCCTACTACTTGAAAAAAGCTCAGTCGTGAACGGAGTATCCGGATACCCGTTGACCTTCGGATTAACTAGTATTTTCAGTATGCACGGGATCTCTGTACAAATAGAGCTCCCTTCCTGCACCACTCGTGGGATCCTATGAAATTTACCTTCATTAGTCCAAACTCGAGACTGGGCTCTTTCAATAAGGGTTGATAATGCTATGACTACAGTGACTACCGATGAGGCTCTTGTAATGCCGAGTAAAGGCTAAACTGTGGCAGGCTATGTTGTACTTTTTAAAGGCATGCGCTTCGAGCTAAAACCCGAAACTCTTTCAAGAAATAGCAGGACTGAGGCAACCATTGTCCCACCACTTCTTCTACCCTTAAGAGCAGCAGGTTTGTGGCAGTCCCTTCACTTCCTACTGCTACTAAAACTCATTCCTTAAAAGAGGTTCCAAAGGCTCCGCCATGTTGGCAGGTTCCATCCGAAGTGTTGCACGCAAAAACAAAACCCTTGAAATCATTGCGAAGATCGAATAAAGTGGACTCACTGTTCTCAAAACGCTAAGAGACTCCTCTTAACACAAGAGATGTTTCGAGGAAATTATACCGGTTTTCAAAAGGCTAGAACTAAAGACCTCAGAGATGTGCAGTCCTAAAAGACGCAATAAAGATCGCGGATAAACAATTTGGTGGCAGTTCAAATGCGAGAAAACTCTGGAACGTCTCCTATCACAAGCGACACTCACTGGTGTCAAGTTACGTCAAGTTAATCGCTTGTACCGGTCACATATGTCTCAATCTTTTTACGACAGCCTTTGTTAGATTAGGAGAAGTTTGTCGGGGTGCAAAGGTCAAGGCTATTGAGGGCATCTCTAGCAGATCTAGTAGTTCTCCCTTGAAGACACTCTGGAGATCATAAATCTCAACCACACAACCGAACAAAAGTCACGAAACTGGATAAACAAACGGGCACTTGGTGCGTGTTCAGTGTGATAAATAACGAATTCCTTTTATCCTTTGGCGCCGACTAAAGACCTGCTCAGGTTTGGATTCGGGTTCATAGCTCTCAGGGTACACAAAAACGATGAGCTAGGTACTGACAAGCTGACTTCTATTTCAATTGAAACAGATCCAAGGGCCACAATTTCAGTTTTTAAATGGATAGCGACGACTTCTATCTTTCTGAGGTAACATCTATGTCAACAGTTTTCAAATTTGGTATCCAGTTGAAGACGGAAAACGACGACAAATTAAAAGGAGTTCCTTTATGGCTCGTTTTTAGATGTGAAGGACACAAGCAACACTGTAGTAGAGGCTTCTCTGATTGATTGTAGCTACAGTCTCTCCGGTTTAACCCCCATTACTTCATAAATGCATCTGGCTCAGTCTGTCGGCTCTTATCTGACGCAGAAAATATTATCCTACTCCAGGAATTATGGATTGTAGAAGGCGTGGACATAGGATACCTGAGTGTCATCTATACAAAAGGTTAAGATTAGTGTCAGCGACTTCGACATATCCGTTGCTAGACTGGAGACTGCCAAGGGCAGCTACTAGTTGACATCGGCGTATCATTGACTATGTGGTCGAAGCTGTGGCTGATTTGGATGCACGGTCAAAACTGGTTCGGTTAAGTTGTGCAACGCCGTTAAACATTTACCGTAATTAAAGTGCAGTTTGGGAATGGATTTTAGAAAATTGAATCAGTCTTCGACAAGAAGTCAGCGTTAGAACACTAGGTGTTGGTACGAGTTAGCGACAAAGAGGTAAACCAATCCTCTCATTATGGCTCAGAATTTATGCCTTTGGGAAGACAAGTGCAGCTGATATTGGGGTACCGCATTCCAAATATTTTGTTCGAGGAGGGCCACCAATGAGGGCCTCTATGAACTACAATATATTAAAATGTAAAATGGTTCCAGAAGCTGACATACGAAAACTTCAGTGACGAAAAGGATGAGCAGACAATTTGGCTTCAGATAAGAGACCTTCTGACAGAAAAATCTACTTTTAGAGATGTGAGAGACGACTAAATCTCTGGTTGAAGGATCAAGCAGTTATGAATCCTATAAAGCTCGGTTTGACAACTTGCAAGCTGTTTCCACGAAAAAATTTGAAAGCGAGTTTTGCAAAGAATCCGCATTGAATAAGAAATCTAGCCGCGGACTGCATTACCTGTACAGTGTGTGCATTTCATTTGATTACAAAAAAGAAACTTTATGGCAATGGTTCGGAGATATGTACGTAGCGGATAAGAGGTATTTAGAACCCAGGAATAAAAGGATGGAATTGAATCTTTGTCTAGAACTCGAAATATGTTTTTTTTATAATTTACGCACGCACAAGGGATAATGTACCCTTAAAATGTTTGCACATAGCGCGGGCGAAGGAAATTTAGGGAGGGAGAAAAGAGAGGTACCGATGTACGTTGGTTTTAAATGTTTGAAGGTTGTAATGGCTAGGAAATAAAGAGCTCGGAAGGGCATTCCATGAGTGCGTTGTTTGACTTAGGAAAGTATCACGATATTTCAGGGTACGCCCGAAAGTGGGCTTGAGGGCGAGACGGGTGTTACGTAAGAGGTTTGAAGGGACGGAGTGCTGGTGAGTGGTGGTGAAAATAGCGATAGAACAAGGTGGGGTGGGAGACATTACGTCGGTGGTCGAGAGTGTCAATCGACTGGGAAATATTTATCGCATGGTTTTGAATCCTATCTAGTAGGCGCAAAGAAGTCTTGGGAACACCTGACCAGATGTGAGCATTGTACTCCAGTTTTGGGCGGATGAAGCCTTATATATTGAAGCCCGATCAGAGGGGGTGAAATATATGAAACCTAGACATTTCGCAGCATTTTTGGCGACTTCGAATAAGTGGTCATTCCAACGTAAGTTGTCATTGACACACATACCGAGAATGGAAAGTTTTTCGGTTTCAACGATGCAAGTGCCATTCATGGATAATGGCTGGGTATTTGAATTTCGCTTAAGGGACAGCAGACAGCATTGTGTTTTGGAAGCATTAAATTCCACACTGTTGATAGTTCCCTGGCTGGGTCACCAACAGTTTTTCAAATTGCCATCACCCTTTCGGCGGGCAATGGCAAACTCCCGAAAGTAAAATTGCCTACGAAAAAGCTTCTAAGGAGTGCCGTTCGGACTCGGCGATAAACTGTAGGCCCCGCTCAGATGTGATAAAAATGAAAACATGAGCAACACAAATGAGTGTCAAGAAGCTAGGCCATGGCCCATACCGGGCTGCCAGCGCCACAGTGTTTTTTTGTTATTTTTTTTTTTTGTTGATAGTTCCCCAATTGGTTATGCTGTTTATATCGAAATTTAATGAGCCGAAGAGCAGAGACGTGATTTCGGGAACGAATATGAAAAGCAGAGAGTACTGTCGTCAGCAAAGGAGTAAATTGGATTAGAAGTAGCAGACAAGAGATCATTGATGCAAATTAAAAAGAGTGTCGGAGACAGAACGGAGCCCTGGGGGACACCAGCATTTATATTGTGAATATCTGACTTGAAGACAAATTGAATTGAACGTTCCGAAAGGAAATATCTAATCCATTGAAGAAGAAATTCGTCAATCGGAAATGCACGCATCTACGACAAAAGAGCCTGATGCCAAACTCTGTCAAATGCCTTAGAAATATCAAGTGCAACTATCTTGCTTTCGCCAGATTGATGTAAACTTTGGTTCCACTTTTTGGGGAGACATGCAATCAAATCGTGTTTCGAGATATTTCATGAGCTGACGATTTATCAGTGTTTCCATGACCTTGGAAAGAAGGGACGAAAGTGCAATGGGTCTGTAAGAGGAGAGAGAGGAAGTCTTTTTTAGGGATGGGCTGGACAAATGCTGTCTTCCATCTGCTCGGAAAGAGTCCTAAAGAATAAGATTGATGGAAAAGCTTACGCTTCCCTTCAGAAGAAGGAGAGATATACGATCTGGACCAGCGGATTTGTGAGCGTTAAGATCTTTAAGTATTCTTGCTACTACACGAGTGCGAAAGTGGATTCGTCCCATTGAAGATTCGACGCACTCAAGTGTAGGCGGAGACAAAGCACAATCTGGAAGCGTTGAGCTGGTCGCAAAGTGTGCAGCAAGCAGATTGGCTTTGTCCAAAGAGCTGACAGCTGGAATGTCATTGTGAATGAGCGTTGGGATGGAACATGAGGCAGAATTTCTAATGTTTTTGACGAACGACCAAGGAGACGATCATATTCAATCCAATATAATTGTAAGCAATTTCTTTACAGACGTTAAAAGGGCTCAACCTTTAAAAATCTCGAATTCGCCACCAAATTAAAGGATTTGGAAAATTGAAAACCACTCAACAAAAGCAACAACAAAAATCTACTCCCCATTTCGAAAAAAAAATTGATAAAACCTCTCTTATCTGCTCTTAAAGTTAGTCGGCGTGAACTGCCATTCAGCTATTCAGTGAAAAGTTTAACTCACTTACAACTACCTTCCAACGTTCTCCGATTTTTCGGTTTTTTTTCGTTCATATTACATCGGCATAGGCATTGGCATTACAACTGCATTTCGCTGAAAGCCTTTGCCAAAAGTCCATAAACTGTCAGTTAATCTCCACATACCGAACCAACCCACTTTTGGCAAGTACCATGTTTCCAAATTTACGCTGCACTTGCTAAATGTGTTTCACCCTTTAGCCTGCCTCTGTATGTTGGTTTGTTTGTCGCTGTTGTGTTGCTTTCAGTTTTTTTTTTTTGTTTAAGCCATACAAAGGACCATGCTTCCAATTTGCACTGAATTTAATTTCCCAGTTATACAGGCGTTTACAGCCGGTGATCACAGTTTGTAGGTATCCGACAGCTGTACGGGGTAACGTACTCGTTTAAGCAGATAGGACTTCGGACAAAAATTCCGAAACTCTTTCGTAAAAAGGAGAGTTATCAACGGTTCATGGTGCCATCGTTATGTACAGAGATGATACAGAGGGTTCTCCACTATGAAATACGGTGAAAGTGGGGTCGATTATTGTGAAACGACGCATGCCACAAAGGACGATATGAATGCAAAAAAAAAAATGCAAGTAGTTGGACGAAAGTGGCGACAGGGCAAGGGTGAATGGAAGAAAACAATAGGCGAAAGCAGTTTAAAGATCTGCGAAAATTTCTGAAACTTATATAGTGGCAGCCTGGTGAGTTTACACCGAAAAAGGGGTAATCGAACAAATTGTAATCCTGGGTACAGCCAGTCACTGAAACGAGTACAAATTAGGGATGGAATAAATTTAAAGAATTAATTGAGAGGCCTTGTAGGTCCTGTAGAGTGAATGTGAATGTTGGCAATTCAGAACAATTTAGTTATTGAGCGCCCCTTCCTTTGACATTCATATCATGGGCAACATTCTCAAAACCATCTTCCCGTTTAAAAGAATTAGTCTTGGAGCTTTGATAATCTTGCACAGCGACTGTCTTTTGAATTCGGCCTAATTAGACGGCATCTAATGCAATGGCACCAGAACCCCAGGAGCCAGGAAAGACATGTAGTCGAGCCTTCACGGATAATTTAAAATCAATTCATTCAGGATGCGGGGTTGGTGTCTTTCTAGAGGACTACAACATTAGATTTCATTTCAACAATATTTTTCTAGCGATGGCCAAGCTGTGCTGAGGGCCCTGCTGCTCTTTTGCGACTTACTTCCAAGCTAGTTCGAGTAGGCAAGTCTTCACTTCACGTAGTCCAAAAGGTCTTATCTGGGTTCAAATTTAGGGTTCCATTCCAACAGTTGGGTTTCAAAAGTACATCGACGGATTGAACGACTCCCCACGTTGGAGGGAAACGAAACGTACCTAAAAGGTCAGCGTCTTTCCTGCTGTCTCTCAATAGCAAAAACTGCAGGCTGCTTACTGGCGTTGTGACGGGGACATACATTTTTACTTAGTATCTGAGTGAGCTGGACACAAGTGATGCAACATTCTGCGCTGCTCTTATGACGTAGGGACGAAACCACGGAGCACTATTTCTATGAACTCTTATCTTGTGGACAAATAATGACAAAAGAGCTCCTGTTGCTCAAAAAAAAAATAAAAAATATCACTTTCCCTCTTCAGGAATTGTTTCGGAACTTCAAAGCGGAGATGCTTCATAACCTGATGGAAAAAAACTACGCTATGAAAAATTGTTCGAAATCGAACGTACCGACATCTGTAACGACTGCCGGCCTGGGCTTAAGGCCTTTCTGAATCAACTCACCTTCTCAAAGCTAGTTTGAGATGTCAAAGATTCTCTGCACGTAGTCGGCAATCCGAATTTAATGAGCCTTAATGTGAAGATAGAAAATAAATTGCTGACGAACTTACTTGGATTGGCTCAGAGAAGATTTTCTTAAGTACCTGCGTCGGATAGGTTCGTGTTTATTGTAAGCAAAGCTTTAGGTGGCATGAGTTCCCAGGATTTAAAGCAAATTAAAAGAGTGCTGACCAAGTTCTCTAAAGAATAAGTGAACTTACTGCCGTCTTCAAGCAGTGAAGACTGAAGATATCATACTGGTGGAGCACTACGCTTTTGCTAAGCAATTTGCACTAAATACGATAGATAGAGATAGGAATAAGTAGCATAGATACAACTCATGATGCCTGGAAGCAGAAAACTTTACGAACGTGCTTTGAATATCGACTCAACTGCTCAAGAATTTCCTTCGTCCAAAGTGGTGAAGATATTAGAAGAAGTAACATTCGGTTATTGAAGGGTCAAATGAGTACCTAAGATCAGGAGTCGAATTTTGTCAATTCTTAACAGTACTTCTCTGATTGATTTTAACCATGAAACAAAGATCATGAGCTTTGACTAATATTGATGCTTTGGCTTCTCGTTTCGATCCAACCTCTGTGACCTCACAATTTGGTAGAGAATTGGTTCGGTTTTGGTTGAAAATAGGTTCGTAAACGGCTTTTTGGGTCGGGGATTGACACCGGATTCGCCAAAGTTCTTGACTCAGCCGAATCGTTTAAAGTGGTTAATTACGGGTGAATTGTCTAAATCAAGGTTACTCGCAAACTCTAGATAACTTGTATTTGTAACATGTTTGAGTAGTCTTCATAATCGTAAGCATGCCGTCCATGTTGCTCTTCACCTTCAAAGGTGAATTTCACAGTAAAATCTCCTAAATTACCATTGCACTTCGCGCTCGCTAGCCAATTTTGTTGTTGATATTTCGAGCTGTTACAGCTTCTCTATCACCCTTTGTGAACTCGAAATGGGATTTCTTACTTGACATTGTTTATTCACTTTCATGAGCATGTCGTGGTGCAGCGTAATATATTTAGAAATCACCTGAACATATTCCATTCTAAGCTGATAGAGCCATGAGTTCTGTAGGGTCTTCTTAGTACCCACTTTATTCTCAGCATCACAGTTTTTTGAGAAATGTCGATGTTGGACTTAGCACAATAGCAAAGCTACATTCTGTCATCACTTTCAAAGCAAGCGTCACAAAATGTTGCGTCACTGATGACCCAGCAAACTTAACTGCTTAGCAAAAATGTTTTGCATAGTCACAACATTATTTTCCTCCGGTATTTTCTATTTAGGGACAGACGGTGACCTCTTAGGGACGTCGGGAAAATTTGGTTTGGTTAACCGACAATTTTAAGAGTCAAGTCATCTGCAGTTATGATCATATGAAACCCTATTTTCATCAATGGAAGTAATAACCAAGGGCACAGGCGATCCTAATGCAGGTTCGGATCTTGAAAAACCCTACGCTGAGGCCTTGTTCATCGGCAATTTTATTTGCCTTGATACAAATCTTTTAAGTGCGTTCAGTAAAGTTTTGTGTTTTGGAATTAGCTCGGAAGTCAAGCGCAACTTGGTCAGCGCAGATTTTTCGCTCCCTCTACTGATTGTTCACAGCAATGTCGGTTGCAATCAGAATTGAGCATACCTTCTCTTGTAAAAAAGACGCAATTTTTCCTAATGTGGACTAAAATCTTAAGTTGTATGCCTCCACAAAGACACCATTGTCGCATCTTATATCATGGTTTTAGAGCCATCCGTGAAGACCTGAATACATTTCTTTCTTGGATCAGGGAAACGTGTTAGTACGCCTAGGTTGGAGTCAATCGTGCTGGGACAGACCCCATGAATGATCCGAGACAGACCGTTCTTTGAAATAGTGACGTACTTCTGTGAAAGATTTTTCCACCAGACTACCGAAGCATAGAATGCTTGTTTAATTGGTCTTATCATAGACGCGTAGGTCCAAAGGACCGTTCACTGTGACAAGCTGCATTTCTTGCCGAAAGCTTCTCTACACTATTAAAGGCCAATAGCTCAATCAGATCTAGAGCTACCTGCGCTTTAAAGCCGACAGTCGCTAGCCTCTGTTTAACTGGCAGTATAGCTCCCCGTCTGTATATTTTTTGGTAATTGTGAGCATCACTGACTGAGCCGACTAACATGCGCAGCAGCGCTAGGGACAGGACCCTTCTCTGAAGGCAACAGCTGTTAATGGGCAACACTTATTGGCTTCAGTCAGCATTGTCAGTGTTCTGTTTACCTTAATTGCTTTTATCCACAAAATTTTTCAATTTATCTACGCTGTGTTGTCTGGCCTATTCACACAGAAGATGCGTTCCTTTCTTGTCGAATGCACCATCAATTCTACCATTTCCATTCTGCATTCGCAAAGCAGTTTTGCGCTCATTGAGCTCGTCCAATATCTCTATGCTTCAAGGCGGACATTTACATAGGTCGGAAGCTCTTGTCATCTTTCCCCATATTTAGTACGAGTAAGTTCCAGTATGAAAACTATTGCCTGCGTAGCAGGGGCATTTATCTTCAGAGCTACTAGCAGCTGCCCTATACTTTTTTGTAGCAAAGCTTGATAAAGTGTAGTAGCGCTTCCTTAAGTTTGAAAGGCCTTTCGATGCCATTTTGTATGAAATGTAACATCGTTCAAATGTCCGCCGCGGCTTCTCTGGGAAATGACAAATTATCCACGCCTCTGGCACATAAATCAGGCTGAATTTAACTGATGACATGGGCTATATTGACTCTGAGGGCCTCTGTGGTTGTGGCTTATTCGTACAGACCTGTGACTACAGAAAACCCCACAAGAAAAAGTGTCAAATCGCACGATCTCGGTGGCCAGATCGCATCACCTTCACGTGAGATGACATTGCCCTCGAATCACTCGAGCAGAATTTCCAATGTGGCGTGAGCTGTGTGGCATGTAGCGTCGTCCTGTTTGAACCACATGTCGTTGGTGTCCATATCATCCAATTTAGATCAAAACAAGTTGGTAATCATCGACCTATAGCGCTTGCCATTGTCGGTGATGGCCTGACCAACATCTTTCTTCTCATGGACCGATGACGATGCCAGCCCAGAAACGACATTCGTCCAGCGATTTTTTTGGGATGTATTGGGCCTTCATTGATCTTATATGGATTGGTATCGTCCACAATTCGAAAATGTTGTTTCTTGATATACCCATGTTTGAAGAAATGAGTCTCATCGCTAAAGATGATTTTTCGATGAAAATTAGGGTCAGTTTCTAACTGCTCAAGACCCCATTCAGCTAACACACTTCGTTGTCTATGGTCATTAACCTTCAGCTCCTGGGTCGGTTGAGGTTCGGTACGGGTGCAGGCCCAAGTCATGACGTAAAATTCGCCAAGCTGTAGCTGCGAAAGGCCGAGTTCTTATGAACGAAATTCATTCACCAATTGCGAATAGTCCTTTCGGTGGGACGATTATGGCGATCGGAAAATGGGCGAAGCGCGCGGAACGTCTCCCGAATAGAACACCCATTTTGATAAAATAATTTCATCATTAACACGTATTGTGCAATATATCCGTCAATGCTGATCTGGTAAAACAGACTGTGTTGCCAGTGAATTAGCACTCAAAAATTGTTTGGCGACTTGTGCCAGTAAATGAAAACGGGGTTTTAAAATATCGCGATACCAAAATCACTACCGTTGGCGTCTTGTACCACTAGCTGGACTCTGAAAACGGATTTAGTAAACTGAACGACTGCTCTTCAGTACAAAGGTTGTCCTGTCTTTTCTTGG
Organism: Volucella inflata; assembly: GCA_928272305.1. NCBI lineage: Eukaryota > Metazoa > Arthropoda > Insecta > Diptera > Syrphidae > Volucella > Volucella inflata. The sequence continues at coordinate 3,808,151 of OV743716.1, read as the reverse complement.
CTATGAAAGAAGGTCAATCGGTTAGTTCGCCACCGCAAAATTATGTTTAAAACATTGACTTGCAGTTTGGGACCTGTCACAAGCTGATCGTTTAACGATAATCCGTCAGCTGTACGGAACGATGCGTCATAGACCAATCTTAGTTTGGTAATTGAGCTGCTATCCTTCAATGCAGCATGATGTGGCAGGGAATAGTGTCCAGGGTTACTTATTTCGTTTTATTCAATGACTGATATGTGGCCAAGCGCCTTGTATTCTTCCATACAAGTTACATACTGGTCGCCTAGACCTGTCTGGCCTCGCATTGGCTGCCAGACGTTTTTCCAGACTTAAACATCATTGAAGGGCTCTTGTGATCTCCCAAGTACTGGACGCGTGTTACCTTTGAACGGTAATAACATTTGGTAATGTCCATCGTCCATTTTTCGGACATTGTAAGCAACGTGTTCCTCACACTAGGCATCTTCAGCGGTTGCCGAAGATATCATGGGTATCTCCTCCAGTTCTCAAAACCTTTTAAGCCGCTCGTCGCCTTCATCTGTCTGAAGAAAAGTTCTAATGGGCTGTGACTTAATGGGTACTCTTCCAAACAGGATCCAATCCAACTTGGTCTTTTGGAGCACGGGCAAATTCTTGGATATCAGTATCTCAGGCAACAATATCTCGGCACAGACATCGCCACCTATGAACCCGCTAGTACCAAGCCATCCAGATACTTTCTACCAACAGATGGAGTTCGGGCCGGGAGAAGGCCAGACAGTTCCTTGAAAACACAGGCCTGCGCTGTTGTTGCGAAGGCTGCATGCTGAGATGACAAGGTGACTTCGAAAACCTCCGTACATGTGCCGCTGCTGACCAACCCTAAACCGAAAACTTCAATGTTCGTTGATCCTGACTTCAAGCGAAGCAATTGAGCAGCTGACTCGGTAATAAATTTAGCTTCAGAACCTGAATCCAGCTGAGTTCGAAGTGAAATAAATTCTCCGGAAGCCGTCCTGGCGTTCACCATCGCTGTAGCCAACAGTACCTGCGTGTTGGCCAGTAATGTCTTCATTCCGAGTTTTTCCTCCCACAACTGTTGAGTTTTGATTGGCAGCTTCTGCAGGAGCACGCAGATTAGTATTACATCCCAACTGACGACACTGAGATTTTCCAGACTGTGTATCACCTCTGTGGACGTGTCCAGTAACTGCTTAATCGCCTCCACTTGTTCCTGAGACACCACTGGCTGGTTGAAAAAGCACTTCTATATCCGTTCGTGTTGACATTTCTTCTCTCTTCCTTTGTGGCTTCTTTCTTGGGGGGCATTGTTGTCGACCAGTGAACAGACTGAATAAATGATAGCCAATTTGACAGACGTAGCTTCAACAATATGGCCGCTATCAACTGCCAAAGTTCGGAAGTCCCTATTGGAAGACCCTTTATATGTAGTCGTTGCCAGGCTACTCCAATCCAGTTTGTTAAGTGTCCCCATTAACCACCATTACTGTTGACAGATACCAACTTCCGCATATTGTGTTACTCAGCTCACATGCAGCTTCATTAATATAAACTAGTTGTGAGTTATGATTAAGTGTCCTGAGATGTGAGAAGTAGAGACTCAGTGATGGTGCCAGTATCCCTGTCGGTTTGTTTCACCAAATGTTTCGATCTTATGGAAAAAGTCCTTACAGGAGGCACTCTTTAAAATCTAAGTTCTAAGTAAGTCTTTTGATAGATTTTGGAATGCAAAAGTTATCAAAGGTAGTGTATGACTGGCCTCGGGGGATTTATTCGGAAAGTTCAGAAAGTCTGCATATTATCTACGTTTCCAAAAAGATGTCACAACACTTTTCTCGAAGGGAATCATTGCCTCTTGATCCCATTAGGAGTATGATTTCCCCATACCTGACACATACATTAGCATACTTAGTCATTTACATTCAATGAATAGAAACTTTTAGAATACCATTACTTCTTTGCTTCGAAGAGAGTCAAAAACTCCTCTGCCACAGATACTTTTTCCATCCTCATGTAATCCTTGAAATTCCCACAGCATTACATACTCGTATACCATGCAGACACCTCATCAGATAACTCTTCAACATACTTCAAGATGTAAGAATCCCTTTCCAAAGTTACTCGTACAATACAAAAAAGACAAAAACTTTTTATCAAAACTTTGACAAGATACCACATTACTAATGTCCAGATACCTTACCTATATCAAACGATATCATACACCTTTATTGACTTTAGAACTTCTTTTACTTACTTTTTGAAACTTTTACAAAAAGAAAAACGAATTAAAGAAGAAGAAGAAGAAGAAGAAATGAAACGCATACTCGTATCCTTCCGTATGTACACATACTTGTATGCTCAATGAAAACTTCTCTAAACTTCATACGGCAATCATAACAAGGAAGTTAAACTTTAAATTAAAAAGTCAATAAGGTGAGGAGCCCATGGCCCCCTGTGTAAATTATATTATAATCTTACAAGTAATTGGGATGAGCAGAAGACGTAGAGTTGCCGAGCCATAAATGACCTAGAAGTCAACAAAGACATAACTACAATTGGGTTTCTAAATTTGTTCTGTTCAGCAGAGTTGGAAGAAGTTTCAGGATCCACAATTTTGTTGAGAAAATGGCTAAGAAAATGACTTCTCATATGTGGGTAAGGGCGGCAGAATGTTATGATCTAAAATACGAACCTTACCCTACTTGGTACCTACATAATGAAGATATTTCAACACTTAAAAAAGTATTTCATATCGCCTCTCTTCGGTTGGATTTGCAAGTGAACTCGAAACAGTATTAATAAAGGAATCTAGTTGTTCAAACAAGTTTTAAGGACCTTGGTCTTCTTAAGCAAAGTGAGTTAATTGGTGTTGATTTGGCCAAGCGTTGATATTAGAAGAAGTCGGGATTTTTGCCCACTTCGAAATTTAGTTCTATCTTAGACTTTTCCCTTTAAGCGGAAACAGGTGACAGCACCTCATTTCAATCGAATTTGAGAAGCAATTGGTGCAAATTTCAATGGATGACCATCGACCCAACGGTGGGATGTTGTAGAAATAGGGTAGATATTGAGAGATATCTACTTGGCGATATTTAGTGTTGCAACTGTTTTATGCACATCAAATATGCACCGTCGTGTACTGGTCCGTGCCCATACGTACTCGACTTGCTAACCTTATAAGCGCGATTGCTGACCAGCAGACAAAAAAAGCAGCACTATAAACGAAACGAAAAAACGATGGCAACGATTAGTATAAGGCCTCGTAGAAGTAGCATCTTCCGAAAGGTGCTGGTTCCTTAAATGACGAGAATGAGCCTCTGCAGCCGAACATCTTGCAGCTCTGCTAATAAGTCCTACTTCACGCCTCCCCGTGGCGCCATCTGGGAATCTCACTAGAGGTTGCGAAGTGAAGGGGGCAAATGGCGAGTTTCCTGCGCCATTAACCAGGATTAGTGTCGGAAAAACAAAACAAGACCTTATCCGGGCTACTCCGACATATTTGGAGCTCAGGCCGGAAAGGATTTCCAGGATTTAGTCAGGGTCTTGGAAAAGAGATGGTGGCGGACGAGCCCTATAAGGGCCAGTGGCAGCGCTCACATCCCGGAACGGGTTACTGGCTTCGTGTAACCGACCCCTCGTCCTAGGGGCACTCAAAGTGGAACTGGTCCTCCAGGTTGGGGGTTGTGTCGCCGGGGTAACTGCCCGGCCATTTAAAAAAGATTAAGTTATGAAGCATCAACAAGCCTCGGATATGGACGGATCTACTGTTGACAATCCACGCAAACGATTTAAGGACAATGAGCTTCGGATATGCACGTGGAATGTTAGATCTCTTAATAGACCACGTCCAGCCGAGCAACTAGCGGAGGCCCCAAACTGCTGCAAAGCAGACATAACCGCCATCCAAGAAATGCGATGGGATGGGCCGGACAAAAAGAAGATGAAAAACTGCGTCATCTACTACGGCAATTGCTATCGACGGCAAAAGCAGCGCTTATTTGGATGCGGATTTGTTGTCGGAGGCAGACTAAAACGAGAAGTCCTCAGCTTCCGGCATGTGAGCGAGCGCCTCGTAGCAATCCGCATCAAAGCTAAATTCGCCAACATAAGCCTCATATGCGCGCATGCCCCCACAGAGGAGAAAGATGACGACACCAAGGATGCCTTCTACGAGCTCCTTAACAAGACCTACGAGCAATACCCTAGCTATGACATTAAAATTGTCCTCGGTGATTTTAATGCAAAGCTAGGAAGAGAAGGTATCTTTAGTGGAACAATCGGAAAATATAGCCTGCACAACACCACCTCCGATAACGGATTCAGGCTAATCGACTTTGCGGCGGGGCGAAACATTGTCGTGGCTAGCACGCGGTTTCCACATCTCGACATACACAAGGGGACTTGGAGAACTCCTGATCAATCAACAGTCAACCAGATTGATCACATTGCGATCGACGCAAGACACTCCTCCAGCATTATGGATGTCCATACGTTCCGAGGAGCCAACATCGACTACCAACATCGAATTACTTTGTTGTAGCCAAGGTACGGTTGCGGATATCCCAAACTACGCCAAGACAAACTAATGCTGTGAGAAAATTCGACGTCAGACGGCTACAATCGCAAGAGATCGCCAAGTCCTTTTCCGATCGAGTGTCTCTTAATCTCTTAAGAGGTCCAGTGCTGCCAGCATCAAGCATCGAAGACCATTGGAAACACTGCCAAAACGCCATCAGAGATGCCGCTTCTGATGTGTTGGGTTTCACTCGTCCACCACAAAGAAACCCCTGGTTCGATGATGAATGCCGGCAAGCACATGCAGCTAAGCAAGATGCATATAACGCGGCGCTGCTTAAAAAGACCAGAGCTGCTCATGAGCTCTATGAGCGGAAGAGGAGAGACGAACAGCGGCTTCTCAGGAGGAAGAAGAAAGAGCATGAGAAGCGCGCGATCGAGGAAACTGAGAGATGCTAATCCAGGAATGAGGTTCGGAAGTTTTACCAAAAGGTAAAAAAAACATGCCACGGAAACAAACCCCGAACCGAAGCCTGTAGAGATAAACAAGGGAACATCGTAGTAGAATCGCAGTCGATGCTGAGGATTTGGAAAGATCATAACTGTATAAGCAGACTGTATAACGTCGATGACGGACCAAATACCGCTGTCAGGTAGAATCAACCTTTCAACTTGGACGATAGCAATATCTAAGCTGAAGTTTAAAAAAAATGGTGGAGATGCTCTTCAAAACGGCCGGCGATGACAGGCATACTTACTTATATATCCCCGATGAATGGAACCTCAGCATTGATTGCCCGATTGTCAAGAATGGAGAACATCTGAACTGTAGAGGCAACAGTCTTCTTAGCATCGCCTGTAAGATTGTGCCTGCTATATTGTGTAAGCGATTGAAGTTTTTCGTCAACAATCTGAATAGTATATATCATTATGGCTTCAGGCCAGGAAAGACCACCATCGACCAAATATTCACACTACGGCAGATCTTGGAGGAGACTCATGAGCTTCAGATCGATACACACCACATATTCATCGATTTTAAGGCCGCATATGACAGCATCTATAGAGACGAGCTATGCAGCACAATGTCTAGTTTCGGCATCCCTGCCAAACTCGTCCGTCTGTGCAGGATGACGATGGAGAATGCACGTTGCTCCATCAAGGTCGGTAAAGATCTCACCGAGACCTTTGATGTCCAGAAAGGATTTAGACAAGGCGATGCGCTGTCATGCGATTTTTTCAACATCATACTTGAACAGTACAAAACTCACGAGCAAACACAAGAGGCACTATCTTTCAAAAGTCCGTCCAATTACTCGCATACGCCGATGACATTGACATAATCGGAAAAAGCAGTGTGGTGTCAGTATCGCTTTTGCAAGTATTGAGACGGAAGCGGCGAAAATGGGTTTAGCAGTCAAGCAAACAGGACACTCAGCACCGACGTCTCGGTTTGACCAGAACGTCACCGTCGACAGGTATAACTTTGAGATAATTAAGGACTTTGTCTACCTAGGCTCTGCTATAAACACAGACAACGACACAAGCGCTGAGATCAAGCGAAGAATAACTCTTGCCAACCGCTGTTTCTTTGGGTTAAGAAGGCAATTGAGTAGCAAGCGCAAAGTGGATAGACACAAACGCTCCGGTCCAAAAGGTTTTCGAATCCACCGCCGAGCGACAGCGCAGTCGAGGAAGACCGAAACTGAGGTGGCGTACCTAAGTGAAAGAGGACCTCAACCAACTTAGTGTGCGAAACTGGATGCAGCTAGCAAAGGATCGAGTTGGCTGGAGACGCTTGTTGACCGAGGCTCATGGTAGTTCTGCTAATATCGGAATTTAATGAGCTTAGCCTGCGTTGCCGTTCCCGTTCTATAGCCGAAGAGCGAACATATTGGATTCAAAGAAGCAGATAAGTGGTCATTAATGATAAAGAAGATTGTTGGAGGCAGAACGGACCCCTGGGGCATACCAGCATTTATTTCGTGAATATCAACCTTGAAACCATTCAAGACTATCGAAAGGTAACAGTTCAGATCTTTTGTGCTCTTCCGATACTAAATGAGCCCGAAAGTGGATTTGTCTTTGTGAAGGTTCTAGGAGGACGAAATGCAAGCAAGCCGATTGCCTTTGTCTAAGGAACTGAAGCTCATAATATGTCTTAATAAACTAGCATTAGGGTGAAGGATGAGGCAGAATTTTCAGCATTTATAACGAACGAATAACAATTTTCTATGCCTTTGGGACTTTGTAGTATTTCCTACCTTAGTTGACACAATGCTCCGACGAACTCTCAGGGCTCTTTCTTGCTAGGGTTAAGAAATTAGATACATGTCCACTGTAACTACTCGTATCAACGTTTGGTATTCCTGTGGGCTGGGTCGAATTGTTTTTAGCAGCGAAAATCTCAACACACCATCCTTCGGATGTTGTCTGTCCGGAACTCGAAGACATCTAGAATTGTGTATGTTGAAATAGCGACACATTTGTTGAGTTCATTTACGTCAAATACTATGATATACGAGTATAAAATGTTCACGATTAATTTCGATCTTTTGGCTGATTTTTCAAATTTCAGTCGCCCGTGTGACAAAACTATCTGATCACCTGTACCATTTAAAACGTCAACACTGATGTCAGATTTGACTCATCTACATCGGTATTGCCATATCTCAATCCTAAAGTAGCAACCCAAGGAAGTGGAGAAAATCGCTTTGATTTCGATTAGATTCAATCTAAATGCCATTCAAAGCGTATTTTGAATAGTCAAAAACGAAAATTCAAAAATTTTACACTTTAACCAGTTATTAGATAAAATATTTGCCGACCATAGAGTTGTGCGGTGACATTCTTAATAACTGTATTCTTGTTAAAGTGCAAAATCGAACTGAAAGTGCCCTCGTCGCTTGTGAAATAAAATGAGATTTGCGGGCGGCTCATTTGATCACAATTAGCCTTATTTGACTCTGAAATTCACAATTCGGCAACAGTTAAATCCAGTACAAAGTTACCGAACGAGGATACGACTATGTGTATGAATGGATGTATGAAGGGTGGGTCAGTCAGCCAGGAATCCGTACGAAAGCTGTTTGCCCCTTTTTTTTATCCTTTCAATCGATTTTCGAGACTCCAAAGAGTTGCGGGTGAACTTTCAGATGACTGTCATTCGTGCGAAAATTTCATTCACACTATATGAAAATTTATTGCTGGAAAATTCGCTCTGTAATGGAAATTTAATTAGTTGATGTTGATGGTTGCTTTACTCTGGCAACAATTTAACATGGGAAGGGAGCATACGGGTACTCGCATCATCCATGCCAGATAACGTAATATGTTTCAACGTTTTTTATTACTGTCTTTTTTTTTTTACAAGCAACAGCCTTGACATTTATGAGTATTTTTTCTGTTTTATTGCGTGAAGTTGATTTTATTTTTAATTTTTAATTTTACAGTGAGATGAAAGTAGTCTAATGAGTGTTGATTTTTATAAATGGAGAACACTCAAGGGATAAAGGAAACCCTTAAACATTTTGCTTGTAGCACAAGGGTGGGAGGGAAATCAGGGAGGACGAACGAGAGATATCGATGTATGTTGGTTTTGAATGTTTGCAGTAACACAAGTACGGATTCACTTCAAAATTGAGTTTACGCCTAAACTGATGAGCAATCTCATTCATACGTATCTTACAATTGAAGACTTGAAGCAACAAAAAGTTAGAACAACAAATGTTTGAAACTGCGCAATATTGGCTTCAAATCTGAGTTTCAAAGCAAGGTTTTGAATCTGCGGAGTGGCAAAAAGGTTTGGAAGCACTTGATCGGTTGAGCAGCACATTGCACATTGAGGCTAGATCAGAGGTGAAAAATATTTCTTACTTCACTTTAGGAAACGTGGTCATTCTGTCGTAGGCTGCCGTTGATGTACAAAGCGAAAATATAACTTTATAGGTTTCAACAATGTGGTTCAAAACGAATGGGTGAGTGTTTAAATTTAGCATTAACAACATCAGATCGAACTGAATTTTTTAAGTTGTACTACCTCCTCTATTGATGGTTCCCCAATGGATTGAGCTCTTAGTATGGAATTTAGTAAGCATCATTTATGTTGCTGTTCTAGTTCTAAGTCCGAGCATATCTTTAATGAATGTAAAAAGAGAATCGGGGATAAAACAGAACCTTGGGGCATACTATCATTTATTTTGGAACAGCAACAATATTTTTTCCGTTAGATGCTTGGAGACTTTTGTTCTATTTCTCGATGCGATGTCTCGTTATATAACCAGTGGAGCATGAGCTAATGATTTTTACGCATTTCCACGACCCTTGGAAAGACGGACATAGTGTAATGGGTTTATGGGAGGAGGAGATGGAAAAATCCTTACTTTACATCTTCAGAGAAAAGGTTGTGGGGTTTAAGAAGAAGATGTCTCACTACCTAGATAAGGGCAAAAATGTGTAAATTGACATCTGTGAACTTTTTACTTATTTACGAGGGTGAAGAGTGAAATCGTCCCATACAATGTTCAATGTCAGGCCAGATAAAATCTGAAAGCAGAGTGGCACTGTTTATAGACCTGAGAGGAAGAATGACATTGTAAATAAGGTTTTAAATAGAGAATATGACTTAATTTGTAAAGCTACTTTTAAGCGGCAGGAATTTCGTTTGAAAATTCCATCAAAGAATAAAAAGAACAACTCAGGGCAACAAAGTTAGAACGGAAGCCTGCAAGGACGAAAACGGAAACCTAGCAGCAGTATCGCAGCCGGTGTTGAAAATATAGAAAGACCGTTTCTGCAGACTGTATAACAACGACGGTGACCATAACTCCGGTGTCAAGCAGAATGAACCAACAACACTGGATGATGATAGCAGAGAACTCCGTCCACCTGACCTGGATGAAGTTGAGATAACGATATCGAATCTAAAGTTGAACAAAGCTGCAGGTCCAGACGGGCTTCCAGCTGAGCTATTTAAAGCAGCTGGGGATGACCTGGTTAGGAACATGTACCAGCTCATCTGCGAGATATGGTCAGAAGAAAGCATGCCCGATGAATATAAGTTCAGCATCGTTTACCCAATCCACAAAAAAGGAAATCCCTTCTACTGCGCCAACTAAGGGGGAGTCAGACTCCTGAACATCGCCTACAAAATTCTCTAGGCCGTATTTGTGAAATCGCTTGAAAATGATCATGAGCAGTCTGATAGGTCCATATCAAGGTAAGTCTACCATCACACTTGGAAAAGACCCTGGAATTCCTGATCGACATCTACCACCTGTTTGTCGACTTGAAAGCCGCGTATGACAGCGTGCACATGGACGAGCAGTTGATTGCTATGTTTAGTTTTGGCATTCCTGCCAAACTCGTCGGTTTGTGCAGGATGTCAATGGAGAATACTCGCTGCTCCATTAAAGTCGGTAACGAATCAACCGAGACCTTCAATGCCAAAAAAGTTTTAAGACAAGGCGACGCGCTGTGATGTGATTTTTCAATTGCCCAGATGATATCGACGTTATTGGACGAAGACAGTGAGACCTCAATGGTTCATAGACATGGACACTATTAAAAAAAGGATGAAGAATCCCTCTGCCGGTTCGAGAGGAAAATACTTCGTGTTATTTTTGGTCCCGTTTGTATTTGACGGGGAATGGAGAAGGAGATTTAACCATGAACTGAACGGGTTGTGCAGCGACATTGACTTAGTCCAGCGTCTAAGGATTCAACGCCTTAAATGGCTGGACCTTGTAGAGTGAATAGACACCACAGCCCCGGCCCGAATAATCTTCAAATCCGAACCGCGGAGACTAAGTAACAGAGGAAGGCCAAATCTACGATGGTGCAAACAAGTGGAAGCGGACCTCAACCAACTTGGAGTGCAGCACCGATGGAAGCAGCTGGCGAAAGATCTTGTCAGTTGGAGAGGTTTATTGGTTGTGGTCCAGGCTTACCCCGGACTTAAGAAGACGAAGAAACTTTTACCGCCTTCGGCGGTAGTAATTTTGCCTATTTGTTTGGCTATGATGCAGTCATTTTCAAATTTCTTGACTTTTTACCAATTTTCCTCTGTCGGGCTGACTTTGAAGTAGGGTAGAACAATAATTTTACCTTGATGGTTAAAGGATCTCACTTTTAAAAACAACAGGGTGTTTGCGATGACATTAGCAACGATATAGACGTCTATACTGAGTAGGCAATATTGCGACCAGTTGGAGTTAATAAACTAGCTAAACAGAATTCGGCTGATATGACACAGAGTCTAGAGGTGAGAGAACATTAGCAGCATACTAGGCATGATGTTGAGTTTGAAATAATGACATAAGGCCATTAAGTATTTACGATCCGCTCTATTGAATGCAACTATTTGTTGCTGGTTTTCTGAATTCAAGCGCGGTCGCATATACACAAATAATCTGAACGTTCCGGGTGCCAAAATGAGGCTCTTACACAGCTAGACATCAACAAAATCCATAAAATCGTGAAGATAGGTGGCATCTTATGGATAATAACAGATCGCGTACATATTTCAAACGGGTATTTAGGCATGCGAAATCTCTGTTCCAAGTGGGTACCAAGTTGGAACCAAACACAACAACGTGTTGATAATTAAGAGCGCTGCTTGAAACTTTTTAATAAAAATGAATTGTTTTTGCTTCCTGTAAGGGGCCAATAAATGAGACATGGATGCTATTTTCTAATGCTCAGCAGGAGAAGATATGCTCCAATAAAGAAGCGGTCATTGAAACTGTGGCGTATTTTAAGGGATTGGACAAATCGATCTCTGAGAAAAGCATGGAAATGTTAGAGACATTTTTTACAATTATTTTTTGAAGATTATTTCGTTCAAATGTTGGCTGTAAGTACGGATAACAAAGTCCATTCGGAAGTTTCTATTTTTGATGACGCGTTTGAGCAGTACAAGTGGTGTTGATCAACGACTCGAGCAATGCTGGCTTCAAATTCCTCAATCGCAGCGGACTTATCGATATAGACTCTCAACTTTACGTAGCTTCAAAGAATAAGATCTTGAAGTGCTATGCTGCATGACCTAGGCGGCCAATTCGCCTGGTCCAAAGCGTAATATTAACTGTTTACCGAATCGTTCTCGCAATTAACCTTGGGTTTAAGGAACTGTGTGGCAGGTGGCGCCTATTTGTTAAGCCCAAATGTCGTGGAGACCACGGTCCTCAATTTCAGGCAGCAAATAGTCCGTTATCATGGTGCAATATCGGGCGTGATCACCAGTTTTGTTCCGGCTGGCCTCAGTTTTCAAGAAATATGGACCGATGGTTCTACTAGCTTTGAATCCACACCAATCTGTTATTTTGTCTAGATGTAATAACAGCTTTTTAACCTCTTTCTGTTGCCCCGCACTCAACATATGCTTTTTGATGTCGGCATACAGTTTCTGTATGCGATGGCGATGGCGCGTTGGACTATCACGCAGACAGTCTGGGTTCGATTTCTGGCTGGGTCACCATCAATTTTTCAAATCGTAATCATCCTTTCAGCGAGCAATGCCAAACTCCCGAAAGTAAAAAATTGCCTACGAAAAAGCTTCTAAACAGTGCCGTTCGGACTCGGCGATAAACCGTAGGCCCCACTCAGATGTGACAAAAATGACAACATGAGCAACACAAATGAGTGTCAAGAAGCTAGGTCAAGAAGACCGGGCTGCCAGCGGCACAGTGTTTTTTTTTTTTTTTTCATACAGTTTCTGATCAAAATTTTAGTCGAAAAATGTGGATCTTCTTGAAGCCTACGGCTGAAACAAAGGCGATTCAGGTTAAATACGCTAAGTCAAGCTATTGAGCACGGCGCCAAATATATTCGTCACGGTCATCGCTTACACTCTCATATTTTCTTCTCTAGGTGCTAAATGTCGTCTGTTGGCCGTTTACTGTCCAATATTGAAAATTGGGTTACAAACTGCCCGATCGTATAGTGAACGGTGCGACCGGTAGGCTGATTATATGGACCAAAATTTTCTCTAAGCGAACGAAACATATTCCTCATGGAAAGCTTATTTTTGTAATGCAGCTGAATAATTTGTAGACGATGTGCCAGGCTAAGTGTTTTCATGATGAAATGCCAGACTATATTGAATAAAAATATCATATCAGTGTGACAAGACACATGCGTAAAGTAAAAAACAAAACAACAGTGGTGCTGGCAGCCCGGTGTGGCTCATGGCCTAGCTTCTTGACACTCATTTGTGTTGCTCATGTTAACCTTTTTGTCATATCTGAGCGGGGCCTACGGTTAACGCCGATTCTAAACTGCACTCCTCAGAAGCTTTTTCATAGGCAATTTTACTTTTGGTAGTTTGCCATTGCCTGCCGAAAGGGTGATGACGATTCGAAAATTGTTGTGATGCCGGTGATCGAACCACGGATCTTCTGCGTGATAGTCCAATGAGCTAACTATCGCGCCATCGCCACCTATGTTGATGATTAAAGTTGAATATTGCCAAGTAGTTGCATCTCAGTATTTTTCGAATCACCTGTAATATGCTAAAAATCGCTTTCGAGAAACAAAATGTTTTTATTAAAGGCGGTGATAGCACCGATTTAATTTCATTTATTTATTTATATGCCAAAGATATTTATGTTTACACAGTGTAGGAACTTTTTAATCGTCAGTTTATCATCGAAAATAAAATTATTTAGACATAAGAAAAATGATTACATCAAATGACTGGGTCTATAATATTGTAATTCAAATGTGCTTAGATGATTTACTCTTAGTCTAGTTAGTTTTGACGTATTTCTCATAGATACAAATTTTAAAATTTAATTTTTAATTTCAATTTTAAGTAAATAACGAAGTGTTCAATTTATCAGTCTTGTCCTTTTACATTGGATAGTTTTAAATTGTTCTAAAATGTGACCACGTACTCGTATCTTAAATACCTAAGCAGGGTTCGGATTTAACTGCTATTGGAGTGTTAGATCATATAATCGAACTATTGTGTCAATACATTTAATTTGCAGTAGGCTTTTCGATTACAAGTTTTTTTTATCTAAAGAGATACAAACGCCTTTGTGGGATTCGTATTTGCCTATTCATAAATACGAATAGTCATAAGCTAGGGTCGATTGACCACAGTGCATATGGAACGTTAATTAGGAATTTAGCCATTTGTTTAAGCGAAGATGCGGGTATATTTAAACAGCAACCTTTGCAGACAATCGAGAAAGTCAATTTCAGTGAAAATAGAATTACGAGTACCTATTCAACTTCGGCTATGAAAGTACGGATTTCTACCTACGTGAACATGGAAGTAGCAGTATTGATACTTATTTATAACAGGCTATTAGACGAGATAGCCTTCCCCGACTTATGTAAGGCAGCAGAAGACGATTTGGAAGAGATCCTTCTCTAGGTAAACACCCTTGCAGAGTCAACTACAATATAATGACATCAGTCTGTATAACATCTTCGACAATATCCCTTCTGTCGCCTCACTTTTGACTTTTTAATGGTGACATTCTATCATTGGATATATTTTAGAAAGTTTCCCAAAACTACCTTCCTTCCTTCGTATTGAATAGCATGGAGAGATTGGTCGAGCTTCATATGGCCAAAACTGCCCTCGGAATCCATGGCCTATCTTTGCTGCCATGTTTCATGTTGGGCAAGTCAATGATTTAAGCTCTTAATAATTCTAACGTCTATGCACAGAGCTAGAATAGGCGTTGGGTATCATCCTGGATGAACAACTTTTTTGGAGTAAACATGTTGCGTCGAAAACTTGACGCTGCTGGCCTTCCTGACGGTGTAAATGAGTTTGAAACTCCTTCGCCGTAATACGTTTATCATGGGAACCAATAAGAAATAGTATATACGTTGATGGCAATCAACTGTGTTATGAACGATCGATGGAGAGGTAGAAGTAGCTCCATCTATAGCGACCGCAAAACTCCGAGAAATACTTTTTTGAACCTTCTTACGACTTTCGAGCTACTTGAGAAAATAAGGCTTTATCGAACGCAGTCGGAAGGGTAAATCCACTGAGGGTTGTTTGGGTCCCCAATCACAATAAGATGAAGATCATACGAAATGCAATCGCATGGAGATAATTTTTTCGGACCTAAATTTGTGAAAGTACTGCCTGGATCCTTGGTCTGGCGTCCACTGCATTATTATAAATAAACAGGCTGCGCGATCTAATGTCGGTATGTAAACATTAAATAACTTTGACATTTATTAACTGATTGATTTGGGTAGACATGTTATTGAAACGTTCATTCAGTACAACTTTAACCATTAGTCGCTTCACTCAGAAACAACGCGCCGGAAAAGTGACGATGTACATTGAAAAAAGTTGTTCAGTTGTGTTAACTCAACGTGCATATCGTCGAAAATATCGTGCCCAGCAAGCACCGTCTGACAACAGTATTCTTTATTTGGTGTCAAATCCTGTTGAGCACGGGATATGCGCAAGATGTTTCAATGAACTGGTTAAAGAGGTAAGAGAGAGTGTTGTCGAGAAACCACATGTGTCATTTCGTCACCGCGTTCAGTATTTTGGCGTCAGTGAAACTACCTTGTGGCGCATTTTGAACGATGACTTGCATTTGTTTCCACATAAAGTGTAATTGACTCGTCGCTTGGAATACGGCCAAACCGTCGCTTAAATGGTTGACATTGAAACTGATTTTCGCAGACAAATTTTGATGACCGACGAGGACTGCATATGGGGAAAGGAGAGTAAACACGAGATCTATTAAACACCATTGTATGACCAAAAAGTGACTGTTTGGGCAGACGTTTGCGTCAAAACCATCATTGGGCTTTTTTTTTCAGAGACGGCGAAGCAGTCAATGAGAACCAATTTTGGTGCATGTTGGCTAATTATGTCTGCCCATAAATGTGTGAAAAAGGTCTGGATGGTTACTGTATTCAACCGGACAGTGCGCCATGCCACACTGCAAATCGAAAATTTCCTTAACGTGTGCTCTCAAAAAATGGCGACATTGACTGGCTACCGAGATCACCAAATTCGAAAAGAAAAATGTGTGCCAGCAAGCCTCAGACCATTGATGAGCTCAAACAGGGCAGACAACAGGGCACATTTTGCTTTGGTCAATAAAGGCGGTCATTTGATCAATGTTGTATTCAAAAACTATTCCAAATAAATTGTAAAGGACCAAAGTAAATAAAATAAATGGAAATTGGTTGTTTTTTTTAGAAAGTTGTTCAATATTTACAACATACATACACAAAAGATGGCGCATCATATCTGTACACTGATAGAAAAGTGTCACAACCTAAAATTCGGCATTTTTGAGTTATGGTGCCGCAAATGGCCCTAATGGTAGTCCGAACATTGTGGTAAAACGTCGCAAGTGTCGGAGTATTCTCCGGCACCAAGGGCGCAAAAGTTAAAGTTATTTTTGTTTTCTTACAACTTTATACATTCGTTCAAATTTTTAAACCGATCTCCCGAAAAGTTAATAACTGTGAGTTTTGACACTGTTCTATCAATGCAGCGAAAAAATACCTACCATTAAATATATAGCATTATTCTCCAAATTGCCGGCGGCTTGAAAGTGTGCTTCCACATCTCTAAGAGCTCAACGTATTTATTGCTGTCCATCAATGGGAAATACTGTAGACTGCTTACTGGCATTAGGAACACAATCTTTTGCTTGCTGTGGGAGCGATGACAATAACGCGGAGAACTTTCTCTGTAATTGTTTAAAATGAAAAACACCTAGCTTTAGGTATTTCTAGCTAATTCTGCAAGGCTCTAGACCAAATGACCAAAAAGCTTCTCTTATCACGAAAAATCGAGTACAAAACTGAATAAAAACATTTTCTCTTTTCAGAAAAGAATAGAAAAGGGACGCAGTTACAATACAACCAGATAAGCATCGTTGGTTAAACTAAGCACTTCAATGTCAGAGAGCACTTTTAAGTGGAATAATATCAGTCAAAAACGAGTAGAATTCAAATATAAATCAATATCACTCTCTTATAGTCACAGAAACTAAAAATGAAAAAAACTCGACTAGCTAGCCGTACCCTTTTCGGCACTCTTTAAATGACGGGCAGAGGATTGACTTTATAACGTCGAAGATCCTTTAGGCTATTTATTTCTCTGAAGATCCAATTACAAGTGCAAAACACAACTGGTCTTTTATAATACTTTCAGAAGGCGCAAGAGAAAAGGCCTTTCCTCGTCTAACAGATACTAGGCACAGTTCACTTATTAAACCATTTTTAAGGAATCTAGCAGATACGAGTAGTTAAGACCTAAAATGAAAAACAAGCTAAGCTTATCAATATCCTTAGGTCCATAGGGTGGTTTCTTACAAAACGTTACAGATCTCTGTGTCATGTTATTCAAATGAGGCGATTACTTATGTTTTTTTAATACCGTACCTGTATAGCTACATATCTACATATATTTATTTAATTTAATTTTATTTTATTTCTATTTACAAAATTCAAATAAATTAAAAATACAATTAATTAAGTTTGAACCCTTGGGTGGATGTCTATTTTCTAACCGATTCTTACGCCTAGAACCTATTTTGTTATTTTAATGGAAGTTTGGATTAATCCTAATATTTTATGATTAAGCTTAATTGTTATTAAATAATTATTCAACAATTAGTTTTAATTAAAAATTTTTTTATATTATTTATTTTTATAATTTAAATTCAACTCGTTGATGCAATAGCTTGCCGTGTCCTAAAAGCTAAAAATAAAAGATCCATTATTATTATTTCCAGGAGATTTTTGTATACTCTGTATGTTGCAGCCGATGACGTTACGGCTGAGGCGGACGACTCTCCTACAAAAAAAAAAACAAAAACTGATACAGTAAATTGTAATAAAAAATAGCTATTATTGTTTGATTAAGCAAGACATATATTTAATCTATCAAATTTTGGTGTTAAATTTCAAAGAAATAATTTTGAAAATACGGTAAAAAACTGGTCGTTGGTAAGTCGCTTTGCATATGTAGCCTAGGGAAAAGCACGTGCATGACAAATAAATTATTGTTGTCTCCCTTTCCTGTTGTTATAGCTTTCATAGAAATCATCCCTGGCCTTTTTTGACCTCTTGCCACAACAATTTTCCCACAAACGTTTTAATACGCTCATGTAATAGTCCTCATTTACTGTCTGACTTGGCGGAAGGAATTCGGAGTGCACTACAGAACGGCAATAAAAGAAAGCGGTCAACAAAGCCCTGATTTTGGATCGACTCCGTGCCGGTTTTCTGGGTCTTGTTTCGTCTGAGAAGCGCCATTCCGATGATTGTTTGTTAGTTTCGATGTCGTATTCATAGATTCATGTCTCGTCACCGGTAATGATATCATCGATAACATTTTGGTCAAAAATAAGCATTTTTTTTAGCGACATCGATGAGTTGCTGTTTCTGCAACAAATTAATCACTCTCGGCACAAGGCGTGTTTCAACTCTTTTCATGCCCAAAACAGCGTGCATAATTCTCTGTATCGATCGGAACTAGACACCAAGATTGGCTGCACAGTATCGCACCTTTTGAACCGTTTGTACCACTCGTAAGTTGTGTTTTCGACTTTGTCGAGTCACTGTAGGCTACCGTTAACATTTTCAATGCTTCTGCACATGATATTTTGATAGAAACAGAAAATTTAAGGCAAACTCTTTGATCAACTAAATTCGACATGGCGAAGTTCGTAGAACATAACAAACACTGGCTTGTTTACAAAGCTATCACGCAAAAACTCCCGACAAATTGCGCTCTGATATAGATGCACCTGCCTAAAAAGAATCTTTGACAAATCTGAATGGGCAATTCCGGGTGCCTTTTGATCAGAAGGAATATGCAACCTTTGGATGCTACTAAGTAAAACAACATCCGGAAGGAGTTCACTCCTCTGCAAAGGATGCCTAACTTTAATGGGCTGCTTTCCAAGTTAGAGGATGCGAGATGAAGTGTTGAAGCTTACGTAGAAGATGTTAGTCCTTATGATTAGGGCAAACATAAACAGACACTTTCTGATGTTCTTCCATTCGACTTCTTTGAATAGGTTGACGAGGCCTAGGCGTTACTCATCTGACCGAAGTAAATTGGCACCACTTTGAGTTTCTTAAGGACTGCCAGTTATCTACGCCTCAATCGAGACTTCAAACTGATGTGGAGGAGATAAAAATTGCATCACTGTGCGCTCTGAAAGCTATTGCGGAAGTCAACTTTCACAATATTGTTTCGAGGATTGGAAAAACCATTGTCATAAGCTTATTGTGTCGGCAGGGTAGTTATTTGAACACGATGACAGTTTGACCTTATTTTTTGATCACCCTAGTACATCGAGTTCTTCAGACAAATTCTCACTTAAGGTTTAAACATTGCGTGGCTTGCAGTGGAAAAACCATTAATCTATTTAAAAAAAGGAACACGCTACCTGTATTAGCATCAGTCGGGCATTCAGGCACTCTTTAAGGATGTCTCTTCAAACTCTGCTCTATTTTCTACTTATACACTTTTCGTCGTGAAGATTGCAAAAGACTTTGTCCCCAGGATGGGACGGACTTGGCGATGGAGGGAGTTCAATGTAGAACAAGTTTATCTAATTTTCCTTGTTTTCGGGGCCCTCTCTATCAGTCAACCTCATGCCTTCAACGTCTATTCAGGCCAACGAATTCAACCATCGGATTTCAGAAATTAGAGGATGAAGACAACGCCAAGTTCTACTCAAAAGGCTCAAATCTATTAATGCAAACGGAGAAGTACATAGGTAGAGGTACAGAGGAGGTTGTCCCCCCGACTCTTACATAACAGATATTCCAAAAATAATCAAGCAACGATCAGATCAGGTTAAACACTACTAAACCGAGTGTGGTTAGCTACTGTCATAGACCTCTTAGGAAATAGAGATCAGGTTTTGGGAAATTTGATAAACTGAACAGACAAGGATTTTAGGGAATCAACAGTGGGCAATGATACAATTTCATTTGCCATCTTAGACCAGTAATCAAGATAAATGTGACACATTAACAGTAATTCCCAAGTTAACAAACAACATCATGGAACAGTGTGCCATTGGAAGATATGCGCACTGGTGTGAGCTGAAGGAATTCGTAGATCAGTCACATTGTCTGATGCGAGGATAGCTACATTAACTACTGAAGAGCAATACTATTGATGACAGAATCTTAGAGTTTCTTCTCAGCAAACTCGTCTGTATTGCAAAATGGTACAGACCAACTGTTAAGTCTGAAGAACAAAAGAACTCTGAAGAGAATGTTAAATGTTAGGAAGCGGGTTTGTCGCTATGACTAACCACTCGGAAATAACTTCAAACTAAAATCTTTCTTGGTATACAGCATGGAGTGGTTGAGATCCTTATGTGCATTACTGCATAATACGATACATACGAATGCATCGACATGCATCACTTTTAACCAGCAGAGAAGATCTTGAGAGACTGAAATCCAGTGGGCTGAATTGAATCTGCTTTAGACAAAAAGGAACATGTGCTGATCTTTCCGACTACGACTATCTTCGACTTTAATATGAGCCACGAATGGATAAGATTAAATCGTTAGCTATGGCTTCAAAACCGATCTTAGATGTAGGGCTGCCATCTTTTGGGAGGATAAGGACCTTAGACTTCACTATTCGATCTGCATTGTGTAAACTCTAATTTTTCGTTTCACAGCGTTTATTTTGTATCCAAGGTCATAGTGAACTGGAGTACACTTGAAAACCACTTTCCACTGCTACGCTTGCTTTGACACGTTCACTGCTAACACAAAACCCAAACCATCTTCCCGCCCTGAATGCGTTTTTTACGTAAAACGGTGTTAGAGCCCCACTTCAAGCTCATATTGATGTCCTTCAACAAAAAGGACAGATCACAACTGAGGTTCCAAAATGTTCAGAGCCACTGTCTCTGCAAACTGGCGTAGATGAGAAGGGATGAAAGGCACTTAACCTTCTCACGCAGCAGGTGCGTGACCAGCACGCAGATAAAACGGTCTAACACAGCATATGCGTGATCAGCACGGAATGTGTTAAGAGTTATGCGGAACATTTCCGGATGAGTGCTGGCACCCTATCGCCTAATCGGTTATACATCCGTTTTTGGAAGACTGATAATCTTAACGGATAAAGGGCTAAATAAATGAGACAAATGGTCTAATTCTTAGTACGATGATACAAGAAAACAAATAATAAAGGAGTTTTAAGGTTCATACAGCACATTTTCGCCTCTAGTATTAATTGCTGACCATCCCAAGGTCCACTTTTCGTATACAGTTGTAGGGTCAATAAATTCCAATTTAGTTTTACTTCGAATTAATATAAAAAGGGAGAGTAAGCCAATGACATTAATCGAGTTTTAATGAAAAATTAGAAATAAAACTTCTCTGACATTTCACTGAAAGTCAAAATTGTCCTCCGATACAAACCGAAGCAATCTCCTTTCTCTGTTCTAACGGCGCGAACAATTCTTTCTAGTAATACTCGTATGCAATAAAAAGTAAAAAAATAATTTTAATCGATTTTAACAGGAAACAGTTTCTGACTCTCGTTTCTGAAGTTTTATTTTTGAAGGTGGTCGTTCCTGGAAAAAGAAGTCCCCAACTCTTTCTAATGGAAGCTACTCAACAGTTATAGTAGTATGTAGCTCGTGAAAAATATGAAAAAAAATATGTAACATCCCTGTGTCAATGCTTCATGGAACTTTTCAATGTCCGGCTAGGTAAAAGGAGAAACTTCCTCTTGCCTTGAGAACTCACGCGGTCCTGTTGATGAGCGATGATAATTAAAAAAGTTTAATTTTTTCCTCAGATCTCTGTAGTAGTCGTTACATTCTACAGTTCTTCACGGCGTACCGTAAAAAGAGGGAACATGAACTTAAAGTGAAAACAGAATCAACCGATTTGTAGCGTATTCTTGTGTTTATTGGTTTTTTGTGAAATCACTTGTGTTGAAAGTTTTTGACAACTTGCAATATTGACAGCTTCAGTGAAGGGGTATACTATAATGTATTTTGTATTTTGTATTCCACCATAAATAGATTGTGAAAAAGTTTTATTTGTAAGGTTTAGGTTCAGTTGATCTGAGTCCTGGTAAAGCAGTAAAGGATAATAGTAAGTAGAGTGTTGCCATAGAACTTCGAATGTGTGGATTTTTAAAGTACTCGTAATTAAATAGATTTAATCAGTCACTGAAAGAATCCTTTGGAATTTATGGAAAGAAGTTCAGTGTTCGATTTATACAAAATTGTGCAAGTCTTTCTGGGCCTTTTTTACCCTAAAGATGACCTCATCGCAGCAACGGAGTCCAAGCAAGAAGCAACAATGATGGAAATTTGTTGGCCGAAAACGACGAGGAATCGAAACGACCTATTGAGCAAGCAATTCAAGCCATTGTGACCAAATTTCACAACAACTTTACGCTATTGGATATCAAGCCACCACCCGTACAGAGGAAAATATTGCTGCTGTATCTGCCAGTGATAATGAATACCGTGGTTTTTCCAGGTGTCGCCGAATTTGGGATTATGTTACTCAAATACGTAAAAGATTTTATGCATGCACCTCGGTCTAAAATCATCAAAAATACAGCTCGTGCACAACTGAAGCTGAACGACCTGCCACAGCGTCAAAGTTTTGGTGAGTGGGCCTTAGAAAATCTGGAGGAAGATCCACTTTTTTAGCGAAAAACTGTCTTCACCGACGAAGCTCATTTCTGTATAAATGGGTATGTTAATAAACAGAACTGTAGTATTTGGTCTTGTATTCAATACAAGAGCTGTCAATGCAATGTTTGGTGAAGTTTATGATCCGGAATCATTGGTTCGTATTTTTTCACAGAAGACCGTGAGAACAACGTTAAAGCCAATGGCGAGCTCTACCGTTCAATGATTTCGAATTTTTGTTTGACCAAAAAGCAAGAGCTGAATCTGGTCGACATGCATTTCCAGAAAGACGGTCTACATATCACACAGAACGCGAGTCGCTGGACCAATTGAGAAATGAGTTTGCTGAACAATTTACCTCTCGTTTTTGACCGAGACTATTTTTCTTGAGTATACGTCAAATTGCTCATATATTTCGATAAGCCAGTATCACTTGCAACTTTCGAAACAATTATAACTATAACCCCTCTATAACTACTCGTATAACCCCTCGTCCTAGGGGCACTCAAAATGGAACTGGTCCTCCAGGTTGGGGGTTGTGCCGCCGGGGTAACTGCCCGGCCATTTAAAAAAAAATTAAGTTACAAAGCATCAATAAGCCTCGGATATGGACGGATCTACTGTTGACAACCCACGCAAACGATTAAAGGACAATGAGCTTCGGATATGCACGTGGAATGCTAGATCCCTTAATAGACCACGTGCAGCCGAGCAACTAGCGGAGGCCCTAGACTGCTGCAAAGCAGATATAACCTCCATCCAAAAAATGCGATGGGATGGGCCGGACAAAAAGAAGATGAAAAACTGCGACATCTACTACGGCAATTGCTATCGACGGCAAAAGCAGCGCTTATTTGGATGCGGATTTGTTGTCGGAGGCAGACTAAGACAAGAAGTCCTCAGCTTCCGGCATGTGAGCGAGCGCCTCGTAGCAATCCGCATCAAGGCTAAATTCGCCAACATAAGCCTCATATGCGCGCATGCCCCCACAGAGGAGAAAGATGACGACACCAAGGATGCCTTCTAACAGCTCCTTAACAAGACCTACGAGCAATGCCCTAGCTATGACATTAAAATTGTCCTCGGTGATTTTAATGCAAAGCTAGGAAGAGAGGGTATCTTTGGTGGAGCAATCGGAAAATATAGCCTGCACAACACCACCTCCGATAACGGATTCAGGTTAATCGACTTTGCGGCGGGGCGAAACATTGTCGTGGCTAGCACGCGGTTCCCACATCTCGACATACACAAGGGGACTTGGAGAACTCCTGATCAATCAACAGTCAACCAGATTGATCGCATTGCGATCGACGCAAGACACTCCTCCAGTATTATGGATGTCCGTACGTTCCGAGGAGCCAACATCGACTCGGACCATTACCTTGTTGTAGCCAAGGTACGGTTGCGGATATCCCAAACTAAGCCAAGACAAACTAATGCTGTGAGAAAATTCGACGTCAGACGGCTACAATCGCAAGAGATCGCCAAGTCCTTTTCCGATCGAGTGTCTCTTAATCTCTTAAAGGGTCCAATGCCGCCAGCATCAAGCATCGAAGACCATTGGAAACACTGCCAAAACGCCATCATAGATGCCGCTTCTGATGTGCTGGGTTTCACTCGTCCACCACAACGAAACCCCTGGTTCGATGATGAATGCCGGCAAGCTCATGCAGCTAAGCAAGATGCATATAACGCGGCGCTGCTTAGAAAGACCAGAGCTGCTCATGAGCTCTATGAGCGGAAGAGGAGAGACGAGCACCGGCTTCTCAGGAGGAAGAAGAAAGAGCATGAGAAGAGCGCGATCGAGGAAATTAAGAGATGCTACTCCAGGAACTAGGTTCGGAAGTTTTACCAAAAGGTAAAAATAACATGCCGCGGAAACAAACCCCGAACCACAGCCTGTAGAGATGAACAAGGGAACATCGTAGTAGAATCGCATTCGATGCTGAGGATTTGGAAAGATCATTTCTGTAGACTGTATAACGGCGATGACGGACCAAATACCGCTGTCAGGCAGAATCAACCTTTCAACCTGGACGATGATGACCAACAATTCCGTCCACCCGACCTGGATGAAGTGAAGATAGCCATATCGAAGCTTAAGTCCAACAAAGCTGCTGGAGCGGATGGCCTGACTGCCGAGCTCTTCAAAGCGGCAGGCGATGACTTGGTAAGGAGCATACGCCAACTCATCTGTAAAATATGGTCGGACGAAAGTATGCCCGATGAATGGAACCTCAGCATTGTTTGTCCAATTCTCAAGAAAGGAGACCCTCTGAACTGCGCCAACTACAGTGGCATCAGTCTCCTTAACATCGCATATAAGATCTTATCCGCCGCATTGTATGAACGCCTGAAGCCGTTTGTCAACAACCTGATAGGTCGATATCAGTGTGGCTTCAGGCCAGGAAAGTCCACCATCGACCAGATATTCACACTATGGCAGATCTTGGAGAAGACCCATGAGCTTCAGATCGATACCCACCACCTATTCATCGATTTTAAGGCCGCGTATGACAGCATCTATAGAGACGAGCTATATAGAGCAATGTCTAGTTTTGGCATTCCTGCCAAACTCGTCCGTCTGTGCATGATGACGATGGAGAATGCACGCTGCTCCATCAAGGTCGGTAAAGATCTCACCGAGACCTTTGATGTCCAGAAAGGATTTAGACAAGACGATGCGCTGTCATGCGATTTTTTCAACATCGTACTTGAAAGAATAGTGCACAACTCACGAGCAAACACAAGAGGCACTATCATTCAAAAGTCCGTCCAACTACTCGCATACGCATAATCGGGAGAAAACAGCGTGATGTCAGTGGCGCTTTCGCGCGAAATGGGTTTAGCGGTCAATGAGGGCAAGACCAAGTATATGCTGTCAAGCAAAAAGGACAACCAACACCGACATCTCGGACAGAACGTCACCCTCGACAGATATAACTTTGAGGTAGTTTAGGACTTTGTCTACCTAGGCTCTGCTATAAAGACAGACAACGACACCAGCGCTGAGATCAAGCGAAGAATAATTCTTGCCAACCGCTGTTTCTTTGGGTTAAGAAGGCAATTGAGTAGCAAAGCCCTCTCTCGGACAACAAAAGTCACCCTTTATAAGACTTTAATAATCCCGGTCCTGCTCTATGGCGCAGAGGCATGGACATTATCAAAAATGGATGAGGGTGTTCTTGGTTGCTTCGAGAGAAAAATTCTTCGGGCGATCTTCGGTCCCGTCTGCATTGACGGTGAGTGGAGGAGGAGATACAACTACTAACTGTATGGACTGTACAGCGACATGGACGTAGCCAGAAGAGTGAGGATCCAAAGACTGAGATGGCTGGGTCATGTAGAGCGCATGGACACCAATGCTCCGGTCCAAAAAGTCTTCGAAGGCCAAGACTCAGGTGGCGCACGCAAGTGGAAGAGGACCTCAGCCAACTTAGCGTGCGAAACTGGAGGCAGCTAGCCAGGGATCGAGCTGGCTTGAGAAGCTTGTTGACTGAGGCCCAGGTCCACCCCGGACTGTAGCGCCGCCTAAAGTAAGTAAGTTAAAAACACATTAATGATTTTAGTCGCTTTATCAGGAAGGTAATATAGTGCTCTAGAGCCAAGAAGGCACCTCCACCTGCTTTTAAGAACTCCATTTGTTCTTTCAATTATATTCCTACAGCTTGTTGACAGCTGTTAAATTTTTCGAACATGATTTCGAATAGAGTTCGGGGGAAAAATATTCCAATTGAAATTCATAATAGCAGGAACTTTTTCCCGGTAAGGGAAAAGTTCACTCGGAATTCATAATAGGGGTGAATGTGCTCAGCTGTTTCACCTTCTTTAAGACAGAGTGGGCACTTCGGAGAGACGACTAGTCTTATTTTGAAGAGGTGATATCTTAAACTGTGTCCTGTAAGATACCCTACTGAGTTCCTGATATTGTACGGCCTTAGATTCATGTAGACACCTATTGGAATTTTTATTGAAAGGCTGGACGAATAGTTTTGTATGTTTTAGACCTGGAGTATCCTCCCAAAGCGTTCAGATCTGTTGAAGGGAGTGTCTGAGCCCTTTCTGGCCAGTTCGTCAGCCTTTTCACTACCATGGATTCCCCCATGCCCAGAAACCCACCATAGTTTGGTCTTCTTCCTTGTTTTTGAAACAGTACATGACTGATTTGAACTTAATGACGTGCGAGCTAAGGCAATTTATAGCCAGGAATACATGGATGTTTGCGCCTTTGATACCACAGTTGTAAGTTAAGTTGGCGCATTCTTAAATGGTGTAATACAGTTTGGAATTCACTATGACTCTTACCCACACCAATTGATATTTTAGTATTTGGTCCGTGTATGCCAGCTCCCACTCCCGTTTCCATATTAAAACCATGCGTATACCACTTAATGCCGTTTTGAGGGCTGGGAAGTATAAAGATTTTTGAAGGCGGTCTGTTACCGTGCCTAACTTGTCAAGTTTTGATATTTCAGAGAGTAGGACCTTTAAGTCCGGACCTTTAGGTCTTGAAGATCTATTTCTTTGGCTTGTACCATACTTGCTGAGTTCCATAAAGCCACATTGCTGATGAACAAGCGTAGGGGCGTTAGGCCTTTTATTGCTTCTAAGGCAGCTGTGGGCCAGGTCCGAAAGGCTCCGGAAGTACCCAGACATCCTTGACGCTGTACTCTTTTCAGTTTAATATGACAGTTTTTTGCGTGACTTAAGTCCACCGTACAAAAGAAGCATATGTTGAGATGGGCTAGACCATCATTGTATAGATCTAATAAGTGATCTTTGGAGATATCCCACATGTGCTGACTTACATGCGACAGCAGCCCCACAAAGCGTAAGTAATTTCAGTTATTGAAGAACTCTATAATAATATCAAGACCCAGCTTTCTTCTACGACTAAAAGGCGAGGTACAGCCTTTTCGAAATTAAATAATATTCTATCTATCTCAAAGACATTTTGAATTCCCTTGCAAGTTTCTTTTGGGTTTTCCCTTTTCACTATAATGACAGTTATCGTCATAGCCCTCTAATTTAACTAGTAAGTCATCGACGACAAATGCTCATAGAAGGGGGGAAGAACAGATCTTTATCCACATCTTTCGATGATTGCTGTAATTTATTTGCGAGTAAGGCAAGGTTATGTGGGATGTGAAGATGAATTCACTAACGTGTCAAAAGCTCAAGACTTCTCGTATTCTCATCGTAGGATCTCACTTTTTTTTGTCTCCATTTCGTCTTTGTGATAGCAATTTCTGCTGGTGATTCTGTGGCACATTGCCTTTCATAAATTCAAAAGTTCCATGAGCAGATTCGAACGTCGTTGTCCGTTTTTTAACTCCGCAAAATGAACCTTTTAACCAGCATTTACTCCAGAGTGTAGGCCTCATTCTCTAATGTCAAGCATACTGTAAGTAGCCAGAAACTTAATTAACAATTTCCAATTAAAGATTGCTCCCCCTATCACTGGCTCAAATAAGAATCCAACCTGAGATGATGTAACTCTAATCGATTATCACCCTTGTGTTTGATATTTAATTCAATCTGTTTGTGAATCCCGATACCCGAGGAGAATACCAGATTACCAGAATATGAGTAAACCTAACGATGAAAGTCATTAAAAATCTCCTTTCTGCACTTTCATTTGGGCCGTTTCAACACGAGAAAAAGGAAACAAAAAAAAACCAAAAGTCACTGACAGTATCTTGGATTCGAAGGACGAGCATTTCTCGCCCAAAAACTCGTCGACAGGTTATCGAATTTGGGCGGTGTTGGGGCGCGGTAAAAACTCGCCGTATTTCAACGTCACGACCAAATGCAGGCCAAAAACTTTTCAGCTGAATAAAGTTTAAGGCAAAATGTCTGCCATCTTGGGATGAAATTAATTTAAATTTTGGATTGAGTGAAAATTAATTACATGTCAGTGTTTGTCTTTAATTAAGGGTTGACTTTGAATTTTCAATTTTCAATTTTCCATTTTCAATTTTCCATTTTCAATTTGTGCGACAATTTGCGGAAATATGTGAATAATTACGACCGAGACCTTGCCGCTGTTGCTGGAAATAAAATTGTCAACATTAATTGATTGATTGTGAAAATTCCCGCCTTCACCGGAGGCTTGAATAAATGAAGGGTTAAGTGCTGATTGGAGGAAACAAATTGATGCTCTTTTAACAAAACTTCAATTAAAATGAATTTTGTAAGTACAATTACTTGTAAAGATTGGTCCGGCATGGATTCTTCGGATGTGAAGACATATAACACACGGATAGATGGACATAAAGGTTTGTAATTCGACCGATACACGATGTTTTGAATGAAATTGCAAATCAATTATCAGAACAATAGGTCATTTCCTATCAGAGTGTGGAAATAATCTTAAAGTGTCATACTCGTACTTTTGTAGCAGTATATGTATTTGAAGCGAAGGGTGTGGCATGATGGCTGCAGGTAAATAAAATCCAGAACATTATTTAAGATTTCGAACAGCACAGCGATTATTTGAGAAACTTTTGATTGTCCAGAAGCTTAATAATCAGGTTCGAAGCTAAATGCTATTCTTGCCTCCCAGTATAGACCCCGGTAAGACTAAGGCGGCATATACACAGGTCAAAAACTCTTCCAGCATGTGAGAGAAAATTAGTGAATATGACACACGGATACGTTGTGTCTCTGCTTGAAGCAAAATGTTTGGGTTTTTGCTCAATCGGGAAGCCACCATGCTCATTTTCGCGTAGACAGTGATGAGGCAACATAGAAAGCAGACCACTTCGCATGTTTGGTTGACAATACGATCAATGGAATGTTCAGATATAGCACTGACGAATTCCATATCCGTGCGGCATCGGATAAAGAATAGTGCCGCAGTGCGTCCAAGCTTGTCGTAAGAGGCGACTAAATGGGACACCAATCATATACAGGCAACTATGACACCAAAAATGAGCCTGTGACACTTTAACACCTTAAAACTCTCCCACAAGTTTGTATGCAATCAGTGGGTTCCCACGTCTGGAGACTACCGGTGGGGTAAAAGAACAGTCAATCAATTCGAAATGAGCATACAAGTGTCAAACCACTCAAACTTTAGATACACCTCATGGTAATGATCGCAATTAATAGCACTACCCCGCTGGGCACGACGATTGCAACGCACTCGGGTGATCCCAGAGCAAGCAGAAGTGCTTGTGTCAGAGCCCGACGGATTCCGGGGGCGGGCAAAATGAGGTTTCCAAAATATTTTCCTAAACTTCGGGTTGCAAGTTGGAACGTCGGATCGATGACTTCAAAAAGTTTAGAACTGGAAGCGATTATGCGTCGCAGAACTCTAAAAATCCTGTGCGTACAGGAAACGAAGTGGTGTAATACAGGAAATAAAGCGCGTTTTCTAGATTTAAAAACTAAGGCATTTAAGATGTTCTACCATGGAACGGTCAATGGATGAAACGATGTTGGAATCGTTGTTGCAGCGGATCTTCTAAACAATATCGTTGGCATTTTGAAAATAAGCCACCGCTTGATGAGTGTTAAACTCGTCATACACAATGAAACGTGGAACATTGTTAGCGCGAACGCCCTATCGATGCGATCGGAGTGACGATATCGAAAGAGCTCGACTGGCTCTTGAATACGAGCGTCTTAAAAAGATCGCAAAAAAGTCCTGGCTAGAACTCGAGCGGCAGCAGCGGAAAACCTGTACCAGGAGTTGGAACAAATATTCTCACGATCGGCAGATAGAAGGCAAGCTATCCAAGAAGTTCAAACGTCGTACAGTACTAAAATGCCAAATATTTTTAAGCTCGCTGCACAGATGCGAAAAAATTCAATGGAAATAACCTCGCCGAAATACATCAAAAACGCAGACGGTCGTTTACTAACAAATGAAAAGGAAATTTGTGATCGGTGGCTTGAATACTGCAAGGAGTTGCTTAACAAACAGTTTCCACGTGATATCGTGCCGACAGCTGGTCTATTCGAGGAGGAAGTTTCGGACTTTTCAATCGAAGAAATAAGTAAAGTAATTGGAAAAATGAAGCGGGGGAAAGCGGCGGGACCAGATAGCATTCCATAAGAGTTTTGGTCGAAGATGGAGGGGATCGTCAGCGTTTGGCTATCGAAACTTTTAAATAAATTAAAATGTGGACAACCTATGCCGAATCAATGGAGAAGTAGCTTCTTGGTTCCATTATACAAAGGAAAAGGCGACACTCGAGAATGCAACAACTACCGTTCAATCAAGCTTATGTCACACACAATGAAAATCGTCGAAAGAGTCTTAAACGAACGTCTTCGGCAAATAATAAAGCTCGATAATAGCCAGTGTGGATTTGTTGAAGGAAGAATAAGATCGACGGTGGACGCTATCCAAAGCCTACGAATAATAATGGAAAAGCACCGAGATTCGTCTAAAGATTTACACATGGTATTTATCGACCTCGAGAAAGCATTCGATCGAGTACCTAGGGATCTCATATGGGCCGCGCTGAGGTCTCAAAATGTACCGGAAACGTATGTTAGAA
Organism: Volucella inflata; assembly: GCA_928272305.1. Taxonomy (NCBI): domain Eukaryota; kingdom Metazoa; phylum Arthropoda; class Insecta; order Diptera; family Syrphidae; genus Volucella; species Volucella inflata. The sequence continues at coordinate 3,777,478 of OV743716.1, read as the reverse complement.
TATTACAAGACATGAACGGAAACGTGAAAACTGCTGTTTAAAGCTCTGCCGGACTAACGAGAGAATTTCCAGTTAATGTCGGAGTGCATCAAGGAAGCGTACTTAGCCCTTTCCACTTTAACGTAGTATTCGACTATCTTTTAAAAGACTGCATGCGCGAACCAAATGTAACGCCAATTCTCTTCGCTGACGACGCAGTTATACTTAGCGATAACGTCGAAGATTTACAGAACGCCTTAGATTCATGGAGAAATGCGCTAGAGAGAAACGGGTTTAAAATCAGTCGTTCAAAGACGGAGCATTTGACGTGCCCATTTGCGCATCCGTTGCGACCTGTTCCGGATATAATGTTAGACGGAATAGTTCTTCCGAAAAGCACTATTCTCAAGTACTTAGGATCAATCGTTAACATGGAAGCGAAATGTGACGACGACTTAAACCACAGAGTGAGTGTACCCCACACTATGAAATGGCGGGAAAATTCGGGAATCTTTTGCGACCGAAAATTTCCACTTAAATTAAAGGGGAAACTCTACACCACGGTTGTTAGACCAGCTCTTATATACGGTTCACAGTGCTGGACAATGTACGAAGCGTTTAAAAACAAAATGACGGCAGCGGAAATGAAAATGTTAAGGATGTCTAGTGGAGTCACTAAACGCGATTGCATTAGATCTACGCGTATATGAGGAAGTCTACATATAAAGAATTCGGTAACCGAACAGCTTGAGGCGAATAGAATAAGCTGCCATTGCCACGTTCAAAGAAGATCTGCGGAAAATCCGGTTAAAAAGGCACTGTCAACTACGGTCACTCCAACTGCGAGAAAACGAGGTCGGAAAAAGAATTCCTGGATTTCTCAGATGGCAAATGCGCAACAACGTCTGGGACTAATCACTGCAGGGATCCAGGACCGAGCATTATGTAGACGCGTTCTGCGATCTGCGACATTAGCCAACCCCATAAGCGGAGCAGCAGCGATGCAGTAAAAATGGGAAACTCGTTACGCATATGTTCGTATAACGAGGAAAGGGTTAATAAAAGGATAAGAAGAAGAAGCACTGACGAATTCCAAGTCCGCAGAGGTATTGCCTATAGCCAGGAACGAAGAGTTATGGAAGTACGTTGACTGTCAGGTTTGGCATCTTGCATTAGGGTATCTTCTTTTTTATAATTTTGGGTGTCATCATTCCAAGGAGTTGTTCATATGCCTTCTCATTCATGAGGAGAAAAATTTCTAAAATCATTTGGCGAACTCACGAGGGCGGTCCCAGAAGTAACCCAACCGACAAAGAAGATTTTTTTTGTTTCTTCCAAAGTAGGCCAATAACGATGTTCAATAACTTCGATATCTTCTCTTAAGTAGGAATCATCAAACTTAAACCACAGACACGCTCTTCATTATTGCCAAATCTTTTACTTCCAGATCTGGGGGAGCCAGATCTGGAAAATGGGGTGCGAGAAGAATCAATTCGAACTTCAACACATTGTTTTAGGCCATCGGAATGACAGACGTGTGGACTGGTACTTTCTTTTCTACTAGTTGTGGTAGTTTTTCCTTGATTTCGTTGCTCAAATGCAGCGTTAAGGCCGCAAAATATTCTCGTTTGATTGTCCTATCTTCTTCAAGATAGATAATCAATAAAAACTATCCCACGGAATCCGCAGAAAACTGACTCCATGACGTTTCTTCTTGGCTGAATATTCTTCGCCTTCGCCTTTTTTGAAGCCGGTTCTCCCCTTATAGTCCACTGTTCTGCCTGTTCCTTTGGTCGATCACCTCGGTGGCAAGGCTTGCTTAAGCACAATATTTAATTATTGTAAACGAAGAAGTAGACTTCGCCAGAGAAGAATCCAGCTCGGCTTTGATATCGGTTGGACTGAGACCTCTCAGGTGACAGTATTGAAAATACTTTTGGGACTCCGCTCGTAATTTCAACTCATTCAGATGATTTTTGTGTGGAAACTCAACTACGACCGTTGGAGAGACATACATGTGAACTTTTCGAACGTTTGCCGAGCAATAAGAAGAGGCTCTTGACTGTTAACACTTAAATATCACCGCCATACAGGAAGTGCGGGAAGGGAAAAGAAACAGCGCTTATTCGGATGCAAGATTGTCATGTGCGGCAGGCTTAGGCAGAAATCTTCAGCTTCCGAGATGTGAGCAATCGTCTTATTAAATGCACCAAGCATACCCTATACGACACCACGTCTGACGTACGGAATGCCTTCACTTTTTTGGAAGTCTGAACGATCCGGACAGTCGATATTGACTATAATCACCACCACGTTGCAGCGAAGGTGCGAATGCGGATTTTCCTAAAAGTCACAAAAAAGAAGAACTACTATGAGAAGGTATAATATAGAAAAGCTACAACCGCAAGAAATCGCGAGAGTCTTACTTGAACGCCTATTTTCAAATCTCTCAACAACTCCTATGCCTCTGGCATTAAGGTACCGAAGACCAGTGGCATCACTGTCAATTTTGCTGGCTATTACCCGATGAAAACTTCCTGCTTTGATGAAGAATAGAACCTAGCATACGTAGCTAAACAAGAAGCAGCAAAGGGCGAGAGGCGCTCATGAGCTCGATAAGCAGAACAAACGGGAGGAACATCGGCTTCTCAAGAAAAAGAAAAAAAGAGCACGACAATCTTGTTGTAGAGTCACAAAAGTAGAAGTCTAACACTCTGTTGTCGGGTAGAATAGACAATTCACTTTAGACTATGATAGCCAAAATTTCCGTCCACCTTACCAAAATTATGTAATGAAAGCAATATCTAATCAGAAATCAAACAAAACAGTTGGACTTGAAGCTGCTGGAAATGACAAATTACTTTGTAGGGTGCATACACCAACTCATTTCTCAAACCTTGTCAGAAGAGTGTATGCTTGATGAGTGGAATGTCAGTACTCGTATCATTTGCCTGATCCACAAAATTGGAGATCCCCTCAACTGGAAAAAACTCTTTAGTTGCGAAGCAAAAGTAAGCCTTCTATACGGACGGATCTACTGCTGACAATCACTGTTAACGAAATAATGACAATGAGCTTCGGATCTTTACGTGGAATGTTGAAACTTTTTATACGCCATCTGCAGTCAAACAACAAGCGGAGACCCTGGACTCTTACAAGGTAGATATTTTCGCCCTATACATCCACTATAGCGATTGTTTTTGAGGCAGGAGCAGGGTCTATTTGAATCCGGATTTTTTGTTTGATTGAGGCAAGAAGTCTTGGGTTTTCCGCATGCAAAGGTCCTACAGAGCAGAAAGATGACGACACCAAAGATACGAGGGCGGGTCAATAAGTCCGTGACTTTTTGAATTTCTGACCTCTTTACTGAAACAGCAACACTGCTCCTGTCAACAGGCATCTGTCAGTTGACTCCTGTCAAAATTTAAACTTGCTGCGTCAGTTAGTTTGTGTTTGACAGCTATTTTTATCAGACTACTCACTAATTTGAGGAGAAAATGGAAAAAAGTGAATTTCGTGTGCTTATTAAGCATTATTTCTTGCGAAAAAAACCATTACCGAGACCAAGGCTAAGCTTGATAAATACTATGGGGACTCTGCACCATCGATTTCAATGGTAAAAAAGTGGTTTACTGAATTTCGTTGTGGCCGTACAAGCACTGAAGATGCCGAACGTCCTGGACGCCACCAAGACAATGCAAGGGTGTACACATGTGCAGTTGCCATGGCAAAAATCCATGTATTGGGCTATGAATTGCTCCCTCATCAACCCTATTCTCCAGATTTGGCTCCGAGCGACTACTTCTTGTTCCCAAACCTGAAGAAATGGCTTGGTGGAAAAAGATTTGACTCCAATGATGAAGTCATCTCGCAAACAAAAGCCTATTTTGAAGACCTCGACAAATCATTATTTTGGAAGGGATAAAAAAATTGGAGAAGCGTTGGACAAAGTGTATAGAGCTCAAGGGAGACTACGTTGAAAAATAAAATTATTTTTGTATCAAAAAATCTGTGTTTTAATCCAAAAGTCACGGACTTATTGACCCGCCCTCGTAGCTTCTACGAGTTCTTAGACAAGAGCTACGGGTCGTACCCTCCATATGATATTAAAATTTTCCTCGGCGTTTTTAATGCAATTCTAGGAAAAGAGGACATCTTTGCTTGTATTGTCGATAGGTATAATCTATAAAAGACCACATCTGATAGCGGGTTCAGGCTAAACGACTTTGAGGCGAGTGGGTGCCTCGGAGAACCCCTGATCAAACAACCCTCAAGTACTCTGGATGTCTGATTTCTTCGATGGGCTCCTCTTTGAAAACATAGTATACTCGGCAAGCTTTCTACACCGGGCGATCACCTGATCAAATAACTATCAACCAGATTGATCACATTGCGATCGATTCCATTTTTTCTTCCTGGGCATACAAATCATAAGTCTGATCTGGAGCTCATAAGAGCGATCTTTCGCAAAGTCGTTTTTTTCTGTGAAAAAGTATGAGCTCATATCAAGCCTATGATGAGGAAATAAGCACTGATGCGGCTATTTATGGGGCGTATGGTGAGATGCTTGAATGCGCTCTTCTGGCTCGCCATAGCAATCGCTTAAGTACGATTATATGCAGAGAGTTTTTCATTCTTCTTTTACTCAAATCATGTCAATAGACAGAAAACCTATCACCTAAGCTGTTTAAACAGTATGAGCTCAGAAAAGATGAAGAATCATTTTCGCTTAATCTACAATATCTACATCAATTATTTAAGAGGATACCAAGACTTGTGGTATGTCTTCTTATTACATAGTGTCCAGTAATGACACCTATGAATGTACTGATGTTCAAGCGGCTTAACATTATTCTGCCTTGACCTATGCCATACCTACGCTAGACATCGCAGTGATTTGGAAGACGGAATTCGAGGTCAAGATTTAGTTTCTCGTGGAAAATACCAGCTCCCACCCGTTCTTCGCTTTTAGAGAGGTCCTTATAGATGTTTATGTATTTTTTTATTGGGTAATGTGCCATCTATCTATTTTCGGCAATCCGAAATAGAAGTTTTGAAGCACTTATCAAAGTTGTATTTGGCAGTTTAAGATTATCTCCGGTATCTTCTAGGAATTGCCCTAGATTATCTAAGATTGTGGAGTTCCCCGTGGCGATGGTGCGATAGTTAGCTCATTGGGCTAACACGCACACAGTCTGGGTTCGATTCCTGGCTGGGTCACCAACAATTTTTCGAATCGCCATCCCCTTTCGGCGGGCAATGGCAAACTCCCGAAAGTAAAATTGCCTACGAAAAAGCTTCTAAGGAGTGCCGTTCGGACTCGGCGATAAACCGTAGGCCCCGCTCAGATGTGACAAAAATGAAAACATGATCTACACAAATAAATGTCCATACCGGGCTGACAGCGCCACAGTGTTTTTTTATTTTTTTGAGTTCCCCGTGTAAATATAGGATTACTGGTAGAATGGTATCTACTACAGCGGCGGGAGTGGCCCTCAAACCACCTCTGATGTTCATGCAGGCCAGACGCAGCACCTTCCCTAGATTGAAAAAGTGAGTTGCTTTGCCCAGTCTACCAGACAATATCGCCATACATTAGAATGGGCTTTATGAAAGCTGAGTACAGTAAGTGCGTGATAGGGTGTTGCATACCATATTCCTTTCCAACCGTTTTTTTACAAGAGAAGATGGCTATAACCTGTATTGACTATCTGGAATAAGACCAAGGTCTTTTGCATGCTTCCTACATTTTGGAGGTCGAAGAGAGGAATCATCGTTTCATAGAGCATTTTACGTTGTAGTCGAGGCCGACAGCACAATCCCACACATGACCTCTCTTCCAAAAGCCTGATTATATTGCGAAAATCCATACGAGACCGGAGCTTCGAATATGCCGAAGTAGCTCAAATGTGGTCATCGTTGTATCAGACTCAGGGGGCCTCGTCGTATGAATTTCGATTTTCCTCCTCGAAATCGTCCTTATTGTGGTTTGAATATGTTGACTAGGCCCGAGTGTTCAGATACAAATTTATTTTGGTTTTTGACTAGATCTTTAACTAGTGACCAAGCGTTATACGACTTCCTCACCCTCCTCTAAAATCAGGATATTGCTCTCGTGTTCTTCTTTTCACTTTGCATAGCTAGTCAGATATGAGATATTTTTGTCCAGGATAATCAACTTAATTGATAGATGCCCAGTTGCTTGTTTGCTTAATCTCATTGATGAGAAGTGAAATTCACACTAAGACGTTCGAGGACGTTGTCAGAACTACACCATTTAAACGGAGTTTAAGACTGCCTTACTGGAGCTACAGACTTCGTGTTATTCCAACGATTTTGCAATTATCTAAAAATTTTCTTAAATGCCATGGAATGGATATAAAAGAAGGAGAATCACAGATAGACGCACATTATTGGTGAACCTATGCAAGTCACGAAAAAATTAACAAAAATTCACAATTATTCTCATTATCGTCGGAGAGTCGACATGTCACGTCCACGTGTCACGTTGTATGCGCTGTTGATTCTATTCAAGGCACATTTGTCAATATCTGCTTCCATCAACATACTCCAATCCTTGGACGTAGTTTTATTAATTAGCCAAGACTCGAAGATAAATATCAATTCTATCTCGAAGGATTGGCTCTCCTTTGTGGTCACAAAAACGAAAGCCAAATCTAATTTGTATGCTCTAGATAAATCAACAGAACTTTATTGTCATCGTAGTCGTTGTGTCGTTTGAGTTGTAACACTGTCCCAATGTCAGATTGTCAAAATGTCACATTGTCACACTATCACATATTGGTAGAGGGTACTCACCATTTATAACATTCAGAGCGACCGTCACACTGGGGCTATTCGATGGACTACATGTGTAATTGCCAGAATCACGTTTTTTCGTCACCTCGATGATTAATGAGCTGATCTGTATCAAGATAATAGAAACAATAGAATCAAATGTATAGAGAGATACAAGTACAGGGAAATTGTATTCATTTGAGGAATGGAAGAAACAAAGTGCAAATAATCCAACACTGTACGACTGTCATCGACAAACACAATACAAATCCACACTCACACTGTAACATACGAGTATTTGCAATTTATTTACCATATATATGTACATACTCATACTCGTACCTCATCGGTTTTATACTCACCATGCTGGAGGCTTCTGTTTCGGTTTCTGGAGGATTCTTGTCGATTTGCATTCGATGTCGGGCGGATTCGGATGTCAGTTGGTTGGAGCCATGATACCATATAATGAACGTGGGCGCCTCAAGTGCTCCCTTAACTATACAACGTAGAACGACAGTACTACCAGCTTTGACATACCGATCAGGATCTCCTAGTATTTCGGTTCGTGGCACTACAAAAAGATAAAACACAAAACAGAAAAATCGCATAAAATTCACAATTTCAAATTCAAAGACATCCTAAACCCGGTCACCTTTGGGGATGCAGATGGGGTATCCGTACCCCGAATAGAATGGGTTTTGTTTTTGACGGTGTTGGAGTGGTGAAGTGGTGTAAATTGACAAAAAAAATTCTGCTTTATGCGAGCACTCTTGATTTTGCGGTTTTACTCGTATCCTGTGCATATGAAATGCATCAAATTCCTGTCAAGGCTGAGAGTAAAAACACACAAAAAAAAAAAAAAACAAAATAAAGAAGAATCATGCAAACTTTTACAAGGACATTACGTGATGTGGACTAGTTGGTTGTAAAGGAGGACGAGAAGGAGGACATTCCATGGTAGATATGTACATGTAGCAGATTTAAGATGTCAATAAATGGAGTGAAAATGCAGAATGAGATACATACGAGTAGAAAGCGGAAGATATGGGGGATGGTGAGGGGGAGGGGGAGGAAATCCATTGGGATGAATTTAGTACGTGATGAAAATCATCAATTTAGCTTTGGGTGAGTGTTGTTTGACTGCGCAATATGTTAACTGGATATCATTTGCTTTAATGGGAGAGTTCACATTCCCAGCGAGTGGTTTTCATATATCCAATTGGTGCCTCCAACGATTTGTCGATTATGAATTGTAATATATCGAACATGTTGTTTTTTTTATGAAGGATTTTATGTATTCCAGAAACGAAACGATCAAAAACAACTAAAGTTAGATGTTGAAGAAGATGTTGGGATTGCGATGGTGTTTGGAGGAAACTCAAAGCCTCGTGTGTAACCTTTATGTGATTTTACAATATTTACTATCCTTGAAAAGGTCTGGTTGTGGTTGCATCATAAGCTTCTGGAGCCAAATGTGATCCGGTGACACCTCTAGTGTATTGGGAAAAGGTCGAACTTGTGGAATATCTACGCAGCCATATAGTGAAATTTGTGATACTAATACACAGAAAAATATGTGGCGGAACAGACAATAAAATAAAGAATATGCCTCATGTTACTATCATTTAACATCGCTAATACTAGCGGTTAGGTGCTGTAGAAAGAGGATAGGCACTGAGATATGTCAAACTGGCGTTATCCTGTGTTGCAACTATCTTCTTTACAACAATTGTGCTTATAATACCTCCATTTGGAGGGTCTATTTAGATGTGGATTTATTGTTGGAGGCAGACTTAGGCAAGAAGTCTTGAGTTTCCGGCATGTGAGCGAGCGCCTCGTGGCAATCTGCATCAAGGCCTGATATGCCCGCACGCCCCTATGAGCTCTTGAACAGGATCTACGAGCAATGCCCTAGCCCTAGACATTAAAATTGCCCTCTGCATTATTAATGCAAAGCTAGGAAAAGAAGGCATCTTTGGTAGCCTGCGCGAAACCACCTCCGAAAGATTCAGGCTTATCGACTTTGATCAATTAACCGAAAAGCAGATTGACCACGCTGCGATGGACGCAAGATACTCCTCCGGGTTTATGGATGTCTGAACGTTCCGAGGAGCCAACATCGACTCGGACCATTACCTTGTTGTATCCAAAGAACGGTTGTGGATATCCCGAGCAGCGTGAAGACGGGCTTACGTTGTGAGGATTTCCGACGTCAGAAAGACGCCGCTACTGATGTACTTGGTTTCACTCGACCACCACAGCGAAACCCCTTTTGTGATGACGAATGCCGGCAAGCACATGCAGTTGAGCAAGATCCATACAAAGCGGCGCTGCATAGGAGGACTAGAGCTGCTCACGAGCTCTTGAGTAGAAGAGGAGAGACGCACACCGGCTTCTCAGGAGGAAGAAGACAGAGCATGACAAGCGCGCGGTCGAGGAAATTGAGAAATGCTACTCCAGGAATGAGATTCGGAAGTTTTACCAAAAGGTAAAAATAACATGCCGCGGAAACAAACCCCGAACCGAAGCCTGTAGAGATGAACAAGGGAACATTTTAGGAGAATCGCAGTCGACGCTGAGGATTTGGAAAGACCATTTCTGATACACACCACCTATTCATCGATTTTAAGGCCGCGTATGACAGCATCTATAGAGACGAGCTATACAGAGCAATGTCTAGTTTTGGCCTCCCTGCCAAACTCGTCCGTCTGCGCAGGATAACGATGGAGAATACACGCTGCTCCATCAAGGTCGGTAAAGATCTCAGCGAGACCTTTGATGTCCAGAAAGGATTAAGAGAAAGCTATGCGCTGTCATGCGATTTTTTCAACATCGTTCTTGGAAGAATAATGCAAAACTCACGAGCAAACACAACAGGCACAATCTTTCAAAAGTCCATCCAATTACTCGCATACGCCGAAAATATTGGTATAATCGGAAGAAAGCAGCGTGATGTCAGTGGCGCTGTCGCGAGTATTGAGACGGGAGCGGCGAAAATGGCTTTAGCGATCAATGAGGACAAGTTTAAGTATATGCTGTCAAGCAAACAGGACACCCAACACCGACGCACGTCTCGGAAAGAACATCACCGTCGACAGATATAACTTTGAGGTAGTTAAGGACTTTGTCTACCTAGGCTATATAAATTCAGACAATGACATAGAGCTGAGATCAAACGAAGAATAACTCTTACCAATCGCTGCTTCTTTGGACTAAGAAGGCAATTGACTAGTAAAGCCCTCTCTCGAACAACTAAGGTGATCCCTTATAAGACCTTAATAATCCAGGTCGAATGGACAACAATGTTCTGGTGCGAAAAGTCTTCGATTCTGTCCCAAGTAGAGAAACACCGCGACTAAAGTGGCGCACCCAAGTAGAAGGGGAATTCAGACAACTTAGCGTGAGAAATTGGAAGCAGTCAGCTGAAAATCGGGCTTGATGGGGACGAATATTGGTTGAGGCTCAGGTCCACCCCGAACTGTAGCGTCACCTTCAGTAAGTAAGACTTGCACGCAACAATGAGAGGTTCGCTGGCCCCAGATCTCGCTGCTTTGTCGGCCTCTTCGTTATTTTCATAAATGAGGTACTATGTGCTGTCTTCCATCCATCAGTGATAATCAACTTACATTGCTTTGTGTTGAAGTTGTTATATACGAGTACATAATACGAGTATTATAAACACTGTTGCATAGGTGTTTTTTTTTTTTTAGGTAGATGCCACTTTGAAAGTAAGTAAATTGCTCCCGGTTAAATTTGCAAGTCAAGAGGAGTTTATATGCTGGCGATTAAAGGAGTAGATGGCATTATATTGTAGATAGTGAAAAAGACTTCCGAGAATTTATTCGGATCTTGTCTTGTTTAATATTATTGGGCGATTTGGATGATGATGCTATCTTAAGTATGTGAGATAAGATATTCAAGATTTTGCACAGTCGCTCGGAGTCCTGCTACAGTTAGCACGTTTTCTATTGTTGTTGTTTTGAAAACCCTCAATTCAGATCTAACCACTGCCACGTAAATGGCATTAATTATTAATTATTTGAATTAATTACTTCCTGCATTTTTCGAAAATTATTAGGTTGTAGTTGATCTGCGTGGTTTTTCGATATCTTATTATAGCTGGGGATAATGTGATTCGGGACTTTTTCAAAGTCAAACGTGCTCAGTTTGCATTGCCATTTCATCATGGAAGGACCTATATCCGAACAACGCTTACAAATTATTGTACTGCGAGAAATATATTTCGTATACATCAACCATTTTACGGTGGTCATAATAGACCTATTGAGCGAGCAATTCAGGCCATGGACATATCAAGCCACCCACCTGTATGCGTGGAATACGTACAGAGGAAAATATTGCTGCTGTATCCGCCATTAATTTGTCCATTCATCGCCGTTGGCAACAATTGGAAAAGGACCTTGGTCTAAAACATAACAAAATACAGCTTGTGTATAACTGATTACTGACAGCGTTGAATTTTTGGTTAGTGGGCCTTTGAAGCTGGAGGAAGATTCGCTTTTTTATCGAAAAATTTCCGTCAAAGACGAAGCTCATTTCTGGTTAATAAAGAAAACTGCCATTTTAGGTCCGATGAGCAACTTCTGGCAATGCAAGAGCTGCCAATGCACTGTTTGGTGCAATTTACTTGTATAGTCCGACTGAATCATTGGCCCGTGTTAGATAAGATTGGTAAGGAAGGTGGTAGAATATTTCACAGATCACTGCAGCTGCAGATGGGCCTATTGTGATTTTCTCAATTTGGAGCTCATCTATGATGTCTTAGTTTGTTAGAAAAACGGCTAAGTCTTCAAGTGAGCTGGCGGCTTGTCTGTTTCCTTCAGTTTCCCTCCAGAAGTGAACCTTTTTTTCTTCTGGCCAAATGTTGATGTAAGCTTTGGCATCATGAATTGAGATGCGGATCCTTTTCTAGCTAACTCGTCTGCTTTTTCATTGCCTTCATATCCACTATGTCCTGGCACTTATATCAGATGGACTTTTCATTGTCATTTTCAGTAGTACATAGTAGGAGTTGTAGGCATTCTCAGACTAGTTCTGATTTAATTTTCCGAGAGATTATTTTTGTTGAGATTCTCCCGGATGCAGAGCTCTATTGCGTGAATTTCTGCCTAAAATACGGTGCTGCTAATATCCATACTGGCATACCATATATGGATGTTTTTCTGTGAGGACCGTATGCCCCGGCTTCAACTCCTTCATTTGTTTTGGATCCATCTGTATACCATACATATGTATGAGTCCTCAGCAAATGTTGATTTTTTGAGTTCTCAGTAAAGACGAATCCCAGAAGCATTGCATGATGAAATAGCTTGGAGTTTGTTTCACCTTCTGCGATGAGCATGTTGGCATTTACCATTGCTTCTTTCATGAGTTCTATATGAATTGGTGGGATATTTAGGATAACTTCCAGCGCTACTATTGGTGCAATTATCATAGCACAAATAGCGAGGACACAGGCTTGTCTCTGTACTTTGTTTAGTTTAGCCTGTGTTGACCTCTGCGTAGCTTTATCCCACCAGATGGCGGCTGCATACGTGATGATAGGTCTCGTTATTACCGTATACATCCATAATGTGATTTTGGAGTTAAGTCCCCAATTTTTCCCGACTAGATATTTGCTGTGAGGTCCTGGCCTTGGCACTATCAACTACGGTCACTCCAACTGTAAGAAAACGAGTTCGGAAAAAGAATTCCTGGATTTCTCAGATGACAAATGCGCAACAACGCCTCAGGTTGACCACTGAAGTGATCCAGGACCGAGCAGTATGTAGACGCGTTCTGCTGCTGTCTGCGACATAAGCCAACCCGATGCAGTAAAAATGGGAAACTCGTAACGCATAAGTTCGTATAACGTGGAAAGGGTTAATAAAAGGATAAGAAGAAGAAGTGAGATCCTGGCCTTGTTGATAGTCCTGCAGAGATGAGTGTTCCATGTAAGTTTTTCATTCAGTGTGATTCGTAGATATTTGACTTCCGCTGTGAACTCTATTGTATCACCGAAGAGTGTGACATTACTGAGACTATCTCGCCTTCTTCTCGTAGTGAAAGCAACTATGGTGCTTTTCTTGGGATTGACTTTGAGGCCAACCTTGGTACACAATACAGAGCCCTCTGGAGGCGATCCAAAATTGTGTCTTCGAATTTTGCTCTGATTAGGATAGCAATGTCATCTGCATTTCGCAGGACATAGACACCATCATTACTGAGAATACTCAGTAGTTCATGAACAACGTTGGACCATAGTGGGGGTGAGAGTAATGCTCCCTGGGGGCATCCTTTCTTAGCTATCACACTGCCTAATGAGGTTTTTACTATGAATATGGCCCGTATTCTTTCAAAGATGATCATTAGAACAACGTCACCTTCAGCGGTGCTCGCTTTCGTTCAATGATTTCGAAATTTCGTTGGCCCGAAATACACGAGTTCAACCTGGTCGACATGTGGTTTCAGAAAGACGACCTACATGTCACACAACACGCGAATCCTTGGACCAATTGAGAAATGGGTTTGGTGAGCAATTTATCTCTCGTTTTGGACGGGTGAATTGGCCGACTAGATCGAGGGACTAGATGCCTTTACACTATTTTTATGGGGATACGTTAAATACCTCATCTATGTCGAAAGACCAGCACCAATTGCAGCCGTGGAATACAACATTGAACGTGTTTCTAGCGAGATACCAGCAAATGTACTTTAAATAGTTACTCAAAATTGGGCTCTCCGTATAGGCCGCTTAAAAAATAGTCATCGTTAATATTTGTGTAAAATAATTATATTTTAGTAAATGGCAATTATTGCTTTATCAACTCACATAAAAACTGTATATTTTGCAACTTTCCTGTGCTGTTTTTTGACAATTGAAAACCACACGCTTAAAAAAATCACCCATTATTTACTCTAAAAACTAAACTTTTTCTAGTATTAATACAATGTTCCTGAAGTTTTGAGGTCAAAAAGGGCCTTTGACTGTTAAAAAAGTGTTAGCTGCAGTTGTTCGAAATGATTGACAACTATTTAGTTTTTCAATCAAACATTCATTCTTATATAAACACGAAAGACCTCTTAGTATTCATTGAAATGAAAAATAAATTAAAAAACTCTGTCAACGTATGTCTATCTAAACATAGTTCTTACGTTCATAGTTGGTTCACAAAATACGAAGAAAAAAATAGAAGAAAACTTAATCATTTCCCTATTCATGACTTCATTTTAAAATATTTCGAAAGTCTTCCTCCACAATGTTATCCAATCAACTTTCCCTGCAATAACTTTGCACATTTTTCTTCGCCGTCGTCTCAGTCGACTTTTTGCGCAGCCTTGGCATAATAAGTTCATGAATATGCAGTAAATTTTTAAATTAAATAACTCTGCGCTTAACTTATCCCAGCTTATCGACTTTCGTCCTTGCTTGTCACCTTAGAAGCTATTCCTTAAAAACTGATTCTTAATAATCCTTAAACAGATACAAGCTAGACAGACACTGAAGTGAAGTATGCATATTTATGTCTGCTGTATATATTACTTCTAGTTACTCGTACAAGTAAGTGTACATACGAGTATCTAGATTTATTGCAGAGAAATATACTCACCTACGACCTGAAGATGAACTTTAGCACTAATTTTTGGCTCTGTTGACACTTGGCACTCGTATGCGCCAGCATCCTTTGCTTGCACATATTTAATCTGCAGCGTCCAAAAGTTATCGGGCTGCTTAAGCGCTACGAATCTCTGGTCAGATATGAATACTGCCCTAGAAGAGAGGAGAATAATAATTTATATTTATTTTTTTTAATTGTTATTTTTTTTTTTTTTTTTTTTTTTTTTTAAATTTGTGTCTTTGGCACACACACATATGAGAGTAGTATCCGATCCATGTACTATACTCGTACTCGTAATTCACAAAAAAATAGAAAAAAAGAGAAAACTTCAGGATTTTACTCCACTCGGTAACTGGGTCAACATAAGTGATATACGGATACAGATATACGAGTACTCATAAAGTGTCGTAGTTTATGGATTAGAATCGTGGGAATTTTACTTAAAAGCGCTTCTTTAACCACAGGAAAGTTTTGCCGCCAAAAATTTGACATTCAGCCTCTTTGGCTTTTTGGAGTTTTGAAACAAAGTTCTCAGCACTTGGGGGTAAGTTTTGTGCAACGCCAACGAGATGCAATCGGGATGATACTCGTACATTTTCTATACTGTTTCTGCCTCTATGCAGACCTTGCTTGGGTATGTATGTAAAGTTGCTAGAGATAGGTTTGAAAGTAGAAAACAAAAAGAGGCGAATTACCCCTGGTGCTTCATTTCATCTTCACAAATTTTACCAAATCTAAGTCAAGGAGGCACCACTTGGATTGGTACGAGTACATTTTCCTGTATCTTCTTCTTGATTTTGAGGAAAGATTCGACCTTCTTAAATTGCCGGAAGAATGGGGTTGCTTTGTAGGTCGTTTAAATGTGACCTGCTTACTTGATAAAGTCGACGGCAACGGGTTAATTACAACAGTTTCCTGTTATTTGTTGACTTGAGTCGGTCGGTCAAGAGTCGGAGGAGTGGTTTTTCTGCAGAAATGTAATTTGCATCTGTGGCGAGAAAATTAGTTTTTCCCTGTAACATGTACATAGATGCAGATGCAGTTCAATTCAGTTTTAGTCTACGAATTTGTAGAAGGCATTTCTAGACATTTTGTGAGAGCTGTGGATACTTCAATATTCATGCTCGATAGGAGGTTTCTTTTCTTCTCAGATTTGGGTTAAGATGATAATTCTAATTCAAGTTTTGGACACTTGCTGTAATTTAATTTGACTTGTTGAGAGGAAAATATTTCATTGTTTCAGTTTGGATGTGATGATTACTTTGAACTTAAATGAAGTTGGTAGGCAAATTGACTCTCTTCGAGGAGAAAGTTCAGGTTGCTGTATCTTAGTTTCAAATCAGCCTTATTAGATCCAGACGATGTTAAGTAATTTGCTCACTCCAAGTCCAAGCTGATAAAAGTAAGACAACAAATGTTCAACTTAGTGCTATCCAATGAGCTTGAATTAACCACTGAAAAGATTTGTCTCACTTTTCAGGTAATCCGATCAAAAAAATCTCACAATCAGCCCCTATTACTGACGCTGCATGTAAACTGTATTGCACAAACCACCGTAGCCGGTATTTGTCATCGATTGTGCTAATGATGACAGATGAAACCATCAACAACGTTGTTGCTCAACATATCCACCAGTAGGGCACGAGCGCAATGTAGGATAGATACTGAACATCTGGCGGACAGTAATGGTTGTTTTTAAATATGAAGGACAAATCAGTCTGAGTTGTCTGGTGAAGTGAACTTCTACAGCAATACCTCTCTGTTGCTTTTAGACACTGTCCCTCCTACATGGAGGTTTTCTAAGCATCTGGTAGTTCAAATGAAACAAGGCGTTTCTGAGTCTGGTTTCGACTTCATGGTCACAATGGAATCACGAGAAATGTGATCGGCGATGAACTTCCTTAGCTCGAACCTACGTTAGAGTAGCGGATGACCTGGTTTCCATTGTCAGCTGGATTTAGTGTCAGCATAGATGCATATGGCATTACTTTTAAGGAATCCAGTAAACCAAACGAATGCTTTTCGATCTCCCTAGGAAGTCACTACCTGTCTACTGAACCTCAATAGAAAGGCAGTACCTTTTTTTAACACCTGATTACGCTGGGTACTTGTGAAAATGTTAGAATTGTGAAACATCAATGTTGAGGCAATGGTTTTTTACTTTCCTCGTCCTGTCGCCCAAAATCAAAAGGCAATGCTTCAACAAAATTTCAAGCAGCATTTCAACCAGAATGTTAATGCAATTTTAGCAGCACAGGCCTGGAAGGTGAGACCCTTTGAAAAGAAGAATTATTAACACAAAGCTACAAAGTTCCTCAGCTTGGTGTAATGGCAGTCGAGGCACAACACTAGCTAAAGTCTTCTCCCTCCTTCCTTGCTGGTCAATGATGTTTTTTGACTTTTGGAAGAAAAAATGTTGTTAGGCGAGCACTTAATGGATTACAATGTTCTAGGGGTAAACGCCTGGATAATTGAAGTGATGAAGCCAATAACAGATTTGTGTTACAAAAAAAAAATCAATTGACCCCCACAACGTCTTGCAACACGACAACGAATGAAAATAACAAAATCTCTGGTTCCCGAGAGGTTAAACTTTTTTTATTTTAATTTTTTTCTATAAATGTATTAGAAAGTTGCTGCTGTCAACTGCCCGTGAAAGACTTCGCCTCCTCCAATTTTTCTGCTCCTTTTTAAATGCCATCCAGTCGTCAAAGCTTGCTGTTTATTTCCGCTTCTGTTGTTTTACTGCCGCTGTAACGCTGAAATTCACTGCAAAGTTGGAACTGCTTTTATTTGGAGAAGTTCTACGTCACAGGAAACGGCAGATTTTTCTTCGTTAAACCTTTTTAGGTGTATGTGTTCTTTTCTCCCTTCCTCTACTTGATCCTATTGCGGACAAGCTCGTCGGTGCACTGAATGGGTCGTCAAACAGAACTCATCTTTCTCTGCTGTCAAAAAAGGTAAACAAACAAGCGTGCTGCGTGAATTTCGTGAGTTTGCAAAATTTGCAAAACTTTCATTTTATATTTTGGTTTTTCACAGGTGAGCGGCGCAACACTGCCCCCCTCTTAAAACTCAAAGCTCTGTCTGAGTTTCTATTGAGCAGATGTATGGGGCCAGGCGGTTGATATGCACAACTCTCTGCTTCCTTTTTCCTGGCGCCTGTATGCGGTAGAGAAGATCCGATAATGGTTTCACGACCTTAGCGGGACCTTCCCAATCACTTTGAAGTTTGGGGCAAAGACCTTTGCGTCTCTTGGGATTGTAAAACCAAAAGTTGTCTCCTGCAGTAAAGGTAATTACGTTAGCTTTTAAGTTGTACCTGTCTTCCATTGTTTCTGACGAAAGTTTTAAATTCTGCCGCGCAATATCGTGTACATTCAGAAGTCGATTTCTTAGGTCCCTGGCGTATTCCTGGCTCTCGTAACCTACTTCTTGTGGAGATCCGTAAATTATATCGGTTGGTAATATGAGTTCTCTTCCAAAGTTAAGCATAGCTGGGGAAAACCCTGTTGATTTGTGTTCTGCTGCACGATATGCCAACAAAGGTGGTTGCAGAAGCGAGTCCCAGTCGGTTTGATGTGGACTTACAAATTTCGCCAAGTAATCCAACAGCGTTCGACCATACCATCGGATTGTGATCGCAGGGGAGTTGTTCGGGTCTTCTGGCTGCCTAGGATGTCCATCGTTTTTTTAAAGATCTCTGACTCGAAATTTGTTCCGTGATCAGAGTGAATGAAGTGGGGGACTTCGAACCTACAGAAAACATTTTGTATTAGTTGCTCTACAATTACCTCGGCTGTTTGGTTCGGAACAGCAAAACACTCCAGCCATTTGGTAAATTAGTCCATAACTGCGACCACATAACGATTTCCGGTTTTTGTTCGAGGGAGTCGTCCAAGTACGTCGATTGCAATTCTTTCAAATGGGTATCCAGGTCGGCTGGGTTTCAGTCTTCCTATTGTTACTCGAGAGGGTCCTCTTCGAACTTGACATACGATGCAGTTTTGGCACCACAACTTGGTGTCCATTGCTCTTCCGATCCAGTAGTACCTATCTTTGATTTTGCTCAGCGTTTTGCGTTGTCCTAGGTGTCCACCGCTTGGACTGTCGTGGAGATGTTTAAGGATTTCGGGAATAAGTTTCCTTGGTATTACAAGCAGCATCTATTCTTCTCCCTTTTCTTTTTCCCACACCCGATGTAGTTGGCCGGCACTCATCTTCAATTGCTGGAACATAGACCAAAAGCTTTTTAACTCTGGCTTTTCATGGACGATGTCTTCTTTCTTGGGTCGCTGTCCTTCTTCTAGCCACTTTATTACCTTTACCAACATCTCATCTTGTCGCGGTTCCTCGGCTACGGTCGGTCTGCTGAGTTCGATGTTTAGGATGGCGATCTGATCTTCTTCCTTTACTTCAGCTTTGGAACAATGTTTGCACTCCCCGCACGGTCTTCGAGATAGGGCATCAGCGTTTCCATGTCGATCACCTGGCCGGTGCTGAATTTCGAAATCATATTGCTGCAACCGCTCCAGCCATCGAGCCATATGGCCCTCTGGTTGCTTGAAATTACAAAGCCATCGAATAGAAGCGTGATCTGTGCGTAAAAGAAAGCGCCTGCCAAAAAGATAGTGGTGGAAATGGTGCGTCGCTAAGACGACGGCCAGCAATTCCCTCCTCGTGACGCAGTAATTTCTCTCAGGTCGATTTAAGGTGCGACTGTAGTATTCAATAACCACCTCCGAGTTTCCTTGTCTCTGGCTAAGTACGGCCCCAATGTCCACGTTGGATGCGTCTGTATCTAAAATAAATAGATCTTCCGATGTTGGGAATGCCAGAATTGGTGCGGCAGTGAGCTTGTCTTTCAACGAACACAAAGCCTTCTCGCACTCTTCATTCCACACGAGTCTGCGTTTCTCTTCTGTAAGTTCCGAAAGTGGTTTAGCAAGTGTGGAGAACCCTTGAATAAATCGCCTGTAGTAGGAGCAGAGACCTAGGAAGCTCCGAACTTGTCTTTTCGTTTTCGGACTTGGCCAGCGTTGGACTGCTTGTATCTTTTGCTCATCGGTACTTAATCCGCTGGACGAAACAACGTGTCTCAAACAAGCAACACTTGTTTTAAAGAATGTGCATTTACCTGGGCTTAGTTTCAAGTTAGCACTCTGCAAACGTTCAAAAACTTGTTCCAGGTTTTTAAGGTGCTCTTCAAAAGTGCGGGAGTACACTATTACATCGTCCAGGTATACTAGAGCCGTGCGCCATGAGAGTTCGTGTACTACTTCATCCATTACCCTTTCAAATGTCGCTGGCGCGTTGCAGAGACCAAATGGCATTACATTAAACTGCCATAGTCCGTTTCCATTTGTAAACGCGGTTTTCTCCTTATCCTTGGGATCCATTTCCACCTGCCAATAGCCGCTCTGTAGGTCCATTGTAGAGAACCATTTCGCTCCAGCCATTGTTGAAAAGAGTTCATCCATGCGAGGCAAAGGATAGGAATCCTTTTTTGTCACTTCGTTCAGCTGGCTATAGTCCACGCAGTCTACTTGATCCTATTGCTGACAAGCTCGTCGGTGCACTGAATGAGTCGTCAAACAGAACTCACCTTTCTCTGCTGTCAAAAAAAGGTAAACAAACAAGCGTGCTGCGTGAATTTGCAAAATTTGCAATACTTTCATTTTATATTTTGGTTTTTTGCAGGTCAGCGGCGCAACATTTGTCATTAGACAAAAAGAGAAATCTCGTATCATCATCAGAAGCCGCTGCTAAAGGCGATTTAGTACTACAAAGGATTTGATTTTTCTTTTTAGGATTGCTGCAAGAGTTGTGCAATGAGGCCAGCTATTTCAATTCAACTCATTTTTTATTGCAGTCACACGAAAGTTACAGAATTTCGTAAAAAGATGTCTTGGCACCATCCTGAGAATTTTTCTGATTAACACGAATCCCATGCGACCGCAACCTCAATTACAGGTTAGGTGCCAACAGAAATTATTGTACAACAAAAGAGATTGCTCATACTTTAAGGCATGAGGTATTCTATGTGATGTGAAGATAGAAGTAAAATGCAGGTATTCAACTGTATATATGATGCTGAACAGTTAAGGATGAATCGAGGACAATTGAGATAAGTTGAAGAGCGCGGAAGCTTGTTGTAAGGAAAATAATTTAAACTTGCTTGCAGGTACTTTATGAGATTTGCGCGGCTACTGATGGGGAAACTTCTGACTTTCTTAAGATTGAGATTGCGTCTGTACAGCAGCAAGAGTTTTGCGGATGAAATTCTACAATAACTGGGCGCTTGGCAAGAGGGATACTAGTTTGATACTGTGCAGAAGAGATAACCATAAGGTATGAAACAGTTACTAGCATTAAAAAAAAAAGTATTAACTATTGCCGATTACAGGAGCGCCCCGTACCACCCATACGGCGGCATTGGACACCTTTCTGCACCTAACACCGCTTGATTTACAGATAAAAAAAACTTGCTGGGAACAGTGCGATTCGACTCACTAACATGGGTCTTTTCAAAAACAGTAGTTTCGGACACGGTACCATCCTGGAGAAGCTACTACCCGGCAATATTATTAAAACGGATGAAATCCCTTCCTTAATCGATTTCGACATTCCGTATGATATAATATATCCGGAGAGGAAGGACTGCAAACGAAATTGCAGTTCCGATATCTTCTCGGAGCACTCGGAACTGAGAGTGTCCATAAGACTACCGGACACTAGTAGTGTCTTCGAATCAGAGGTTCTAGCTGTCCTCAGGGCGGCTGAGCTGATGTAGATGAGATCGCTATCCGGCAGAGATATCGCTATCAACATCTACAGCCAGACCGCTCTTAAGGCAATGGAGTCAACCAACATCAACTCTTTCACAGTCAGGGGCTGTCGCATAATGCTCAAAGCATTTTGCGTTTGGAACAGGGTGAGACTGTGCTGGGTGCCAGGACACTGCGGCATAGAAGGAAATGAACAAGTAGATGAGCTTGGTGCCTAGTGTCTGTGTCTTATGGCACACCCTACTTTTCCTTACCTAATCTAACTGTTGGCGATCTTAACGCAAAATGTACGATAACAACTAATCGCGTGGTGCCAATAACTCGACTACTAAAAAGCAGACCTAAACGCTTTCCAAGAAGTGCGATGGGATGGATCAGGTAAAAGATGATGACCAACTATGATGTCTGCTATGGAGAATGTTACAAACAACCGCCGCATTAAGTAGAGCAATCGTAGCCTTATTTGGATGCGTGTTGCCTTCAGAGGGGAAATTTAGGCAACAAGTCATGCGCTTCAGATGTGTAAGGCTGAATTCGCAGATATTAGCCCGATGTACGCCTACACCCTGACCAAGGTTGATCTTTCCAAAGACTGTTTCTACAAGCTTCTTGACTTAATCCACGAACAACGTTCTAAAAATGCCGTTCTTGGCCATAATAATGTCAAGCTAGACAAGGAGTGTGAGTTTGTTAACAAAAATCACCTAACGGACACATGCTTATGAATTTTGCGGCGGAACATAATGTAACTGAATGCAGAACATTGTACATCCAAACCTTGGTTTCATAAAAGTAACCAGGCTCACAACTGATCAATCAACTGATAGCACTCCTACAGTGTTTTGGATGTCTGAACCTTCCGAACAGCTAGTACCGACAGGCACCATTACCTTGTTGTAGCCAAAATACGAAGGCGAATATTTGCAATAGCATATTGTGAGAGACGGCTGTAATTGCAAGATACCGCTAAAATCCTTTCCACTCACGTTTCCGTGCCGCCAAACAAAGGGACAGTGGTATCACTGCCAAAGCGCAATCAGAAAGGCACTCCCTGATGTAGTGGCCTTGAAACGGTAAGGAAGCCCTTGGTTCGATGACGAAAGCATACAGTTAAATCATAAAAAATACACAGACTCCTCCGAAGAAAAAAAGTAACGGTCTTAAAAAGCGCTTCATCAAGGCCTTACAAGGGTTCTACCTGAAGAACACAGTCCGAACAGAATTCTTCAAGAATGGGAAAGGAAACATCATAGAAGAACCGCAGTTGGTCAAAATGAACTAGTTATACTGAGAGAAGAAAGCATTTCCATACACGCGTTCATCATAAAGTCAAGACAGCAATTCCCAAGCGTAGCTCCAATAAAGCTGTTGGGCACATTGACTTAGTTGCCGAGCTGATTAAAATAGCAGGCAATGATTGAATTCGAAGCACAAACCAGATCATTTTTAAAATCTTGGCCGACGGAAGTTGTTTTTTATTTTTCCGATTCCGAAGAAGGAAGATCCCCTGAGCTGCGCTTACTACAGGGGAATATAACTCCCCAACATCGCGTTTTCATAAAATCCTGTCTGCCATATTATGTGAAAGCCTTAAACCCTTTGTTAGCAGTCCAAACAGCTCCTATCAGTGTTATTTTCACCAGGAAAATGCACCGTAGATTTAATTCTCATATTACGGCACATCTTGAAGTTTCAAACCCCTACATTCCACCTCTTCAATTATATTGAATTCAATTATATGACAGCGCCTTTGGATACAAACTATACAGAGCCATGTTTATTTAATGTCAGTAAAGATGAAATAGAGGTTTTTAATGCCAGAAAAGGACTTCAACAAGGCGTTGCGCTGTCATGGGATATTTTCAACATGGTTCTTGGAAGAATTGTGCGCAACACACTCCAGAGGCACCATATGATTAGTCTGTTTAGGTTATCGTATACGCCTCGCAGAAAATATTGACATAATGCTGTTGAAAAAGAGGGACCCTCAATATCGACGCCTACGATGAAAATTCACCAAAAGTAGCTACATATGAGAGTTGGTAAGGGACTTTATCTACATTGATCATCCCAGTACTACTTCACGGCGTAGAAGCTTGGACACAGATAAAAGTGCTCCCCCGCGCTTGGAGTTCTCTCTCTCGCTCTTTGGGATATTGTCGGTGTCATCTGCATCGATAGAAAAATGGTCTTAACAGCAAATCTAAATGTACAGCCGCGCCGGCCACATCACCATCACCTTGAGGGCATGGACAGCAGGGTCCCGGGCTAGAAAGTTTTGTCTCCAACCCAGAGGAACAACTCCATCGTAGATGAAAGGAGATCTCAGACAACTTTATTCGCGCAACTGGAGGTGGCTGGTCAAAGAACCCGCTCGAAAAGACACTTTAGCGACATCTCAGTAGAAGGCATACCCATAACCGATTCAAAAAAAAAAAAAAAAAAACACTGTGGCGCTGGCAGCCCGGTGTGGGCCATGGCCTAGCTTCTTCACACTCATTTGTGTTGCTCATGTTTTCATTTTTGTGGCACATCTGAGCGGGGCCTACGGTTTATCGCCGAGTCCGAACGGCACTCCTTAGAAGCTTTTTCGTAGGCAATTTTTTTACTTTCGGGAGTTTGCCATTGCCCGCCGAAAGGGGGATGGCGATTTGAAAAATTGTTGATGACCCAGCCAGGAATTGAACCCAGACTTTCTGCGTGATAGTCCAATGAGCTTACTATCGCGCCATCGCCATCGCCAGATTCATCGGCTATAATTAGTTCTTAAATCGAACCTACAATTGATTCTAGGAAATCGTCTCATATAATCCCAGCAGCCTACATTTCAATTTAATTCTTAAAGTTTTCAAATCCTACATTTCACAAACCACATTCATCTCCAAAGCTAATGGGCTGTATCTAGTTTATCTACATAAGTGAGTTGGGGTTCCTTTAGAAGATTTTCTGAATGCAAATCAAAGGCGAATTTCGTTTACTGTCCCAGAATGAATAGGCAAACTTTTCAAACTAGAGCGCTGTCCATTTGTTGAACATAAGCTCGAAATTTCTTTCTCAATGAATTCAACTTCTTTTGACTCGGTTGCCTATGGCTATTTAGTTCACATAGCCTGTTTCAGCACACTAGCTCATATATGCAAGCCATATCGCATTTACGAGTGCTCGTCGCATAGTCCTAAGTAAACCTTTTTTTTTTTTTTTTGATTTTTGCTTAACTTTTTACAAAACAGCCTACAGCGCAGTCCTTAGGTAATTTTTACAAAAGTGCTCAGTTCGTTCCCATTCATGCAGTGGACAAAAAGAAAAAAAAAATGAAAATATTATATCTTTGAGGGGACACGAATGCTAGTAGTCGTATCTAGATATAAGTATGAGCTTATACATGCATTCTCGTACATACTCGTATGTGTGAAGCTCCGTTCGCATAAAGCTATAAACACTATCTTTCAGCTGTAGCAGTTGGTGCCCCACTTTCGCAGAAAAACAACATGAAAATAGCGACAGCTCCAACAATGATCGTAAAGTTAAAAATTATGGAAGGCGGAGGATGCCCAACCAACACCCTGGTACAATGCAAGCGCTTGTGATAAATCGCAAAAGGGAATGGAAAACGGAGGGCAGAAATGTGAGGATTTTCCTCCTTTTTTTTTTGCCAGTAAATGCATTCAGCTAGCATTTTGGTGAAGCTGTTTTCTCCATTAGCAGTAGAATTCTCACAAACTTCAAGGATATGGGATGCAAGAGTAAAATGAATGCAGGACTTCGCATTTCGTTTACTCGTATTTCGCAGGGAATGCTAAAACAAATTTGAAGTCAAAGCAAAAGTTGGTACAAACGCCTTTTTGCCATAAACTAGGTAGATGTAGGGAAGAGTGTATAAGGGTACACTGTCCCTTCTTTGGAAGTTACCATTGTCTGGGGTTGTTACTGTTGCTACTTTCGAACACTCACGAGAGTGGCCAAACATATACGCATTCGGAGGTCCGCTTGCATTAGCTGATAGGTGGTGCTTTGTACATAAATTTTATGCAAGTTTGAAATATTTTCTATTATCTAAAGTGGATTGTATATTTTAAGCTTAAACAAAATGGAATTTCATTCACTTTAAGGGTTGATTCAGTTAAAATATCAATCCTGGTCTTGTCATCCATTATTAAATAGAAACTAAGACCTTGCGGCGGCGGTGGTACAAAAGACTTAAATATTAGAATTAGCCCTTTTCGCCAGTTTAAGCTCCTGATTTAGACTTTCAAAAATCGTACCATTGGTAACAACTAGACTAATGTTGGTCTTGGAGTCCAGCAGTTGGAGAATCAGAAAGGACACGGGAAGTCGATGAAGGTATGACCCTTATAGAGTAATCTGAACTGCGAAAGTACAGCTGGAGTAAAAAACAAGCGAAGATCCAGGCAAAACCCAATAACTCGTTTTGGTGGAGGAACTATAAAGATGATGACCCTGTTTGAGGTCTCTCGTAATATTCGGAGTTGAAGTCGTGTGGAGTTGTCGAAATAGAGGTGGCGACGAAGCGAACCAGCATATAAACTCCTACTCGTACTATTCTTGGCAGAACCTCGCGTCCTAGGTCAACGATACACTCAAGTAACCCTGAATCTCGACCATGAGAGTGATAACTTTATATCGAAAATCATCATGAGCGACGGTGCCATTATCACCTCTATGAATAAGTGGATGAGTAAAATTATCGCTTCTGAGGTACATAAATTTCGCGTATAAGCCATGAACAGCCATTACAGTCGCACAAAGTTACTGCATCGTATGCTGTTTCCGCTGGAGGCGTCGTCGGGCCTTATTTCTTCGAAAAATCGCACAGGCCGAATGACTACTGCGAATGGCGAGCGCTTCAGAGCCATGCTCAACGACTCTCTCCTTTCTCATTTGGATGAATTGAGAAACGTGTGGTTCCAACAGGATAGAGCAACGGCGCGAACTGCACAAGCAATAACCGAAATCCTGAGGGCTGCATTTCCTTGTTGTCTAATTTCTCGTTTTGCCCGCAAGATTGCCTGATTTAACCGTTTTAGACTTCTTTTTGGCGAGTTTCTTAAATCACGAGTATGTCAACAAGCCTCAAACTCTTGAAGCCCTCAAAGAGAATATCCGTCAAGAATGCGAGGACCCATCGCCAGAAGTTCTGGCAAGAGTGATGGAAAATGCCATCAATTGGGCCCGAATGGTCATCAATTCTGTCGGCGACATATTATATAATAAACATAATCCAAAAGCAGAAACAAAGTTTTTTGTTTATGAAGAAGATTACGGCCAAAGAACACCGGGTAGCAACTTGTGCGTTACCTTGTACTGTATATGAGTACTGTGAGGCAGCCTAGGATACCGATGGATTTACTCTTGATGACTGCAGCAAACGAAAAACGAACAACGAGCGTCCAAGCCGAAGACTTGAATGATGAAAATTTGCCCCGTTGGAAAAAAAATGTTTTTTCGGCCAAATTCGACATCTAATTGAGGCTGTTGTTGCCTTCAATTGCTGAGTCAATTGGATAGAATAATTCGAGATCTTTGTTTAAAATTTTAATCGGTCTAGTGTGTGAAATGTTGAGTCGTTGAGATCGATATCGAGTCGATGTTCGTGTATTGAATTGAACAGCAGGTACATTCTCATCGCTACGATAGAGACTGAGTGTTGCTTGCAAACAAGCCAGTATCTGTTTGGGCGGAGGTATGATATGGACTCACAGCTAAGATTTCGAGCAGGGAAAGAGCTATTTCTGTCAAAATAGCATATGGTTTAAAAGAAACTTCTCTTCGGAGCAGCCTGCATACAATGTCATCATAGCTAACACATGTTTTCCTCACTCTATCCTCGAAAATACATTAACCAAATTTATCACATTGCCTACAGACGTTGCATCTTGCTCAGTTGTTAACCATCAACCACAACGAAACCTCCGGTTTAACGAAGAGTAATAGCAAACGCATGCTGAGAAATAAGTCCCAATTAGTTGGGATCCTTTCCGCTTGTCCTGAGTCTCCAGGAACACCTATCCTGAGTTGTTTCGTTTGAGAGGCTAGACAGGTTGAGAATTTTGCCTTTGGTTTTCCCCTTCTATTCCGTCCATCGTCTAAAGCCATCGCTGTTTTGACAATGTAGTCGTAATTTCTTTGCATAACGCGTCCGTAGCCTCGTAGTCTTCGTTCTTTCAGTTTTTATCATATTGGTACAACATGGAAGCTTTTCCTGATGTAATCGTTGCGCAGTTTGTGTCCAAGTGTGAAGCCCGCTATTCATCGTAGCATTCATATTCCTTCAGTTGCGATCTTATTTTCATGCTTTTTCAATGCAGCTCAAAATTCCGATCCATACATTACTCGTATTGCTACTCCAAATACCGTCCTGTAGGTTTTTTTGTTCAGTTTTAGGGGCACTCATTTATCACATAATATGCCAGAGACCTCCCTCCACTTTAACCATCCCGCGGCATCCTTGTCAAATACTTGTCATTCTAACTCAAGCACTCGTATATTGTTTCGACTGAGCACTATGTCATCTGCGTACAGGATATTCCATGGCACTAGTTGTTGAATATTAGCTAATATGAAGTTCATAACAAGATTAAATAGTAGGGGGCTAATAGGGGATTCTTGATGTACGCCGACATTCACCGATGTATGTATCCTTCAAGGATGAAAATTGCCTTAGAGATTCCCACACTGGTTCTCTTGGCACTGGGTCGAATATCTTTTCTATGTCAATAAAGATCATGTGCAGCTCCTGTTCCTCATTGATACTTTTTTTATTTCTATTTGGACAGCTTGAATGCCATCTGTAGTAGTGTTGCCTGCGACAAAATTGGATTAGTTTTGCGTGATAACAGAAGCGGCGATAGTCTGCTGCAAATGATTCTTTCCAAGAGTTTCAGTGTATGCGCCGTAAGCTTTATTCCTCTAAAGTTGGTACACAACAACTAGATGTAACGTTTGCTTTCATAGATCGGGTCGAGGTAGTTGCTTGAATCCTTCCGTCAGTATTGATTTGTTGAACAGTTGTAGTATTCATTGTTATCTAATAAATTCCGTCCACTCTAAGAGCTTTTCATACTTCTACTGGGATCTAATTGGGCCCTGTAGCTTTCCTGCTTTTAATTTTTCGTGACGCCGCCGTCTTCATTTTTTCATTCAAAATTACGGACTAGTCCCATTATCTCAAACACGTTACTCAACTTAACAGAGGTTTCAAGGTTATTTGTTTTTGAAAAGGCGAAAAATCATGGGGATTTTCGGTAACTTTTGAAATTCTACCAGGACACGAGGAAGAATGCTGCGCATGCTTAGACAACAATTGCCATATTTACAAGGATGCATCATTACGAGTATCAAAATCTAAAGGGCCGAAATAGTTCACTCGTTTTCATTTTGGCAATTTTGATGTCAAATGTAAGCCATGTCTAGTCTTCCAATCACCCAAAGCTGAAAGAATTCTCGTAACTGTCGAGCCAGACAGGTGTATCAGCTTTGTCGATATTGGTCGGAGATAGATCTTAACCAACAGATTCTCGAACCGTTTACAGATAGCTGAGTACAAGCTCGATGTGTGGGTTCCTCATGAATTATGCGTGAAAATTATGCGACTGAGTTAACATCTGTGATACGCTGCTAAAACGTAGTGGAACCGAGCCACAACCATTGATGTAAAATGAGTCATGTTTGACAACTAGAACCTTATTATAGGCAAATGATGGTAAGTCATCAATAAAGTTTGCCAACCAAAGATTGACAGTGCAGGCGGTGATGCTTTAAGTGTGGTGAGACTGGGAGGAAATAGGCTGCCACGAAGTACGTTCAAATCGTCAAACAGTTAATTTTCAACTCCATTTTGAACAACCCAAGTAAAGTCTCTAGGCAACTGATATTCTCGAATATGAAAGGCGTTGAAAACGTGATGGATAGATCGCGAAGTTCTGATGTATCCACTAAAACATATTACTGTCTGACTAGCACTTATTGTGGTCTCTACAGAGCTCCAACTCAACGGGATTAAGCTGGCTTCAAGACAGAGCAGTGAACACCACTTTATTCAAATTTGAAATCATCACATCATTTTCTATTGAAGCAGGAACGATAGGAAAGATTGTACAATTTTTTTGTAGTTAACAACGAAATGTAAACTCAGCAAAAGGGATGGTCCGTCTCTTGGTATCTTTTTAAAAATGCCTCAAAAATAAAGATCCTTTTCTAAATTTTTTTAAACAATTTTTAAAAAGCCTTCCTTCGACTAATCGAATGAAATATTGATTCATCTGAGTTACTGCTTTGACTGGCTTGGGAGCATGCCATCTTGTATAGGCAATTTACAATACATTTTCGATGGTCCGATAACTGGATCAACAATGTTTTCGAGTAGCTGAATCGTATTTGAATTGTTTGCATGGCATCAATCTTTGATGGCATCCCACAAGTCATGAATCAAGCGTTCCTTAATCCAAATACTCAATTTCTTGACATAAAAAATTGGTTATCCTGCTTAGCTTAGTGGGCTCTATCGGCTGTATCTTTTCTTCCATTGTCGTCTTGGATGAAAAATTATTAATGCCGCCACTCTAAAATCTACGCCAAAAAGTCTCACGTTCAGGACGCATGACTACGTGTGGATATTCGGAGTCCCACAATATTGCCCATAGCATCAAATACCGAGTTTTCAAAGCAGTGTCAAAGTCTATACTCTTTAACGGAGCACAAGTCTGGGGTTATGTCTATTGTGACAAGGGAGTAAAGTTCCAGAGATTTTTTGTGCGCAGAATATTTGAAGAACTACTCGTACAATACATGCTTATATGGTAATCGAACTTGTTGATAGATTCACCAAAACGGCTGTATGAATAGCCGTGGTCTCTGGCATAAAAGTTGGTTAAATTTGGTTGAGAGATTTGGCCAACTACTCGTAAAGTGGAATGCTCGGGCAAAAAATTCACCGATGAAGCGAAACCCTCAACGCATTGACGGGTTTTTTGTGTAAAAGAAGAGGTCCTGCCGCCTTTTTTTATATCTCTTGTTGCCTGCATTTTGCTTTTGACCTGGACCTCTTTCCAGACTAATTTAGCATTTCCAAATCCTTGGTGCAAAAATGGCTCTAGAACTAGCTGTAAGTTATAGTGATGGAAGAAATGGAATCAACAGCAGCACGCATAACCTTGATAGTGGTTAGCGAAAGAAATACATATGGTTTTCATGTCTAAGAAATACCAAAAGGAGCTTGAGCTTCCAGGTTGTGGGTTACACGTGCCACGATTCAACTTTCCTGCAGGGTGAAAAAAATACACATATTCACGGAACAACCAAGAGCCTTGGATACAAATGACACTATTGTTGGCGTCATATTTTACTCGAAAGATGCAAATAATTCTTGGACCTGAATACTGGGCTCCCAACAGATCATGTGCAGCCGGACAACAGAGACCTTAGACTGCCATCCAGCCGGTCTAATCTAATCTGAACCGGGTGTAGATAGAAGATTGAAGAAGGTAAGGTTTCTTAAGACAGAGAGACTTATGCAAGTTTTGAAAACCAGGCATGTGGATAAGCGTCTCAATACGATCGGCATTGACACTTTCACAGTTCGCCAACAGTTTACTGTGTGGATTCGCTCCATTAGAAGAGACCGGCAATGGAACTAAGGACTGTGTTTATAAGTTTCTCAGCAATACATAAACCTTCGTTTATATGGTTGAAAAAGAGGACGTCTTTGGTTGGAAGATATAGCTTGCAAGACATTACCTCCAACAACGGACTTAGGCTTATCGCCGCGGTTGCCTTATCTCTACATTCGTAAAGAGAATGATCCATTGGTTGGAAGATATAGCTTGCACGACATTACCTCCAACAACGGACTTAGGCTTATCGCCGCGGTTCCCTTATCTCTACATTCGTAAAGAGAATGATCCATTTACTGCCAATCGGAGTGATAGCAGTGTAATCGTCAGAAGGCAAACTCTAAGTATTTCGTATATCCAAAAGATTGAAGGGGCCAAAATTGACTCAGACCTCTAATTTGTCGTGACCAGCCAAGATTGCAGATATTCCAAATGCGCCCAGAAAAGGAAATTCTGTGAAAATGCTTGACGATGCCTTCCCTGACAGAGTGTCCTTCAAGGTCCAACTTTGCTCGAAATTCCGCGCTGCCAGTGTCTTGTCTGAAAATTCACTTCCGAAAATTCAACGCCATTCTTAATGAGCCAAAGATGATTGAAAACGATAAACATTGATAAAATTGGAAAAAGATTTGAAAATTTTACCAAAAGTCTAAAGTCAACAAAGGACGAAAGTACTGATGATATGGACAACCATTTTTGTAGACTGTTAAGCCGCAATGTTAACCAACATTCTGCTGTCAGGCACTATTAGGCCGAGAAAGCCATTCTGTCTTGACTATAAAGGCGAACAATTTTGACAAACCTATCTTGATGAAGCGAGGATATCCAAGTCCAGCAAGATTGAAAAAAAGGCCGAGTTTATCAAGGCACGGAGCACAGCAACTGCCTGCGGATCAGTCTCCTAAGACGGTGTGTCAGTGAACTGATTGGTCCTTATCAGTCTCATGCAATTTTTTCAACAGTGTTGCAGGTACCTTTTATGTTGAGAAATTGCATAGACGAGGTGTTTTGCGAAACCCCAGAGCCAAAGTTTTTCCAATATCTGCCTCTAAATTTGCCGAGAATACACTTTCAGAAAATGACCCAAAAGATTCAAGCAAAAGAAGCCCACTCCCAAAAGATCTAAGACTTATACAATATTATCTTTAAAAAAAAACAATTGAATTGAATTTAACCCTGCCCAACCACATCCTCGTATGCCTGCTTACACACTCACATTGGAACTGCATTAGGTGAAATTGCATCCAAAACCGAAAAGATCATCGACAGTAAAACGGTTGAGCAGAAAAATTGTCTATTTTATTGTGTCTCTTCTGAGGCAACAGCATTTTGTTGTGAAAATCGATTTTATCCTGCGGCAGCACTCTCATACAATAAAATAAACAAGGATGCATATTGACAACAAAGACATTGCTTTAGCAGCAAGGAAAACATCCGGAATCGGGGTATTTCAAAAGGAAACTCCACACAAAAGTAAACCCAAATCGAATGACATCGTTGTCGTTTTCCTAATTCGAAACATTTTACCACAATACGTGTCCGCAATGTTTAAGCACAAACCTCCTTATTTAATGTCCTTAACGGAGGGATGCACTCGAAAAATTCAATAAAACCCCAAGCCTTTCAGGATGTTCCAGATCCTAGCTGGGCTTTTGTTTTGTTCTCCTCTTCTTTGCCATTTGAATCGAATCGGAAAAGCCAATATAATAAAACACGACTCCAGTAGAATTCATAAGACAGTCAGGATTTCGTGCAAAGTTTCAACTTAATTTCCAGCCTATTGTTTATTTAACAACTTTCACTGAGGTCTCCTTTTTGTAGAGGGGAAAATCTGAGGTTCCTTCAATAAAAGGAAAGGTAGTTGCAATGAAATAAAAGAAGACCTCCTTTGACTGAAAAGAGGATACGGATAAGACATGACCAGAGGCACGGCAAGAGTACAAACAGACATCCGGTTATGACCATTAAACCAAACTTGTGTTCTAAAGGAGCCGATGAATGAAGGACGAGATATGTTTTTGTCTTTCAATATAGGAATTAGATATGATTGAAATTTAAGGGTGAATTGTCCTTATAAAATGCTTTTGCTAGATTGATTTGGGAAGCGTTTTGTAACTCTACTTCAGACTAAAAATAAATTCGTATGTCCTGCAAAGTAAAGATATTCGATCATAGTCATTGACTTTGAATGGGCTACACTCCCACCCTCCCTGATCAAATTACGAGTACAAGGTCGCCGGAATGGGTCGTTTGTCCACAATCTAAATACAACACAACAAAATTCAACATACCTATAGAGTCGTAAACATAATTACCTGTCAACTGTAAGTATGTGAGCGTCCCGCACTCGAATCCAGGATACAGACTTATTTCCGAGTTGTTTCACCTGGGAAATAGAAGAAAAGTAAATTAATGTGAAATGTGACTATTTGTGGTACAATACGAGTTACATATGTATGTACGCACATTCATTCATGTAGTGAGTGGAGGCGGGAATAAACTTAACCCAAGCCTATAGTCAACATGTCAATAGGGGTTGTTGTATTGTACGAGTAGTACAATTGTGCTGCGACAAAAGGGATGCCTTTGTGCTAGTGGTCAGGAAAACATGTTATTTGTGAAGGGAAATTGTACATTAACTATTTTGTAAAACGAGTCCTGTGTAATTTGCGACCAAATGGGTTTTCGGACGCAGAGTGATGGTTTGTTGTATCAAATTTAGGTAAACTATGGTTGTAGACAAAAAACTTATTATTCGAATCAGTTTTGTTTATGAATAGATACAAACGCTGCCTAGTATACCACTAGGTCTTGTTGTATTAAGTAGCTCGATAGAGCTTCACATTTACGACACTGATTTTCTTCATTCTGAAGATCATGGACAGAATCGTCGACTTAGAAGAGAGCATAACTGCGTTGCGGGTGTATTCTCTGAAAAATGGAACATGTCCCCCAAAGCGGAAGATCTGGAGAAAGTGAACTTCAAAGTCTAGTGGGAGAGAACGAAGGCCCACCTGAACACCCAACCCTCAAAATATTGCAGCTTAGATCCTCTTCAATATGGTGTTGCAGCCCCTACGTTTTTCTACTGGGTGGAAGCAGACAATTTTCAGAGTTAGGGAACTACTGCCCATGCGTCGAAGGTAACTTAACATTTTTGAGATGAAGTCTACATCGACATCTCCATCTCCTCCTTTCTCAATTGATACAACTGGAGCGAAATTATATTAAGAAATGCACCCAGGCTTATGCAAAGTTAAGCAGGATTGGAATAACCAGAATCCTGTACAAAGTACAATATTCTTGGTTGCTCGAGAGTGGGTACTTTTTAATTTCCTTCTAAGCTCAAAGAAGCAGTGATTAGCAAAAGTGATTTTTCGCTTGATAACGTTTTCAGAGTTGAAGGCGGAGCTGGGGCAGATGAAGTCATTTCGCCCGTCAACGAAAAGGACTGAGGATATTTTTATCCGCTTTGGATAGAACCCATACTTCAGTGTCATAACGAAGAACTGGAACGATCAGGTTTTTATATGTTTAAACTCCTTACTTGATTGTGAAAAGGATTTGGTAACTATTTTCCCACCCAGCGATTGGAAAAAGTGATATTTTTGTTATTTCTCCTGAAGTGTCAGAGGCAAGGTTGACAAAGTCCCTTACTTGCTTACTTTAGGTTGCCCTTCAGTCCGGGGTGGACCTGAGCCTCAGTCAACAAGCGTCAACTGGGATCGAGAGAGGGTTTTTCTAGTCAGTTGTCTTCCTAGCCTAAAGAAGCAGCGACCGACAAGAGCTTTTATTCCTTTGATCGCTGATGTTGGCGCTACTGGAGTTGGTGTCATTGTCAGAGTTGAAAGCGGAACGTAATCATGTCTGAAGACTGAACAATTATCCAATATGCCTCATTAGCAAACACGTTGATCCTTTGTCTTGGAAGGCAAACTGCTGAGGCATATCTTAATTAAGAGATTCCTATCGGCAAGTGGATTTGGGAGGATGACAGCTGGTAAGTTTAAGTCAAAAATTATCATCTGAAGACCGGTATGTCAAGTTGTTCCATATAAGCAACAGCAGGTGGTTTTGAAACAAATGAAATCAATATGAATCAAATCGTCCAGGTCATGATCTTCAATCGCCGGCCAAAAAAAATCGATTTTCATTCGACCATATCGCTCCGAATCGATTGTAACCGTCCGCCCATTGGCATCTTCGAAGAAATACGGACCAATGACACCTTTCGGCCATAGAGCACACCAAACAGTCACTTTGTCTGGATGCAACGGCCCCTCTTCGATCACTTGTGGGTTTTCTGAGCCCGATATGGGGCAATTTTTTTTGTTTACATACTCACCGAGTGAGAAATATGCCTCATCACTGAAGAAAATGTTTTTCGAAAAATCGGCGTTTATTGTCTGTTGTTCCAAGGGTATCTACGTCGTTGTGAAATGTCAGCAGGCTTCAATTGTTGCGTAAGTTGAACTTTATAAGGATGGAGATGCAAATCCAAATGCAAAATATGCCAAATGGAGGACACGTTTAATTGCTTCGAAATCCGGGAAATCGATTAATTCGGATCATCAGCAACACTTGCACCTACAGCAGCAATATTTTCGACTGAGCGTGCATTACGATGATGCACAAGCCTTACGACATCAATAGCGCTTCCACTCTCCTCAAATTTGTTCACAATTTTACCGATTGCTTGCATAGTCAGTCGATTATGACGACCATAATCATCGCGTAATGCGCGAAAAATGGCTACGCTTGAATCACCACTTTTGTAGGAAGTTTTAATAATTTTAACGGCTTGTTCGATTTGTAAGCGATCCATTATTGTAAATGGCAAACATTCAACTAATATTATGACACTTCAATTGACAGCAGAATTTGGCCAGCGTTATCAACTTGAAACTACGAAATGAAAGACCCTGTACAACTCTGCTGTTCCGAGCAGAGATCGGTTACCTGCAGTCGAACCACTAGAGAACATCAGCCTGATAAGTTCTCACTTCTCCACAGAAAATGGACCACGTTCCTAAAAGTGTTTCTGCGAGTCCTTCGACAAAACCTACGAGTAAAGTGTCAATTATGACATTTGACTTGTTCAAGAAGACAACTGGAACTGGAAAGCATGGCCTACACGAATTGAGGTCCGGAATAGAACTTTGGCTTTTTAAGCTGGTAAGTGAAATGTCATAATAGTTAGAGCACAGCTGCCCCACCTCACTATTCATGAAGAAACTGGTGACAGTCAATAAAACGGCCAACTTGATCATGGGAGGATCTACTCAAACCAACGTTTAAGTATTGCAAATATTCGAACATGTCGACATGTCAATCGGGACATTGTCCCTAACCTCGTTAGTGATCGTGAAATGATATCAAAAATACCCCAGACGAGGAGGGAAGAAGAAGAAATTCTATATTGAATGGCTACAATTGCAATGAGCCGCTATGACTCTTTTCCCATTGAATTACTCTAAGCCTTTCGCCAAAGAATACTAGAATTTAAGTGCATCCGAACACCCGGACAAAACCGCATATTTGATGAAGAGTTCAGGTAAATAATTGCAGCAAGACAATTTGCTTCATAGTAAGACGGAAGCGCCTCGTGAGCTTGACGAGCAAAAAAAGAACAAAAAACAACAAAAATTTAACAGAAATCTGTAGAGGTGGGCTAGGAATTTTTTTGGTTAGCTTGAGGAAAGACTACCTTAATTCCACTGTCGGACAGAAGAGTCATTCAATTTAGACAGTAAAGGCTAAAATTTTCTTCAAAACGAAGCGTGGATGAAAATACTCGCAAGTACGAGGGTTGTCTAAAAAGTTTCCGACCGGAACGTAAAGATAGCGGCACTCGTCGATAAAAGCTAGTGAATGCTAGTTGTGCATCTTTTGACAGTTACTTGCCGAAGTTTCAATCTATTTGGACGCGCAGTTTTTAGTTGAAAGTCGTTTGAGTGAGTCGATGTGAGTTTTTTTTTGTGAAAATGGAAAAAATTGAGTATCGAGCTCTTATTAAATTCTTGTTTTTGAAAGGCAATATGCCTACGCAAATCAAAAATGAGTTGGACACTGTATATGGGGACTTTCATTTACCACAGTGAAATTTTGGGCAGCTGAATTTAAACGTGGCCGTAAGAGCTTGGGAGATAATGAACGTTCGGGACGTCAAAAAACTGCAACCACTGACGATAACATTGTTCAAGTTCACCAAATGGTGTTAGACGACCGCCGAATTAAAGTAAGAGAGATAGTAGAGGTTATGAAAATGTCCAAAAAAAACGTGTTTTTGAGAACGCTGTCCGCGCGTTGGGTGCCGCGTTGGTTTACGTTAGACTAAAAACGTGTTCGAATGAACATTTCCAACGCTCTGATGGCGCAGTTAAGGCGCAAAAAATCCGAGTTTTGGCGCCGATTAATTACTGTAGATGAATCTTGGATACACCATTATACGCCCGAACCAAAAATTCAATCAAAACAGTGGACTGCAAAGGGCGAGCCGGATCAAAAAGAGGCAGAAACTGTTTTTTCGGCTGGGAAAGTGATGTTGACTGTTGGGATAGTAAAGGAGTTATCTTAATCGATTATCTTCAAAAAGGAAAAACCATTACAGGAGCATACTACGCATCATCAACTTCAACTTGCCAAGTTGAAGGCAGAAATTGCGGAAAAACGGCCACATTTGTAGAAAAAGAAAATCCTGTTTCACCAAGACATCGCGCCGTCTCACACCTCGGAGGTTGCCATGGCGAAAATCCATATATTACGGTTTGAACTTTTCTTACAGAGAACGATGGAGAAGGCCCTCGGTAACTAGAGTTTGTGTCAAAGAGCTGTTTACAAATGGTACAAACGGCCTTTGATAATTAGAGACCTCGCTGATACTGTTTAGATCTCATTTGGATCAGTTCAGTTCTGTTCATTTTGAAAGACGTTTCGTACCTGAAAAACATCAAGTCTTATTTGATTCCAAAAATCAAAAATTTGGAAAAAGAGTGTTGCATAAGCATCTGCAAAACAAAATTTTTTGATTATCAATCGGTTATGATACGCATTATTACTGGAGATGAGACTTGGATCTATGCATACGATCCGGAAACAACCGACCAATCAAGGGAATATCGTGCAAAAGGTGAGTCAGGAGCACCTTCGGGGACATTTATTTTGCAGAGAAAAACGCCAAGTACTATTTGGACGGGTTAGAGAGATGGGAGCATCGCTGGGGGAAGTGTGTAGAGTTACAAGGAGACTATGTAGAAAAATAAAAAAAAAATTGGAGAAAAATTGTCTTGCATCATTGTTCGGTTGGAAACTTTTCAGACAACCCACGTAGTATATAACAAGACCGAATGATCTACCTCATTAGCTGTTTAATGCAGAAGAAACGATTTCATAGAGAGCATATACCCTGAGATGTGGTCGGATAAAAGTTTGCCTAATGTATGAAACCTCAGCGCAGTGGACAAGGGAGGAAACGTATTAAACTGCGCGGTCTCTCGCATATTGTATACTGTGACATTCTTCAATAACCTGATTAGCCTATACGAGTCTGGTTTTAGGAATTTAGAGAGATTAAAAAAAACTACTTCTTTATTGACTGCAACTTCGTCTATTGAGGCGAGCTATACTAAGCCATTTAACATAAAGTTAAGATATCCTTGGCAAACTCGTCAGATTGGGCAACATGAAAATGGGAACGCTCAGTTTCCAGATCAAAAGCACTCTCATCGAGAATATCGATGTCATAAAAGAGTTTAGACAATTTGATGAGTTTTTGTTTTTATGGCATCTTCAATGTCATACTTGAAAAAAGTGGACGAGCATCGGGGGATACTATCAAAATTATAAGAAGAACTCGTATAAAAAGAAACGACAATATGGTGTTGGCTGTATACTTTACTTTAGGAAGCGCTACAGTCCGGGGTGGACCTGGGCCTCAGTCAACAAGCTTCTCCAGCCAGCTCGATCCCTGGCTAGCTGCCTCCAGTTTCGCACGCTAAGTTGGCTGAGGTCCTCTTCCACTTGTGTGCGCCACCTGAGTCTTGGTCTTCCTCTACTGCGCTTTAACCTTGAGGTCGTTATAAACTTTGTCTCCCGCATCAGAAATTAAATGAAGAGTTACACTGGCTTCTCGCTCTTCTTGTGGCGTAATAAGGCTTGGGAGTAGAAGATGGTATAACGAACCATAGGAGCTTCACAACGATATTGATCTTTCAAAAAACTGCACATCTGTCACTGAAAATGGCTGGGATGTGTAAGGCAAATGAATAAAAACACTTCAATTTAAAGGGTCTTCGATTTCTACCAAAAAGTGGGGGAAAACTTAATCTTTCTTGCGTCGCTCAAGTCGAAAGGGGACCTCAATTATCTTGATGAAGGCAACTAGACGCAATTGGCCGTAGAGCTGAAGGCTCAGATCCACCCTGAAGTCTAGGGTCATCTAAGTGTAGGTACAATTGACAATAGTCATATCGAAGTAGTGCTACCCTAGCTGAAGTAAACATGACTTTCATCGATAGTTTGATCTGAAGCAATTTATTCGGAAGACGAAGTGCATGCTCTCCACTAATTTCCAAGCTTTATTTTGCTCTTTTTCAAAACACAACAAGTTAAAACGTCTGTCTCCGTCCTGTATGTATCCGCAGCCCCATACACATCACTTTATTTTGTTTTGAGTTTAGGCACAGACACAAAATTCTGTATGGGAAGTCGTTTTATCGACAAGAAGAGTGCATTCCAAGCGTGGACAAAATGCGATCAGAGCGACGATATCGAAAAAGATCGACTGGCTCTTGAATACGAGCGTCTTAAAAAGATCGCAAAAAAAGTCCTGGCTCGAACTCGAGCGGCAGAAGCGGAAAACCTGTACCAGGAGTTGGAACAAATATCCTCACGATCGGCGGATAGAAGACAAGCTATCCAAGAAGTTCAAACGTCGTACAGTACTAAAATGCCAAATATTTTTAAGCTCGCTGCACAGAGGAGAAAAAATTCAATGGAAATAACCTCGCCGAAATACATCAAAAACGCAGACGGTCGCTTATTAACAAATGAAAAGGAAATTTGTGACCGGTGGCTTGAATACTGCAAGGAGTTGCTTAACAAACAGTTTCCACGTGATATCGTGCCGACAGCTGGTCTATTCGAGGAGGAAGTTTCGGACTTTTCAATCGAAGAAATAAGTATAGCAATTGGAAAAATGAAGCGGGGGAAAGCGGCGGGACCAGACAGCATTCCATCAGAGTTTTGGTCGAAGATGGAGGGCATCGGCAGCGTTTGGCTATCGAAACTTTTAAATAAATTAAAATGTGGACAACCTATGCCGAATCAATGGAGAAGTAGCTTCTTGGTTCCATTATACAAAGGAAAAGGCGACACTCGAGAATGCAACAACTACCGTTCAATCAAGCTTATGTCACACACAATGAAAATTGTCGAAAGAGTCTTAAACGAACGTCTTCGGCAAATAATAAAGCTCGATACTAGCCAGTGTGGATTTGTGGAAGGAAGATCGACGGTGGACGCTATCCAAAGCCTACAAACAATAATGGAAAAGCACCAAGATTCGTCTAAGGATTTACACATGGTATTTATCGACCTCGAGAAAGCATTCGATCGAGTGCCTAGGGATCTCATATGGGCCGCGCTGAGATCTCAAAACGTAGCGGAAACGTATGTTAGAATAATACAAGACATGTACGGAAACGTGAAAACTGCGGTTAAAAGCTCTGCTGGACTAACGAGAGAATTTCCAGTTAACGTCGGAGTGCATCAAGGAAGCGTACTTAGCCCTTTCCTCTTTAACGTAGTATTCGACTATCTTTTAAAAGACTGCATGCGCGAAGCAAATGTAACACCAATTCTCTTCGCTGACGACGCAGTTATACTTAGCGATAACGTCGAAGATTTACAGAACGCCTTAAATTCATGGAGAAATGCGCTAGAGAGAAATGGGTTTAAAATAAGTCGTTCAAAGACGGAGCATTTGACGTGCCCATTTGCGCATCCGTTGCGACCTGTTCCGGATATAATGTTAGTCGGAATAGTTCTTCCGAAAAGCACTATCTTTAAGTACTTAGGATCAATCGTTAACATGGAAGCGAAATGTGACGACGACTTAAACCACAGAGTGAGTGTACCCCACACTATGAAATGGCGGGAAAATTCGGGAATCTTTTGCGACCGAAAATTTCCACTTAAATTAAAGGGGAAACTCTACACCACGGTTGTTAGACCAGCTCTTATATACGGTTCACAGTGCTGGACAATGTACGAAGCGTTTAAAAACAAAATGACGGCAGCGGAAATGAAAATGTTAAGGATGTCTAGTGGAGTCACTAAACGCGATTGCATTAGATCTACGCGTATAAGAGGAAGTCTACATATAAAGAATTCGGTAACCGAACAGCTTGAGGCGAATTGAATAAGTTGGTATTGCCACGTTCAAAGAAGATCTGCGGAAAATCCGGTTAGAAAGGCACTATCAACTACGGTCACTCCAACTCTAAGAAAACGAGGTCGGAAAAAGAATTCCTGGATTTCTCAGATGGCAAATGCGCAACAACGTCTGGGGTTAACCACTGAAGCGATCCAGGACCGAACATTATGTAGACGCATTCTGCGGTCTGCGACATTAGCCAACCCCATAAGCGGAGCAGCAGCGATGCAGTAAAAATGGGAAACTCGTTATGCATAAGTTCGTATAACGAGGAAAGGGTTAACAAAAGGATAAGAAGAAGAAGAAGAAGAAGAAGTCGTTTTATCGTTCATTTGACTGCACTTTCTACCCCTGCCTATTAACATTGAACACCAAAATTGATTTTTAAGTGAACTCTGCGTATCATTGCACCCACTGTTTACCCCTATTTAGTTCGACAACAGATCTAATCCACTAGGTCATGTTGAATGGCAGAAAACAATAATCAGCATGTTTCACATGGAAGTGAGTCAATATTAGCAATGTCCTTCACTGTAAGCATGATCTACTTGTACGAGTACATTCAAAACCATGTCGCTCTCACTTTACAACATTCAAAACATTCAAAACATTCAAAGCAAAGCGCAACGTACAGTGCAGCCTTGTCCTATTGTTCCACAAAATTGCGTGATTTTCAAAATAAATAATATCAGGTAAACATGTCTAATAATAATTTAGCGAAGCCAGTGTTTCCGCTGCTAATGCAATACATTTA
Source organism: Volucella inflata (assembly GCA_928272305.1). Lineage (NCBI taxonomy): Eukaryota > Metazoa > Arthropoda > Insecta > Diptera > Syrphidae > Volucella > Volucella inflata. Next base: position 3,735,476 of record OV743716.1, on the reverse strand, counting down.
GCACGCAACCTCATGGGTCTAACCAGGATTACACCACCCTTCTTTGGAAGGGACATTCAGTAAAATTAAAAACAAAAAAAAAACAAAAGTGAACGTTTTTAATGTATTCGCGTTGTACAAAACTATAACTCACCTTACATGGCAAATAGGTGTGGGTTCCAATTTGTGAAGTAACATTCGTTGTACTTGTATCATATCCGTTGTCCAAATACGGATCTGCATAATAAGTCGATGATGGCGGAGATTTATCATTTTGTTGTATTCGTACTTTGTCAAACCCCCCGATGTGGTTTGTCTTCGTAAAATCTGTAATCAAAATCAGTACACAGAGTTTATTTAAAAATTCCATTAAACGGACTGACAAAAGTTCAAAGATCAATGCTAATGTAATGTACCTCACCCCCAAAGGGACACGATTTCCAATTGAATGCAATGAAAGCCTTGAGTGATGTTGGCTTGGATATTCAATTATTTCAGTTAAAATATCTGTCAGTTATTTTATGCAGAAAATTGTTTGCTGTTAAAAAGAATATCGTATGTGAATTAATTGAAAACTTCAACCCTTCTAATCCATGATGTGTACGAGTATACTCGTAGTAATCTGGTGATGGGGTTGCATAAGCGTTTTATGCATTACGAGTAAGTCCCTACTTGACCTATAAATGTACCTTCCACTTAAAAGGTACGAATGTACCCCCTGTGAAGGTAGTATCTGAGCTTCTGCTGATGCTGAATGTGCAATTTCAATTGAGAGTGAATTTAAATTTCTATCCGTCGCAATCAGATGTTACTGGTGGTGGTGGGTATTTTATTCATCCAGATGCAGAACACTAGTTCACTTAGGCAAAGTGCTGTGGTATGCGGATTAACATTGAAATTTAAAAGGAAACATCTTTTGCACATAAGAATCGGATTTTACCAAGTTCGCACGAATATACTACGAGTATATCACGTTCTGCGGGTAAATTGGTGAATATTTTTGAAACTCACTTTTTGCTGAGTTGGTAGATATGTATCTACAGTTGATATATAGCACCGTTTCCTTCAACAATAAGCACTTACTTCAGTTACCTTCATATATAGGTAACTGTCGAACCAATTGTCAGATTGCAAACTGTCAGTGTCATTTTTATTCAGTAGTCTTGAAAATTTTATTGTCATGACAGAAATGCCTAACTTATGGCATTTCCATCACTCTGGCCATAACTTCCGGCGATAGGTTCTCGCATTCTTGACGGATATTTTCTTTGAGGGCTTCAAGAGTCTGAGCCTCGTTGACATAGACTCGTGACTTAAAAAAAAACCCTCATAAATAAGTCTGGAATGGTTATATCAGGCGATCTTGCCGGCCAGTGCAAATCGCCAAAACGAGAGATTGGACCACATGTTCTACAGTCCCAATTTATCCGATTGAGGAAGGACAAAGTCGTTAAGCATAACTCTTTATTGCCCGCCGTTTTCGAAACTTTGAGCGCGTGTAATGGCTTAACAAAAGCGATTATTCACATATCCACAGAGATGAAAATGGCCCTCTGGCTCATGATGACTTTCGATGAAAATTTGCCTCCCTCGTAGCGTAGGTTTTACACGGTTTGGGGGCAACATCTTAAACTGTCTGAACTTTATAAGGGAACATCTTACAGTCTTACTAGTCGATACTGCGGGGTCCTCTGTGACATCTTCAATCACAGCTGCGATATTCTCAGCAGAACGGATGCTCTGGGCCTGGCTAGACTTGGCAGCATCTCGTCTTGTCCCATACTCTTCTAGGCGAGCGGCTAAACGTCATTGTGTTTGCCCAGTTGTTGTCGGACTTCCAGGAAATCTACGCCGAAATTCACGCTGTGCTAACACCACTGATGAATTATTCAGCCAAAAAATTATAACAGTTATTCCGCGTTCGGATTCATGTCTTATCGACATGTATTTTGTATCTGTTTACTTTACAAATGTCAAAGTAGAATTGGCATAATCGAACACCTAAGACCGCTATTCACCTTAGTGTTGACCATCTTTGCACAACGTATTCTTCAAGAGTTGCAGTGCCACCGAGACGCATAAGAAGAGGGATTACTAAAGGGAATATAACATCACTTCAGGGGAGTGTTGAAAAAAAAAAAACACTGTGGCGCTGGAAGCCCGGTATGGGCCATGGCCTAGCTTCTTGACACCCATTTGTGTTGCTCATGTTGTCATTTTTGTCACAACTGAGCGGGGCCTACGGTTTATCACCGAATCCGAACGGCACTCCTTAGAAGCTTTTTCGTAGGCAATTTTACTTTCGGGAGTTTGCCATTGTCCGCCGAAAGGGTGATGGCGATTTGAAAAATTGTTGGTGACCCAGCCAGGAATCGAACCCAGCCACTCTGCGAGCCATCGCCATCGCCATGCAGGGGAGTGTTGAAGAACATCCAAATTTATCGATTCGACGTAGTTCACAACACTTTTTGGAAAATTATACACAAGGCTTCCAAGATCCCGCTGATGCAAGAATTGAAGCCCAACGACCATCGTTTGCATCGAAATTTGGGTGAATGGGCCTAAAGTCAACTGACATTGAATCCGGTGTTTTGTCGAAATATTGTGTTCAGGAAAGTGGCTTATTTTGGGGTCGATAAGTATTTCAATCAGCAAAATTGCCGTATTTGGAGCGAATATAATGTAGATGAGACTATCGAAACGCCATTACATCGCGAGAAATACAGAATTTGGTGTTCTGTGAGCTGGTGGGATCGCCGGACCAATTCTTGGTTAATGGGTTTTTGTTTCGTGATTGAATAGCATGAATGGGGTAGAGATATAGTTCCAGCAAGACGACTCAAACCAAAAACGTTTTCAAGGAAACGTTCGATGACCTGTAAATTGGATTTCCAAGATCTGGTGATTTGACGTCTCTTGATTATATTCTTTGGGGATACGTAAATTCGCTAGTCTACTCTGACAAACCAATAAAAAGCTGGCCTGAAAGGCACCGTTTTCAATTCGCAATTCTCTTTACTGTGATTAGCAATTTTTGAATGCGACTTAAGGAAAAGCATTCGCTTACACACCTCGAAACAACAGCGGTAAGTAGGGACAAGCTTCTCCTCATTCTTAGACGTCAGTAATATGTATCACAGATAGTAAACTGATGTGTTTCTCGGAAATAAGAGTCAAGGCAGATCGGTTTAATCCAAAAAACATGATCTGTCTAGAAGCAGCTTCTTCGTTAGAGCTGAAGGTAAGTCAAGTGTCTTTAGGTTCGCAAGGAGCTCCTTTAACTTATTCATTCCTTACAAGTTTAGTTTTAAGAACCAATGTGTACATAACAAGTCGCGGGAAGACTGTAATTACCGTTGTTGATCGCAAGAGGTCATTTAAGGATTTGATGTGAATATGCAGGGCATAAATGTGAGCTACGGTATGATATATCACTTGCAGAAATCTGAGCTGTCAAATAACTGAATGGAACTGGTATAACTTAGTACTCCTCGCTCTTATGAAAACCCACTTATCCTACTTCGAGCTACGAGAATTAGCTAGTTAGATCGCAGAAACCAGGCTTGGAAGGATTTGACTAAATATTCCCTTGGTCCAAAGCGATTTCCCCTTGGGAAATTGTGACGATTCAAGATTTCATAAGGAAAGCCGTTGACACATCAACAGAGGAAGAGCAACCAGTGAAATCTTCGACTGGGAATCTTATAAGGAGTTCTTCACAAAATTGTTATCTAATTTAAGTAGAAAATTCTATGCGAGCACATAGGTCTTCACAGAACTGCGTCGTCTCTAGGAAGGTACTGAAGAGTCTTCACATACAGCTATCGGGAGGCATGATTCTTTGTTTGATTTCTACTGAGTTGTTCTTGAACGCATTTATAGTAGAGATAAGTTAGACAATCTGTCGATGTTGTTTGTTCCTTCATATTGCAAGCAATTAAATTTTTCCCTCATTTAGAGGTGAGCCCATCTTTCATCAACACTTGTAATGCTTAGGTGATAGCCCGCTGAGATCTGCAAATTATATAAATGTTTTCGGCGCACAGACTTTTGAAAGATCCTGTCGCAGGTGCTGGTTTGTAATTCTTTCAATTACGATCTCTTATAAGTCATGACTGGTGGTCACCTTGTCTTAAATATTTTAAAAGATCAAAGGTCTGGTTTAATTGTTTTCGACTTTGGCGGAATTTGGCAGATAAAATTCTCTATGCGATTTGGATTGGGCTTTTACCTGTTTGGATGGCACAGTTGAGGGGGTCTCCATTTTTGTGAATCAGGCAAATCATGGTGAGATTCCATTCAACAGTCATACACCCTTTAGAACTGATTTGACAAATGAGTTGATACGTGCTTTCCATAAAGTTATTTCCAGGTATTAGGACCGGCTGCTTTGTTGGATTTCAACTAAGATGTTGCTTTCCTCACTTCATATTGGGTGGACAGAGGTCTTGGCCATCATTGCCTCGGTTAAAATAAAGTCTGCAGTAAACGTTTTTCTATATCCGCAGTTACAATACTAACAGGGATTCAACAGGGATTCTTTCTTCAGCTCTACAGGCTTTTTTTCTGTTGATAAAACTTCTGTTTCTCCCACATTTTTTCCTCTGTAGAAGCGAATGAGCTTCCCGTTCCTTCTGCTCGTGAAGATCACGAGCGGCCTCGGCCTTCATTGCTGACTACTGACTCTACTCTTTTCGTTAAGCGGCGTGTACTTGCAGGCAATCTTCATCAAACCATGGATTTCTTGCTGGTAGTTGGGTGAAACCCATCTTCATCAGTTGCGGCACGTAAGCAGGGTTGCCCCTAGTTTTCGGTACTTGATGTTGGCGACATAGGAATTGTTGGCAGATTGTGATATGTCTGTTACTGTCTTTTGCAATTTTAGCTTTTTACTTTACACGTTCTCACAATAGTTCCTCTTTGTTATGGTTCTTTGAAAATTCACATTTACACCTTGGCTGGACGGTTTCCCTGAATTTATTCAGAAAATTAAAAATACAAGTTTATTCATCTAAATCTATATTGTACCCGTCGAAGTAATCCCCATCGACTGCAACACACTTATGCCAGCGCTTGATCCATCAGTGCTTCCTGCGATTTTTCTATTATTTCCTCTGGGCTGCTGAAACGGCTTCCTCGTAGTGGTTTTTCAACTCGATTGAACAGAAAGAAGTCACAGGGAGGCAAATCAGGTGAATTCGGTGGCTGATGGATGGTATTTGTTGCATTTTTCTTCAAAAAATTACGAATAATGATGGCACTGTGCGACGGTGCGTTATCATGGTGCAAAATCCACGAGTTTTTTTGCTAACAATTCTGGTCTGTTTCGGTGAATTGCTTCACGCAAACGTCTCATAACGCCCGAATAATACTCTTTGTTTACTGTCTGGCCTTGTGGTAAATATTCATGATGCAACACACCGTTGTAATCCATGAAAACCGATGTCGATGATCTGCCACTGCGTTCATCATCTTCGATTGACTCACGAGCACTTTTGAACCGCTCGTGCCATTGGTAAACGTTTTTTATGCAAAATTTAATACAAGTTCGTTCTTGCAAATGTAAATTCATTTCTAAGTTTGTACAAAATCGCCAACACACACAGAGATAGATGTACTCTTGGCTGCGTAACTTTTGCAAATGTTAACCTATGACGGGATTTAGAGGGAATATCAACAACCGATGTACCAACTTAACAAAAAAAAAACAGAACTCAAATCGGAACAATCAGCGCCACGTAAACTTTTTGATCAAGGTGGTATGCTAGCGAATTCTACTTTGATGCAAATTCTCATAAGCTGGAGTCTTCATCCTCCGTATGTCCAACCCATCTATTGCATTTTCTGAATGGGGGTGATATCTGTATGATAGCAGTCAATGGTCTTTGCTTAGTACTATAGGTAGTTGAGGGTCGGAACATTCCACGTTCAAATCCGAAGTGAATTAAATTATACCCGAGGCCAAACGTTGGTTTGTCACATCTTGTTTATCTCTTCCTAATAGATGATGATGACATTTGGCAGTACATTGCTACTGACTGAACGTGTCCTTCTCATTTAAGTTTGCATGGGTAAGGGTTAACTCATGCAGTCATCGGGAACCACTACTGGGAGGTAAGCCAAACACTTCGCTGTGAATTCGATTGTTGCGGTGTAAGTCGTAATTTCTTACAACGGTTCTTGGACTACTTCTCTTATTAGCATTCGTTTTCTTGGTATATATAGGTCCACTACGGCTTTAGTACTGGCTTTCTTAAAAGCAGCTTGTTATCGATATTTAGCTTGGAATGCGTCGAATGTCATTCCAAGGTATGTATTTAGCCTCGTTTGCAAATGAAATACAAACTGAGTTTATAAAGATAGGTAACCGACTCATTTTTCGGTATGTAAGGTTGATATAAACAAATTTGGGTCTCATTTAGGGCTATCCGCCAAGCCCATTCGTATACTTTATCGAAAACGCTTTGCAGTTTCACTATTGTTTCTTCAATTCCTTAACCTACTGCTTATATAGCAGTGTCATCGACAAATGTAGCTAGAACGGTTCACTCTTCTTGTGGTATGTCTCGAGTATAGTGAAGATACAGAAGTGGGCCGAGAACACTTCCCTGTGGTACGCCGGCTAGGATCTCTCTAATGCGATACATCGTTTCCAAGTCTGATACCAAAAATTATATTCTCGAGATTGTCATTAAACCTTTATGCCACATTATATCAAAGGCTTGCGAGACGTCGAGGAATACGCTGAAGCAAATCTTTATAGATACGTGTCGATTCACTGTTTTTGAAGTTTTTAATTATTTCTCTCAGTAGGTTACACAGATGTGTCGAGTACGACTTTGTTGCCATTTTTTACTGGCTTTTCTTTTTAGCCCGCAGTTTGTTAGTTTCTTGCTTTGGGGTATGTTATTCCAAGCGGCATATTGAACTATTTCGACAAAGTGGTTTACATCAACTTCTGACTCATAGCGTGTCTTGAGTGATACGTTGAGTTTTACATTTTCGTCAATTGCTCTCTTGAAGCCTTCCCAATTAGTATTTCTGTCGGTTTGTCTTGCTGGTTATTGTTTTTTTATTAGAGTTTCACTGGAGAATGATTAGACAAAAGGTCAATGCTTTCATCGACCTTTATGAAATTGTTCGATATTGCTTTGGAAATGAAAATATCGACGAGATCGGGTGTGACAAAGTTTGACGTCAAACACATATGCAGGCAAGCGGCGACGTTTTTGATTGAGGAGCTCACAACCTCCTTGTTGTGGCATGGCATTTTCTATGAAATTGCGCAAATTTTCGAAACTACGGCAGTGGGTTGAAAGCGTATGATTCAATTGTTTTATGCCCGTTCTGATTGCTACTATCTTGGCAGGCTCAGGATGAGTTTAACCAATTAGGTGGGCTCTTTTATAATAAGTTCTCCAATGCTTCTAACTACGAACTTAAACTTACACTTATGTGTCAAGGCAACGTTTTATTGTATTCCATTCAAGAAAAGTGATCAAAGTGACAGCATTTACATCGAATGCTACCTCAAATACCATAGGGCAGAAGCAATTAACTTCTACTTCTCTTGTATCTGATACAAATTTTCATGCAATATGTTTCCCCGTCAGGCTTTAAATTTTTTCATTTTATTCAACTTTTAAGGCTGTCATACTACATTTGCTAAAAGCTCGATGTTGAGCCCACTTTACAAGCAATCGAATCCACCAAACACAATGACCCCTAAATTTATTTCAAAACCTTCTACGGCTAAGTGTACTCCTGAGGGTTCTATTTTCATTTTGATTTTTTGCCAGCTAGTCAATGAACCAACATCCTCATGACATACTCTACATCACCAATATTTGTATAGGTTTTCGCGTTATCCTCCCTTTTTTCCATGTTTGAATCAAATTTTACCAAAACACTCGAAAGGCCTGAAAACCCATTTCCCCCCTATTCATTCGAGTACGGATGTTGTCCTACATTCCAGAATGGTACTTGGCAATCCGGATATTTTTTTTCTTCTTCATTTTATTTGCATATCAAATTTCATGTATTCCACCTGAGCGGACTTAGCGGGCTTTATTTAGGCAGAAAAGGTAAATTTTTTCCAAAATTGAAACAAAGGTAAATCAGGGGAAAAAAAATTTATTTGAATTATGTCAACGGAATTTACTGGCGGAGTAGGTTTGCGTCAATATTACACATCCATCGAAATTGATTACACTTGGATGTACGAGTATTCCTGACAAACCATCGGAGTTGAAGTGCGAATCCAAATAAAGGAAAAATACTGAAAATGTGTGCCATCGAATTGTGTTTTCCCCTTAATTGCTATTCGCTACACATATGTATGAGGTATATAAATACATATACAATATACATAGGTTTTTATTAAAGGAATACATGTGTTTCCGCATACAAAATCCTTCAATAAGTGATGCAAAAACAAGGATCTCCTACAATGGGACATGGTGTTGCGTCATATGGAAGGCCAATTACTGTCTATGATTGCAACACCCTGTCGTTTTGCACTTAATTAAAAGGGCCATTTGTAAAGATTTAATTTTTTTGGATTTTTTGTTAAAGGCCGACGCATCGAATATTTACAAAAAGATATTTAAAAAAAAAAACGATTGAAAAGTGGCCATTTATATTTTTCTGCAATTAAAGCAAAAACGTAGCTTGAACAATGGTCCTTCTGGCGGAAAATGTTCAACTGACCTTAGCATGTTGTACGTGAGAGACGAAAATGTTGAGAGGTGTGAGAAATTTTGAAATATGAAATCGACATTTTTTGTGACTGGTTCCGATCAGAATCTAAGCCAGGAAAGGAATCTAGTGCGGATGCTTTCAAAGCCAATATAGGATGCAGCACTGTTGTCTTCCTAGAGGGTGACAATCTTACATTTCACTCAAAGTAAGCAAAACTTGAGTCTGTCTTGTCTTGACAACCAACTTAATTGTAAGAAATCGTGGGAAGAAGATAAGCATTTGCATCTGTAGTGACAACCAAGATGTAGTTGGATCAACCTCGCTGCGACCTCTAATAACTTCCAAACTAGTTTAGGAATGTACAAGTTCAATCAACTTGGCTAAATTCAATGAGTCCTGTCTGGGTCCTAGGTGACAAAAGGGTCACGGCAAATATAATCGCCGATGAACTTGCCAGGGAAGGCTCAGTGAAGAGTTTTTTTCCACCAAAAAGAAGAGGTCAAATCAACAGCAACGAAGCAATTGGCACTCTACCTTGTTGGTTAACCAGCGTCAGCTTACAACTCTCAGAAGCTGTGTTTGTCACGAGTTGGTGGTACGAGTAAATATCTCAGAGTTATTGCTGAGCTTTCAACATTTTACTTACTTTCTAAGGACAGCGACAGTGGATATGGGCCTCAGCATCGCATGCCAGCTTGATTGTTCGCTAGTTGCCCAAAGTTCGCTACTAAGTTGGCTGAGGTTCCTTTCTAATTATGTGTGCCACCTAGGTCACGGTTTTCCTTTACTACGTTGTCCCTTGGGGATAGATTCGACAGAAGCGTTGGTGTCCATCCACTCTACATACCGCAGCCATCTCAGTCGATGGATCCTCGCTCTTCTGGCTAGGTCCATGTCGCTGTACAGTCCATACAGTTCGTAGTTGTATCTCCTCCTCCACTCACCGTCAATGCAGACGGGACCGAAGATCGCCCGAAGAATTTTTCTCTCGAAGCAACCAAGAACACCCTCATCCATTTTTGATAATGTCCATGCCTCTGCGCCATAGAGCAGGACCGGGATTATTAAAGTCTTATAAAGGGTGACTTTTGTTGTCCGAGAGAGGGCTGTGCTACTCAATTGCCTTCTTAGCCCGAAGAAGCAGTGATTGGCAAAAGTTATTCTTCGTTTGATCTCAGCACAGGTGTCGTTGTCTGAATTTATAGCGGAGCCTAGGTAGACAAAGTCCTTAACTTCCTCAAAGTTATACCTGTCGTCGGTGACGTTCTGTCCGAGACGTTGGTGTTCAGTGTCCTTTTTGTTTGACAGCATATACTTGGTCTTGCCCTCCATGAGCGATAAGCTCATTTTCACAGCTTCCGTCTCCCAACTCGCTAAAACGGCACTGATGTCACGCTGATTTCTTCCGATTATGTCAAGATCATCGGCGTATGGGAGTTATTGGACGGGCTTTTGAAAGATTGTGCCTCTTGTGTTTGCACGTGAGTCTTGCACTATTCACTCATGTATGATGTTGAAGAAATACCATGACAGCACATCACTTCGTCTGTTTTGACATCAACGGTCTCGGTGAGATGTTTACCGACCTTGATGGAGCAGCGTGCATTCTCCATCGTCATCCTGCACAGACGGACGAGTTTGGACGGGATCCCGAAACAAGGTATTGCTCTGTATAGCTCGTCTCTATAGATGCTGTCATACGTGGCCTTAAATAGGCGGTGTGTATCAATCTGAACCTGATGGGTCGATGGTGGAGTTTACTGGCCTGAAGCCACACAGATATGTTTGTTGGCGCACAGCTTCGTTAACACAATACGGCAGATAAGATCTTGTATGCGATACTTAGAAGACTGATGCCTCTGTTGTTGGCGCAGGTCAGAGGATCTCCTTACTTGAGGATCAGACAAACAATGATGAGGTCCCATTCATAGGGCATCCTTTCATCCGAGCATATTTTAGAGATGAAGTGGTGCATTTTCATTACCAAGACATCGCCAGTCACTTTCAAGAGCTCGCCAGTGTGGCCGTCTGCTTCAGCAGCTTTGTTGGACTAAAGCTTGGATATTGCTATCTTCATTTCATCCTATCTATCTTCATTGTCCATTGTTCCTGATAGCGAAATGATCTTTCCAGATTCTGAGCACTGACTGCGACTCAATCACGTTGTTCCCTTGTTCGTCTCTACAGGCTTCAGTTCGTGGCAAATTTTTCTTTTCCTTTAAGTGTAACTTACGAATCTCATTCCTGGAAAAGCATCTGTCATTTATCTCTATCGCAAGCTCCGCATGCTCCTTGCTTTTCCTTTTTGAAAAGCTGGTGTTCGTCTCTCCTTTTCTGCTCATACAGCTCGTGAGCAGCTCTAGTCCTCCTGTTCAACGCCGCTTTGTATGCATCTTGCTTAGCTACGTGTGCTTGTCGGCATTCGTCGTCAAACCAAAGGTTTCATTGTGGTAGCTTAGCGTAACCCATTATACCTCTAATGACTTTTTGGTAAAGTTGCCACTGGTTTCAATACCTGATGATCGCTTGAGTGGACCTTTCTTAAGTGTGACTCCATCAGAAAAGGATTTGGGGATGACTTGTCATTGTAGCCATTTGACGTCTAAATTCTTTTCAATATTAACTTGCCTTTCCGCTCTGTGTGATCATAATGTGGTCAATCTTGTCAACGAATGATTAATAAGGAGATCTTTAAGTTCCCTTGAGAATATCGAGATGTGGGAACCACGTGTTGGCTACGACAATGTTTCGCAAAGTCGCCTAGCCTTAATCCGTCATCGGAGGTGGTATTGTGCAAGATACACTTTCCGACATCAGTACCAAAGATGTATTTTCTCCGATAATATCGTGGTATTCATGCTTTAAATAAAGAAAAACTGGACACACACAGTAAGTAATAGAGCTGTGCACGTACTCGGTGACCTTAGGCGGTTAAAGCGTCTTCATAAAGCGAACAGCTCAAATAATCAAATCGTATAGAGTAAGCTACATATGTCCTAAATCCGACCACCGGAAGCAATGCCTAACAGCTCTAACTAGAGACCACAAATCAGTCTTTTCAGGTGGAGATTGCCTTAGCTGCTAAGTATCCAGCACTACCAATGGGCATTGACGTAGGCGTAGAATGTAAAATCTCAGATTTCATCTCCATATTTCATGTGCTAAGGGAATAAAATCTTATTAAAATCATGACAACCATGAATGGTTGAAAAACTAGGGACAGGTTTCACAGGGGAGGTCAAAAGATGAGAGAATATTTTAACATTCCACCTGAATAGTACTTCATCACATTTGTAGATCATTTATAGACTCAAGCAATTTTTAAATTCACAAAGATAGCAGACACAACAATCCTAAAGGAATCGGATTACTTTTGGAAAATGATTTCGTTGGTATTCGAGTTCATTGAAGTACGAATACACTGGCAGAGTTGCAAAGGAAAGTGGGCGTCCACAAACTGAAAAGGAATTTACTACAATGAGTCTGATAATGTAAAGTCTAAAAATTTCAACAAAATTCGCATATTTTTCGGAACATTATTCGTGTGTGGGCAGATAATCGTTTATGTATCTTGCTTGCCCTATTAATATTCATCCCTTGTTTCTCAATAACAAAAATGTTTTTTTATTTTCAAATTGAATGCACAAGTCAACTAAAGCACTTCTCAAAACAATGAAACAATCATAAAGACATAAAATTATTTCCAATTGTACAAGTTGGGCACGTTGGGCACATTGGTCTCTTAACAAATCCACAAATCCAATTACAATCACCTGGATTTTTGAAATCTCCCCATCATTAAAAATACAATTGTAGCTGATTGCATTGCGACTTACGAGTACAGATACACCACAGGCACACTCTTACCAAAATAATGGCCAACCTTAAGGATTCAGAATGAGAATAAATGTTTTCTCAAACCCAACGATGTCCTGTTACTCTCACCCCCATCCCCCCCTCCACCCCGATGAAGTCCCTTTTTATGAAGGCCAACGACAAAAGAGTGTAAACATAAAAACAGAAGAAACAAAAATACTCGTAATATCGACGAAAAGGAAAAAAAAATTATAAAAATCAATACTCAGTCAAGATTTACAATTCCCCAGATGGGCATAAAATATTTTCCGAATCCGCAGTGTTTTATGTTGTTCCTTCTGCCGTTCTCTGCATTTTTCTCACATTTATTTGTGTTTGAGATACATATTTATATTTTGTATATATATAGTATTGGTATACGATATATATATTCACTTATGTACATATGTAGGCATAACAACTTAACATTGTTTTGAATGCGAATGCGAATGCGAATGTGAAATGACGAACTGGGAGAATACCGAATAAAGGCACATGCTTCTCTATAAATGCAAAGAGAACTTGGTGCTTCCGGTACCACACATCCCATCGCATCCATAAGATTTATTTCGATTTCTTTCCATCGCCAACATCAATAATTCATCCCAGGATGTGTCGGCGGTGAGGTATTCGTATCCACTTCTAGATCCACTCTACTAGAAGGATGCAAAGTCGTATTTTATATTTTATTGCGATAAAATGTAGCAACCTTTTTCTCCAAAACAAAAAAATATAAAAAAAAATTCGGGAGGTAACAAACAACTATGAAAGGAATGTGCGTTCCACATTCGACTACCAAGGATGTTGGCAACATTTTATCGCCTATTGTGAACTCTTTTATTTCTTCGTAAAACGAATATTAAGAGCCTGCTTTGGAGAGCTATTACTTTTGAAAGCAATGAAACCAATATTGAAAGGCAATTAAATCGTGGTAATGGTCAGACTTTGGCAGTGATTATTGAATGCACGTTCGTAGCTACAAGACATAATCAAAATGTTGTGCCTCTGTTTAAAGGAAAACTAAAACGAGCTCAAACTAGAGCCATGTCCTTTACTATATATCTTTTCAGCCCGATGACTATATTTAAGATTAATTAAAATATACTGAATCATTTGAAATCAATTCTTGTGACGAAAGAGAGCAGGACCATTAGATAAAATATTGGGAACCATTTTTACTCTTAAGCGTTATTTCAGTAGAGATTGTCACCATTCTGTGAACTAAATTCCCCAAAGTGGAGGAACTTCCAAGATGGGATCAACAGCGACTAGCGACTATCTAGCGGTGAACCATTTTGACCCACTTTATTATGTTTGAAACTTAAATCATACTCGTATGGGGATGTTTGCGCGGACCCTCTCTGTCTCTCGTCTTTGACCCCATATTATTAAATGGATATCTAAATCGTTATTATGGCGTGAGCTTCGGGACAAGCGGGACTAGTCACTTTTGGTGTCCCACAAGGCAGCCAAATAGGTCCCCTTCTTTTCATCTTAACAATAAACGATCTTGATAGAACTATAAAATACTATCCCCTATGTATTTACGCCAATGAGTGACTCTTTGACTCTATTCTCCTTCAGGAAGACCGTGATAAGTTTTCTACTTGGTGTAAAAAAATTTGATATTTCCAAATGCCAATCTATGACTTTGTCATGTAAGTTTAACCCAGGTTCAATTACTTCGTGAAACTGGAATTGCATGATAGAGTGTTTAACTTCCGCTCGCTCGCATATTGATGAGATAATCCTTAAAGCCAACTCTTCACTTGGTTTAATTAAACGATGGTCCAAGAATTTTTCAGTCGAATATGCCAGTCAATCATGATCTCCCTTTCAGGGAGTTCACATATTCCGAATAGAGAGCATTCAGCGCCGTTTCCTTCAATTTGCACTTTGGGAATTTCCCTGGAATGACTCTCTTATTTTACCACCCTATCGAGACCATCTTAAACTTTAACCCTCGAAAAACGCAGAGACGTAGCTTACATTTTCTTCATCCATCGACTGCTCTCTAATTTTGTAGATTGCGCTTCCATTTACAACTCTATTTTTTCCATCTATCCGTTTTTGACTTTAACCTTAGCACCTCTAGTCTCAAAATAGATCTTCTTCACGACTTCCTTGGTCCGTAGAGAAGGCCTTATACAAGCAAAAATGATTGGCATCTAAAAAGTGTGAAATGTACGACTTAAACATCTGGCCCACAGAGTTTAAGAGTTGTGGCATGTAAAACGGTATGTATTGTGAAGCAGCAAGCAGCCTTGAATTTGCATGGCATTACTATTGACGATCGTAGAAAACGAAGTCCAGACAATAATTTCAAACTATGCCCATAGAGTGGACATATAAGACCTTACATAAGCCAGATACGACTGACATTCAAGAAGTGCTGTACTAAATCCGGCACGCCCACAGCACGGCTTTACCCAGGATCATTTCGACGAGCACCTCGATCAGAATGATAGGCAATATCCTTAACAGAACGATAACACCATCCTTGATGATTTAAACAACAAGTTACGAAAGGACGACTTTGACGGTAAGGTTTGGTGATATAACATGACGTAAGCTTTGGAATTGAACTTCGGCTAATTGGCTTCGTTGTGGGGCGGAATGTCGTGATAGCCTCCCCACTAGTCACTTAATCAAAAAATTGTTTACTAAATCGGAAATGATTATGACGTCGATCACACACGACTTTAGTATTTGAAATTGCACTTCCGTACCTTCTCAAGATCTTGGAAGTGCTGAGATATATTCTGATACATGAGCAAAGCTTCTTAATGACCGGCAGTATGATCACCGAAAAATTGAAGCCAAAAAGAGCGTTAATCTGGCAAAAGCAAGATAGTTCTTAGGCTTTCGACAGATTTTGACATCAGGCCTTTTGTCTAAAATGCGTTCATATTGAACCGGCGACTCCCTTTTCAAATATATTAAAAATTACCTTTCAAAACTATTAATTTAGGTTGTCTTGGATGGTTTCAAATTTGATATCCAGAAAATAAATGCTGGTGTGCCTCAGGGATCCGTTTTGTCTCCGACGCTCTTTTTTATTTTCATCAATGATCTCTTGTCTGCTACTTCTAATCCAATTTACTCCTTTGCTGACGACAGTACTCTCTGCTTTTCATATTCCAGGACTGTTCTTCAGGAACTTGAACAGTAGCGTATGGTAAGTTCATTAAACTCCGAAATCAACAGCATAATAAATAATTCTAAAACACAATGATGCCTGCGCCTATTAAAACATAATTTGAACACGCAGCCATTATCCATGAACTGCATTTGCAAAGCTGAAGTCGGAAAACTGTTGGAATGCTGCAAAATGTCTAGCTCTCCTAAGACGTTGTATAAATAACATCACCACCTCTGATTCGGCCTCATATACCTAGAAGGTATTTATACGCCTTAAATGCTCAGTAAAATGTTCAGATCTACCGAGACCTATCGCGCCTAAGACTTCTTTGCGCTTGCTACATAGGATTCAAAAACTTGTGTTAAAATTCATTGGTGGCGCCCATACTACGCATTCATGCCTCCTGTCTCACCTTGTTTTATTGCTATTTTAAGCTGGCTTTAAAACCCCTCAATTGTAACACGCGTCTCGCCATGAATGTTCATCAGTATACCCTCAAACCCCAATTTTGGACGTACTCTGAAATATCGCAATTCTTTCCTAAGCCGCTTATGCAATGCCCTGCATTCATTAATAGTCCATTGTAACCTGCGAACATTGAAAACCAAAGTACATAGAGGTACCTTTGTATCTTTCCACCCTACCATTCGCTTGTTAGCAAAGTTCCTTGAGCACATTCCAAACGGAGACGAACTCAATTTTGAAGGCAGTGAAGTATTTTGTAAGGGGGAGGTGGGAAAGCGAACGGTATACGGTGAGAGTGTATGGACGTCCGAAGAAATATTCTTTTAGGCTGCAGAACTAGGCGCTGGAATAATGGGGTCAGCTACAGAACCTACTCGCTATAGCTGGAACAATTATGTGTCTTCGTTGGAAGTTCAGAGAAATCTCATTATATAAGTAAAACGGTCTAGTCATTTGCCTGAATGCTCTGTTCCGAAAGTAGGTATTATTTTTGATGCTTGCTGAAGCATTCTAAACGTAAGGTAGGGTTTCCTTCACATGTACCACAAAATGTTGTAACCTTCTTCGTCTTTTTGACTGCAGCGTTTCTGACTTCATTTTGACTTATATTGGTATAGCAGTCTGCACACCGTTTTCTTCTATTTCTGTTTCGAGAATCCCTACTCTCGGTTTCTTTCAAAACGTGCTTTGTTTTGGAAGTTGATGTTTGTGCCTTCAAGACAGGGTTACACAAAGCCTCGCAAATCGCTTTTTTGAACTCTAAAATTGAGCAATTTTTTATTCCTTTTTTTGAAATTCAAAGGCTATTTTGTGATACCATCTAATAGTTTTACAAAGAGGTGTAAAATAGCAAGCCATTTGATCAGATATATCAATACCTTGCTTGGCATGATTGTAATCCACAATCATACTCAATTTTTTTAGTTCCTCGCCTTGGAAAGCGGTCGTTCCTGTTAGCACTTCCTCCAAACCATGTTTTGTGCTAAGCATTAGAGCATCGCGCTTGTCTTTCCATTTAGCAACGACAATTCCTGAATTTTCAAGTCCTTTAATCTCATTTCTCCTAAGCTTAGCAGCCGTCACATCTCTTGGATTTCCTTGTCTGTTACCACGTAGAGTTCCAATAATGTGCGTTTTTCAAGCAAGGAGATTTTTGGCTAAGGAAATAGAGGTATCAAAATTATCAGTTGCAATGGTTCTACCACTGTCTTAATATTGTTCGGCCAAGTCCAAGGCAATTCGAGTTGAATGTGAAGTAGTTTGGGTAGGTTTTCCTCTTTGATTTTTTGGAATCATTGTTTCCTGCATAAACGGCACTGGTGTAAGTGTATCCGGCTGGATCACAAAGTTTATAGACTTTTTTACCATACTTATGTGATTTACCTGGGTTGTACTGTTTAAACTGCAACCTACCACGCTAAGGGATCATTGATTCATCAACTGCCAATATTTCTTTTGGGCTTCTGGACTTAACGAAGTTTTGTTCAAGAAGCTTCAAAAGTCAACTTACTTTTCCCAAACCACTTATAGTTGAGTTATCCGCAAAGTGAATGAATTTTAGTATCATCTGGAATCTATTCCCCTACATCACTTGAGGCATAAATGAATTTTTGTAAAATTTGTCAGTACTCCAGTAGTGAGGAATAGATGGGTATTTCACAATGCCCATATACATAACTACTTCAAGAAATTTTTTCAGCTCCTGCACGTTGGTGTCTACCCATTCCTTCGCGCGAGAAGTACGCGTTATAGTGGTGCTCCGTAAAATTTGGTTGGCATTGGAATTTGTTTCGGAAAAAATTAGCTGATAAATCTCTTCTGTTACCATAAGGCCAAAAATATCAATGGGAGTTGCTGATGCTTGTAGTTGAATGTTTATAACATCATTCTGTTCGAAAGTGAACATTTTTAGGGATTGCCCACTAACTGTTTACCACTCGGTTGGAGGTCCATCAGACACACCTGGCTGCACAACTTGCTCACTATCTTCTTCAAAAGATGATTCTAAGTCTTCCAGTGATTTAGAATCGCTTGAATTTCCCTCAGATGGAATGTATTCATCTGAATCGGAAGCTATAAAATCTAACTCATCATTATCGGAATCCCCGTCTCGGGGTTTGTTTGATGTTTGACCAATGACTCGAGTTCTGTTGGTTCCTAATACCTAAATCTTAGTTGGCTTATCCATGGAGGCTTTGGTCTTTCCGTAGTTTCAAAGAAAAAAAGTCTGAAGGTTTTATATCAAATGATCTAGGCGGCCAATTCACCGAGTCCAAAGAGTGAACTTAGCTATTCATCGCATCGTTTTCACAATAAAACCAGAGTTTTACAGCTGTGTGGCAAGTAGTGCCATCTTGTTGGAACCAAATGTTGTCGAAAGGGCTTCCCTTTGTTTCTTAAACTGCTTTGTGTTGCCCCAAATATGGCTTTTTTGGACGTAGCCATTAAGCCAGAAATGGGAGTCATCGCTAAACAAAATTTTGGTCGTAAACAGTGGGTCTTTTCAAGAGCCCAATGACTGAAAAGGAGACGACTCAGAAGTTCAACCGGTTTCAGTTCTTCTACGAATTAAATTTGGTATACTTTTAAATCAAGATCCTGGCATAAAATACGCATGTTGTATACAATAAGCGAGAATGGTATTCAATATGAAAAATTGGATTGCAAACTTAACAACTTACTTTATAGCGAATTGTGCGTTCGGTAGACCGATTATGTGGACCGTTAGTTGCTCTAAATGCACGAAACACATTGCTTGCAGAAGGCTGATTCTCGTAATACAGCTGAATAATTTGTAATCGCTATGACGAGCTAAGCCTCTTCACTATGAAATGTCAAGCAATACTGAAAAAAGTTCCATATCAATGTGGCACGATGAATGCGTTATCTCTCATGAAATCCCAACTGAAAAAAGTACCTCTAAAAGAATTCTCCCTTGTATAAAAATACCATGCTCTATACTACATGCAAATTTAAACAGGCTTAAATGGCCCTTCATGGTAGAAAACAATCCGATCTTTAATTTCTCAAAACTCTTCACTCATATACAAGGTAGTCCGATTGTCCGGACTTAAACTACTCGTGTTTCAAAATTTTGTCTCAAAGTGAAACGCTTTCAGCATAATGTTTACAAAAGATACAAAATAGTCTAATGGAAGTGAAAGTAATTTACTGTGAAACAGCATTATATCTGTCAGTAACATCACTTGCGTGTATTGATTTTCCATTCAATGCAAAACACCGTCGTATACCCACACTAGTTGGTGTAAACGAATCGTAAGTTCCAGTCTAATGGATTAACTCGTCCACCAAATGGACGGACAATAAATCCTGCCTTTCCACCAGCCATCCATTTAACATTTTTATCGTCTCCGGCATAACAAAAACCAAGTTGATTAACTAAAACTCATAAAAAAAATAAAAAATAAATTACGTATAGCTATCTGAGAAAAAAGCTGATTCTGACATCGTTAAGGTCTTCCACAGAAATAGATAGACTAATGGCGATGATCTCTGCAGAGTGCTCTCAAAGCAACAATAAGCGGCGTCGCCCACCTGTCTTCCTAAATGGCATCACAACTATAAACTTGAAACAACTCCAAAAAAACAGAAAAAAAATACCCGTTTCCTCCATCATACGAATTTCAGAAATTCACCTGAATTTCATCATTTGGCAAAGTGCAGTTTTTTATTGTGGCCATCTAGGTGAACTATGCTACATCAACTGCTATTGCACACGGGCTTATGTGGCAATCCCCATTAGTCTATTTATCTTCTTGTGTTTTTTTTTTTGTGGGTCCTGTTCGCGCTCTACACCACAAACTACTGTCATAAGGGATCCCCTCGTAAGGATTGTGGGAGAGTGGTTTTTGATTAATGCACCTGCCAGCATTGTTCACTTGCTCATATAGAGATTATGAAGTTTCAAAGCAAAAAAAAAACAGAAAGCAGAAAACAGAAAATGGCAAGAAAAAGAAACTCAGAGATGTATAGTCAGTCTTCTTTATTCACATTTACTATGGTGCATTGTGGAAGGAGTAACCACGCCCCCCCCCCCCCCCCCCCCCCATAATCTGTGATGAAAACTTCAAGGAAACACTCACGAGAATTCTTATAATATTTTCGAAGCAAAAATAAAGCACTCCTTGGCAACGTCTCAAAAATTCAAGATGTCCCTGCCAACGCCAAGACTTCGGATGAGACTGCATAATTTACGGACCAAAATTTAGGGATGACAATTTCTTTTTTTTCTGACTCTATCTTCAGCTCATACGTTCGTTCAAGTGTTCTCATAAAAAGAAAGACCAAAAACTGAGACGTCAATCAACTAGAAAACTAATACAATTCACATACATCCCTCTGGGTCGGGGAGGCATACTATACTACTTGTCATCGACATACGAGTACGAAACGAGACGAGATGAAGACGAGGCAAAATCGTATGTCAATTTGTGTATTCATCTTGGATAGAAAACGCTCGTATCCAAGTCAACATCCTGCCAAAAGTAACACATAACAAATCACTATTAGTGCGCGTTGTCGTCAAGGGGTTAGAGGGAAAGATTGGTTCACTTTAAATTTCCTCCATCATCAGGACTCCATCAGAAGTGCAAATATCTTTGCCTTCAATCAATATATGAGTATGAGCATGGGTATTCCTGTCTCAAACAGATACACCAAACTGTCTCTGTCATATTTATCTATCATCTATCTACTCCTCGAGAAATGTCGCCTATTTGGAGTTTACGAGTGTGTATCTATAGATGGGAAAACCGCGCTTAAGGATCATCTGTCGGGGGTGGTGAATTGTCATAGCTTTGCCTGTTTCCGTTTTGCATCAATCAATTGAGTAAATATGAGAATGTGTGTCTATGACGGGTGAAGATTTCGGTAAGTGGAACGTTGATAATTTTGATGAGTTATCGCAGTTTGACGCGCTAACTAGACCTATACACTTGGCATATTGACTTATGGATGAGAATCATAAAAGCAAGAACAAGCATCAGTTTACAGAAATTGTTTTAATTAAAATTTACACTTTACAGCAATCAGTGAAGTAATTATTAGTGCAAACAATTCAGCTGAATTTTCGGCACAAAACAGGACCCAAGTTGATGAGAGAAAATTCTTAAAAACTTAAGCTCTAACTGTACTGTTCTGTGTCGCATGTAGTCACTGCATTCAGTTTAAGACTTCATTTCACCCTGCACATCTTCATTCTTTCAAGTATGATGTTCCAGAAGTCACATGACAGCGCATCACCCAGCCTAAATGCTTCTTTGGCATTAAAGGTCTCGGTAAGATGTTTATCGACGTTGATGGAGCAGATGGAGCAGAATGCTCGTTATCCTGCGCAGGGATAATGCAGGGATGTCAAAAGTAGACATTGCTCTGTATAGCTCGCCTTTATAGAAGCTGTCAAACGTCAAATCGATGAAAAGATGGCATGTAATAATCTGCAGCTCATAGGTTTTCTTCAAGGTTCGCCGTAGTGTGCTCGCCGTACTATGTACTTCCACATAGTACGGGCTGTATGATAGGTCCCCTTCTTTACCGACTGATGGTACCACTGATGCAAAATGTGTATGCCATCATTTAGCGTCATTTTTACAATGCTGACTGTCAAAATTTCAGACAGATGTATAAAGAAGTTTTGTTTAGACAGCTGTTGAAAGTCATCAAGTTCGTGTTTATTTATAATCATGGAGAAAGAACAATATCGATCAGTGATTCGATTTATTTTTTTGGGGGGAAGATGTGTGAGGAAATCAAAGTGCAGTTGCATGCCGTTTATAAGGACCATGCACCTTCGATGACTACCATCAGATATTGGTTTAATGAATTCGAGCGTGGCCGAACATCCGTTATTGATGAAGAGCGCCCGGGCCGTCCGATTGAGGTGACTACGGAGGATATGGTTTATAAAATCCATGATACGAGGGCGGGTCAATAAGTCCGTGACTTTTGGATTAAAACACAGATTTTTTGATAAAAAAATAATTTTATTTTTCAACGTAGTCTCCCTTGAGCTCTATACACTTTGTCCAACGCTTCTCCAATTTTTTTATCCCTTCCAAAAAAAATGATTTGTCGAGGTCCTCAAAATAGGCCTTTGTTTGCGAGATGACTTCATCATTGGAGTTAAATCTTTTTCCACCAAGCCATTTCTTCAGGTTTGGGAACAAGAAGTAGTCGCTCGGAGCCAAATCTGTAGAATAGGGTGGATGAGGGAGCAATTCATAGCCCAATTCATGGATTTTTGTCATGGCAACTGCACATGTGTTTGTGGTCGACTGTGAGCAAACGCGGCACCCATCTTGCGGAAAGCTTTCTCATGCCCAAGTGATCATTCAAAATTGAAACCACTGAGCCATGCGAGATCCCTACGGCTTCCACAATCTCTCGCACTTTTAATCTTCGGTCGGCCAACACCATATCGTGAATTTCTTCGATTGTTTCGGGTGTAGAGACCTCAACTGGGCGGCCAGGACGTTCGGCATCTTCAGTGCTTGTACGGCCACAACGAAATTCAGTAAACCACTTTTTTACCATTGAAATCGATGGTGCAGAGTCCCAATAGTATTTATCAAGCTTAGCCTTGGTCTCGGTAATGGTTTTTTTTCGCAAGAAATAATGCTTAATAAGCACACGAAATTCACTTTTTTCCATTTTCTCCTCAAATTAGTGAGTAGTCTGATAAAAATAGCTGTCAAACACAAACTAACTGACGCAGGAAGTTAAATTTTGACAGGAGTCAACTGACAGATGCCTGTTGACAGGAGCAGTGTTGCTGTTTTAGAAAAGAGGTCAGAAATTCAAAAAGTCACGGACCCGCCCTCGTATCGTGTTAGCAGATCGTCAGTTGGAGGTCAGAGAGATTGCTGACAGTGTACATATCTTGGTATGAGAAAGGTATCGGCGAGATGGGTGCCGCGTTTGCTAACAGTGAATCAAAAACGAAATCGCATGACAACTTCGGAGCACTGTTTGGACATGTTTAAGCGCAATCCGAAACGGCGTTTCGTGACTGTTGACGAAGCATGGATCCATCACTACACGCCATAAACGAAAGAGCAAAACAAAACAAAACATCGGATTTCACCCGGCGAAACTGCCCCAAAGAAGGCGAAAACGGCTCCATCAGCCGCAAAAGTCATGACCACCGTTTTCTGGAATTCGCAAGGCACAATCTTCACCAACTATTTGGACTATTGGTAGGACAATCAATGCTAAATTAATAAAAAAAACGGCCCTTACTCGTCCTCAATCGCCACAGCAAAATTGGTCGAATTACGCTACGACTTGCTGCCTTACCCACCCTATTCGCCAGATTTGGCCCCATGTGATTTCTTTTTGTTTCCAAACATGAACAAAGGACTTATCGGAAAGCGATTCTCGTCAAACGAGGAAATCATTGCCGAAACAGAGGCCTATTTTGCGGAATCGAACAAACAATGCTGAGGTTCCATTCGTCGGACATAGTTTCATCCGATCATATTTTATAAATGAGTTGGTGTATGTTCCTTATCAAGTCATCGCCAGCCACTTTCAAGAGCTCGCCATCTGCTTCAGCAGCTTTGTTGGGCCTAAGCTTAGATGTGGTTTTTTTCATTTCATTCAAATCGAGTGAACAGAATAGTTGGTCTCCATCGTCCAGTTTAAAAAGTTCGTTCGCCCTGAAAGCGGCACTTGGTTCGTCAACGCTGTTATACAGTGTACAGAAATGCTCTTTCCAAATCGTCAGCATCGACTGCGACTCTAATACGATGTTCCCTTGTTCGTCTCGACAGTCGTCATCTTCGGCTCGGGGTTTGTGTGCGTGACATGTTTTGTTTTACCTTTGGTAAAATTTCGTATCTCAATCTCTTCAATTTCCTCTTTTCGTCTATCCTCTCCTGCTCATAGAGCTCGCGGGCTGCTCTGGTCTGCAGCGCTGCTTTGTATGCCTCTTTTTTAGGTGCTTGCTGGCATTTGTTGCCATCTGGAAGTGGCACCACTTGATGCCCCTAGGAGATTTATGGTTACGCGATCGGAGAGGGATTTGGTAATCTTTTGCCTCAAACCACCTTCTTAACGTCTTAACTTGTCTTAGCGGTGCTCGTGATATCCGCAATCTTATCTTGGCCACAACAAGGTAATGGGCCGTGAGAATGTTGGCTCCATGGTAAGTTCGGACATTCAATGGACTGCAAATTATCTTTTGCGTTAATCGCAATGTGGTCAACCTGGTTGAGGGTTGATTGATCAGCATCCAAGTCCTCTTGTGAATATCGAGATGTGATAGCCACGTGCTAGCTATCGAAAATGTTTCGTCCCGCCGCAAAGTTGATAAGCCCCTGAATTCCTTATTAGATTTGGTGTTGCGCACGAAAAACCTTCCAAAATTACGACCAAAGATGCCCTCGCTGCTAGGTAGATGATAATGTGAATGGTATCGCTAAGGCACTGCTCGAAAGTCTAGTTTGAGAGCTCGTCAAAGCTATTAAAGTTAATGTTGGCAAATTTCGCCTTAATTTGGATTGTTGCGAGGCTTTTGTTAACACGCCGTAAGCTCAAGACTTCATGTATGAATCTTCATCTTTTAACAAATCCCCATCCAAATAGACGCTGCTACTTAAATGTCGCTGTTTTTCATTATATTATATAGTATGGCACATCTCATTCACTGGAAGGAGGTAGCATCTGCTTTGCAGCAGTCCCGGGCCTCAACTAGTTGTTCTTGTAGCCGAAGTGGCCTATTGAGTAACTTTACATTCCAAGGACAGTTCAAAAGCTCGTTGTCCTTAAATCGTTTGCTAGGGATTCCAAAACCTTTCTGAATCCTGCTATATTTCTTCCGTACACGGTTGACATTGATGTAGTTGGATGGACATAACGTTCCATCAATCAATTTTGCGGCGAGAGTGGACGGTAAACGAAGTTAAAACAAAATACATGGTGCCACGGGAAACAACGCACAGTATCGATGGCCTAAGCGAAATGTCACCATTGGCAGCTATAAGGGGCAGCTTAGGATTCTGTCCAACATGGCAGAAATTAGTTGCAATGCTGCTCTTACCATTAATCGGTGTTTTTTTGTTCGCTTCTTAAAAGACCCTAGTCCACATGGCCCTATTCATTCGCACGGCGGCTTAAACTATATCTTTAGGAGATGATCATTTCAAAAGGAAAATACTGCGCATTGTTGTCGATTCTGCTTGTGTTGATGGCAATTGGGGAATGGTGGATACAACTGCAAGCCGTGTGGACTATACAGCGACATCGGTTTAGTTAGGAGCATGAGCTTACCATTATATTGAGACAAAGCTCTCGGCCAACGATTCTTCAAACTTAACTTAAACCTCATCAAGTGGAACTGGACTTCAGCCAACTTAATGGGCCTTACAGACGAAGGATCTTGCTAGTTTGAAAAATAAACACTACAGCCGATGGAGGTGATACAGCAAGTTCGAGAACAAGACTAAGACTAATTTTGCTCATCACTAATTGCAATTCAAACTTCAGGCTTTTTATACTAAGGAGTGCCATCGAAAAAATTTACCCACCGAATTTACCCACAGTAAAAATAGAACTTAAAAAGTATTTATTTCATGTTTCCAAATATGTAAAAATTCAGAAACAAATTAATCTTTATTTCTAACAAATTTTTTAATTTTTTTCGGGAACACTTTCCATCATTGTTCTTATGGTCCCATCTGTCAACTTTTTAGAGCTATTTTTCCAACATTTTTTGAATTCTTCCAGCTTTTTTGGTGGCCCTTAACTCTTTTTTGACCAGGGCCCAATATCTTTCAATTGGGCTAAGATCTGGCAAATTCGAAGGATTGGCCTCTCTGGGCACCACCGAAACGTTGTTTAGCTCATACCCCAATCCATCGCTCTCTTTCCATTGTGTGATGACGCAAGATCAGGCCAAATTAAGGGGAGTTCCCGATGATTGTTGTAAAAAGGCCTTAAGCGCTTTTGCAGGCGCTCATTTACATAAATTTCGCCATTTATTGAGCCAGTCGTGATGAAAGCTTTGCTTCTGAGCCATCAAGAACAAATTGCTTGCCAAACCAAGATTTTTTTTGGAAATTTCGCTTTAGGTTGGGTTCGAAATTTTGCTTTAACATTTCCTCTACCTTTGGCGGTATAGAATGCCTGCCCTGTAAGCTGGTTGAAATCAGCAAAACATACGATTTATTGTCCATTAGTTGATTGCAAATATGTTGCCTGTTGTTTCGCATCCAAATTTTTTTTGGCGTTCCGATCTGGAACCTTTTGAACTTTGTATGTTTTCAAGCCCGTATTTCTCTTCACTTTATGAACTAAAAAATTTGAACATCCTCCTTTTTTGCCAAATTACGTTCAGAAATGTTCGGATTTTTTCCAAGAAGGCTCAAAATCTTAGTAACCTTTTTCGGGTTCATAAAACCGGCTTTTCGACCAGACCGCTCTTAGTTTGCAGATGGGAATGTTCTCTGGTTTTTTTCGAAAACTCCGTTTTTGTGAGTTGTATTTGTAATAGCTGAGCTAACATCCGAAAAAAAAACAGAAACAAAAACGTATTTTTGAGTGGTGGAAGTGGTTTGAAGAATTCATGGACAGATGGTCAAGAAAGGACATCTGAAACTTGTTCGCATGCCATTTCGCCTTTCGGAAGTCATGACCTACAATCCCTACAATAGATGCAGCGTCGAAATAACGGGAACCTGATCCAATGTAATTGACATGGAGACGGACCGCGAAAATATATTTCCCCACGCGATCCTGAATTTGCAATTAACAATTCTTGTTTGCTTTCATAAGTGAATAGCTTTTGATGAATGCCAATTCTAGGAAGTCTTACACCTGTTGACGTAAGGAACAACAAAAAAAAATGTTAAGAAATCTGTATTGACAGTGGCTATATCTAGGTAATTTTCCACTTTTTATATGTCCAAATCAGATTTTTAAAAATCGATGAGAACTTCCAATTTTATTGAAAATCGAAAATGAACTTGGCATGCCTTATTCCCTTTCAGAATTCAGCATCCTTTCGACAACAATTTACCACCGACTGAAATATACATAATTACTTCTCAACTTCACGCTTCATTTTTCGCACAATCGCACAGAAATTGGAAATCACAAGCACAGCTTGGGTGCATCGAGAATGGGAGGAGGAAAAGAATCAAAAAAATAAAAAATTCCAAAAAAATGAAAATGAAAAATGTGTGTACAGTGATAAATATCCAAACTCACCCATGTTAGTGTGGAAAATTGCAGCGAAAAGGAAATGAACCAAGTGACAGTACTGTGAATTCATGATGCAATTTCCCATTTCTGTGTCCGGACGAAACAGCGATATTTTTCACTTTTATTCTACCCTATACCAAATAATGCACGCACACACACACACACATGCATAGACAATGTGAGTGTTATCTGCCTAACGTCGTCGGTCGGTCGTCCTTTGCAAGGAAGACACTATATTTCTGCTTTTGCTTGGGTTTCGAGTCCTACTATTGCTACAGCTTCTACCTCAATTGCAAGTGGTAAGTCTTGTTCCTGGCTGCAGGTTTGCTTTGGGTTTTCTTTGTTTTGCTTCATGAAACTACTACCGGATCCGGATCCCTTGGAATATCAGGTCAATATATCAACAGACAAATGTCCTAGTTTTGCATTTTTTTTTTGTATTCCGTTAGCTGCTTTTTCATCCATGGCGTGTGTGCCAGAGCAGCATTAGAGGTATCAATGGCACACAGCTCATGCAACGGCATCAGCATCGGCAGCTCCAGGCTTCAACTTCACTTGCATTCGCAATTGGCGTTGTTTTGCTTTTAGCATTTATCGATGAATAATCCTCGAGGATCGATAGCAACCTATAATTTGCCACTCTTTTGTAGGATTAGCTTAGTAGTAGCCAAGGGTGGTTGTTCCTTTTTGTTTGTTTTGGTTTTCTGTTTTTTTTTTTCTAAACTTCGTCCTTTTTATTGGATTGGCAATTTCTTAAACTGTGCATCACTTTAGTTGAATGAATTGGAAAGCCAGGCCAAATGAGTTGACAGTCTGAAAGTAGATGAGAAGGCATTTACTGATATGTAGGTAGTGACGATGCGGTGCGGATAAATAAAGTTAAAGAATTTCTGCAACGATTTAAGATGTGAAAATGAGTAGATATGCCTAATCTTATACATAATGCTTGTTTGTTTGTATTTTATTCTTTGGCGTATCGTTTGTCTGATGAAGTTGGAACTTTGTCACATTGATATTGGTGCTTGCGCGAAGGTTTTATGAGAGAAAATTTGTGGTAAAATCATTCTAAAGGGAGAAATTGGGGCTTGGAAAATAATATAATAATTTCCCTAATTTGTTGTTTAAGTGAATCAGTCAGTATTTTATGGGCTGCTAAGCCGATCATCTCTGTCAACTTGTTGATAAAACTTGCGCGAAGGTTTTATGCATAGTAAAGGGTGGCAACGATTAGTATAAGGCCTCGTAGAAGTAGCATCTTCCGACAGGTGCTGGTTCCTTAAATGACGAGAATGAGCCTCTACAGCCAAACATCTTGCACCTCTGCTAATAAGTCCTACTTCACGCCTCACCGTGGCGCCATCTGGGAATCTCACTAGAGATTGCGAAGTGAAGGGGGCAAATGGCGAGTTTCCTGCGCCATAAACCAGGGTTAGTGTCGGAGAAACAAAACAAGACCTTATCTGGGCTTCTCCGACATATTTGGAGCTCAGGCCGGTAAGGATTTCCAGGACTTAGTCAGGGTCTTGGAAAAGAGATGGTGGCGGACGATCCCTATATGGGCCAACGGCAGCGCTCACATCCCGGAACGGGTTACTGGCTTCGGTGTAACCGACCCCTCGTCCTAGGGGCATTAAAAATGGAACTGGTCCTCCAGGTTTGGGGTTGTGCCGCCGGGGTAACTACCCGGCCATTTAAAAAAGCATAAGTTCGAAGCATCAACAAGCCTCGGATATGGACGGATCTACTGTTGACAACCCACGCAAACGATTTAAGGACAATGAGCTTCGGATATACACGTGGAATGTTAGATCCTTTAATATACCACGTGCAGCCGATCCACTAGCGGAGGCCCCAGACTGCTGCAAAGCAGACATAACCGCCATCCAAGAAATGCGATGGGATGGGCCGGACAAAAAGAAGATGAAAAACTGCGACATCTACTACGGCAATTGCTATCGACGGCAAAAGCAGCGCTTATTTGGATGCGGATTTGTTGTCGGAGGCAGACTAAGACAAGAAGTCCTCAGCTTCCGGCATGTGAGCGAGCACCTCGTGCCAATCCGCATCAAGGCTAAATTCGCCAAAATTAGCCTTATATGCGCGCATGCCCCCACAGAGGAGAAAGATGACGACACCAAGGATGCCTTCTACGACCTCCTTAACAAGACCTACGAGCAATGCCATAGCTATGACATTAAAATTGTCCTCGGTGATATTAATGCAAAGCTACGAAGAGAGGGTATCTTTGGCGGAACACTCGGAAAATATAGCCTGCACAATACCACCTCCGATAACGGATTCAGGCTAATCGACTTTGCGGCGGGGCGAAACCTTGTCGTACCTAGCACGCGGTTCTCACATCTCGACATACATAAGGGGACTTGGTGAACTCCTGATAAATCAGCAGTCAACCAGATTGATCACATTGCGATCGACGCAAGACACTCCTCCAGTATTATGGATGGCCGTACGTTCCGAGGAGTCAACATCGACTCGGACCATTACCTTGTTGTAGCCAAGGTACGATTGCGGATATCCCAAACTACGCCAAGACAAAATAATGCTGTGAGAAAATTCGACGTCAGACGGCTACAATCGCAAGAGATCGCCAACTCCTTTTCGGATAAAGTGTCTCTTAATCTCTTAAGAGGTCCAATACCGCCAGCATCAAGCATCAAAGATGTGCTAATTTCACTTCTGATGAGCTGGGTTTCACTCGTCCACCACAACGAAACCCGTGGTTCGATGATGAATGCCAGCAAGCACATGCAGCTAAACAAGATGCATATAAAACTGCGCTGTATAGAATGACCAGAGCTGCTCATGAGCTCAATGAGCGGAAGAGGGGAGACGAACACCGGCTTCTCAGGAAGAAGAAGAAAGAGCATGAGAAGCGCGCGATCGAGGAAATTGAGAGATGCTAATCCAGGAATGAGGTTCGGAAGTTTTACCAAAAGGTAAAATAACATGCCGCGGAAACAAACCCCGAACTGAAGCCTGTAGAGATAAACAAGGGAACATCGTAGTAGAATCGCAGTCAATACTGAGGTTTTGGAAAGACCATTTCTGCAGGCTGTAAAACGGCGATGACAGACCAAATACCGCTGTCAGGCAGAATCAACCTTTCAACTTGGACGATGATGACCAACAGTTCCGTCCACCCAACATGGATGAAGTGAAGATAGCTATATCGAAGCTTAAGTCTTACAAAGCTGCTGGAGTAGATGGCATGACTGCCGAGCTCTTCAAAGCGGCAGGCGATGACTTGGTAAGGAGCATACACCAACTCATCTCTAATATATGGTGGGACGAAAGTATGCCCGATGAATGGAACTTCATCATTGTTTGTCCGATTCTAAAGAAAGGAGACCTTCTGAACTGCGCCAACTACAGAGGCATCTGTCTCCTTAACATCGCATATAAGATCTTATCTGCCGTATTGTGTAAACGCCTGAAGCCGTTCTTCAACATACTGATAAGTCCATATCAGTGTGGCTTCAGGCCAGAAAAGTCCACCATCGACGAGATATTCACACTACGGCCGATCTTGGAGAAGACTCATGTGCTTCAGATCGATACACACCACCTATTCATCGATTTTAGCGACCTTATGACAGCATCTATAGAGAGGAACTATACAGAGCAATGTCTAGTTTCGGAATCCCTGCCAAACTCTGCTCCATCAAGTTCGGTAAAGATCTCACCGAGACCTTTAATGTCCAGAAAGGATCTAGACAAGGCGATGCGCTGTCATGCGATTTTTCGCATCGTACTTGAAAGAATAGTGCAAAACTCACGAGCAAGCACAAGAGGCACTATCTTTCAAAAGTCCGTCCAACTACTCGCATACGCCGACGATATTGACATAATCGGGAGAAAGCAGCGTGATGTCAGTGGCTCTTTCGCGAGTATTGAGACGGAAGCGGCGAAAATGGGTTTAGCGGTCAATGAGGGCAAGACCAAGTATATGCTGTCAAGCAAAAAGGACAACCAACACCGACGTCTCGGACAGAATGTCACCCTCGACAGATATAACTTTGAGGTAGTTAAGGACTTTGTCTACCTAGGCTCCGCTATAAATACAAACAACGACACCAGCGCTGAGATCAAGCGAAGAATAACTCTTGCCAACCGCTGTTTCTTTGGGTTAAGAAGGCAATTGAGTAACAAAGCCCTCTCTCGGACAACAAAAGTCACCCTTTATAAGTCCTTAATAATCCCAGTCCTGCTCTATTGCGTAGTGGCATGGAGAATATCAAAAATTTATGAAGGTGCCCTTAGTTGCTTTGAGAGACCAGTGATCTTTGGTCCCGTCTGCATTGACTGTGAGTAGAGGAGGAGATACAACGACTAACTGTATGGCCTTTGCAGAACATCGACCTAGCCAGAGGAGTGAAGATCCAAGGGCTGGGTCATGTAGAGCAGATGAACACCAATGCTCCGGTCCGAAAAGTCTTCGAATACGCCAGTCATCTTGCCAGTCATTCTCAAACTCCATCAGATATCGAGAAGAAATCATAGCCGGCCATAGAAGTGTTATTATATTCTCGGTTTGCCTCTATTGAATCACTGTCCACATCGAAGTCATTTCCGTAATTGCGAATTTCGCATCAACATTTCTCTAAAGTTTCTCAAAAGTACTGATGCAGGTTGTTGAATTGAAATAATTCCAAGAGATACGTGGTTAACTAGTCTCAAGCAAAGTGTTCCTAATTCTGATTTGGAGCATGAAAATTAGTTTCTTCAGCTTGTGAGGTAATTAAGTCTTCTTGTTAAGTGTACGAGTATTCCACAAACAATGCATTATTGTTGACGTCTCTATCGTGTTGTTTCATTTAAAATGCTCTATTCCATTTGCATAGATACAGTAGTTCCATAGCCAGCAAAACGAGCTAGACTGGATAGTGACAACAGTAGGGAGTAAATTCATTTACTCAATTCTACACCAGTGGTCTTGTTTGTCATGAACAATACTAATTCCATCATGCACTTAGAAATAAAGAGCTCTTGGGGACATTTATCACATTTGAGTGTCTACATTATTTCGGCAACACAACTAAGTCCATCCTCAAACGCAGATGTTTTGTATTTTTAATTTTTATCTTTAATGAGTATCTGTTCAGGTGTGTAGAGAGCAGGAATGTCCTTATCTAGTCACATGCAAATGTTTAATTGAAATACACTTTGATTTCAACTACGAGTAACTCATCATCTATCCACTAAACAACCTCCAAAGGACGTTCAACTTAACACCTTGATGGTTCTTTTAGAATTTTAGGTGACAAAATATTTTTCACGAAGCATCAACAATAACTTTTGGCATCGTAATTCATCACCTCACGCTCGTGCCTGCGTTGTACGAGCAAGTTCACATTTTCATTATGTCACCCGATGCACTATCTATGATCTGGCTGTCAGAAAAATGAACAGGTTTCATCATATTTTGACCCCCTTTCCTGTTTTCTGACAAACTCATATACTTGTGTATGGTACATTGCCCTAAAACGGCTTCGTCGTTGGTTGTATAGTAGTATCCAACATTTTTCAAAAGCACCTTCCCCATCATCCATTCAAGTCTTGAAACTAGGACAGTCCTTGCCACAGTACATGGTGAGCCACATAGCATAGTAGAACTCCTAGGAGCAGTAAAGAGTTGTAGCCCAGTAAGGCTGGCTTCGTAGATGGTTATGCAAAAGTTTTTCCTCCATGACACATACTCGTACAAAGAAGAAGAAATTTATTCCTGCTTCGCATGGGTCTGAGATTGGGAAGGTAGAATAGTACTCGTAGTTAGGTAAAAAAAAAAAGATGACTGGCTATGACTCTGGTGGTTTGAGTTACGAAAAATGAAAAATGAAAATAGAAAACCTTCAGGATGCGTCCGCAGATGAAAGAGTTTCTCTTCCCCCACATTTCTGTTTAAAGCTTGCTTTTTATTTTTGCATGAGGAGTGGCATGAAGTCAGAAGCATTCTTTCTGTTTAAAAATTACTGAGGTAGACGAGAAAGGAAACGGAAGCTTTCATTCAGCTTCGCATGTCTTCTTTGCATCATACGTGTCCCATTTTGGAATTAATGAAACATGAAACTTCTTTCATAATTACGATGCACCCTAATATTTCATTTTTGCATTTGCAATTTTTCTACTCGAGTTTAGGTTTTTGAATTGCGAATATGAGTAGGAGTGTGTTTGAGGAGATTTCGTTTTACGAAAATTGTGAATTTAAGTTGTGTGAAAATAAAGTCGAGATTTGAGAAGGAAGTTGAATGTGGCATTGGAACATGGCTTACGGTTTGTGGAATATGAGTGGATACCACAAGCCAGAGGTTATTTTTGTTGAATCATCAAAGAGCCTAGTCCATCAAAGTACCCTTACACGAACTAAAATTGAAAGAGTTAAGATTCTCTTTTTTTTTATATTCTATGTGACTACAAGACAAAGTCTAGGTTCTAACCATGCCCCATGTTAGTCTGCGTATGATTCAGAGATGTTGATACTTGTGGCTAACTTTGCTTTCATTTTGCTTTCGCACTTTGATTTTCTAGAGATTTTGACGGGAAACTTGTAATTTTTTACTCAAAGTAGATAGTTATGTTTAAGAGTTGAACCAAGACCCACTTGCCCATATAATCGCCGAACTTAACCACAGTGCTTACACAGCAGAAACTTTGTTATCTTTGTCCAATGGACTCTATGTCACCCAAAGAATTGAAGGAATGTGCTGTGGATAAGCATAGCGCCTCTAGTTTAGCTGTTAGTCGGGTAGCCTTAAAGAAATTGGGATACACATACTTACTTAGGTGGTATTACAGTTCAGACTGAACCTGGTTCAAGCCCATTCAGTCAGTCCGGTCTTAAACCTCCGTTAGTTTCGGGCGATCTGACAGATCACCAGGGAATATTTTTCGTTTCCTCTCACTAAGGGTTGGCAACAATGCGCTCTTTTTCTTAATAGCTGTCTGATGGATGACAGGGATGAATTTAGCGTCTTTCCATTATTGTGACCAATGCGTTCTGATAGATCGCCGCGACCGAAATCGTATCATGAAAGGGATCTGTCATATCGCCGCGACCAATCTGACACGTTTTATAGCTGCGACGGAGGGTTAAGGCAACCGCCTTCAATTACGCACTCCAGGTTGGTTAAGGATCCCTTCTACTTGCGGAGGTCTCTTTAAGTGAGATCTTCATCTATTGCGTGGTCTCTCTGGTTTAGATTCAAAGACTCTTCAGCACGGCGCATTGTTATCTGTTCTCGCCATTCTCGAAGCCATTTTAGGCGACTGATCTATAGTTTTCTGATAAGGCTTACTCTTCTCATTCAAAGCCCGTGAACGCCAATAGATATGACAGTTTTTCGAAGGATTTTTTTCTTGAAACCATTGAGGATATCTTCAACCGCCAATCATAGCTGTTGACTTCGACGTACTGTCCAATTCTTCGATGTCATGTATCCCGTTTGTTGGTTTTGATTTGGATTTCTTGTGTTTTTTGCAGGATCTTCCTGAGTGCGAAGATTCGGTCGATTGTAGATATTACTGGTCTAAAACTGCTCTGATTAAGGGGAATTGGTTTAAGACTTTTACACAATATGTCAGACTGTTAGCATAGTTGAAATTCAGAAAGATATCTGTGCCAGTCAAAACTTCAGGGTAATTTAGTCATTTCATATACCTTAGCTCCGTAGTTGCAAGCAACAAATACAGCCACAAACCAAATAAACTATACATGCATTCAACTTCTGTGATGGCTGGAGGCTTGCCTTGCTCGATTGGATAATTAATCGAAGGTATTCGAATTCATATAATTCCTCAATTAAGAAATATTTATCGTTACAACTGAAATTGCCAGTGAAAGTAAGGGAAAAGGACACTAATTACAAAGGCAATTAGTCAATCTATTTCTACGACACTCAGGTGCATGGTAGTAAAATTCCGCATCCAAATTATTCACTGATGACATCCTAAAGAACATTGCTTTAGTTTAGTAGCTTACAACCAATCTATTAGCAGATTTTCCCAGTAGGAAAACCTTTCCAAGGTAGAGCATAAAGTGAGTTGATGCAAACAAGAAACAAAACTAGTCTCAAAACAGAGCCTTGGGGCACACCTAAATTAAAAGTTTTACAGTTCTCTTTACACCGTCTATCTTCACTCTTTGTGACATATTTTCAAGGTATGGCTTAAGCCAATCAATCGTAAATTCTCAAATAGACAGCGACAACTCCAATCTGTTCAAAGTGAAATGTAAGGTATGACATAACGGAATCCATCGCTGACACAATGTCGGAAATGGAAACCGACCTCGAAATAATAAAAGATCCTTTACGATCAGATCAGAAAACAGCAGCTTCCTGCCCTTTTATTTAACCTAGAGACAATAAAAAGCCACACTGGTCCACTAGCACTGGGACCGCTCAAACACACTTATAAGAAACTTTCCAACAAAGCAAAAACTGCAACAAAAGTGCCGGATTGAGATTCATATGATGAATTTCCCATACTTACTTACTTTAAGTGGCGCTACAGTCCGGGGTGGACCTGGGCCTCAGTCAACAAGCTTCTCCAGCCAGCTCGATCCCCGGCTAGCTGCCTCCAGTTTCGCACGCTTAGTTGGCTGAGGTCCTCTTTCACTTACGTGCGCCACCTGAGTCTTGGTCTTCCTCTACTGCGCTGTCCCTCGGGAGCGGATTCGAAGACTTTTCTGACCGGAGTATTGGTGTCCATGCGCTCTACATGACCCAGCCATCTCAGTCTTTGGATCTTCACTCTTCTGGCTAGGTCCATATCGCTGTACAGTCGGTACAGTTCGTCGTTGCATCTCCTTCTCCTAGATGTATAAGAAAAGGTCTGAGTATAGCAAAGCGTCAATCTAAGAGGTCATTCTATGAGGAATTAACTCTCCACAAATCCTTCGATGCCTGGCTGTTTGAAAAAAGCGATGTCTCTTGGACGACCTCAAGTGATGAATCACTCAATTTGCTAGTAGATAACGAATGCACGGCCAGTAACAACATCAACATGACTACTGCAGCCCCGACAAAAATTTATGGTCTGGTCATAAGAGACAAACTGCTTTGATCACTGCATAGTCTAAACCATACAAGTCTGCTAGGCCGGAGGGTATAATTCCCACCGAGCTACAAAGGTCTTCTGAAATAATCCTGCCATCGCCTGAGAATACGAGTATTATGAGGTACTGCGTGCATAAAACTGATCTACGGTCCTTTGTCATGGAAAGAAGTAAATATAGTCCTTATAGGGATAGTCGTGGAAGAGCGCTCTACATTCATTGACTTACCACATCGAACGACCCCGACTTTATAGAGAATGGACATAGAAGGCGCTTCTAAGAAAGTTAATCACGACGATGTTGTCAACTGTAAAGGTGAATGACTCACTTGGGAAGTTGACCAGTCTTATGCTAAAGAACAGGATAATCAACTCCAAACTGGGTGGGTCTTCTGTGAGTAGAGGTACGCAGGAGGGCAGTGTCCTTTCATCCCTTCTCTGGTACTCAGTGGTCAACGAACTGCTGTTGCCGTCTCGGGAAGCATCTTCGTACTATTAAAGAGCTCCTACAGCATAATCTCAACATATTTACACGTTGGGCGGATCGTTCTGGATTGCGAACAAACCTCCATGAAACTGATCTGATCTATTAGAATGTCACATGAAGTGAAAGAATGAAAAAGGGCGATGAAGTCATTCGGTTGAACTTTTTTTGCTTTTCTTCTGTCCGGTTGGTCTTGTAAAACCAACCTTGAAACTGGTCTCTAACCTTGACAACTTCTTCACAGCTGGAGTCATATCAGGCCTTTTATTTTGGTCTGATGATCTTAGTCCGATGAGGCATAAAGAATTTCATTCCAAAGAAAATAATGTCTGATCATATCAGCATCGGAATCCACGTCGTTATCGAAGAAACGTAACAACTAGTAAGAACTCCTAAAGAAGGTGCTCAGTCTACTCCAATCGGCTTTCTCGTATACCCATGTGGTTTGTTTAAGAATCTATGGTCCGACGAGCTTACAGGCAAGAATACATAAACGGTGTAGTGAGAAGCTATGTAAAAACAAGTGTAGGGTGTTGGCGTTATGACTGTCGAAGTCCGCTGATGTTCGTGTGGGCTCAGTTAAAAGCTAAGTCAAATTGTTTCCCCCAGATCTGAACACAGCGTCCTTTGGTCTGTCCACAATGTCGAAGCTATCCAGAATTGTGTATGTTGACATCGGGGATACAATTATCTGTATAGAGTCAGGCAGCATATCAAACTCGTTAAAGGTCGAATTACTGTCCAGGGTAGGGCTCTTGTAAATAAAGCATACGGGGTTGGGATTTTCACGAAATTGAGTTCCTCACTGAAACGGGGTTTAATAAGATACTATGTACTATGCAAGTACTGTATATGATGGGACAACGGTGAAAAACTAACAATGCCAATAGGTCGTAGCCAGAATGATCTGAGAGGTGTGGGCGGGAATCTACGTGTATTGCACTATGTGCAAATCACCTGGCCTGTACTTACAGACGTACTGTACATATTTACAAGCTTACCGTTCGAAGCCGCTTAGCCACGAAATGAAAAATTGGTACTTATCCCGGCTTGGCTCTCTCAGACGCACTAAGGAATTAAGCCAGTTCTATGTGTCCTAAAATCCACTGGTTAACGTGTAATACTTTAGTGCACCTGTTTCTTCAAGAATCTTGTCGGTGTAAAGGACAATGTTAATCTGACTGCTTTGTAAAGACACCAACCCCACCGTGCAGTTACCACTCTATTCTTTGGTTGAGCTTTTCCCTGAATAAAAACACATTTATCTAATGTATCTTACATTCACTTAAACTAATATATCTTTTCAAGTACAGACAGATAATTTTTTCTTCGTCTTATACTTTCTTTGAAAAAGTTCTCCCATAAGTAACTTCTCGGTAAAGTCTTTCTAAAGACTCTTTGAAATACTTTCTCTGCCACTTAATTCGTTTTATAGTTTCATTTCAATTAGGGTGCCTATTGTTACTCACATATCTAATGGAAGTCGTCCTAGACAGATGCTGCACATAATTGTAGATTTCTTTTCCTACTCTACGAGTACCTTCTTCAACTTCTATAAATCGAATGAAAAGTACTTTTCTTCAAGAGGGAATGTGCAATTTTTTCTGTCTCAAGGACAGTAAAATAAATTTATCAGCAACAAAAAAATATTTGGCAAAACCTATCTAAAACGTTTTACTACAAGAACACACCAACACCCCAACTACTGAAATCTTGATGTACATTTCAATTTCCTTTGGCACTGGCTCTTTTAAGCACTAAATTCATCCGGTAGACCTAGCTAGTCCCTAAGGCTGACCATGAAGACGAACAACCGACCACTACCGCGGCCAAGACCGAGGACAGGATCAAGAACAAGAAAACGTCATTATTAGTTGTGAAAACGACCGCATGAATTTTTCATAACAAAAGAGACAAAGTTTATCCTTGTAATGACATTCCATAAATCCTCGAAGGCTTAGCACTGGCCCTAAGTAAAACAACTTGGACGTCAGCCTCTGCGTGTAACTTAACAAATTACTCACTTTGTCATATTTGCTGTTTGTTTTTGTTCATATTTGTTTGCTTATGTTTTTCCTGTACCACTCCTCTTGTCTTTTAGTCCATCGCATCGGCTGGGGGATTTTCAGTTTTTCGGAAGAGAGCATGCATAATTTATCCTTTGTCCGGGGTGAGATTGTTTTGAAGCGGGGTAGATTGAAGCTTGAACCGCTCTGTCCTTTATTTGGATGGATTACAATTGGGTGATTCTTCATGCGAATAACCATTTTTCATTTTAGGTTGGGAATTTCGAAATTTCATTTTGCCGTTGATTGTTGTTAAGGGGTTGACGAGGTTGACGAGCTGACTATTTAGGGGTTAGATGTTGTGGTAATAGCTGCGACTTTGGTATGTTATTTCTACGCTCTGGCTTATTTAATTATCGGTTTTGACACGCAAATGGTTATAAATGTGTTTGCAGATTTTGTCACCAAGGTTTTCGCGGTAAATTGCTTTATTTAATCTAATTTACGAGCCATAGATGGGAAGGAACGTATTTAATTTTATAAGGTCACGGTTGATGTTTGAGCCAATTTTCCCGTGTGTTTTTATTCTTCAGGGGGGTTTTTGTGCGCATGTTGTGATTAATATTTATATGAACTATTACGGTAAGGAAGGAGTCTATTTGGGCGATTTCATAAACGGTTTTCCACGGGGTGATTTGTGCTTTTATCGTTTTTTTATTTTATTTTCATGTTGAAATACCATGCGTGGTTTAGTTTAGTCCTTTTTAGAACGTTTTTCCTGCAGAAAATGCTTGTGGATACTTATCAAGGAAGTGTGGTGTTCCTTCATAGTAACTGCATAGTTGTGTGTTTTTTTTTTATTGAATGGGTTCATACTAATTTCCTGTGCTCCAAGGGGCCAAGAAACGCTTGAGTCCTTACAAGTCCTTTAACAAGATGTTTGGAAGAAGGCCTTAGTAGTCAAAGATTAGTATGTGGAGCAGCATTGAGAAGTATTGAATTTAACCAGTTGGTATTAGCATAAGTGGCAATCCACGTATATATACAGTCACGACCGAGTCATTGCATTATCATGGTTTCAACCGACATACTGATTTTTCGATTCGGCACATAAATGTTCTCATGTTGTCCCAAAATACCTTAGATCTATTAGTCTATCATCTTTCCTTCTAAAAACTTTAGAACGACTAATTGATATCCATATAAGATCTAGCTTAAACCCAAGATTCCTATCTAAGGCACAACGTGCCTACTGCAAGGGAAAGTCGGTGGAAACGACTCTACACTCACTAACAAGCCACATCCTACGATTCTTACATTATACTATAGAGAATATACATTGGTAGATTTCCTGGACGTAGAAGGCGCCTTTAACAACGTCAGAACACCCGCAACCACGACGGCGCTGTCAGCTCTGAAGGTGGATGATTCATTTGGGGACTTGATCAATCATATTATAAAGAGCAGGATTATCAACTCTAAACTGGATTGATAATGACCTCAGCGGAGGTACGCCGCAAGGTGGTGTCCTCTCACCCCTTCTCTGGAACTTAGTGGTTAATGAACTGCTCATATACATGGAAGAGGGTGGTAGCAGGGTGGTTGCGTATGCGGATGACGTTGCTATAGCCATTTCAGAAAAACATCTTCATACGATTAAAGAGCTACTGCAGTATAATTTTAATACATTAATTAGCTGGGCGGAACGCTGTGGACTGGGAATAAACCACCATAAAACCGCCGATCTTGTCCTCTTCTCTAGGAAATACAAAATTCCGACCAAAGACCCTCCCTCAATGGGGTCTGGGTCTAATTTTCCACAGGAAACCGAACATTCAAGAAAGAGTAAAGAAAGCCTCAGCAGCTTTATTCTCTTGCATTGGCTATATATCTCGGTCATAAGACCGATACTTACCTTCACTGCAGGATGCTAAGTAAAGTCCAAAGAACAACATGTCTGAGCATAAGCGGAGCCCTATGCACTACTCCCTCCGCAGCTCTGGACACTGTATTTCACCTTACACCCCTTAACATTTATATCAGATAACTCGCCTTAAAGCGACTTCACAGTGGGAATATAAGCCTTTTGGCCACGCAAAAACAATGGCTTGGCAAGGGCTTCCATATAAGCATTCCCTCCAGATCCTTGTGGGAGGAAAATGCCTTCCTGGATGACAATTGAATCTACTTTTACACTGACAGTTCAACGACTGTCAGTGGGGTTGGTGGTGATGATTTTGCCGATAAGCTTAATCTTAGCCTCTCCAATCACTGTAGCGTCTTCCAGGCGGAAATTCTGACAATTAAGGAAGTCCTATCTTGGCTGAAGAAAAATGTAATATCTGCAATTGATATCCGCATCCTTTCCGATAGTCAGGCCCCTATCAAATCCCTGGACTCATGCCCTCTAAATTCAAAAACAGTCATGGACTGCCGATCATCTCTAATGGAGATGGCGGAGCAGTTTAATATTCACCTTTGCTGGGTGCCGGGACATAGAGACATTCCAGGGCATTGCAGGGCCGATGAATTTGCCAAAATTGGAACCACTATACCTATCACACCTGAAAAGGAAAACATAGGTATACCTATCGCTACGTGTAAACAAGAAATAAAGCTGGATGCTAACAGGATAACAAACCATATATGGGCAGTTGGATTGACATGCTCGGCGACCAAACAAATTTGGCCAAAGCTAAATCTGAACCGCTCCATGAGTTTAATTCTTCTAAATAGAAAACATCTTAGGCTTGGCATGTTTACTAACGACTTCTGCAGAAGCTGCGTGGATGAGGAGGAAGAAAAGACAATCCATCATCTCCTCTGTACATGTCCAGCTCTCGTCCAAAGAAGAAACCTCCACAACGACTTAAGTGACGTAAGCAACACAGATATTAGAAGTCCCCTACGGTTTATTAAGAGCTCCAAATGGTTTCTGGAGTACAAGGATCACAGATCTACGTGGCATCACAATGGGCCAATAGGCCTAAGTGGATTGGTTTTTCAACAGCCACTTAAACCTAACCTAACCTAACCTAAGAGGAAGTGAGGAGGAGTGAATACAAAGTAATTTGTGGTTTGGCTTAAGTCCGTCCACCAGATTGACAATTTTTCTAGTATATTAAAAAGAAAAATAAAAAAAAAAACCGTGATAAATTTATAACGACTTATACCTACTATGCATAGTAATTGCGTTCAAAAATCGCCTTCTAAAATCCGGATTTTGTAGCGAAAGGTAGTTGTAGAGTAGTTGTATAAAGCTTCCCACACTACCGTTCAATATATTGGTAGCCTCATCTGAGTCCAGCAAAGTGGTTCCGAAATATCTCCGAAATATCTCATAGATAATTGGAAGATCCAGTCGATGTGGGATAAAATAAAGATTGATTAATTCTCCTCGAAGTTTAAGTATAGAGCTTGTCATATTGCGGGATAAGTGGTTGAGGAAGTATGTAGAAGCGCTTTCAATGAGGTTGTAATTCAGCCTACTGCAGCTACTATGTTGTGAAGAGTAAGCTTCGGCTACATATCCTCCATATATAGCTTTGCCTGCTTTTTTCAAAACATTTATGAACGTAGATTTTAACATTGAAAGTTGCATATCAACAGAAATATTTAAATTTAAGCCATTATTTGCCGCCAACTACACCCACTTTTGAACCAAGGGCTCTTTTGTCAATGTTAAATGTTTCAATATAATTCTCGGCAATATTGATTCTTCCATCTCCACTCTTTTCATAATGTAGTCTACATGCAGCTTTAGAATATTTAAAAAAAAAAGCGGGACTCTAGTTTCTAAATGCAACATATAGTTTGGTGTGGATATTGGAAGACGAAAGATTCGCTTCAAAAGGTATCTAAGGAATTCTTCAACTTCCAAAAAAGTAGAATAAGCCCAAATTTGGGGCCCGTTCAGCAGTATAGAGGCGGAAGTTGCGTGAAATAGATTGTTTTTCGATGTGTGATCGATATATT
Source organism: Volucella inflata (assembly GCA_928272305.1). Lineage (NCBI taxonomy): Eukaryota > Metazoa > Arthropoda > Insecta > Diptera > Syrphidae > Volucella > Volucella inflata. The sequence continues at coordinate 3,692,578 of OV743716.1, read as the reverse complement.
TGTTGTCGATGCATCATCCCCAAACTGATGAAATAGCTCTTTCAGATGATGCTAGTTGACATACGACCCCGATAAAACCACTTTTCGCTGCGAGAGTATCTTCCTCCGCCATTTCTAAAAATCATCACCTTAGATTTTGATAAATTCACAGTCAAATTCCATTGGTTGCAGTAATTTTCAAGAGGGTTCATCACAAGCTGAATCCCTTCTATTGTCTCAGACAATACCTGGTATAAGCTGGTATTCTCACATCACCAAGTTCGATCCCAACTCCTACTTCTTCTACTATATCATTTATAAGTAAAATGAAAAGTAAGGTGCTTAAGATGCATCCTTGCCTAACTCCCATTTGCGTTCCAAATTCCTCCGATACAAACTCTCCGTTCTATACATTCGCCACGTTGTTATTGTACTATATTTCTTTTAATTAGCTTATTACTTTGCTTGACACATCTAAATTGAAGAGCTTATAAAAGAGAACATCACGAGCTATGGTATCAAAAGCTGTACTAAAGTCAACAAAGAAAACATGTAGCTTTTTACGACTATCAAGGTGAAGTGCTCCACATAGCAAATTTAAAAGTAATTTTTGGCTTTTGAGATATTCTACTTCGCAGTCTTAACTCGCGAAAAAAGGGGATGGGCTATCAGGATGAATAAGAATCGGTTTAAATGCATAGCTCTACTGGCTTTTTCAAAGAATCTATGGTGACGATTAAGTTAAGATACACGTCAATTATTGTGTTCCATTTGGATTCCAAACAATTGTGGATACGAGATTCTCCGGCAACATTTATCTAATGCAACTGTATAAAGTAGTCAACAGTCAAACGCTTCGGTGTCCCTGGGTCACACCAGCATTAATTTTGTGAATAAAACAACTTGATTTGAACATTCCCAAAGGTTATTTCCAATCCACTGAAGAAGAAAGTCATCCATCCCAAATGCACGCGTTTTCGACAAAAGACCCTGATGCCAAACTTTGTCAAATACAATAGAAATGTCAAGTGTAACTCTCCTCCTTTCGCGACGTGTAAGATATCTTTAGAGCAATCTTCACTTCCACTGTTTAGCAGTACTAGTCTGAATTAGTATCTAGGAAGGTTCATACATCTATACTCCTGGAGAAATGAGTTATTGATATTCGGCCACTCAGTGAAGTAAAATAGGCAGAGTTCATTTCCGGACATGTTTTAGTATAGTCTTCGCTCTCTGAAGTATTCCAAGTATTCAAAGGAAAACACATATTTCAATGCTTCATTCAATCTTCATAATACTTCTTATAGACCGATTTTGGAGTCGCCTTCAGCTCTTTCTGCGAATTCTTCTTTATCATGTCAATCGTCTTAAATCGCTTTCTGCGAAGTGGTAACTTGAGTCGTGGAAATCGAAAAATATCACAACGACCCACGTTAAGTGAATACGGAGCTTGCGGAATAAGATGAGATGTGTGAGCCGCTTTGTCCTGGTAAAAAAATGACGAGTTGCTTCTGCAAAATGCTGGACTCTTGCGGCGAACATTTTCCCTCAAACGCTTCAATAGGCTCACGTCATTAACTTTAGGTATGTATATACTGTTTGCCCTGGCGGAAGAAAATCGGACGGGACCACACCACGTACAACAAAGCTTGATTTTTTATCGCCTCAATTGTGGTTTCTTGGCTTATCTGAGTAGCGCCATCCCGATGATTGTTGGTTAGTTTCGATGTCATAATCATAGACCAATATCTCGTTACCGGTAATGATGCCATCGATAGCATTTTTGCTCAAAGAAAGCATTTCTTATGTAAGTGGCATCAATGCGATAATATTTCTGCAACATATGAAGCATTCTCTTCTCAAGGAGCGCTTTAACGCGCCTCATCCCCAAAACATAGTCCAAACCGCTCTGCACCGATCAGAACGAGACACCAAGAACGACTGATATCTCTCTGATACTCACCCGACAATCTGCAAAGACAATTATCTTAACCTTTTCGATGTTTACTGTAGTTATACTTTCTAGTGGATGGACGAGCGGAACGAGGTAAATCCTCAACCACAGTACGGCCTGCTTAAACTATTTGTACCACTCGTACGCTTGTGTTTTCGATATTGTCGAGTCCCCGTAGGCTACCGTTAATATTTTCAACGATTCCGCATATGAAAAAATTTCAGGCAAATTATTTGCTCACCAAATTTGACATTGCGAAATTCGTAGAACACAACAAACACTGGCTAATTTACAAAGCTATCACGCAATAAAGGCTCTCAAACAGATATTTGACAGATGTACCAACCTAAAAAAATAATCTTCTGACAATATGTCAAACGCGGTCTGTTAAAGTGGGAAATTCCATGTAGTAATTGAACAAAAGGTAGGTTTGAAGAGTATTGCTTTCTTGTGTTCGCATGCACATCGAAAGCTTAAGACTCCTTTTCTCATTCTGCGGCTTAAAAATCAGATAAAACGCTAAATCTGTTCTCTTTAGCAATCACGGAAATAAATGTCGAAGTAGTAAATGTTTATTATCAACACTATACCATGATATTCAGGTGCCGGGAAGAAAATTCTACGCGCAACAGCTATCTTGAAGCAACAAATACTTTCTAATATTCTTTGGGCAAACTTGCCGGATATTCTCATTTCGTTAGTCCTATTTTGAGATATTTGAGTCGTTTGTACCACCACTGTTTCTGTAAATTGGTTGTGATAGTTTTCATTGACCTCAGCTCTAAAATTATGTTGCTCATACGAGGTGTCTGACATCAGCGTTGATTAAATCGGTGTTGTATGACATTTTGCTAGTGATCAGTTAATTACGCCAGAGTATACAAATGTTGTCATATTATTTTCCGTCACTGCCAGCCAGCTCAATCGCGATAACTTGGGATATCTCGTTGAGGGCGAACGAAGTTAGCATATCTCCGTATCAGGACAGATTTGTTAAAAATTGGGGTTTTTGTGTTAACACCTGCTTTGCTTACAATCTATTCTAGAACATTGAAGAAATCACATGGTATCGTATCTCCTCGCCGAGAACGGGTACACGTTTTTATCGTACAAAGTTCCGAATTTCACATTGTACTTCGTAATTCTCAACGTAGTACATATAGCGGGGCTACTCGAACTCGAACTCGGCCATTCTCTTATTGAACTCAAGGCTATGAATGCTTTCATATGCGACTTTGAAGTCAATGGATACATCTTAAGATCGTAAACCTACTTGAGAGGAAGCCACGCACGTAGTGCGTCCCGATTAGTGTATTACTTAAGGAGTATGGACTTTTATAGTGTCCTTGTATATTACATTATTTTCGTATGCAATGCGAAACAGGCATATGCTTCAACAGTTCTTAGAAAACATAGGTTTGCCGTTCTTAAAGTTAAAACATACCAAATTCCGGAATTTATTCAGAAAATTAAAAATACAAGTTTATTCATCTAAATCTTTATTGTCCCCTTCAAGGTAATAATCATCGACCTCAACACTTGATCAGCGCCTGTTCCAATCCTCGAACCTTTTTTAAAATTCGGCTTTCGGTATGTCCATCATTGCTTCCTGCGATTATTCCATTACTTCCTCTCGGCTTCTGAAACGCGTTCCCTGTAGTGGTTTTTTAACTCGAATGCACAAGAAGAAGTCACAGGGAGCCAAATCAGGTGAATTCGGTGACTATTGGATGGTATTTGTTCGATTTTTCGTCAAAAAATGACGAAGGATGATGGAACTATACGATGGTGCGTTATCATGGTGCAAAATCCACGAGTTTTCTGCCCACAATTCTGGTCTCTTTCGGAAAATTTCTTTACGCAAACTTTCCATAACGCCCAAATAATACCCTTTGTTTACTGTCTGGCCTACTGGCAAAAATTCATGATGCACTACGCCGTCGTAATCCATGAAAACCGTGAGCATTGCTTTCTTTTTTGATTGAAAACGAGGTGGTTTTTTTGGTCTCGGCTCATTTGGTGAACGCCATTCACTTGCCTGATGTCTGGATTGCATGTTGTACTCATAAACCCACGTCTCGTTTCCAGTAATGATCCTTTTGATGAATGTGGGAACGGATTCAGCCTCGCAAATCATCTCTTTTGCGACGTCAACACGGTCTCTCTTTTGCATGAAATTGAGGTCTTTTGGCACTAATTTTGCTGCTACACGACGGAAACCCAAATCATTAACCAAAATGTCTTGGACGGTTCCATAGGCAATGTTTAAGTCCTCCGCTATTTCTCTGATGTTTAATTTGCGGTTATTGGCCAACTTTTCTTCTACTTCATCAATGCTTTCGTCGGTTTTCGATGTCGATGGTCTGTCACTGCGTTCATCACCTTCGATTGACTCACGAGCACTTTTGAACCGCTCGTGCCACTGGTAAACGACCGTTTTCTTTAGTTCTCTCGTTGCCGAAACACTTTTCCAACATTTCCAACGTTTGCGCACCATTAAATCCGCTTTGTACGCAAAATTTAATACAAGTTCGTTGTTACATATTTAAATTCATTTCTAAAATTGTAAAAAATTGCCAACACATAGAGAGATAAATGTACTCTTGGGTACATAACTTTTGCAAATGTCAAGCTATGACGCTTAGATTTAGAGGGAATATGAACAACAAATGTACTAACTTAAGAAAAAAATCAGAACTCAAATCGAAATAGTGGGAGCGCCACACGGTTATTCCGGGAACTTCGATCAATATTGTATTAAGAGCTGATAGTTGCTAAGCTTTCTTAAAAACAGCCGAACATAGTTTCTATTGCGCAACTCTTTTATATCCTTTAGCTCTAAAGTGGTAAAGTCCTATTTTTTGTAGGATCTTCTTTTCCTCCCTTTTCTGCTTCGATACTCTCCCCTAGCTGAGACGGAGAGCTCTTTTTCTCCATTGCTGGGAGTCGGTGATGGTTACATCTTTCTCGTTTTCGAAGAATTATGGAGCAATGACACTACCAAACCAAATCGTAAGCTGTACACCGACATTCTGCGAATGGAATGGTACTTTAACGGTTACATATGGATTTCCACTTCCCCATAAGAGACAATTTTATGAAATAAGCCTCATGGCCTCCTCCTCCTAAGCTGCAGATCAAGTGTCTTCATCTTTCTCGAATCCATCGGCGCCGTGACTTGACCTTTTTGACTATCTACCTCTCAATCTACGTTAGGTGGACACATATTCATATAAAATATGCACTTATCTTGCCCCATATCTAAGACGGTTATTATCCTCCGCAAACTGAATTATAAATAAGCGGCTGAAAGCGAATTCAGGACTTGGATTTTGGCGGACTCTCTTATCAAAAACTTTTGGATTTATAATAAATCTCATTATCTGGTGTTCCTTTGGTGTTCTCAAACATTTTGTTAAATTAAATTTCGATTGAGCCAACGTTGATAATATTTAAGCATTTTAGATACTTAAGACTACAAGTTTAAAGTGGCCCATACACCAGATGTAAATGTCTAGCAATGTCCTCTTTAAATTCTTTAAAGGGCTCAAAGGGAGTGGAGAGATTATGTCTATCTAAGGATGTCCCTCTTTGAAAAAATTTCGCATCCCTTCAAACAATTAATGGACCTGATAAATTGAGATTTGTTTGGGAATATATATATTTACACTCACAGAATGAGTGCAAGGCTTTTCGTGTCCTTCTATTTGTTTTCTCGGCCAAAAAGCCTCATTGTATTCTTGTCTATGTTTGCGTGTTTATTTTCCTTCTTTCTTAAAGGGCAAAACAAATTTTGATCAAATACTATCATCACTTCCTACACTAAGCTTATTGTCGTCCACATTAAAAAAGTCTACTGCCAGCCTAAAAAGAGTTAAATTTCCACCCCTGCCACAACCATGGCTTGATGACATAGAAAATCATTTTAACGTAAAGGCTTTAAAAGCATCTTTGTAAAAACATTTTCTCTTTCTGTTTGAATCGAAAAGAAAGAAAGAAAGAAAGAAAGAAAAAAATACCCTCTCTCATTCAGGATTGAAGAATAGGCGCCTGATTGCCTTAAGAACTTATCAAGAAGAAGTTTTTCATTCCCATCATCATCATCATCACTCACGAACACAAAACTTGGCGCCAAAAATAAAATATCTTCTATTTTAATTCATTCCTCTTCCTCGAACGAACAAAACAAAACAACAAGAGTGAGGAATGTTAGCTGGTCGGGTGGTCGGGAAGCAGCAAAAGTGACTAGAGGGGTTGAAGACGCAAAAAAAAAAGGAAAAAAAAGTAGAAAGTTGGACGAAAACTTTTTCCTTCATCCTTGTGTGTCCGTGCCCCTTTATCGAAGATTCAAATCTGTTGGGGTTTATTTTTCAATTTTCTATTTCCATCTCTTTACCGCCCTTGTCCGCCTTTAAATTCTACTGATTTCGTATTGATATTTTCCTCTTGGCCACACTCTACCACTTTGTCTCCGTATTCTTGGACGTGGAAAACTTTTGGTCTTCTATCGTACACTGGGGCTGGTAGTTGAGGGTCTGACTGTGGCTTTCGCTGTGGCAATCGGTTTTCCCCAAAGGATAGAGGTGCGGCAAAGGGCTGATAAAAATTTCCGCTCTTCGCCCAGGAACCGGATCAGAGGGATTTTTCAACTCTTTTAGTTACCCTTATAATTTTACCATCACTCATAACTTTTTGCAGCGTAATTTTTGCTTCCTTTTCGCACCCTGTTTAGATTGGTGCAGTACTGGTACTCGTTCATTTATTGTAGTGAGTAGCCTTTCTCGTTGTCGTTGTAGTGGGTATTGCTTGCCCCTTTGGGGGAATGTGGGTGTAAAATAAAATCAGGAATAATGATTAGCTGGTTCACGATAGTTTGTTGAGGACTACGATAATTCAGTGTGACCATCATATCAAATTAGAATTAATTTTTAAAATTGCAATATTTTCTTTACCCCACCATGCTACGTTATGATCCTTAGAACACACAATTTGTTACCCTGTTTCGGTTTCCGAAAGATGTTTCTTCTATCAGATTCGCTTTATTGCCCTAATGCACGTTTTGAGACTGTGGATTGAAGCTCTATGAAGTGAGCTGCAAAAAGGTGGATCGAAACAGACCATGCACTACCCAGGTTTGACATATTTTTTTTTTTCCTTTTGGGGGGAGGAGAAATGCCTTAGGCACCATAAGCAGGACTGTTGGCGTTAACCATCCCCGTGTGTCCGGCTCTCTCCGCATGCTGTGGCTTCTGACACAACCCCCTGGGATCGCTCTTCGACATACTTCAAGGGGCTGTGATCCTACACCCATTTGGGTTTACGTGATTTCCCTGTATTGTTCTTCTTCTCTTTTCTTACTTCTGAGAATATCTTCCACAAACTGGTAAATTCTTTCCCAGTTCAGGTCACTCGTCACACTATGTTTTCTGGGTTAAAGGCACCAATGCTGTTTTCCAGTGCTGTGCGTCTGGCTTCCCATCTTCTGCAGGCAAAAAATGTGTGATGTATGTCGTCTGCTGGGGAGTCGCCGTACTGGCAGGCTGGGCTATCCATTTTGCCGATCCTATGTAAAATGGCTTTGAAATTTCCGTGTCCGGTGAGGAACTGGGTGACGAAGTAGTTGACCTCACCGTGTTTCTGGTCTTTCCACTGCCACGTTTCTTTCGAGATCCAGCACTCTTGCCACTTTCGTATCGTTTCCTGCTCTGCTTTATCCATTGCCGCTTCCAATCCGATTTCCGCCTTGTTTTCATGAGATCGATGAGAGTCACTCCTGCGACTACAAGGACGGCTGGTTCCGACACCGTTCGGTAAGAGCCAGCCACGCGTAGAGCTCCTCGTCTTTGCACTGCCGCCATCTGCTTCCGGTACTTTTCTTGTCGACGCGCATTTGCCCAGATCTCACTTCCATATAGGAGAATGGCATTAGTAGCCTGCGCTTACTTAGCGTTGGACCACCTATGTTCGCCAATAATCTACTGAGTGGTGTTGTAACTCTAGAGGCTCTTTCCGCTGCGTTCTTTATCTGTTATCAGAAAGTTAGTTTTGTGTCAAGCGTCAATCCCACCGCGTCCTTGCTCTTAACGGCTTCAGAGCCAATTTAGAAGTCCATTTGTGACGGGATTTTCTTCTTCGTCAGAAGGACTATCTCAGTTTTCTCTGTTGTCGCATGACTTGGCTCAACTTTCTTTGTGCGTTTTCAGTATCTCTGCCGCAATATCGTCTGCGTTCCCAACGAGAAAGGTGTCTTCGGGCATCTCCATCCGCAGTATATCATCATAGGAGATATTCCAGAGGTCTGGTCCCAGGATTGATCCCTGTGCTGCTCCAGATGTTACTTCCTTCCTTCGTAGGCCTTCTGTGGTCTCGTAGTTCAGCTCCCGATCCCTGAGATAGTCCTTCATCATATGTGATAGATAGGCTGGGAAGTTGAATCTATTTCCTAGCGCCTTTAGTATATTACTTCACCTTGGCTGAGTTGACTGCATTTCTTATGTCCAGGGTTGCCAGCAAAACGATCTTCTTAGAGCGGCAGCTTCCTTGTTGGACGGTTTGAACAGACTCCACCACTTCTTCAATAGCTCCGACCGTGGAGCGCCCTTTCCTGAACCCGTAATCTCTTCCTGCTCTTTGTACTGCATCTGTGAGCCGTGATTTGAACAGCTTTTCCATCAGTTTTCCCCCAGTGTCCAGCATACATATTGACATATTGCCTCTATCAAGCTCATGAGCAGTTACAGAGGCTTATATCTCTGAAACAACAATGATAATTCTCGGGGATGTCTTTACATTTTGTCAACTAACCAATTTGTCTCTATCAGTGCGCTTCTAAATGTTCTTATTTCGGCAGAACTTAAAGGCACTGAACAGAGGACAAAGAAAAGGTATTATGCACCAAACGTGCACATAGCGAAGAAAGATGCATGCGTGGTATGGAGAGCTTCGGTGTATAGCAAACTTGTTTAACTGTCTTGAAACAAGGAGGCATGCTGTTGCTTTAAAATAGGCAGGTACAGTACCAACAGCAGAAGACAAGACAATGCATTTGCCAATTTGTAAAAACGATGAAATCTTAAACAGTATCAAAATGTTCCGCATTTCATAAAAGACTTGCAACTGTCGCGATGAAAGATACACAGTAGGGCGTTTGCAGGAGTTGAGGCTTTGCAAGACAAAACAAAGGACATACCCCAACGATGCTTTGAAGACAAACTGCTTTACAGCTAACGTTTTTCTTTAGAAGTAGTCTGGAAGACGATGGCGATGAAGAACTTACTGGTATACCATCGACATACAAAACTGAGGAACATGTTGATGAAAGATTTATTAGCCGCAAACTGCAAACTGACTATCAGAAAGGAAGCAGAGATGATCAATCTCTCGATTGGAGCCAATTTCTGAACTTGAATCAATCAAATGAGCTTAAGACATGTCGCTGCAAAACTACTAGGTGGGGTGAAAAATAATCTCCTTGACCGCCAGAATGCGATGCTACTGCAAAAAAGGTTATGGTGCCTTGAGGGCCGTTCATATTTAGGCAGACATGCCAAATTTCAGTGCGATAATGTCTTTAGTTTTGTTGTGACAACTGATTGTTGTTGACGTGTTTGGCATCATGTTGAGTACGGAAAAAAACGATTTTGGTACTCTCATAAAACATTATTTTTTGAGAGGCAAAACGGCGAAGGAAACAAAAGAAAAGTTGGATAAAAATAATGGGGCTAATGCTTAGTCAGATTACAACGTCAAATATTGGTTACGAGAGTTTCGTGGTGGCCGCAACTCCACTACCGATCAAGACCACAACGGCAGGCCCTCCGATGCGGTTACAGAGCACAATATCAAAAATATACATGAAATGGTGTTGACTGACCGGAAAGTGAAGGTGCTCGAGCAGATACCACAAAGATTAGTACTGAGCACAAACACCATATTTTGGGCAATATTCTGTATATGAAAAAGTTATCCTGCCGCTGGGTGCCGCGCATGCTCACTCCTGATCAAAAACACGAACGTGAGAGCACTTTGAAAGAGTGTTTGGACTTGCTGATGCGGAATCGGGCGGACTTTTGGCCTCGATGGGTAACTGTTGATGAAACCTGGATCCACTATTACACACCAGAGAACAGAATGAGTGCCCGGCAATGGACTGAAGCCGGCACGAGTGCCCCGAAGCGGCCGAGGGAGGCTCAATGGGTCGGAAAGGTTATGGCGTCGGTTTTCTGGGATTGTCATGGCATACTCTTCGTGGACTACCTCGAAAAAGGAAAAACCATCAACAGCGAGTATTACTGTGCATTTTTGGAGCGATTGAAGGCCGAAGCGAGAAAAAATTTTGTTTTTGCAAGACAATGCGTCGGCGCATAAAAGCATCGAAACCACGGCTAAAATCAATGACTTACGGCTCCAATTGCTGTCGCATCCACCGTTTTCGCCCGATTTGGCTCCCTCGGACTATTATCTCTTCCCAAACCTCAAAACATGGTTCATCAACAAAAAATTCAGCTCACGCGAGGAAATCATCCATGCCACGGACGTGTATTTTGCAGACCTTCCGGAAAATAACTTTTCGGACGAGATCGAGATGTTGGAAAATCGCTGGAATAAGAGTATCAAGCTAAAAGGGGACTATATTGAATAAAATAAAAGAACATTTAAAACAAATTTTTTTTTCATTCCCAAGGACGTTACTTTTCACCCCACCTAGTAAATACCCAGTAGGTAGTGTAGGTAGAATTGGAAAGGCATTGTTAAGTTCATTTTTCGGGGTAACAAAAGTGGTTATTTAAACATCTAGTCATTAGTAACTATGAAGACATTCGCTAAACGTCATGCTCGCCGGACCTCACAACATACGACTTTAGTGATTCATCTTGTCAAAGTCTTTCAATAACAATCCTCGAAAGATCGGTCGTCATTTAACCCTCTACTGGGTAAGACCGTTTCAAGACTGTCTTCAATTTTTTGCCCTCTACGTCAAATTTAATATTTTTTTTTTTTTTAAATATTTTTTTGGAAAATAAAATCCACATTGATAAAAGCTATAAATTTGTAGCCCGACTTTCATTAGATATCACCTTTCCTTGAAAAACAGTCTCTGGTCACACCGTTAGTGCTGTCGTTAAAGCTACAATACTGTAGTTGCTAATGCTATTGCTCTTTCCTGGGTGTTGCTGTTGGGTTTTTGAGGGCTCTGCTGAGGAACTTTTGCGGCCAACTTGAGTTAGCGATTCGGAATCGAATCGAATTCTTGGATCTTTAGCTGAGTTTTCGGCATCGCCAAGAGCATGCATTTCGTTTGAATTTTTCTTTATGAATTCCAGTCTCGTAGGAGTTTAAATGGAATAATGATTAAAGTTGTTAATTATCCCGAAGGAGGTACCTACTCTGATGGAACGTGTTCCTGTTGTAATGCGAGTTGCGAATTGAGAATTGAAAATAGCGATTGCGTTTTGAATTGTGATGGAGAAAATGTGTTTCGATGTTTTGTCGACTTGGTGTTTTGAGGCGTTTTGGCGTTAAGTAGATTTCTGCATGTGCCCTAAGGCCAGACCGGAAGGCTTCCATTTAAGCGGATAATAGTTTAATGAGTTTCTGTGTTTTGTGAATATCAATTAGATTGGTACAGGGTGGGATTGGTTTTCGAGTATGCCGCTGAGGTGGTAGTAAGTTGGGCATCGAATGTGTCTATCGTTGGCGACGTCATTAACTACATATAGGTATACTCGTATAATGATACGATATTGTTTTGGTAACTGTTATGCTTCATTAAGTTGGTCATATAGTAATTAAACATGATGGATGAGATATGTCATTGTTTTAGTCGATTAGATAATGACAAGGGCAAATGAGTGTGACATTTAGCTTATGACTTTCGTCGCATTCGATTGTAATGTCTTCACTTATGACATGGTGAGTGAATGTCAATGAAATTGATGTTTTGATGAAAAATGAACAAAGGACTCCTTTGACATTTGCACAATAACGGCGAGGTAGAAAATGATTGCAGATAATTAAATTATCGTAAATTGATTTGACACATTGGGAAAGGAGTAATCGAGTGGAATAATTAATGTTTTGCGATTGACTTGATGTAATGTTTTTTTGTCAGAGAGTTTGATATTCAATTAACTTTACGGGATAAGTTTTGTGCGTTGATATGGCACCCAGTGACACTTCTGACTAATTTGTGTTGGCGAACTTTCAAATTAGAGTTTACCTATTTTGGGTGAGGGATAGTTTGCTGTCCTTTTGGTCATTTTGGCAGGTAAAATCGCAATTTGGATAGGAGAAATATTTTTAGCAGTCTTTAGCAATGTTTCTGGATGTTAATGTATCCGTAGGAAAAATCGTAGTAATCTATGGGTTTTTCAACTGGACGGAACAAATAACATGACAGCTAGGCCGATAAAAATATTGAAAAATGTTTATAGCTCTTGATAAAATACGAGGGCGGGTCAATAAGTCCGTGACTTTTTGAATTTCTGACCTCTTGACTGAAACAGCAACACTGCTCCTGTCAACAGGCATCTGTCAGTTGACTCCTGTCAAAATTTAAACTTGCTGCGTCAGTTAGTTTGTGTCTGACAGCTATTTTTATCAGACTACTCACTAATTTGAGGAGAAAATGGAAAAAAGTGAATTTCGTGTGCTTATTAAGCATTATTTCTTGCGAAAAAAAACCATTACCGAGACCAAGGCTAAGCTTGATAAATACTATGGGGACTCTGCACCATCGATTTCAATGGTAAAAAAGTGGTTTACTGAATTTCGTTGTGGCCGTACAAGCACTGATGATGCCGAACGTCCTGGACGCCACGTTGAGGTCTCTACACCCGAAACAATCGAAAAAATTCACGATATGGTGTTGGCCGACCGAAGATTGAAAGTGCGAGAGATTGTGGAAGCCGTAGGCATCTCGCATGGCTCAGTGGTTTCAATTTTGAATGATCACTTGGGCATGAGAAAGCTTTCCGCAAGATGGGTGCCGCGTTTGCTCACAGTCGAGCACAAACGCAATCGTGTAACACCTTCACAGGAAGGTTTGGCGTTGTTTAATCGCAATATGGAGGAGTTTTTGCGCCCTTTTGTAACCGTGGACGAAACATGGATCCATCACAACACACCAGAGAACAAACAACAGTCAAAACAGTGGGTTTCTAAGGGTGAATCGGCGCCAAAGAAGGCCAAGGTGGGTTTGTCAGCCAATAAAGTTATGGCGACTGTTTTTTGGGATGCACGCGGGATGATCCACATTGACTACCTTCAAAAGGGAAGAACAATCAATGGGGAATATTATGCCAACTTATTGGACCGATTCAATGACGATTTGAAAAAAAAAACGACCTCATTTGGCCAAGAAAAAAGTTCTTTTCCACCAAGACAATGCAAGGGTGCACACATGTGCAGTTGCCATGGCAAAAATCCATGAATTGGGCTATGAATTGCTCCCTCATCCACCCTATTCTCCAGATTTGGCTCCGAGTGACTACTTCTTGTTCCCAAACCTGAAGAAATGGCTTGGTGGAAAAAGATTTGACTCCAATGATGAAGTCATCTCGCAAACAAAGGCCTATTTTGAGGACCTCGACAAATCATTTTTTTTGGAAGGGATAAAAAAATTGGAGAAGCGTTGGACAAAGTGTATAGAGCTCAAGGGAGATTACGTTGAAAAATAAAATTATTTTTTTATCAAAAAATCTGTGTTTTAATCCAAAAGTCACGGACTTATTGACCCGCCCTCGTACTTCTAACGAGTCTATTAATTCGACTTTGGTAGATGTCAGAAAGGTCAAATTTATGGAAGAAGAGTTAGTGGATACAACACGACGACAATATGTCAAGGCTCTATGCATGTTGTGTTCAAACTAAACAAAAACTCTTGCGTGATGTTCAGTAGACAATTTTAGTGCCAATATAGAAAAGGAGGATATCTTTGACAGAACAGTTGGTGAACATGGCCTAGAAAACACGACCACTGGAAATGGATATAGACTTCTTAACTTTTCGGCCAGACGAAATATCATTATATTAAGCCACTGGTCTCCTTATCTCAATATACACAAAGGAACGTGGCGGTTTCCGAATTATGAAACGCTTAATAAAATTGATCACATTGCGATGGACAGAATATATGCAGTCAGTATCCTGGACGTCTGAATGTTTCAGGGAGCCAACATTAACTTGGATCACCACAGCTGGTATACTAGTTTTCGCCAGACAACCACCCAGAAATCCCTGGTTTGATGAAGAATGCAGCTTAACAAGAAACCTACAAAGCGTCGTTGAAACGAAGGACGAGAGTCATTTGTGAGCTCAAAGAGCAATGGATGAATATCGGCAGGAAGAAGGAAACCATTCCTTACTCGAAACAACATAAGCTCCTAAGGTGCAACTCAGATCTATAAAACCTGCCTTGAGGTTAAAGTTCTTTTCAGTTATATTTACATTTTTCTTGGCTTTACTCATTGGATTTGGCTTTCCGTTATGAAAGAAGATCGGTGTTGGGTTGAATTTTGCTTGACTGAAGATCTTTCCATAACAGAAGGAGAGATCTGATCAGAATGTGTTTACATCCACATTTCACATATACTCGTTCATCAAATCGATCTATCGTCCGAGACTCTATATGTTTACCTTTAAGTTTCCCATGTTACAATATGGATCATTTAGCAATCGCTGAAGGTGTTAAAATTATGAAAACTTATTATAAAAATAGTGATCCTGTAGCAGGTACGCTTTGCGCATTGTGAGCAGATTATGGTCAATATAATCACACCTCTGAACGTGCTATATGCAAAACAAGGCAAAAATATCGAAGAAACTGGTTCTGTTACATATGTCTTAATGCCTATCCATCATCGATATGCCCGCTTTATAGAAAATATGCCTACTGATACGGAAAGTGTTGAAGAAGATCTAAACTTATCGATTTGATGGCGAGCACAGCATTTGGGCTTATATTACGGCTCAATAAGGCGAATTTTGCATTTGGATAAAGCTCAACTCACTCGAGAATTGAAGCCAGCTGACTACGGAATGTGAAGAGAATATGCCACGGTGATTAGGTTCTTGAACATAAGCGTTTGGATGACCAATTTCGCACAACATTTTCTTCAGCGATGGGGCTTATTTTACACTGGGTAGATACGTTAAGAAACAAAATAGTCGCATATTACTGTCGAAGGACCATTTCAATGGTCCATGCTTCTTCGAAAATGAGGAAGGTCTTACCGTAATCGCCAATTCTTATCGCTATAGCCTAATGTTAAAAAAAGTAGTTTGGCCTCAAATCGAAGATATACAGTCTGTTTGATAACATCGTATACGACAAAATTAAAGAAAAACTTATAATAATAATAAAAAATCAATTGTACTGGTTTATTTTGTTTATTTACTTGAATGCTTTTCAATTAATATGTTATCCACTCTCCTCCATTATCAATAATTGTTTGGAGTCTTCGAGGCATGCTTTCTACTTATCTTATAGCATAATCTTGAGACAAAGATCTCCATAAAACTCGTATTTTTCGCGATAATTGTTTAACCGTCGAGATCTTCTTTCCTTGGAGCTTAAGCTTCATGAATGCCCAAACATTTTCAATGGGATTTGCATCCGGTGACTGTGATGGCCGATCTAAAACATCGACGTCATTTTCTTGTTTCCACGCACTGCAAAAACGACTGCGATGCTTCGGGTCATTTTCTTCTTGCAGTAACCAATTCTCATTCCTTCTTTTAAACCACCTTTGGGCAGATAGTAATAAAGCCTTCTTATAAATTTTGACCATGTTGGGTGCGTTTAAGTTATTTGTAAACATGAACAAATTGCCAAATCCTTGTTTTGGGAAGCATCCCCAAATGTGCACCTTTGCCGGATGTTTGACGGTCCACTGGATTATTTTATTGGATTGTGTACACCAGGTATGAGTGATAGGAGACCATGCACAAAAAGAAGCTTCATCCGAAAAAATAACGTTGTTCCAATCTCTGTCCAAATTCTCCTTGGCCCAACTGAGTCGTTTTTCTACGTGTTTTTTTGACAGTAGTGGTTTCTTTATTTACATTATTGGCTAGTAAACGTCTTCGTATCTTATCACAACACACATTTAGACCCCTTTTACCTAAAATCCCTTGTCCTCCACGTAACGATAGAAGAGGATTTTTTTCAAAAACGCGTAGAATTTTGTCCTGCTTTTTTTGTTGTTTTTGGCGTAGACCCACGATCCGGCAAATCATCCACATTTTTAACTTGGGAATAACGGTGTACCCACTTGCTAACAAATGCTTTTGACTTTTTCATGTATTTAGCTCCGTTTGACATTTTCGGTCCTTTTGGATGCGTGCACAAGAATATTGCTTCATAACGTGATGCAAACGCGACACTCATTTTAAAATACTTCCGTCTCTGACAAAAATTGAACACTCTTTAAATTTTTTTATTCAAAGCATCTTAGCAGAACTATTTTTTTATCTGCTAATGCAAATGCCACTTCCAAACCCGTTTTCATAAACAAGTTTTGCCGTATACGATCTTATCAAACGGAATGTAAATGTGGTTTCAACAAGACGGCGCCTCATCCCACACAACACGACCCGTTCTGGCTTTATTGCAAGAAAAGCTTCCTTTGGTGATGTGAGCTAATCCCTAATACCATGTGATTTGTCGCCCTTGAATTTATTTTTGTGGGGTTATGTAATACATGCATGTATACAATCTGCAGACTGCTTTGAAAACGAATATTCACTAAGTTTTAGCCGAGTTATTGCCCAATATGTGTCAAAACGTCATCCAAGATTACCTTGTCAGAATCAAGTAAAGGACAAACCCACGTTGATCGTCAATTCCACAACAGACAAACTTACCCACCGGTCAAAGTGTTGCCATCTCTGGAACGTTTGATGCAGTCTGCCATTAGTGAATACATGTCTAGGAAAGATCACTCTCCTGTATCAAATCAGCTGTTTGCTCGTTGCGCCATCGATAGGGATGTGCAAATTATGAAAGCTGTCGTCGGTGGGGAAGCTCTTTCTTAGATCTCTTTAGTAAGCAAGCACAGTATTTGAGTGGCTCGACTGGCAAATGGCAAGAGCAATGCCAATGTATCTTGTATTGATTAGCCAATTGTGTACGAATCTTTATCGATCAACAGGAGAACTAATCTCGGAAGAAGGGCTAAGTCAACAGTCCTCAACTCAGCGCTTGTCCTACTCCTCACCTTCTTCTATTTAAGTATTCCCTCCGGATCCTTCTGGGAGGGAAATGCCATGTTGGACGACAAATCAATCCACTTCTACATCGATGTTTCAAAGAACGATAGAAGGGTTGGAGGCCGTGTCTTCGCTGATAAACTTAACCTAAGCCTCTCCTTCCGCCTTTCCAATCATTGTAGCGCGTTCCAAGCGACAATTCTGGCAATTAAGGAAGCCCTGTCCTAGCTGAAGAAAACGTAATATTGTATCTGCTCTGGATATCTGCATCTTTTCTGACAGTCAAGCCGCTATAAAATCCCTAGACTCATGTTCTTTTTAATCAAAGACAGTTATGGACTGTCGATCATCTCTTATGGAGATGGCAGAACAGATCAACATTCACCTTTGCTGGGTGCCGAGACATATAGATATTCCAGAGATCTATAGGGCCTACGAACTTGCCAAAATTGGAACCATTATATCCATTATATCTGAAAATGGTAACATTGGTATGCCTGACGAATTAAAGCTGGATGTAAATAGAAAAACAAACCTTAGGCGGACGGTTGGAGTGACATTTTTACCGACCAAACAAATCTGCCCGAAAACAGATCTGAATACCGCTAAGAGCTTGATCCTTCTAAACGGAAAACATCTCAGCGCTATCATAGGTGTTATCACTAGACACCACCTTCTTGGTAACGACATCTACAGAAGCTGCATAGATGATCTTACACCACCTTTGTACCTAGCAAGGCGTAATGGAACGTAAACACCTTAGATGAGGAGTTCTTAGAGTATGCAATCGCTGAAGCTTTGGTTGAAGGGAGAACAGCTAACGAGATCGTACGTCAAGTAATGCGACAACTGCACGCTGCCTGCGATATATCAATAGCTCGAATGGTGACATAAAACCGCTGGCGTCCAACGTATTGGTGGAACGACGACATTAACGATCTTCGATCAGCCTGTCTTAAGGCACGAAGAAAATACCAATGGTCTAGACGCGATACGGATAGACATTTGATATTGAGGACAAGGTACGACAGCACGCGCCGCACTCAAATCCGCTATTAAGTCTAGCAAAAGATAGTGCTTTAAGGATCTTTGTACGCAATTGAACGAAAATGTATGGGGTAAAGCGTACAAAATCATAACCGCGAAGCTCAAAATGCTTCAGAGACCGGCACTAACTTGCCCGCTATTTCTCAGCAGAGTCGTAGAAACTCTGTTCCCCTCAATATGACGGACTTCTACTAGGCGAGATCGGAGAACTACGTGAACACATTCCTGCCTTTACAACCGATGAACTCACCGCTGCAATCGAGAGGGTAGAAGATCGGAAAGCCCCCGATCCAGACGGCATACCAAATAGGGCTTTAAAAATAGCGATGAGGGCCCGCCTAGACGTTTTCGTTAGCATGTATAATGTATGCTTAGGCGAGGGGATTTTTCGACAGTCCCCAGGGAAGCCCGCATTATAGGTTTCGCGGACGATACTACTTGAAGAAATCGAGTTGTATTGCAACGAAGCAATAGCACTGATAAAAAACTGGCTACGCGATATGAGTTTAGACCTCGCGGAACATAAAACGGAATCCATTCTTATTACGAGTAGAAGGGTGCTAGAGACGATAACTATAAAAGTCGGAGAGCACACAATTATTTCCAGCCCATTTATAAAATATCTGGGAGTGATGATTGATGCTCGGCTTAATTTCAAGCATCACCTCGCATACGCTTGCAAGAACTCGGCGAAAGAGAAAGGCGCTCTTTCGAGGCTCATGTCGAATACCGGCGGCCCGAAACAAGGCAAACGATTAATGCTTGCGAGAGTTGTAGCCTTCATACAGCTGTATGGGACACAAATATGGTCTGACGCCGCGAATAAAAAGACACACATGAAGGGATTCAAATCTGTGTACAGATTATGTGCGAGATAGCAGTGCATATCGAACGATATCCCACGACGCGATATTGGTACCAATTGATATCCTAGCTTTAGAAGCTAGGCGACTTTAGGAAAATCGCCTACAAATCGGGCCAGCCATAAAATTCGAAAGAAACCGCAGTATAGAAGTGTGGCAACAACAATGCACCGAGTCCCAAAAAGGAAGATGGACGTATCGACTAGTCCCAAGGATTGAAAGTTGGGTAAAACGAAAACACGGCGAACCGAATTACTATCTTACACAGTTCTTGAGGGGTCACGGTTGTTTTCGGGAATATCTATTTAAGCGAAACCGTGATTCGAGTCCGTCCTGTGTAAGCGCGATAGAGAACGTGGAGTACGTTTTCTTCGAATGTGCGCGGTATGTAAACAAAGGAGCTATATTGTGTGAAGAATTCGGTGAACGGCTAACACCGGAAAACATAATTCAATATATGTTGAAATCTGAAGATCATGGAGCAGAACGAATAATGTGCGATCTAGGGATTTAGAACAGCAACGGAACGCGAATTCGCTACGCACCCCGTGACGAAGCAAAACGCTCAAATCCGTCCCTCGCAAAGTAATACTTAGCGGTAGTTCCGCGGGGGAATAAACGGAAAGATTCCCCGGCAGGTGGTTTTAGTCAGTAAGAACCTGACACGTCAGACCATTGGTGCCTATGCAAGGTTTCCATCTTTCCACGCAAAAAAAAACCTCCTTTATGCATGTCTAGCTCTTTCCAAAGGAAGAAAACTCCACCTAGGAGCCTTCTTCTACAATGACTTAAGCGATTTAAGCAATAAAGACATCAAAAGCCTCCTACGCTTCGTCCTACGCACGATGATTTTTCTCGAGTACGAGGTTCGTAGATCCACGTGGCATCACAACGGGCCAACATGACTAAGTGTGTTATTTTTTTCCAAGCAGCCACTCTAACCTATTCTTACCTACTCCTCTTCTTTGAGTATGAGAAGTTAAGGTAAGGAGCAATTTGTACTAAGCTATCGAAATAAGATTTCCTCAGGAAGTTGTTTTTTTATTTCCGATTAATTTTCTTGTAAAATCCTAGAAACCTATTTTTTTTTTTAAGGAAAAGTTCCTTTCGTGCAAAGAACCAAGCTCAGTCTTAAAATTAATTACGCAAGCAGAACTATTGTCCCATGATTTAAATGGGCTGACTTAAGAAATAACAACTGCAGATACGAGATACGTATGTAGGCAACAATTTCCTTTCCCGCTAAAGCTCCTAACTAATTTGTGAAGAAACATTTTTCAAAATTATGTTGCGTGTCCCGGGGTAATCTTTGTAATGTTCTTGGAATGACTGACTACCACAATGTAATACCCAATAATTCTTTAATTAACGTAGACGACAGACGATAAGTACATTTGCAGAAAGTAATTATCTTGGGTTGCGTTTGGGAGTGGAAATATATTTGTGATGAAAGATTTTTCCTCCTGCAATTATGTCGAGTAAAGTGACTTAAGCGTGAAATAATGTTTTTTTGTTTTTTTGTAAAGAAGCAATACTTCTTGTTGTTGTTGATTTAAAAAGGAACCAACAAACGCTTTTGTTTTAAATATCAGCTTAATCTACTCAAGGCTGTGCCTCTTTGATTGTAAGGCAATTAATTAATTTTGTCGAATCTGCTTTGAAATCAGAGGCTTATCAGTAAATTTTCATTTGGTTCGGATTCTTAAAGTCAAAAGTCGTAGGCGACGTTATTTCAGCTATATCTCTCATCTCACAGTATCTGCTTGTTTTAAATTAAAATGCCAACTTCAGTCGTTTCTTAGCAAAAAAGATACTTAGATTAGGGTGAATTATTTTTCACCCTATCTTCGTCTTGCCAGGACAGGTAGATGCAGTTTCCATGGAAGGCTCATTGTGAGTTGAAATTTTGGTTTTTTCACGTGGTTTATGGCCGAGGGCAGATAATAATTAGGAAAACGATGTTCATTACACCTACGAGGCCGAGAAAAGCATGTAAAAATTGGAAGTATGGAGTTGAGGACCTTTATCAACCTCAAGATAAGGCATGTCATGTGGGTTAACTCATTGCCCATAGGCGATGAAGAAATTAAGCTCAATGGGCAGATACAAAGCCAACTTAATATAATGAGAAACTGCCTTCAAAAGCAACCAGATAATTGATATTTAATTATTAAAGGCGTAATCGTAATTGATTTGAACGAATAGAACTCCTACCACACAATGCAAGTTGACCTACAAACAGCTGCAATGCGACTTGCTTTGATTCTTGACATTCACAGATCAAGAACTCGTTCCTCACACTGATTTTGAAGGCCTGTTTTTTGTACTTCAATGGCCTACCCACGTTTGGTTTGGCAACACTTGTAAACAGCTTAATTCTTCTGCGTTTCCTTAACAATAATAATAATTTCCTTAAGATTAACCACATATTCAATGAGACGCAGACGACGACGACTCAAAAACCATAAGTAAGAAAAGCAAGCAAAAGACGGACGTCCTATCGTCTGAATAAAACCTAGAGAAGCTCATTTTAAAATATGACCCTTCTGTTGTCAGAATTCCATTACTTTAATCAACGACTTGTTGACGGAACTAGGTGGAAAGAACTCTTGAGGGAGTCCGAAGACTTTCTGGATTTCAAAAATCGTTACCAAGAACATAAATACTTTTGACAAGGCGTATAAAGAAGCAAGGAAAAACTTTGTGAGGACGTTTAAAAATAGCAAACGGCAGGGTTGGCAAGACCGAGGACACGTGGAGTCAGGTATATTATAAGCTCCGGAGCTCCAGCCCTGTCGGAATGACGTAACCGCTCTTCATGGAAGATGTGGGATCAACTTTGATTGTAGATCACCGAAAAAGCGAATGGCAGACGTTATAATTGACGAAATCGCACATTTCACAACGGAAGAACTCAGGTGGGTAACAACGGGCCTACGGTGCTATTAGGCTTCTGGGCCAGATGATGTATCGAGCGAGGTCCTCAAGAGAAAATACAACTACTCCTGGACATGTTCAATGCGTGTTTAATTGCCGGTAATCGCCTAGTTTAATTGGATAAGAGCTAACACATCCAATAATTGCGTCGCCATTTCGACCGCTATGTATGCCAGATAGCATCGCAGAAATCTTGGACAAGGTTCTACGAGCAAGGATAACAACACTCCGATAGTCAGAATAGGTTTATTCGACTTATATAACTGCTGCCGAGGTACTAGGGATTGTAAGGCAGGCTTGGCATTTCAACCACAAGACGAGGAGTGTCTTCAACTTGTTCATGCTCGACGTCAAAAATGCATTTAACTCGTCAAGTTCGATCGACTTCCGACAGGGCTTGTGGCGGACTTCCTTAGAAAGATAGATATTTGCAGTATCTAGTACTCTGGTACAACATGACAGAAGGGTGAAGAGAAAAGCGGTTGACGTTACCAGTGGGGTAGGGCTCGGCACTATGCCCCGATCCCTGAAACATCGTGTACGACGGGCTCCCGTGCTAAGAAGAGCCTCCAGAGGCCAGGCGGATGAAGTCGCACCGGCTGTGACGGCAAGATTTCGTGAGGAGGCCGAGAGTAAGATATTGTGGGCGATCTAGGTTTGTGAGCTGGCAGGCAAAAAAACGGAAATGGTTGTCCTCACAAGGCAATAATAATTCGGCGGAACTTCCGTATGAACATCGTGGGTACAGAAGCCTGCGCGAGTCCGCACTTTCTCGGGATCGATGCAGGATTGATAAAGTCACATAGGTTGAAGCCGCACTGTCTAGGCTGATGCCCAATATTGGCGGCCCGAGAGAGGTCAACAGAAGGATACTAGTCTCAGTCACCAACTCTATATTGCTACATGGCGCTGAGGTGTGAGCAGATGCGGCCATAAGGGTTCTCCGAAAGTTATTTTAATCGGTACACCGGGTGGGGTCCCTTTGAGTAGCGCGTGTGTTTGCGGCATTGTCTCCGCAGCAGGTGTTATGGTGATCGGGGACGCATAGATAAATTTCTTTTTTCGGAATTTTGTTCAGATTCAGCAAGTATGGAATGACAAGGTTTTGGGCAGTAGGACACACCGATTCATACCGGTTCTGTACCCGTGGCTGGAGCAAAGTCACGGTTAGGTGTATTGCTATCTTACCCAGCTTCTCTATGTACAGGGACAATTCAAAGCGCATTCGCATCGCATGGCAGTAAAAGCATCACCCAGATGTGACTATTGGGTACCCCCGAGTACACTTTCTTCGTTTGTGCAAGATGACATGAGTAACGGCAGCCTTTAGAGGACCTGCTGGGCCGAAAATTTTGTGAACATGACATTGAGCTGCGAGATCGCATGGAGGGCCGTGGGTAACTACGCCTAGTCGGTGATAACCGAAAATAAGGGAGGAGCAGGCGATAAATGGGCCTGTGCATATCGACGCGTAAATTTGTTTTAGATGGAACCAAACTGAGCTGGCTGTACATTTCTCTGACTCCTCCTCCATCCAAAGAAGTGGATGGCTTTCAGACTGAGACGCGAGCTTCCACATTCCAGTCGCCGGGCTTTAAAACTTTAACGGTGGCTCTATCTTGAAGTAATGTTTATGCGGTTTCAGGGTAGATGTACGCCATGCGGGAGGGGGGCAGTTTTAGTATGTATCAGATTGGTTCGAATCAGCCTTTGCAGGAAGCTGACACTACCGTTAGTCTCTACGGTGTCCGCGAGCAGGATTACTCCTCTATCCAAGAACATCATGTTAAAGTTTCTAAAAAACGGCAATATTCCTTGCCTCCTGTTGTGCTACAGCGATAACGGCGCAAAAGCTGTCACCCGACGTTTTTTTTGCATGTAGTCGAGAAGATGATATCGGCTAAGCAGCCCCCGCCAGAATTGATGATCATTCGGGCCCGATTTAGGTCCTCGCGTTCTTTACGGATATACTCTTCGAGGGCTTCAAGAGTCTGCGGCTTATTGACATCGACTCGTGAACCACAAAAAGAAGTTTGGAACGTTTAAATCAAACTTTCTGTACTTTGTTAAGGAACATCCTACAGTCTTTCGCCAAAATTCTCTCTGCGACATCTTTTATCACAGCTGTGATATTTTCAGCAGAACAGCTTTTCCGGAGCCGGCTAGATCTGGCAAAAATTATAGCTTCTTCCGATACAGTGATGACTTTTGCCCCACCTACTAGTTTGATTTTGTCATATGCATTCTATACTGAACCTTATGTGAATATGGCCCAATAGGGTGATCTGATCTCGATAGCGACATGTTCTGATGTTAATCGTAGGCCAATTTTTCTTTTGCGCATCGTTGTACGAGTTGTACGTAGCCACAGTGCATTTTTACTTGCAAAACCTTAAGTTTAGACATCATCGTTTGCGGCTTAACGCGGGGTTCCTTATGCGGCTTGCGGCTTGTTTTATTAACACCTTTCTGCTATAACTAAACCTCTCTAAGTAAGTGGCCCTTTGGTTTTTGTAGCAAATACCATATGAAAGGCTTGTAAAGTTGCTAGTCTACGGCAATGAACCGGGAGACAGTGGACGACTTGGAAGCTGACATTCACCTCGGTTTTGGTGATAGATGAACCAAGATGCTTGAAAATTGGAGTTGAAATTGCACTGAACTCAATCTCTTTCCTGATATATACTATATTGATGCATATGAACATGAATTCATTAATCGGGAGGGAATAAAAGGTGGTGGTGTCGCTATTTATATTAAAAAAAATATTAAGTACGGAATAATACCAGTGAGCCCAACTAACTATGAAGGCATGCATTTAAAAATAACACATACAAGAAATACACTCATGCGATTTACAGGCGGCCAAGGTGTTAGAAGTTTTATTGAAAAACTTAAAGATGACTTCATGTATGTAGAGAAAATATAGTAATAGGCGATATCAACATAAATATTCAAAATGAGAATGATTCACTTGTTTTAAGATACATAGAGATGATGGCCTTAAAAGGTCTTAAAGTGTTATTAAACAATCTTCGCGAGTTGACTTAACAAGAAACACTTCTACACTGATTGATCATATATATGTAAGCATAACAAAGCTAGAAATATTTTCAGCAATTTTTTAGACAGATCTTTCCGACCATTACCTTATCTTATATGCAACCAAACCTCCTAGCCACAAAAGAACTATGGAAACGTTGAAGCTGTTCATATTCACCAACAAAGAGTGAACGAACTTATCGAACAAACCAATTGGAAGTCTATTCTAACAGAAAATAGTATTGAAAAATTGTACTATGTAGCAACTTTGCAGACAAAATGAACAATATTTACACTTAATCAAGCAAAACAAAAGTAATGAAAAAAAAAAAAAAAAATAGAAAACAGAAGCCATGGGTTACCGCTGACTTAATTACATTATGTAAGAAAAGAGACGAGTACTACAGGAGATGGAAGAACACTCCAAGAAGTCAAAGTTACAAAACTGAGTACAAAAACTTCCGAAATTTTGTCAATTAAAAAATTAGGGAAATTAAGGGCAAGTTCTATAAGCAACGATTTTTAAGCTCTCAGAATGATCCTAGGAAAACGTGGAATACTATTAATGAACTTCTGGAAAGAAAGAAAACCACAATTGTCGAAGTAATAAGAAACAATTTTTCCAAAGATGATGAAAACTTAGCTAGTATTGTGGAAAAGTTTGCGGAACAATTCTTAAACCAAGCATCAACAATCATGCACATATGTCATAACAAAACATCAAGGCATGCGAATTTGCAATTACAGCAGGGTATTTACCTAGAGAAAGCTAGTGAAGAAGAAATATTTCGAATGTTGTGTCGCGTGGAGAACAACAAGGGTCCTGGAGCGGATAATATCTATTAGACCAATTGACCTTAATATTAATGCTCATATTCTTGCCCCAGTTACACAAATGATAATAAATCGAAGTATAACACAAGCTCATGTTCCAAGATTAATGAAAACTTCGATTATTCGGCGTGAACATATAAATGTGCTGCGTTTACAGCTGAAAAGCTCACTCTATGCGATGGTTTATATAAAAAAGTATTCAAATTTTGAGGATGGCAACGACGTAAACTGGTGTACTACTCGCTATAAGATATGGAATACTGGCATGGGGTAATGCGTCCAAAACGCATATGGATAGGATATTACTCGTATATCTACAGCACTGGCTTGTTAAAATTTTAAAAACAACAAACTCAACTTTTTGAGTCTTAGATGTTTACGCGATTTATAGGATGACATCATTGCTGCATTATATGGACGACCAAAAGTTTCTACAGCCTATAAGTCATTTCCTAAACACCAGGAGGCGGGCCCAGGGGATGCTTGAAATTCCGGATGTGTATAACATATATTTTGAACGAGAACTAAGTTGTGTCATTCCAAAAACTATTAATGAAATACCTCAACATCTCAAAGAAGTTGAGCATTTAATAAAACGTAAAAAAATGTTAAAGACCTTTCTAATTGATTTATATTTTGTGTAATAAGCTGATTCGCTTTAAATTAATTCTTATACAAATAAACATTTATTCTTATTTATACATAAATATATATATATTTATCTGTTATCACTGTTTTAACATATTGTATACTTTAACTTTAACATAGCTTAAACTTAATGTTCCTATATTTACGAATTTTACTACATAAAGTTATTTACAGCCAAAATACGGTTTCTTTTTGGCGACAATAACGAGCGAAAAGGGGCGCTCGGAATCAATAAAACCTCCAACGTTCTTGTGAAGATTAAAACCTTTCTATGCACAAAATGAAACCGTTTAGAATTAAAGAATAAGTGTAGAATGAATTTTATTTAAAAGAATTTTATCACTTTAAAAGACTAACCCAATGTTATCAACCACCTGCAGATAGCATTGTGCTTTGCGGTTAAAATAAAAACTGTACATTGATATTAAGTGCATGAATTAAGTTCTTAATCTAAAAAAAAAAAAACAAATCTATAAAATTTTCGTTTCTCTATAAGGAAAACATCTTTCATTGGCACGACGCACGGCCCAAATTTCAGATTTCTATGGTCTCTGGAGTAAACACCTAGTGAGCTGAGCCCAAATGGTAAAGTTGAGCCGGTGAAAAGTTAAGCCCGAATCGTCGGGGTTAATATCAATTCAGCGCACCTACCACAATAAATGCTGTGGAATATTCAATGTTTCCAAACAGTTTCGGAATGGCATATTCTATAAATAAATTATTTGTAAAATATACATTGAAATTGTTGCAAAAACTTAATATCCATTTAATATCTGTTGATGAAAAAAAAAAAAAAATTCCACCACAGATAAGGGGATAATGATAGCGCTTATCCATCAAATTCAATTGGAAAATTAACAAATAACTACCTGATTATAGAACTTTGTATGCAATCAATAATTTGGACTAAAAACTGTTGTGTTTTTTTTACTACGAAAATAAACAAAGAGTAAAAAAAACAAACACCATAACGCCAGAAAGAAAAATTCATATTATCCGAATAATATTCAACGAAAACGAAAATACCAATTTCTGCATCAGCTTTCACCAGATTTCATATTAATTTCAGTTGCCTTTATTGTTTGTGATGATTATTGTTATGGTCCCCCCCCCCCCCCACACCCATCATCGTTCCCTGAACACTCATCAAGGACATCGGAATGTAAAATATAAAAATCCATATGGCTATGGTACATATCAGAATCAGTATTCGGACTGACATTTTGTATCTATACATTCGTAACCATAACATAGCTAACCCATTGTTCGTTTTAACTCGTATTTGGATTTTTATTTTTTTTATTTTCGTTCTTGTATAACATTATGGAGCCGTATCGTATCTATGTATTTGTCGCTAGGGGTAAGCATTTAATGAAAAGGCCCACTGGGGACATGTTCTAAGATTATGTTGTTCTGTAATACTCGTAGATATTTATACCTACGAGTATATTGTATATTTTTTCATCCGAACTGTTGTGAGTATTTTGTTGTTCGCTTCAGTTGTTTTTATATGAAATAAGATACGATTTTAATTGAAATCCTGTCCTTGGGATATTTTGCACCGCCACCCCCAGTGCCGATATCGGATTGTGTTGTTCACACCCTTATGAGTACTAGTATTTGCTGCAAATTGACGGGGATGAAATCGTTAAAACCTATTGTAGTTATTAGCTTTAAGGACATTTAGAAGCTCAACGAGGGTATGGGCCACTGAAATGGATCTTAAACGAATGGTACGGTTTCGAGTCGGAAATGGAGCTTTAAATATTTAACTTAACGCACTAGTGCGCCGAGGTGGTTTTATTCGATTTCCTGTGAAAGAAGCAATCTCGGTTTGAGTTAGTTTTGTTTTAAGTAATTGAGTTCGTAGAAGTGGGCGCATTTGTTGTGGTAAACAGGTAAAACATTACGCTGTGCAAACAATTTGAACCACGTAACTGCTTGTTGAAAGATATTCGTACGCTGTGGGTGGCTCTTGTTCTCCGAATTCGATTGTATGTACTTTGGGTTGTAATTGAATTATAAATGGATGAAATATGTCTGTATTCAGAATTCTGAGATACGGATATAAGGAAAAATTTGTAGTGGGAAGGTGGGAATTCAATATCGTGTATTATATTCAGAAAACACAGATGAGAGCTGGATGATTGATTGGTTTTCTGAGAAACACGTGCTTATAATTCAAACCACAAATTCCCAGAGCAGTAGATTTAAAAAAAAAAACATCCTACTTTCGTACCAAGTTCTTTTTTTGGTGTATAAACGGTGTTTTCCTTAAAACTTTTAACCAAAATAATCACGAAAGGTATTCAGTTTGAATTAGAAATCTATGAATCATAGCTTCTTTGATGCTGCACTTTACGGTTCTTTACTTCATACTGCTGGTCTAGTTCTGAGCCAGGCTTAAGAGCGGTTGTAAGCTTACATTTCTATAGGCTCCAAAAGCAGGAGTTTTAACTTGTATTATCCCGGTGGCGAAATCACTGATGAATTTCGTGATTTAATGGTGGTATTCTTAGGTCATGAAACCAGAATCTGGCCATAGATGTCCATAGCTGTCAATGTGAAGGTTTTTTTTTTAAGCCACCACTTACTTTGATTTTGAACAGCAGGCACTTCTTCTTTTTAACTGACGCTACAGCCCGGGGTGAACCTGGGCCTCAACCAATAAGCCTCTCTAGCTGACAAGATCTCCGCCAGTTGCTTGCATCGGGGAAGCACTTCAAGTTGGTTAGTGTTTCCTTCCACCTGTTTACACCACCGTAGGTTTGGCCTTCCTCTGCTACGTAGTCCCCAGGGCTCGGATTTGAAGATTATTCGGACCGGGGCTTGGGCGTCCATTCGCTCTACTTCGCTCATAGAAGCCTGACCAAGCCGATGTGAGCTTTGCAGCCCGTACAGTTCGTTGTAAAATTTCCTCCTTCATTCCCCGTCAACAGACGAGACTAAAAATGACACGGAGTATTTTCCTCTCGAAGCAGCCAAGCGCTTCTTCATCCTTTTTCATGAATGTCCATGTCTCTGCGCCATAGGACAAGACGGGGATGATTAAGGTCTTTTATAAAGTCAATTTGGTCGAATTAAAGAGGGCTCTGCTACTCGATTCCCATCTGAGCCTAAAAAAAACAGCGCCTGGCAAGAGTTATTCTACGTCTTATTTTTGTGCTGGTATCGTTGCTACTTGTAACTGTGAAGCCAAGAAGATGAAGATTTTAACACTCTGACCAAGTTGTCGATGTTGGGATTCCTTAGTTTTTGCCTCATGTACCGTGAAACCAATTCTAGCCGCTGCCGGCTCGACAGCTGCGAATGCCTAATTGACGTCTCGCTATCTTCGTCCAATAACGTCGATGTCATCTATGTACGCAAGCAATTGGGAAAACTTGCAGAGAATCGTTCCCCTTCAATTGGATTTTGAATTTTGTACGATTCTCTCTTAAGCGAAAAAGTTGAAAAAGTCACATGACAACGCGTCACCTTATTTTAAATATTTTTTGACATTGAAGGGCTCGGTTAATTTGTTACCGTTCTTAATGGAGCAGCAAGTATTCTCCATTGTCAGCCTGCACAACCTGATGAGTTTGGCAGGAATGCTTTAACTAAATAACTGGGGGTTGATGTCGATCTGGAATACCAGGGTCTTTTCGAAAATGTGCAGTAGTGTGAATATTTGATCAATGGTAGAATTCCCTGGCCTGGAACCACCCTGATATGGACATATCGGACTGCTCATGATTTCAAGAGATTACACAATACGGTAGAGACGACTTTGTAAGTGTAAGTCTTCGGCAGACTGATTCCCCTATAGTTGGCACATTGGAAGGGATCTCCTTCGATGGATCAGAAGTTCCATTTAACGGACAGGCTTTCTTCTGATCATATCTTTCCGATGAGCTGCAGCATTTTCCTAACCAGGTCCATCCCCAGCTGTTTTAAGTAGCACAGCTGGAAGTCCATCTGGGCCAGCAACTTTGTTCGACTTTAGTCTCGATATCTCAACTTCGTCTAGGTCAAGTGGACAGAATTTTCTGCTATCATGGTCCACTGTTGTTGGTGCATTCTGCCTGGCAGCGGAATTAAGGTCGTCGTTGCCGTTATACAGTCTGCAGAAATGGTCTTTCCATATTTTCAGCACCGATTGGGATTCTACTACTCAATTCCCATTTTCGTCCTTGCAGGCCTCCGTTCTGACTTTGTAGCCCTGACATTTTCTTTTTATTCTTTGATAGAATTTTCGAACGTCATTCCTGCAGTACTATCTCTCCATTTCTTCGACCGCGTGCTTCTCGTGCTGATTCCTTTTTCTTCTGAGAAGCCTATGTTCTTCCTTTCTTTTCTGTTCGTAGAGCTCATGGGCAGCTCTTATCCTGCGATGCAGAGCAGCTTTGCATGCCTCCGGTTTGGCTACATGCGCCTTCCTATATTCATCATCGAACCAGAAGTCTCCTTGTGGTGGCAATTATTGGGGTTCAAATTGAGTGAATACATTCTGCAACTGATTTTGAAACACAACTTTGAGCATACACCCACTACGGCTGGATCTGATGAATGTCATCCGGAAAACAAATTTTTCGACCACATTTTCAAGCACTTGTGGCTTTGTATGTCCTCGAACACGAACACGAATAATGTTGGCGTCCAATGCACCGATTATTGTTGGTTTGTCGGCGTAGATTAGTGACATTACGTATCCTCATAGAAAATAATCAAGAGGTGTCAAATCACATGATCTTGGAGGCCAAAATACAGGTCTATTACACGAAATTAAACGTTCATCAAAAGTTGCGATTAGCGCCGTCCTACTGGAACCATGTCTCTTCCATAACCATGCCATTCAATAGGGGAACGCAAACGAAAAAGTCATTAATCATGGCTTTTCAGCGAATACCCTTGATCGTAAAATGGTGATTAGCCTCACTTTTGAAAAGAAATATGTGTCTGGTGACTCCACTAGCCCACAGACTGGATGTCAACGGCGATTCGATAATCTCATGTAGGTAATCGTTCCTCTTAAAGCCACAATTTTGTTTATTGTCAATAGGTATTGACTCCAAAATGAGCCTCATCGCTGAGCACAATTTCAATGCGATTCAATGCGAGCTGACATTGAAACCATTCACAGATGTTTCGATGCAAACGATTATCATTCGGCTTCAATTCTTGCACGAGCTATATCTGGTAAGCCTTCAAACCAAGATCTTTGCGTTAAATTGACCACAAGGTGGACGGACCGATCTGTTTCGAAGGACATCGAATAGATAAATTTCTTTCTTTTGTGCCTCGGTGCCACTATATCTTCCAAAGAAAACGTTGGGCGAAAAGGGTCAACAATACGCGGAATAGCAGTCTATACCAAGTACCTACAATGCTTCTACTTAGCTGGCTGATGAAGAGCCGTTTTTGGGAGGTGAATCTTTTCCGTCAATCACAGCTATCGACAATATTTATTACCCCCTTTGGCAGATATTGTTATTCCCGACTACACTTTGGTTATCCAGCCAGAGATATTGTTTAAACAAATTCAAAGAATTGTTCAAGGTATTTCTTGTGCATGGATGCAGAATACATAGTCATAGCTATAACCTTCTTGGGAATGAAAATATTTTTTTTATTTTATTCAATATAGTCCCCTTTTAGCTTGATACACTTATTCCACCGATTTTCCAACTTCTTCATCCCATTCGAAAAGTAATTTTCCAGAAGGTCTGCAAAATATTATTTATGAGCCATCTTTTGAGGCTTGGGAAGAGATAATATTCCGAGGGAGCCAAGCCGGGCGAATACGGTGGATGCGACAGCAATTGGAGCCGTAAGTCGTGATTGCGATGCTCTTATGCGCCAGAGCATTGTCAAAACAAAATTTTTTTTCGCTTCATGTGAGGCCGTTTTGCAACGACTTCGGTTTTCAATCATTCCAATAATGCACAGTAATACTCGCTGTTGATGGTTTTTCCTTTTTCGAGGTAGTCCACGAAGACAATCCCAGAAAACCGACGCCATTACCTTTCCGACCCATTGAGCCTACCTCGGCCGCTTCAGAGCACTCGTGCCAGCTTCAGTCCATTGCCGGGCACCCATTCTGTTCTCTGGTGTGTAATAGTGGATCCAGGTTTCATCAACAGTTACCAATCGACGCCAAAAGTCTGCCCGATTCCGCATTAGAAAGTCCAAACACTCTTTCGAAGTGGTCTCACGTTCGTGTTTTTGATCAGGAGTGAGCATGCGCGGCACCCAGCGGCAGGATAACTTTTTCATATACAGAATTTTGCCCAAAATATGGTGTTTGCGCTCAGTACTAATCTTTGTGGTATCTGCTAGCTCGAGCACGTTCACTTTCCGGTCACTCAACACCATTTCATGTATTTTTTTGATATTGTCCTCTGTAACCGCATCGGAGGGCCTGCCGCTGCGGACTTGATCGGTAGTTGCGGCCACCACGAAACTCTCGAAACCAATATTTGACGTTGTAATCTGACTAAGCATTAGCCCCATTATTTTTATCCGACTTTTCTTTTGTTTCCTTCGCCGTTTTGCCTCTCAAAAAATAATGTTTTATAAGAGAACGAAAATAGTTTCTGTCCATACTCAACATGATGCCAAACATGTCAAAAACAATCTTCTTCTTCTTCTTCTTCTTCTTCTTATCCTTTTATTAACCCTTTCCTCGTTATACGAACTTATGCGTAACGAGTTTCCCATTTTTTCTGCATCGCTGCTGCTCTGCTTATGGGGTTGGCTAATGTCGCAAACCGCAGAACGCGTCTACATAATGCTCGGTCGTGGATCGCTTCAGTGGTTAGCCCCAGGCGTTGTTGCGCATTTGCCATCTGAGAAATCCAGGAATTCTTTTTCCGACCTCGTTTTCCTACAGTTGGAGTGACCGTAGTTGATAGTGCCTTTTTAACCGGATTTTCCGCAGATCTTCTTTGAATGTGGCAATGGCAGCTTATTCTATTCGCCTCAAGCTGTTCGGTTACCGAATTCTTTATATGTAGACTTCCTCTTATACGGGTAGATCTAATGCAATCGCGTTTAGTGACTCCTCTAGACATCCTAAACATTTTCATTTCCGCTGCCGTCTATTTGTTTTTAAACGCTTCGTACATTGTCTAGCACTGTGAACCGTATATAAGAGCTGGTCTAACAACCGTGGTGTAGAGTTTCCCCTTTAATTTAAGTGGAAATTTTCGGTCGCAAAATATTCCCGAATTTTCCCGCCATTTCATCCATCCCACACTCACTCTGTGGTTTACGTCGTCGTCACATTTCGCTTCCATGTTAACGATTGATCCTAAGTACTTAAACATAGTGCTTTTCGGAAGAACTATTCAGTCTTACATTATATCCGGAACAGGTCGCAACGGATGCGCAAATGGGCACGTCAAATGCTCCGTCTTTGAACGACTTATTTTAAACCCGTTTCTCTCTAGCGCATTTTTCCATGAATCTAAGGCGTCCTGTAAATCTTCGACGTTATCGCTAAGTATAACTGCGTCGTCAGCGAAGAGAATTGGCGTTACATTTGGTTCGCGCATGCAGTCTTTTAAAAGATAGTCGAATACTACGTTAATGAGGAAAGGGCTAAGTACGCTTCCTTGATGCACTCCGACATTAACTGGAAATTCTCTCGTTAGTCCAGCAGAGCTTTTAACAGCAGTTTTCACGTTTCCGTACATGTCTTGTATTTTTCTAACATACGTTTCCGGTACGTTTTGACACCTCAGCGCGGCCCATATGAGATCCCTAGGTACTCGATCGAATGCTTTCTCGAGATCGATAAATACCATGTGTAAGTCTTTAGACGAATCTCGGTGCTTTTCCATTATTATTCGTAGGCTTTGGATAGCGTCCACCGTCAATCTTCCTTCCACAAATCCACACTGGCTAGTATCGAGCTTTATTATTTGCCGAAGACGTTCGTTTAAGACTCTTTCGACGATTTTCATCGTGTATGACATAAGCTTGATTGAACGGTAGTTGTTGCATTCTCGAGTGTCGCCTTTTGCTTTGTATAATGGAACCAAGAAGCTACTTCTCCATTGATTCGGCATAGGTTGTCCACATTTTAATTTATTTAAAAGTTTCGATAGCCAAACGCTGCCGATCCCCTCCATCTGCGACCAAAACTCTGATGGAATGCTGTCTGGTCCCGCCGCTTTCCCCCGCTTCATTTTTCCAATTGCTCTACTTATTTCTTCGATTGAAAAGTCCGAAACTTCCTCCTCGAATAGACCAGCTGTCGGCACGATATCACGTGGAAACTGTTTGTTAAGCAACTCCTTGCAGTATTCAAGCCACCGGTCACAAATTTTCCTTTCATTTGTTAGTAAGCGACCGTCTGTGTTTTTGATGTATTTCGGCGAGGTTATTTCCATTGAATTTTTTCTC
Source organism: Volucella inflata (assembly GCA_928272305.1). Lineage (NCBI taxonomy): Eukaryota > Metazoa > Arthropoda > Insecta > Diptera > Syrphidae > Volucella > Volucella inflata. The sequence goes on along the minus strand of OV743716.1, from coordinate 3,657,676 downwards.
CTCTGTGCAGCGAACTTAAAAATATTTGGCATTCTAGTATTGTACGACGTTTGGACTTCTTGGATAGCTTGTCTTCTATCCGCCGATCGTGAGGATATTTGTTCCAACTCCTGGTACAGGTTTTCCGCTTCTGCCGCTCGAGTTCTAGCCAGGACTTTCTTTGCGATCTTTTTAAGACGCTCGTATTCAAGAGCCAATCGAGCTTTTTCGATATCGTCGCTCCGATCGGATTTTGTCCACGCTTGGAATGCACTCTTCTTGTCGGCCACAGCTCGTTTGGTTTCGTCATTCCACCACCATGTTTCTTTGCCGACGTGATGGTATGTCGATATAGTCCCCAGATGGGACTTTGCGAGTGTTATGCATTCCTCGTGCATGCTGTTCCACATTTCTTGCGGGCTATACCATTTATGTTATGAAGTACTTCTTTAGCCAGTGCGATAAATCTTGCGCTTCGTTCCTTCGATAGATTATACCACCGGATTTTTGGCTTTCCAAACGATGGCCGTGTTTTCGGTGGTTCCGCTGTGAAGAATTCTGTAATGAGCAGACGGTGTTGGCTTACTAGCGTTTCTCCAAGTATTACTTTACAGTCCTTAACACGGTTTCTCATCGACATTTTGCAGAGGTGATAATCTATTTGCGTTTCGTGGCCTCCGCTGCTATAGGTGATAAGATGTCGTTGATGTTTAATAAACATTGTATTTAAGATTGTTAAGACGGTAAGCCCTACACGCTACAAGGATGTCTTCGCCAGCTGAATTTCTGGTTCCAAAGCCTTTACCGCCGTGGCAGTCCTCATAATCAACATTTGTTTCTCCGACGTGGCCATTTAAATCTCCGCCTACGAAGAGCATCTCATCGATAGGGCGTACGCGCTAACAATGTTCCACGTTTCATTGTGTATGACGAGTTTAACACTCATCAAGCGGTCGCTTATTTTCAAGATACCAACGATGTTGTTTAGAAGATCCGCTGCAACAACGATTCCAACACCGTTTCGTCCATTGACCGTTCCATGGTAGAACATCTTAAATGCCTTAGTTTTTAAATCTAGAAAATGCGCTTTATTTCCTGTATTACACCACGTCGTTTCCTGTACGCACAGGATTTGTAGAGTTCTGCGACGCATAATCGCTTCCAGTTCTAAACTTTTTGAAGTCATCGATCCGACGTTCCAACTTGCAAACCGAAGTTTAGGAAAATATTTTGGAAACTTCATTTTGCCCGCCCCCGGAATCCGTCGGGCTCTGACACAAGCACTTCTGCTTGCTCTGGGATCACCCGAGTGCATTGCAATCGTGGTGCCCAGCGGGGTAGTGCTGTTAATTGCGATCATTTCCATGAAGTGTATCTAAAGTTTGAGTGGTTTGACACTTGTATGCTCATTTCGAATTGATTGACTGTTCTTTTACCCCGCCGGTAGTCTCCAGACGTGGGAACCCACTGATTGCATACAAACTTGTGGGAAAGTCAAAAATAATCAGCTGTCAAAACAAAACTAAAGACAGTATCGCACTGAAATTTGGTATGTCTGCCTAAACATGAACGGACTTCAAGGCACCATAACCTTTTTTGCAGTAGCAGCGCATTCTGGCGGTCAAGTAGTAAAGGAGCTGGTGCTTATATAGCAAATAGTCCCAAGTTAGCCGAATCTTTCAAAGATATGCCAACCCCGTAATGAATGATGTTGGCTTCCAACGGAATGAATTCCTAAACATTGTACTTATGAAGTTGAAAAATATTCTCACTATGGAGATTGTATTAAAAACATTGAATCGAAATCAGAAAACCAGTACCTGCATACTTCGGGTAAAGTTTGAGTTGCAGTTGACGATTTGTCTAGAAGTTTACTTATATCCTTGGATCAGTAGTAACATGGTGAAAATACCAGCAACGAAGAATGGGATAAGGGAGGCCAAGGTAAAATTGTGATGTTAAGTGTAATTACAAGATTCATGCAGAACGGATGGGCTATACAAATAAAATTTCTTTTGATGCGAGGCTACAATATGGTGTTAGATATGAAAGAACATTCAATTAGTTATTCCAGTTGGAGTATGCGAGGAGATGTTATTATGGATACACAAGGGATATCTTGAGATAAACTTGTACAAGTACCAGCACGTGCTAGGCAAGGTATTCTGAATAAAAAATTGAATAGAAATAGAACACCTCAGCAAAGAGTGCGAAGTCGAAATATTTCCACATCAACTTCAAAACATTCATGACAGATGCTTGGAGCTGACCTACTTCATTGTGATTGAAAACCATATTTTGTAGAAAGCGATTACTTCTGTCGCTTTCCAGAATTCGCTCTCTTGGAAAATTATTTCGCTAATTGCATAGTTTTCAGATATAAGGCTACCTTTTAAAGACACCGTATACAAGAGGTGTTACGTACTGATAATGGACCGCAGTTTGAGTGACTTGAGATTTGGGGATTTCGAAAATTTGCTAAACAATGGAGGCTTAAACACATTACACTCAGCTCAATGTTTTCACAAAAGCAACGGCTTAGTCAGTAAAAAGAGAATTATTTGAAGCAGAAGCAAGCAGAAAATTGAATCAGAAGACATGATGCCAAAATTTATGAAGACTTTAGAACCGGTACCATCAGGTGCGAGATCTGCAAGTTTGGTGGAGTAAAGCTCAACACCCAGACTTTTATTTCATGAAAACGAAGAAAGGTAAATTCCGAATTGTTACCTAGATACTTTCAATTAAAAATTATGGTTTCTTTCTGTGAGCAAACGTGTTCAAAACTAGCCGGGCACCTCAATTCGTTGCCGAAGTCAACAATTGGGTCTCACTTATGGCATTACATAACAATTGACGCCTTTGGATCATCTACGACGTCGCCATTGTTGGATCAGGACAATTTCTCATCGAATTTAATATTTTCCGATGAAAACGATTTTTGGATGCTTGGGTACGTGATAAATAAAATTGTCGCTTCTATGGACCAGGACCGGAAAACCCATACGAGATTCACGAAAAACCAATGCATCCCAAAGAAGTCACTGGCCCGTACTTTTTCGAAGATGGGGCTGGAAAAACAGTTACAATGAATGGAGAAGGTCACCGCAACATGTTTCCGGGTTTTGCCTTTTTAAAAGTGAATGAGTTGGGTCTGGACGACCTCTGGTTTAAGAGGATGGTGCAACCGTCCACATAAGCCAACAATCAATCAACACCATAATTTTGGAGATCACATGATTTCGGTCAGAACAGGCATTGATTGGCATCCAAGGTCATGCGATTTAACATCTTTAGACTTCATCCTGTGGCTGTTATTTGAACAGCTAGGTCTATGCGAATAGCTCAGCGAAAATTTAAGATCTCAAACATAACATCCAAGCTGAAATTGCGGCCATTGACCTTCTTATTCTTCGAAAAGTCATCGATAATTTTGACCTTCATATGGTCTCTTGTAGCAGAAGCCTTGGTAGCCATATAAACAATTTTGTATTCTATTCACAATTGCCATAGACCAAGCTTTATTAATCCATAAAATCCAACATTAATTTCTTAAAAAATGTGCCTTTAATTTATTACAACTTCCACACTAGCTGTTGGGTCACCCTTTGGAACTATCTCCACCCGAACAGACCGATTTGTACCTCCCATGTTACGGCCACAGGGCAATGTTTCGCACTGCTAGCTTATACACCCAGCTCACTCCAAACGATTCAATTATTGTACCCCTTTGGTTCATGTTGATGCTCTATATTACAATCAATACCATCAGCACTCCTACTGCCATCAGGAGTAAAGCACTCTCCAAATTGATTCCTAAAAGGTATCCGCTCGGATTAGTGTTGGTATTTACTTGTGCCTAAACAGATAGTTTCTTAAACAGCCATCTCTACAACCTCCGACATATAGAGGATTGTTCCTCCGCGATTTAGTGTAAGATAATGCCTCTATCTTCCCAATGGATGCGATCCATTGTTGTGGCCAGCTTGAGAAACCACAATAACTTTGGGAACTGAGCCATATTAGAGGCTTCAAATTTTTTGTTTTGCAAGTTTGTCGACAGGTAGCATTGAAGATACCGCGAGTATTACATCATGCGCAACATACTTCAGTACGCTGTGTCAGTGGAAGGATTTGACTGCCGTCTCGTAAGCCTTAAACTTGATCACCTGCATACAGAATTCGCCTATTTAGAAAGAAAGAGTTGTGGAACGTTATCGTTGAGCGAATTTTCTTATTCGTACTAGGCACTGCAACTGATTAAGTCTTGTGATTGACGAGCCGGAAACTGATGCTTGTTTGTCAGCGACGACAGTTGCAATTGTTTTGATTCTGTAAAGTGGAGTTTCTTTGAGCATTATTGCTGAAACCCCCAATGAGAGTGTCATAAATTAAAAACTTAAAAATCGACGCTTTGCATGTAATCTATAGGCTTAAAAGTTAATCGTAAAGATTATTGCATAGTAGAGGGGCTACCAGTCATGGAAAAATGTCTGGAAGATGTAATTAGAAGTAGACTAATTATCCCTGGCTAAGGGATTACCTACTCACCAGAGCCTTTTGTGTAAAAATCAAGGACGTTTACAGTGAAAAGGAGCATGTACAATATGGAGTTCCTCAAGGGTCGAAACTAGGTCCAATTCTTTTCATTTTGTACACAAATAAACTTCTTCTAACTTCTAAAAATAGCATTCCATTTGCTTACGCTAATGACACCGCGATGGTTGTGTGCCACAGGTCTCTTGAGACGGCAACAAGACTAATGCAGGCAGAGTTAAATAATGTCACGACCATGGCTTAGTAATCAATGCGGCGAAAACAAAGATGATGCACATCCGAAGTCCACATCATAAAGCTACGGCATGGAATACTGGCCTGGGGTAACGCCTACAAAACACATATCAAGAAGCTGCAAAAACTCCAATAATAAACTGCATTGAGGCTAATAAACTGCGGAAATGTTCCTGACGAAAGAAGATTTAAGGTACTTGAGGTGCAAAATATCTTCAAGATGACTTTGGTACTGAAATACTATAGTGACATCCGCTTTCAAAGGCCAATCGAACATGAAATTAACACCAGAAGACGTGCTACAGGTATGTTACAAGTGCCCTGTAACTACAATAACTATGGTAAAAGGCAGCTTATATATAGCGTTCCCACAGTATTAAATAAATTATCTGCTGATCATAAAAATATTGTAGATTTTAAAAACAGAAAAAAAATTATTAAAAATTTTCTTTTAAATTCACAAAATTAAATTTAAAATAAATTAATTCATTTTAGTTAAAACTTTTGAAAAATCAACCTTCTGCAGAAAAGCCATTAAGGATTCGCAGATAATTTATACAAATTCTTAAGAAACTTTCATGCTTGAATAAATAAATAAAAAAAAGACTGAGTCTGGTGATACTTCGCCTTTAATTTTATCATCAAGGTCATTGACGAGGATTCAGGTACTTATAATCTTACGAGGAGAGTCCAATAATTACAATTTATTATCTATTCCCAGTTCTGCGAGTAAAATGTGTTTTTTTTTACATTCAGGGTTATATTGGCGCCATATTACTCGTTGCCTTCTATCTAGCGTCTGCTATGTATAGCGTCTCGAGCTCTAGATATTACAACATTAACCTTTTGTTACGATACCTACACCTATTTGTTGTTGCCCAAATTTCGAACCCATCCAGACTTTTTACCTTGGTTTTAGGATACCCTAACTTCTTTCTAATCTTAAACAAGAGTAGGAGACATAATTCAGGTCAGTAAATCAATCAGTGTCTATTCTTATGAGTAACGTACGATAGAAAGAACATTAGCCCTTTCAATATTTTAACGCAATTTTCGCCTTATCTTGTCTTAAGACTGCTCAGTCGAAATTTTCTTCTCTTCGATTCATGTGCATCAAAATATATAAACATCAAAACTAAATGTTCGATTCACTCCAGTAATTGAGTTCTCATTTCCTAATTATCATTCACTTACTCCACCCTCACAAAGTTACCTTTAGAAAGATTTAATCGGTCTTAATTATTATTAATCCAATTATAGCACCCACATACGTACATATGAGTATGGGAATATTGCAGGATATTCATTCTAAATAACATCCTGTAAACATTTCAATATCTTGAATGTATAAGTACTTCAATATTTCCGACATTTTTCCCTTAACGTTCATTGTGTCCAATTTTATGCACAATTACCCTCTGTCTTGTGGATTTTCATTTCAATTGCCTACGCGCCCTGTATTTGGTGTTGCTGTTCCGTGTTCCGTGTTCTGGGTGCTCTCTTCCGCAAAAAAAAAAAAAAAAAACAGAAAAAAAAATATGTAAATGACTCTGAGTGAGAGGTGAAAAAAAGAACACCAAAATGTATTCTTTGGATACGACTATGCAAATGTTATTTTTAATTTAGTACTGGTATTAGGGGAACTTTAAGGGTTGTTTCAGGACGGAAGGGGCCAAAGAAGCAAAGCCGTGACAGCAAGCAAGGAAGAAGACTTCTTACTACCTTCAAACTTGAAGGTTGTTTTATTATAATTTTTTGAAGCATGCTAAGAGATAAATACTAAGAGAATGCATATAAATGCGATTTTAGTTCTAAGTATCTTTTGAGAGGGAAATACATTTTTTCTTAGTTAATGTCAAGGCTCTGTTAAATACTTTACTGTAAGACGTCCTGTAGAGGACCAAAGCATTGGAGCTCATACATGTTTATCCATATAAACTGCTTTAACAACTTTGAGACGATGATATTCTGCATATCTGTCACGTAGCTAAGGATGTTCTGACTTGAGTATACATAAATCTCTTAGTCTGGTCCTCAATTGTACATTTTTGACAATGCAATTCCAAACAAGAGCTTTTGAATTTCAAATTGCTGAAGAAATAGCTTTAAGTATCCCGAAATTTTGTAAGTTACTGAAAGGAGATCAAATATGAGTGAAAATCATGACTGCGATTTAATTTGGATGCAACGTCGAGCTCTTCTTCTATTGTCGGCTTAGACTAAGTTTATGTCGAGGTCGAGATAACTAGGTGTGATAGGGACTTTTCTGCATCTTGGAAGGGTAAATTTCCACTTTGTTTCCAAATGTGTGCAGTCAAGACGAGGCACCTCACTACTTCTCAATTTAATCTTCATCATTCTAAGTCTGCTACTGGATTTCACATTATCGTTTGCTCTCATTGTTAACAATGTTGATTCCTAGCCAACATTTATTACGAAAGTAAGAAAGTAATCGATTAAATCTGATACAATGCTACGCCAGACAGTAGGTATACGAACTGTAGGAGCGGAGGCGAGAATTCAACCTTGTTAAAGAAGCGGAACCCTCGGAACACCAATTAGATAAGATTAAGGAGGAGCTCCACCTAAACTTAGCCAACGAAACGAAGTGGAGGAAACTGTTGCGAACTTGACTGGTGCCCTAACCAAGTGCTATTAACCGACATATCTATCTAGGAAATAATCGGGCAGATCAAATACTTCACGATAAAAAGAAACACTGTGGCGCTGGCAGCCCGGTATGGGCCAAGGCCTAGCTTCTTGATACTCATTTGTGTTACTCATGTTTTCATTTTTGTCACATCCGAGCGGGGCCTACGGTGTATCGCCGAATCTGAACGGCACTCCTTTGACGCTTTTTAATAGGCAATTCTACTTTCGAGATTTGCCATTGCCCGTCGAAAGGGTGATGGCGATTCGAAAAATTATTCGCGATGCCAGGGATCGAACCACGGACCCTCTGCGTAATAGTCAAATGAGCTAACCACCGCGCCATTGCCACCACCAATACTTCACGATGAAACTAGAAAAAAGACTGGTATCTTCCATGGGTTTGGGTAATGGATTAGGCCATAAACCATGCGATTGCTTCCCTTGAAGTCTTCAAGTCCTTGGCAGATGGCATACACACCGAAACTACGGCTGTAAGTAGCCTTTCCACGAAAATCTGAAAAGATAACTACATGCTCGCCAAGATCTTTAGACCTATTTGGTTGGTGGACAACACAGCTTAAGAAGATATGTGTGATTCGGCGGCCAGGACAGGTGTAGAAGAATAACTTGTTTTCTTTTAAACACATCTCTGGGGAATAGCACACTGTTTGCGGATGCTGATGGCGGCAAACATGTAGGCCATGTTGCCTAATAAAAAGCGAAGTAAACCGGACTTATCGATAACATCTTCTGACCTTGACTAATATTGCTTCGATTTGTCCCATTTCGGTCCAGGTTTGACTTAAAAGAGCTAAGCCCTCTTGTGTTAGCGTGACTGTGGCTGTGGTTTAAACGAAAACACAGAAATGGTGCACATTCCGGTCTCAACCGAGTTGTAAAGTTGCAATAGGTACTGGATTTTGAGATCAGTAAGAGGTTTTAGATGGTGAAACCTGTGTCCTCATCATGGGCTGTAAGTAGGTATCAAAGGAATTGACAGAGAGCGATGGCTAGGCATATTCTTGTTTCCATGAATGTATGGGCATCGCATAAAGCTAAGTCCATGGTGACAGGTGTTCACGGAAAACACATGAGACGTTTTGTGGCAATAAGTACTGTTGCACTTGAATTGGGCTTTCACTAAATTTTCTCAAAATTAAGGTTGTTTGTTTTTGAAGCACGAGAAAACTGATTGGTTTGACTCAACTCAGCCTCAAGACATCCGATTCTCCAACAAAGCCAAGTATTGGGTGCCATCCTGGTTATCAAACTTCTTTGGACTTAAGATGTGACGCAGCCTCCCATGTGCTATCGGGCTTTGTCATTGAGGATGGTCCCCTGTATCTCACAGTCATTTCCTTTTGCGTGATTCACTTGTGTATTCGAATAAGTTTTCTTGGAAAAAATATGTTTTTAGCAGACTCTAGACTCTGTTCTAGAAGCACTGATAAAATATATATGCGCGCCACTCTCAAAGCTATGTTTCGTTCTATGAGAACTGGACTTTGGTACAACATGCACTGGAGCTGTGATGCCTTGCGTGCTGACTGTCTATTGATTTTGGTCTTTTTGACATAACGTTCAATAGATGCAATCGAAGAAATAAGTATAGTAATTGGAAAAATGAAGCGGGGGAAAGCGGCGGGACCAGACAGCATTCCATCAGAGTTTTGGTCGAAGATGGAGGCGATCGGCAGCGTTTGGCTATCGAAACATTTAAATAAATTAAAATGTGGACAACCTATGCCGATCAATGGAGAAGTAGCTTCTTGGTTCCATTATACAAAGGAAAAGGCGACACTCGAGAATGCAACAACTACCGTTCAATCAAGCTTATGTCACACACAATGAAAATCGTCGAAAGAGTCTTAAACGAACGTCTTCGGCAAATAATAAAGCTCGATAATAGCCAGTGTGGATTTGTTGAAGGAAGAAGAAGATCGACGGTGGACGCTATCCAAAGCCTACGAATAATAATGGAAAAGTACCGAGATTCGTCTTAGGATTTACACATCGACCTCGAGAAAGCATTCGATCGAGTGCCTAGGGATCTCATATGGGCTGCGCTGAGGTCTCAAAACGTACCGAAAACGTTTGTTAGAATAATACAAGACATGTACGGAAACGTGAAAACTGCGGTTAACAGCTCTGCTGGACTAACGAGAGAATTTCCAGTTAATGTCGGAGTGCATCAAGGAAGCGTACTTAGCCCTTTCCTCTTTAACGTAGTATTCGACTATCTTTTAAAAGACTGCATGCGCGAAGCAAATGTAACGCCAATTCTCTTCGCTAACGACGCAGTTATACTTAGCGATAACGTCGAAGATGTACAGAACGCCTTAGATTCATGGAGAAATGCGCTAGAGAGAAACGGGTTTAAAATAAGTCGTTCAAAGACGCAGCATTTGACGTGCCCATTTGCGCATCCGTTGCGACCTGTTCCGGATATGATGTTAGACGGAATAGTTCTTCCGAAAGGCACTATCTTTAAGTACTTAGGATCAATCGTTAACATGGAAGCGAAATGTGACGACGACTTAAACCACAGAGTGAGTGTACCCCACACTATGAAATGGCGGGAAAATTCGGGAATCTTTTGCGACCGAAAAGTTCCACTTAAATTACCACTCTACACCACGGTTGTTAGACCAGCTGTTATATAGGGTTCACAGTGCTGGACATTGTACGAAGTGTTTAAAAACAAAATGACGGCAGTAGAAATGAAAATGTTAAGGATGTCTAGTGGAGTCACTACACGCAATTGTATTAGATCTACGCGTATAAGAGGAAGTCTATATATCAAGAATTCGGTAACCGAACAGCTTGAGGCGAATAGAATAAGCTGGTATTGCCACGTTCAAAGAAGATCTGCGGAAAATCCGGCTAAAAAGGCACTATCAACTACGGTCACTCCAACTGTAAGAAAACGAGGTCGGAAAAAGAATTCCTGGATTTCTCAGATGGCAAATGCGCAACAACGCCAGGGGCTAACCATTGAAGCGATCCAGGACCGAGCATTATGTAGACGCGTTCTGCGGTCTGCGACATTAGCCCACCCCATAAGCGGAGCAGCAGCGATGCAGTAAAAATGGGAAACTCGTTACGCATAAGTTCGTATAATGAGGAAAGGGTTAATAAAAGGATAAGAAGCTCAATAGATGCAATACCACTAGAACTTTTGCTGTGAAAAAATACAAAATCGACTTCCCTTGAGCTAAGGAATGGCCAAAATCTGAGCTAGTAAAAGAATATAACCGAATTTTTCACCCAAGCTGCGCTTAAAGACTTGGTAAACTGTCTTACATCTTCCAAGATAGCATGAGAATAAAAAACCGCCCTGGATGCAGACTGAATCTTGTCCGGGACCTCCGTTCAAAGAAAGATTTTTGAGGAGTCAACTTTTTCCTACACTCTCTTTGGGCTTCTGTTGACAGTTAGATTTCATACGACCATCATTGCTGGTGGCACGACTCTTCAGGTTGCAGGCAGTTCATTAGCGTCGCAACGGTGAATTCCGCTTTTGCTAAGCACTTAAGTATTCTAGGGATAAATGATGCAATATTCTAAGATATTTGCTGTGAAGGTGATGATGGTTTCGTGTAGCACTACCCTGGAAATTTTCGGCCTACGCTAGTACTCGGCACTGATGTTTTTGCATCTTGCTATGAAAGATTAATAAATTTGAGTAAAAGAACACACAATAAGTACAATGAACTAGGTCCTTGCCTGAGTGCGTTGTTCCGACTTGTCTTTGAAAAATTGTGAGTTGTCAACAACTTCAATATTCGACAGTGTACCTTCAAAGTAATGCCAGATACTCGAGGTTTGAACAACGAGCGTTTTCTCCGCAGTTAGACCAGTTTGGAAGGGATGCTAAAACATGGGATAGCTCTATAAACTGCTGCCATAGTTGGCTTATGACCACTGTACAGGTATCGGGAGTAAAAGCTCATGAGCTATCTGCCACTTTGTTGATAACGACCTATCCTATTGCCGATATATGATTTTAAGCGTCCACGTTGAGCAAAAGATACAATCTAGCATCCAATGACCAACCTTCGCTATTATAAGTACAGTTATAAGTAGTTATAAGTACATATTTGGCTTAGAGTCCCTGTGTTAGAGCAACTCTTTAGGCTCCCAGTTCACGCATAGCTTTAATGAATTCTTTTTGGTAGTTTCAACAGAGCTGGTCTAGAGCACTCTGCCTGATAGTGGAATTTTGGGCGTCTTCATCTGTAATTAACAATCTTTCCATCTACTGGGACTCTCAACTCTGTGAATTTTTTCAGATCCACTGTTTGTGATCAACATTATGTTCAACGATTAGGCCCATTTCTGGCTTAATGGCTACGTCAAGCAAAATAGCCATTTTTGGCTTTTGAAGAGGTTCAAAAGCTGCCATTACAGCCAGGCAAAAAAACGGTTTAATGTGGTTTATGGGCTGATGTAATTATTGGTTTATATTTCGTTAAAACTGAGGCCGGTGTAACAGTGAATGTCATCTATTTTGAGGCTAAAATAACGGACTATTTGCTGCCCGAAGTTGAAACCTATGATTTCGACAACATCAGCCCGTGAAGCGATGGCTTCATTGCGAGAACGATTCGGTGAATAAATTCATTTCAGGCCGAAGTTGAAGCCAATGATTTCGACGACATCAGCCCGTGAAGCGATGGCTTCATTGCGAGAACCATTCGGTGAATAAATTCATTTCAGGCTTAAGAGCGATGAATTGTCCGCCTAGATCATGTGACATGACATCTCTAGACGTTTTCCTTGGGGCTACGTGAAGGCTTAATAAGCCGGCTACGATTGAAAAATTGGAGTCTAACATTGCCCCAGTTATTGGTTAAACACCGCTGGTAATGCTTGAAAGCGTCATCGAAAATTGTAACTTCAGATTGGAGCATGTAATCCGCAGCTACAACCAGTGCTTAAAAGAAGTAATCTTTCGAAAAAAAATGTAATAAATGGTTCTTTTGTATGATACTAAAGATTACCCAATGCAATTGAATTTCTTAATTTTATTTTATATTTAATAAAAGTACCATTAAAAGAATTACCCTTTATATTTGGTCGTTTTTACACACAGAATAGTTGTCATTTTTGAAGGACTTTTCGTGAAATACGCCATACAGTGACTATTGGAGAAATTGCAGGGATATTCCACAGCGCTAGCTCATCGGAATGAGAGGGTCATTGCCACTACTTGCCACTCTACTCCTTGTATTATTATTCGTGGTTTTCAGCAAAAAAAACGTTGGTTGCTACTTCTTCGAAGTGCTGAAGGATTTCGCCTTTAAATAGATGGTTCCATAACAGGCGTCCTTCTGCAGGCTCCGGGTACTAACAAACGCAGACATTCTCCCAAATACCCAATGAGTCACAGGGTATCCATCTCCATATCTTTACCTAGTAATTCTTCTAATTTTTAGGGCTCATAAGTTAGTTGTAAAGCTGGTTGAGCTAGCACATAAATCTTGCCCTAGCCCAAAGCTAAAACAAATTTACAAATACTTTCAAAACCAGCAACTTATTTGAGATTTTTCTCTAAACCCAAAACACACAATAAATGTGATAGTTTCAAAGTTAGCTATTCTTGTCCATAGAATTAAGTGCAATTATTTTCAACATGAAATTTCCCAGCTAATCATGGTTACCCACAAAACTGTGTTGTTTCTCTCATGCAAACTAAAGCCAAGTGTATTTACCTCTTGATTAGTTTTTGCCCCTATTCACACACTGTCCAGTTGGTGTTGTTGTTGTTTATTCTTTAAATGACTTCATTCACCACAGTAGAACACCAAATTTAAATCAAAACAATTTTTGCGACCCCAAAAACGGGTATGAAATTACCGAAAAAGAAAAACAACCATCGACCACACACATGGATAATTGTATTGTTGCACACACATAACTAAGGGTTAACAATTTTTGTTTTGTTTTTGTGTTTATATAGTTTATACACCTGTACAGTGAAACAATAAAGAAAAACACAAAATAACATGCAAACACGAATGTGAAAAACACGAAAAAGGACACCACAAAATACACTAAATTTTCGGATAACACCCAAACTACGAAAACCACAACGACGGCACCAACACCATTACTATTGCCACAACTACCACTGCCACCTTCTATACGAAATCATCCATCCCACCCACCGACATCCAACTCTCGCAACAAGAAGTAGAACAGTGAATCTAATATAAGCGCCTGCCTTGAATTTTTAAGCGGATGTTTTCATATGCATAATTAATTTGGGATAATTTAGGAGTACCACCACCGCACCGACCGACAGGCCCAAATGGGGTCGATGGCTGAAAGATATTTTCTTTCGATTTTTCCCTTAGATTTTGACCTCCCTTTCCAATCTAATGTTGACATTACCTAAATCTTTCTCTTTTGAGATTCATTTCATTACACTTCACCAACGCACAGGATCCCTCGGTACTTGTTGTCGCATCAGTATGTGTAGTACAGGTGCTCGTAATCCATTTTAGTCGAAATAAAAATACAATGTCCTTAAGGTACGAGTACTTTCACTAACTGTACTCGAATTTGGATATTTTTCCTTTTTTTTTTTTTTTTTGTTACGAAACCGGCAATATTGAGGAGAAGTTTTCGCGAACAAAGCTGCAAACAATTAGTCAATACTAGGCGTACTCATGCATCGAACTCACAAATGCCAATAAAAAAAGGGTGGAAGTAGGATGGCAAGGAAATAACATAGTACTCGTATATCCGTTATATCTGTTATATCCGTTCATGACATCTTTCGTTATCGTGTCGGTTAAATGACTCGCAAACTGACCAAGACAATACACGTACGAGTATTCCTGGATTCCATAACCCGTCTACGCTTTGGCTTTCCTTGCCAATACGAATTCGAAAGCGGTGGATGAAGAAAGAACGAGAGTGCCAAGTAGGTGAGGATTGGCAATTGGGGCAACCCAGTGGATATCCCTATAATGGTGCAAAGACTACAAACTAGAGAGTACTAGAGAGTCTCACTTCCGCTCTGTCTCATGATACGGAAAGGGCTCTCAGAGCGGCCTTCCCTGGAAATTCGTATCCACAAAAGTCGACAAATTTGAAAAAGTCTCCACGAGGATGTGGTTTGATGTTGCATGGAAGACTTGTATACTGTGGAACTAGGTGAAAGTTGACTATCGCAATAAGGTGTATCATTTGGATGGAAAGCTTTTATTGGTATACGGGCAATTTCGTCTCTGACATATGGAACGTAAGCTCAAGATTCGTTGCGATATGTTGAAATTTTACGAGGTTCATGCAACCTTATGTTTTTACAAGACTACGATTGGTGAATAAACTAACAAGGTCCACAATATTTATCTACCAGTTTAGATGAGGACGAGAAGTATAATATTTTTGCAGATGTTGTGATGTTGTGTTTTTCGGATATAGCTTGAAATGAGGCGAAGGTCGAGAAGGTCCACTCTTACCTTATAGGGAGGTAATCCAACCCTTCTAGGGTAGACTTCGTCGATGGGGTTAAAGTAGCTTTTTCTTCATTTAAGTAGTTAACCCGCGATGAAAGATGACCGATTCAATGTGACGTTCTGTTCGAGATGTCAGAGTTAGGTGTCATTTCTGGTTGACACAATATACTTAGTGTCACTCTCGTTGACAGCTTAACCCATCTTCGTCGTTCCCGTTTTAATACTCGCGAAAATGCCATTGATCTTCCGATCATGTCAAGATCATCGGCATACTCGAGTTATTGAACGGAATTTGTGCCTCTTGTGCTAGTGCTTGAGTTTTTCCCTTTTTTTTCAAGAAAGATGTTAAAGAAATCAGATAAAAACACATCGCCACATTAGCGCGCGCTCAAGGGGTTATTAGTACCCTTTAAATGATTGCACACAGCGCGGGCGATGGAAAGTTAGGGAGGAAAGAAAGAAAGGTACCGATGTACGTTGGTCTTGAATGTTTGTTATAATGACTAGGAAATGAAGACCTCGGCAGGGAATTCCATGAGCAAGTTGTATTTTTGTATTTCAGTGTACGAAAGTGGGCTTGAGGATGTACTAATGAGTATTCATAGCGAGACGGGTGTTACGGTTGGGGGTTTAAAGGAGCTGAATGCTACTGGCAATTTCTGAGAAGCACTTGTGGTGGAAATAGCGATTAAACAGGGTGAGACAGGAGACATTACGTCGGTGGACGAGGGTGACAATCGACTGTGTAATATAAGCATCACCTAAAACAAACAAACACTGTGGCGCTGGCAGCCCGGTATGGGCCATGGCCTAGCTTCTTGACACTCATTTGTGTTGCTCATGTTATCATTTTTGTCACATCTGAGCGGGGCCTACGGTTTATCGCCGAGTCCGAACGGCACTCTTTAGAAGCTTTTCGTAGGCAATTTTACTTTCGGGAGTTTGCCATTGCCCGCCGAAAGGGGATGGCGATTTTGAAAAATTGTTGGTGACCCAGCCAGGAATCGAACCTAGACTCTCTGCGTGATAGTCCAATGAGCTAACTATCGCGCCATCGCCATCGCCATAAGCATCACCTATTAGTGATAAATTAAAGAACTCGGTGGGATTGTCTTCCTGCAGAGACGAACAAGTTTGGCGGGGATGACAAAACTAGAAATCACTCTGTATAGCTCGTCTCTATAGATGCTGTCACAAGCGAACTTAAAATCGATGATTTGGTGGTGTGTATCGACTAGAAGCTCATGAGTTTTGCCGTAGTTTCAATATTTGGTCCCTTCCGGTACTTCTGTTGGACTTAAGTTTAGATATGGCGCTCATTACTTTATCAAAGTCGGTTGAGCGGAATAGTTAATCAGCATCGTCCAGGTTAAAAGGTTCATTCTGCCTAAGAGAGGTATTTGCGATCATATAGTTTACAGAAATGCGCTTTCCAAATTCTCAACACCGACTGCGTGTCTTCTTCTATATTGACTTGCTCGTTTCTACAGGCCTTGGTTCAGGGTTTATCTCCGTGGCATATTTGTTCAAGATTCTGAATCTTATTCCTGCAGTAGCATTTCTTTATTTCCTCGACTTCACGCATTTCATGCCCCTTTTCACGCTCTTTCTTCTTCTGATCTTAGAGCTCATGAGCACCTCTAGTGCTTGCGGCACTCGTTGTCAAGCCAGGGGTTCTTTTGTGTTTGCCGAGTGAAACCTAGCACAACAAAGGCGGAATATCTCTGTTTGCACTGATCTTCAATACTTGAAACTAGCGGCATAGGACCTTTTAAGAAATTAGGGATGACGCGTCCCAAAAAGATTTGGCAATCTCTTGCGATAGTAGCCGTTCGTCATCAAACTTCCTCACAGTATTCGATTGTCTTTGTCAAAAACAATTATAATGTCATAGCTAGGGCACTACTCGTTATTTCTGATGAGGCCATCTTTCATCTCTGTTGGGAGGTATTGATACGGATTACTACCATGCGCTCGACCACATTCGTAGCTTTTCCCATCGATAACAATCGCCTAAGTAAATGTACCTCCGCTAGTTATTCGGCCTATTAAGAGACCTAATATTCCACGCGCATATCCGAAGCTCGTTGTCCTTGATTCGTTTTCAGGGCTTGGTAACAGTAGATTCGTCCATATCCGAACCTTGTTGTTGCTTCATAACCTTCTTCTTTTTTCCATGGCCGGATGGTTACCCCGAGGGGTCGAAGCCAGTTATCCGTGTGGGGATATGTGCGCTGCCGCACAAGACCCTAACTTAGACTCGGAAATCCTTACGGGGCTGAGGTCTCATTTGCTCTGGAGTTTTCTTCAGTGTTGATTCTTTGAACAAGTAACTTACTTACCTTAAGTGGCGCTACAATTCGGGGTGAACCTGGGCCTCAGTTAACAAGCTTCTCCAGCCAGCTCGATCCCTGGCTAGCTGCCTCCAGTTTCGCACGCTAAGTTGGCTGAGGTCCTCTTCCACTTGCGTGCGCCACCTGAGTTTTGGCCTTCCTCTACTGCGCTGTCCCTCGGGAACGGATTCGAAGACTTTTCGGACCGGAGCATTGGTGTCCATACGCTCTACATGACCCAACCATCTCAGTATTTGGATCTTCACTCTTCTGGTTGGGTCGATGTCGCTGTACAGTCCGTAGAGTTCATTGTTGCATCTCCTCCTCCATTCTCCTTCAATGCAGACGGGACCGAAGATCGCCCGACAAGCTATGATAATAATCAACCGAACCCACAAGTGGCTATACTATGAAAAGTTTGAATACCAATTTTCATTATCGGATACCACGGGACATCTAACACATAGTGATGAAAATATAGCGGCGGTGGGTGAGAGTCTACGCGACGACCGTGATGAATCGATTCCTCGCCTTTCCCAGCAGCTTGTCTTGTTATATAAAATGTGGCGCAAAATTAGTCATCCTATTGGAAGATGTCATCATTTTTGCAAATGGCGTCCTACGTCAATCATATTTGACATTTGTGAACTAGACAGATGCCGTATCCAAACAGATAAGCAATGGAGAGCTATACTCCGCAAGAGCGTGGTATAATTGTGTCGATTTTTTTGTAGTGTAAGTGCAGCGTGAATTTCGACATCGATTTCCTAATCGTGTCGCGCCAACTGGGCAAACATTCCGGCGCTTAGCTACTCGACTCGAACAGACTGCAACCACAGGAAACCATGCAGGACGTGGCCGCACCGGACTGGTCGTTCGGCTGAGAATATCGCTGAAAACAAAGAAACATCAATCAGACGACGGGCCACGCAATTAGGCATCACCAGACGACCCAGACCATCAGTCGCGTGTGAATTACTGTCAACTCATCCTCAACCTCAACAACGAAGGGGACGATTTTGTTTCGAAAATCATCATGAGCGACGAGGCGCATTACCACTTCAGCGGCTACGTCAATAAGCAAAATCTTCGTTTGTGCGACACTAAAAATCCGAGTGTGATGCACGAAGAGCCATTACACCCACTCAAAGCCACTGTGTGGTGCGGCGTTCACGCGGGAGTGAGTGGGCCGTATTTTTTTGAGGACGCCATCGGCAATACGAATAGCGAATGCTACATAGCCATGACAAACGACTTATTACTGCCGAAATTGGATGAAAAAGGCTTGGTGAACATGTGGTTTCAGCACACAGAGCGTGAGCCACAATGAATATTGTGTGGATCGTTTCCTGGTTGCTCAATCTCCCATTTTTTGCGATTTGGCATGGCTAGCAAGATCGCCCGATTTAACCATCCCAGACTTCTTTCTTTGGCGCTACTTTAAGTAGCGGGTTTATGCCAACAAGCTTGAGACAATCGTAGCCCCTGCATTCCTTATATTTAGGAGATATTGAAATAACTGAACACGAGATCGGTACTAACAAACATTTACCTACTTTGTGTGATTTTTCGACTTCTTCCAATTTATGAAGGCCGATACGCGGAGCTCCAACAGGTGTCTCTACTATAAACGAAAGCTTTGCGAAAGAATAATTCAAAGTTTGACATATTGTAGCCTGCAATTCTACCTGATGATTCCTGTGGAAAGACTTTGTACAATACTACAATCACAACGTTCATACTCGTGCTCGTAAGTCAGAAGCAATCTGTCCATAAGGTAAAAAGTTTAAGCCCACCCTATGTTCATATGTACACCTCCCTGATTCAAGTCTCTTAAACACTTTATACAACCATAAAATGTCGTAATGTTCTATTCAATAGACCATGTGCTTATTTCAATCCATTTTCGGAGTACGAGTACCTTTACTTGAAATTCGATTTCGTTCTTTCTCTTTACTATCCCTTTCCACATTGTCCTTACAAGGAACTGCGTATTTTCTGCAAATTCAGATTGAATTACCTTCAAATACTCGAATGGCCATGCAAACAGTGGTCCTTGACAAATGAATGTTTATTGATATGGAATACATTTTTGTCCCATACCCTGCAGCCAACTGGAACCGGATGTGACTGTCCATGTTTGGTGGATAAAGCAAACACAGCCACTACTACTAGCCCCAAAGACGCATACTACGAGTATACAAGCCAATAGCTTAAATTCCAGGAAATGTGCTTACCTCCTCCTGCCCACGGAATAAAAGCAATAAAATTTGTGTTATAGGAATAATGAATAGCGATAAGGTTTATGGTACCTACTCGCACATTCATTAGTGGAATGGTTCGGATGTACCTACCAACATATAGGTATATTATTGATTCGAGTGCGACTACTACACAGTATTTGTATGTAGGTAGGAGAAGGTCTATAACTTCATAAAAATTTCGTCGATTGTCTGGCTACACTCGTATGGCTGTTTTCGATGGCATAATTCGATATATGGAATTGGAAAAATGATTTATTGTTCGTTGGAATCGGCAAAGATGGGAAACGGACATTTATTAATTCATAATGGAAATGCGAACTCCCACGCACTGGCAGGGAGGGAAGTGATTTCAATCGAGTTGAATAGCCATGATGAGTATATTTTAAGGCTTCAATTCAATAAATTAGGGATCCCTGATTTCCTGGAACCCCAGATGAAGATAGGTCGGGGATTATATTTAGAATGGAATGTGGTGGCATTTGCTCACGTGGAGAGGTAATTTCGGGCATGCGAGAAACTTCCACAGGCGATCTGAATGAAGGCTCCTTTTTGAATAAATATTAATGAAGATATTGATAAGTTGAAACCACTGAGGGTTGAATGGATATTTTTGGATAAAAATGCGAATACACAATAATAAATGTTGTATGAGTATCTTTGAAAATGGAAATTGTATTGTACTTTTCGCAAATTGTGAAGGAGAGCCAATCAAATGGTTCCGAAAATTCACTGATAAGACTGACCGGGTAATATGGGTTAACAATTTTCATCATCAGCACAGGGATGTTGGCTTGGCACCATCGTGCATTCGTAGTTTACAAACCATGTTTAGAAATTTATAGTGCGGAATGAAAAGAGAGGGCATCTTTGATAGTACTGGCGAGAGATATAGCCTGCACGACACAACCTTCGATAACGAATTCAGGCTAATCGACTTTGCGGCGGGACGAAACATTGTTGAAGCTAGCACGTGGTTACCCCATCTCGATATTCACAACGGGACTTGGAGAACTCTTGATCAATCAACCATTAACCGATCGATGCAAGACACACCTTCCCCAGTATTATGGATGTCCAAAGGTTCCGAGGAGCCAACATTGACTCGAACCATTTCATTGTTGTAGCCAAGACACTGTTACGGATATCCCGAACAGAACCAAGACAAGCTGATACTATGTGGAATTTCCACGTCAGACGGCTATAATCGCAAGAGGTTGCCAAATCCTTTTCCGATCGAGCCTCCCTTAAACTCTTAAGAGGTCCCTTACCGCCAGAATTAAGTATTGAAGACCAGTAGCAACACTGCAAAAAAGCCATAAGAATTGCTGCTTTTGACGTAATTTGTTCCACTCAGCCAAAACAATGAAACTCCTGAATTGATGACGAATGCTGGCATGCACATGCAGCTAAGCAGGAGATATACAAAGCGGTGAACTAGGGCTGCTCATGGGCAGAAGAGGACTAAAAGGTCGAAGAAGTTAGAGGTGCAGTTCCAGGAATGACTTTCGCAAGTTTTACTAAAAGGTAAACAAACATTCCACAGATACCAACTCCGAACCGAAGCTTGTAGATACGAACAACCATAATGGAAATATAGTCGCTAAGGATTTGAAGGAGCACTTCTGTAGATTGCATATCGGCCATAACAAACCGTATTTCAGCATCGTTTGTCCGATTCTCAAGAAATGAGACCCTCTGAACTGCGCCAACTACAGAGGCATCTGTCTCCTTAACATGGTGTACAAGATCTTATTTGCCGTATGCCTGAAGCCGTTCGTCAACAACCCAACCTGATAGGTCCATACCAGTGTGATTTCAGGCCAGGAAGGTCCACCATCGACCAAATATTCACACTACGGCAGATCTTGGAGAAGATCCATGAGCTTCAGATTGATACACACCACCTATCATCGATTTCAAGGCCAAGTTTGAAAGCTTCTATAGAGATGAAAGCTTCTATAGAGACGAGCTATACAGAGCAATGTCTAGTTACGGCATCCCTGCCAAACTCGTTCGTCAGTGCAGGATGACGATGGAGAGTGCACGCTGATCTCACCGAGACCTTTGGTGTCCAGAAAAGATTTAGACAAGGCGATGCGCTGTCATGCGATTTTTCG
This sequence comes from Volucella inflata, assembly GCA_928272305.1. Taxonomy (NCBI): domain Eukaryota; kingdom Metazoa; phylum Arthropoda; class Insecta; order Diptera; family Syrphidae; genus Volucella; species Volucella inflata. The sequence goes on along the minus strand of OV743716.1, from coordinate 3,636,071 downwards.
CATCGTACTTGAAAGAAAAGTGCAAAACTTACGAGCAACCACAAGACGCACTATCTTTCAAAAGTCCGTCCAACTACTCGCATACGCTTACGAAATTGACATTATCGGGGAAAGCAGCGTGATGTAAGGGGCGCCTTCGCGAGTATTGGGACGAAAATGGGTTTAGCGGTCAATGAGGGCAAGACCAAGCATTTGCTGTCAAGCAAAAAGGACAACCAACACCAACGTCTCGGGCAGAACGTTAAGAAGGCAATTGAGTAGCAAAGCCCTCTTTCGGACAACAAAAGTCACTCTTTACAAGACCTTAACAATCCCGGTCCTGCTCTATGGCGCAGAGGCATGGACATTATCAAAAATGGATGAGGGTGTTCTTGGTTGCTTCGAGAGAAAAATTCTTCAGGCGATCTTCCGTCCCGTCTGCATTGAAGAAGAATGGAGGAGGAGATACAACAATGAACTCTGCGGACTGCGGACTCCGGTCCGATAAGTCTTCGAATCCGCCCTCGAGGTATATCGCAGTAGAGCAAGAAAGAGACTCTGGTGGGTCACCCAAGTGGAAGGTGATCTCAGTTAACTAAGCGTACGAAACTAGGGACCGCTAGCTAAAGATCGATGTGACTTTAGACACCTGTTGGTTTGGGTCCAGGTTTACTCCGGCGGAACCTTATGTATTAAAGTAAGTGTGGCAAGCACGTGCCGGTTAACCAGTGATGTACAGTTCCAATTGTTTAGTTACTGTAGAGTTTAACTTCTTATAGGAAACCGTGAGCTTAGAATTTCATCATACATAAAGTCCCACAGTAGAAAGCCTAAGACCGAACCTTGTGGCATAGAGCCAGTAACTATATTAGTGTCATAGAGTAGGAAACTCCTGATTATTTAATGAAGATGGTTCAGTAATTAAATCCAAAAACCAGGGTTAATAGGGGTTATAATGACTGCATTGTATGGCATCTCGACCTCTAGATATTAACGCGAAAATTGTGTCTATATCAATCTTGAAGGCTCTATTTGGAATACCATGCAGTACCTATGATTTTTGTCGAACATCTTTTAATCCCGAAAACATTTTAGCTGCAGTGATGCAATTTGATAAGCCTTACTTCGTATAGGAAAAGGGAAAAAGTTGATCTCAAAGATTTATAAAGCAAAGGCGTTTAAACGAATTAATCGTTTTTTTATTTTAGGTAAGAAGGCGCCCTAAACCCCATCGCTTTTACGTCTCTATATGCATACCTGTTGTAATATCCAGTCAGAGGGATTGGAATAAAATGAGAGAGAGAGCTCGTGGTGGTAGTAGTTCCGGTAATTGAGTGTCACGAAAGAAGAAGGTATTCACCAGTGAGTCTACGTTCCCGTAGTGGTTATCGTTGGTAAGGTGCAGGTTTATTGCGTGCGTCTTCAGAAGATTTTGGCCTATAATTAATCCAATAATCATAAATAGTTCGATCGCATCTAATTTCCAAGCTTTTGGACCCAATCGGTGTACATAACGAAGGTATTACCCCGACATGACATCTATTCAAATTGCAGGGAACTAGGTTTCAAACATTTAGGACGCAATCAGTTTTATAGATACCAACAATCCAAGAGTCTATGCATTGTCTTATGATTCCATTGATGTAATGGTTACATTTGTTCCTGCCTGGGGCTTGTCATCCCCATCGGCTAATGGGTTTTGTTGGCTTCTGTTAATGTAGCACTTGCTTGGTACTCGTATTAATATTTACAATTATACATTCGCCCATGTTTCATATTGATGGTTTTTAGTTCAACATTTTTCCGAATTATGGCGGAAACATACATATGTGTGTGTACATACGTTCATAGGTCGATCAATCACATTTGGGGCAACATTTTCCGTCAAAATTTTAAGAGATTTTTCCCTAAAAACAATTCATTACTCAAAAGTTCTTGTAATTAATGAAATTTTAGAATTTATTACGAGTGTATATACGTTCGATTCGTTACTTCTATCATTTGTAATAATTACGATATTTACTCATGTGGGAAAACCACTGCCTCATCAGCTTTGAACACTGCTTAACGAACGATACGAGTTCTGAATTTCATTTCATTTAAGCGTATCATTCAAAACACAAAATGTATAATTGCAGTACCGAGTATCTGGCAGCCAATGCACTCAATTAGTCTCATTTCGAAATAATCATTCTTCCAATGAAAAACGGTAAAGGCTGCTATTTCCATTTTGTAATATATTTAAATTGAATATCCCTGGCGATCAGCCGGGCGGCCGGCAGGCCAGACGGAATGTGGGGCAGGAAGAATCTTCGTTTGGATTTTGAACGAAATCAATTAGTTTGTGGTTGCTGAGGCTTAAGTTAATTTAGTCTCCAGAAAAAAAGAATTAATTGCAATTAAAAAGCTTAATCAGAGACAAATGAGAAATTTAAAAAAAAAAAAATAAAAAATTATTGTAAACAGCGGGAGTGGTACGGACGGATGCACATGCACTAAGCCATTTGAATATCGAAATTAACAAGCTTCTCCGTAAGGAACAACATTTTGTCGATTCTCACCAAAGAACAACCCAACAAGCACAACTGATTGTTGACCGAAGATACGTTAAGTGTGACGCGCAGGTAAGTCTCAGGTCATAGGGATTAGGACATATCAACCCTGGAATCATGATTCAGTTGAAAATCACCTTTACATATCTGTCAAAAGCTATTTTTATTTACTCTTCTTACTCTTTGACAGAAGGTAGACACAGAACCCTTCAATTAGTAAGGAAGCCGCTTAGTTGAGTAAATATTTTAAAAGTTGAGGACCCAATCAAACGAATGCAAAACATCCATTTTTATATCCAAGAGAAAGTGGCTACGATCTCCAATGGTTGATGAACCATTATCACTGAATTTTTAGGACACATTGAAGTGTCTGAGGGCACAGGCTAACATAGATTCAGATCCTGACAAACTCTCTACTATGCCTTTCATAGAAAGTTCATCGGTTATTTCATATTGTTGTGTACCAGGACCCAAACAGGACTCACTAAATTCACTCAACCTACCGACTATGTGCAGAAATGAAAGAGCAAAGTATGGCTTTAAGTGCAGCTTTAAATCAAGACGTTTCACCCAACACACAATCTATTTTGCTAAATTATTCGTTGCCATTCGGAATTGCTCATAAATAGGCTTAAATGGTTGCGTCTGCCTATTTCCTAACGTGGAGTGAAATCTAATGTCGTCCTCATAAACCCAAATGCGGCTTACTTAATCCATAGATGCTTTCTTTCATGGATCAAATACGGGTGTAATCAACCTGGGCAAAGAGATAGGCTTTTTCGTATCTTTTCCACAGCCGCAGTTCTGGTGTCGATAAGACAATCAGCACTCAAAGTCATAAACTTTTCAGTGAAGTTTGTACCAAAATCACTTCATTTTAAAGAGAAAATTGCTTTGAAAATGCGGTGTCTAGGACAGAGGCAGGGCTGCAACTGATGCAAACAATGCAATGAGCCATTTCCGCATAAATACGACCGGGCCCCCACGGAGATAAGCTTCACGTCTTTTTCAAAGTTATTTTACACCTACATTGCCATGGAGGATCTCGAGGTGACACGTTTGGTTCAGAAAAGTTGGTTATCTAAGTTGACACACAATACTTTGCGTCGGCTAGATGAGTTGTGAGAGGACTTTAAGTCCATTAAGTATGAACTAATCGTCGATCACTTCCTGCGAGGTCTGCGCTTTAAAGCATGTACCAACTGAGTGTACAGCTATGTCATGTACATATACCTGAGCTTGGACAGAATTATGTAGTGAGTCGACCAACAACAAGGTGCTTCCTTGTGGGCAAGCTATGATTACAAATTGGTTCCATTTATCATCCGTAACTCATCTATGCCATGGCCGTTACAGATAACACAGAATGTTGCATTGTGGAAAGGATCCTCAAGGTCGATGAAAATGCCAAGCATATTCTCGACAAAAGCAAAATTCGTTTTTATTCCCATATTAGGAAGTTCTCACCACTCTTCTGCTAAGGATAATAGACCAAAGAGCCTTTTCACGTTTTCATAGAAATCATTTGAGAGAATTCTAGATCAAGGATGCATTTTTCATCCGAGGCTTAGCATCGAGGAATCATCCTAAAGAGTAAGCTCAGTTGCAAGCATACCATCGAAGAAGGAACCAAAAATAGGAACTAGGTTCATTCCACATTCCAGAAGCTTTAATAAACGTTGGTGACTGGATATTCATGTCCACAGTTAGACCCATTCCTACCTATGGTTTGCTGGTATGATGGATACTTGTGGCAAAGAGTAGTTATCCCAAAGCACTCACACGGCCTCCATAAGCTCGATCAGAATAAAAAAAAACTAGACGCACTGTAATTTGGGATATGCGTTCATAATACAGGAGTACAAACCTTCATAAGTAACGAAGTGTACTGACGACATCATTCCAAGAGTGGAGTTTTAATTGAGTTTCTCCACATTATTTTTCAACAGATATGACTGATTAACCTACACTGTCTCCAACATAGATAGCTCCAAAGTTATTGGAGTTATCTTCTGTAAAATGTCACGCTTAAAAGATTTCGAACGAAAGTGGTATTTAAGATGCATAGGGTGGACTTTTCATGGAACTCCATTCTCTATCTTTGGGGACAGTCAAGCTTTGGCAAATCAATACTCTATATAGAGTCCGTGAATCTCAGAGAGAGGATATTTGCACATAATCACAAATAAGTGAAAGAAAGTTACGCACATAATGACACAAGTATACCAAATGAAACCCTGAAACGCAAAATTGAATTTATAGCCATTGAACGATCCAACATAGCATGGGTCTCAGGGATTGACTGTGTCATGCTTCCTTTAGTCAAACCTAGACAGTGGGAGAACACATATGTACCCTCCTCGGGCTCAACAAAGAAGACATTTGACCGAGATGAGACACATCGACGACGACGAGAAAACTCGTAATCGCCTAAGGTCTGTGATGAAGATCAGAGAATGCGCTGTCTCACCTGCATTAGAGCTTTTCTTATAACGCAAGACCCTGGACTATCTAAGCTGATCAATCTCCCTCCCCTTGATACCAATATAATGGGCCTAATTGAACTGGAGTCCAGTCATCTTCTATTTAAAGAGAAGTGGTCTTCTACAGTAGTTTTGATGACCTTGCACTTCGGTTGTGTTATGGACATGCTGTCTGGTGCAATGACATCAGAACTTCAGGTTTCAGCCAGAACTTTAGCACTGATGGCTCCAAAACTGATTAAGGATGCGACGAGACGGTCTTTTTAGGGGTCATCATGGCAATAAAATATGGTGTTAACAATCGCTGAAGGTGGTTTAAATCCTCAGCGATAGCCAAGTTAAGCGTACAACCTTGCTGAAACGTCGTACGAGTTTTCAGCTAGTTCGGGTAGGGCTTCACTGAATGAAGGCTTTTGGTTAGGAAGTCTTATTTGGGTCCCATGTCAAAATGGAATCACAGGATGTGAACTTGTTATAAAGCAAATTTCTAGGGGAAAATATTCCAGAACGCAAACCTAGGTTAAGACTGTCCGCTTCCTCGGTTATGGCTTCTATAAACTGTAAGGTTTCATACGATCATAATTCTAAATTTCGTGACACATCAGGCTTTCGGTACGTTTCTCTTCGAGACGTCTATAAGACTCTAATACGTAAGCGGCTTTCCTGCTCAGTTGGGATTGAGCAGGTTTTTCTTGCCTTGTTAATTTTTAGCTGCAGCTCCCTGACGGTTAGGAGGTAAGTGATATTGATGATGCTTAGATCTTTGTTTCTATCTTACTATTCATTAATCTGAAAATATTTCTATTGATGAAACGTTCTTCATACACTTTCCTATCCAACTTGATGTAAAAGTCGCTGTTGTTGTTGAGCACTTGTCGGAACTTAATTTAATCAAATGTCCTTACGTATATAATGGGTTTTCGAATAAGGACTTGACAACTTTTTTTTAAAATAAAACGCAAACCAATTGAGATATTTCAAAAACTTTATTATCGGTTTGAAGTACAATCAAAACATTTATGAATGGAACTCGACATCGTTCATATGGCCACCGCGGGCAGGTTTGCAGCGGTCGATTCGTTGGACCCAATTTTCAACGACTCGGCCACACATTTCGGCCAAAAAGGCCGCTATTTCGCGTTCAATGTTGGCTCTGAGCTCTTCCAACGTCGTCGGCTTATTGGCATAAGCCCATGACTTAACGTAGTCCCATAGGAAACGATCAAGGGACGTTAAATCGCACGAACGAGGCGGCCAATCAACTGGCCCATTTCTTGAGATAACATGCTCACCATACTTACTCTTCAATAAATCGAACGTGTGTTGTGTGGCTTGTGGCACCATCCTATTTGAAACCATATGTCGTCCAAGTCCATATCATCCAATTCGGGCCAAAAATAATCGGTGATCATGGCGGGATAACGCTGACCATTCACTGTAACATGACGATCGTTATCGTCGACGAAAAAATATGGCCCAATAACGCCGCCGGCATGCAAACCGTACCAAACATTTATTTTTTGTGGATGATATGGTGATTCATGAAGCTCATGTGGATTTCCACCCGACCAATAACGCATATTTTGCTTATTGACGAACCCATTGAGCCAAAAATGAGTTTCGTCACTGAAGATGATTTTGCGATGAAATTTACCATCTTGGTGCATCTTCTCCAGAACCCAATCGGAGAACGTACGTCGCTTCAAATGGTCCATCGGCTTCAATTCTTGAGTCAGCTTGATCTTGATTGGGTGTAAACCAAGATCCTTACGCAAAATACGCCATAATGTGGTCTGAGCGATGCCCAATTCTTGAGAACGCCGTGGAATTGACTGATTTGGATGGTTTGCTACGGATGTCTGAACGGCAGCGATGTTTTCGACCAACTTCGATCAACCCGTTGTCTCACTGACACGGCAACATCACACAACGAATATGTAGACTCAATAAACTTGTAATTGCCTGTCTACTAGGGCGAGAATTACGACCGAAAATTGGAATTAACGCTCTTGAAGTTGCAGTCACCGACTCCGAATTTTTATAATTTGCAGACGTTGTTCGTTCGTGTACTTTACCATGGTGAAAATGTTGAGTTTACTGAATAAATTGACAGTGACAGTTTGATGATAAGTGAAAGAGTGCGTTCACAAATTAAATTCAAAGCTGTCAAGTCCCTATTGGAAAACCCGATACATACGAGTAGTAGACATGTGACTTGGGAAGACTTATCTAAACAATTGTGCAATACACTAGACTCTGCTGTAGTGCACTCAACTTTTGAGTGGTGTATAGTATGTTCGGAATCAAATTTTCCAGGCGCTGCGTTTTGAATTGGTTTTGCGTCATCACCATCATGGTCATCATGATAGAGTCGGTATTATGTGCTCAGAATTTGTATGGATTGCTGACCATGAGGCGTAGATTAATTTTCCCAGAAAACGCTTTGTATCCAAATTAACTGAAACCAAATGAGCCAGCTGTTTTATGTGGGCTAATTCAGAGGATACGCCTCTGTTGAACAGTTCCCATGGAATTGTGTTTGAATAGTAATTGATCGGGAATCTCTTGGACAATCCAGTTTCCTAATAACCAACATCTGTTTGTACTAACTTCCTCTTAGTTTTCGGTCCACCACATAATAAACGACACAAATGCAAAGTGAATAGAAAAATGTAAACTTTTCCAATTCCGGCCAATGATCAGAGTTTCAAAGTATGTAGTTTCGAAAATATGAGTGTTTCGCAAAAATGCTAAATATTCCCATCACCCACACAGCCTTCTCATATTTCCACTTAGTTATACCCAACATTCGCCTGGAGTCCACTAAAAATTCTACAACATGCCCCACACTGAATGGACACTGAAATTACCCCGATAATATAATTTAAATCAATTTCAGCAGCCAGCGGAGTCAACAGTTTTTTGCCCAAACATACGACTAGTCGTAAAACCCCTTAAAGCGTTAGATGCAATTACAATTTCAGCGATGCGTGAAATTCCCATGTTACCCCAGATTTCTCAGTCAATTCAACTTGTGGGTAATTATAATTTCGCGAGCACCTGCAGTTTAATTTGCTTGCAATTTGGTGTAAAAAACACCAGGCGCTCGCGGCGTCCAGCCATCACCACCGGTGCGGCGGTCCCAACAAAGTCGTTGTCTTTATTCCCCTGGGTGCATTGCATACGGGTATCCTTATGACCGGCATACACCAACCCAACCAGCAGGTGTAATTTGCAATAACCCTAATATCAATTTACGAGGAAAGTGTACATATTAGCAGTGTACTTGCACAAATTTTTACTCCTGCCGATAGTTACATAAATACAGTTTTGAAGCACGAGTATTAGTATTAGCTCATCCACCAGTGGGTCATTGGACAACAATTTGAAATTTCCCGCTCAACTTTCGTTTCCTGTTCAAACAACAGCAACAGCAACAGCAATAGGAAAACAACAATTAGCCCAAAAACCTATTGTAGGAAGGGGGAGGAAATTTAATTGTCAAATATTGATTTTATCTTATTTTCAATTAAACAGTAACCCTCTGGCTATCATCTGAGACCGACCGTTGCTGGGTGGTGGTTAGTGTAAGGATAAACAAAAAAGAAAACCTTTAACTGGCGTTAAGTACTTTTGTCGCGCGCTCCAAAGTCGTAAAAAGAAATTAATTAATTTATTTGCCTCCACGTGCCGAATCAATCTTCTCTAATCCCTTAGGAACGATCAAAGGAAATTCCTCTTCCTTTCTCGTCGGAGTGAAATAGATAAAATCCTTTTTTTCCGATTTAAATTGGATTCCAATTAAAGTGATACCCTTTTTGGTATTGGAATGGGATTGGTATTGAAGTATTGATTGCAAGTGTTCGAGAGCGAATTCGAGTATGTTATCAAAAGAAAGGGTTTTGTGACTTTGATGTTGGCTTACAGGCTAGATTTGAAACCTATAAACTTAATTAACGCAAAAACATGAAATTTACGAATGCCGGAACTGTTTGACATATATTTGAAGTGAAAGGAACTTAAGGGCTTCATATGACTCTTCATAGTAAAGTCTGATTGATAGATGTGACCATCATAAGCGCTTTTGTTTCCTTTGTTGGCCTCAAGCTACCTAATCAGTATCTATCAAGTTTTGCTACAAAAAGATAGAGCTGGGCCATACTTCTGAACAGTGCCTACCCTACTAGCCTCGCACTAGCATATAAGTTGTACTGACATCAACTCCAATGTTGAGATGAATGGGAGCAGAATATCGTCAAGAGCTGACCTCCTTACATCTTCATGCTCAAAAACTGCACTGCGACTACATCCTTTGCCTAAACTACAGCATGACTACCAACTTAGAAGATCCTGAACCTCAAAATCTGGTAAGCTGAGTTAACGGCTAATTAGACGCGCTGGGAGCTTTCGTAGACCTATAGCTGTTAAAGTCCAAATTCATTTTCCGGTGACAGGGCCTGCGTCTTGCCTGTAGCTTCGTCGCACTACCAGAAGGCTCCTGGGTTAACTTGTTTAGTCCATAAAAATTTAGCATCTGGGATGGTACCCAAATATTTAATTAGCCTTCAGGAACTACGTGAGCCATAACGTATCTGGGGCTTAAGTGAACATCTATCAATGTTGATTTAATTTCACGCGATGCCCATATATCCATTGGAGCAAGGATACACTTTGCCGTCGCTCTCTGTCTATTTATACATAAAGTGAAACCTCTAGGTGCACTCTTCTTGCGTTTAAGGTTTAAACCACAGCCAATGTGATACTCCTACAAGGGCAACTTGTTATATATAGCATCCTTCCATCCGTGGTGTCAATGTCTTTTTATTAGACAACGTCATCAATGGGCGAAGCTTTGATAATTAGGCAGGAGCCCATTAGATGGGTCAGGTCAGTCAACATCTTCCGTCTGGCAAAGTCAGCCAGCGACCTCAGAGGGTTGACAGGAAGCTTAATTCTGGTGCACCAACCCCTCATCGCATCCAGGAATGCCTGCGTTTTAGATCCGACCGAAGGTAAACATGAACAGACGGTTCAACTAATTGTCGGAACTATTGAGTGCATTGAACAGTAGGTCGACAAACGTGCACCATAGTAGAGGGGACAGGACGTCGCCTTGAGGCCATCACCTGCTTACTCCCGCCATCAGACATTGGTCACAGGCAGCATCTCTAATCAGTGTCCTGTTCACCAGCATTGCTTTGATCCACAAAACTAATGATTCGTCAACGACGAGTGCTCTACCCGAGTTACACATACCCACAAAAGTTGCGTTGTCGAAATCACCCTCAATGTCAAGAAAATGCCCAGAGTGTATTTTTGCGGCTTCAAGGCTGCTTACTAGATTTTGAAGGGCATTTTCCGCGTCGGTAAGCATATTGCATCAGAAAGGATGCATTCGCAAACAAGTTTTATGTATTTAGATCTCGACCATTCTTTCCATACTCTTCAATATGAAGTAAGTTAGACTTAAAGGTCTGAAAGTCTTAAAGAGCGTGTTGTCCTCTTTTCCGATTGTCGGTCTCACTGTTTCGTTGTTTATGCCAGTGCCAAGCTAGTATTCTCTTCAGAGTTGCCAGCAGCTCCTTAACTAGATGCGGTTCCACTTGGACAGGAGTTTTTAAAAAATGAGAACATCTAAATCGGTGAAAACAAATTTATATTGTTCAAAATAGTCCCATTTCGATTCAATACAGTGATTTCCATGGTCTAAGAGCATGTCGAATGGGTGTTTTTTTCAGGATGTCGCTACAAGCCTTCTGGATTGCTTTGTTATCCAGTGTCGATGGATGAGATGGCACATTATCATGCAACAAACGACAATTTCCTTGTGGGCGATATTTAGAGGAGTGCGACGAATACGATGCATCAAGGGCTGCAAGATAGAATTGTACATTAACTCTTTGGCCCGATGGTATGAACTCATCTGCACCCTCGGTATTTTATCACTTGGTTTCTAGAAAATATTGAAGATACATACTACGTTTCGTTACTAGTCACAATGTTGTAAAGGGGGTTCATATTCATTTTGGTCTATTCTCCGAATGTTGAAGTTTAAGCAATTTCTGGTGGTCAATCAACTTGAATCTGTCAAAGGAAGCAAGATCCCCCTTATCCTCATCCTTTACGACAACAGATGGGGTATCGCAGCCACGGTGTGTTGTGTTATTCAGCTTTCTAGCAGCTTTATTAATGTGAGCTTATTTTCAGATGATTCTGATTAGTCCCTTGGAAGTGAGCCTCAAACATGAGACGGAGAGTCACTGCTTTCAGCTCAGTATAGATAACATCAGATTTTTTAAATAATTTTTGAGAACTTTTACTACACCACTGATTCTACCGACACTTTTGATCCTTGTGCGAAATCTTTACAAGTGGTACTCATTGATATCGACTGGTGATGACTGCAGTCTTCCCCTAAATCTGTCTTAAATGACCTGTTCAGAAGTTTTTCTGTTATTTTCGAAGTCGCTGAAGATCTGCATTCCACAAGAAACTGCTGGTCCTGCGGATTGCTTTTGAGCTAGACCTGACAGTACAGTTCGAAACACTTGGTAAGGCTACCGTTCTGACTCTGAACATGCTAATGCAACTTTTCCTCTGTAAGGTTTATCGCCATATCGATGTCAATATCCCTACTTGTGATATTTCAATTTTGTTCATCAAACATCCCCCAAATAGGATGTACCTAGCTTTTGAAAGGTGATCGGTTTAGAAAAATCGAAAACGAATACACCATTTGATTGACGATAAAAATATAAAAACTCTGTAAGGGGTCCTCGTTCCCTTCAATGGCCCGTCGTAGTAAGCGAACTGCTTATGACCTTCTAATTTTTATCAGAGGAAAATTTGAATAAACTATCTTGGAACTTCTCCAAACGGGACTCAAATTTGTGTCTAACTGGTGCAAGAAGGTTAGCCTAAAAGTCTATCCCATAAAGAGCACAAGTTGCCTTTACTACAAGAAAAAAAACTGGATTGGGCAGATCGGACATTTTTTGGTGAAACCGTAAAGTTCCCAAGTGAATTGAAATTACTAGGGGTTACCCTGGATCAAAAACCCGTTTGGGAAAACCATAGGAAAAGCTTTGGACCAGTAAATCTCTACTGGGTAAAAACTGATGGCTTGACCCAAAAATTACGCTGTGGGTGTACACAGTAATTGCTGAACCCATAGCCACTAACGCATCTCTACTAAATCTGCGAAAACTTTTCACAGGCTGGACTTAATAAACTCCAAGGACTTACTTTAGTAAGGACTTACCGCAATATTAGAGGTCCTATTGAACCTCCAACCTCTTCATCTTCATATACATAAGAAAGCAAAGATGCACTGGTGGGCTTCACCGACCGATCCAAAACAGACGAAGCAGATGGAGCAGACCATATACAGAGAAACTATTAATACCTCCCTATTCGTAATAGCACCTGTGTATTTCAAGCTGAGATACACGCAATAGAACTCAAAGAGATCTGCAACCAACAAGAACATTTGGATTCTCTCTGACAGCAAGTGAATTGTTCAGAAAAGGTTCGGCATCAGTATTCGTCTTGCCCCGACTATTTTAAGGGTTATCAATAAGCCTTCCATCAAAAGAACAAAACAACTCCCTTAACAGCAGTAGTAACCTCTTTAGTAGAGAATATCTACGTCTTCTAGAAATATCATACCTTGAGGCTAAACTATCGCTGCCAGCTCACCAAAAGATATCGAGAAGTTTATTAAAATTGCAGGCATCATGGATGACCTCTGGTTAGACTTGCATAAAGCCGATATTACATTTCCACAGAACTACTTCATCAAATTGAATTCCCTTGTAAACAAATATAACATCAAAAAGGACATCAAGAGGCAATAGAATAACACTCACACCTGCTAAAAAAAAAAGAAGCAAGGAGCCATCTATAACGAGTGGATGCATTGGTGGCGCTGGTTTTATTAGCTCATAAAAGGGATCACAGGTGTAAGTGAAGTCGTAATAAAAGTGCTTTCGTTTTATAAAGCAATTTGTTGTAGAAAATCCAATAAATGATTCGTAGTTATATGGACGTGTTATATGCGATGTTCCTGCAAATTGCATCTATATCTTTCTCATTTCATCCTTCCCTAGATGGGAGTCAAAGAAATTCGATTAGGTTCCGGGAGATATAATTTTTTTTGTAAAGAACAAAGCACTTCAAGTGAAAACCAACATAAAATTTGGCAGTCTTGTGCCAAGTACGTATTACGAAGGTTATCAAGCAGCTCTTCTGACACTTTAAAGAGTTACGTTTGCAAAGCAAGAGAAAAATATTATAATAATGTTCTCCTTGACTTATCTTAATTGTTGGAATCAAAGACAACAGAGTCAAACGTATGTACCATAGATTTCTAGTGGTATCATTGGACAAGAACAATTAGAGGGGCCGCTTCGATGAACTGAGTTTTTACTCGCTTCAACACAGACACCCCTGGAAGACGAATACAGACAAGCGAATCTTTAAAAAACCGATGATGCACAGACTGACCCTGCAAAAAGCAAAAAGCTCTTTAGAAGATAGAAGAGGATGGCTCGAAGTGCTTAACCCAGGCATCCCAGAGGTGCCACCGAAAGAAAAATAGTCGGAAATCTTCAAAAAAATAAAACGAACAACGACAGCTCACCATCAGGCAGAATGAACCATTCAACCTGGCCGGGGACAGACGATATTTGCATCCATCCGACAAACCTGCTGGTACCTGCATCAGTAACAGCTGATCTGGATCGATGAAACTATGCTCGACGAACAGAACCTCAACAGCATGGTTTGTTCGGAAGTCCACTGAACTGCGCCAACTAGTTCTACTGAGTGAATGCCCTAGGTCCTCCGTCAACAGCATGATCAACACCTTTCAGACTGATTTCAGGCCTGGGAAAAAAACTCGGCCGATCTTTGAAAAGCAGAAGAATTCCAAATTGAAACACAGCACTTTAACAGATTTCAAAGCCGCTCGAGTCTGTAGAGACAAACTACACAAAACCATATCTGGTTTTGGCATACCCGCCATGCTAATTCAACTGTATAGTCGTTTGGTCGCGGCCTGTGATGCCAAGAGACCTTCAATTGTCAATAAAGGACTTAAACAAGACAATGCGTTGTAATGTGAATTTTAGAACCTGATCTACCTCGGCAATGCGAATAACTTTGTAAATGCGGCTTCTTTGACTAGTGGAGCCTTCCGTCAGGTACGAGTAACTGAAAAGACATAATGTACTCGTAATATACTGATCATTCAATTCATGCTTGACGGCGCAAAAGCTCGGATACTGGCATAAGCGATCGCTTCTAGAAAAAGCTTTCAGAAAAGGTGAATGGAGGAGAAGTTTACAGCCATTTTCGTCCGATAAGCTCGAACTAGCTGATTTAGAGGACAGGGCCATCTTGAGCGCATAAACACCAGCATCCTAATCCAACGAAGTAGGTGGGGCACAAAATTGTTTATATGGTTACCTTAATCATCTTTGTGTGCGCAAGTTAAGAAAGCTGTCGAAAGACCACGCTAGATTGAGAGGCATGCTAGTTCAGGCTCTCATATTTCATGTACTGTAGCGCTATATACATAAAAATAGCAGTGCCCACGTGACGAATAATCGGGAAATCGCTGAATATCGTAGAACTCGGATTGGGACTGTCGTTCAACAAATAAGTTCGTGGCGTATCAGGCTAACTGCATGGCCACGTACGACCAGAAACATGATACTGGCCTTCGCTAGCATATGGTTTTAAAAACCCCATACAAAAGATATGATGAACTAGCAACTCGAACTGGGTAAATATGGATTCACTGCTGGCGACTGTTGCAGACGCTTAAAAGGAACAAGACCTTCGGATTTTTAAGTGGAGTTTTTGGGCCTTTAACAGGTCTCTTGCAGAAGAGCAATTAGTCGTTGAATGCTATCTTGCAGGCAACACCATCATCCAGGAAGTGTGATAAGATTGACCGGACATTAGGAGTATGAAAAACTATGATACATACTAAGAAGATTTTTATTACTTACTTACTTTAGGTGGCGCTACAGTCCGGGGTGGACCTGGGCCTCAGTCAACAAGCTTCTCCAGCCAGCTCGATCCCTGGCTAGCTGCCTCCAGTTTCGCACGCTAAGTTGGCTGAGGTCCTCTTCCACTTGCGTGCGCCACCTGAGTCTTGGCCTTCCTCTACTGCGCTGCCCCTCTGGGGCGGATTCGAAGACTTTTCGGACCGGAGCATTGGTGTCCATACGCTCTACATGACCCAGCCATCTCAGTCTTTGGATCTTCACTCTTCTGGCTAGGTCCATGTCGCTGTACAGTCCGTACAGTTCGTCGTTGTATTTCCTCCTCCACTCACCGTCAATGCAGACGGGACCGAAGATCGCCCGAAGAATTTTCCCCTCGAAGCAACCAAGAACACCCTCATCCATTTTTGATAATGTCCATGCCTCTGCGCCATAGAGCAGGACTGGGATTATTTAGGTCTTATAAAGGGTGACTTTTGTTGCCCGAGAGAGGGCTTTGCTACTCAATTGCCTTCTTAACCCAAAGAAACAGCGGTTGGCAAGAGTTATTCTTCGTTTGATCTCAGCGCTGGTGTCGTTGTCTATATTTATAGCAGAGCCTAGGTAGACAAAGTCCTTAACTACCTCAAAGTTATATCTGTCGAGGGTGAAGTACTGTCTGAGACGTCGGCGTTGGTTGTGCTTTTTGCGTGACAGTATATACTTGGTCTTGCTCTCATTGACCGCTAAACTCATTTTCGCCGCTTCCGTCTCAATACTCGCGAAAGCACCACTGACATCACGCTGCTTTCTCCCGATTATGTCAATATCGTCGGCGTATGCGAGTAGTTGGACGGACTTTTGAAAGATAGTGCCTCTTGTGTTTGCTCGTGAGTTTTGCACTATTCTTTCAAGTGAGATGTTGAAAAAATCGCATGACAGCCTATCGCCTTGTCTAAATCCTTTTTTGACACCAAAGGATCGGTAAGGTGCTTACCGACATTGATGGAGCAGCGTGCATTCTCCATCGTCATCCTGCACAGACGGACGAGTTTGGCAGCGATGCCAAAACTAGACATTGCTTTGTATAACTCGTGTCTATAGATGCTGTCATATGCGCCCTTATAATCGATGAATAGGTGGTGTGTATCGATCTGATGCTTATGGGTCTTCTCCAAGATCTACCGTAGTGTGCATATTTGGTCGATGGTGGCCTTTCCTGGCCTGAACCCACACTGATATGGAACGGCTTCAGGCGTTCACACAATACGGCGGATAAGATCTTAAATGCGATGTTAAGGAGACTGGTGCCTCTGTAGTTGGCGCAGTTCAGAGGGTCTCCTTTCTTAAGGATTGGACAAACAATGCTGAGGTTCCATTCATCGGGCATACTTTTGTCCGACCATATTTTACAGATGAGTTGGTGTATGCTCCTTACCAGATCATCGCCTGCCGCTTTGAAGAGCTCGGCAGTCAGGCCATCCGCTCCAGCAGCTTTCTTGAACTTAAGCTTCGATATGGCTATCTTCACTTCATCCAGGTCGGGTGGACGGAATTGTTGGTCATCATCGTCCAGGTTGAAAGGTTGATTCTGCCTGACAGCGGTATTTGGTCCGTCATCGCCGCTATACAGTCTGCAGAAATGATCTTTCCAAATCCTCAGCATCGACTGCGATTCTACTACGATGTTCCCTTGTTCATCTCTACAGGCTTCGGTTCGGGGTTTGTTTCCGCGGCATGTTATTTTTACCTTTTGGTAAAACTTCCGAACCTCATTCCTGGAGTAGCATCTCTCAATTTCCTCGATCGCGCGCTTCTCATGCTCTTTCTTCTTCCTCCTGAGAAGCCGATGCTCGTCTCTCCTTTTTCGCTCATAGAGCTCATGAGCAGCTCTGGTCTTTCTAAGCAGCGCCGCGTTATATGGATCTTGCTTAGCTACATGTGCTTGCCGGCATTCATCATCGAACCAGGGGTTTCGTTGTGGTGGACGAGTGAAAGCCAGCACATCAGAAGCGGCATCTCTGATGGCGTTTTGGCAGTGTTTCCCATGGTCTTCGATGCTTGATGCTGGCGGCATTGGACCTCTTAAGAGATTAAGAGACACTCGATCGGAAAAGGAGTTGGCGATATCTTGCGATTGTAGCCGTCTGACGTCGAATTTTCTCACAGCATTAGTTTGTCTTGGCTTAGTTTGGGATATCCGCAACCGTACCTTGGCTACAACAAGGTAATGGTCCGAGTCGATGTTGGCTCCTCGGAACGTACTGACATCCATAATGCTGGAGGAGTGTCTTGCGTCGATCGCAATGTGATCAATCTGGTTGACTGCTGATTGATCAGGAGTTCTCCAAGTCCCCTTGTGTATGTCGAGATGTGAGAACCGCGTGCTAGGTACGACAAGGTTTCGCCCCGCCGCAAAGTCGATTAGCCTGAATCCGTTATCGGAGGTGGTATTGTGCAGGCTATATTTTCCGAGTGTTCCACCAAAGATACCCTCTCTTCCTAGCTTTGCATTAATATCACCGAGGACAATTTTAATGTCATAGCTATGGCATTGCTCGTAGGTCTTGTTAAGGAGCTCGTAGAATGCATCCTTAGTGTCGTCATCTTTCTCCTCTGTAGGGGCATGCGCGCATATGAAGCTTATGTTGACGAATTTATCCTTCATGCGGATTGCTACGAGGTGCTCGCTCACATGCCGGAAGCTGAGGACTTCTTGTCTTAGGCTGCCTCCGACAACAAATTCGCATCCAAATAAGCGCTGCTTTTGCCTTCGATAACAATTGCCGTAGTAGATGTCGCAGTTTTTCATCTTCTTTTTGTCCGGCCCATCCCATCGCATTTCTTGAGGGGCGGTTATGTCTGCTTTCCAGCAGTCTAGGGACTCCGCTGGTTGCTCGGCTGCACGTGGTCTATTGAGGGATCTAACATTCCACGTGCATATCCGAATCTCATTGTCCTTAAGTCGTTTGCGTGGGTTGTCAACAGTAGATCCGTCCATATCCGAGGCTTGTTAATGCTTCGTAACTTATGCTTTTTTAAATGGCCGGGCAGTCACCTTGGCGGCACAACCCCCAACCTGGAGGACCAATTCCATTTTTTAATGCCCCTAGGACGAGGAGTCGGTTACACCGAAGCCAGTAACCCGTTCCGGGATGTGAGCGCTGCCGTTGGCCCATATAGGGCTCGTCCGCCATCTTCTCTTTTCCAAGACCCTGACCTGGAAATCCTATCCGGCCTGAGCTCCAAATATGCCGGAGTAGCCCGGATAAGGTCTTGTTTTGTTTTTCCGACACTAGTCCTGGTTAATGGCGCAGGAAACTCGCCATTTGCCCCCTTCACTTCTCAACCTCTAATGAGATTCCCAGATGGCGCCACGGGGAGGCGTGAAGTAGGACTTATTAGCAGAGCTGCAAGTCGTTCGGCTGCAGAGGCTCATTCTCGTCATTTAAGGAACCAGCACCTGTCGGAAGATGCTACTTCTACGAGGCCTTATACTAATCGTTGCCAACCATTTTCTATAGGGAAGAAAAAACAGCGCCTTTTTGTATGCTGATTTACTCGTACCAGATGATGCTGGTTTGCTAATATAAGTCCTTTAAGCGCCCATATCCAACGGAAGACCAAGCACGACGCACGATACCAAAGCATGGTTCTACGATCACATCAACAATACACATGAGCAATGTCCAAAGTATAACATTAATGTCGTAACGACAGGATTGGAAGAGAGGATATTTTGGCAGGATCATTGGGAAGCATAACCTACATGACACCATGTCTGACTTAATCGGGACTTGTATTATGTATTTGTTAACACGGAAGCTGCCAAAATGGGTTCAGAGCTAAAAAAGGCAAGAAAGGATACACAACATCCACAAATTGGAAGGAACATCACGGTCTGCAGCTATTATTTCGACGCAGTAAGTGACTTTGTCTACCTTGGCTCTGCTATTCATTCCGAAAACAACACCTCAGGAGAAATAAAACGAAAAATCAATCCGCCGTTTCTTTGGACTTCGAAGGAAAGTGAGAAGCAAGGTCGTATCCTGCGACGACTGTATGTAAGACCTTGATCATCTCAGTCCTGCCTTATGGCGCAGAAGCATGAATTCCTTCGAAAATGGATGAAAAAATTATTAATCGTTTCGAAGCTTTGTAGCAGGAGGCTCATCAGAAAACTGCAAGTTTCGCCCGAAAAATCCTCGACTCTCTTCCTTTTTTCGTAGCCGTTGGCCTTCTGGGTTTTGTGGGATCCTTCGAATAAAGTTTTCTCGATCTAGAGATGGCAGATAGACAGTAGGTACCCCAAGGGAAGTGCCAAAAGGAAGACCTTTAGATTTTTTGAGCGATGGGGCGTAAACCAGAATTCTTGATAGCTTTGTCACTGTACAAGACTCTGTCGTCGAGCGAGATTAGCAAAGGGCTTTGCGGTTTGTTGCTTTTGCCGACTTCCGACATCGAACTTCCTCACAATATTTCCCCTTTTAGACGTGTTAGACATTTTTCTGTTCGTACTCGTACTTTGGGCACAAAAATATAGTGGTCCGAGTTAATGTTGTCCTCTCAGAACGTTCAGACATGCAGAATACAGAAGGCGCACCTGGAGAGATACGGGAACTTCATGCTTTCTATGATGATATCTTGGCTCAAACCGAAGATGGCTTTGCATTTCAATCGCCTAGTTTCAGGAATGTGAATATGCACCGAATACTGATCAATGCTTGAGAATAAGAGGACATGATTATTATATTATCAGTTGGAAAGTTATGCATACATCCTTACTAAAGTGACACTGAAGGAAATAATCGTATGTCTTTTGCAGCATTAAGCACTTAATGTTCTTTGGAATATAAAAGGAACACTACGAACCGCATGTCTAAACAGCTCTTAGTGTCCGACCAATATTCCCCTGTTTTGCTTTAAATTAATTTTTATCAAATGTTTCTTTGTAGTTATGACATCAGAAACAAAAAAACACATGTCATGAGCATAAGATGGGAAGTTAACCACGATAAGAAGATAGATAAACAACATCATATATCATACAACAGAATCACCTTAGCTTAGCAGATAACAGTACACGCTTAGGGATACTCCTATGACTTACATTTTCGTGGAAAATACTCCCGAGAAGGTCAGCTTATGTTTTTAAATCTTTTTTTTATCATAAAAAGACAATACAGATATAGAGATACATATTAAAGAGAAAAGTATCTATTTCAACGGAACCTTGAAGGCGCTATCACTTATCTTCCCAGTTCAAAGATGTTTTTGTTTAAGAAAAAGTCCTGTATCACTTATCACCCTTATCGAGTAGATGGAATGAGGATGGCGTTTTCTTACGATAGTAAATGAATTAAAGTTGTTAATACTTTTGGAAAATCCCCATTAAAGTCCTGCCAGTCATTCCCTTGATGTCAATGTCCAGAATATTCGACAAAGAGCAGATGCATGATGGCCAAATCAGTCTTTCTTATCATATTGCCCACAAATAATCTTCTTTATTCGCATTGGTATCTAAGAGAATGGTCCCTTTTAAAGATTAATAGATGTAGACGGACATTCTTCACACATTCTCAGAAGTTAAATTACCGTAGAGAATGGTCCTTCGTCAAGTAAGCAAGCAAGCAAGCAAGCAAGCAAGCAATGTTTTCCTGTTTTTCTGGAAGGCAGGCAAGACAATAAACATTTCATTCACACAATGAAATGTACGAAAGTAATTCCCATGTGCTCTTGGCCAATAAAAGATTCACGTTCTGATACGAATATGTGTGTTCTGGATGCCGTGTTATTCTGCTTTCTATTGTGTACCTTTAAGTTTGTTTGTCCTGTAAGGAATGAAATAGCTTATAAAATGGAATATGTCGTAGGTACATAGATACATATTTAAAGAGCATGTAGGCCATCGTATTTACTACAAGGTATACCAATAAAGATGCCGAGAAATGAAGCGAATTTTAAAGGAGAATACGAGTACATTTTTCCCAAAAATAACTATGATCTCAGATTGGAACACTAAAATTGTGCGAATACCGTTGGCATAAGTTCTAAATATATTTCCTCGTTTCCAGGGAGACTGAAACAAATCTGTGGGGTTCTTGAATACGTAATTGCGTTATCATGACAACCGGTGGCAAGAGAGTTCAAGATACGAATAGTTTCAGGTTGATCAGGTAAATCAGTATGTACTCGAAGCTTGGTCAAAACGATGGAAATATCCAAACATCTTAGGTTAGTTAAAAGAGCGAGATGTACGGCATAGGAAAGAATCACAATATTTAAAGGTTCGTCCGGAAGTGAGCTTGAAGGTCTACTGTTGAGCATTCATAGCGAGAAGTTTGGAAGAACCGGAACGCTACTGGCAATTTCGTTGGAGCACTGATGGTAAAAGCAGCGATAGAACGAGGTGATGTAGGGGACATTTTGTCAGTGGTCGAAACCGTCCTTTGACCGTGTAATATTGAAGTCATCTATAAGCTTTATCGCAAGGTTTTAAATCTCATCTAGCAAAAGCAAAAAAATTCTTAGGACACCTGACCAGATGTGTGTATTGTACTCAACAAGTTTAGGGCGGATGAATGCCTTCTTTATTAAAGCCGAATCAGAGGATTGAAATACATGTTACATCCTTTCAGAAAATCTGAACATTCCGTAGCATTTTTGGCGACATCGACTATGTGGTCATTCCAACAAAGAGTGTTATTGACACGCATACCGAGAGTGGAAAGTTTTTCGATTTCGACGAAGCAAGATATTCTAGTTTAGAGGCGGTTTCCTAACCATAAAAAGAAGAAGAAGGCTGATTGGACAAATGATGTTTTCAACTGTTCGAAAAGAGCGCTGAACGGCTGGACGGAGGGTTGGTTAAAAAACTTACGCAATGGTTTTGTCTGCGTGGAAAAAACCTCTTTAGACGAAGGGAAGATATACCATCTGGACCTGTCAATTTGTGCGAATTTCCAAAGTGGATTCGTCCGAGCCGCTGATGTGATAGGCTTCACTCACACCATCAATGAAACCTCTGGTTTGCTGAAAGTACTGGCAAGTGGCTAACCAGGATGCATACAAAGCGGCGCGGAGGAGAACAGACGAACTCCTCCTAGCAGGAAAAAGAATGAGCGCTTCTCATAAGCGCGCGGTCGAGGAAATCTAGACATGCTACTATAGGAATGAGATTCGGAAGTTATTGCAAAAGGTACGGACACAAACCCCGAACCGAAGCCTGAAGAGACGAACAAAGGAACAGAGTCGCAGTCGATGCTGCGAGCAAACTACATAGGCATCAGTCTTCTTAACATCGCATACAAGATCCTATCTGCCGTATTGTGTTAACGCCTAAAGCCGTTCGCCAACAACCTGATTGGACCATAGATGTGGCTTCAGTACAGGAAAGGCCACCATCGACCAGATATTCACACTACGGCAAATCTTGAAGAAAACCCATGATCTCCAGATCGATACACGCCACCGATTCGGTTATATTAAGGCCGCGTACGAGAGCATCTATAGAGACGAGTTGTACAGCAGCCTGATGTTAGTGGCGTTTTTGAGAGTATTGAGATTGGAGCGGCGATAATGGGCTTAGTGGTCAGCGAGGGCAAGCCCAAATGTATGCTGTCAAGCAATAGGACACTTAACACCGACGTCTTGGACAGAACGTCAGCTTCAACAGTTAGAAATTTGAGGTAGTTCTGGACTTTGTTTACCTAGGCTCCGCTTTAAATTCAGACAACGACACGACACTATCTTGAGATCAAGAGAAGAATAACTCTTGCTAATCGCTATTTTTTTAGGCTTAGAAAGCAATTGAGTAGCAGAGCGCTCTCTCGAATAACAGAAGTTACCTTAATAATCCCAGTCCTGCTCTATGGCGCGACAATGACTTAGCCAGAAGAACGAAGGTCCAACGACTGAGATAACTGGGTCATATAGAGCAGATCGACAAAAAGGCTGCGATCCGAGACGCATAATTCACCCCGATGTCCGTGAAATAGAGGAAGGCCGAGACTCAGGTAGCGTATAGTAGAGGAACGGAACCTCATCCAACTAAGCATGCCAAACTGGAGGCAGCTAGCGAAGAATCGAGTTGGTTAGAGACGTTTTTTACTGATTCTCAAGTCCAATCCGGACTGTAGGGCCATCTTAAGTAAAGCAAGTAACCTTGTCAGCAACTTTTAAGGTCTAGTCGAACCAGGCTCTGTCTTTTGGTCTGGCACTCTTAATCTGATAAGGGATATAGAATCCTATTTGAAGAGAATATTGACTGTGATCATATCAGCAGGGCATCCATGTCGGTATTGAGGAAACATGACGAAAAGTTACTTACTTTACTTCACTTAAAGTGGCGCTACAGATTGGGGTGGACTTGGGCCTCAGTCAACAAGCTTCTCCATCCAGCTCGATCCCTGGCTAGCTGCCTCCAGTTTCGCACGCTAAGTTGGCTGAGGTTTCCTTCCACTTGCCATATGAGTCTTGGCCTTCCTCTACTACGCTGTCCCTCGGGAGCGGATTCGAAGACTTGCGTTGGTGTCCATATGCTCTACATGACCCAGCCATCTCAGTCTTTGGATCTTCACTCTTCTGGCTAGGTCCATGTGACTGTACAGTCCGTACAGTTCGTCGATGTATCTCCTCCTCCACTCACCGTCAATGCAGACGGGACCGAAGATCGCCCGAAGAATTTTTCTCTCGAAGCAACCAAGAACACCCTCATCCATTTTTGATAATGTTCATGCCTCTGCGTCATAGAGCAGGACCGGGATTATTAGGGTCTTATAAAGGGTGACTTTTGGTTGTCTGAGAGAGGGCTTTGCTGCTCAATTGCCTTCTTAGCCCAAAGAAACTGCGGTCGGCAAGAGTTATTCTTCGTTTGATCTCAGCGCTGGTGTCGTTGTCTATATTTATAGCAGAGCCTAGGTAGACAAAGTCCTTAACTACCTCAAAGTTATATCTGTCGAGGGTGAAGTACTGTCTGAGACGTCGGCGTTGGTTGTGCTTTTTGCGTAACAGTATATACTTGGTCTTGCCCTCATTGACCGCTAAACTCATTTTCGCCGCTTCCGTCTCAATACTCGCGAAAGCACCACTGACATCACGCTGCTTTTTCCCGATTTTGTCAATATCATCGGCGCATGCTATTAATTGGACGGACTTTAGAAAGATAGTGCCTCTTGTGTTTGCTCGTGAGTTTTGCACTATTCTTTGGCATGACAGCATATCACCTAAATCCTTTTTTGACACCAAAGGTCTCGGTGAGGTGCTTACCGACATTGATGGAGCAGCGTGCATTCTCCATCGTCATCCTGCACAGACGGACGAGTTTGGCAGGGATGCCAAAACTAGACATTGCTCTGTATAACTCGTCTCTATAGATGCTGTCATACGCGGTCTTAAAATCGATGAATAGGTGGTGGGTATCGATCTGAAGCTCATGGGTCTTCTCCAAGATCTGCCGTAGTGTGAATATCTGGTCGATGGTGGACTTTCCTGGCCTGAAGCCACACTGATATGGACCTATCAGGTTGTTGACGAACGGCTTCAGGCGTTCACACAATATGGCGGATAAGATCTTATATGCGATGTTAAGGAGACTGATGCCTCTGTTGTTGGCTCAGTTCAGGGGGTCTCTTTTCTTGAGTATCGGCAAAAGAATGCTGAGGTTTCATTCGTCGGGCATACTTTCGCCCAACCCGTTTTAAGAGATGAATTGGTGTATGCTCCTTACCAAGTCATCGCCTGCTGCTTTGAAGAGCTCGGCAGTCAGGCCATCCACTCCAGTAGCTTTGTTGGACTCAAGCTTCTATAAAGCTATCTTCACTTCATCCAGGTTGGGTGGACGGAGTTGTTGGTCATCATCGTCCAGGTTGAAAGGTTAATTCTACCTGACAGAGGTGTTTGGTTCGACATCGCCGATATACAGTCTGCAGAAATGGTGTGTTCAAATCCTCAGCATCGACTGCGATTCTACTACGATGTTCCCTTGTTCATCTCTAACGAAAGTTAGAACACCTAAAAAGCCGTTAAGTCCGCTCCAGTTGTCCTTCTTGTGTCTTAAGGAATTATTACTCTTACCCTGTAGTTGGTGTGGATACGTGAAATTACCTTATATGACATGGTGACTTGAGATAATAGTACTTCAACGCTGTATTTACTAGGTTAAGCAGTTACGAGTAAGATCAAGCTAAATGTGTTGGGAATATAACTATCAGCCTCTGATGTTCGCTGGGTCAAGTTGTTTTCCACGACGAAAAGCTTAACAGAACAACGATGCCACCCAGAATTGTATTGGTTTAATGCATCTACAGGCAGATGGACGTTTTCGAAGATTCAATGGATACCGTAAACAGTTCCTTACACAGTTCCTATCTATTCACAGTGGCCATCGGAAATATCAACATCGCTTCGGGCACTATAGCTTACCTTTTTGTCCAGACTGGTCATATTAGGAGGACGACTATTCTATTGCATGCTCTTGCTGGAATATACCAAGCCCACGGACAATAATTGACCAAATGTTGTGGTTAGAAGATGTAGATGTGCACATTTATAACAAACGTGCAAAACGAGCTTTGCAAGATCTAGAGAATAAGACGAGCAGATATTAGCCTACAGAATCCAGGAATTGAGCAATTAGACTAGTAAGCCCGTGTTACTGATGTTTTGTAAGCGCAACCAAAAAAACTTCTTCATGGCCTCACTACAACGTTGGAAAGTTGAAACTAGAGCTCGCGCCCACTTTTCTTGTATCTTTCGTGATATTTTGTTGTTCTATGGAGCGCAATACGTCAGATGCGGCTACACTTTTAGCCTAATGGAGACATCGCTACAAGTCTTATGCGTTAAATCGATGAATTTTATCTTGAATAGCTTGAATACGTTAAACAAATTGCCAGCAGTTTTTCCTGGTACTGTTGTTTTAGTGAAAACCTAAGCCATTAACTGGAATCGGACATCTAGCTGGCATTTCCGGCGACATGGTAAAAGGATAAAATTGGGTAAGCTGCCCTATTTCCAAAAACACCCCTAAAAGACAGACGAAGGCCCTTGCATTGCATTTAAGTCAAAACTGCTGTACTTTTCAGGCAAGTTCCTTCAACATATATTCCTACCGCAATAAGGTGCTGTCATATCTACAACATAAACACATACTCGAGCTCAAAATCAGCATTGTGACAAAATCATCTACAACAGCTTCTTAACACCAAAGACGTTACATTCGTTTCGTAATCACTAGAACGCTAGACAATGCGTCAAATACCCAAAAGGCAAGCTGCTTATTGTAAATTTAAATTTCAGCTCACAATTCCATTGCAGTGCAAATACTTGATCGTCCTTTTGTGAGCGACCCCATCCCTCGAAAAAGCAAAACACGGGAAAAGGAAGGACACTCCTACCCTGTGAGGAATACGGAAGGCACACCCCACATCCTCAGGGCGGTAGATACATTTTCATAAAACCCAAAATGTTTGTATTCAAACCGTATCGCCATTCGACAAATATACCGGTATGTATGCCGGGTATGCCAGGGTTTGGAGACAAAAAGTGGCGCATTCTCCCGCGACATCGTTTCTTGTGAAAGGTAATTCACTGCATTGTGTCTGCAGGTGGTGTTAGCTATTGCCATTGGTGTTGGGTGCTATGTACTTGGCGCTTTGTGCTGTTACCCAAATGCTACTCGTATCCTGTTCGCTGTTCGAAATGAGAGACTAAATTGAATTTCAGGAAACACGTTACGAGGTATTGTCAAAGGAATCGGAAGAGAATTAACGAAAGAAAACATTTTTCCATGAAAGTGAATACATTATCAGTTTTGGGACAAGTGCTTGTTGGAGCGATATGCTAATGCAGACGTGTCATGGAAATGGGTTGCTCCTCACTGCTGAAAGAGGGTGTCAAACTTATGGTTATTTTTTTCTAGCTCTTTGAAGGTGGTCTGACGACGAGAACAGGCTAGGAAGCCTGATTTTGACTTGTTTAGTTTCGCCCGAAAAGTGGCATTAAACCAGCACGTGTCCCAATACATATTTGAAATTGGTAAAACCTTGAGTGAGTAAAAGTTTGGGTGTGTGTTTTATGGGAAAATTATGAAGTGTTTTGGAGAACAAAATCGTGAAGATATACTCGTAAGTTGCTGAATAAATTGTTGACAAAATTTTCCTGACCAACCACTTCATTGAAACTGTTTTTTTAGTTTTCCGAGAGACTCTTATCCCCACGTAGCCAGGTCTGAGAGCATAGTACGAGTACACGTGACTAAACGTAAAGTACCCAATTCCTGCGATACCTCATTGGGGATGCCACTAACAAAGGCTCACATAGAGGCTCTATCGTTCGAAAAACCTCGCAAGAATCTGTAAAAAGTGTTTAAATCTAAAATGTTGCTTGTTCCGTGCGGATGTTAAATATATGGGTCTCATATTACCATCGAAAGGAGTTAAGACGGCGGATCCTGTAAAAATTGAAGCTGTGAAAACGTGTCCTGCCACCAAAGATAAACACCAACTGAGGAGCTTCTTGGAACTTGGCACTTGGCAGAAGATTCGTAAAGGATTTTGCTGGTATTACAAAGAGCCTCCACCACAGCCCACAGTTCAGGTGGTCTGGATCGTGTGAAGAGCATTTAAAGAACTTAAGCGGCAGCTGTGCAGCGCACCCTTTTTGGGTTACCCTGCACCCTGAAGAATATTTATCGTAGATGCAGATGCAAGCAACGTTAGATTCTGAGTTGTTGGCTTTAATTCGGGCAACGAAGAATGATTACTAAAATCTATGAAATTTGAAGGCCGTGTTGAAAAGTTGATTGAGCATTGCAGGACTTCGACTTTAGGGTGCAACACCGCCGTGAAAAACTCCATTTAAATACTGATGCTCTCTTCCGTCGAACCTGCGGAGTCAAATGTGAACCGTAAAGTAGTAAAAGGACAGGCCACTGTCCAAATTTTCAGGAATGAGCCAATAGAGGGTTGGAGTACAGATGAAATCCGTTCCTCCGAACAGGCAACCATTGAAATCGAACCAATACTGGCCTGAATGGAACAAGGGGAAATACCAAGCTGGCAGGAAATATAGGACCAGAGTCAAACACTGTTAGGCAGGCACAGTGGGACCCGTTGTGTATGCCAGACGGAATAAATTCTCGTATGCAGCTAATCGTACCACGGCTCAGAATCAGTAAAGTGCTCGATGAGATAATAGAAGAAACCTTAGGAGGTTAAAATTGGTAGAGAGAACGTAAAGGAACGTTTCTGTTCTGAGCCGTCCATAGCTCAATAAAACTCGCACCATTTAGGATCCTATAAGGTTCAATGGTTCGGCTGTAAAGTGATATTAAATTAGGATCCCTACCTTCGGAGCCGGTGGAGAATTTGCCCGTCGGGGCTCGTAAATTACACGCAACCATCGAGAAAATATGGAACTAGCGGCCCACCGGTCACTTCTTCTTCATCAGGAAGGCGGGAGAGGAATCCTAAAAAAGGAATCACTATATGACCTGTTATAAAGAATGAAGACGACGTTGATTTTGATGTCCTATTTGAGGCGGACAATGTTGGAAATCCTAGCGAATACCGTATGAAAATCAGGATTAAGTCTGCTTTTGATGTGGTTGGTTTTAAGGCGCCGCCGCCGGTACAAAAAAGCCTCAGATTCTACGACGATTGTAAGAAGTACATGTAGCCCAACAGGAAACTATAAAGCTGCGTTCCATTTTAGAGCTGCTAGTGAGCACAGGTTTGTCATAAATAAAATGAAGGACCATGCGATCGAGTAATGGACAGACGTTGAGGCATAAAGGACATAAAGTTTTATCAGAGAATAAATCAAGTCAGGGCTACATAGCCAAGTTGGATGCCTGCAAAGGTGGCTCCATGGTAGAACCCAGATTCTAGGAGCAAAACTTGGTAATATCTTAGTATAAGATAGGAATACCTACAATTAGATGGTAGAAGAATCAGGGGGCTTATACGGACTTCAAAGAGTCCTTCCTTGAGGCATTTTTACGAAAAAATCGAACTTGTAGTAATCAGCATGCAGGCTCAGGTCCTCATTTGGACAAATCGGTGATGAGATCTACATACACTTCGCAGTAAAATAGATAAGAAATGACCGATGGCTAGAATTTAACATTGGTACTGCGTGTTAGCCATGTAATAAGCTCCATAGTATAAAAATAAACTTTACTAGCCTCACACTGCCAAACTGTGACAGTTTCCCTCATAACCCAAACGCAAGAGGTATCTATACGCTTCCCGAATGTTAAGACCTATTTGAAAATCTCACTTCTCTTCTGGCCAAAAGGATGTGTCATATGTGAATGCGTCTCATACTCATATCCAAGATGTAACTTATAGAACCGGAATTTGAAATTTGATGAGAAGATTTGAATGCGCAAGAGTTGAAGTTGAGCAATTTCATCGACTTTGAAGTTAGTCGTATTGTGGCGTCCTGTCCGTACTTGAAAAGGGTGGGTCATCTGTTGGTACCTTTTTGAATTATACATGATTCTGACATTGACCGCTCTACGCACCCAAAAATTACACAAACTCAGTATTATATTTCTGCGGTACGAAATGGACAATCTTGGGAACTAATACAATGTTATTTCCAAAGTGGATGAAATTGCGGTCAAAATGCAGCTGGCGTAAACAAGTTAACCAAAAGAGTTCCTGAGACTGGTTTGCTGATTGATAACCGAACATGCTCGTATTCCCATGTTCGTCCCAACGAGCCAAAGATCTTAGCAGCTGAACATCATTCACACTAGCCTGAGGAGAGTTTTGTATAAAGATCTCAGATTATTCACTTGAACAGTTCAAATGATTCAAGAATTAATCCACCCGCTTCGTTATCTCTTTTCTAGTTGGGCCTTAGAGAAGCTCGTAGTCGATGACAATTTTGCTCAAAAAAACGTCTTTTCAGATAAAGCGCATATCCATCTCGGCGGTTAAGTAAATAAGAAAGATTTAAGAATTTTGGGATCGAAAAATCCATACGTAGACTACTGAGACATGATAATCGATTGCTTGGACCGGAAATTGAGAATGTGGACTTGGACAAGGTATGGTTCCAGCAACATTCGGTTACGTGCCACACACAAGCAGTCCAACAACCGATTTATTGCACACTAAGTTCAATAGTCGTGTAATCAGTCATTTTGGTGATGTTGCAGCACGGAAAAGCGTTTGACTTTTTTTTGTGGAATGTCAATAAAGATCGATGATACGCAAACAATCCAGAGACGATTCAGGCAATCAAGAATGATATAAGCCAAGAAGGAGTACTGACAAATGGGTTGCCAGGATAGCCTTCTACCCAGCCACCCAAGGCAGTCATTTGAAAACAATTTCGTATAATTAGTCGGAAGGTTTACCCTATTCAATGAAATGAAAACAAAGAAACAGTCGTTAAAGAATATTGAGTAGTGACAGTCTTTTTAGAAACAAACCAACAGAGGGCCCACCATTTACATATGGTGTTAGAGAGCAGAGCGTCGTTTACTAGCGTCTACAATTCAAACATCCACGCTTAGGTATCTTTGTTTATAAAAGCGATGGCAGTCAAATAATCACCAATTGGCGTCACAGAAATATGCTTGCAGCTAATCTTTTGAAAAGTAAAGTTGTACTCATTTTAAGAAGGAGAAAACTGATAGGCTTGTCTGTGACCAATAGACGTCACCATCTATTCCTCCTGCTAAGGTATGTTTCTGCGTATCATCCTTGATAGTAATTTTACGAGTATTTGTACTAAACATATTCTGTCGAAGGCACTTGTCTCGGATTCGTGGGAACCCTTCGTTTCGCCATCATACTCTTAAAAGGAAGTTGTCTTAGATGTAAATCACGTTGGGGCTTCGCCAACCGTGTATCCTGACTTACTTTTACCCGAGACAGAAACTTAAGCTGATGTAAAATTATGAAGATGACCTACACCATACACTAAACTGGCTTCAACAAACTAGAACAGATAGTGTAATGAGATCTCAGCGATGGCTCAAGAATGACTCAATTATCAACTATGTGGAGGTCGCCTACCATAGAAGTAAAAAGCCCATATGTAGACTTGTATTTTACCTCCAGGAGGAGGCATTTTGATGGTCATAAGGTATATTATGCGATAGTTTACTTTAAGGTGCGGACAGCGCTAGAATCGATTAATCTATTAGAAATGGTCTTTCCCCCAATAGTCTCAAAACTAGAGCTATTCTGTTTTCGAGAAAGAAAATGCTGACCCATCTAAAAGTAATCGATAATCGCTTTTTGTGGACTTAACATATCCTCCAAGGGGTTATAAACTTTTTAGTATTGTTAAAGAGTTCCGGGTGACACGGGTGCCTCGTGGAAAAAGGTCTTTTTAATCTAATGTGCTGTAATATGAGCCGGCAGATAAAACCTGGGCCTCAGTCAACAAGCTTCTCCAGCCAGCTCGATCCCTGGCTAGCTGCCTCCAGTTTCGCACGCTAAGTTGGCTGAGGTCCTCTTCCACTTGCGTGCGCCACCTGAGTCTTGGCCTTCCTCTACTGCGCTGTCCCTCGGGGGCGGATTCGAAGACTTTTCGGACCGGAGCATTGGTGTCCATGCGCTCTACATGACCCAGCCATCTCAGTGTTTGGATCTTCACTCTTCTGGCTAGGTCCATGTCGCTGTACAGTCCATACAGTTCGTAGTTGTATCTACTCCTCCACTCACCGTCAATGCAGACGGGACCGAAGATCGCGCGAAGAATTTTTCTCTCGAAGCAACCAAGAACACCCTCATCCATTTTTGATAATGTCCATGCCTCTGCGCCATAGAGCAGGACCGGGATTATTAAAGTCTTATAAAGGCTGACTTTTGTTGTCCGAGAGAGGGCTTTGCTACGCAATTGCCTTCCTAACCCAAAGAAACAGCGGTTGGCAAGAGTTATTCTTCGCTTGATCTCAGCGCTGGTGTCGTTGTCTGTATTTATAGCGGAGCCTAGGTAGACAAAGTCCGTAGCTACTTCAAAGTTAAACCGTTCGATGGTGACGTTCTGTCCGAGACGTCGGTGTTGGTTGTCCTTTTTGCTTGACAGCATATACTTGGTCTTGCCCTCATTGACCGCTTAACCCATTTACGCCGCTTCCGTCTCAATACTCGCGAAAGCGCCACTGACATCACGCTGCTTTCTCCCGATTATGTCAATATCGTCGGCGTATGCGAGTAGTTGGACGGACTTTTGAAAGATAGTGCCTCTTGTGTTTGCTCGTGAGTTTTGCACTATTCTTTCAAGTACGATGTTGAAAAAATCGCATGACAGCGCATCGCCTTATCTAAATCCTTTCTGGACATCAAAGGTCTAGGTGAGATCTTTACCGACCTTGATGGAGCAGCGTGCATTCTCCATCGTCATCCTGCACAGACGGACGAGTTTGGCAGGGATGCCAAAACTAGACATTGCTCTATATAGCTCGTCTCTATAGGTGCTGTCATACGCGGCCTTAAAATCGATGAATAGGTGGTGGGTATCGATCTGAAGCTCATGGGTCTTCTCCAAGATCTGCCATAGTGTGAATATCTGGTCGATGGTGGACTTTCCTGGCCTGAAGCCACACTGATATGGACCTATCTGGTTGTTGACAAACGGCTTCAGGCGTTCACACAATACGGCGGATAAGATCTTATATGCGATGTTAAGGAGACTGATGCCTCTGTAGTTGGCGCAGTTCAGAGGGTCTCCTTTCTTGAGAGTTGGACAAACAATGCTGAGGTTCCATTCATCGGGCATACTTTCGTCCGACCATATTTTACAGATGAGTTGGTGTATGCTCCTTACCAAGTCATCGCCTGCCGCTTTGAAGAGCTCGGCAGTCAGGCCATCCGCTCCAGCAGCTTTGTTGGACTTAAGCTTCGATATGGCTATCTTCACTTCATCCAGGTCGGGTGGACGGAATTGTTGGTCATCATCGTCCAGGTTGAAAGGTTGATTCGCAGCACGCAGCAAATAAGGAAACGATTTACGGAAAATTTAGCGGCGGCTAAAAGAACGGCTTCCATAACCATTACAGGTGCGCTCCGTACCATTACTACGGCAGCATTAGAAACCTTACTGCAACTAACACTGCCTGATTTACAGATCAAAAAACTTGGCTGGCAATAGTGCGATAAGACTCACTAATTTGGGTCACTTCAAGAGCAGTAGCTTCGGACACTGCACGGTCCTAACGGAGCTTTTAACAGGAAATCTAATTTTAACGAAGGAAATTCCTTCCTTGGTTGACTTCGACTTTTCGACTGGCAAGACAATGCAGAAATCAGGCCAAATGAAATTGCAATTTTTACCGATGGTTCAAAAACAGAGGAAGGAAAAGGTTCTTGTATCTTCTCAGAAAACTTCGAACTAAGAATGTCTATAAGACTACCGGACGTAAGCAGTTTCTTTCAATCAGAGATTGCGGCTGTGCTCAGCGCAGCTGAGCTAATGCAGATGAGATCGACAGCCAGGCCGCACTTATGGCAATGGAATCGACCAACATGAACTTTGATACAGTCAGGGGCCCTCACAAAATGCTCAAAGCATTATGCACTCGGAACCGGGTGAGACTGCGCTGGGTGCCAGGATACTGCGGTATAGAGCGATATGAACAAGCGGATGAGTTTGCAACAAAAGGGGGGCTCCTCGGCAATAGTGAGGTTGCTTACGTAAAACCACCCCTCTGCGCAATAAGGGGCACTATCGAGGAACACACCATAAAGACTGCCAACGTAGGGCGGCCCAATCTTGAACGACATACAAAATCGAAGGCTCTATGGCCACTTCTCATCGATGGTAAAAAATCTAGAAAGCCAATTAAACTGAACTGGGACAAACCTAGGACATTAATAGGAATCCTGACAGGACACTGTCTTTTGCTGACATTCAAAGAGACTCGAAATGATAGATACGGACATATGTAGATTCTGCGGCAATCTGCAAGCGGTTGAGGACATAGCACACATACTGTGTGAGTGCAAGGCAATATCGCGTAGTCGAAGGAAATCCTTAGGAAAATCCTTTTTTGAAAATCTAGAGGAAGTGTGACTGCTCTGTTTACACGCTCGCATAGAGCTGGAGGTAGTTGATGCTAATATGGTGGGTTCGAGTCTGTGGATACTTTGCTACTGAATATGTTCTTTTACGAAAGACTGAGAGGGTTAAACTTAGGGAACATACAAGAAGAATAATTATTTCTTCTGGCACAAGGAAGCCAAGCTGCGCTCCACTATTGATTTGTAGGTGCGATTTTGATATCTTCGAACAATTCAAGACGAATTTCGCTCTGTAAAAAAATAAAACACAATGACGTCCTTTACCCAGGGGATTTCTTTCATTGGAACAAGACGTGTAGACAAATATTCCAAGAAATACTATTTGGTGATACCAAACCCCTGATATCGAACGAAGTATTGCATGTCTCCAAATTGCAGATAAATCAAAATCTACAAAAGTTCTTCACTGATTTTCGTGCTCCTAAATTACAATATTTACTTGTTGCTTTCCTAAAAAATAATTTCCTCCTTATCATTTGCTTCAGATATACTACTCCATTTGTTGTCAGTGTTCGTAGAAAAAAACTAACCACTCTCTGCCCCATCGTGGCATTCATTTCAATTACCTTAATGCCGTCCTCATAATAAAGTTTAAAGATCCCATCAAGCGATAAGCGTACTAAAGCTATAGTTCTCTCCTTTAACGAGCGGCACTTTAAAGTATTGCTTCCAATCACGCCACTACCTGTTGATGGTACATCGTTAAGCATGTTGAATTCTTGAAGTGCCTTTCGAAGCAATCGTGACTCCGATCTGCTTGCTCTGCTTTTGCACCCTTTTGCTTGTAGAATTAATTTATCGAACTCATTGCATCCTTTGGATTTGTTTTTCCTTTTACCGCACCCCAATGACATGTTATTTAATTAATTTACAATTTGCAAGCTTGAGAGTTGAATTCATTAAAAGTACCGAATGCCGAGTGCGAATACTTGTACTTGTATCTTCAATTAAAAATAAAAGACTGCCACATCCCCTTACACTAGTCCAATTTTCGAAATACCTGTATATATGTACATGTAGATATTTTATAATAAAAAGTTGCTCTTCTTGTTGACACATTTTGGAAAGAGTCCTTTTGTTACCCCCCTCACGTTAGTCACATGAGAGTTGAATTTAAAAATCATCAAACCTGTTGCAGAACAAGAAGAAAAGAGGCCACCAAAAGGAAGAGATCCTTACAATGACAGTATTCTTACAAAGGAAAAAAAAAAAACAGTAGATGGTCTACCTCGCACCCTCATAGACACTTGGGGACAAGAGGATAACAGTCATGCATGTCAAAATCTCTTTCAACAAACCGAAGTCAAACACGATTCCACACTTAACCCACCTTAAAACTACCACAAAAGTATCTCCTCCGGGGGTTACGACTTGTCAATGGTCTACTTTTTGAAAGAGATAGTTTTTTTTTTTGTTTGGGTTGCCCATATAGTTAAACTTAGATACTTAGCCTCAAGACTAAGATTCGAAATGTAAACAGACTTACAATGGGAAACCTTCTTAAAGGACGAGGTGTTGTAATTGCAGTTAATAGATAGGAGTTGGTGGTACTATAGGTAGTAGCCCTGTTTTAATTAACGAAGATACATTTTTGCATTCACAGTTAATACAGCTTTTGTTACAGAATTGAAAGGGCTGCAACTAGCTTTTGTTTACGAATTAATAATGTCAACCTAAGTCCATTTACGATGTTTATGAGTAAGGAGAATAAGTTGGCAGACATGAACTTAGTCGCCCGAAAGGTTGATGAACTGTCTCCTTAAGTTTTTAGAGTTTGGATTCTCTCTTATTTTATTTTTTCAGGAAGAGAAGTGACATCAACTTTTGTATGGAAATGTGGAGACAAACCATATACAACAAAGAGATATTTTCCTCATTTTGAGTACCATTAACAGGGAACATCTATGCAAATGACCATATGTATATTAAGGCGAAAGTGCTTGTTTGTCAGGGACGATGTCTTTGGCTTCTACGTTGGCGGCGCATAGGGCAAAGTCTAGAGCTGCTCACGAGCTCTATGACCAGAAGAGAGGAGACAAATACCGACTACGGACCCACGATTGGGTCGTGCTTCAATTTCAAACAGGGAGCCCTTCTAAATATTTCATATAATAAAATTTCTTTTCCTATATATAATTTGCGGTGTAAGTTAGTTTCTTAGGCCGAGTGACTGTTCAACGGAAGTCGTTACCCCACATGTACTGGGTTGCGCTTTTAAATCTTCATCACGGAAAGTAATACCGGAGGCTTGGTTGGTTGGGTTCTCGTAAGCCGATTGCAATAATTTCTGACTTAATCGATGCCTCTTAGCCGTTTAAGGAAATTGAGAGATGCTCCTCCAAGAATGAGATTCGGAAGTTCAACCAAAAGGTAGCCACAAAATGCCACGAACACAAGCAACCCACCGAAGCCTGTATAAACGAACAAGGAGACATCGTAGTCAAGTCACAGTGGATGCTGAGGATCTGGAGAGAGCATTTCTGTAGACTGTATAACGGCGATGACGAACCACTGTCAGGCAGAATAAACCTTTCAACTTGGACGATGTAGACCAACAATTCCGTCCACACAACTTAGATGAAGTGAAGATAGCAGTATCTAAGCTAAGTTCAAGAAATCTGCCGAAGCGTACAACCTGCCTGCCGAGCTCTATAAAGCGGCAGACGATGACTTGGTGAGGAGCAAACATCAACTCATCTGCAAAACATGATCAGACGAAACTATGCCCGATGAATGGAACCTCAGCATTGTTTGGCCGATCCTCAAGAGAGAAGATCCTCTGAACTGCGCTCACTATAGAGTTATCAGTTTTCCTAACATTGATCTTATCTGTCTTATTCTGTGAATACTAAAACCGTTCGATAAGAACCCAATGGGTTCATATCAGTGTGGTTTCAGGCGAGGAACCAAATATTCACACTACAGCAAATCTTGGAGAAAGCCCATGAGCTTCAGATCGATACCCACCACCTATTCATCGATTTTAAGGCCGCGTATGACAGCATCTATAGAGACGAGCTATATAGAGCAATCGAGCGATCAACGAGGACAAGACCAAGTAAATGCTGTCGAGCAAACAGGACACTTAAAACCGACATCTCGGACAGAACGTCACCTTCGACAGGTAAAAGTTTGAGGTAGTTAAGGACTTTGTCTACCTAGGCTCCGCCATAAATTCAGACCACGATAACAGTGCTGAGATCTAACGAAGAATAACTCTTGCCAATCGCTGCTTCTTTAGACT
Organism: Volucella inflata; assembly: GCA_928272305.1. NCBI lineage: Eukaryota > Metazoa > Arthropoda > Insecta > Diptera > Syrphidae > Volucella > Volucella inflata. The sequence goes on along the minus strand of OV743716.1, from coordinate 3,598,775 downwards.
AAGAAGACAACTGAATAGCAAAGCTATCTCTCGAACAATAAAAGTGAGCCTTTATTAAGACTTTAATAATCCCAGTCCTGATCTATTGCCCAGGGGGCATGGATATTATCAAATAAGAGAGTAATTTTTTTCAATTCCGATTTTATAGACGGTGAGAAGAGGAAGAAGTAGTACGGGGACATCAACTTTGCCAGAAGAGTGAAGGTCCAACGACTGAGATGGCTGGGACATGTAGAGTGGATGGAAACTAATGCCCCGGTCCGAAAAGTATTCGAACCCGATCCCGAGGGACACCGCAGTAGAAGACGACCGAGACTCAGATGGCAAGTGGAAGGAAACCTCAACCAACTTCACGTGCGAAACTGGAGGCAGCTAGCAAAGAATCGAGCTGGTTGGAGACGCTAGTTGACTAAGACCCAGATCCACCCAGGGCTGTAGTGCCACCTAGAGTAAGTAAAGTAAATTTCCCTTGACTTCAACACACTTGGTCCAGCGTTTTACTAACATCAGTATTCCTTCCCGGTAGTGAAAGTCTTCAACTCTTCATTAGGTGCGAAACGCTTCCCAAAAACACACTTCTTTAAGTTTGGGAATAGATGGAAGTCTACAATGCACCTGTACACGCATTGTCCTGGCGAAAGATGATTTTTTCTTTAACAAGCCAGGTCTCTCTTCTCGAATTTTGGCATCCAGCTGGTTAAGAAGGTTGGAGTAATACTCGGTTATATTTGTTCTGTCTTTTTTAAGGTAATCAATAAAAAGGATTTCTTTCGCATCCCAAAACACACTGGCCATGACCTTTCCGGTAGGTTTCATCCACATTGCTATTTTTCGCGCTGATCCACCAGCTTCCACCCACTGCTTAGTTTGTTGTTTCGATTCTGGCGTGTAGTGCAGGACCCATGTCTTATTCATGGTGAGAAATCACCGCACAAAATCGGCCGGATCCCTATTGAATCGGTCCAAAGATTGCTGCGAAAATAGTTTGCGCATTTGCTTTTGATCGGCATTCAGCAACTTTGGATGAAATATCTAAGACGTTACTCCATCCAAATCAAAGAATTTTTTTGACCGCACGATATTCAAGTTTTAACGAAGCCGTCTCCTGCAAAAATTCGTGTAAACAAACTGTTTAAGGGAACAAATTGAAACTTTTCATACGGACTAATGACACGTGCATCCAGGCAGGAAACATTAATTTTTGTTGATTGAAACGCCATCCTTGTGTCAGGCCGAGAACTTTTCACCTTGCCCTCGTAAGTTACCTAAATAAATGACGTTTTCTCTAAAGGGTGTTATTTTATCCAATACTTACTTCAGACATATATATCTGTAAAACCAATTGTAAGATTGCAGACTGTCATTATAATTTTTGTTCAGTAGTCTTTGCAGACTTTATTGTGGAAATATGCACACTTCAACATTGGAAGATGCAGTGGTAACGAGACGCATAAAAATTGTGCTCCCTTCAGATGATCGGAGTTTTGAAGAAGATGCAAATTTATCGATTCATAAACTTCGGTTTGCAAGTTGGAACGTCGGATCGATGACCTCAAAAGGTTTAGAACTGGAAGCGATTATGCGTCGTAGAACTCTACAAATCCTGTGCGTACAGGAAACGAAGTGGTGTAATACAGGAAATAAAGCGCGTTTTCTAGATTTAAAAACTAAGGCATTTAAGATGTTCTACCATGGAACGGTCAATGGACGAAACGGTGTTGGAATCGTTGTTGCAGCGGATCTTCTAAACAACATCGTTGGTATCTTGAAAATAAGCGACCGCTTGATGAGTGTTAAACTCGTCATACACAATGAAACGTGGACCATTGTTAGCGCGTACGCTCCACAAAATGGATGCGACCAATCGGAAAAAGATACATTTTGGTCAGAGTTCGGTAATTTGCTTAGAAATATACCTATCGATGAGATGCTCTTCGTAGGCGGAGATTTAAATGGCCACGTCGGAGAAACAAATGTTGATTATGGGGACTGCCACGGCGCTAAAGGCTTTGGAACCAGAAATTCAGCTGGCGAAGACATCCTTGTAGCATGTAGGGCTTACGGTTTAATCATCTTAAATACATCTTATCACCTATAGCAGCGGACGCCATGAAACGCAAATAGATTATCACCTCTGCAAAATGTCGATGAGAAACCGTGTTAAGGACTATAAAGTAATACTTGGAGAATCGCTAGTAAGCCAACACCGTTTGCTCATTACAGAATTCTTCACAGCGGAACCACCGAAAACACGGCCATCGTTTGGAAAGCCAAAAATCCGGTGGTATAATCTATCGAAGGAACGAAGCGCAAGATTTATCGCACTGGCTAAAGAAGTACTTCACAATATAAACGGTATCGCAGACTCACTTAGCCCGCAAGAAATGTGGAACAGCATGCACGAGGAATGCATCACACTCGCAAAGTCCCATCCTGGGACTATATCGAAATACCATCGTCGGCAAAGAAACATGGTGGTGGAATGACGAAACCAAACGAGCTGTGGCCGACAAGAAGAGTGCATTCCAAGCGTGGACAAAATGCGATCGGAGCGACGATTTCGAAAAGCTCGACTGGCTCTGGGAATACGAGCGTCTTAAAGAGATCGCAAAGAAAGTCCTGGCTAGAACTCGAGCGGCAGCAGCGGAAAACCTGTACCCGGAATTGGAACAAATATCCTCACGATCGGCAGATAGAAGACAAGCTATCCAAGAAGTTCAAACGTCGTACAATACTAAAGTGCCAAATATTTTTAAGCTCGCTGCACAGAGGCGAAAAAATTCGACGGAAATAACCTCGTCGAAATACATAAAAAACGCAGACGGTCGTTTACTAACAAATGAAAAGGAAATTTGTGACCGGTGGCTTGAATACTGCAAGGAGTTGCTTAACAAACAGTTTCCACGTGATATCGTGCCGACAGCTGGTCTATTCGAGGAGGAAGTTTCGGACTTTTCAATCGAAGAAATAAGTATAGCAATCGGAAAAATGAAGCGGGGGAAAGCGGCGGGACCAGACAGCATTCCATCAGAGTTTTGGTCGAAGATGGAGGGGATCGGCAGCTTTTGGCTATCGAAACTTTTAAATAAATTAAAATGTGGACAACAGATACCGAATCAATGGAGAAGTAGCTTCTTGGTTCCATTATACAAAGGAAAAGGCGACACTCGAGAATGCGACAACTACCGTTCAATCAAGCTTATGTCATACACAATGAAAATCGTCGAAAGAGTCTTAAACGAACGTCTTAAACGATCGACGGTGGACGCTATCCAAAGCCTACGAATAATAATGAAAAACACCGAGAGGATTTACACATGGTACGAGTATTTATCGACCTCGAGAAAGCATTTGATCGAGTGCCTAGGGATTTCATATGGGCCGCGCTGAGGTGTCAAAACGTACCGGAAACGTATCTTAGAATAATACAAGACATGTACGGAAACGTGTACTGCGGTTAAAAGCTCTGCTGGACTAACGAGAGAATTTCCAGTTAATATCGGAGTGCATCAAGGAAGCGTACTTAGCCCTTTCCTCTTTAACGTAGTATTCGACTATCTTTTAAAAGACTGCATGCGCGAAGCAAATGTAACGCCAATTCTCTTCGCTGACGACGCAGGTATACTTAGCGATTACATCGAAGATTTACAGAACGCCTTAGATTCATGGAGAAATGCGCTAGAGAGAAACGGGTTTAAAATAAGTCGTTCAAAGACGGAGCATTTGACGTGCCCATTTGCGCATCCGTTGCGACCTGTTCCGGATATAATGTTAGACGGAATAGTTCTTCCGAAAAGCACTATCTTTAAGTACTTAGGATCAATCGTTAACATGGAAGCGAAATGTGACGACGACGTAAACCACAGAGTGAGTGTGGGATGGATGAAATGGCGGGATTATTCGGGAATCTTTTGCGACCGAAAATTTCCACTTAAATTAAAGGGGAAACTCTACACCACGGTTGTTAGACCAGCTCTTAAATACGGTTCACAGTGTTGGACAATGTAGGAAGCGTTTAAAAACAAAATGACTGCAGCGGAAATGAAAATGTTAAGGATGTCTAGTGGAGTCACTAAACGCGATTGTACGCGATCTACGCGTATAAGAGGAAGTCTACATATAAAGAATTCGGTAACCGAACAGCTTGAGGCGAATAGAATAAGCTGGTATTGCCACGTTCAAAGAAGATCTGCGGAAAATCCGGTTTAAAAGGCACTATCAACTACGGTCAGAGAAAACGAGGTCGGAAAAAGAATTCCTGGATTTCTCAGATGGCAAATGCGCAACAACGCCTGGGGCTAACCACTGAAGCGATCCAGGACCGAGCATTATGTAGACGCGTTCTGCGGTCTGCGACATTAGCCAACCCCATAAGCTGAGCAGCAGCGATGCAGTAAAAATGGGAAACTCGTTACGCATAAGTTCGTATAACGAGGAAAGGGTTAATAAAAGGATAAGAAGATCAAAACTTTAGATTGGACATAGCTTTTTAGTGTTTGAAAAGGTAGCAAAAATTAAAAGTTTTGGTAAGTAGCTTATATTTCATTTTGTTGGCTTTAGAAATGCAGGTCGATCTTTACCCAGAAAAATGTCGAAGCAAATAAGATAGTACAAGTTCTTAGAAGATATAAATAAAATTGACGAAGAGTTTTCGGAAATTGGTGAAGGTGAATTTTCTGAAAATGGAGATATATTGGTTCCAAATGAAAATGAGTTTGATTCTAAAGATACTGACGATGAAAAGGAAAATATTGTAAATATATGTTGTGGACGAAAAAGAATAAGATTACTCTCAAGTTCTGAAGAAAGTGAAGTAGAAATAAATAAACAACATGTTGCGAATGATGGATCTGTTTGGGAAGAAATACAAGTAGGTGGCACACCTGGAAGAACACCACTTCATAACATTTTCAAGCAAGAAGTAGGCCCAACAGGATATGCAAAACGTCATATAATGGCAAGAAAATTTACTACAAAATCTAAGTCTTGCAGATGGCCTCTTCATTGTTTTTTTTTCAATATTCTTGATTTAGCTGGCATAAATGCCTGCATTTTGTACAAGCAAACGACAGGAGAAAATATCTCAAGACAAGATTTTTTACTCAAGCTAGTAGTAGAACTTGGCGCCGATTTTCGAGAAGCCCGTGAACAACCAAAGGAAAGAACAAATACGAAAGAATCGTTGCCTAAGTCTTCTACAGATGCTTATCAACGTAAGATGTGTCAAATAGGATACTGTAAAGAAAATAAAACCAACAAAATTTGTTCTAAATGTAAGAAATACGTTTGCGGAAAATGTACAATGGACACACTTATACTCGTATGTAAAAAATGCGATGAGCAATGAATTAAAAATTTTTATTTTTTACGTTTGTAATAGAAATGGTCAATATACTTTTTTTTTTTTAATTATAATAAATTTTATATTTATGTTTATTTCCTTCCTAATCTCCTGATCTCGGGTCATTTGACCCGCTATGGTAGAAATAGGTATCTAAAAAGTGTTGGTATGATTAGTGTTAAAAGAAAAGCATCCTTCATTGGTACATGGCAAAAGATGGGCTCCTTGCAGCTTGCGGCTTTTTAGTGAAATGTATTCGGATCATTCAACTTGAACTGCTTACACTAGGTCAGTATTGAAGCAAATAGAAATTTCTAATATTTGCAATTGCAAGATATTTATAAATTTCCTTGAAGGTTAAAAATATGCAGAAAGCATAACAAAATGTTACTGCTGCAGATTAAATTACTATCTGAAACTATTTGGTATCACCTCTCTGAAATTCATATTATTTCTTTGCCAGACTCAAAAGATACGAGTATTCATACAATAATTAAAGTCCAATAAATTGAATACGCTTCATGTGTATAGTATTTATTATTCCTCAAAGGAATATTCTTGAAAATTGCGTTCACTTAGGAGGAGAATTCATTAGAAAATTATTATGAAAGATATGGATACGTATGGATACTTATGGATGAGCAAGAGTATCATTGTAACTTGAGGCTATGAATACACTAAAATCCGATTATCTAGAGTATTTGATTATGAAGTGAATACGGAATTATCTTTCGGAATTGTTGCCAGAGGAGGTCATTAGATTTATGAAGAACAACACCTAATATTCTAAAATGTACGAATATATTATTCACACATGCAGTGCAGATTCATGAGTAAATGGGGATCTCTATTTCGACTATTTCGACTCTTTGTGATCTTAAGATACGATTAGTTGCTTATGCTTCTTGTTACATCCACAAGAGAAACATTTTTTTAATCTACGAGTATCTATGGATCAATTATAATGCTTGTAATAGCACCAGCATCGAATGCATCGAATTTTAATAGTCCGAATTGTTTTGAACTTAGATAGTAGGAGAGAGTTTTGTATGCATGTTGCGCTTTTCTGCAAATAATGGCCACCTGAATGTGACAATACATACCCGTACCTTCTGCCAAATTTGTATTTTTAAACGCCCGTGTTAATGATTTCAAAAGAAAGCCCAACTTCAATTGCCAAACTGTCGGTACAGAGTACGTTTCAATAGGTCCACAGGTTTTAACCCTTGAAAACGGCACAATAGGTTTCTCAACTAAAATATGTAGGACTGTATGGTCGATGTGTCATTTCAGTTGAATTTTGTGTTCTCTGACGAAGAATTTGTTTCGTCTGCGACAGTAGAAATTCTGAGGTTACTAAATAAATCGTCATATCTTATGTACTTCAGTTCATGAACAATTTCTCTTAGTTACTTATTATAGGTAGCGCTGCTCAGCCAACTGATATCTTCAGACAGCTCAATATTTTGCTAGCTGCCCCCAGTTTCGCATACTAAGTTAACTGGGGTCTTCTTCCACTTGCTTGCGCTACTTAATTCAGGGTCTTCCTCTACTGCGATGTTTCTCGGGGACAGATTAAAAGTTCGTCGTTGCATCTCTTCCTCCACTCGCCGCCAATGCAGACTGGGCCGAAAATCATTCGAAGGCATAATGTCTATGCCTCTGCGCCATAGAGCAGGACTGGGATTATATTGGGTAACTTTTGTTGTTCGAGAGAGGGCCTTACTATTCGATTGCCTTCTTAGCCCACAGAAGCAGCGGTTGGCAAGAGTTATTCTTCATCTGATCTCAGCGCTGGTGTCGTTGTCTGAATTCATAGCGGAGCCTAGATAGACAAAGTCCGTAGCTACTTCAAAGTTAAACCGTTCGATGGTGACGTTCTGTCTGAGACGTCGGTGTTGAGTGTCCTTTTTGCTTGATAGCATATACTTGGTCTTGCACTCCTTGACCGCCAAACCCATTTTCGCCGCTTCCGTCTCAATACTCGCGAAGGCGCCACTGACATCACGCTGCCTTCTACCGAGTCAATATCATCGGCGTATGCTAGTAATTGGACGGACTTTTGAGGGATTTTACGCGTGTTTGCGCGTGAGTATTGCACTATTCTTTCAAGTATGATCGCATAACAGCGTAGCGCCTTGTCTAAATACTTTGTTGACACCAAAGGTCTCGGTTAGATTTTTACCGACCATGATGGAGCAGCGTGCATTCTACATCATCATCTGGCAAAGTCGGACGAGTTTGGCAGGGAGGCCAAAACCAGACATTGCTCTGTATAGCACGTCTCCATAGATACGTGGGATACATGGGTTTTATCCAATATCTGCCGAAATGTGAATATTTGGACGATGGTTGACCTTCCTGGCCTGAAATCACACTGATATGGACCTATCAGGTTGGGTAATTGACGAATGGCTTCAGGTGTACGGCAGATAAGATCTTGTAAGCGATGTTAAGAAAACTGATGCCTCTGTAGTTGGCGCAGTTCAGAGGGTCTCCTTTCTTAAGGATTGGACAAACAATGCTGTGGTTCCATTCATCGGGCATACTTTCGTCCGACCATATTTCAGAGATGAGTTGATGTATGCTCCTTATAAAGTCATCGCCTGCCACTTTGAAGAGCTCGGCAGCCAGGCCGACCGCTCCAGCGGCTTTGTTGGACTTCAGCTTAGATATTGCTAGTTTCACTTCATCCAAGTCGGGTGGACGGAATTGTTAATCTACATCGTCCGGGTTGAAAGGTTCATTCTGCCTGATAGCGGTATTTGTTTCGTCATCACCGTTGTACAGTCTACAGAAATGATCAACATCGACTGCAAATCTACTACGATGTTCTCTTGTTCGTCTTTACATGCTTCGGTTCGGGGCTTTTATCCGTGTCATGTTTTTTCTTACCTTTTGGTTGACGGTTGATTGCTCAAAAGTTCTCCAAGTCCACTTGTGAATATCAAGATCGGGGAACCGCGTGCTAGCTACAACAATGTTTCATCCCGCCGCAAAGTCGATTAGCCTGAATGTGTTATCGGAGGCTGTGTCGTACATTTTATACCATTCGACAGTACTGCCAATGATGCCGTCTCTTCCTTGCCTTAAATTAATATCGAAGAGGAAAATTAAAATGTCATAGCTAAGGCATTGCTCGTAGGTCTTGTTCAAGAGCTAATAGAAGACATCTTTGGTGTCGTCATCTTTCTCCTCTGTGGGGGCGTGTGCGCATATGAGGCTAATGTTGGTAAATTCAGCCTTGATGCGGATTGCTACGAGGCGCTCGTTCACATGCCGGAAACTCAAGACTTCTTGCCTAAGTCTGCCTCCAACAACAAATACGCATTCAAATGGGCACTGATTTCGCCGTCGATGACAATCGCTGTTGAAGATGTCGTATTGCTTGGTTATTGGTAATATCTGGTTTGCAGCAGTCTAGGACCTTCGCTTGTTGTTCGGCTGCTCGTTGCCTGTTAAGGGACCATTCCACGTGCATATCCGCTTCATAACTTTTTTAATTTTTACAATGGCCGGGCAGTTACCCCGGCGGCAAAATCCCCAACCTGGAGGGACCCCTAGGACGAGGGGTCGGTTGGACCGATAGCCAGTAACCTATTCTGGGATGTGAATGCTGCCGTTGGCCCAATTAAGGGCTCTTCCGCAACTATCTCTTTTCTAAGACCCTGATCTAGTTTCGGAAATCCTTACCGGCCTAAGCTCCAAATATGGCGACGTAGCTCAGCTAAGGTTGTATTTGTTCAGGGAGTTTTTTCCATCGTTGATTTAAATGATATCGCCAAGTTGAGATCTCTCTGTGAATACCCTATTTCAACACCACCCAACTGTGCTGAAAAATTAAGATAAATTAAACCCTGCACACCCAAACAGTCTCCGTTTATGACGATCGGACAAACAATACTTAAAATCGAGGTCGACTCAAAACTTCCTGCCGATCTTAAGGTCGCACAATGCAGTACTTTTTGCAGCAAAACATCGGGTTGAAACCAACTGGAAAGCCCTTTATGTTAAGGTTTTAACCACATCCACCGTCACGCTGCAATTAGGGGTCCTTAGTCTAACAAGTCAGACCTGGACCTAAGGGTTTTCACTCCCGCGGTATTATGTTTTAAGTGCTTGTAAGAAATATTGGTGAATCTGCAGTCAAACATGATCTAAGACCGGCAGCTTGAAACTGGTTGAATTGTAACATTCCTCAGTGGCGTTGAGATTAGAAGTTGTTTAAGGTAAATCCAGTAGTTGTTCTACCATCATTAGACTACATTAAAGGACAAAGCCTCGATAATCGGGTGAGGAGTGGCAGACAATCGGCAAAGCAAACAAATTTTAGATAAGAGTATGAATAGATGGTTGGGCCATCTGAAAAGAGTAAATTTTCTTACTAGTTCGGGAATGTAATTTTATAAAGGTAAGTGTATCTACAACCAACCTATAAAATCTATCTTTAAGGACAAAACAACAACTGAGTTTTTCAAGACGCGAACTTATTTAGGAGCGCCTGAGTCCTCGGTTAGGGCAGTCGTTTTCATATGAGCATGAATGCCGATGGCATGACATATCGGGTTTCTGACAAACAGACAAATTTAAGGGGCCAGAGGCTTACTGGTCTGATGACTGTGCGCTACATTTTTGCTAAACACCTAACTAAAACTGAGCATTAGTAACACAACATCGTGCGACGTTTGCTGTGAGAGTAATGACGACACCGTGGATCCCTATCTTTCTAAGTGTCAAACCAGCAATCAGTCATCATGTATTCACCCACCTATATGGTGGGCACTGTTAAAGATCCATTCTTTGTCTGAATCTGCAAAAATGTATGCTGCATGCTCGAGATTATCAGAAAAATCAAGCGGTCTTAAAGTATCAGCAAAAATAAGTCAAAGAACTTTGAACTCCTCAATCTAGATTCGCAGATGAAATCAATGGTAAAATCCACCAGACCAAAATCCTTACATCAGGATAATTAGAAGCATTTGCGTTCTTCTTTTATCTCTTTCACTTTTGCTTATTTCTTTCACATCCTGTCTACCTGAGAGTCATGCACTTTAGCGAGAATCCATTGAGGAAGCAACAATGGTATTTTTTCAAACACAGGACTGCTTAAGATCAAGAGGAGGTGAGCAAAAAGCAAACTCGTATATGTACTCATACAAACGAGTATGTTGGAGGACTGAAAGACTGAACGCTATCGGCGTTAACGTCATGAATGGTTGCTATGTCATGCGATTACTGTAGTGAGGTTGCAGCTAATGGTGTCTCCCATTCAGGACGCCAAGGAAAAATGGGAAAAAAGAAACAGAAAAGAGAAGAAGTAATAGAATCCTAACGATGTCGATTTTGAAATAGACGTTGCTGAACGTTTGCTTTTTGTTTCAACACTAAGTCCTTCTTCTGAGCTTCTCCTAAGCATTGGCTCTTAACGTTTATCCAGATGATAGATGTCGGTAATTTTAGGACAAGCTCTAAGTTTCTACTCTTGTGCTAAGGATATCTTAAAGAAACAAACAAAAAAACGACTAGGTCTTGATTTAACACATACGAGTAGAAGAAACATATCCACATCGAATAGATACTCGTATATGCACGAGCACAAGATTGTTAGACAACTTGAGGTGACTTTTGAAAAGCATGTCTAGTAGAAGCACACTTTTGAATTCATTTGATAAAAAGGACTTTTGGAGATTCCTCTTGATTAGTTCTCGTAGATTGTTTTTTCGTCTTTGCTTGCCTTTGGTAAAGAGAAAAAAATCTGTGTACCCTGTACACGTTTATCTTAAAGTTCTAAATTTATCTCCATTTACTTAACTGCGTTGGCTATATAACACATGACAGGATTTCAGGATATTTTATTTTGTTCATATCAAAATAATTCACTTTCTGGTTGTCCTAAGCGACGAAATGTACAAGTAAGGAGTATGAGTAAACTGTATGCGTGCGACTACGAGTATACAGATATTTGTATATGACAACGGATACGTCTTGTTCTGTTTTGTAAAATGGTGAAACGTTTTTTATGGGATCTTTTAAATTTTAATGTTCCCTGGAGTAGATGAAGGATCTTTCTCTTTTGCTGGCACAAGCCCATTGTTAGATGATTTATTATAGCCCACAGCTTGAGGTGTCTAAGCAACAATAAAATTCGTATTCATATTCGTAAAAGATAAGAAGTACTTACTTGTCACGCATAATTCCATAAAATGAATCGCTTACGCGTAACATTGATTTATGATCCTGACATGAGACCGTTATTACTCAAATATTTTTCTTAACAAATGAAAGTTACTTTGTTTGCTTGCTTGTCCTGGCTTCAAAGAGATTCTGTCTCTGCTCTGGTTTTAACGAAAAATTTATAGCGTTAATTATGAGAGAAAACGAAACTCTTGTTCACATACTAGACATACATACCTATTCGTATCTAATCTTGCATAGCGATGCGGGTGTGTGAGACAAGAAAAAACTTTCTGTCTGGGATATGGGACATGTGGAAACTCCATTTGAACATGTTTTATGTCGAGTATCCTGTGGATACACGGCGGCGGCGGTGGAAAAATAGAAATTAATAAGCGGTTAATCGTAAGGAGTAAAATTTTTTTTCAAGCACGTTTCAGACGATCTGGAAACGTTAAGGGAGTCACGTTTGCTGTTGAATTATTAAATTTATGAGTGTCTAGCTCCACTAATCGATTAGGAAGGAGACGATAATTTAAACTTTTACGTCTGGAATGCATGCTTCCCTTGAGACTTGTGACCTTTTGCTCCAAATAAGTCGAATATCATCCTTCAACAATCTTGGAAGGAGGGTAAGTTGTCTATCCAACGTTCGGGCAGATTACCCGAGATAGTTGACTCCAAATTGGTCGAGATTAAAAAGGATAAGAAAAATAATGGAATAATTCGATAATTTGAGGACAAAAACATAAACGGTTACCACATCGATCAGGATATATAATAGACAGTCTTAGAGTTTGGAAATACGTCAAAACGTCAAAGGCCTTTATTTTCCCTTCGTTTTCAATTTTCAAAAATATATTAAAATGAAACAAAACCTATGCATACGGGACCAAAAATGGTTAAACAAGAGCTATCGTAGACTCACGGCACCAGTAACATTCACCCAAGTGAAATAGTGAAATATGAGATTCTGTTGCAGCCATCGAAAGGTGTCTTTATGATGCGAATTTGCAGAGACGTGTTGCCAAAAAAGCTAATACTCTGCTCGCAAAATAACAGACTTGGAATTCGGGTTCAACTGATATTCTCATAACACTGCGAACCTTGTTTGATGTTTCAAGGCAATCCAGCAACGATTTATAGGCTGTAAAAGTACACTTAAAAGCTGAGCAAGCAGATTTTTTTTTTGCAGATTTTAAAAGAAAGTGGACTAGATGTTGATGAAAAAAAATTGGCTTTTCGCTAATAATACAACTAGGCTGGATACTCCAAATGGAATAATGAAGTACTCAAAGGATTTTGTTGTTTCTTCACAAGGAAGTAGGCGCCACAGGAATGTGCCTTTGAGAAAAAATAACTCGACTTAAGAGTTACATTTGCTGCTCGAATAAGCTAACGATCTTCTGGTCATTTGAAAACCGACGTAAATTCTGAAAGAAGTTACCACAAATTCTCCTGAAAGAGGTGCTAGATACAGAACAGCCAGCAAACATTTTCAAGTAGCTAAAAAGAGACAACTGATTGGAAGACAAGCGCTTTCTGTGTTCGTGGAAGCGTAACTCACCAGACCCCAATACAATATAAGTAATAAGAGCAAATGATAAGTCAAGGTTTCCATCACATAAACTAATTTAACTTGCTAAAAAGAAGTGAAACCCTTCTTAAGAACACTGTTGTTGAAATTAAATTGCAGGTTGAACCCTTACTAGATGCTCAAAGGGAAGTTTTATAGGTTCTAAAGGCAAGCATTTCAACCTCGTCAATGTAGACCAACAATTTCGTTTAACCGATCTGGATGAAGTGAAGATAGCAACGTCTAAGTCTAAGTCCAACAAAGCTGCTCAAGCAGACGCCCTGACTACAAAGCTCTTCAAAGCGGCAAGCGATGACTTGGTAATGAGCATACACCAACTCAACTCTAAAATATGGTCGGACGAAAGTATGCCCGATGAATGGAACCTCAGCATTGTAGTTTTGATCTTCAAGAAAAGATACCCTCTGAGCCAACTACAGAGATCTTCTTCACATCACCTTCAAGATCTTATCTAAAGTATTGTGTGAACTCCTAAAGCCGCTCGTTAACAACCTGATTGGTCCACTGCATTGTGGTCCCGGTCACAAAGGTCCACTATCCATCAAATACTCACACTACGGCAGATCTTGGACAAAATCCACGAGCTTCAGTTCGATGGCATCCCAGCCAAACTCGCTCGTCGATGTCAAAAAAGGATTTGGGCAAGCCAGTGCGCTGTCATGAGATTTCTTCAACATCAGTCATGAAAGAAAAGTGCACAATCTTGAAAAATTCCGTCCAATTACTCGCATTCACCGATTATGTTCCCATAATTATGATGCCACTGCCGATTTCGCAGATATTGGGACTAAAGTTTAGAAAATGGGTTTAGCGGTCCATGAGGGAAAAATGAAGTAGTATATGCTGTTAAACAGAAAGGACACTAAACACCGTCATCTCCAATAGAACGCTACCTTCGACAGGTAAAACTTTAAGGTAGTTAAGACTTAAGACCTGGGCTCCGCTATGTATTCAGACAACGGTACCAGCGCTGAGATCGAACGATGAATAACTTTTGCCAATCGCTGCTTTTTTGGGCTTAGAAGGCAATTGACCAGCAAAGCTCTCTTTCGAACAGCAAACGTTACCCTATATAAGACCTTAATAATCCCAGTCCTGCTCTGTAGCGCAGAGGCGTGGATATTATCAAAAATAGATGAGGGTGCATTTAGCTGCTTCGAGAGGAAAATTTTTCGAGTGATTTTCGGTCCCGTGTGCACTAACGGTGAGTGGAGGAGGAGATATAACTACGAATTGTATGGACTGTACAGCGACATCGACTTAGCCAGTGAAGATCCTATGACTAAGATGGCTGGGTCATGCAGAGCGGATGAACACCAACATATCGGTCAAAAGAGTCTTTGGAATTCGAAAGCGAGGGACAGCGCAGTAGAGGAAGACTGAGACTTAGGTGGCGCACGCAAGTGAAAGGGAACCTCAGCGAACTTAGCGTGCAAATCTGGAGGCAGCAGGCTGGAGAAGCTTGTTGACTGAGGCCCTGGTCCACCCCGGACTGTAACGTCTGACATTTATTGTTAGTAGTAAATATTTTTACTACGCTATTTAAATGTGCGCTGAATAATGCGTACTATCCAGAGCATTGGAAAGTAGAAGTACTGTACCATATCCCGAAGATGGATAAAGTAAGGACTAGCCCAGCAAATTTTCGGTCAACTAATTTACTTTCGAATATCGGTAAGGTATTTGAGGAAATAATCAATAGAGCTGAAGTCATTGTATGAGAACAATTTAATTCCGGAAAATGAGTTTGGTTTTAGGGTGAGGCATGACACTATTCACGCAGCGTCGAAACTAATCTTCGACATGTAATGGAATGAATGCAAGAACCAGTGTTCGGGTGCCTTTCTGCTTGATTTCGGTGAGGCCTTCGATACCGTATGGTGAGAAGGGCTTTTCTATAATAAGCATGCCGAAACCCTTTTATATATGATTTGCACCATGCCTATAGAAAGGAAGGTTGTTGTCAAATGTGGTAATGTAATTTCCAGAAAAAGAACTATTTAATATTGTATATAAACGAGTAATCTAGTATGTTCCCTCAATCACCCTATAGGCACCCAAACGATCCTGTGGCGTACAGATCAGATTCAAAAATCTAGGTCATCAATACTCTACTGCAGCGTGACTTCGAACATATTACGGCGTATTGCGATTATTTAAATTTGAAAATTAATTTTCAAAAATTTATAATCCTATTGACATGGGCTTCTTAAGATACGAGGGCGGGTCAATAAGTCCGTGACTTTTGGATTAAAACACAGATTTTTTGATAAAAAAATAATTTTATTTTTCAACGTAGTCTCCCTTGAGCTCTATACACTTTGTCCAACGCTTCTCCAATTTTTTTTATCCCTTCCAAAAAAAATGATTTGTCGAGGTCCTCAAAATAGGCCTTTGTTTGCGAGATGACTTCATCATTGGAGTCAAATCTTTTTCCACCAAGCCATTTCTTCAGGTTTGGGAACAAGAAGTAGTCACTCGGAGCCAAATCTGGAGAATAGGGTGGATGAGGGAGCAATTCATAGCCCAATTCATGGATTTTTGCCATTTTTGCCACGATTGCGTTTGTGGTCGACTGTGAGCAAACGCGGCACCCATCTTGCGGAAAGCTTTCTCATGCCCAAGTGATCATTCAAAATTGAAACCACTGAGCCATGCGAGATCCCTACTGCTTCCACAATCTCTCGCACTTTCAATCTTCGGTCGGCCAACACCATATCGTGAATTTTTTCGATTGTTTCGGGTGTAGAGACCTCAACTGGGCGTCCAGGACGTTCGGCATCTTCAGTGCTTGTACGGCCACAACGAAATTCAGTAAACCACTTTTTTACCATTGAAATCGATGGTGCAGAGTCCCCATAGTATTTATCAAGCTTAGCCTTGGTCTCGGTAATGGTTTTTTTTCGCAAGAAATAATGCTTAATAAGCACACAAAATTCACTTTTTTCCATTTTCTCCTCAAATTAGTGAGTAGTCTGATAAAAATAGCTGTCAAACACAAACTTACTGACGCAGCAAGTTTAAATTTTGACAGGAGTCAACTGACAGATGCCTGTTGACAGGAGCAGTGTTGCTGTTTCGGTAAAGAGGTCAGAAATTCAAAAAGTCACGGACTTATTGACCCGCCCTCGTACATACCAGAAATAATTGGCGAAATTTTGCCGTCGTTTCACTGGATGGACTGCCATTGGCAGTGAGAGGGGTAGTTAGGTACATACCTTGGTATTTGGCTGGATTAGTATTTATGTTTTGACAAACATTTAAATGCTTCGAAACTGTTTCATAGCAGTAAGCTGGACTCGAGGGTAAAAGTAAGATACGTTGCCCTTATAAGGCAAATCATCGCTCATAGTTGCCCCGTGTGGTTCACCGTAGTACCATAGTATATGTAGACAATTCGGATGTTTGAGAGACAATGTCTCAGGACCTATCTTAGGTTGTATAGAAAACCAGAATCTGTCTTCATAAAATATTATCCGAACGAGGCCCTTTACGATGGAAATCAACTAAATAGGGTTGACATTTTCCAGATTAAGGTGTTTCGAAGGAACGTTACAAGGGCAACAGCTATAATGACTAGATCTTTGGAGCTTATTATCCCAATGGGAATACCATCCGATCGGACTTTATTCCTCCCTATATATACCGAGGGGTTAGTGCAGAATAGTGACGGTATTCCGATAATATACCACCGCGGTGCGAGGGAATAGCGACTCGTCTACGATGGATACGACATCAACAAACGGGAGCTTTTCCATTTCGCGGTCGAGGACAGAGGACGGGACGATACTGAAAACCAACAAGCCGATTTTTGTGTGTTTAGAGAAGAGGTTAGTATCTATATGCTTTCCTGAGCCGGTGCGTCATTGTTCAACTCGTAACATACTTCTCCTAGCTTTAAGTAAAATTAAGGTTAAATAGGGGAAATTTCTACATTTCTATTTTTTTTATGGCCTGGCCATTATAGAACATGACGATTGGGTGATGCGATTAGGTCAGCTAAGTGAAGAAGCGCAGGAGGCAAAAAACAGAGAAAAGTTCGAAAGACATGGAGAAAATTTCGCTCGAAAAATATGACGCTTAAAACTACCGAATATTACGAACTTTTTGTTGATTTTCTCGGGCCAATTGATTACGAGTTTGCGGAAATTGGACGTGGACAGACTTTTTTTTTTTAATATAAATTAAAAATGGAATCTTCAAGTAAAAATTAAATATTTTTAATTTATTTTCCAATAGTTCTATGGATACCCAAAAATGTTTCCCAAGAAATCTTGCAGTGGAATCAGCCATCTAGTTTGCTCAAATATCCTTTTAACGATGGGAGATGCAGAAGCATTCGAGATGAAAATCATATTCCAAGTGATTTCCAGTGAATTGGAGAAGGATTCTTCCTTCAACAGGGTAACGATGGAGTATTAATCAATTTACTTTGGTCTTTACAATTGTCGGATCATGAAACGAATTATTTGTTTACATCAACCTTGAGTTGTACCTGAATAGTACCTGAAACAGTATCAGTAAATAAATTCTCAAGAACTTGGCAACTTTTCTTAATTTGACAGACCCTGCTCTAGATTAATTGTTTAACCATCCTTCCCTTAACATTTAAATATAAGATCGCACCCTCACGCGTGATGTGCTTATTTAAAAAAAAAGTGGGTTTTGGCGTCTTCGACTTTGAGTGGCAGCTGCCATTTGACAAGGATCTTATAGACATTTCACATGAATCAATGACATCGGAATTGTGATGGCAGCGGGAAGAAGAAATCGACTTTCTCCGAACTTAGTGCTGTCTTCTGCTAGCATCTGATTCAAGAAAAGAATGTGGTCGACACTTCTCTGATGCCTGATGGTCTTAAAATAGCTTAGGATGTGATGCTAGCATTTGTACATTTTGACAGCTTTGGACTTTGCCACTCGTTAAATTTGTGTCTGAATTCCAAGAGAAGATAGGCGCAATCCTGATAGCAAAGTAAAAGCATCTGTAGTTAGGTATTTTTCTTCATTGCTGGAATGTTCCGAAGAGGGCTAGGAATATCCATAAAATGGACGAAGGAGAATTAAGGAAGAGAGAAGAAGAGATATCGTTGTTCGCTGGTCTTAATTTAATGCATGTCATATTGACTACCTATAGAAAATAATGACTTCGGCAGGGCATTCCGTAAGCAAATGGTACGGCTTAGGAAAGTAACACGATGTTTAAGAGAAGATCAGAGGGATGACTTAGTGGTAAACTGATTGGAACTCATTGGGAGACGGGTGTTACCCTTTGAAGCTAAGGAATATATCCGACAATTGTGATGGAAATCTGAAATCACCAAAAACCAAAAAAAAAAGCCAAAGAAAGAGTCATTTTTCAGTGTTAGAGGATGTAAATTTACTGGGTAATATTTGTGGCAGCTTTAAGTCTTATCGTTGCAAATTCGATTGTAGCTAAAAGCTACAGAGAGAACTGAAGATATCGGACAGAGAAAGCATCTTTTTTTACAGATATCAGGCTTAAGAACTTGAAAAAAACTTCAGTTGGAGGTTCCGAAAGGTAACATCTAAATTATAATGCAAGAGATTAATCGATCCAAAGGGAAGCAAGGCTTAAACCAGAACCAACTTTGGCGTCTTGTCCAATACGTCGATGTTGTGTGTCCTTTCCATTTCAATACATACAAATGCTTCGATGACAGCCCGATGAATTCTCCCAATTATGTGGACATCATCGGCGTACTCTAGAAGTTACACCGACTTTTAAGAGAATGTGCATCCTATGTTTACACAAGTGTTTCAAGTATCATGTTAGAAAAGTAACAAGACAGAGCGTCTCTTTGTCTGCAACTGATGCTAAATTCGATTCATCAGATATACACTATTCCAATCAGATCTAAAAAATGAGATGCTCTGTGCTCGCTACAGCTCCGATATCAGCGGCTACCTGCTTTGTTGGATTTCAGCTTAGATATCGCTATACTTACCTCACCTTTGTTGAGCTGATTGGTAAATTCTGCCATATGGCGAGATGATGGCCTCCTTTTCCGTTAAATGCTCTACAGAAAAAGATTTCTTCATATTCTCAGCACTGACTGTGAATCTACTACAAGGTTTCTTTCTTGATTTCTTCACACTCGACATTACTTACTTACTTTAGGTGGCGCTACAGTCCGGGGTGGACCTGGGCCTCAGTCAACAAGCTTCTCCAGCCAGTCCGTACAGTGCATCGTTGTATCTCCTCCTCCACTCACCGTCAATGCAGTAGGGACCGAAGATCGCCCGAAGAATTTTTCTCTCGAAGCAACCAAGAACACCCTCATCCATTTTTGATAATGTCCATCCCTTTGCGCCATAGAGCAGGAACGGGATTATTAAAGTCTTATAAAGGGTGACTTTTGTTGTCCGAGAGAGGGCTTTGCTACTCAATTGCCTTCTTAGCCCAAAGAAACTGCGGTTGGCAAGAGTTATTCTTCGTTTGATCTCAGCGCTGGTGTCGTTGTCGGTATTTATAGCGAAGCCTAGGTAGACAAAGTCCTTAACTACCTCAAAGTTACGAGTATATCTGTCGAGGGTGACGTTCTGTCCGAGACGTCGGTGTTGGTTGTCCTTTTTGCTTGACAGCATATATTTGGTCTTGCCCTCATTGACCGCTAAACCCATTTTCGCTGCTTCCGTCTCAATACTCGCGAAAGCGCCACTAATATCACGCTGTTTTCTCCCGATTATGTCAATATCGTCGGCGTATGCGAGTAGTTGGACGGACTTTTGAAAGATAGTGCCTCTTGTGTTTGCTCGTGAGTTTTGCACTATACTTTCAAGTACGATGTTGAAAAAATCGCATGACAGCGCATCGCCTTGTCTAAATCCTTTCTGGACATCAGAGGTCTCGGTGAGATCTTTACCGACCTTGATGGAGCAGCGTGCATTCTCCATCGTCATCCTGCACAGACGGACGAGTTTGGCAGGGATGCCAAAACTAGACATTGCTCTATATAGCTCGTCTCTATAGATGCTGTCATACGCGGCCTTAAAGTCGATGAATAGGTGGTGGGTATCGATCTGAAGCTCATGGGTCTTCTCCAAGATCTGCCGTAGTGTGAATATCTGGTCGGTGGTGGACTTTCCTGGCCTGAAGCCACACTGATATGGAACGGCTTCAGGCGTTCACACAATACGGCGGATAAGATCTTATATGCGATGTTAAGGAGACTGATGCCTCTGTAGTTGGCGCAGTTCAGAGGGTCTCCTTTCTTGAGAATTGGACAAACAATGCTGAGGTTCCATTCATCGGGCATACTTTCGTCCGACCATATTTTACAGATGAGTTGGTGTATGCTCCTTACCAAGTCATCGCCTGCCGCTTTGAAGAGCTCGGCAGTCAGGCCATCCGCTCTAGCAGCTTTGTTGGACTTAAGCTTCGATATGGCTATCTTCACTTCATCCAGGTCGGGTGGACGGAATTGTTGGTTATCATCGTCCAGGTTGAAAGGTTGATTCTGCCTGACAGCGGTATTTGGTCCGTCATCGCCGTTATACAGTCTGCAGAAATGATCTTTCCAAATCCTCAGCATCGACTGCGATTCTACTACGATGTTCCCTTGTTCATCTCTACAGGCTTCTGTTCGGGGTTTGTTTCCACGGCATGTTATTTTTACCTTTTGGTAAAACTTCCGAACCTCATACCTGGAGTAGCATCTCTCAATTTCCTCGATCGCGCGCTTCTCATGCTCTTTCTTCTTCCTCCTGAGAAGCCGGTGCTCGTCTCTCCTCTTCCGCTCATAGAGCTCATGAGCAGCTCTGGTCTTTCTAAGCAGCGCCGCGTTATATGCATCTTGCTTAGCTGCATGTGCTTGCCGGCATTCATCATCGAACCAGGGGTTTCGTTGTGGTGGACGAGTGAAACCCAGCACATCAGAAGCGGCATCTCTGATGGCGTTTTGGCAGTGTTTCCAATGGTCTTCGATGCTTGATGCTGGCGGCATTGGACCTCTTAAGAGATTAAGAGACACTCGATCGGAAAAGGACTTGGCGAACTCTTGCGATTGTAGCCGTCTGACGTCGAATTTTCTCACAGCATTAGTTTGTCTTGGCGTAGTTTGGGATATCCGCAACCGTACCTTGGCTACAACAAGGTAATGGTCCGAGTCGATGTTGGCTCCTCGGAACGTACGGACATCCATAATGCTGGAGGAGTGTCTTGCGTCGATCGCAATGTGATCAATCTGATTGACTGTTGATTGATCAGGAGTTCTCCAAGTCCCCTTGTGTATCACACTCGACATTACTCCTGCAATAAAACCTCGCGCTCCTCACCTACCTTTTCTACTTATAGAGCTCACGAGCAGCTCTTGTCCTTTGTTGTAGAATTTCTTGGTAGTTGTCAAGCAAAACGCACAACATCAGTTGCCGCGTCTTTGATTGTACGTTGGCAGTGATGCTACTGGTTTCCAGTACTTAATGCTGGCGTCATATGAGCTACTGAGAAATTTCGGGATATGCGTTCCGTGAAGGGTAGTATGTGCTTATCAACTGTCGTGCAAAAGATAACGTGCTTTCCTAAAGTAACTTCATATTTCTCATATGTCCCGTCGAGCACCTCGTTGAGACATTCTTTGGTGGCATGTTGCTTGTCGTCCGCAAGTGTATGGGGGCCTTGATGTGAATTTTCATATGACCGTCAGTCTTTTGTCGGAAGTTCAAGACTTTTTCCCTATGTCTGCCGCATATGGCATAATTCACGTCCAAATAATGTCTGTTTCTCTCCTCTATAGCAACCACCATAGTATAATTTATGCCACCGCTTTTCGTCCTCCTTATGTTCGGCCCAAAATCCAGTCACACTTCGAATTCCTGATCTGATATCTGAAAGAAATCTACTGAACTTTTCACGGATGCTGTTTCGGAATGTGTCCGCACATAAAATTGCACTGTTCATCTCCTATTTTAACACGAAACTGGCCTGACACTTAGACCCATCCGCTGTTGAGAAAGAGCAATAAATACGTAGCTTGCTGGTACGATAGACCGGGGTGGACCAAAGCTCAGTTTCTCCGACTAGTCTATCTGTGCATAGGGAACGGGAACCCAGGGTTTATTGCCGAATTTGAACAGCGCCGGGAGAGTAGAAGACCGTTTCACAAGCAAAATGTTTCCCTTCTGAAGGACTGTTATCGTCCGCTAAAAGTGTGGTGACGTCAAAAAAGTATGTACATTACTTTTCCCACATTTTTGCTGTTGGCTATGTACCCTGCAGCACTTATGTACATCCTTAAAAAAAACCTCCAAGTTCCCAGCTAAAAGTAGAATTATAAACACTCAGAAATGACAATATCCAACATTTGCTCAATTAAAATAAAAATTTGAAAAACAAACAAACTTCACGGATCAACTTTTCTCCTGCCCCCATGAATCTAAAGCGATACAATAGCACCATATTCATGGGACAAAATCCATTCGCCATCGATAATTCCAAACCGTATGCATGGATTTTTTCAGATTAAAACTTATCCATTCTCTCGTAGCGAATTGCCTCACAATCAATGACTGGAAAATTTCCCCCAAATCCAATAATCTGCTGTTGAAAATTTCTGCTATCCATAAATTCTTTATTACATCAGGACAAATGGCAATGCAATGGGGGAGGAAGCGAACCAAACGAACCCACACAAACACGAGAAGTTGTTAGAACTTTAATCCTGTAGCCACGTATTGTCTTCTCGCACTTCGTGGTTTCGCATTCGCTTTGCCGACACCCCAGATACTCTCGATACTGTCGAAGACTCCCAACACCGGTACCAACCCAGATTGAACAATAAAATGAAAAAGAAATAAAAGTATTGATTTTATTCCATTGCTTACAATACGAGTATATATGTAGGTACAATTCTCCATGGAAGCATAAAATATTGTGTCTTGTGTCTTTTATTTCTCGGTTGAGATCTCCATCCCCCACCCCATTGTCGGATTCCAACTCTAGCTTCGGTTCTAATTCCTAACGCAAACATCAGATGAGAAGATGTAGGGAATGGCAATCTAAAATGGGAACAAATGTGGAAGGAAGTACGAGTATTCCCACATGGACGTCTGTGGCTTTCTTTGAATGTAGGTAGGAGTAGGATGAGTGTCCATAACTTATTTCCTGGCAAATATTTAAAATGATGTGCAAAACCGGAAGTCAAAGGGCGGGGGGTGGCAAACTATTTTGCAATTTGTAGAAAATATTGAATGCCATTGTAATTGAGTTTGATGTAAGAAAGTTCACACACTCCTACATAACCTGGTCAAATTTTACCAATGTGGTCGAAGATGGAAACCTTAAATTTGTTTGAACAATTGTGGCTACTGTTGAGGTAAAGATGGAACGTACTTGCGGCAAGAAATTGAGTGTTTAAACAGCAATAATAATTTTCGTGATTAATAATACTTCACATATTCGTATACTAGTATATATCTGTACCATAACCATAACAATTGTAGTTTGAAAACAGTAGTTAGTGAGGCAAGCAAGAGCTACCATATGGAGTTTCTAATATCGGCCTTTTGGAGAGAAGACATAGGATAGTATTTTGGTTCTTTTTCATCTTTTTAATCATAATTCATTATAAGGTTTGGGCTTTGAATTTAAGTGCGAAAACACAATATCATTCAAATGGCCGCCTCGGGATGCGGGATTTTTTTGAGGTAATTTTTAACCACTTTTTCGCACATTTCGGGCGGTATCTCGGCTATAACTTGAATAATGTTGGTTTTTAAGGCGTCTAGAGTTGGAGGATTATTCGCGTAAACACGGTCTTTTGCGTAGCCTTACAGAAGAAAATCTAACGGTGTCAAATCGCATGATCCTGTTGGCCAATTGACGTCGCCAAAACGTGAAATTACGCGACCAGGAAACTTATCACGCAATAAAGCCATAATTGGTCGTGTTGTGTGGCTTGTTGCGCCGTCTTGTTGGAACCACATATCGGCCAAGTCATGATCTTTAATCACCGGCCAAAAAAATCGGTTTTCATTCGACAATATCGCTCCGAATTGACTGTAACCGTCCGCCCATTAGCGTCTTCGAAGAAATACGGACCAATGACACCTTTCAACCATAGAGCACACCAAACAGTCACTTTGTCTGGATGCAATGGCATCTCTTCGATCACTTGTGGATGTCTGAGCTCCATAAGCGGCAATTTTGTTCGTTTACATACCCACCGAGTGAGAAATGTGCCCCATTCTGAAGAAAATGTTGTTCGAAAAATCGGGGTTTATTGCCTGATGTTTCAACACCCAGGAAGCGTATCTACGGCGTTGTGAATGTGTTCGGATACACAGTTGGTAGAGAAAATAAAACACAAATCGCACTGATTAATTATTTTATTTTGTTTAAAGTGGACTGTTTTTATAAAACTATTAAAACTATTGCTCAACGAAAGAAAGATCCGCACTGATCGCTGTCAGCTCAAAAACTCCAACCCTGCTCTTCAATGTCGCACTGTTTATATAGGCAACGATGTTACTCTCGATGACTGCACTGCTCGGTCGCAACCACCGCTATTTCGAATGATGACATCTCCTCCTGTTGATAAAGGGATGGTATGCGCATTGCTCTATTCCTCGGTCGCAACCAGCGCTATTTGAACAACCCTGGCTCCATCGTCAAAGCTGTTGTTGTCGAAGTGATCGTACATATCTGCACTATTGCATTTTTCGGTCCCAGATCCCATTGTCATCGTCTCGTCCGATGTGCATTCATGAGTGGTGGAAAAATAGTTCTTCTTTGTGTGCTCTTCGTTGCCCCTCGTGAAGCGCTATTCTGGATTGCCAGTCGCTCTGCTGCTTATATCCCTTGTGATTGGGTTGCTTTGTGTGTGGTGTCATTTGTGCTGGCTCTGCACACGTTTAGGGTTGATGATGGCTTGTCGCGCCGCTCAAGGATGCCGTGTTGGTTTCGTTTGTTTTGCTACCGCGCTGGTAGCTTGGAATGGTGATGCTTCATCACTGGTATGCTGTGTTGGCGTTTTATGTTTTGAACAGAATGGTAAGCAGGCTTCAATTGTTGCGTAAGTTGAACTTTATAAGGATGGAGATGCAAATCCAAATGCAAAATACCCCAATAATTTCGGATCACCAGCAACACTTGCACTTACAGCAGCAATATTTTCGACTGAGCGTGCATGATGCACAGGCCTTACGACGTCAGTAACGCTTCCACTCTCTTCAAATTTCTTCACAATTTTACCGATTGCTTCCGTAGTCGGTGGATTATGACGACCATAATCATCGTTTAATGCGCGAACAGTGGTTACGCTTAAGTCACCACTTTTGTATTAAGTTTTAGTCATTTGAACGCGTTGTTCGAAAAGTAAGCGATCCATTATTGTAAATGGCAAACATTTAACTTATGTTATGATACTTCAAATGACGGCTGAGTTTGGCAGCTGTCAAAGGCTAGCGTCACCAACTTGAAACTTAGAAGTGAATGACCCTGTACTTAAAGCAATTCAGATATAGCTTTGCCAACATTTTTTAAGAACCACTTGCCCACCTACCTAACGTTTGCGATTTCGATGGCATCATGAGTCTACATGTAGAGTAAAGTCGCCTTTCCTGATATAATAACTAATTTTGTTCATTGTTGGACGAGTTCATCGACCTTACAATTCCTAGTGATCATCTATACCCTGGCACCCAATAGTAAGTGAATATTGTAATCGCCTTTCGTTGAGACGAGTGAAACCCGGAGGTACTTTAGAGTCCTTAGAGACTGATTGGAAGTTGACTGTTTGATAAGGAGGATCCTGGTAATGACTAGAGATGCCACGAATATTCGGCTGCTATTCGGTATTCGGCCTATTAGGCCACTTATTTCCATATTTGGCCGAATACTGTGTACTACTCGGCCGAATACCGAATATCAATTCATGAACAAAAAAACGCAACGTGTAACTCGATTATATTCATACAAATTGTTATTTTAATATAGATACTTAAAATCAATCAACAGTTAATTTTGGTGAAAGAAAACAACTTTTTCAGCATTTGTTGGCAACAAACGATTGCGTTTCTCCTCATAAATGCCAGATTCCGAAAACAGTCTCTCACTGCATAAACACTAATAAATGTATAACCAAACTAAAACTCCTTGCTTGGAAGTGCTGACTTACCACTTTGGTAATACAATGTGATGCAATCAATGAACAATGAGCAAATAATGCTTGTCGCGACGGGTCCACTCGCAAATGAAACAAAGGACTGCCGATTTGTCGGCACGCATGCACAGCAATGAGATAGGTTCGTTTACCGAATCTAAATCGGCTAAAACACTATTCGTGGCATCTTTAAAAATGACCCTCATCGCTGAAGATAATGTTGACTGAAAATTGCTAATGTTCAAGAAACCACTCGCTGTCCATACTGTAAAATGGCAGACCTTTAACTATACATGTACCTTCTCGGATGACAATTCGGTCTGAAGCCCGATGAGGGGGAGTGAAATATCGTTTACGTCGTTTAAGAAAACCTAGACGACATTTCGATTCATTTTAGGCATTAGAAGTAGCAGGGAAAAGATCAATAATGGAGATTAAGGATAGTGTAGGAGACAAAACGGAGCCCTGGGGCACACCAGAATTTATTTTATTATTTATATGTCGGATTAAAAACCTTTTGAACATTAGGCATAACTATCTTTCTTTTGCCAGATTGATGAACGATTTTCGGTGAGAAATGCCACCATATTACCAATGGACTTATTGCTACGAAAACCACAGAGAAAGCCATTTCATGAGCGGATGGATTATCAGCGTTGATCTTGGAAAAAAGGGATTTAAATGCAATGGGTATGTTCTGTAAGAGAAAAGGGAAAAAGATTCTCCTTTTTAGACAGGGGCTGGACGAATACTGTGTTCCATCTGCTCGGAAAGAGCAGTGGTTCTGTCATCTTGGAAAGTACGTCTTCAGAGGATGGGAGATAATCGTTTAGACCAGCAGATTTGTTTATATTAAGATTTTTTAAGACTTTTTGCTATTACACGATAATTACGCGATAATGGATTCGTCCCATTAGATATTCGACGCACTCTGGAAGTGTTGAGCTAAGAAATTCGACAAACGATCAACAATTCTTACTGCCTTTGGGACATTGTAGTACTTTTGGTTTTATTGAAGAAGGGCTGCAGTTATTTGTTACTCGTTTGAACTTTTTTCGGTTTTCGTCTGTCGACAGAAACACCGTTTTTCTAACCCTGAAATCCCCTTTACCAGGTCCTTATTTTTGATCTGATGCTCTTTATTCGACGATGGATTAACGATCGTATTCCAAAGAGAATAGTGTTTGTGATCATATCAGCAGCGGCAATTGATCGCATTCAATTCAGAACAAACTGCATTGAAACAGCAAAATTTAATGTAGATAAATATCGTTGGTACTGCATGGCATTTACGGTATATACAATTTTAATATGTGGCACTGACATTATTGTTAATGTGATCAGCTGTCAAAAAAGGCACAGAAACTTGGAATAAGGATGCAGAGAAGTACAAATCTAAATTATCTAGAAAGTTTAGTCGCGAAAAAACGAAGGAGGGCATTTTAAATATATAATTGATTTCCTCTGACATGGACTATCATGAATTCCAGTCGAACTCGGATATAATCTTGTCATCGCTTGAAAATATCATGAGGTACTGCGTAGAGCTATCCCACATACCTCTGTCATGGAGAGAAGTAAATGTAGTTTTCATTCCCAAAAGCGGTAAATGTTCTCATGTTGTCCCAAAGGACCTCAAACCTATCAGTCTATCGCCTTTCCTTCTAAAAACTCTGGAACGACTGATTGATATTCATATACGACCTAGCTTTGATTCTAGATTCCTTTCCACGGTACTACATGCCCACTATAAAAGAAAGTCATTGGAAATGGCTCTACATTCACTAACAAGCCACATCGAACGATCCTTGCATTATAGAAAATGTACAATAGTAGCTTTCCTGGACAAAGAAGGCGCCTTTAAAAAGGTCAAAACATCCGCAATCACTACGGCGCTGTCAGCTCTGAAGGTAGATGATTCGCTTGGGGACTTGATCAATCTCATGCTAAAAAGCAGGATGGAAGAGAATAGTAGCAAGCTGGTTGCTTATGCAGATGACGTTGCTGAAGCCGTCTCACGAAAACATCTACATACGATTAAAGAGCTCCTGCAACATAATCTTAACAAACTGGGCGGATCGCTGTGGACGGGGAAAATACAAAATTCCGACCATAGATCCTTCCTCAATCAATGGTACCAGCTTGGTCTTCTCCGATACAGCGAAATACATATTTGGGTCTAATTTTCGACAGGAAACTAAGCTGGAAACCTAACATTCAAGAAAGAAAAAAGAAAGAAAGCTTCAGTATCTTTACTCTCTTGCAAAAAAACAATCGGGAACAAATGGGGCCATCAACTTGGCATCATATCGGTCATAAGAACGATACTCACCTTCGGGGTGGTTGTGTGGTGGATGGCCTTAGGCAAAGCAGTAAACTGCATGAAGCTAGGTAAAGTCCGAAGAACAGCATGTCTGAGCGTAAACGGAGCCCTACGCACTACTCCCTCCGCTGCTCTGAATACTCTGTTTCACCCACTTCGCAGTGGGCAAATATAAACGTTTTGGCCACGCAAATATTCTTAACGCACTAGGAATCCTACCAATCCTTGTAGCGTGTTCCAGGCGTAAATTCTGGCAATTAAGGAAGCCCTATCCTGGCAGAAGAAAAATGTAATATCTGCAATGGATATCCGCATCTTTTCCGGTAGTCAGGCAATGATCCCTAAATTCAAAAACAGTCATAGACTGCCGATCATCTCTAATGGAGATGGCGGAGCAGTTTAACATTCACCTTTGCCGGGTGCCGGGACATAGAGACATTCCAGGGAATTGTAGGGCCGACGAGCTTGCCAAAAATGGAACCACTATACCTATCACACCTGAAAAGGAAAACGTATACATATCGCTACGTGCAAACAAGAAATAAAGCTGGATGCTAACAGAAGAACAAACCATAGATGGACGGTTGGATCGACATGCTTAGCGACCAAACAAATCTGGCAAAAACTAGATCTGAATCGCTCCATGAGTTTAATTCTTCTAAATAGAACACATTTTAGTTCCATTACAGGTGTCATCACCGGACACTGCCTCATAGGTGAACATGCAAGAAGGCTTGGCTTGTTTACTAACGACTTTTGCAGAAGATGAGGAGGAAGAGGAGACAATTCCTCACCTCCTCTGTACATGTCCAGCTCTCTCCCAAAGAAGAAATGTCCACTTAGGGTCCTTCTTCCACCCCGACTTAAGTGACTTAAGCAACACAGACCTTAAAAGTCTCCTACGCTTTAGTAAGAGCTCCAAATGGTTTCTGGAGTACAAGGATCGCAGATCCACGTGGCATCACAATGAGCCAATAGGCCTAAGTGGGTTGGTTTTTCAAAAGCCACTTAAACCTAACCTAACCGAACGTTCCTCTGACATCGCAGTAGAGGAAGACCGCGAAGCAAGTGGAAGGGGACCTTAGCATACGAAACTGAAGGCAGCTAGCATGGGAGATCGAGATTGCTGAGGTTCATTTCTACTCCAGAATGTACCGCTACCTAAAGTAAGCACAGATAATAGCATAGCGATGCCATACATACGATGTCTGAATTGACGCCAGCTTTTAGCACCATTGTGCGCCATTAGATTCATAAGAAGCCACTGTACTTTGTGTGTACTGGTTGGATTGAAGGAAACATGCAAACGAGAACGTTGTGATCAATAGTGAGTACTACAGGTCCTTTATTACTGACTTTTTCATTCCCCAAATGAATGGCATGTTCGTGAAAAAGGTTGGGGTATTAACGATAGTGCCTGATATGCAACACAGGGCGCTCACGATTTGGAAGCCATGTAATGACCACTAGCACGATTTGTACATAGTCTTATCCATTTTGAAAGTACTATTCCTTTTACTGACGTTGCTTTTAGAATATGCACTATTGGCACGACTAGACAGACAATAAACCAAACCAAAACTTTCAAAATTGACAAAGATCCCAAGGAAAATTTTGTTGAGAAGTAAAAAATCTAAATCTTTCTACAAATGCGTCATTCGTCAAGTCAAAACTTTGAAATAAGTACAACCAAAGAAATGTCAGGATTTCCCTTAAATCACACGAAGGAGCAAACATAGTGCTTGCACTTGAACACACACACACACACGCACACAGTAAGTCCTTCCCATGCAATTGCAGTAACATTCATTCTTGGTGCATAAAAATGAAATCCTTTTCCATTGGCTCTTCCTCCATTTTCCGACGTCATTCAAAAAGTTTTAATCTTCAACTATTTCTCACAGGAAGTGCCTCGATCCCCCCCCCCCCCCCCATCAGTCCCGTCGAATGGCGCAAGGATATACGAATAAACATCCAAATAAAAACGGGAAGATTTGTATTTTTATTTTCTGTTTAGTTGAAAGCAAAATGCTACTAATATTTGTTGTCTTCTTGTTATCCTTGCCGATTCCCTTGAATGGCGTCAGTTTAGTAGGGCAGGCAGCTTTTTAATGAGCTATTTGTATT
The DNA here is from genome assembly GCA_928272305.1 of Volucella inflata. Taxonomy (NCBI): domain Eukaryota; kingdom Metazoa; phylum Arthropoda; class Insecta; order Diptera; family Syrphidae; genus Volucella; species Volucella inflata. The sequence goes on along the minus strand of OV743716.1, from coordinate 3,568,092 downwards.
TCCCATTTCAGCTGGTAATGCTGCGATACAGTGATAGTCCTTCAATTAAGGATAATTAAGATTCATCTCGCAGCGAATTGTTACAATTTACAGTAATTGCTGTGAAAAGTGTCGAAAATATCATTTCGTAAAATTGTAATTACTCCATTCAAGGACTCACGACTGACGAAATGCTTCTGGTTCTTGGAGATTTTCTTTTTTTTTTCATTTTTTATGTCCTTTTTGAGACTCAGTACAAATGTACGTACGTACAATCGTATGTGGAATATTTTATAGAACTTTGAAATGGAAAAATATTTTCTCTGTCTTTACAGTTGGATGAGGTGAAGTATGAGCACTCATATAACACAATTTTGCATCAATCCTTGACTTAAGCACGAAGCAAGCACATGGAGAATACAAGTCGAAATAGGGAGAAGAAAGTCTCCTTTCTTAAAATTCAATTTTGTGCAAATACGAAGAATCTCATTTCCATCAGAGAATGGAGTACGATGTGGTCGACATACATTTCAAATAGTTTTACGTATCTGTATGCATTTGGAATGTGTTTTATTTTTTGAGTTCCCTCTTACACCCTTTTCGATTTTGTATTGCACACTCCCGGTTATATTGTTCTCCTGTATTTATGCTCCAACTGGTCACAACAGACAGCCAAAGAAATAACTATGTTGTTGGTGGAGAATAGTGTGTTAGGTCATATATTATACAGGGTGCCAAGTAGAACATTTCTGGCTTTTAATATATTTCAAAGAAATACTCTCTCTAAGTTTCTGCACATGTCAAAGGGGAGCAGTTCCTATAATAAAGTATGCAAATTGAGTCAGATATCAGATCATAAGGTGGAGCCTTATTCCAAAGATGACCTAGGTCTCAGGCAACCAGCGTCACCAGCTCGATCCCTCCCTAGCCGCCCTCGATTTCGCACGGTAAGGTTGATGAGTTTTTAACTTGCGTGCACTGAATCTGAATTTCTTTACTGCGCTCTAAATGATCCAGCCGATGTACCTTCACTCTTTTGACTGAGTCGATGTTGCAATATCGCCAAAACAGTTCGTCGTTGTAACTCTTTCTCCACTCACTATCTATGGAGACGGGAAGAAGATCGCCAGAAGATTTTATCCCCTCAAAGTGGCCAATAGCACCCTCATCCACCTCTGATTAAGTCAATGCCTCTGTGCCATAGAGCCGGGCAGAGAATATTAAGAGCTTTGCTAGTCAATTGCCTTCTTAGCCCAAAGAAGCAGCGATTGGCAAGAGTTATTCTCCGTTTGATCTCTTCGCTGCTGTCGTTGTTTGAATTTATAGCGGAGCCTAGGTAGGCAAAGTCTGCCGATGGTGACATTGTGTCCGAGACTTTAGTGTTGGGTATCTTCTTTGCTTGACAGCATATACTTGGTCTTGCCCTCATTGACCGCTAAACCCATTTTCGCTGCTTCCGTTTCAATACTCGCAAAAGCGTAACTGATTTCACGATGCTTTCTTCCGATTACGTCAAAAGCACTGGCGTATGCGAGTAATTGGACGGACTTTTGAAAGATTGTGCCTCTTGAGTTTGCGCGTGAGTTTTCGCTATTCTTTCAAGTATGATGTTCAAGAAACGCATGACAGTGCATCGGCGTGTCCAAATCATTATTTGACATCAAGGTCTCGGTGACTGACCACGAGGGAGCAGCGTGCATTCTCCCTCGTTACCCTACACAGACCAACGAGTTTGGCAGGAATATCGAAACTGCTCTGCATAGCTCGTCTCTATAGATGCTGTCATACGCGGCCTTAAAATCGATGAATAGGTGGTGTATATCGATCTGAAGCTCATGGGTTTCTCCAAGATCTGGCGTAGTGTGAATATTTGGCCGATGGTGGAATTTCCTGGCGTGAAACCACGGTGATATGGACCTTTCAGGTTGTTAACGAACGGCTGCAGGCGTTCACACAATACGGCAGATAAGATCATGTACTCATTGTTAAGAAGACTGGTTCTTCTGTAGTTGGCGCAGTTCAGAGGGTCTCCTTTCGTGAGCATCGCACAACAATGCTGTGTTCGGGCAAATTTTACAGATGAGTTAGTGTATGCTCCTTATCTAGTTATCGCTCGGCATAAAGGTCATCAGCTTCAGCAGCTTTGATGTCTATATTCACTTCAATCAAGTCTGGTGGGCGGAATTATTGATCTACGAGTACATCCTCCAAGATGGTTTCTCATGGCCGATATGCAGTCTACATAAATGCTACTTCAAATCTTCAGCGAAGACATTGCTCGTAAGTCTTGTTCAAGAGCTCATAAAAGGCATCTATGGTATCGTCATATTTCGCATCTGTGGGGGCATGTGCGCATATCGGACGCATGTCGCCAAAATAAGCCATGATGTGAATTGCTACTTGCAATTCAAGACTTCTTGCCTAAGTCTGCCTCCAAAACAAATTCGCATCTAAATAGGCGCTGTTTGTGTTGCAGTTTTTCATCCTCTTTTTGTTCAACCCATCCCATCGCATTTCTTTGTTGGCGGTAACATCTGATTTGCAGAAGTCAAGCGCCTCCGGTAGTTATTCGGCTGTATGTGGCCTATTAAGGTCTAAAACTCCACGTGCAAATCCGAAGTTCGTTGTCCTTAGTTCGTTTGGAAGGGTTGTCGACAGTAGATTCGTCCATATCCGAGGCTTGTTTCTGCCTCGTAACTATAGGGTTGCCTCCGTAACTAAACAGTGACCCAAGAGTCACCACTAGTAAGTTGGAGGGCCAGTTCCATTACATACAGCTATTGGACGAGGGTTCGGTTGGATCGAATCCACTAGCATGTTCGAGAATGCGAACGCTGCCGCGTTCTAAGAGACTAAGTCTCGGAAATCGTGTCTGGCCTGAGATCCAAATAAGTTAGCGTAGCCTGGATAAGGTCTCGTTTATGTTATTCTGTGATTTTAATCTGTCTGTCAGCACTCGTGCTAATAAGTTTAGCAAGTCGAATTCTGATGGACGTCGACAAGTACCCGATGGTCACCATATGAAAGTAAAATAGGCACAATGAGTCACGACACTGGCCACCGCCAAATTGACATCTTTTATCACCTATTTCGGGTGCAGAGGTCTCTGAAACCTCTTCCGAATGTTTTTTTCAAGTCAATGAAGGCGATATGCAGAAAACTTCGAAAATGCAAGATGTTGGCTTATCACTATTCGCAAATTATGAATCCCCTCATCGGCTTGCCGCTTAGCCGCATTAACCCAGATAACCCTGAATAATTTTTCAGAAATATTTTCAACTTTTTTTAACTATAGGTATATCTTATGTTTGGCTTCTAAGTGAAAGAAATAAATTCATATTTTCGAATTCCCTTGAATAGTTACGCCGGATTCGAAGATCCTTCTAGAAGGACGTTAGGGTTATCCGCTGTCAAGCTATGGTTTTCGATATGATAGTTGACAAAACAAGAATCATGGAGAGTGCAGTCACACTTTACGCATACACTTTTTACCCCGGAAAGAAACTCGATAAAGAAAAATATTCTGATCTGCACGATCTACTCCTCCCATACCAAAGAAAAGCTTCGGTTGTGGCACAGCTATTTTTCCCCCATTTCTCTTGAGTATCTTACCACAGTGTTTATTGGGGTGGCCCTTTCAAAATTTATCAACATTCAAGCTTTCCCTGAAATACATGAAAACATTGGTCCTTCTAGAAGGTTTTGGAAATGTTTGCCGTTGCTGAGAATAACTTAAATAAATTCTTCTCAAATAGCAGTGAGCTAGGCATGAAACATCATAACTAGTAACCCATCAAACAGATTTTAGACTCCTCAGAACAATATAATTAAAGTTGTACTTACCGTTTATAAGTACGATCTGTAGGTTTTTCCATAGCTTTGCACATATCACACAATTTTTATTGCAAAAAAGCACAAGAATCAAAAATAACCCAAATAACCACGTGAATACGTTCTTTGATGTTTTAACCTAGATGACAGACCATTGAAATGTCAAAATGAATGATTGAGTGGCCACAAGATAGCGTTAAAGTCGCAATAGATCCTTCTAGAAGGACGTCAGTGTTATCTGGGTTAAGTGCCATTGAGTCTAGAACTTGTTCGTATATTGTCATAGTATGCGACTTTATTTTCAACTATCGGTTGGTGTTGCAATTTTAAGTGCCGCTTGCGCCTTTATTCGATGAAACCAGGTTAGACAGTCGGTAACCTCTTGCCATTTGATTGAATTAAATCGCCTTTAAGTCCTAATGTATAGGTAGATCACCCACTGTTCGAAAAGTGTGTTATCTGGTCCGACTCCACTCCTCCGGTTCATTCCTTTTACATCTTCGATAACTTGGGCCAGCTTGGTAGAGTTTTTTTGTAGAATCACTCAGTGCGTGGTTACGGTTATTGAAAAAAAAAGTTTAAATTCGTGAAATATGGGTGAAATAGGTGGATGAGTTCAAAATATCATTGAATAATGCAGCAATGAACTTTCTTAAGCACTTTTAACTGCTAGGCCTTATGAACTGATCAGATCCTTGAGTAAAACTGACTTCCACTTTCCAAGCTCATTTGATTTGACATCACTGGACTGGACTTCTTTGCAACTATCTGAAGGCGTTTATATATTTATGTCAATACTGACTTGAAAGGTGCTTAAAAATTAACTCCTGATCGAGTTGGGAGCTATCTGCATACATCAAACGGCGAACATTTACATTTGTTTATTTTATTGATTAAAGTTCTCACGCTACCAAAAAGAAAAACACTCTTATTAAAACGTAATATATCTCGTTCAACACACCCTGTTCATATGTCCATTGAATTGTGTGTTGTTTTTGTTTTCCCTGAAGGAAAGGAGAACTTTTTCAGTTGTGGGAAATTCTGTTTACGGTTGGTGAATGCGTCTTCAAACATCAGAGTTTTCGAAGAAACAGCTCCATAAAAAAATAGAATAACAATACGGATACGAATGCGGATACGACTACAAGAACTGGTACAAGTAGGTGAACTATATATCTTTGATATGACTGGACATGGCTTAGTTGGTCGTAGAATTCTTTTCTTTAAAAGATTGTCTTGTCAAAAATGAGAGCTTTAAATCCAAACATTCAGACATTCAAATAATAAGCAGTTTGTGTGCTACTTTGGGCTTCGTAAGTGTATGTCTGTACTGTTAAGGATGACTGTATTACGTCTCACAGACGGAAAGTCTCATTTTTGAAGAGGCTTCTCGATAAATTGCATCAGAGGATTTTTGTTACATTATCAGCACTCATATACGTATCTTTTCAATTAATAGACTTACCTAGAAGGTCCAGTTTGTGGCTTAAGGTAAGCCTTTGAGCTAACTAGCACTACTCCAACGAACTTTGCGTGCATCAGTCCTCAGATAGGTGAAATTCGACTGCCAATTAGTTTCAATCCTTCGAAGTATACTCGTACTCGTACTCGTACTCATACTCGTTACACACTTGTACTCTCCTACACTTGGCTGACTTGCATCCATTCTGAGCATTTCATTCGCAAAACATCACAAAGAACCAAAGTCCCCTTCTGAACATAACTCCGAAATAAATGGTATCTCACTTGATGCATTATCACAACCTACTGGGCACACAAACATATGTACAAAAATACTCACAGTAGTCATGTAAATATGTACATCAAACCGAATATAGGTATTTTCTAAAAACACAACATTCACTCAAACGAAATATGTGCGCTCCACTGAATTTGTTTTGCACGATAAAGGACATTTTGCAACATGACAGTCGTTTGTTATTGTACTATGAATAATGGTGGCAAGCCCAGTAGTAGGTACTCCTCCGGCAGTTCTGGTTTGAGGTTAAGGGAGTCAAAGGAATACGGTTATGGAATGAAAATATAACTAAAGGCATCCCGTTACAACTACGATGACAAGTATGAGTACCAGTACGAGTACATGCATATTCGAGATAGTCTCGTACTAAAAACTGAAATTCTCTGGTTTTTGCTTGCCTCCCAATGGTATTCGTACATGAGTATCCCTGCAAATGTTCGGTTGGTTTTCGTGTGCTGGAGACAACTTACTCGTATTTCCACAAAGGATGTCATGTTGAACTTTTCATTTTTAACCATATGGGAGGGGATAGGGGTGGAATGGGGTGCTGTAGGCATCCAGAATGACGTACGAGTCTGGGAGGAGTATGGAGTATGTGTATTTGATTTCACTCAGGTACAACCCACAGGATACTGTGCAGACTTCAAGGCTGACGAGCTAAATGGAAAATTATTCTAATAGAACACAAAAACAGAGAAAATTATTTCACATAATTCTACAACTCTCAGCCATTGAACATACCGTACGTATAGTATTTGTACACCACGGAAAGTATTTAATGGCAGTTTGACAGAAGTAGGACCCAGTCTTCTTGTTCTTCTAACTTTTATTAGTAAAAATCCTTAGAAACCATTCAAACAAATGCGACTGTGATTACGAGGTACTCGTAGTTACTCATATTATATTGTACTCGTACATACACACAACTACGATCGTATGGATATGTGTCAGGTTGAGCCTTTTTGTCGCATAAGTGCATCTGCGATGTTCTAATGAAAGTTTTATTAAAACAACTGTATTAATATTTATACTCATTTAGGTTGAGAATAATTCCTGTGGGATATGCAACAGATGTCGCTAGGCGAACGACAACGCTTCTGTGTGACGATGTGACTCTGACGCGGTGGCACAGCAAACTTTTCACCACAAAAACTCATTATGCTCTCATTAAACTTAGATGAATGTTAATTTTTCCATATTAGAGGAGTTTTAGGGAGAACGCATTCTTATGTTGATTTGCTTGTATAATCTCAAGGCTAGAGGTTTTAGGTTTTACGATTATAAGGAAAAGCAACGATGTTCAAAGTTTTCCAAAAGCCGGGTGGATGGGATTAGAAATTAAGAGTTAGGAATGGGTTTATGTAAGGGAAATTGAAGGCCTGGCGTAGATGGATTATGGATTATACAAGAAAATAAAACTCTTCGAAGAAACAACAGCAGGGATTTCAGTAAGGATATTTGAAAAATTTCCCATTAATTAAGCCAGTCGTAATTTGAAATGACTTTAATTATTTGTTAAGGTTGTACCCCTTGTGTCAGAGCTTAGATTTTGACTGATTTAAAAAGGCAATCATTTCGTAAAATTGTTTAACAACATTCAAGTCAAGATACAAGGATAAATATATCAATGAAAAGGTGACTTCCTATACCTATAGGTATGACTGAAAAAACTATCTTCAACTCAATACCCTTCGCCCGATTTTTCTCTAATTTTCTCTAATGTTCCCTTCCCAGTAAAAGGTTTAGTCGAATCGTAGAGCCTTTCGCCCAGCAATGTCTTTAGGTTTGGAAACTGGAAATGGTCACTCTTTCTCCGAATCGTCGCTAAGCCGGTCCAATAAGGGATAATATTTTCTTTGATTGCTTTTACCTTTTGAAGGTAATCGATCTTGATAAGAAAGATAAGAAATCTGTCGCTATGACTTATGGGTTTCGTCTGCTGCTTGGCATTGGGTTTGTCATGGTTAATACCTGTTTTGCTCCAAAAAGATCTTAAACCTATCATATCAACCTGTCGTCCTTTCGGACAAAGAATATCAGGAGAATGCTCGATCTTTACATCAACTGCAGTAAACCAAAAAGGGAAATCGGTTGAGACCGCACTACACTCTATCGGACCATCATATCATATGAAATCACATTCTTTTAATTTTTTTTTTCTGCGTGGGTAGGTACCACCTCCGATAACGGATCCAGGCTAATCGACTTTGCGGCGGGGCGAAACATTGTCATGGCTAGCACGCGGTTCCCACATCTCGACATACACAAGGGGACTTGAAGAACTCCTGATCAATCAACAGTCAACCAGATTGATCACATTGCGATCGACGCAAGACACTCCTCCAGCATTATGGATGTCCGTACGTTCCGAGGAGCCAACATCGAATCGGACCATTACCTTGTTGTAGCCAAGGTACGGTTGCGGATATCCCAAACTACGCCAAGACAAACTAATGCTGTGAGAAAATTCGTCGTCAGACGGCTACAATCGCAAGAGATCGCCAAGTCCTTTTCCGATCGAGTGTCTCTTAATCTCTTAAGAGGTCCAATGCCGCCAGCATCAAGCATCGAAGACCATTGGAAACACTGCCAAAACGCCATCAGAGATGCCGCTTCTGATGTGCTGGGTTTCACTCGTCCACCAAGCACATGCAGCTAAGCAAGATGCATATAACGCGGCGCTGCTTAGAAAGACCAGAGCTGCTCATGAGCTCTATGAGCGGAAGAGGAGAGACGAGCACCGGCTTCTCAGGAGGAAGAAGAAAGAGCATGAGAAGCGCGCGATCGAGGAAATTGAGAGATGCTACTCCAGGAATGAGGTTCGGAAGTTTTACCAAAAGGTAAAAATAACATGCCGCGGAAACAAACCCCGAACCGAAGCCTGTAGAGATGAACAAGGGAACATCTTAGTAGAATCGCAGTCGATGCTGAGGATTTGGAAAGATCATTTCTGCAGACTGTATAGCGGCGATGACGGACCAAATACCGCTGTCAGGCAGAATCAACCTTTCAACCTGGACGATGATGACCAACAATTCCGTCCACCCGCCCTGGAATGAAGTGAAGATAGCCATATCGAAGCTTAAGTCAAACAAAGCTGCTGGAGCGGATGGCCTGACTGCCGAGCTCTTCAAAGCGGCAGGCGATGACTTGGTAAGGAGCATACACCAACTCATCTGTAAAATATGGTCGGACGAAAGTATGCCCGATGAATGGAACCTCAGCATTGTTTGTCCAATCAAGAAAGGAGACCCTCTGAACTGCGCCAACTACAGAGGCATCAGTCTAATTAACATCGCATATAAGATCTTATCCGCCGTATTGTTTGAACGCCTGAAGCCGTTCGTCAACAACCTGATAGGTCCATATCAGTGTGGCTTCAGGCCAGGAAAGTCCATAATCGACCAGATATTCACACTACGGCAGATCTTGGAGAAGACCCATGAGCTTCAGATCGATACCCACCAACTATTCATCGATTTTAAGGCCGCGTATGACAGCATCTATAGAGACGAGCTATATAGAGCAATGTCTAGTTTTGGCATCCCTGCCAAACTCGCCCGTCTGTGCAGGATGACGATGGAGAATGCACGCTGCTCCATCAAGGTCGGTAAAGATCTCACAGAGACCTTTGATGTCCAGAAAGGATTTAGACAAGGCGATGCGCTGTCATGCGAGTTTTTCAACATCGTATTTGAAAGAATAGTGCGAAACTCACGAGCAAACACAAGAGGCACTATCTTTCAAAAGTTTGTCCAGCTACTCGCTTTCGCCGACGATATTGACATAATCGGGAGAAAGCAGCGTGATGTCAGTGGCGCTTTCGCGAGTATTGAGACGGAAGCGGCGAAAATGGGCTTAGCGGTCAATGAGGGCAAGATCAAGTATATGCTGTCAAGCAAAAAGGACATCCAACACCGACGTTTTGGACAGAACGTCACCCTCGACAGATATAATTTTGAGGTAGTTAAGGACTTTGTCTACCTAGGCTCTGCTATAAATACAGACAACGACACCAGCGCTGAGATCAAGTGAAGAATAACTCTTGCCAACCGCTGTTTCTTTGGGTTAAGAAGGCAATTGAGTAGCAAAGCCCTCTCTCGGGCAACAAAAGTCACCTTTAATAATACTTTTATAGTCCCTGTCTAGTTCTTGGGCGCAGAGTCATGGGCAGTATCAAAAATGGATGAGGGTGTTCTTGGTTGCTTCGAGAGAAAAATTCTTCGGGCGATCTTCGGTCCCGTCTGCATTGACGGTGAGTGGAGGAGGAGATACAACGACGCACTGTACGGACTGTACAGCGACATGGACCTAGCCAGAAGAGTGAGGATCAAAAGACTGAAATGGCTGGGTCATGTAGAGCGCATGGACACCAATGCTCCGGTCCGAAAAATCTTCGAATCCGCCCCCGAGGGACAGCGCAGTAGAGGAAGGCCAAGACTCAGGTGGCGCACGCAAGTGGAAGAGGACCTCAGCCAACTTAGCGTGCGAAACTGGAGACAGCTAGCCAGGGATCGAGCTGGCTGGAGAAGCTCGTTGACTGAGGCCCAGGTCCACCCCGGACTGTAGCGCCACCTAAAGTAAGTAAGGGTAGGTATAAACCTTCATAGGCACCATAAGCACGCGCTCATAAGAGCACCACCACACCACCACAGGCACCATAAGCACGAGCACCTACTGCCTACCGCAGTGGCATAGCAGTGCCCACCATAAGCACGCGCTCATGGTACTCGTAGTGTGAGATTCTTACTCACTAAAAAACCTGCCATTTTCTATAAGACTATGACTAAGTTTCCATAACAGTATTTCAAGCTTCTGTAGTTTATCGCGTTTGATAGGTAGCTTTCCAGCGAAGGCACTTACTATTACCGTTATTTCATACGGTTTCTCCTTAAGGCGCTAAGTCGAACGGTCTTGTTCTTTGAAGTCGCCGCACAAGATTTGTCTCGCCCAATCTCCGGATTATTATCCTGGTTGCAATGATGCACAAGACGAGTGCGAAGTTTACGAGTAAAGCTTGTTACTTCGTCTTTCACGGTTGCAATTCCCAGATCGCGGTGAATATCGCTATTCCTTTTATACCATGGAGCATTTACGATTGCTCTAAGCGCTTTGTTCTAAAATGTCTTTAGGACGGACATATTGTTTGGTTTGGTGCAACCCCATAGGTTTATATTATAAGTCCGCGAAGGTTTTAGCACTTGCTTATATATAAGCAGCTTGTTATATGTGCTTAGTTTAGAGTATCTTCCGATAAGCCAATTCATTTCTCTTAGCTTTATTTCGAGCTCTTCACGTTTCTTTTTTACGTGTGAACAACAGTGGAAACACTTCAGTTTTGCATTTAGGGTCGCCTCATCTCATACGGTTTTTGTACCGAGTTGATGAATAAAGGTAAGTTGTTTATGGTTAAATTGACGTGTGTTGACTTAGTCCCGTTTAGCACGATTCGCCAGCTCTTCGTCCACTAAAATATTTTGTACAGAGCTCGTTGAAGTTTTGCAGTCGAGGATTAAACTGTTTGTCCTGTGGCGAGGATCGCCGTGTCATCCGCGAACGTGGCTACCACAGTCTTTTCATATAGAGGTATGTCTCTAGTGTACAGTAAGAATAGGTATGGCTTCAGAACGCTTCTTTGTGGAACGCCAGCTTAAATTTCTCTGAATTCAGAGTATTCAATCCCATATCTAACCCGAAACAGTTTATTTTCAAGATAAGATTCGAGTATTCTATTCATTTCTCTCGGTAAAATTTGTTGTAGCTTATACTTCAAGCCCTCGTGCCATACCTTGCCGAAGGCTTATGATACTCGTATATCGAGAAAAATGCTTGAACATATCTTTTTTCCCTCTAGCGCGTTTTCAATTACATTTGCTATCTGATAGACCTGATCGATTGTGGAATGTTTGACCCTAAAGCTGAACTGGTGATCCGGGATCAATCGTCTTTCTTCAGTTATCGGTTTTAAACGTTTCGAAAACTTTTAAAATAATCGGCAGGAATGAAATGGGTCTATATGGTTTTTTATCGTTTGGACTTTTCCCCGGTTTTGGAACTATAATGACTTCTGCGACTTGCCATTGGCTTGGAACGTATAAAAGTCTCATGGAAGCATTTATAATGTGGAGGAGCTTGACAAACGCTTTTCGAGGTAGCTCCTTTAGAATTTCACTTGTAATCAAATCGTATCCTGGAGCCTTATTTTTATAGGTTTTTCATTGTTTGCTTTAGCTCAGACAGTGATACGGATTTTATATTGTAGTTGTCGGATCCTGTTCTAAGATTAAGTTTTTGGGCCAATTGACGTCCTTCGAACGGTTTGAATGTTTCTTCCAAGTGGTCGGCAAGCAAATTCGCTTTCTTTTTGTATCCTTAAGCCCATTCGCTTTTAGCTGTTTTTAGTCGACTTCACGGCTTTCCAGAGCGAATAATTGGAACTTTTGTCCGCAGTCAAGCCTTCGAGGTATTTAGAAGTCTCACGGTTCTTATATTCTTGCAACATTTACTTTAGCTTATTTGATAGGTGGTTCAATTAGGATTTATGCGGGGGCGCACGTGATTGTTACCATCACCTACTAAATGGAATTCTAAAAGCAATATTTTCCTTGCAATTCTTTCTGAAACCATCCCAGTGTGTTTCCATATTCGTCAATCTGGGCGGTCTTTCGGTCCTTGCTATGCTCCTGCCGTTTTAAAAGATTATTGGCGAGTGATCTGAGCAGAGATTATAGGATTCTTCTAAAGTCGTGAGATATTTGGGGACCCATTTTGTAATGAAAAAATCGACCAGGTCAGGTATTTTATTCGGTGGGCCAGTAGGTTGGCTTGCCTGTCGAAAAAAAGTTCAAGTCACGTTTCATACTTGCTTGGTACAGTAGCCTGCCCTTCGTCAAAATGAATCTTGATCCCCAAATGTATTCTTTTAATGACGTGTAATGCTCGTGTTATTTGATATCGAGGGAGCTTTCAACAACGTCATCGATCATCAAGTGGGCACAAAGGACTTTATCCCAATCTTTAGGATATCAAAACAATTGTTGGCGACCTTTTTACACAAAAGAAACAACATTCGCCAACACAACAAGGAGAGGTGGTTCGCATACTAGAAGGATTCGACATGTATCGTGGTAGCTTATGCGGACGATATTATTCTTAATTGTGTGCGGCAAATACTCTCAGGCACGAAGCCTATCACTAGGTCTGGAATACATCTTTCTGATTGCAAAAAATGAGCCGAGTTTCCCTATTGAACTCAATGGAGAAGTGGTTTTCGGTGATTATTCCTCCGTGGCTTGTCCGATTTTTTGGTTTCAGAAATATGCACTCCTGATAATGTCTACTAGTTTGTGCCAAATTTCATCAAGATCAGTGAATCCGTTTCAGAGGAGTTCGATAAGGAACGAAATACATCTGTTACATAAGAACGAGCCTCGGTTAACACTCAGCTCGTCAAGTAAAACTATTTTACACTGAATCATTACAATCATTTTAAAAAGAACTCCTCCACGTTACTCGAGGAGTACCTAGACATCTACTAGGTCCTGTGATTGACAACAAATTGAAATGGAAAGAAAATGTTGCAAAGGGACATAAGAAAACACAAATTATGCTCCACTCGTGCAAGAGTGTCGTGATATTAATTTTCCACTTGGTGGCCTGCACTTACTAGGTGGGGTGAAAAGTAACCTTGACCGCCAAAATACGCTGCTACTGCAAAAAAGGTTATGGTGCCTTGAAGTCCGTTCACATTTAGGCAGACATGCCAAATTTCAGTGCGATACCATCTTTAGTTTTGTTTTGACGGCTGATTGTTGTTGATGTGTTTGGCATCATGTTGAGTATGGACAAAAACGTTCGTTCGTTCTCTCATTAAACATAATTTTTTGAGAGGCAAAACGGCGAAGGAAACAAAAGAAAAGTTGGATAAATATTATGGGGCCAATGCTCCGTCAGATTACACCGTCAAATATTGGTTTCGAGAGTTTCGTGGTGGCGGCAACTCCACTACCGATCAAGACCACAACGGCAGGCCCTCCGATGCGGTAACAGAGGACAATGTCAAAAATATACATGAAATGGTGTTGACTGACCGGAAAGTGAAGGTGCTCGAGCTAGCAGATACCACAAAGATTAGTACTGAGCGCAAACACCATATTTTGGGCAAAATTCTGTATATGAAAAAGTTATCCTGCTGCTGGGTGCCGCGCATGCTCACTCCTGACCAAAAACACGAACGCAAGAGCACTTCGAAAGAGTGTTTGGACTTGGTGATGCGGAATCGGGCGGACTTTTGGCATCGATTGGTAACTGTTTATGAAAAGTGGATCCACTATTACACACCAGAGAACAGAATGAGTGCCCGGCAATGAACTGAAGCCGGCACGAGTGCTCCGAAGCGGCCGAGGGAGTCTCAATGGGTCGGAAAGGTTATGGCGTCGGTTTTCTGGGATTGTCATGGCATACTCTTCTTGAACTACCTCGAAAACGGAAAAACCATCAACAGCGAGTATAACTTTGCATTATTGGAGCGATTGAAGCCCGAAATCGCTGCAAAACGGACTCACATGAAGCGAGAAAAAATTGACAGCTCTGCGCTGTACGTTTCAGCAATTCTTTAATGTAAGGTGATATCAAATTTATACGCTTCTAAACATGATTTCCCCGACATACCTCCTTGAAGAACTTCAGTTTCCCTATTCTATCAGGACTCTTATAATGTTTTGATTACCTTTATTCCTCTCGCCTCTCCTTCATTCACGCAACAAGAATTTGGAATAGCCTTCCCATTCGGCAATACTTATAGTTAGAGCTAATCAATTCAAAAATTCCGCATTTAAATATTTATAACAAGTCAATCCACTTCCATAGGGATGGATCTAAGACTGACAGTGGTATTGATGGCGGTGTTTTTTGAAGACAAACGTGGCAAGACAGGATACCCGCATCTTTTCGGGCATTCAAGTCACTTTTGAGTTTCTGCACTCAGTCTCTCAAAATTCTTAAATTGCCCTAGACTGTCAATCACTTCTTATGAAAATGGCAGAGCAGTTCAATATTGGCTGCCAGAGCATAGAGACATTTTAGGAAATTTTAGGATCGACGAAATCGCTTAAATTGAGATCACCTTACCTATCATCGGTACACCAATCATTTCGTCTAAGCTAATACTGAAGCTGGATGATTTAAGTGGACTGTTGGGTCAACATATCTAGCGACCAAACAAGTCTGACCGAAATTGTAGCTGAATACCTCTAAGATTTAATCCTTTAAAACAAGAACCATCTCAACCCGTTCAGAGGTTGCATCACTAGACACTGTCTTATATGCAAGCATGCACGAAGGCTTTGCGTTTTAACAAAATTCTTCTGCAGAAATTTAATTGACGGCAAGAAAGAGGAGAAGGAGCCAATCCTCATCTTACTTTTTCTATGGCTAGCTCTCTTTAAAAAAATAAAACGCTACTTAGGAGCCATCTTTTGCAATGACTAAAGTAGTGATCTCCACATACTCGTATAAGAGTTAAAAGTATATCCAGCTTCATCAGAAGCTCAAATCGATTCCAAAAGAACGGGGATCCCAGTTTCAGGTGGAATTACAATGGGCCAATAGGCCTAAGTGGATTGATTTTTCCAAAAGCCACTCTTACCTAACTCAACCTATCCCACATTTAATGATGTGGCAAAAAAACATCATAAATTCAACACAAGATGACGCATCTACCATCTTTATCATCTTTTATCACCGATCCATCAACAAAATGGCAAATTATACACCCCTACATACACAACATGAAATCCTTGTTACTTCCTTACGTCAAAATCCCTCTGAGACAGCTATTAGATACACCTTTACAGAGATTGAACAAAAAAGTTGCTGGTCGAACCACTTCAGTATAAATAAATCTCGGCATACAATGAATCTCTATGCAGGAAATGAAAGTGAGATCAAAACTTTTGGCCCCTAACAGCTAACAATTGACCTCAGGTTATGTATTAAAATTTTGTTGTTGATGTTGTGCAAAATTCCATCATATCGATTTCGACCTCTTAATCGAAGTCCCTCAAAGCCAAGTCAAACTAATTGGTGAAAAGATACATCTGGATTCACTGAGGGATTCCCGAAATTTGAAGTAAGTAATTCGTTTCGATCTTACACAACTTAGTCGAATTTAGAAACATAAGAAAACTTGTCACTACCGATTTAACAGAGGAGGATCATTTGCTCACAGTTCAACTGTGTGACCTGCAGTAGTCCTTACACTACCATTATAAAGATACCCAACGATTCTTTGGGTTTGTTGTAGAGAAAAGCAGTTTTTGGGATCCGTAATCTGTGGGGTAGCACGGCACAGCACAGTACGGTTTTCGTAGCAACAGGTTCAATGGTAATTTGATGGCGTGTCTCACAGAAAAGTAGAACCAAAGCACTTCGTTATCTTCATCATTAATCTGATAATTTCCTTTGTTGACGACAGTATTCTTCGACATTCACAGCGTAATCAAATGGAGTTCTTTCAACAGAGTGGAACTTAATGCTCCAAAACTCAATGCTGTCTGCTACCTTTAAAGCGAAAATTTAACACGCAGCACTTTCATCGTCAAAACCATCGATTCGTGGTATGCGTGTCAATTGCAACCCTCGTTGGAATGACCACATATTTGACGTCGCCCTAAATGCTGCGAAATGTCTTGATATCCTAAAATGACGTAAAAACTATTTCACTGCCTCTCATCGGGCCTTAACACATAGGATCATTCAATTCGTGGGTCAGATTTGACATTCCTATTTCAATCACATACGTCTGGCCGAACTGTCATCCAAGACTGTACATGTTTAGTTGAAGGCCTGCCTTTTTACAACACAGATCGTTTAAAAATCGCTGAATCTGTTAAAATTGTGAAAACAATCTGCAAAAATAGTGATTTTGTAGTAGGTAGGTTTCGCGCATGGCGCGCAGATAATGGTCATCATAAACGTTCACCTGAGCTTACTATAGGCGAAATTGTAAACAAAAATTCCAAGAGACGCGCTCTGTTGTAGATGTTTTAAAGGCTATCCATCACCGTAATGCTTTTGAAAGTATTAAAGAAGATCGATATGTATCGATTTCACGGCGATCAGTGCATTTGGCCTTGTCTTACAGCACATTATGGCATATTTTGCATTGCGATTTGCATTTAAACTCTTATCAAATTCAACTTACTCAAGAATTGAAGCCAGCTGACCACGGAATGCGTAGAATATATGCCGATTTTATTTTTGAACATCAGGATTTGGATGACCAATTTTCAGTCAACATTTTCCAATTTCTTCAGTGATTGGTTCATTTTTCACCCGGTGAATATATTACTAAAAAAAGGTGTGGAAACTCCTTATCTTACTGTTGAAAGAACATTGCTTCATCGAAAGTCACTTTATGGTGTGCTATTTGGTTTAGGGTGAGGAAGATGTGACCATCACCGTCAGTTCACATCACTATACCCAGATTTGAACCGAATGTTTTTGGTCTCGAATCGAAGAAATAGATGTGGAAGACATGTGGTTTCAATAAGAAATCTCACACAACACGATACGTTTTGGCTTAATTGCAAGAAAAATTTGCTGGAGGAATTATTTCGAGTTTTGGTGATGTGAACTGGCCACCAAGATTGTGTGATTTGTTACTGTTGGATTTCTTTCTGTAGACCTTTGTAACAGGTTATATTTTGCACACAATCTTCAACCTTTGGACGCGTTGAAAACGAATATTCGTCAATGGCCGAGTTATTGCCCGACATGTGTGAAAAAGTCATCAAAAATTATCTTGTTGAAATCAATATCTACGAGAACTCCCATGGGGGACCCCTAAGATCGCTTTGAACTTGCGAGATTCGATTCAAAATCGTGTGATTAAGGGCAATGCTAACACAAAACCCTCGAACACTTTTAATCTTTAAAACGGTCACACTGTGAATGCTTATCAGTGCACCCTCAAGCCCACTTTCGGACGACCTCTTAAATATTGTAAGTCTATCCCAAGCTGTATAGCACGCTTATAGAAAGCTCCGTCAAATTATTTTTTTCTTGTCATTATAACCTGCAAATATTCCTCCCTAATTTTCCATCGCTAGCGCTGTGCGCAAAATTTTTTAAAATGCTAATAACCCCTTAACCGAGCGCTCATTCGTATTCTTATGCGTTGCTTATGCACCACTTTGACTTAAATTTAAGGTCACTTCTAGAGGTCTTAAAAAGGTGCTGAGGTGGGTTGAGGTCTGCCTGAGAACTGAACGAAACAGGATCACTAAATTATGTACAATACATTTCTGGATTTTCATTTTGCAGCTTGTCGGATTCACTTAGTTTGGGCGCCCCAATCCCATTCTACAGGATTTTATATTTTTGCATGGCAATGCCAGCTGACCAATGTGAAGTTCTTTTTGAGTGATGGCCATTGACATAGCCACTCCCTTAATACACACTATTTACTACAAACGCTTCAGACTTCTATGTTAACAATTTCCATTCCAAATGACGACAAGCAGTGGAGGTGAAGCTTCTTCGAAAAGTTTGTACATGTAATCCACTACGTCGTTCGTCTGGATATTGTAATGTCTACAGAATTCTGAATAGTTCGGACCAGCGAAATTAAGATCTAGAACGGAGGTCGCATACACCAGTCGATGCGATGATGATTCGCAGGTCGTTAGTTTAGGCAATGCAGGAGGATTCTGACTGAAAACTGGCTTAGTAGACGTTGAGAGTACCGTCCAGGTAGCGCTTTTTTGTTTAAGGATTGCCTATTATTTTGGCAGTACTTGACCCTAGGAGTACTCATTCTGCACCCGATTTTCTGAATGTTGACAGTATTGTTTTGGGAAAAGGCCCAGTATCCAAAGTTCTCTTCACTGTTGTTGCAAGAGCTCTGAAGACGTTGTTGAAGCTACCGACAAATACTTGGTTTGAATACATATAGTCCAATCGGGGTCTTAAGCCAACTTGTATTGGCTTGAATCGCTGGTGGATTCTCAGTTAAGATTGCAGCTAGCATTCGGGACAAGCAAAGAACTGTTTGTGGCTTTCTGTCTAAAACGATGACAAAACCCAATTACTTAGTGCAGTAGATTCTGCTTCCACGACCTGGTGTACTAACATTTTTCACATTGAAACTGCGCTGGATTTGTCTTATCTATAACCAGAACAGTGACTAAAATACGTTCTTTTCTGCCGCTGGAGTTGGTGCACCATAAGCGCTGAGAATTTTCTATTTTTTTATCAGCTTTTCTGGTTTTCTAAGAATGCCATGCATTCTGTCTTCATTGTCATGTTTAAGTACTGTGTTCCGCTCACATTTTCCACATAGTCTTATGTCCTTGCATGGTTAACAGCTCCCATTTGAATGTTTCTTCTTCTGGCGAAAGACATTTTCTTTATTGTTGGTGCAAGTTGAATAGTTCTTTAGTCGTTTGGAGGACTTATATATTTTGTGTTTATCGTTTTGAATCCTTAAATAAGGGTCTGAAGCAGCAAATCCATGAAAATGTAGTAAGAATGCCTCCTTACGTCCTAGGTGAGAGTGTTTTCAAACCCAAATCCTTGGTGGCAGTGAGTTCAAAAGATAAAAAAAGATGTCTCACAAACAAGCTGTCTATACGGCGTTTCTTGTTTAATTTGTTTACTTTATTATGAACCCACATATGGCTCATTGTAATTGAAAAATTTCAGATGCTTCACAGCCATTTTTATGTTCGTCTCTTAGGTCTCTTTGTATTGCCAAATTAAATCAGAAAATAATCAATATCTGTGTTCTGATATTTTTGTTCAATTAAGTGCAATTGATGGCAATCACATTGCTGACTGTGCAGCATACCCGTACATTTCTTAAGTGCTATCAAATGCGAAATTTTCTGTCCAATTATATCCCACTTACAGCATTTCTGCCATAACCATCAGCATCCCCATCATTATAATCATCCTCATTATTGTATAGTAGATCCTGTACAACTGTTATCGAATACTCCTACACACATTTCCAGGAACAACCGTCTATGCTGTTATGAGTGTTGGCACGTTTCCGAATCCAAATTGGTTGAATAGATATCATGTTTTGAAATCGTAGTTGATTTCCGTTAAAAGCATTGACTGATCAAAATCAGGATATATCCTTCTCCCGAGTTGATTGATGCACAATGAGGTTTTTGTGCTCAAACGGATGGGATAAATTTTCGCATACGAATGGAGTGAACTTCAATTACATGTACTCGTAATTGCGTGAGAAGATTTTAGAGAATTTTCATTTTTCAAATACCCCTGAATTTCTAGTAGCTTCTGTCATACATTGTCAAAATGAATGGCTGGTTTGCTAACTGAGACATCAGAATAATTGGGATTGACTGGTTATATAAAGGGTTTTTGTAATTGCTAGCAGAAAACAGTATCGCATTGGTATAGATATTTTATTTAAATGTTTTCACTAGCTATCATAGGAGCAAAGTAGGAGACGCGCTAGATTGGAAGAACCCTTTTCCTTAAAAGTGAGCATCATAGGATTTTGGAGTTGGCACAAAGAATCATCTAAGTTTTCTGTCATTCCTCACTCTAATAGGATCATTGTAGAGAAGGGAAGAGCCATGAAAGAATGGAATTCTTTGAAGCCATATATAAGAAAAGCGAGAGCTCAGAGATTCTCATCCTCAGGAGGTAATCAGTTCGAAGAAGAAGTTCTACTTAGAACTTTGCAGGAAACTCTAAGGCTGATCTACAAGGAGTACATTTAAACACACTGAACATTGGGCATCATGGAGAAACCAAGCATGGACATATGGGAGGTTTTTTTTAAGCCTCAGGAAGCATCTCAAAAGATTCAAACTATACAAATGATTTTGGAAGGGAGACAAGCTGCTCTAATTAGCCTATTACTCGACTGGATAGCTAAATTTTCTCTACGGAACATTTTCAGGATTGATACTAGATAGAAGTGTGTATTGTATTGTCATATTATCATGGTCGTAGTAGAGAAAAGCGAGTCAGTTGATTGGAGCTCCAAAACAACCCAGGCAGTCTTACTGATGGACGCAAGGCTGGCATATGCTGAGAGATGTCATCAATAAATTTGGAAAAATTTACAAGGAATGTTTAGAATGAACGAAAAAATCCAAATCATCGAATTTTTTTTACGAAATTTCATGTTCCATAGAGGCGACGATGCAATAAATTCTTACTGACACCTGTGTGCGTACTATAATCAACAATTCCCAGAGACGAAGTCACTAAAAGATGTGAAGATGCCGGAAAGTGTTCAACCTGGACTTTCAAGGAAAATATCTGCGAATTAAATAAAACTGTGGCAATAGGATCAAACACCTCCATTCATCACCGTTCTTAGGAGTTTCATATTCATATTTCCTCAGCCTTGCTGCATCGAATTTTGATGAAAGATTTGGCTCCCCATGCGAACAATGTTCAATTAACTTAAAAACTGAAGTGGGTTGACCACCAGCACCGCCGTACGTTTTCCACGATCAATGGAACGCACTACGGAGATATGATAAACATTATTTGGTAGACGGAGCTCGACTATATAGGTACGAATGATCTCTTCTTCAATAGGATATATAAGCTACGAAATAATCGAGGTCTTGCGGCGTTAGTTTCGCATTTCAAAAACACCCATTAGTCGTCAAGAACGTGCGACTTAACACCATTAGACTTCTATCTTTGGAGCAATTACAAGAACGTAAAAGCAAACATTGAAGCCGCCATCGCCGAAATAGAGTCTCAATTATGTGGAATAGTGATTGAAAATTTTGAGAAAAATATGAGGGTCTGCAAGCTAAGTCGAGGATAACATTTGGAAGATGTTGTCGTCCATAAGTGGCCCACATGTGTCTACTTTATACAGCAATATCAAATTTTTTTTATAAACTAAACCTGTTCTACTTAATCTGAGAAACAAGAATGCAAATAAGGTTCCATTTTAGTTAAACATTCGGCTATAGATACTCCTATATCATATCAGACAAAAGGTTTCATAATCTGGGCTGAACTATTATCAGGAAATGCACCATATTGCTCGAGTACTCTTCAGTGTCCTGCAATCGACTGATTACCAGTATTCTCTGATGTATCTTACAATATTATGGCACAATTGCTACGGACCACCAGAAATTTTGCTGATCCGGACAACGACTTGAGTTCTGTTGTCTACCAGAACGTACCATATGACTTCGGTGATGAAAATCAAAGATTCGGCT
Organism: Volucella inflata; assembly: GCA_928272305.1. Classification (NCBI taxonomy): domain Eukaryota; kingdom Metazoa; phylum Arthropoda; class Insecta; order Diptera; family Syrphidae; genus Volucella; species Volucella inflata. Next base: position 3,546,291 of record OV743716.1, on the reverse strand, counting down.
AATCTTCGTTCGATAAGTCGCCTATATACTCGTAAGTTAGTTATTCAAAAAGGTGGTCAATAGAGTCCAGATAATAGGTCAATTTGCCGATTTTATTCAACATCAACACAAGCGATCTTGTGAGCTCACTTGACTATGCCAAATCGTACGCAGGCGACTTGAACGCATACAGATCAAGTTAAAAGATCGAAATCTTTTACATGCTTTTCCAACGTGAATTCGATCAGGTGGAGCGATATTACGGTCAACTTTTAGAAATCGGTAACCGGGAAGCCAGGAAGCAATGGCGAAAGCCTGAGATGCCACGGACAGCTACTTGTTTGTTAAAATGTACTCAGATACCTTGCTGATTGCGAGTCCTTATCCGGTCTAGTTCTTATTCCCGTGTGGTCCCACATGAGAATAAGCCTTATTTGAAAACATTTGGGAGTTGAATGTTGAACACCATAGTCGAAGTATTCTATCGAAAACTCTATCCTAATGAGGTATTGTAAAACATGGCGAATCTAATGAGTTTAGACAATTTCTTTGTCTTGTTGACTCGAAGGCACTTTGCGAAACCATTGACCTCGACGATTAATCTGACCTACGGAGCTTACTACCCGAATTATATGTATCACGAGAGCGAGAAGCGTTCTTCTTTTCAGATAGTAAAGGAATAATCTAGGACACGCCAGTAGAATAGCTGAGGACAGTGGGCGCCACCTTCTCTTCGAGCCTGACATGACAGCATATGTATATAGAGATACACTATAGACCCTGACCCTGACTGTAAGGAAAAGACTTAAGCAAGGCGATCCATTGTGAAGTGATTTGTTCAACCGCTGACTTTTTCGGTTACCAGCAGGCCCATAGCATTTTTTCCCAGCTCTGTGAATCACTCCATCACGAACTTATTTCTAATCTTAAACGCTTTTTAAACAAAAATCTGATAATTACCCACCTACAGCAACAACCCTGTAGAAATCTCAAACTTTCTCTCTAAATTCTGTAGCGAATTGTTTGCTACGCATGTTGGAGTACCCGATATCAACTACATAAGCGGCTGCACTCAAACTTCACTTACATCAGTTGATATAAACATCGCAAATGTATTGGATAAAACAAACCTGTTTAAAGACCAGAACTCTCCAGATCCTGACGGGTTGCCTGCCCGTAGGCATGTTTGGAAAAAATGTGCAAACATCTGGGCAAACCTCTTTCCACCTTCTTTCGGTTTTTTATGTCGCAAAATATTTTTCCCTCATTGTGAAAGAGTTCGTAAATATTTTCTCTGCTTAAAATGGTCTCAAAAATGAATTTTCTAATTATCGTACCATCGCTAAAAACTCTTGTATACAAAATATCTTCTCTCCTCCGCACGGTTTTCAAAAAGGAAAACCAACAATTGTTTCTATTACTCTCTGTACATGGAAAGACCGGAATGAAATTGATGCAATAACTCGATTTTAGCAAAGCCTTCCATAAAATTTCGCACGACATAATCCTTCTAAAGCTTGGGGCTCTCGCTTTCCAAACTGGGTTCATCTGGTGAATCAAATCTTATTTGATAGACCGTCAATATAATGTTCGTATTAGATCTCCTATTTCTGATCCTATTGTTACTCAATCTGGTGTACCTTAAGGAAGTCACCTTGGCCGGTCGATAGTTATATTGGCTATCAATGATGAAGATTTCCTTACCAAAAAATTCCGTATTTCTATCTACGCGGATGAGGCGAAAATCTATAAGCACATCTCTAAACCCTCTGACTCACAAGCTTTTTAACCTGGTGCGAACAAATTTTGTTTACAGTCGTGCGCATATGGAACATATTATTACCAAAGCTAATTCTTCACTGAGATGCATTATGGTTCAAGGAATTCTCTAACCCTTACGTAACGAAATCTCTTTACCTTACATTCGTAATACTGGAATATGCTAGTCAAGTTTAGTCCCCTTACAACGAATGCCACTTTAGGCGAATTGAAGCTATTCAACGAAGATTCAATGGCTCAAATACCGTCGAGAAGTTGCTGGTGTGGCCTTTGTTCATCAATGAAGTCCATTCATACAAATCCATGAAATCTAAGGGTTAATTTTCGGTTATTGACCAACATTTCTTTTACTTCATCAATGTTTTCGTCGGTTTTTGATGTCGATGGTTTGCCACTGCGTTCATCACCTTCGATTGACTCATGACTACGACCGTTTTCTTTAGAGAATCGTTGCCGAAACACTTTTCCAATATTTCCAACGTTTCTTGCGCAAAATTTAATACAAGTTCGTTGTTGTAAATTGTAAAAAAAATCGCCAAACACACATAGATAGATGTACTCTTGGCTACGTAGCTTTTGCAAATGATGCAAATAAAAGCTATGATGCTAAGATTTAGAGGGAATATCAACGAGAGATGTAACAACTTAAAAAAAAAAAAACAGAGCTCAAATCGGAACAATGGGAGCGCCACACGGTGGTTATTCCGGGAGCTTTTTGAACAAGGCAGTATGTTAGATGTGTATTAAGCATACACAGGGGTTGACCTGGGCCTCAATTCAATTCAACACCTCTCTTGAAAGAATTGTGCGAAACTCACAAGTCAACTCCAGATTCCTCATATATCAGAAGTTTGTCCAGTTACCCGTAGAAGTAGATGACATTTTCAAAATGCGCAGAACACATGAAGCTGCATTGAAACATTTTCTACTATAAAAGCGGAGTCAGCGAAGACTGATTTAAGTTCTATTCTTGGTATATTATTCGACAGTAATCATAACTTCCATTCGCATATCGGGAAGATAATCCGACAATACAATTCATTATTTGGTTTCATCAAGTGGAGGTGGGAGGAATTTTCCAATCCACCCATATGAAACCAGATCTCCTAGTGCTAAATTTGACTGTCTCCTACTTGAGTTTACCAGTCAAGCTTGTTGCTACTTTCACCGAGTTTATGTTTCCCGAATCGAGAGTATACAATGTCGATTCCTCCGATTTGTTATTTGCGATTTGAATTCCTTAGAAGGACGCAGGAAAAAAGGGACTGTTCTTAGGTTCCATCGACAACCCACGTAATTTGCATGTCCTTGTCTCTTCTCTCTACCGGTTCACCGTATCTCTTATTGTTCCAACAAACCAATCTCCAGTATGCTTCAAAAAGTCAACTTACACTTTCCTATCTTGGGATTTAACCTGAGTATCCCTTGTCTCAACCTAGATCTCCTCCAACATTACCTTGATGCCTAGCTCTTAGGTAAGTCTGTTTTGTTAGTTAGTTAGTTTTTAAGTTCAAGTATTGAACTTGAATGAGGGCAAATAAATGAGTGCCTCAGCTCCCGCCAAAGTGACACAAAAAATAAATTTTGGATTGACTCCTAGCACAAACCGTCATGATAGACAGGTACAAGCTTGAGGTAGAAAGCGGCTTTTTCTAACCTGGCTGATCTATGCATTTCGACAACGAAAGCATCAATAAAATCATGCAAAAGTCACTTTTGCTAGTCACTATTTCCTTGGGCTTAAAAGACAATTGAGTATTAAAACTCTAACTGTAGTTATCAACGATTTTTGCACAACACACTGAGCAGTCCAGACCTCCTTTATGGGGCAGAAGCTTGGATACTAACGGGAGTGAGTTAAAATTCTCTCGCGCTATACCGAAGTTTCAATAGAAAAATTGTTTTAACAGCAAACTATACGGGCTGTACAGCGATGCACAGCAAAGTTAAGATGGACACTAATGTCCTGGCCAGGAAAATTTCGACTCCCATGAAGGGGGACAACCTGTTCGGAACGACTTTATCTAAGAAGACACACACGAGCTGAATGAGGCCTCAGATAACATCCTGTCCGTTACTGGAATCAGGTGGCAAGAGGCTGCATATGGCATGTTAGCTAAGGGTTAACCTTTGAACTGCATGTAACACAGTACGTTCCTTGTAAGTTTACGGAATATCCATGAGCACTTAAATATATATATAGTGCCTGCGCATTGATTATTTAGTGCATTACTTAATACGAGTATCTTGAACTTCTTGGATTGTACTGAATGGATATAATATAGTTTATACATAAAATTCATCTGTTAGTACAATAAAATACAATACCTCATCGTATGCAATAAATATAACTTACAAAAGGTTTTAAGTTGACGTGCAGGATAATTTATTCCAACCTGTGGCAGCGGCAACATTTAGGAACTTTTCATATCTTAAAACTTACTGAAGAATTACTGTGTCCTTACTGGTATTCCAAAGGTATTCTGATCATTTACCACTAATACTGAACTGAGGGAAGAAGAACATGTATACGGATAAAATCTATCTACGAGGATACGTTCGCTCCATATTATACATGAAAATTCTCTTGAAATCCAATCAAACTCGAAAAAGCAAGCAATCAATGTAAAACTGAACAATGAACCATTCATCAGATAGGTTCACATCATTAAGGACATCTACTCTCAATTTTCAAGTTTCATGTCTATCTCCAGATCTTCAAAGATAGACAACTTGAGTATGGTGCTACCACTGCTGCTGCTGTTGCTACTGGTGCTGGTGCTGGTGCTGGTGCTGTTATTTCTGCTTCCCTGGCCTCAACATGCTCCTCACCATCAATTAACTGCACTTACCCTTTATGTCCCTGGGTCGTTGATTTGAAAATTCATTAGGAACAGCACTCAATTACAAGTACATGCACTTGACTGCCCCTTCATTCATGGTAGACATACATATAAAAGGGAGATTGTGTCTTCTTCAAATAAATGACATCGGACTAAAAAGTGCAAACAAAACACAAGGATCAGCAAGAGAGGGTCATCATTCGTCGAACAAACAAAAGGACAGGACGACTTTGTCTTTAAGTCCGAACCTGACTACTCCGAGTACGAGTCGTACTCCCATTTCGATTCCGATACCAACTACCATTCCAACACTCGTTCGACTTTTTAATTGAAAAATCGTTTCCATCCGTCTAATTGAGAAAATATTTTAATTCAAATGGAAAACAAGAGGACGACACAGTAACAGACACATAGACAGACAATCTTGATCTGCTGGTTTCTAAATTTTTTATTTTTTATTTTTTAAATTTATTTTCCAATCGAATTGCCATTTCATTTGTTCTGTGTAAAATACACGGGAAAACGCTTCCAGTCAACGTCAACGGAGGGAGTAAATTCTGGCAAATCCTGCCGAAAATTGACTGAGTTGAACTGTTTCAAAATTTCGTCAATTTAGTAGAAACTTGGAGGAAGCAAATTTTAACAATTGGTCAATGTTCAGCAGTGAATATATGGTGATAGATACAAGTACATTACCCACTTACTACTTCCTACTCCTATCTGGTCGCTTTGAATTTGATTTTGTCGATTTGGGTTCCGTCCTCGTAGGAGGGATGTTGCCCCCTGCTGGAACTTGTGTGTCCAGTTTGGATAGATTTGAATAAGTTCAACTCAAAAAATAATTGGAAAAGTTCTGTTGTTTTCTTTTATTTTTTTTTTCTCTGATATCGAACTGAAGGGGTTGACGGGTTGATGGTTGGATGAGGATTTTATTCAGAGATTTTTGGCCACATTGGATGATGAGAACAGGAAACAGTGGTGAAGGAAGAATATTGAGCATCGATTTCGGAACTCACATGTCAAACGATGAGGCCACGGATGAATGGAGATGATGGCGATGACTTCATCTTCATTGAGAGAAAACTTTGTTGGCATAGTCTCGTTGGGCTTGATGACTTTCAGGAATAGTCAAGAATATTGACCTATTCGGATGGAGCAGAATAATTTATCGCTATTGTGTGAATGTCGACAATATCTTGATGAAGAATATTTTAGTTGTAATTGGTGATATTCCAAATATTTATTGTGTTTTTGAAAATGTGTGTTGAACAAATTTGTAAATGTGGAATTCAAGGAACGACAGAAGTGAAGAGTACAATTTTGTTGTTTGATCTTATATTGGTGTAGATCCTGCCAATATAAAATTTCATCCATTGCAGAGCATGGGGTGAAAACCGCCATATTTAAGACAGAAAAAGCAATGCAGGAGGAAGTGTATAGGATGCCTAAAGAATGAAAATATACTTTCGTAATCACTGATCGATAAGGAATCCAGGTCAACGTTCGCCGTGTTTTAGAGTTCACGTACAAGAATTAAAAAAAAAAAAACATCATGAAACTTCGAAAGATCTGCACAACATTTTCTTCGGTCTGGTGACAGCCTTGCACAAGCTACAAAGAGCTTAAGAGCTCTCATATGGACAAAGGTGTGATTTTAAAAAAATTTAACATTTCTAGAGAGATGTCCACACGTTTTTTGAATTGAGCTATTTTCGAGTAATTCGAAGTGGTCCAAGCCATTGTTCAAAGTCAAACAAAGGCTTGAATTATCGAACTTGTAATCGGGAGTGTTAGGTATGAAGTATGCAAACACTGTTATATTCTGTAGAAAATGATCCAGCCTCAGAATGGCAGATGAAACAGTAGCGTCAATATTCATTACGCTAGATTCCTAATCTAAGATACTTCAAGGTATTAGCTGGGGTCAACAACGATATTCCAGGACTCTTTAAGGTGTGGAAGTAGAGATGCGGTGAGGAAGATAATCTCTCAGCGTTATATCAGTAACCCATTATAGGGGATGAGCACTACCCTTGCCTTACTATAACCCTCTCTGTTGAAATATCTGCTTCGACATCCTAACTAAAAGGTTTTTCAATAAGGACTTGACAAATTTTTTTTTAAAATGAAACGCAAACCATTTGAGATATTTCAAAAACATTATTATCGGCTTGAAGTACAATCAAAACAGTTACGAATGGAACCCGATCGGGAACGTATGTCGCTTCAAATGGTCCATCGGCTTCAATTCTTGAGTCAGCTTGATCTTGTATGGGTGTAAACCAAGATCCTTACGCAAAATACGCCATAATGTGATCTGAGCGATGCCCAATTCTTGAGAACGCCGTTGAATTGACTGATTTGGATCGTTTGCTACGGACGCCTTAACAGCAGCGATATTTTCGACACTTCGACCAACATGTTGTCTCACTGACACGGCAACATCACACAACGAATATATAGACTCAAATTTTTGCACTAAACTTGTTATTGCCGATAATTACGACCGAAAATTGGAATTAACGCTCTTAAAGTTGCAGTCACCGACTCTGAATTTTTATAATTTGCAGACGTTCCTCGTTCGTGTACTTTATAATGATGAAAATGTTGAGTTTACTGAATAAATTAACAGTGACAGTTTGATGATAAGTAAAAGAGTGCGTTCATAAATTAAATTCAAAGTTGTCAATTCCCTATTGGAAAACCCGATATATGCAAAAAGATCTTAAAACGACATCTATTTTTCTAATGAGGTCACCGTTGCGTTTGCTTATGACATCGCCATTGAACTCCTGCATCGAAATGTCCATATTTGTGTGGATCATGTCTATGCACTATGGCGATGGCGCGATAGTTAGCTCATTGGACTATCACGAAGAGAGTCTAGGTTCGATTCCTGGCTGGGTCACCATCAATTTTTCAAAATCGCCATCACCCTTTCGGAGGGCAATGGCAATCTCCCGAAAGTAAAAAATTGCCTACGAAAAAGCTTCTAAACAGTGCCGTTCGGATTCGGCGATAAACCGTAGGCCCCACTCAGATGTGACAAAAATGATAACATGAGCAACACATTTGAGTGTCAAGAAGCTAGGCCATGGCCCACACCAGGCTGCCAGCGCCACAGTGTTTTTTTTTTTTTTTTTTTTAAGTCTATGCACTGAAGTGATTCCACCTGCGCTTGCGCGGATCTAGGTTAGGTACCTACTCAATTATATTTATTTGTATCACACATGATCTTTTCTAATTATTGCAGACTTTGTTGCCTATCTCCGGCAACTTTCATCTCGATCCCCAACCGAGGCTTGGGACAAGATTAAATCGAGTAGTAGTCAATTATATACACTGTAGATTAGGGCAGCAAATATTCCTAGATGTGGTATTCCTAGACTTCGTACCACTAGTCCTTAATGGCGTTTTTTTCGAACCACTGCTGAACACTCTATCAAGTTCGTCGTTGTACCTTCTTTTCAACTCACTGTCAATGTAGCGGGATCAAATATTATTTCAGTTGACAGAATATACTAAGTTTTACCCTTATTGACCGCTAAACCTATTTTACCAGATTCTATTTCAATACTAACGAAACCACACTGGTAGTACGCTGCGTTCTTCGAATTGCGTCGATATCATCGGCGTACGCTGATTAAACCAATGTTTTCCCCGTCACGTTTGCTCGTAAAGCTCCTTCGCTGCAGTTCTGCTTCTTCTCAAGCCTGATGTGCTTGCCGGCATCTCATCAAACTAGGAATTTTCTTGGTGTTGTCGGTCGAAAATTAGTACATCATCATAAATTGGAGACCGCTATGTTACCTTCTGCCTATTGAGATGAGGAAACCGTGTGATTGCTACAGTGATACTTTGCCTCACTGCAAAGTCAATAAGCCTAAATTCGTTACCAGACATGGTGTTGTTTAAGCCATGATTACCAACTGCTCTACCGAAGATGACCTCCTTTCCAATACTGGAACTAAAACCTTCTGGTATGATTTTAACATAACATTCTTTGGTGGCATCGTTCTTGTCTTCATTAAGGACATGGGCGGATATAAGGCTAATGTTAGCTAATTTAGCCTTGATTTGGATTGTCCTTAGAATCTCGCTCAAGCGTCGGAAGTCGAAGACGTTTTGCTTGAGTGGCAGACTCAAATTGCAAGGACTTTCTTATATGGAACAGGGCGATTAAACACATGTTACAGCCACCTATGAAATGTAGTTTGATGGATCGGATAGAAGTGATATCAAAAAAATTGTCATTTAGTATGGTGAAGGCAAAGAAGGAGAACAATTAAGAGAAGCAGCATGATATGCTAGCGATAAATAAAATGTTACTCCAGGGCAAACATATGGAAAGAAAGATGTCTCAAGATAAAAAGATGTAAACAATTTATAGAAGCATTAGATCTAACATACTTTGTCCATCGTGTTTAGGCCAGAAACTACTTGTCAGCGACTTCCAGCCCGATATGTTCACAATTGACAAACTATTCATACCAAGGTGAATCCCAGAGAAAGCCCAAGAAAGTCTGTTCAATATTGGATTGGGTTCAAAGCCTCTTATAACAGTGCCTAAGGCAGACCTCATCATAGTAAAAAGTATAAATGGGCCTTAACCATATTGGTGTGCGTAACTTTTGCCAATTAGCCACTATGACAGCGGTAGTAGGAGAGGTGTACTGCTTGAGGCTTATCTGCTGGAACCACAATTCTTCCACATTCATGCCAATTAATCGGAGAAAGAAAAAGCCACTTATCATGGCTTCTTAGGATAAACCTTTAACCGTAATATGTTGATTAGATTCATTTTTCCAAAAATATGGTCCTATGACTCCACCAGCCTGAAGACCACACCAAATTGTGCATTTTTCAGGATCTAGCGGCGTTTCGATAATCCCATGTGGATCATCTTCGCTCCAAATACAACAATTTTGCTTATTGACCTACCTATTGAGCCCAAAATGAGCCTCATGGCTGAGAACAATTTTTCCACAAAGTCAGACGAGTCAATGCCAGTTGGTTTTTGGAACATTCACCGAGTTTCATTCGGCTTCAATTCTTATACGACTTGAATCTTGTAACCCTTCAAACTTAGACTTTTGCATTAAATTGTCTGCAAGGTGGGCGGACAAAGACTAAGCTGTTTCGAACGACGTCAATAAGATAGATTTTGATGGCCCCCGTCCAATGGCGTGCACCACCTGATTCTCGGTCTTCCTCTACTTTCATTTACTCTCCGAAGCGTTGGTTCTATCCGCTCTACATGACCCATCCATCTCAGTCGCTGGATCTTCAATCTGCTGGATAGATCGATGTCCCTGTACACTCCATAGAGTTCGTCGTTATTTCATTAGCATGCCGGAAACCCAAGACTACTTGCCTAAGTTTACCTCCAACAACAAATCCGCATCCAAAGAGGCACTGCTTTTGCCGTCGATAACAACATCCGTAGTAGATGTAACAGTTTTTCATTCTCATTTTGTCTGCCCCATCCCATCGCATTTCTTGGATGATTTACAGATGCCTTGCAGCAGTCTAGAGCCTCCGCTATTTGTTCAGCTACATGTGGCCTGTAAATGGACGTAATATTCCACGTGCATACCCGAAGCTCGTTGTCCTGTTCAACGTTAATGTTTTTAAGTAGAATTTTTTTTATCACAATCCCTGTTAGCATTATGTTAACAGATGGATACTATAGTTGGGTGGCATATATGATCCTACAACATGCAAGCTTCAAGTCTTGTTAGCCTGATCTAAAGAGGGTATTCCGATTATGTCTGATTGAAGACACCAAGATAATATCTTCTTCCACTTCCGCGTGATCAATATTGTGGAAAACCGAAAAATATCATTAAAATTCGGCCTCCAAGTACTCATATGTTATGCAATTGTTTGAAATAAACAAACACACAAGCACGAGTAGAACTTGGAGTTAAATAAGTCGAGGACGGACGAACGAGGAATGTATTATAGTTTTCCAATTTTGAGTTGTTGCAGACCTATTTCGTGGTCTGAATTTCTATTTAATGGATAATGTGACCCACTATAAAACAAAGTTACAACAAACAGATGACAGATCTTTTCAACTTCAAATGTACATTTTGTATGCGGTATTTGAAGAGCACAATCGTTGAACAATTCACGTACATTTGGCGAATGTATGACGCGTATCGTTACTGCGTAAAACCCTTTTTGCGATTTTTTCTCACATAAACCGAATTTAACAGCTAACAAATCTTAACGATAACGACAAAATACTTTCTTCATAAAAAAAACAACCGATGCGCGAATTTTTGATTTTTTTTTTCCACAACGCAGTCGTAAAAATTTGTCCTTGGTGTTTACCTCTTCTTCCAGAAGGATAAAGAAAGAAACCCCCAAAAAAAACTAAGGACTACAGAAGAGAGAAAAATAAAACCGCCTCATTGCTAACATTTGCACCCAACATTGGTGTCAATTGTTCGTGTATGACAAACAACCCATTTTGTGTATGTACAGTCAGTTTGCCTCCCGCTTGGTTTGGCTTTATTGCAATTTCCTGTTCCTGCGGTGCCATTTTGTTACCTTTAACCCATATACCCATTCATTTATGTGAACGAATTGGGATAAATGTCCCCGTTTTAAGGATTTTCTTCGGATTTATTGTCCGCCTTTTTGGTTGGTTGCGTTGTTTGCTGTAGGAACTTTTGATTCTAAATTTGATTAATGTGAATTTTTCTTGGTTGCAGTTTCCTAGTGTAAAGTGAACGTTCTCTGCCCATCCCGGTTCATTGTGGATATTTAAAGGGAAGAGGTAATTTAGAATTGCGTATCCAAAGTGAATTATTGCCACCAAAAAGGAAGAATTCGATTTTTTTTTTTATATAGAACTGTATATAGTACGCTTCTTTTTCCTCCATTGGTGTATCTATAAATTCCCTTGCCACTAGATACAAATTGCGTAGCAAAACTGAATTGCTTTAAACACAATTTTTAGCCTTCGATAAGAGTAAAGTCACTGAAATTGCAGTTTTTGGGCGGTGAATTGAAGATTAACAAAAATGGCTTTGATACGAACTTTAAACTTTTGGGCAAATAAACTGTCGTTAAGTGTCTGGACCTTTTTAGATTTCAGCTTTTGGAGAGACATTGCTTCAATGGCAATGCTTGGAAATTTTACCAAACGCAAGGCAGAAAGTGGCTTTGCAGTTGAAGATACGAAGGTACAACGTTCAACATCCCATTGAACGACACGCTCAAATCGGAAGCCTTGACTATGAATTACGGTCAGAACGGCCTAGAAGTACAACCAAACACAAAGATCGGCTTAAAGTTATCAAACGCAGTAGACGAAAAAGAGTACCCAAACTATGTATAAAAGTTAATCAAAGAATGGACAGAGGAGACCTAAACAAAGTTTCATGGAACGCGATAAACCCGAAACGAGGTGTTCAACAAACAACGAAGAGTTGCGTAAGAAACTTTCAGATTTATATGATGAATAATTTTTCTTTCTGATTTTATTTAAAATTTAGATTATGGTTTGGAAATATGTTCACATTTGTTTTAAGGATAATATCTCTCAAATGGTGCCCATTGTTTGCTTCGACCTGACGTTCTCTTTCTTAGAATTTCAGATCCCAGTGCCCTCACTTCTTCGCGGATATTGGCCTTAAGCTGTTGTATGGTTCTTGGTTTATTGGCATACACCTTACTTTATAGGTAGTCCCAAAAGAAATACTATAAATTTAGAGCCGTAAAATGCGATACTATCCGATTACCAAAAACTTCCCTCAGGTGAGCCATAGTTGGACGAGCTGTGTGGGCTGTGGCTCCATCTTGTTGGAACCACAATTTTGAATTGTTCTCTACCTCTGGTCTTAAAATATTATCGATCATTGCCTGGTATTGAAAGAAGCCATCCACATTAACCGCGATTTGTTCGTCGTTTTCGAAAAAGATGTGATCCAATGATTCTTTCTGAGGTTATTCCACACCATACTGAAGATCTAAGTGGGTGTATTTGATGTTCAATAGTTGTTTTTGGATGCCCCATATTCTGCAATTTTGTTTATTCACGTTCCCGTTGAGGTGAAAGGCCCACCCATTATGAGTTTCTGAGAAGCTCGTTGTTCTCTAGGAACTATTCTTGAAAGCGCAGTGCATTCTGAATACGTTTTTGTGGATCATTTGCTTTCATATATGGAAAAGGGTGAAACTGCTTTAAAATTCTTTGCAAGGTCCGCCTAGACATCACCAACTGCTGAGAACGTTGCCTGGTGTAAGTTTCGGGGTTTTCCTTAATAAAATTGACATTTTGGCCCTTTGTTCTGTGCTGAATCTTTTTATCATAAATTTCCAAAGTTTTTCAAAGATAATTCTGGAAAAAAAAGAAAAGAAAAAAAAAGTACCTATTCAATAATTAAATCTTAACGTTTCTTATGCGTGACCCTGTACAAAACAGTGTGGTCAAGAATTGTCTGGGAATGTCTGTCTTCAAATGGAGTGGGCAATCTGATTCTTGGCTAAGGATTCGTATTGCAGCAGAACAACGACCCTAAACAAAGGTCAGGAAACAGAAAGACGATGAAGAAACCTTACAAACTTACAAATCATGATATGGCCTCCGAAATCACCATATTTAAATCCTATCCTATACGGAAGACCCAAATAGAAGAGTCCTTGTTCAATGCCCATCAACAAAAAAGAATGACATATAACGCCACTGTTTAAGAATTTTTTGCCCGCTCTTTTAGTCCCAGGTATCCAATATTTGGTCCTTGTACTTACATGCTACTCGTATCATCATCAGGAGCCCTCAATACAGCCTTTTTATGTGCGTCGCGTAATACCGGGCTGGTCAACCAACTGGATTATGGTCTTTTTCTTCGGGTTGCGTCGAAATATCGATTACTAAGGATGATCGCAAAAACGAAGCACCATTCCACCACAAGTTCGCTCCTACCAGTTTCGATGTCGATGTCTCTCGTTTCAATGATGGTAAGACAATCTATTGAAGAGTTATGGTAGAAACCGTTCAGGCATATAATTATCCATTATGTTCAGGACTCGAGCCACGTAATGGAGATGTTTCGCTGACAGCAATGCTCCTTACAGTTCTAGTCAAGGAAGACTAACAGAGTTCAAAGCAGCGACCTTTGATTTCGACATGCATGGGAATCCTATGCTGGCTATTCCTAATTCGACCACTTATCCGTAAGTCTTTTCGGAAGCATCACTGAAGCCTCGAAGTTCAGAGAATTGAGTTTCAATCGGGTTTCGATCCGTGGAAGTACAGTGAATGAAGCATTTTGCCTTAACCATTCATGATGAAGTCTAGACTAAAACATCAAATATCCGGCACCGGATCGGATCGAGGGATACATTTTGTGGAACGGGAGACATCTGTACTTGGAAGTCATTGAATACCCAGGGTTTTAATTTGGCCCGATTCTTCAGAAGATACCGAGAATGAGGACATATGGTCTTTAATCTACATATATGCCTTAAAGTAACTCCTTTTTGGTCGATGTATATTTACGTAGCCTCCAGCCAGCTGGCTAGGGTAGTTCTCTGACTTCCTGAATTTTTTTTTCTGCACTCTTCCTTGGTGTCTGTGCCGGAAATAAGATCATGGACGCACATTTCTTCACCTATTGCCCTTGCTACCTAGAGGTGTTGCCACCAAGACACACCCTCTAGGTGATCCAACGTCTTAATTAGTAGATACGGAACCGACAAAGTTCCGAATGTAATTGTTTTGAGTTGGTAAATCTTGTTGGATTCTTGTGCAACAGCACCAACTGATAAAGGGAATTTATTTCTATTTCTATTGCAAAAATATGTGAGAACTTTGATCCGAGTACAAGTTAGTCGTTTAGTGAATGTGGTGTCTTGGTTGCTTCCTTGCTAACAGGCCAGGATTAGGTGTCTTTTTTTCTTCAAAAACGCTCTTGTGACCTAAACTTATAAATTTATAAGTGAAGGTTCGCGGCGAGTATATTCTGAGCCCTGATAAATCCCATCCCAGGGCCGAAAGATCCCTAGATAGCGAACTGAAAAGGAACGCTTGCGTGCATGTAATTTTCCAAAAAAATTTGGGATACATGATGTTAATATACTTCTGTTGACCAGGTCTAGCCCCGAGACCTCGACATGAGAAGAAGTTGGTATAAATTCCGTTGTAAATCATCTGATGATCAACTGCCCTTCTTCAATTTTCTTCTCAATTTTTGTATAACCTTCGAGCCAAAATCTTTATTGCCGGCTTGTTCATAGAGAGAAAAGACTTCGACATGGAGAAACTTGAAAATGCTGGGTTTCCAACTTTTATTCTCGAGACTTTGTTTGTGGTGGCCTGTAGTTGTAGCAGTTGGAGTCAATCCCATACCAGTTTTGATTTTATTTCAAACGCGTTATTTGCAAGTAGGGTTGGTTTGTTGTCGAAAAGACTATAAATGTTTTTTTTTCTTATACGAGTATATCTATTTAGATTCTCTCGAATGTAAAGCTCTTTTGCATGGATTTCAGGCTGAAATACGGAGCTGCTGGTATCCATACTGGTGTGTAGGGATGTTCCAGTGCGAGGACTGTATACTCCGGCTCCAACTCCTTTATTTGTTTTGAATTCGTCTATTCTTCGAGTACCTCCAGTACCATACATGTGAATGCTTGGCAAAGGTTGGTTTTTTTTTCTCTTAAGACGGTCTGGAAATGTAACCCTGAAGTTGTGCCGAAAGCTATATCATGGTAGACATTTGTCTATTAAGTGCATTCCAAGAAGTTCATTTTCCCTGAATTTATCTAGGATTGCAGTATGAACTAATTTGGGATTTGTTTCATCTTCTGTAATGAGCATGTATGCATTTACCATTGCTTCTTTTATGAGTTCTTGATGAAGTGGTGGGATGCTAAGGATAACTTTGAGCGTAGCTGTTGGTGCGGTCTTCATTGTTCCAGCTGCACAAACCTAGAATAGTCTCTGTATTTTGTTGAGTTTAACTTGTGTTGACCTCTGCATTTATGTTACCAAACCGTGGCTGCATGTGATGATAGGTCTAGTGATTGCCAGGTTATTTTGGGACTAAGTTCCCAATTTTTTCCGAGTAGCCTTTTGCCGGTCCAAAGTGAGGGCCTGGCCTTGTCGTTAGTCTTAGAGAGATCACTGTTCCATGTAAGTTTCTCCATTTCTCATCGATGCGATGCGATGGACAATAGTAGGGGTTAGAATACTCTACCCTGAGGGCATCCATTCACAATGAGTTTATTGCTGCCTAATGAGGTTCTTATTAATGTATCCCTTAGCATACATTTTATACATTTGCATGTTGTGTCGTCAACTCCCATGTTTTGAATATCTTTGTAAATCTGGGAGAATTCTATCAAATACTAAAAATACAAAATACAAATACTCCTTCTATTTCGAGAAAAAAACCGATCGCTACCTCTTTATCTATGAAAGATTTTTCAATCCTTGTGGTAAGATTTTGTAGAGCGTATATGGTTGATTTTCGTCTCTGATATGTACTCGTCTGTCGAGGAGAGAGAGTTTTGAGGAAAAGCAAGTGATGGTGATAGGTCTATATGATGTGGATAGTTCAGACGGTCTGCGTCCTACCTTAGGTATATGTTTCCTAGGACTTCTTCCTATTAGTTGCCATAGTCGAGTGTTCGAACTGAATAAAACAACACCACTCCGGCCTTTATTTTTGATCCATCCGTTTACTCTTAATACTTTTAAGGTTTGAGGTAAGGATTTTGTAGTTTCATGTTTCTCGGCTTGAGATCACTACTAGATATTGAACCTTCTACCGAAGCATATGGTCTTAGGTAGACGATCATGTCAAACTCGGAGTATTAAGGGAAAATATTCATTTGATCCATGTGATCAAAGTGTTATTTGATTTATTTCTACTATTTGCAGTAGCCTGACTGCTGTGAATTATAATCTTTCTTAAGCCGCTATGGGTCTTATGTGGATTCCGCCAGTGATTCCGAGAGATGCACGTCTTTGTGGCCGCTGCAGCTTTGGTACAGCAGACTTCTCTTGTAGCTAGTGAAACTATATTTCTAACTATAAGGTGATGATGTGTCGTGCTATCATGGCTTTAGAGGCTTAGTAAATGTTATTTTTTTATTGAGAAACAATCCAAGATATTTTAATGAACACTGCTGACTCACCTTTTATTTTTCTCATATCTTATCAAATTTGTCTATAGAAATTATTGGAAAAAGGCTCCTCAGAAAAAGGGGCTCCTTTTTCCCAAATTCATGGGAATACCTCAGAAATTTTTTCAAACATTAAACCGGCCAGATCAACTGCTGAACGGCCTCCAAAGCCATTCATCCTTTGATGAAATTATAAATGCAGGAATGGCTGAGCAGTTGCATTCACATAAAGAACCATTTCGATGTACAACAACTTTACTATATTAAAACTATGCTTTTTAATATTTTCACTTTTTAATAAAATGCAACCATAAGTACGAGTATGTTTAATAAATTTCTGAATTTCTGCATTTAAGAGCTTAATGTCAATAAACGAAGTGTGCTGCAGAAAGCCCTTCGAGAGCTATTTGCTGGATATTTAATCCCACTGAATAAATGAATGGGCCAATGCCTTCAACACCTTGCAAATTTTTCAATTTTATACTCAGTGTGCATACTTGTCTGGATATTATTAATCCCACACTCAACGCCAGGAAAGTACGGGAGCTACCGAAGCTGCCATACTCGTACTCGTATGTAGGTAATTTATTTTTAATTTTTAAAAAGGCCTATAAATCATACAATATGAGGTCTTCAAAGTGGTTTTTGCATAAAATTAAAAATGAAATAATGTACACAAATTTTAAAAAAGTTTTTTTTATAGTTTTGTACAACGGTATTTCAACTAGATACATGTATGTTCATTGGTATGTGGATGAGGGAGCAATGAAATACCATGGTGAAAAGGCTTAAGCGAATTTTAATCACTCCAAGTATTCGCAGTGGTGGATGCAATATGTGTGCTTAATAGCATTATTATTTTATTTCAAGTTTTTCAATATTTAACTTCGGCAAAGTAGGTGTGTTGCAATGCGTTTTATTTGTATTACACCTACCTTATACGCCAATTCAATATTTTATTTTAAATTAGCATTTATTCCAGTATATCTTGGTAGGCATTTGGCTGAAAAAAATTAACTATCTTGAGAGACCTAAATGGAGAACCCAACAAAAGAGCAGTTTTCTAGGAGAGTTGAGGAACCCAACTACAAAAGCTATTTAAAAATTAAGCACTACATGAGGTTGTTTCCCAAAACTAATCTTTTAAAAATAATCATTCGCCCCCACGACTTGTGCATGAAATAAGTGCGAATATAGTCTGTAGCTATGTACTGTATAAGAGGCTTGAAATGACTCTAGCTTAAGATGGACTTTAAGAAACCAATATTTGTGACTATAGGTGGGCAAAATTGCATCATCACGAGGACGTAGTGCCCCCTGGATAGCTATTTATAGTGAAATAACGTGAACGTGAACGTGAACACAGCCTTGTGAACTCCAGCGCGCACGGACTATACCAGACGAGGCTGATTCTGCTGCCCTGATGGCTGAAATATGCGTCTCAGATGTGGAGAAGAATCCTTCAGAAGGAGGACGGACGACGGAGTAATTCCCAAGATGATGTCAACGGTCGCGTCAAAAATCGGAGGACGAAACTTTATGCGAGCTACTTCAACATACTTGGAGCCTAGGTCCATTAGGATTTTCAGGACTAGTCAGGATTCTTGAAGATTCACGATGGCGGACGAGTTGTATTATGAGAAAACGGTAGCCTGCATACCCCTGAAGTGGGATGCTGATACCTCCTTTGTCCTTGGAGATAAACTAAGGAATTGAGGAATTGAGCGCGATATTACGAAACCAAGCCTGCACGACACCACATCCGAAAACGGACTCAAGTTTTTTGACATCGAAACGGGGCGCAACCTCATAGTAGCCAGCACGCGGTTTGCATTCCTCAACATTTATGAAGGGACTTGGCGGTCTCTGGACCAATCAATCGCAAGCCAGATTGACCATATTTCGATCGACGAAAGACATTTCTCCAGAAATTCTTGATGTTTGAACCTTCCTAAGAGCCGGGCCCCCGCCCCATTATCAAGGCTTCGCCCATCAATGACGTTGTCTAATATAAAGCGGGGGCAGAGTAAATACTGGACTCATCATAAACATTATCAGACCCTTCCCTCCGATGGTTGCTATGATTTGTCCAGTAACAAACTGCCGGTCATAGGTCTTGTTGAGTGGCAAGACCACCGGGAGTCCATACCAGGACTTAAAACACGGTACCGTGGGAGTTAGGAGCCCCCCTGACTTCGGCCCGGGCCTAACTTGTTGAGGTGAGCCCCCTTGTGGGAGCGTCACGATGGCTGTGGTTTAAATCTATAACGCAGGGAGGGTGACCCTGCTAGGGTTCATACCCGGAGCGGAGTGGTTATAAGTGCTGGGCACGGAAAATACAAGACACATTTTCCTAGGATCCAACATACTCATAGACTCGGATCATTACTTTGTTGCAAGCAGGGTATGAACGCGTATATCACAGCAGAGTCGAGTCAGACCACCCATTTTCGATTTTGAAAAGCTGCAATCGCAAGAGACCGCCATAATCCTTGCCGAGCGCGTTTCTCTATTACAGTGTGCATGGGGACGAGCTGTATAATGCCATGTTTAGTTTTGGAATTCCTACCAAATTCGTCAGGTTGTGTAGGATGACAATTGAGAATACCTGTTGGTTGGTTTCGTTTAAAAGTTTACAACATCCTATCATTGTTGTTCGTCATCGTTAAATTCCCATCTTAACGCGACGTAACATCATGTGCAGGGCTAATTTTCACAAGATCTTAATGCTGGATTCCGGCAAAAATTTCTTGGCCACAACGATAATGTAGTTACAATGCTTGTTCCCGAACGAGTTCTTCATTTTTTCGATGCCCCTTTGGTCGACTAGTTGTTTTCAAGCAGCAAGTAAGGTTAAGTGCTGACAATTTTCTAGGATAGGATACTCGTATTTTCTACAGAATCAAGTTAAAAAATCGCTTAGTAAGAATTTACCTGCGCTGGTGTGCTTAGTCAGTGTCATCCCTCTAAGCCAGGGATCTAAATCCCGAGTCTATTCTCGTAGTGTTAAATTTTCACCAAGTTAGTTCCGGAATTAGACGAATTTTGAATATTCGTCCAATGGTGAGCCTTTCAGTTCTACTCTGCGCTAACATTGTGCAATTAAATTATTGACGTGAGCCATACTCACATGACTTATCCTTCAGTAGTTGGCATAATTTGCAGAATCGCATTTCTTGTGATTGAGCCGAGAATGCTAAGATTCCAACTGGAAATACTTGCTTCTTACTAAATTTTTGTTTGTGAAAGCTTTTCATGTACTCGTGCTTGTGGCATTGTTATCTAAGGCAGACAATAGCTTTTAAGATTTCATTATAGTCGGGTGACATCTATCATGGGACTATCAGCATAAGTTAACCTCATCGTCGTTCAGCAGTAACAAAAGTACTTTATCTATACCGTGTGAACATTTGTCACTACATTACCATTTTGGTTTCGAAGAAGATGCTCAGGTTTTTTAAACCATTAGTGAGGTGTCAGTTATCAGTTTAAAACATTTTCCCTCTTTGGCATCTCGCGTTATACCTAGTTGACTGTGGGTTGTTCTGCTTGGCATGGATATTCGGTTTTCAAATGTTGATATGTTGACAGCTAACATAGGATTGTGCTTACATCCAGTGAACTGCTCCTTTCTTTTCGGAGTCTATCACTACATTGTCAATCTATTTGAATAGTTGTTGTTTGCTTATTTCCACACATTCGGGTGCTACTTCTCGTAACTACCATACAAATTGCTACAGCAGAGTCAATCAGTCCTTTTCATTGTCAAAGGATGACATATGGAAGCTGATGCTCTCCTTGCCCTCTCAAGGATTGACTTCGACGAACTAATTTAAATAACTTAGTGGAACTATCCATATTGAAAAAAAGCATCCAAATCATGTACATATTGTTGAACTTCTCTTGAAGAAGCACTGTCTCATATATGGTATCGTCTACAGCGCGGGATCGACTTTTCCTTAAATCGTTGTCCATAACAAATTGTGTGGGACGTCATAAGAAATCGAGATTGTTATTCGATACAATTGAGGGTATTCACTTGTTAATTTTTATGTGTGGTCATTCCAAGTCCGAAGAAAAACCTCAGCAAAATAATTAGTTTGCCTCACTACGCAGTCGATGCTAAAAAGCTTACAGCGGTCATTCAGAGTTCCGCAAATAAAGGGTTGAGTTTACGAAAGCCTTGATAGTTTGTGAGGTTTAAAAATATGTAGTTGTTTTGTAGGGATCTCCAATTACCTTGTAAATCTTTCCTCAATACGTTGGCTCTATTTAGCTATATGTTCTGGATTACGTGTTTGATGCGTCAAGGATGAATGAATGGTGCTTGTTTATCGTATAATTTTTTTCTGTATTTGTAATTTCGGCCTTCGAAATAAAATATCAAACTAGCAAATCTCGAACTCAGGCCTCACTGAGTTGCCAACAAATTTATTTGTCGGAGAAGAGCCTCAACCGATCTTCGAATCACTTAGAAGTAAGAAACCATTGGGAGACGATGGGATACTGAACATTGTGCTTCAACATACCCCTCTAGTAGCGGTGGACATACCCGTACATATACATCGCTCTGTATCCATTGCATTGGAAGACTGCAATGGTGCACCCGATTCCCGAAATTTGAAAGGGAAATGTCCAATCCGAAGAATCTTCGGTCGATTAGTCTCAAAATCAGTAAAGAAATCGAAAAGATGATCAGTAGAGTGATGATTAAGTGATCTACATACATATATGGTTTTAAGGTGGGGCATGATATCGACTGATCGACCTAAAAAAAGGCTTCCGACACACTATAGTTGGAAGGACTATTCTTCAAGCTGAATAGGTTGGGCATAAGTTAATATTGGAGATCAACTTTCAAAAGTCGGAAACTCTTCTATTAACAGCAGACACCTTTGTCTGGGGCCTCGGAGGACACCAAAAGGAACTTATTAAAGTTTTAAAGGACTCGCCAAGCATCACGAGAAGCCAATGGCTTGGCGAAATGTCAGATAGCTCGGGATATGGCTGAATCAATATCTATATTTCAACAAACATATAGATGTTCTTCTGACGAGGGCAAAGGGTGCCTTCGCTTGTACAGAACACCAAAATCGGAGTATATAAAATTCTATCCTACTGAGGTCTTGTACAATACACCAACCCTAATAGGAGTGGAAAACTTGGTCATTTCATAAATTCGAAGGCACATTGCCAGAGCTTTGTATGAGCTCGATGAAAAACCACCGCCTACTACCCTAATTATCTTTACCACAACAGTGTGCGATGCATACGGCATCTCCGGTTCATAGTCCAGTCAAAATAGACATTTGACTTAGCCAAAATTCGCATAGAGCTGAAAATTTGCAGAGACGTTAAATACATCAATATAAATGAAATAATGTCAAAAATCCCCTTCGATCCTACTCGTACTTCTGCAAACAAACAGGTTAAACAAAAGTTGTAGATCATACAATTCTCTACCAAAATGATCCAGTCACTTTTTCTCTTACGACTCATTATTCGTGAGATATCGCGGTTTTAATCATTAGAAAATTCATATTTTACATAATATGCACTAAAATGCAGCCTGTACACGTCAATATAAATGAAAATAAGAAACTATTGGTTTGTGTTACTTACACAATAAAACTTGTATAAATTGAATGAGTATTTTAAAATAAAAGACTATACTGTCAGTCCTTAATTCCCTTCGTCGGTAACCTTGAGTAACATCTGCTAGCTACGTCATTGTTCGAGTGTGGAGGGTCGCATACCTGCCTATTTTTGAAGGAAGTAAATGAAATAACTCAGCATATGCTGTTAGTTTTGAAAATTCCTTTGCAGTGAGTAGACGTGCTTATTGGTAATATTTTCAATTTTAATTTGTGCTGTTAAATAATTTTAACAAAATGTCAGAAGTTTGTTTCATTTGTGATAAACCTTTGAAAGAAAGTGAAGCTGTTGTTGTTGATCGTGGAATGAAGACTTTGATTGATGCGAGTGTTGAAAGGAATGATAAGTTTTTTGAATACTTGAAAGACAAGCAATCTGTGACAGTCCACGTGCAGTGTCGTAAAATGTACACTTGAAAGAGTAGTATTGTTGCAGCTAAAAGACAGCGCGAGACAGAACAAGGTAGTACATCCACGATAAGTCCACCTCATACTAGAGCACGAGTAAGTGAGCCAGATTTCAACTTTAAAAGATATTGTTTATTTTGTGGCGATGAAGCAAATGAAGAAGCTGAAAAGAAGAAAGCGCAGAATGTTCGTCGTAAAATATATAATGTATCTCCCCTTGAATTTAAAGATTCCATTTTAAAGGTAGCTCGGACTCGTTCTGATGACGTAGCAAAAGCTGTTATTGCCCGCATTGAGTATGAATTTGACTTAGTTGCTGCTGAAGCTAAGTACCACAATAATTGTTATAATATCTTTCTGAGGCCTATTACGGGATATAAAGTCGGTCGTCCCGAAGATGATTCAGTGAACTTGGCGATGGAGGAAATATTTCAATACATTGAAAATATTGATGATTGTCAATTTTCATTGCAAGAAATAAAAGACAATGGCAAAAATCCAACTATAGATAATAAAACAATTAAAAGAAGATTAAAGTTAAAGTGTGGTGATTATCTGTTTTATTGACAATCAGTACGATATTATTAATAAAGCTTGGTATGAAAATAAAAAACAAAATACAAACGAAGAACGATTCAGAATACTGAAAGCTGCCGCAGCAATTATTCGAGAGGATATTCAATCTGTAGTGATTGATAATGATGATTATCCCCCGCCGAGTCGAATGTTTGAAAATATTTTCAGCGATATTCCGGAGTCCTTGACTTATTTTTTGGAGCAAGTAATTATAAAAAAGCGACGATTTAAATTAGATCATTTGAAATTAATATGTACCACTATCAGCCAATGTATAATGACTGCTGTTCGGCCTAGGTCTTTCAAATCAAGATTGCAATTGGGTTTATCAGTTTTTTTTCATCGACGATTTGGATCAAAACGTCTTATACAAATTTTTTCGTCTTTCGGATTATGTGCATCATATAATGATCCTATAATGTATGAGGCAGCAGCAGTTCTGCATCGTCCATCGCATATTTTGCCACCAATAACTGGCACATTTATTCAGTATGTTGCAGACAATGCTGATATAAATGTACATACTTTGGACGGTCATAATACGCTTCACATCATGGGGTCGAAGTAGAATTAGACAATTATCTAATATAATAACATTTAGAAGAAAACAACCCATTCCACTTTGATCATTAGCAATATTACCATTATTTCAATCAATAGGATACGATCTGATCAAACTTTCTTTATTACAATAGATCCTGGAGTATACCTTAATTATGTACTTTTGACCTTGAATAAATTTTTTTGCGGAAGTAGGATCGAAGGAGATTTTTGACATTTCATTTATATTGATGTATTTAACGTCTCTGCAAATTTTCAGCTCTATGCGAATTTTGGCTATGTTATGACTTATTTTTGTCTATTTTGACTGAACTATCAGCAGGGAGTCGCAATAAAATGAATGTTGCTCGGTAGTACCACGAGTTTTGATGACTAAATGATATGCAAGAAACTCAATAGCTGTTTCCTTCAATTACAATGTAGCCGTGCTTTGGAGCAAAATGGGTTCGGAGGTTACTTGTAGCCATGGCCGGCTTAAGTTTAAGGTAGTCTTAAGGTTACAAAAAAAATACGCGTGAGAGAAGTGAAACTTCTTAGAAAAAATATATTAAGAGATATTTAGTGTGAGAGACAGAGAGAGGGAACATCTCAAACGAAATAAACGCTTATATTTAATGACACAATTTAAGCTTGGCATACCAACATCGTCATCGTTGTTTAACCACGTTACTGACAAATTTACAACCTTTGATTTGCGTCCGAAAGCGTCTGTTAGATCGGCGGAATGTGCTCAGAGGCTCTGACAATTAAGGGTCATTAAATCAATTATTTGTTTATCCACAGTTACCAGTCGATTCAATGAAAGCCTTCGGAATTCATCTTGTAAATAAGACATATATGTAGGTACTTACATGATTAAATGTAGAATCACATACATCCTGAGGTCTTCTTCTTCTTCTTATCCTTTTGTTAACTCCTTCCTCTTTATACGAACTTATGCGTAACGAGTTTCCCATTTTTACTGCATCGCTGCTGCACCGCTTATGGGGTTGGCTAATGTCGCAGACCGCAGAACGCGTCTACATACTGCTCGGTCATGGATCGCTTCAGTGGTTAGCCCCAGGAGTTGTTGCGCATTTGCCATCTGAGAAATCCAGGAATTCTTTTTCCGACCTCGTTTTCTTACAGTTGAAATGACCGTAGTTGATAGTGCCTTTTTAACCGGATTTTCCGCTGATCTTCTTTGAATGTGGCAATACCAGCTTATTCTATTCGCCTCAAGCTGTTCGGTTACCGAATTCTTTATATGTGGACTTCCTCTTATACGCGTAGATCTAATGCAATCACGTTTAGTGACTCTACTAGACATCCTAAACATTTTCATTTCCGCTGCCGTCATTTTGGTTTTAAGCGCTTCATTGTCCAGCACTGTGAACCGTATATAAGAGCTGGTCTAACAACCGTGGTGTAGAGTTTCCCCTTTAATTTAAGTGGAAATTTTCGGTCGCAAAAGATTCCCGAATTTTCCCGCTATTTCATCCATCCCACACTCACTCTGTGGTTTACGTCGTCGTCACATTTCGCTTCCATGTTAACGATTGATCCTGAGTACTTAAAGATAGTGCTTTTCGGAAGAACTATTCCGCAACGGATGCGCAAATGGGCACGTCAAATGCTCCATCTTTGAACGACTTATTTTAAACCCGTTTCTCTCTAGCGCATTTCTCCATGAATCTAAGGCGTTCTGTAAATCTTCGACGTTATCGCTAAGTATAACTGCGTCGTCAGCGAAGAGAATTGGCGTTACATTTGCTTCGCGCATGCAGTCTTTTAAAAGATAGTCGAATACTACGTTAAAGAGGAAAGGGCTAAGTACGCTTCCTTGATGCACTCCGACATTGACTGGAAATTCTCTCGTTAGTCCAGCAGAGCTTTTAACCGCAGTTTTCACGTTTCCGTACATGTCTTGTATTATTCTAACATACGTTTCCGGTACGTTTTGAGACCTCAGCACGGCCCATATGAGATCCCTAGGCACTCGATCGAATGCTTTCTCGAGGTCGATAAATACCATGTGTAAGTCCTTAGACGAATCTTGGTGCTTTTCCATTATTATTCGTAAGCTTTGGATAGCGTCCACCGTCGATCTTCCTTCAACAAATCCACACTGGCTATTATCGAGCTTTATTATTTGCCGAAGACGTTCGTTTAAGACTCTTTCGACGATTTTCATTGTGTGTGACATAAGCTTGATTGAACGGTAGTTGTTGCATTCTCGAGTGTCGCCTTTTCCTTTGTATAATGGAACCAAGAAGCTACTTCTCCATTGATTCGGCATAAGTTGTCCACATTTTAATTTATTTAAAAGTTTCGATAGCCATTCGCTGCCTATCCCCTCCATCTTCGACCAAAACTCTGATGGAAACTGTTTGTTAAGCAACTCCTTGCAGTATTCAAGCAACCGGTCACAAATTTCCTTTTCATTTGTTAATAAGCGACCGTCTGCATTTTTTATGTATCTCTGCGAGGTTATTTCCATCGAATTTTTTCGCCTCTGTGCAGCGAGCTTAAACATATTTGGCACTTTAGTATTGTACGACGTTTGAACTTCTTGGATAGCTTGTCTTCTATGTGCCGATCGTGAGGATATTTTTTCCAAATCCTGGTACAGGTTTTCCGCTGCTGCCGCTCGAGTTCTAGCCAGGACTTTCTTTGCGATCTTTTTAAGACGCTCGTATTCAAGAGCCAGTCGAGCTTTTTCGATATCGTCGCTCCGATCGCATTTTGTCCACGCTAGGAATGCACTCTTCTTGTCGGCCACAGCTCGTTTGGTTTCGTCATTCCACCACCATGTTTCTTTGCTGACGTGATGGTATTTCGATGTAGTCCCCAGATGGGACTTTGCGAGTGTTATGCATTCCTCGTGCATGCTGTTCCACATTTCTTGCGGGCTAAGTCCCCTCTTCCTAGCTTTGTATTAATATCTCTGTCGCTCAATCGTGACGAACCACTGAGTGAAGCAAACAAATTAAAACACATGAAATCGTATGGCGGTGGCCACGTAAGCCCTGAGCGATTTGCGATTTTTTTGAGCGACAGCGACTTACCGGTTCTATGGTAAGACAGCCACAAAGATTACAAAAATAAAACACTAACCTTAGTAATAAAACCAGCCGCTGTTCTGCACTAATTGGTTTCCTTTGTTTTGTAAATCTTGGTCGAACACTTTCCAACAGCAAATCAAAAGATGGTACTGACATACGAAAGTTTTGAAGTGCACTTGACTTTGCAACTAATTGCTCAGCGATGACGCTCAGTAAATGGCCACCCGTCGCTCGATCGCTCAATCGCTCAGCCGCTCGTCGCTCAATCCCTCAGCCGCTCGTAGCTTAATGCGTTCAGGTTGCACTACGTGTGTATTTTCCGGGCCCCAAATAAGGCAATTTTGCTGATATCGGTTTCGAGCTAGATGTTGAATCGCCGGGAAAATTTTTCATCGAAGTGGATATTTTCCGACGAAGCATGAAATTGTCGTCTCTGGAGATCAGAAAACCCATACGAGCTTCACGAAAAACCATTGCATCCCAAAAGAGTCAAAGTCGTCGGCCTGTATTTTTTGAAGATGAGGCTGGAGAGACAGTTCCAGTGAATGGAGACCGTTACCGTAACATGTTGGCGGGCCATTTTTTTTTCCATAATTGAATGAATTGGGTCTGGATGATCTGTGGTTTCGACAGGATGATGATACCGCCCATTCAATCAATTTATTGCGCACAATAATTTTAAGATCGTATTAATTCGGTTAGACGAGAAGTTGATTGGCTCCAAGGTCATGCGATTTGACACCTGTAGACTTCTTCCTGCGAGATTTTTTGAAGAGTAAGGTCTATGCCATTAATCAAGCGATAATTGAGGATCTCAAACACAACATCCAAACTGAAATTGCCCCTATTGATCCACATATTCTGCAAAAAGTCATTGATAATTTTGACCCTCGGATGGTGGATTGCAGAAGAAGCTTAATCGTAACATGAAAAATGTTGCATTCGATTCATAGTTGCCATATAGTGAACTTTCTATAAAAACTGCACAACTGAATTCATGTCTGCGCTCGTAGAGGAATTCAATAGAATCTTTGAATCAGCACATATTCCAGAGAGTTTTAAAAAAGCGATTACCTATCCACTGCACAAAAAGGGTGACTATAACGATCATACAAACTACAGAGGAATATCTTTTCAGAACATCTCTGCCAAGTTCTATAGAACAGACCTACCTGCTGGGTTGAAAATAAAAAAGTTTTGCAGGAGTTTCAGGCAGGATTCGGAAAGAATAACTCGACAGTCGATCAAGTATTTGCAATCCTTAATATCGCCTTCTTCGTTGATTTTTGAGCAGCCTTCGACACCATAGCGCGCGAGGCTCTGATTTACAAATTATACAATATTTTCTTCTCAATGGAAATAATTAACATCCAAAAGCAATGTATGCAAATAATGTGGCGTATGTATGAGATGGGAACTCCATGTCTGAAGAGTTTACAACAACGATGGGTGTGAGGCAAGGATGTATTTTTAGTGCGTTACTGTTTATTCTATTTATCAATGACATATCAGACACTGTAAAGGGTGGAATCGATTTAGGCATCATCAAAATTCCGGCTCTAAAGTATGCGGATGACTTCGTTTTCCTTTTCGACACTGTGAATGGGCTGCAACTTATGATGAATAGGCTAAATCGAAGATAATGGTGTTCAGAGGCGGCTGTGGCAAATATTCTCAAAGCGAAAGATGGACGTATCAAGGAGAAAACGTGGAAGTTGTTCGCGAGTACAAATACTTAGGAATTTTGGTGTCTTCGAACCTGAATATGAAGAAACATCTAGAAGCCACATTATCTGAAGCCAAACGAGGAATCTCATCAGTATGGTGTCGCTGCAGCAACAACAAGTACATATACCAAAGCTCGAAGCAAAAACTCTTTCGCTCAACTGAAGTTTCAGTTCTTTTATATGGAGCGCAGGTGTGGGGATACTGTTAATATGTTGAAGTTGAGAAGTTTTTTCGCTATTTCTTAAAACGAATATTCCGTTTACCAAGTGCTACGCCTAATTATATGCTGCACCTTGAGACGGGTGCACGGCCTATGTTCTTGGAAACATTGAGACTACACTTTGACTACATAGTTTAAGTTATGGCAATGAGTGACGATAGACTGCCAAAAGTAGTACTCAAGAGTGTCATGAGAAGAAGAGCAAGTTTCATTCAAGAATGAGAACGCCTTGCATTAAACTGTGGAGACACCATAAGGATAATACCCGATGTACATTCTGAACAGCTCTTAGATCAATTTGTATCGGATGCACAGTATCCCCAGTATAGGACATTTTACAGTAAGCTGAAATACCAAAAAGAATTGGCGGAAGTTTCAGATCGTGGGACAACACGGGCAGCTCCTTGCTTGTCGAAATGTAGTCAGATACCTTGGGATCTGGCTAGATCAATATCTATATTTTAACAAACATATAGATGTTGCTCTGGCCAGAGCCAGAGGTGCTTTTGCCCTTACAAAGAGATTGTTTTATAACAGGCAACTCGATGCGACGGTAAAGGTGATCTACTACATGGCCCTTATCCGGCCTATGCTTGTATTTGATTGTCCCGTGTGGTTCAACGTGAGAGCAAGTCTTTTGGAAAAGATTCGGGTGTTTGAGAGGGCTTGCCTTAGGGCTTGTCTTCGCCTATACAGAACACCAGAGTCTGTGTACATAAAATTCTATCCTAACGAGGTCTTGTACAATAGGGCGAACCTAATAAGAGTGGACAATTTTGTTATTAAGTTGATTCGAAGGCACATTGCAAGAGCAATGACCTCGTCGAATAACCTGATCTCGGGGGCTTACTACCCCAATAATATGTATCATGAGAGAGTTCGCTTTGACGGCTTTATTCCTCCAGAAGCGTTCCTCTACCTCGACAGAAAAGGTCTGATCCAGGATAGATTAGCGGTGCCGTTAATCTTCCACGTCGCTCGAATAGCTGCAGACAGGCGACTCAACTACGACAGAGACGTCGCACACGGCAGTGCGGAGCGTCTCCGGTTTAGTAGGGCGGTAGGGAGTCGCGACATGAGGGATGTTGCTCGGCAGCACCAACAATTTTGGTGGCTTGCAGAAGAAGGGGAGGCTCCTTTGTCGAATTCCTCGAATACTAGTTAGCTTCGTTAGGGAGCAGAGTCGGTCTGCCTTATTTTTAGTTATGGCCGCCTTACATAGATTCAAATAGGATTACGATAGCTTTAAGAAAAAATAGATAAAAAATAAGAAACCAGAGATGGGTGACTCTTATCTTGAATAAAATAAAAGTCAGCTTACTAAACTAACTATACTGAACTGTGAACTGAAATAAATGTGTATTTAATTTAATGAGAGCTACCACACTAGCTATTGGCTTAACCTTTACTAAAGTTTTAAACGGTCGAAGGCTGTCTGTTATTTCAACAAAGCTCCCATATTTCATACTGGTTGTTGTAAACTCCTACGTGTCAAGTCCATAAAATGACATTATTTTGTTATATTACTAAATTCACGTAGGTAGCTGAGTGTATGTCAGCTGAATCTCAACGACAAGATGCCCTGTTACCAAAAAATAAAATTTTGAAATCCCTTAATAAACCTCACATCATGTGCGACAGGAAAAAACTTGTAAAGTCAGTTACCCTGAAGCTAATACCCACATTACACGTTTCTTTAATTAACACGTGTCTAAACTCTGTAGCAGATAAAGTCTTTTTCAAAACTAAAGATTCTTATATTTTGAATTTACGAAGGCAAAGGAAAATAACAAGAAAAACATGAGTACACGTGTATTCTTGTAGAGACATTTCATAATTTTTTCTTTTCACAATAATTTCCCTTACTCCTAGTAATTGGCCGCCTCGGGTGATACCCAAAAATCGCACATTTATCTGATTCCATGTGCTTACTGCTTTTTTTTTTTTTAAGAAAATATCTTTTAAGTATTCATAATCCAATTGTTAACAACACAAAGTCGTATTCGATTTATCATCCTTTTCAGAGATGTCAAAAAGGTCCTTTCATCCATCCAAAGTTGGACATTTCCTTCATCACACGTGGGTTTACTCTTGGAGCCCGGGGTAGAGTTAATATAGCCATACCGACTTTTGTTGCCATATAATAATCAGTAATTGATTTTGCAGTGCATGAGATACTTTTTTGAGAAATTCCTCAAACAGTCTTTTATGTGAGAATTATATGAAACAAACAATTGTCCACTGATGCATTCAATCGTCTTACCCGAGTTAATGTCTCGAAGCGCAACAAAGAGCAAATATGTCGCAAGTTCGGTTACAAAAGAATCTCTTACTGAAGTGGCTTTAATAATTTTATGCTCTTTAAATAGCTCAATGAAAAGAGTAACCCCTGACTGAGATCTATAAAATGTTAATACTTCAACCCAACCAGGATCGTTGGATAACAAATAAACCGAACCATTCACTGGATGAAAAGTCTCATAAAGACGGTTCTTCGGTTGTATTAAAACGTTGCCCAGATTTAAAACTTTTCCAATGGTTTCGTTGGAAACGGTAAATTAGTTTGAAAATTTCGCATCAAGTATGAAGTAACCCCTTGATTTTGGGGAAGATTAATATTCCTTGCGCCATAAATTAACGGCTGCTGCTTTCCATCTCCCAGTGTTTTTTTTTTCACGGCGTTTTTGTGGCTACTGTGCTGAAAATATGTCATGCTTTGAGTTTCGTAATAGTTGGATGGTAAGGGTAAGGGTAAGGGTAAGAACTTGAAATGTAAGGACAAGGAGAGTTGTAGCAACTGTAATACATTTTAATATGTGTATGTTTTTGAACCTTTGAAGTACGGCACAATTGCATGGTTCATTTACATGTTTATGAAAAGCACTAAGAACCCTTGAGTTTATAACGTAAAGGTCAATAAAACTGAAAGCAGAAACCGTACTAATGTTGGCATAAAAGTATAACTTGACATTAAACATTCCGAAGTAGGTAGGTGTTTATAAAACAAATGCAGAGTCCGAAAATTTCTGTAATTGCACAGAGATTTTATTTTCATCATAACAAAACTGTTTTAAGAATATCAAAAAGCCTTTAAAGAAGTTTGCCTTAGTGAAACAAAATAGCACCCAAGTAGCTACATAGAAAGACATTGGGTCAAGAGGCAGTCTTCAATTATCATTTAAAGCAGTTTTTGCTATGGCTTAAGCTTATGTAGTTGGAACTGTTCCAAAAGAAATCTGAGAAAAACCAACGAAAATCGTCATATTCTAGAAAAAAACCATTTGACCATGGAAAGTGGCCAGCTCTTATGAACTCACAGGATCTTTTCCGATGAAGTTGAAAGTATCGTCGTATTAACCGCCTCAGGTCATTTTAAGTGTCAAAAATTACGTCGCCATTCTTCACGATAAACTGATTACTGCTGAACTTTTCTTAAAAGAATACACGGCACATTGCACTTCATGGTTTGGGATAATGAGATCATTCGCCTTGTTTATATCATGGATACCTTTCACGAGCGCTCCTTGATACTTGAGAAATTGTATAAAGACAATTTCATCCATGCTTCATCTATAACCGTCATCATGCCGTAAATTTGTCTGCTCTTTCCAGTTTTAAGAGTATAATAGGCTGTTTGCAAATCGGCGCTATTTCGAGTGGAACTTATTGTAACATCTGTGGTACTACCGCCACAGTTGCGTGTCATCATCAGATCCGATAATTGATGCTTTGCATTGCATTGTTAGCGTAAGATTATATCATATCATGTTCCACAGAAGAGGCCCTAAGACCGAACCTTGTGGAATACAGTCAGTAACTACACACTCTTTAACTCCATTGTCAGAGTTTTAACGAGGATCCTTATCGAGAAATAGCTATTTATCCTGATCTGTTCCCGATTCGCCAAATTTAACGAGTTCTTCATGCTCAAGCTCATAAGGACGCAGTATTTTTTTAAGGGTTTCCTTTGAAGAGGTCTCGAGCAATTGTTGCGTTTATGGCGACCACACAATGCGGGATATACAAAAATCGAATTGGTGTTCCAAGAGGCTGGTAGTAGCTAGCTAGCAAAATGTTGGCAAGAGTCAAAGCGGTCTGCATCAAGTCATCTTTCCAAAACAGCAGTCTTGGGAGTATATGTGAACACGCTCCTACCGATTAAGCTAAAACCTCTGTCAACGAAGGATTCTATGATCTTCTGGACGGTGTGTACTGATACTGCGGAGCCTGTCCGGAATATGATGTACTCGGGAACTTCAATAAGATCTAAGTCCAAAATGAAAATATCTTCAGTGGATTTGCTGGAATGCACACCCTACAAGACACGACAATAGACAAAGACCTTTAGCTAGTAATACGGCGGTAAATAGCAATCCACCCAACTCAACCAAGTGCTAAGCATGACTGAAGTAGCCAAGCCTACAGAGAGCATATGAGTGAGAGACTCTCCGCAGTGAATCAACCATCCGCATAGGCCAGTAAGAACTATCGAGGCGTATTCCTGCTAAAGGTAGCATAAAATATCCTTTCCATCGTATTGTGGAAAATATCAAGCTATTTTACAAAACACTTATCGGCACGTACCGGTGTGCAGATCGACAATCGACCAACATTTCACACTAGTGCAATTCCTGGAGAAGACCAACGAATTTCCAGTCGAGAATCACCATCTTTTCTTCGACGTCAAAGCCTCATATGACAACAATTGTCGAAGATACCCTAGTAAAACGAAATGTATGCTCTACAAAATATGATACTTATCATCAGTTCTCCTTTGTTAGAGTGTTGGACGGTTACAAGGAAGTCAGAGCATGTATTGAACACTTTCGAGAGAAAAATACTTCGTTGAATATTTATCCCGCATGTGTGGACGGCGAATGGAGGAGAAGATATAACCGCGAGCTCTATGAGTTGCATCAAAATGTGGATTTAGGTCAAAAAGCTGAAAACATCGACTACAATGACACGGCCCAATCGGCGAATGGATAATAATGTTCCACCAAAGAGGGTCTTATCAGAGTACGCAAGTTGAAGAGGACAAGAACAAGCGAACCCTTGTTTTAAAGACTAAGACGAAGTGGATGCCATAGTGCTTGTTCCATACAACAGGTAGCATCGAACCCTAGATCCAACAGAGTGGAAGGGCTGTAGAGTCTCAGGCACAGATTTTTCACCGCTTATATACTGTTTATTTCAAGAACACTTACTAAGCCTGCTCTTTCTACTTCTAAATAAAAGCGTTTTTACCAACTCAAATTGTTGAGTAATTTTTGGCGTAGGTGAGCCAGTTTTGAGATTTTGCTGTAGCAAAAACTTCAAATTGTTATTGTTTCGAAGTTTTCAAGTTCTGAACATCTTCTGCTACCGGTTTGGATTCAGAATTGAGGTTTTTGGATTTGCGAAATAAATAATTTGATCTGGAACTGAAATCCTCTTCTTTGTTTGCTTCATCTAAAGCAGCTCAAATGCGTTGGGGGGGGGGGGGGGGGTGTGGCTTTTAAATTTTAGTTCAATGTATCTGAAATCAAAGCATGAAAAGCACTTTCTTTTCTCGTAGTCGACAAGCAACAAAGACCATCCGCGCTTTTCCGATTTACAAGTTACACGCGATTTAAACGGAAGGAGAGATAGTGTCCTGCTGACATGGTATTTTTGTTCAGTATTGACTGAAATTTCATCAAGCAAATACTAAGCCTGGCACAGCATCCATAATTTATTCAGCTATATAACAATGTATTTCTTGCTTTAAGGGCAACTTATGGTCTACTATTGTATCTCCTCCTCCACTCACCGTCAATGCAGACCCAGATTACTAGAACAATTTTCCTTCCAAAGCAGCTACAAGCATCCTTATTCATTTTTGATAATGTCCAGGCCTCTGCGCCATAGAGCAGAACTGGGATTTTTAAGGTCTTATACGAGTATACGAATAGAGTCACTTTTGTTGTTAGAGTGAGAACTTTGCTAGTCAATTGCCTTCTAGGCCCAAAGAAACAGCGTTTGGCGAGAGTTATTCTTCGTTTGATCTCAGCGCTGGTGCCGTTGTCTGAATTTATAGCGGAATCTAGGTAAACAAAGTCCTTAACAACCTCAAAGTGGAAGGTGACGCTCTGTCCGATACGT
Source organism: Volucella inflata (assembly GCA_928272305.1). NCBI lineage: Eukaryota > Metazoa > Arthropoda > Insecta > Diptera > Syrphidae > Volucella > Volucella inflata. The sequence continues at coordinate 3,511,235 of OV743716.1, read as the reverse complement.
CGGTATGGAGTGTCATTTTTCTTAATAGCATATATTATCTCTTTACCAAAAAGTACAAGATACCGCAATTCACATTGCCAAAACTCGGCGGAATGGAGCTGTCCCTTTCGGATAGTGCGAAGTACCTTGGCGTGATTCTGGATAAGAAACTGAATTGGAATCTCAACGTAACGAATCTCGCTGGCAACAGTGCGATTCGCTTCATTAATCTGGGTCCTTTCAAAAACAGTAGCTTCGGACATGATAAACTATATGCGGAGAGGAAAAACAAGCAGACGAGCTTGTAAGAAGAGGAGGGCTACTCGACAATAGTGAGGTTGCGAATGTCAAACCACCCCTCTGCACAGTAAGGGGCACTATTGAGGAAAAAATCATAAAGGCCGCCAGCATAAGGTGGCTGAACCTGGAAGGACATAGGGTATCAAAGGATCTATGGCCACTTCTCGACGGTAACAGATCTAGGAAGCTTATTAAGTTAAAAAGGGATAAGCTTAGGACGCTAATAGGAATACTAACAGGACACTGTCTACTGCTGAGGCACGCAAAGAGACTAAAACTAACAGATACGAACACTTGTAGATTCTGCGGGGATCAACGAGCGGTTGAGCACATAACACACATATTATGTGAATATGAGGCAATATCGCGCAGCCGAAGGAAATTCTTAGGAAAATATTTCTTTGAAAACTTAGAGGAAATAGACGGTACGGACTTCAAAGGCCTTATTGGCTCCTGTAGAGAAATTGGGTGCTTTATTAGGGAAACAGTTTAGGTTTTCTGTTTTTTGGAGTTGGTTTTAAACCACAGGGGATCGTGATGGGCCCGTTCTGGTGCCTAGTGTCTGTGTCTTGTGGCACACCCTATTTTACCTAACCTAACCTAATACCATATATTTGGCCTTGCCCTCGTTGATCGCTATAGCCCATTTCGCCGCTTCGGTTTTGCGCAACTTTTTGAGAAATTGCTATCTTCACTTCATCCAAGTGGGATGGACGGAATTGTTGGTTTACATCGTTCAGGATGAAAGTTTCATTCTGCTTGACAGAGGTATTTGTTTCGTCATCGCCGTTATACAGCCTGCATTAATGATCTTTCCAAATCCTTAGCATCGGATGAGACTCTTATATAATGATCCCTTGTTCTTCTCTACTTCGGTTCGGTTTGGATCTGTAAAATTTTGTAAGCTTCTTTGTAGAACTTCCGAGCTTTATTCATGAAGTAGCATCCCGCAATTTTCCCCACCAGTTCCCATGCTCCTTCTGTTTCTCTCTGACAAGCTGGTGTTCGATTCTCCTCTCACAGAGCTCGCGAGCAGCTCTATTCCTTCTACGCAGCTCCGTTTTGTATTGAACTTGCTCATCTGCACGTGCTTGCCGGTTCTCATCGTCAAACAAGGGATTTCGTTGTAGCAGTCGAGTGAAACCCAGCACATCAGTGGCGGCATATCTGATGGTCTTCAATACTTGATATTTGCGGCATAGGGGCTTTTAAGTGGTAACCCTATTATTTGATAACACACGACTGAATAGACGACATAGTAAGAAAAATATAGCGTCAGTAGTGGAGAGTGTACGCGATGACTATGATTTATCGTTCAACTATGATTTATCGGCTATCTAATAGCTTAGCTTGTCGCATGCAATAAATGACCTATTTTGCGTGTGGATGCTGGTTTTAAAGCATACAAAATTCAATTCGTGCAATAACTGAAGCCAGCCAACCTTGCGCTTCAAGAAGATCCACTGTTTTAGCGTGAAATTTCGTTCAGCCATGAGACCCATTTCTGGTTTAGTAGCTACTTCAATAAGGTAAATCGCCGTATATGAGGTACGGACCAACCCAAAGAGGTTTCGATCCAGACAAGAGAACGATTTGGTGTGGTTTAAGGGCAAGTGAAAACTAAGGGATGATTCTTTTGTTGGGCGATAAAATTTAATTTTTTAATTCATATTTATACTTGAAAAGTACCTCCAAAAGCATAATTCTTTAATCTTCCTTCATATAATGTCTTTATACTATAGATTGCTGGCTCGTGCTTGTCAGTTACAAATATTCGTGTGTCGTGTGTCGAAAACGAAGTGATCCAGATAGAAGCCGTATTAAAGATACGATGGACTATCCGTCGCCTATCAGAGCCAAGTCTGTGTATATATACTGTGCTGATCCCACACAATTAAGTACGTAGCAGCCAGCGAAAATCTGTTCCCATAATTAAAGTACATAATCAACTTTAATTAATTTAAGTCCGCACTTTATATTCCAAAGGCGACATTATCCAAAGCAACTTTTTCCCCCAAAGGTGACAGCTAATTTTTCTCCCATTAGCAACTTTATCCGGTTTAGTGAATTTTTTCTCGAAAAATTTCTCCTCCTCCTGTCATCCGCCAAGCCAGGACGACAGACACAATATCCTGCTCAAATTAAACTTAAAGGAAAAGTACAAAAATGAAAATTAAACAAGACGAAACCAAATGATGGCCATTTGAGTATAAATGCTTAATTTCGGTGGTCGATAATTGTAGGGGATAATGGTGGAAACGCTTTTCTGTTTATTTCTTCATAAACTTAACTGTCTTCTGGCAGAATGGTAGAATGGCATTAATACATGTTTACGAGTCCTGGCCGTGCAAGTGAAGTCTCTTTTTATATTTCATTTGACTGGGTGAAATTTTCATTTTAATTTCCTGTCAATGGACGTGCGATTTTTAATTTCCCTTGATTTTATTAATTACATCCTACTTCGGGAAAATATTTAATTAATGCTGTCCTTTTTTTGAATTTTTTTTTTTAGAAAAAGGTTTGAATATTGAATCAGTTAGGTCAGCGTTATATCAACTGGACTCTGTTGGTCCGTATCCGTAGTGGGTAATGGGAAATTCAGGAAAAAATCTAATTACCATTGAAAGTGGCATGATATGCTAATGGCATGATACTTTTCAGATTTTTTTTTTTTTTATTTAAATTGAAGTGAAAATGACCTTCATTCACTCAATGCTAGAACGGTATAGAATTGAAATTAGTTTTTGTCGCCCTATTGAAAGGGATGAAGGTCTGTGTAATGGAAAGTTGGCTACTTGAAACCCACCCACTTCGAAGGGAGTAAAAAGTCTGACAAAAATCGCGGTGATAATGGCGGATTATGAATAAACGGTGCTCGTGGAGGGATCAGGGGTCGATAGTACCATTCTTTGTTTCTTTAACTGTAGCTATTACATGAGTAGTTATCCGAACTGAAAAAAGAATCATGAAAAAAGGAGCTAGTACAGTACCAGTATCATATCAGTGTCGGAAGGCTTCATCGATTATGGCTGCTCATAGAAATTACATACAAGATGAGAAAGGTGGCCCTGGATGTCTTTGAAACCATGGAGTGACCCGTACATGTATTAAGAGAAAAGAATCACTGATGCCTTCAACAAAGGCGACTGATCCCCTACCAGAATAGGCATCAGAATTTATCTGATCTGCCCCTGAAAGCATGTTCTTTCTAAGCTTGCTAAATGTCCTCCTGGAATGGCCATATTAAGTGTCCTCATTTTGCTTCATATTCAAAGCAGGATCAGTTAACACTCAATCATAACTGGGTGATTCTTTGAAAACTTCAGTTGGTAAGCGCAATACCAAACAAAAACTACTGAAGGAAGGTATAACAAAGGAAATCTGCAATCGAAAAGGACCGCTAAAATCTTCGCCGAACTCTTATACCGGAATCTCCTAATGACTCCTATGCCAACAGAATCAACAACAAAAGACCAGTGCTAACACTGCCAACGTGCCATCAGAGTAGTCGGGATTCCCCCCGTTCCCTTTCCAAAAACATTCCCGGTTTGATGAAGCACATGAAACTAAGCAGGCCAGTCTACAAAGCGGCGCTACATAGGAGGACTAGAGCTACTCATGAGCCATAGAATCAGAAATGATGGGAATAACATCGGCTTTTGTCGAAGAAGGAAAATGACCATGAGTAGTGAGAGGTTGTACTGCAGGAATGGTCCACGGAAGAAAAAGTATTAAGCCAAGAAGACCTGTAAAGAAGCCTGTAGGGGAATCTTTCCGGTGTTCCTCGAGGATGTTTAAGTAAATAAGTTTGAGACGGTTTTGATAAGGGGAGACAAAAAAAGACGGATGACCCATGACAAACCTCGGAGAGCAAATCGTAGAAAACGGCGTTGGATACTTTCGATTCTCGAGATATGAACGTGACCGGCATACTCTTAGAGGAGACGAACAAAGGTTATATAGAGGACCTGTTTACATATTGGTTAGTGAACTCTTTGGACCACTGTTTAGCAAATCCTAGTACAGACTTGGCGGAAATTGAGCTTTATACCACAAAATGCCGAGAGAGCAAAGAGATTGAAAGACAAAGATACGCTGTTTGTGTAGAGGATGTAGTCGGGCAGAGGATTGGTGACGCTAATATATATATACCGTCATGTGGCGGTATTAAGTTTTAAACAATTTTGAATAAGGAGTCATGGGGTGATGAAATGTTTTCGAAAATTTGGTATCATCCGCATATGGGGAGACTGATGAGCGCTTGATAATCATATCAAGATCATTTGTGAGTTATATAAAAAGAAGAGGACCTAGACGGCTACCTTGTGGAATTCCAGATGTGGCCGTATATATGCCTAAATATGACCTAAAATGCACACTGTGAAAACGGAGTTCTAGGTAAGAAGATATCCATTTTAACAATGTGGGCAGACAATTCGAAAAGAATTAATCGATGAGAGATCTAAGCAGTGGTTTTGCTAAAATCGTTTGCAACTTCACTACCATTCTCTAGGGCTGAGAGCGAAAAGGATACAGATTCTTCAAGAAGCCATGTTGACTAGTGGAAATAAGTGATTTACATTGGAAGTTTAGCGGTGCTGTAGGTAAAATATTTCCGAAGAGTTTGGGTATATGAGAGAGTTCAGGGATGGAACCATAGTTAGTTATGTTACTCCTTTATCCTTTTTTATGGGTTGGAGTTATTAAGGAGGTTTTCTTAGCCAGTGGAAATCCTGCTTGTGAAAGGGATAAAAAAAAACAGTGGCGCTGGCAGCCCGGTATGGGCCATGGCCTAGCTCCTTGAAACTCATTTGTGTTGCTCATGTTGTCATTTTTGCCACATCTAAGCGGGGCCTACAATTTATTGCCGAATCCGAACGGCACTCCTTAGAAGCTTTTCATAGGCAATTTCACGTTCGAAAGTTTGCAATTGCCCCCGAAAGAGTGATGACGATTAAAAAAATTGTTGGCGACGCCGGGAATCGAACCACGGACCCTCTGCATGATAGTCCAATGAGCTATAGCACCACCACCTTTTAAAGAAATATGGCAGGGAGACCATCATTAAGTTGGTTTAACTTATCTTCGATATAAGAGATTGTAAGAAAGATTTTGTCCAGGGAAGAAGTTCAATATGCAATAAAAAGATTATTAGGGACTAGTTCGTGCAAGTTTGTTCAAAAAAAAAGAGGCAAAACAGTTGGCAATGGTTAGTGGATGGGTTGATGATTTGTTGTTGAAAGATAGGGAGGGAGGGTAACCGTCAGTGTTTCTTCTGTTGTTAACAAAATTTGAAGAAGAACTTAGGGTCGTTTATAAGTTTGATTTGCGCATTGTTATGGTAACTTAGTTGGAGTAGTCCGAAAAGAATTTGTAACGGAGTAAAATAGCCCATAGCTTGTTTCTCTTATTTCATAAGGAACGAAGCTTGTGAATATACCAAGTAAGGCTTGAAGATGATGTTTTAAGGCGGCAAAACGGAATGTTAAGGGCAAAAGAATTAAAAATTTCTCTATAAAAACATAGATACGGTCATTTATAGTTAGGTTGTGAATGTCAGGTTAGGATCTGCTAAGATAGCTATTGATTTTGTAAGATTTTGCTTTATGAAAGTCGAAAGAAGAGAGTGTTGTGGGGGACGTCGACTGGGTAGAAGAATATTATTTTTATGAAAAAAATTAGAAAAAAAAGGGGAGGGTGGAAGTTATGAATTGTTGGGAAGGTTGATGGAGTCTTTCATGTGAGTAAGTTTTGAGTGATGTTTTTGGTCTTAAATTGATTCACTCTCCTTGTCATAATTGGTTTGCTTCGTGCACATATTATGGATCACTGTTAGTTTAGTTGTTTTTCGATTATTCAACCTGAAGATTTTCCGGCTTCTACAGAGTTGCATAATTCATCAATGCAACTTACAGAGTCCTCAATATTTTCGATTTTGCCAAGAAATGTTCGCCTAATATGAGAATTCTCAGGCCAGAGGTAGGTAATGGATCTTTGGGTAAGTCCGCATATACCATTGCAGTCCACCCATTCGGCGTTGGGGTCAATGATCGAGTACAGGACACTAGCACAGAACTTATCTATTGTTTTACTTTAATTTACTTTTATTATTCTTTACTCAATGGGGTCAACACGGACAGACGACGATATGAGAATGACAGAAGTTATGAAACCGGCAGTCAAAACAAGGTCAACAATTAGAGCCGCGAAAAATGCTGATTTGACAGTTTACGGGGTTTACTTAATAAATTAGCGAAACGGGAGAAACTGAAAACACATGAATGCTTCGAACCCTCCGTCAATAACCTGATTGGTCCCTTTAAGTGCGATCTCAGATTAAGAAAGTCCACATCGACCACTGCGACGAGCCCTTTAAAAAACTTAAGAAGTCCAAATTAATGCCCATTATCTTTTCATAGATTCTATGGATACAAATGGCGAGCTACGTATATAGAGCCATTCTGAACGGTATGACGATTGAGAACGCTTATTGCTCCGTTAAACTCAAAAAAAGTTTTAGATGAAGTGATGTACTGTCATGTGACTTCATTAAAATCCGATTTAAAAAAAATTGTACGGAACTCAGAAGCGAATACCAAAGATATAATCTTTCAAAAGTCTGTGCAACTACTTGCGTACGCCGATGATATCGACATAATTAGAGAACGCAGCGGGCTGTCACTAGTGCGCCACCTAAGTATGTAACAAAGAAGTTCGCTTGAACCAACATCTATAAGGAATTGAGAAATTCCAGAGAGAGAGAAAAACTGCCACAGGTCGCGGCGTGGCAGTCAGAAAAGCTTCTTCAAACAGCTTTAATCTTTTATAAAACAGTGTTGGTACTTTCACAGATAGTCGACAGGAAACTCTACTTAAAGTTGAATTCCCAGACTCGACACAATACCTACAAAGTATGGCAATTCTAAAGAACAAACATTGCCTAAAACAAAAGAAACAACAGCCTATCTGAAGATTTCATCCGAATAGGCAAAAATGTGGACAACCTATGCCGAATCAATGGAGAAGTAGCTTCTTGGTTCCATTATACAAAGGAAAAGGCGACACTCGAGAATGCAACAACTACCGTTCAATCAGGCTTATGTCACACACAATGAAAATCGTCGAAAGAGTCTTAAACGAACGTCTTCGGCAAATAATAAAGCTCGATAATAGCCAGTGTGGATTTGTTGAAGGAAGATCGACGGTGGACGCTATCCAAAGCCTACGAATAATAATGGAAAAGCACCGAGATTCGTCTAAGGATTTACACATGGTATTTATCGACCTCGAGAAAGCATTCGATCGAGTGCCTAGGGATCTCATATGGTCCGCGCTGAGGTCTCAAAACGTACCGGAAACGTATGTTAGAATAATACAAGACATGTACAGAAACGTGAAAACTGCGGTTAAAAGCTCTGCTGGACAAACGAGAGAATTTCCAGTTAATGTCGGAGTGCATCAAGGAAGCGTACTTAGCCCTTTCCTCTTTAGCGTAGTATTCGACTATCTTTTAAAAGACTGCATGCGCGAAGCAAATGTAACGCCAATTCTCTTCGCTGACGACGCAGTTAAACTTAGCGATAACGTCGAAAATTTACAGAACGCCTTAGATTCATGGAGAAATGCGCTAGAGAGAAACGGGTTTAAAATAAGTCGCTCAAAGACGGAGCGTTTGACGTGCCCATTTGCGCATCCGTTGCGACCTGTTCCGGATATAATGTTAGACGGAATAGTTCTTCCGAAAAGCACTATACTTAAGTACTTAGGATCAATCGTTAACATGGAAGCGAAATGTGACGACGACGTAAACCACAGAGTGAGTGTGGGATGGATGAAATGGCGGGAAAATTCGGGAATCTTTTGCGACCGAAAATTTCCGCTTAAATTAAAGGGGAAACTCTACACCACGGTTGTTAGACCAGCTCTTATATACGGTTCACAGTGCTGGACAATGTAGGAAGCGTTTAAGAACAAAATGACGGCAGCGGAAATGAAAATGTTAAGGATGTCTAGTGGAGTCACTAAACGTGATTGTATTAGATCTACGCGTATAAGAGGAAGTCTACATATAAAGAATTCGGTAACCGAACAGCTTGAGGCGAAAAGAATAAGCTGGTATTGCCACGTTCAAAGAAGATCCGCGGAAAATCCGGTTAAAAAGGCACTATCAACTACGGTCACTCCAACTGTAAGAAAACGAGGTCGGAAAAAGAATTCCTGGATTTCTCAGATGGCAAATGCGCAACAACGCCTGGGGCTAACCACTGAAGCGATCCAGGACCGAGCATTATGTACACGCGTTCTGCGGTCTGCGACATTAGCCAACCCCATAAGCGGAGCAGCAGCGATGCAGTAAAAATGGGAAACTCGTTACGCATAAGTTCGTGTAACGAGGAAAGGGTTAATAAAAGGATAAGAAGAGGCAAAAATGATGACACCTGGGTTAGACGGAATATTCCCAACACTGATCCAAAAAGCAATCGAAGCAATCCGCATCAAGGTAAACTTTACCAAGATTAGGCTGATATGCGCACACGCACCCACAGAGGAGAAAAATGACGACACAATAGATGCATTCTATGAGCTCTTAAACGAACGTTCCAAGGAGCCAACATCGACTCGAACCGCTACCTTGTTGTAGCTAAGGTACGGTTGCAGATATCCTGAACAACGCCAAGATAAACTAATATTGTGAGGAATTTCGACGTCAGACGGCTACAATTGCAAGAGATCACCAAGTCCTCTTGCGATCGAGTCTCCCTTAATCACTTGAGAGATCACTTGACGCCAGCATCAAGTATCGAAGACCGGTGGCAACACTGGCAGAAGATCATCAGAGATGCCGCTTCTGATGTATGATGCAATTATGCCCGATGAATAGAACCTCAGCATTGTTTGTCAAATCCTCAATAAAGAAGACCCTCTGAACTGCGCTAACTACAAAGGCATCAGTCTTCTAACTAACTAACATTGCGTGCAAAATCTTATCTGTCCTATTTTGTGATCGACTGAAGCCGTTCGTCAACAACCTAATAGGTCGATATCAGTGTGGCTTCAGGCCAGGATAGTCCATCATCGACCAAATATTCACACTACGGCAGATCTAGGAGCAAACTCAAGAGCTTCAGATCGATACACACCATCTACTTATCGATTTTAAGGCTGCGTATAGAGACGAGTTATGTAGAGCAATGTCTAGTTATGGCATCCTTGCCAACCTCATCCGTCTGTGCAGGATGACGATGGAGAATGCACACTGCTTCATCAAGGTCGTTAACGATCTCACCGAGACCTTTGATGTCAAAAAATGATTTAGAGAAGTCGATGCGCTGTCATGTGATTTTTTCAACATCATACTTGAAAGAATAGTGCAAAACTAACGCGCAAACACAAGAGGCGCAATCTTTGAAAAGTCCGTCCAATTACTCACATGTCAGTGGCACCTTTGGAAATATTGAGATGGAAGCGGCGAAAGGGGATTTAGCGGTCAATGAGAGTTAGGTCAATCCCGGCTTGTTGCGCCACCTAAATTAAAGTAAAGTAAAGTAAAGATTCAAAAGCTGGTCCAGATTTATCCCACCATAACCGCCTAAGTTAGGTCTAGCTTTATATATTTATACATCTCACTCTTTAACCCTTATTCAGATAAACCCATTTTATACATGGCATTCAGATGAGTATATAAATCTCAACCCACAAAGGGAATGAAGGGTAATCTCATCAATAGAGTACCTGCTTATTGCTTAGCAGGTAATGCAAGACTGCCTTGCTTCAAAACACCCGAAGATCTCGCGCATAAGAACAAAATAAAACATTGGAGGATGGCTCGTATTAAAGTATTGTTGGAAACCACTATAAATTGCTGACGAACTGGCTAGAAGCGGTTCAGTTGATTCTTTCAAAGGCCGTGAGTCGTTCTGTGATGTTTCGAATCAAGCAATTGATTCAACAAAAACGAGTTAAACTCTCCCACAAATACTCTGAAGAATCTCTGCAATTCCAAAGGGATATCAGCGGACTTGTTGGATTTTCTGACCGGGAACCTCAGGGTAGTACTTCTAATGTTCCACGTATGCAAAAACATCTTATTAGAATAATCCGAAACTATTTATCTCTATATTCTCAGAAAAGCACACGCTCACACTTCGCAACACCTCATTTTGAAATTGAATCAATATTGTTATGCGAAAATTTGTGCCACTGCAAGGATAAGGTTAAGTGATTATGTTGTACGGAGAGAGATCCCTATCCCTATACTATTTATACTACGAGTATCTTGGCGGATCTAATTAATTGTTTATTTTGTAAGTCAATTTCCTCTGGAGTGCAATATGGCTTTAGGTCCTGCAACCAGTAACACACCACAATCTAATTACGCGTTATACAAACAACTTATCACCACTGTAATGGCCTGTCAGCCGTTAATACATAGCAATCTCCGTAAACAACCAAGGCATCCGGTTTGCAGATTCTGAAAGTCACAAACTAAATCTGATTAGCTTGAGGGATGATGATGCCACATAATGTAGTATATTCAACGGTGTGTGATCATTGTGACTTAACATACATAGGTGGTGGTCGCTTTTGGTTAGAAATCCTTTATGCAGTAATTTGTCGTTTGAAATTTAGGGAGAAATTTAATGGGACGCAACAAATCACGTTCGCATAAAGGACTAAGAATGTCAATGGCATTTGTCAATGGCCAATTAATGGAATCACTTGTGTTGCATGCTGTCGGTGATTTTCCAGGACATTACACCCTAGACATCCTACCCCATGTGTTAACCGATTTCAATTCAATTGACTAATCAGGGTTTCCATTAGTTTCTTAAATTTCAAGGACCATTTTCGAGGACTATTCTTTGTGGCAACGATGCTGGCTATGGTTTCCTATGGTTTCTTGGTGATTGCTGTAAATTGTTTTGAATTAAATGAATTTCATTTTTCCTCCATGAGTGGGGGGAGTCAAAAGGTTAAAAGGTATGACGACCTAACTTACTTACACTGACCGAGCTTGAAGGGTTGATGTAAGAGTAAGAGCTTATTTTTTCCATGAAATTCGACTCGTACCCGTACTTTAATGCCTAAATTTTGGTTCTCAAATTCGAGGTAAGATTTTTAAAGCATTTTCCGTAGTCTGGGATGCCCTATAACCTTTAATGCAGCCATAATCCCCACCTGATTCAGATTCTCACACCAAAGGAGCGCGGGAGAAAGAAGGCTTGTTCGATTTGTTTGGTTATTTGTTGCTTGATTCCTTCGATTTCAATTAATTACAACATTAGCTCATTTGTCCTATTAAGATCCCCAAAGGATTACGAATAGATAATGGATGGAAATTACTACCGACAACTGTTTACTCGAAGCTCCCAAGGAACGAGAAACGATGTGGTATATGTGGGTTAGATACAATAGCTATACTCGTATATGCCAGGCTGTGTTAGTATTTATGCATAAACCAATTTCTTACAAACTTACACATCACAATACACACACGTATTGGTAACTACTACGGTAATGACATTGACGATAGCAAAGGATTTCGAACCATGGTCTTAGTTAATTTATCTGTTTAATTGGAAATACTGATGCGATGTTGATGATATTTTTATGGGATTAATGATTTGTGAAGATCCTTTGTTGAGTGAGGGGAAAAAATCAATAACAAATTGGGTTGCTCGAGCCTCAAGGAGAACATCTGAGCTGTTGGAGGATTCCATTTGTATTTTTAGAGGGAGATTCACTGACCTTCTTAATTGTTGTTCGAAAAGAAGTAATTGGTTTAACGTTAATGTATAAGGACAACGAATACAAAATGTCTACAAAAAAACGAACCTTTCGAGGAGAGCTTATATATAGTAGGCAAGGGATTGAGTGAACATCAGGTCTATCGAGAGTTAAGTGTCAGGTTTTACTTAAAAAAAAAACAAAAAATGGGAAGATTGGTGTAAGTAAAGTGTATCTCATGTGAGAGGAATAGGACAAGGAGGTAATAGTTAAACTAATGGAACTTCTCATCATTTTAGGAAAAATAACGAACACAGGCAAACTAAGCAAAGAAACATATTTAGATGGAACGGCCTCCGGCTTATCATTTGGTTGTGAGAAAATCATGAAAGCTGCCATACCCTATCGACTATGATATTCTTTCAGTGAAATTTCTTATTTAAGACATTTCAGCTACTTAAAATTAGGCGCATTTGGTATCCAACTCATGACAAATTAGCATGCTCAGTGGATGCTTGAATACTGTTCCAAAGAAGGTAGATTACTTACTTACTTTAGGTGGCGCTACAGTCCGGGGTGGACCTGGGCCTCAGTCAACAAGCTTCTCCAGCCAGCTCGATCCCTGGCTAGCTGCCTCCAGTTTCGCACGCTAAGTTTGCTGAGGTCCTCTTCAACTTGCGTGCGCCACCTGAGTCTTGGCCTTCCTCTACTGCGCTGTACCTCGGGGGCGGATTCGAAGACTCAAAGTTATATCTGTCGAGGGTGACGTTCTGTCCGAGACGTCGGTGTTGGTTGTCCTTTTTGCTTGACAGCATATACTTGGTCTTGCTCTCATTGACCGCTAAACCCATTTTCGCCGCTTCCGTCTCAATACTCGCGAAAGCGCCACTGACATCACGCTGCTTTCTCCCGATTATGTCAATATCGTCGGCGTATGCGAGTAGTTGGACGGACTTTTAAAAGATAGTGCCTCTTGTGTTTGCTCGTGAGTTTTGCACTATTATTTCAAGTACGATGTTGAAAAAATCGCATGACAGCGCATCGCCTTGTCTAAATCCTTTCTGGACATCAAAGGTCTCGGTGAGATCTTTACCGACCTTGATGGAGCAGCGTGCATTCTCCATCGTCATCCTGCACAGACGGACGAGTTTGGCAGAGACGCCAAAACTAGACATTGCTCTATATAGCTCGTCTCTATATATGCTGTCATACGCGGCCTTAAAATCGATGAATAGGTGGTGGGTATCGATCTGAAGCTCATGGGTCTTCTCCAAGATCTGCCGTAGTGTGAATATCTGTTCGATGGTGGACTTTCCTGGCCTGAAGCCACACTGATATGGACCTATCAGGTTGTTGACGGACGGCTTCAGGCGTTTACACAATACGGCAGATAAAATCTTGTAAGTGATGAAGAAGACTTATGGCTCTGTAGTTGGCGCAGTTAAGAGGGTCTCCTTTCTTGAGAATGGGACAAACAGTACTGAGGTTCCATTCATCGGGCATTCTTTCGTCCGACCATATTTAACAGATGATTTGGTGTATGCTCCTTACTAAGGCATCGCCTGCCACTTTGAAGGGCTCGGCAGTTAGGCCATCCGCTCCAGCAGCTTTGTTGGACTTAAGCTTCGATATGGCTATCTGCACTTCATCCAGGTCGGGTGGACGGAATTGTTGGTCATCATCGTCCAGGTTGAAAGGTTGATTCTGCCTGACAGCGGTATTTGGTCCGTCATCGCCGTTATACAGTCTGCAGAAATGATCTTTCCAAATCCTCAGCATCGACTGCGATTCTACTACGATGTTCCCTTGTTCATCTCTACAGGCTTCGGTTCGGGGTTTGTTTTCGCGGCATGTTATTTTTACCTTTTGGTAAAACTAGGGCATTGCTCGTAGGTCTTGTTGAGGAGCTCGTAGAAGGCATCCTTGGTGTCGTCATCTTTCTCCTCTGTGGGGGCATGCGCGCATATAAGGCTTATGTTGGCGAATTTAGCCTTGATGCGGATTGCTACGAGGCGCTCGCTCACATGCCGGAAGTTGAGGACTTCTTGTCTTAGTCTGCCTCCGACAACAAATCCGCATCCAAATAAGCGCTGCTTTTGCCGTCGATAGCAATTGCCGTAGTAGATGTCGCAGTTTTTCATCTTCTTTTTGTTCGGCCCATCCCATCGCATTTCTTGGATGGCCGTTGTGTCTGCTTTGCAGCAGTCTAGGGCCTCCGCTAGTTGCTCGGCTGCACGTGGTCTATTAAGGGATCTAACATTCCATGTGCGCATTGGCCTTAAGTCGTTTGCGTGGGTTGTCAACAGTAGATCCGTCCATATCCGAGGCTTGTTGATGCTTCGTAACTTCCTTTTGTTTTTAAATGGCCGGGCAGTTACCCCGGCGGCACAACCCCCAACCTGGAGGAACAGTTCCATTTTGAGTGCCCATAGGACGAGGGGTCGGTTACACCGAAGCCAGTAACCCGTTCCGGGATGTGAGCGCTGCCGTTGGCCCTTATAGGGCTCTTCCGCCACCATCTCTTTTCCAAGACCCTGACTAAGTCCTGGAAATCCTTTTCGGCCTGAGCTCCAAATATGTCGGAGTAGCCCGGATAAGGTCTTGTTTTGTTTTTCCGACACTAATCCTGGTTAATGGCGTAGGAAACCCGCCATTTGCCCCCTTCACTCCGCAACCTCTAGTGAGATTCCCAGATGGCGCCACGGGGAGGCGTGAAGCAGGACTAATTAGCAGAGCTGCAAGATGTTCGGCTGCAGAGGCTCATTCTCGTCATTTAAGGAACCAGCACCTGTCGGAAGGTGCTATTTCTACGAGGCCTTATACTAATCGTTGCCATCCGAAGGTAGATTAGCGAGGAAAAAAAGAAGATTTAACTGATGAGTAACTATTGGGATGGGGTTCGGTCGGTCGGGGCTTTCTCTTCTCCTCTTAAAGTCATGGCCTCGACTTTGCTGTTGTTTTCACAGCAATTTCGTTCGAATTTTATTTTTAAACTTATCTTTAAACTTGGCTAGGAACTTGAGCCTTTATCGCTGGTTGCTCCAGATAAAGTATCCTTAAGTTTCCTGGTATCGGTTTTTTCTATGTGAAGACTTCCGCGAATGCCCCTACTGCTTTAAAGATTACGCTTTGTTTCACTCAACGAGATTCGTGACTGAAAAGGACTACTCGAAACGTAGAATGTTCGGAACTACGTTCAGCTGAGCAATTAATTCGCAGCGGCCCTTGATTGCAATCATGCAGATATCCAATGTCACGCCACCAAGGAAAAGCGATGGGATGGGCCGAATATATGGTGAATGGAAAACTGTTTTATATAATATGGTGATTGCTAAAGCAAAAAGAAACACACTTATTCGGATGCGAAATTGCTACAATATATTCGGCAGACTTAGGCAAGAAGTCTTGAGCTTCCGACACATGAGCTATCATCTTATGACAATTCACATCAAGGCTAAACAAGATCTAATATGATAATGTCCAAAGAATAAAAGGCCATTATAGGAAATGAGGATATGAGGGAGGCACAAAGTACACGGCACCACATTTGGCACAGTGCCTAGGCCTATTGACCATAAGTCGGGACGAATTATCACTGCATGAAGGAGAACAACTGGGAGAAGGTGTAACGAACAAAAGCGGAAACCTTAAGAGTCCGCCAGAATCATCGCCGAACGCCTTTACTTATGTCTTCCAATAACTCCTATGTCGCCAGCATTAAGTATCGAAGACCTGTGGCAGCGCTGGCAACGTCGCAAATTGATGTGCTGTATTTCGGCAGACTACCGTCCAAAAGTCACTGCCGGCAAGCACATGCAAATGCACTGGAAGAATACAAGGCAGCTAAAGAGGAGAGCTGGTAGCTGCTACTAGCGAAACAGATAGGAGGAACATCAGTTGCTCCATAAGAAAAAAAACAGCTCCATCGTGCAGCCTGTAGAGAAGGATGAAAGATGAAGAAGGAATCTTTCTGATGGAATCACAGTCGGAGCGAAGAAAATCAGTAAACTTTTTCTGCAGACTATATGTCGGCGAAGAATCTTAACATTCCGCCCCCGTAGAATAAAATATTCAACTTAGACGATGATAGTCAAAAGTTCCATTCACCTGACAAAAATGAAGTATGGATAGCAACACTTAGATTAAAATCCAAAAAGTCATCTGAACCTGACGATTTACCAGGTGATGTACGCAAAGGTGCTGGAAATGATTATATGGAAAGCATACACCAAATCACTTTCAAGATCTGGTCAGAAGAGTGTATGGCTGATAAAAGCCATCTCTGCATCCTTATATGTTGTGTGAACATCTGAAACCCATCCACAAGATCCGGTTACCCCCCTATGAATGTGGTTTGAGG
Source organism: Volucella inflata (assembly GCA_928272305.1). Classification (NCBI taxonomy): domain Eukaryota; kingdom Metazoa; phylum Arthropoda; class Insecta; order Diptera; family Syrphidae; genus Volucella; species Volucella inflata. Next base: position 3,494,869 of record OV743716.1, on the reverse strand, counting down.
CCAGAAAAGTCTACAATCGACAAAATCTATAAACTTTACAGATCTTTAAAAAAAACCCAGAAAGCCCAAATCGATATTCAACATTCATGCGCCAAAAATTCCTTCTCAGCCCATCCGTCTGTTCATAATGAGGATTGCGAACGCTGCTACGTCGGTAACGACTTAATCGAGAACTTTGATGTCAAAAAAGGTTTAAGATGCCATGTGAGCCCTCTAATATACTCGTAATACTTGAAAGAGTTGTGCGGAACTTACAAGCCAACACTGGAGACACAATCGTTAATAGTTTTTTCAACTACTGGCTTAGGCCGATGATATCGACATAATAAGAGAACACAGGGAATATCGCCGGTTCGTTTGCTGGTATTCAAACAGAAGTTACCAAAATGGGTTTAGTGATAGATGAGGCCAAAACTAAGTATCTGAAGTCATCAAGAAAGAGTTACACGAAATCAACAGACCGTCAAGGTTGAAGGCTATAGTTTCGAGGTCGTAAGAGACTTTGTCCACCATGGCTCTGTCATAAATTCTGCCAGCAATATCTTAGCAGAAAAAAACCAAAGAATCTTACCATAGCTGTTTCTTTGGGCTAAGAAAGCAATTGAGTAGCAAGGACGTATCATGACTATTGAGTGCTACTTCATGACGCTTTAGCATGGACTCTATAAAAATTGCATGAAGATATCCTTGGTCAATTCGAGAGAAAAATCTTTTGGAAAATGTTCAGTCCTGTTTGGGTTTATGCGCTTTGGAGGAGAAGAATGGACAACAAACAGCTCGTACAGCGACATCGACCTAGTCAAAAACTGTGTAGCAGTCATCTGAGACTGTTAGGACATGCAGAGTGAATGGACACCAATGGTATGACAAGTAGAATTTTTGATCGAACCCGGTGGAGAAGGGCAGTAGAAGGTGACCTCACATAAATAGCTTAACTGGTAGCAGTAGGCTTCAGTCCGGGCTAGCTGGAGACGGTTGTTAGTTGTGGTCCAGGTTCACACCGAACTGTAGCGGTACCTAGGTAAGTATGTTCTTCTTATAACGTCCAACATTATGGTGCGTACGTCAACGGTGGACGAATGAGTTTGGTATATAAAGGTAATAAGCCCTTAAGTAAAGCATTTTTGTATCTCAAAATACTCGTATAAGCGAAGTAACGAATCGCCGGATTCGAGGCTTTTATTCCTTTATATAGTTCAGAGAGTCCTTTTACTCATACTATTCCTTACGCATATTTTCTGTGGACCTTATCGTTGATATAGGTGTGTGTTTGGTCTTTGTCAAGTTCTACTGCCACAAATAGCTCGAAAGCTATGCCGTCCATTCAGGCAGCCTTTTCATTTTTAAGCTGAGGCACTGCTGTCCTTCCTTCATTTTGGTCGCGTGCACAGAAATCTCCACTTTCATCTTCGAAGATAAATGATTCCTTTCGTTTGACAACGGAGTTTCCGGTGCATGGTGTAACATCATCAATTTGGTTAATTCTGTTATGATCTTGGGAGCGTCATGATGCTTTCTGAGTATTTCTAACTATTTGGGCGTTGTCCCGGGCTCCACATTTCTTTGGAATCACGTCGAAAATCTCTCCATGGCACTCGAGTTCAAGTCGTGTCAAGGAGCTTTCGGCTAGACATGGAGGTTGTCACCGAGAACGGCTTCATTGATCACTATGTCTATTACAGGGCCAAACAGCTTGTGGAACAAGCTTACACGGAAACGTATCACTGCTGCTTTACCAGTCTGTTTCGACTCATGATATCACGGGAAAATATATTTCTGCCCGCTTCCGACTACAAATTCTCGGCGCTGATGTGTTGACTTCTGCTACTATAGGCTCTTTAACTCTCAAGTGCTTACACATCTTTCTTCTAAAGACTGAGAAATTTAAGTAAATGAAATATTCTGTTCCGACAGAAAATAAAGTTTGCACCGTCGAGCTTATAAAAATAAACTTACATGCTGCAAGCCATGCTCAGTTGAACAAGACCACAAAAAAGATAAAATAAGCAAAAATGAAGTGTGGTCATGTCATGGTCATCGCCAGATTGATGCTGTTCAGTCGATTTAGTCATGAATAACAACATGGAGCAAATTGGGGCTTTAGAGCAGCTCTAAATTGACGAATTATCTCTTCAAATGAGGGGCATTTGAATCTCCGTGGCTACGTTATCAAGCAGAATTGCCATATTTGGGGCTCGAAAAATCCGAACCTGGTCACAGAAAAGATAATGCGTCCTGAATGTGTGACTGTATAGTGTGGTTTAAGGTTGTGCGGCATTCTTCTTCTTCTTCTTATCCTTTTATTAACCCTTTCCTCGTTATACGAACTTATGCGTAACGAGTTTCCCATTTTTACTGCATCGCTGCTGCTCCGCTTATGGGGTTGGCTAATGTCGCAAACCGCAGAACGCGTATTCATAATGCTCGGTCCTGAATCGCTTCAGTGGTTAGCCCCAGGCGTTGTTTCGCATGTGCCATCTGAGAAATCCAGGAATACTTTTTCCGACCTCGTCTCCTTACAGTTGGAGTGACCGTAGATCTTCTTTGAATGTGGCAATACCAGCTTATTCTATTCGCCTCAAGCTGTTCGGTTACCGAATTCTTTATATGTAGACTTCCTCTTATATGCGTAGATCTAATGCAATCACGTTTAGTGACTCCACTAGACATCCTTAACATTTTCATTTCCGCTGCCGTCATTTTGTTCTTAAACGCTTCCTACATTGTCCAGCACTGTGAACCGTATTTAAGAGCTGGTCTAACAACCGTGTTGTAGAGTTTCCTCTTTAATTTAAGTGGACATTTTCGGTAGCAAAAGATTCTCGAATTTTCGCGCCATTTCATCCATCCCACACTCACTCTGTGGTTTACGTCGTCGTCACATTTCGCTTCCATGTTAACGATTGATCCTAAGTACTTAAAGATAGTGCTTTTCGGAAGAACTATTCCGTCTAACATTATATCCGAAACAGGTCGCAACGGATGCGCAAATGGGCATGTCAAATGCTCCGTCTTTGAACGACTTATTTTAAACCCGTTTCTCTCTAGCGCATTTCTCCATGAATCTAAGGCGTTCTGTAAATCTTCGATGTTATCGCTAAGTATACCTGCGTCGTCAGCGAAGAGAATTGGCGTTACATTTGCTTCGCGCATGCAGTCTTTTAAAAGATAGTCGAATACTACGTTAAAGAGCAAAGGGCTAAGTACACTTCCTTGATGCACTCCGATATTAACTGGAAATTCTCTCGCTAGTCCAGCAGAGCTTTTAACCGCAGTTTTCACGTTTCCGTACATGTCTTGTATTATTCTAACATACGTGTCCGGTACGTTTTGAGACCTCAGCGCGGCCCATATGAGATCCCTAGGCACTCGATCGAATGCTTTCTCGAGGTCGATAAATACCATGTGTAAATCCTTAGACGAATCTCGGTGCTTTTCCATTATTGTTCGTAGGCTTTGGATAGCGTCCACCGTCGATCTTCCTTCAACAAATCCACACTGGCTATTATCGAGCTTTATTATTTGCCGAAGACGTTCGTTTAAGACTCTTTCGACGATTTTCATTGTATGTGACATAAGCTTGATTGAACGGTAGTTGTTGCATTCTCGAGTGTCGCCTTTTCCTTTGTATAATGGAACCAAGAAGCTACTTCTCCATTGATTCGGCATAGGTTGTCCACATTTTAATTTATTTAAAAGTTTTGATAGCCAAACGCTGCCGATCCCCTCCATCTTCGACCAAAACTCTGATGGAATGCTGTCTGGTCCCGCCGCTTTCCCAAGCTTCATTTTTCCAATTGCTATACTTATTTCTTCGATTGAAAAGTCCGAAACTTCCTCCTCGAATAGACCAGCTGTCGGCACGATATCACGTGGAAACTGTTTGTTAAGCAACTCCTTGCAGTATTCAAGCCACCGGTCACAAATTTCCTTTTCATTTGTTAATAAGCGACCGTCTGCGTTTTTGATGTATTTCGGCGAGGTTATTTCCATTGAATTTTTTCTCCTCTGTGCAGCGAGCTTAAAAATATTTGGCACTTTAGTACTGTACGACGTTTGAACTTCTTGGATAGCTTGTCTTCTATCTGCCGATCGTGTTCCAACTCCTGGTACAGGTTTTCCGGTTCTGCCGCTCGAGTTCTAGCCAGGACTTTCTTTGCGATCTTTTTAAGATGCTCGTATTCAAGAGCCAATCGAGCTTTTTTGATATCGTCGCTCTGATCGCATTTTGTCCACGTTTGGAATGCACTCTTCTTGTCGGCCACAGTTCGTTTAGTTTCGTCATTCCACCACCATGTTTCTTTGCCGACGTGATGGTATTTCGATATAGTCCCCAGATGGGACTTTGCGAGTGTTATGCATTCCTCGTGCATGCTGTTCCACATTTCTTGCGGGCTAAGTGAGTCTGCGATACCGTTTATGTTGTGAAGTACTTCTTTAGCCAGTGCGATAAATCTTGCGCTTCCTTCCTTCGATAGATTATACCACCGGATTTTTGGCTTTCCAAACGATGCCCGTGTTTTCGGTGGTTCCGCTGTGAAAAATTCTGTAATGAGCAGACGGTGTTGTCTGACTAGCGATTCTCCAAGTATTACTTTACAGTCCTTAGCACGTTTTCTCATCGACATTTTGCAGAGGTGATAATCTATTTGCGTTTCGTGGCCTCCGCTGCTATAGGTGATAAGATGTCGTTGATGTTTAATAAACAATGTATTTAAGACGGTTAAGCCGTAAGCCCTACACGCTACAAGGATGTCTTCGCCAGCTGAATTTCTGGTTCCAAAGCCTTTACCGCCGTGGCAGTCCTCATAATCAACATTTGTTTCTCCGACGTGGCCATTTAAATCTCCGCCTACGAAGAGCATCTCATCGATAGGTATATTCCTAAGCAAATTACCGAACTCTGACCAAAATTTAACTTTTTCCGATTGGTTGCATCCATTTTGTGGGGCGAACGCTCTAACAATGTTCCACGTTTCATTGTGTATGACGAGTTTAACACTCATCAAGCGGTCGCTTATTTTCAAAATCCCAACGATATTGTTTAGAAGATCCGCTGCAACAACGATTCCAACACCGTTTCGTCCATTGACCGTTCCATGGTAGAACATCTTAAATGCCTTAGTTTTAAAATCTAGAAAACGCGCTTTATTTCCTGTATTACACCACTTCGTTTCCTGTACGCACAGGATTTGTAGAGTTCTGCGACGCATAATCGCTTCCAGTTCTAAACTTTTTGAGGTCATCGATCCCACGTTCCAACCTGCAAACCTGCAAGTTTAGGAAAATATTTTGGAAACTTCATTTTGCCCGCCGCCGGAATCCGTCGGGCTCTGACACAAGCACTTCTGCTTGCTCTGGGATCACCCGAGTGCGTTGCAATCGTGGTGCCCAGCGGGGTAGTGCTATTAATTGCGATCATTTCCATGAAGTGTATCTAAAGTTTGAGTGGTTTGACACTTGTATGCTCATTTCGAATTGATTGACTGTTCTTTACCCCACCGGTAGTCTCCAGACGTGGGAACCCACTGATTGCATACAAACTTGTGGGAAAGTTTTAAGGTGTTAAAGTGTCACAGGCTCATTTTTGGTGTCATAGTTGCCTGTATATGATTGGTGTCCCATTTAGTCGCCTCTTACGACAAGCTGGGACGCACTGCGGCACTATTCTTTATCCGATGCCGCACGGAGTTTTAGGTGTTGCGGCATTATTGGCCTTATATTCTTCCGAGGCTACAAAAAAGAAATTTTATTGTCAATGGAGAATATGATACTCGATTGTTTGGACCTAAAATTGAGAACTTAGACTTGGATGAGCTACAATTCCAACAACATGGAACTAAGTGCCACACAAGCTGTCGTTCAAGTTCAAGAGTCGTGTAATAAGTCGTTTTGGCGATGTTGCTTGGCTACCACGGAGCAGGGAGTTGACGCCCTTGGACTTTATTGTGGGGTGCCATTTAAGATTGATGCTATGCAATCCATCCAGAGACTTTTAAGGCATTCAAGAACAATATTCGTGAAATAATGGCTGAAGCCATCAAAAATATATTGAAATATAGGCCAATAGATTACAGCCAGTTATTTGAATCAAACCATATTTAATAATTAATCGGAAAATTTACGCTTTTAAATAAAAGAACAATCGTTGAAAAATATTGAACAATTATTTTCTAAATAGCCTTTTTGAAAAGATACCAGCAGATGGCCCACCGTTTATTCATGTTCCATATTTTACTCTGACAACAGAATTGACAAGGGTATCACTGATCATTCCTTTGATCTGAGTTGAGTTGTACGGTAAAGACAAAATGCAGACAAACGATGAGATGTGCAGTCGGCTTAAGGCAGTTAGCAAGGGATAGAGGTTTGAGCGATTGGTTTGGGGAATGTACTGATCCACCCCATTCCGTGGCTCCATCAAGAACAGTGAGCCACAAGACAACCATCACTTCATGATCATTAAATCAAGGTACTAACTTCACAATATCTTCGTATCGATAAGCTATAGAAACTGGGTTGTATCTTTTGAAACGCATCATAAATAAAAAAAAAATGTATTCAAATCTGTACACAGTACATAGTCAATTTGAAGCTCAAGTGTTCAAATAAGACTTTGTTTGCAATCGTGTCCCTGAAAACTACAGATTTTAATATACCGAAATTCGGCTTTATCTCCGAGAGAAGTGACTTCGACAGAAACTTTATCCTTATAACCAAACTTACTCATTTCATCTACTCGTCTTTCTGGTTTTTTTTTTTTTTTTACCAATTTCAACTAACAAATTTTAGATTAGAAGTATCATTGTTGGGAGTTTTCTTCCGGCATCTTCCATCATTATTAATGCGATAAGTTTGTCCCAGTAACATAACCAGAAAACAAGATGACAAACAGTCCAACAATATTTATAGTTAAATGTTTACAACACTGTTGGCGTTTAACTTGAACAACAGGGAATGCTATCGCAATCATCATCATGTTTCTTTGCTCATTACAAAATCTAACTTTTAGCCATTCAATTCTACTATTGTACAAATGTACACTTGTAAACGGTTATACGCTTTTGAATATTGTTAGCTTGTATTTGTATAGATACATCTGTATAGTAGCACTTTACTTTGGAGACCTTTGTCCCTTTGTTGTTTCGTAGAGCTAAACGTTGTCGTATTCCTTTCACCGGAGAATTAAAAGAAAATAAAATTTGCATAGCCCTCGGGTAACTGCTTACCTGAATGATTTACATATTTCTGTCAAACGGAACAATAAAAAGTTAAAACAATTGCACAGACCCCAGGTAAACAAAAGGAATAAATATCGAAATACTTACCAGACGAACTGATGGCATTTACAATCTGTTTGGATGGGGGTTATGGGCTGAAACTTTCCATCTAAAAGGAGCACGCTCCTTCTACGAGTTTGTATATGTTTTTGAAATTCGAAGTACTTACGAATTATTTTTTTGTCATACAATTTAACTTTTTGAAATTCGTCGGAGAAATACTTTAGCTGTTGTTCAGACAAATCCAAACATCGAGGTGGTTGACAATTATTTAGCACTGTAAGTGGGTGTCTGCAAGGGGACGCATCCATTTCCCATATAAATTTGTCTTTTAAGCACAATTCCGACAGTATATGGATATGTACTCGTATGTATATGTACGTATGAAGGAATGACAAAAACCCTTATCAGTGACGATCTCTGACACATGTACCTCTATATCAGTTTCATTTGTAATTTTTTTTTTTCACTCCAAAGGAATGAAATGAAAGGTTATTTCGATTATTCTCTCAAAATTCATTTCGCTTCATCAACAATACGTATCAAAGGCATCTAAAAATAATCGGCACCGTTGTCAAAGAACTCATTCAACCTTTATAAAATGTCAACAAGAAAGTCAAACAAAACTTCAGCATTCTTGAATCGCGAATAATTTTTCTGCGCGATACATTTTGAAATGTATATCAGTACGCACATGCCATGAAATATAATTATGGCCGCTTTTACTCTTCGCCTTTTCCAAAAATATCTTTTAATTCCAAATCTGGAAAATATATCATTTTCAAAATAAATATAAATTTTAAATTTATTTTAATAAATCGCATAATATGTTGGCGCTTTTAGCGATACATTTTCTTTCTCCGCCGTGAAAAAGCTGTAACCACATGATAGTACGCTCGTGCTGAAAACGGTTATCTCAAAATTCACGGCAGAAGATATTTCGATAGAAAACATTGGTTTCTGAGTAATTTTTTTGAATATTTCACTTATTCATAAAACACAGGATTATTTATGGAAAAGTATATCGGCTTAGTGGTCTAAACCGCTTTGCGGGCAGATGGGTCAGCTGCAACAGCAGGTGCAAGAACAGGCCAAGCGGACCAAGTGGACCAGATCTACGCACTGTTGCCGGGCCTAACGCAACACATGTCGTAATGGGTACGCACATGGTGGAGCAAACTTGGAAGGTCCTTGCGGTGAATGTTAATTCACTGATTAGGATCGAACGAAGAGCCGCGATGTTTAAATTGCTACAAGACCAAACTCCTGATGTGCTTTTCGCTAGCGAAACCAAGCTAACCGATAAGCACAAACTGGAGTACAATAATTATATTGTTAGAAGAAGAAACCGGCCCAGATCCAAACGTGGAGGCGGCGTCGCGATCTTCATTAAAGAAGGTATAAAATTTCACAGAGTGTACAAGAGAGTGTTGCGCAGGTTCCGGGTGTTGGAGGCAGTCGTCATTTACATCCCGCTCCGCAGTGGAAAGCGGCTGTACTTGGCCTCTGTTTATGCACCTGAGGCCTCACAATCCACTTTATTTATAACAGAGCTCGACACGCTTTTTCTTCTTCTGAAGCTGGAATCGGGGGAGAATTATTCTATAATCGACGGGGACTTCATCGCTAGACACAGAGATTGGGGAAATAATTTGCCAAATACTAGAGGGAACATACTACTCGATTAGTGGGGTCAGCACGATGCCATGTATAGACTCGCTCTTAAAGCGACGGATAACCCGTCGTTTCCCAGAGGCGGGTCTTATTTAGATCTATTACTGTACGACGAACGTATACGACTGACAGGTACGAATTTACAAACGCTTAATTGTCTGCGCACATTCGTGTATGACAGCGACCAATGCGGTTTTAGCACCGAAATCACAGTTCCCAACGAAATTGCGGAATTGGAGGAGTTTGTCCAAAGATACTCTTACAACTACAGTAAGACTCAATGGCCACGCTTCTCCGCAACCTTGACAAGAGCACTCTCCTCGAACACGCCCCACCCACCGTACAATAGGAATTTATCAAACGAAGAGATCGATAAGTACCTTAAACGAATGGACCAGACAATAAAACAAACTTGGACACTACAATACCGCGGTATAAACAAACGACTAACGAAGATCTGTTCCGCAATCCTACTATTGACGCACTGCACCGACAGAAAAGTAGACTTCTGACAAGGCTGAAAAACTTATACAGACAGTTTACAGACAGACAAGACCCAGAGATTAGAACACTGAAGTCGTCAATTAAAAATATTCAAACATTAATCAAAGAGAATTACAGAATTGCTGTAAGTTTGTATTGGAACAACAAGGTTCGGGCTGTAAACACCAGCAACCCGAATATGTTCCCACAAATAAATAAACTATTTCGAAGAAAAAATCAAAACGACCTTCAGTGTCTTAAAATAGCCCGGACAACAGACAACGAACGGTTACTAACAATAGCAGGCATTGATACAAATGAGGCCGCTGATGATGACGACTTCTTTGTGATCGAGGATCCACAGGAGGAGGTTGAGGCCATAGGGGCGACTTTCCAGGAAGTATACAAGGCCAATGCTATCATTGGCCCTAATTATGACCTGGACAATCGCGTCTTGGTGCACAACTTCTATATTCGAAATGAAATAGAGAACTGGCGATCCGAGGGCTCTGGTTTCACCCGGTTCAGCGACGAAAATATGGCAAATAATGTCATTGCCAGAAAAGGTGACCTACCCCCGTTCATTTCGAAGGAAGAACTCCATGAGATCTTCGACACAATCAGAAGTAAGAAATCAGTGGGGACCGATGGTATTCCGAACATCGTGCTTCGATATCTTCCTCTAGAAGCGGTGGACATTTATACCACCCTGTTTAATAATGCAATGAATAATGCACATTATCCAGCGCATTGGAAAACTGCGGTGGTACATCCCATCCCCAAAAGGGATAAAGACACCTCCAATCCGGCGAATCTCCGGTCGATCAGTCTCCTTCCAAACATCAGTAAGGTTTTCGGAAAAGTCATCAATAGAGTCCTGACTAAGTGGGTTGAGGACAGAAATATACTCGTAGTTCCGGATAATCAATTCGGTTTCAAGGCGGGGCATGACGTTATTCATGCCGCGTCTAAACTGGTTTCTGATATCCAATGGAACAAAGCCAAGAAACAGTGCACGGGTGCCTGCCTGATTGACTTGGAAAAGGCCTTCGATATCGTATGGACTCTTCTACAAGTTGAACAGACTGGGCATTAGTAAACCACTACTGTATATTCTTTTCAACATGGCGATGTGACTTCTACTGGTACATTCAACATTAAAAACGGTCTGCAACATGTTGTGGTCAATTCGCCAATCCTTTTCAACATTTACACAAGCGATCTGATAGGTTCACTTCACCATGCCATAGCGTACGCAGACGACTTAATCGCGTACAGATCAGGTCCAAAGATTGAGGTTATAAACATTCTTTTGCAACGTGACTTCGATAAAATTAAACAATATTGCGACGACTGGAAGTTAAAGATTAACTTTCAGTAGTCGGAAACCATTCTGTTTAGGACGCCGTTGTCTGGAGCCTCTAGGGACACCAGAAAAAATTGGCGAAAGTTCTCGATCATTGGACAACACGGACAGCCTCTTGCCTGTCGAAATGTAGTCAGATACCTTGGGATCTGGCTAGATCAGTTTCTGTATTTTAACAAAAATGTAGATGCTGCTCTAGCCAGAGCTAAAGGCGCTTTTGCCCTCACAAAGAGACTGTTTTATAGCAGCCAACTCGATGCGAGGGTAAAGATAATCTGCAACATGGCCCTTATCAGGCCCATGCTGGTATTTGGGTGTCCCGTGTGGTTCAATGTACGAGCAAGCTTAATGGAAAAGATTCGGGTGTTTGAGAGGGCTTACCTTAGGGCTTGTCTTCGCTTGTACAGAACACCAGAGTCGGAGTACAATTTTTTTTATCCTAATGAGGTCCTTTACAGCAGGGCGAACCTAATACGAGTGGACAACTTCGTAATTAAGCTGACTCGAAGGCACATTGCAAGAGCAATGGCTTCGACGAATAACCTGATATCTGGGGCTTACTTCCCCAATCACCTTTATCATGAGAGTGTGCGCTACCTTGATCAGATAGGGTTGATCCAGGATAGATCAGCGGTCCCGTTAATCTTCCATGTCGCTCGGACAGCTGGGGACAGGCGACTCATCTACAACAGAGACGTCGCACAGGGCAGGGTGAATCGTCTCAGGTTCCGTAGGGCGGTGGGGAATCGCGATAAGAGGGATGTCGTTCGGCAGCACCAGCATTTCTGGTGGTTGAATGATGGGGAAGATGTTTCTTCGTCATTTCCGTCAATTACGGACCAGCCTCACTAATGAGGCAGAGCTGACCAATCTATTTGCTCTGTAAATAGCGATGGCCAGCTTACATAGGTTTAGGTTAGCATTTAAGAAATATATATATATATTAGTATATACAAAGGTATATACTAATGTATGTATATAATTGTGTATAATGTCTATGTGTGTGTATGTACGTATTGTATGTAGGTTAGGTAGATTAAGGTTTATTTTAAGTTAGATATTAAGTTTTTATAAGAATAAAAAAATATATCCATACGCTAAGTTTTTTATCAAAAAAATTTTTTTCTTAGCCTTAAGTTTAGAAAATAAATATCCGAAATAAAATGTAAATAAAGTCGAAAGACTTAGATATAGGAATTTAGAGTAGCTTAGAGTGCCTGTGTAGGGCCAATAAGTTAGTATAAGATTGTTTAGTAATTGTAAGCTAGCATTTAAGCATTTTTTGTTAGTAAGTAAGAATTAGTGATTAAGAGAATAAAATGCATTTAAAACTAAAACTAAACTAAACCGCTTTGCTGGCACATACGTACTTCTTTGCTGTGGGTCATAGGCCTATTGCGATGAGCCTTATTATTTTCATGTAAACGAAAATTACAACACCTCCAAGCAGTAACCATCGGGTACTAGTCGATGTCAATCCAGAGTCGACTTGTTAAATTAAAAAGCAGCACTATAAAGTGGACAAGAATTCCCAAAATTGAATGAACGTTAAAGTAAAATCCTGGAACAAAGTTAAAAGGACCTTATCCTGGTTAGTCCGACACATTTGGAATTCATCTTCTTTTTATTTTTTTCCGGAAGCTGCTGTAGGTAGCAACACGTTATCTCCTAATAAGGCATAGGAAGAACAGCTCGATACCGCAGCTGTGTCCACGATCGATAAAGTTGGGACTGAGCTTCCCTCAAAACCGTTGACTTCTATATTGTTCTGGACCTACCAACTCGTCTTACATCTTGAGGGTTCTATTGGAAGCACTGCTTCGTTATGTTGTCATCTGGTTTCCTCAGTAGATGGCCAACCTTGAGGGATTTCCAGTTTGTTTGTCTCGTCCTTAGCCGCAATTCATTGTTGAAAATCGTTCATAGCCACCGGATCTTTAAGATGTAACGCAGACTATGATTAATAAAACCTGCTCGAGATGTGGAGCATTTCCACGTTTTATATGCGAATAGTAGTACAGACCTTACGAGTACATTGGATTCAAATAGTTTTAACTTAGTGCGAAGCGATAATTTTCTAGAGTTCCAGAGTGGAGAAAGGATTCCGAATGCACTACAAGCTTTATTAAGTCTATTTCTGATGTCCAGGTCCGTTCCACCATCGAGTGACACATAACTACCCAGAAAGTTGAACTGTGTGACCTCCTCTATGGTCTCCCGTCTCAAGATAACGTGCTGTTGTTGGTCTCGAATAGTGTGCATAATTTTTGTCTTGTTGGCGTATCCTAAAGCCAGAAACTTCTCCATTCTGTTGCAATGAATGACCAATGTTGTTTGCCATGTAACAGATATCATCATGTACTCCAACTGGCTTAGCTTATCAAACGGATTCCATTGGATACTCGTTGTACCCATTGTGGCTGGCATTACATCATCGATCGCAAGTAAGAACAAAATCGGTGCCACTCCTTGTCGAAATGCAACGAAAAGCTGTCCACTGTTCAAAACGAAACACCGCAATCCAAGAAATGCGATTCATTAGGCCGCAGAAGAGTACAACAAATTGCGACATTTACTAAGGCGAGTGTGATCGATGGCAAAAGCGACGATATTGGCATAATCGGAAGAAAGCAGCGTGATGTCGGTGGCGTTTTCTCGAGTACTGGCACAGATCAAATTTATTTTGTTTTGTTTATATTTATTCATACGATGAACTGTATGAACTTGACAGCGATATCGCTCTAGCTAAAAGAGTGAAGATCCAACGGCTGAGGTGGACGCCAACACTCCGATTAGAAAGGCCTTCAAATATGTCCCCGAGGGATAGCGCAATTAAAGAAGATCGCCACTAAAGTGGAAGGGGACCTCAACCAACTAAGCGTGCTAAGCTGGAGGCATCTAGCCTAATTTTAAAGATTAACAAAGTCGTTAAGATGAAAATGAGCCCAACACTGAAAACGTTTTTTTTTTTTGACAATCAGTATACACTTGTTGTTGTCCATAATCCATTCAACGAACTCTCTTCACTGTCCGTGGTCAGTGCATACTCAGTTCTTGAGCCAACTGCAATTTGTATGTATAAGGACTCAAATTTCTTGTGAAATTTTTTGACAATACACTAAAGAGATCGTCTCGAATGTATCTGAAGTAGAAATGAAAAAAACTTCTCAGGTCCTTACAGGATACTGAAGTGTAGACGGTCGGTTGAAATTTTTTAATAGATCGACGGCAATTCCCATATCCCAAAAGCAGGTTCTTAACTCCAGAATATCACGACATTTGTCTATGTCTTCAGAAGAAGTAAATACTTACAACATCCATGGAATGCATTAGAATAGTTTCAACAAAAGGAGAATGTATCTACTTAATATGGGCTGCCACAAAAAATATAGCCCGAGGTCTATATGTGTGTGAATTTCATGCAAGCAAAAGACTCACACATCTCATATAGTTTGCTAGTATGAGCTTAATATGTGCTTATGCCTCAACAGAGGAAAAAGACAACGCTACTACGTTATAGAATAGAAAAGGAAGACTTCTTTGGTAACACACTCGCAAATATCGCTATAGCTACAAAGAACAAAATGAAATCATGTACTCCTTTAGTAGCACGACGATGTGACCATCCCGAGAGCTGCAACCATTACAAACTGCTGAGCCTTTTGTGGTCCTATATCCGTGGTATCGATTCCAAGAGCCCTTTAGAAATGCCGCAAATGATGTTTTGGGTTTCATTCGAGCACGCATATGAAACCACTTACTATATGAAAAGTACTGGCAAGCAAAAACATATGTGTTAAGACCACGGGCCTTGAACAAGAAAACATCGACATCCATCTTCTGAAACGTCTGACCAAGTGCCGAACTCGGAATCTGCTATGTCAGCGCGGTTTTTCTAAACAACATTTCATAATTGTCTTTCAGATACATTCACTTTTTCCCCCTTTATGTAAAAGAAGTGTTACTATTGCCACTTTTGATTACTCCGTGTTATAGCAAGGCAAGGCGTCGAGCTCTTATGTGTGACGTGGAATTGTATGTCGGTTAAAGATCGGCAAAAGTATGTAGTTTGAACTAAAGTAGCAAACAAACCTCTACTTAGTGATTATAAAATATCTATTAGTATCTATAGAGGAATTGACAAAATCTAAAAATTCATAAAAATGCGTCATTTATTTATAAAGAACTGAAAAGTGTTACAAACACAGGGGTTACTTTCCAAGGATCTCTACATGAAACTAACACCGACACTCAACTCATTCTATACACTACGAGTACTCGTATGACCAACACAAGGGAAATGCTTACGGCAAATTTATACATTTTCACATGATGTTATACACCAGTGGATACGAGTAGATACGCATGTAAACAATCTATTTCTCTGGTATAACCCAATTTTAATCATCGACGAAATCATCAATCTGCAACACACCCTAAGGCATTTGTGATATTATCGCTTAAAAGACTTATCTGTTACATGAAATGAACACCATTGTTAGATCCGGAGAACAAGCTGATTCAAAGGTAGTGAATCCTTTTTAACATATAACATCCTGAGGGTACGTTTATTGTAAAATTTGAAGTTCAATTCAAATTGTAAATTGCATATTCGACGAGTGTATCTGTATCCCTTTGCGAAACCCAAACACAAAAGGTGACTTCTCTACCTGTAAGGCACATGTAATCTAAAATCAAAATGTTTATATTCAGTTGATTTTGAGGGGGCAGATACTGGTGAACTCAACCCAGGAATCCATATATCACCCATAACGACACGTAATGGTACAGCGATGAAAGCTATTGGAATGTCATGTGGGGGATTCTGATTTTGTCGCAAACGTACTATATAGTGGGGGACTGAAGCATTAGCATAACAAAAATGAATTCCATAAAAGAGATACACGTTGGTGTTTTTTTTTTTTTTTTTTTGCTAAGCAGAATTGGTAGAAGAAGGTACTGCCCGCGGGAAAAGTCGTACACAAACGTGTTATAGGGACATCTCTCACATAAAAAATCAGATTGTATTATGTATTTTTTTATTATTTTTTTTCGATCGTCTCTAGCCTTTTGTTGATGGGAAAAAGTCATCCCTTTAGATGTGTCAAGTAATTGAATTCGACTTAAATGGTATTTTCGATTCTGCAGCGGTTTTACGGATAAGCTGGAGCTCTCACTTGGGGGATATACGAGTATCTATCTATGTGTAGATACATTAGGTAATTTGCATGAACTTGAAAATATTTTGCAATTTATATAGCAAGTTGGAAGTTGGAAAAGAGATTCAAAGAGCAATTCATATATCCGAAAACTCATTTTGAAAAAGTTCATCAAATGCATACTACTCGAGCACAGCCATGCTTAACTTTTTCTTTCAAAAACGCATTACCTAAGAGCTCTTTGCATTCGTTTTTTTTCTAAAGCAAAGTAAGTACGAACTATTTTTTGTTTTTAAAGAAAACAATTCAAACTACACATGGATACATTGTTCCTACGGCACCACTTTCAGTTCAAGAGAGATTTTCTATTTTTTTTCCAAGTTTTTTCCATTAAACAGAAAGTGTGGAAAGTACTCGAAAATCATATTCCTTGTGCGAGTTTTCACTTCCTAGGCTTTTGACATGACGTTCTGGTGTAGGTTTGAGGGAAAATGTAAGAAAGATGCTGCATTTGATTTTATCCTTGGAAAGTGTGTGGATATCCTTAGTTTTGAACTCTTCGAGGGCAAACCTATTGCAAGCGTATATTTGTAATATGGCCAAAACCATTTTGGAAAAGTTGGAAAAATTCAATGTGAGGCACAATACAATTCAAAATTATGAAAAGTTTGTGTAAAAACGCAATTCTCAATCGAAATCTTTCTTTCCTAAGGGTAAACCGGATGGTAGGATGTCAATACTCTGTTTGGCTATTGTAGATTCTTGTTGTGGCAACAGAACAACAGCAAAAACATTATCCAGAATTTCCTTCACTAATCCTGTGGAGGATTAGTAAAACCCCACTTTGATGCATGCTCCGTTATGCGAATTAAGGTATGTATATGAGGAATTGTGTTATGTTGGTTACGTATTACTTTTGGAAGCCAGAAAAAATGTCAGAAGCAATAAACTCCCGAATTCCTCAGTAAATAAGTGGTGAACCACAGCCTTTTGTATTTGGAAAAATGATGAAAAAATTCTAAGAGAATTCGTGATGTAAAATGTGAAGTTTAGGGGTACAGCTAAAATGAATAATTTGTACTGAAATGCTCCAAATCATCCAGAAAAGAACCGGGGAAAGTGGCTGGATTGTTATTCGAATCAATAGGATTTTATTAACAACATTTTGAAGAGTGTACTTGGGCAAATAAAGGCAAATGGTACTAAACCTTGCCACACCGCTTGAACATATTTGGAGCTTAAGCCGATAAGGATTTCCAAAACCAAGTCAGGATCAGCGGCAACACTCATATCCCCGAATGGGTTTCTGGCTTCGGTCTAATCGACCCCTCGTCCTAGTGGTATGAAAAATGGAACAGCCCCTCTTGGTTGTGGGTCGTGGCACCATGAGAACTTCGCGGGCATGAAAAAGCCTACGAATTAAAGAGGACGAGCTTCGCATATACACATGGAATGTTAAATCCCTTAATAGGCTACGTGGAGCCGAATATTTAACGGCAGCACTAGACTGCTCCAAAGCAAACATTACCGCCATCCAAGAAACACGATGGGATAGGCCATCTACTACTGCTGCGATTGTTATCCACGGCAAAAGCAGCGCCTATTTGAATGCGGATTTGTTGTTGGAGGCAGACTTAGGAAAAATGTCTCGAGTTTCCGGCATGTGATCGAGCGCCTCGTAGCAATCTGCATTAAGGCTAAATTTACCAACATAAGCCTGATAAGTGCGCACGCTCCCCCAGAGGAGAAACCTAACGACACAAAAGATAGCTTCTTTGAGCTCTCTAACAACACCTATGAGCAATGCTTTAGCTGTGACATTAAAATTTTGCTCGGAAGGGCATCTTTGGTAGTACTGTCGGAAGATATAGCCTGCATGACACCACCTCCGATAATGATTTGCAGGCTAATCGACGAAACATTGTCGTGGCAAGCACGCGGTTCCCACATCTCGATATTCACAAGGGGACTTGGAGAACTCCTGATCAATCAACCGTCCACCAAATTGACCACATTGCGATCGACGCAAGACCGAGGACCCATAATCGAATCGGGCCATTACCTTGTTGTAGCCAATGTATGTTTGCGGATATCCCAAGCAACGCCAAGGCAAGCTTATACTGTGAAGAAATCTGACGTCAGACGGCTATAATCGAAAGAGATCGCGAAATCCTTTTCCTATCAAGTCTCTCTTAACCTTGAAAGAGGTCTACTGACGCCAGGATCAAGCAACGAGGACCAGTGGCGACACTGCTAAAAAGCCATCAGAGATACCGCTACTGATTTGAGGTGTTTCACTCGACCTCCACACCGAATCCTTTGGCTTTATGACGAATGCCGGTTAGCACGTCCAGGTAAGCAAGACGCACGCAAAGCGGCGCTGCAAAGCAAGACTTGAACTGCTCAGGAGCTCTTTGAGTAGAAGAGGAGACACGAACACCGTCCTCAGAAGGAAAATGAAAGAAACGTGTGGTCGGGGAAATTGCGAATTGAGAAGGGAACATCGTTGTAGACTCAGTCGTTGCTGAGGATTTGAAAGATCAGTTCTGGAGACTGTATAACGGCGATGACGAAACAAGTACTGCTGCCAGACAGAATGAGCCTTTCAACCTTGACGATGTAGACCAACAATTCCATCCACTCGATCTGGATGGAGTTAAGATGGCCATAGATCCATAGTAAAAGATCCAGTTGGCTTGAGACGCCTGTTGACTATGGAATAGGTCCACCCCGGGCTGACGAGTCACTTAAAGTAAGTATGTAAGTTATAGTAAAGCTGTTGAGCTTTTTATCCTTAAAATTATATGGAGATGAGCTGATTGGGAACATCTGCTTATCTAATAGAAATGTCTTTGCCTGCGCAGGCTTTAAAGTAGTAATACTTCTAATTGCCCTTAAAATCTTGTTTAGTCAATTGTTTATTTCATATCAGTGTGGCTTAAGGTCGGGAAAATAAATCGTGTGATGAGACGAGCTATACTACAACGCAATGTCTAGTTTTGACATCTTTGCCAATCTCATTTGGTTGTGCAGAATAACTTTTGAGTGTTCTTTCTATTCCATTAACGTCTGGAATGAAGTCACCAAGACCTTTAGTGAAGAAACTTTTTGGAAAACACGATGCACTGCTATTTAATGTGCAAAACTAGCTGAACAACATATTGCAAGACTGCAAGGCTCAGACCTTGCCAAACGGTTCAAGAAGCACTTAACCACTTTGAGATAAAGATTCTGTGTACCTCTTAAAAACGTCGGGAAGCCTGCAAATTAGGGAGTTATACTTCTTGCAGTTATTGTCATATGAAACCAAACTAGCAATGGTCGCTTAAACCGAGGACGCAGGCAGACCTAACGTAGATTCAGACCTTGAAAAACTCGCCTATGAGCCTTGGCTGGCAGGTTCATCGGCGATTTCAATTTCCGTGATCCCATTGTGATTTTAGCATTCCGACTACGTTCAGTGACATCTTGCATTCTCGAACCAGCTTGGAAGTCGTAAGAGCTTTCAGCAAGACTTCGGTGTCGTACAAATACAAATACATCGCCCCTTCCACTGATTCTTCACAAGGCACCAGGATTGTGTGTATCTACGTTTGGAAGACAGTCGTAAATTTTCCAAAAGGGAAGTAGAATCTAACATTGTCGCCCTCCAGAAAGACACTTGCCCCGCATCTTGTACCGATTTTGGAGCCGTCACCGTCAAGACTCCACTGCATTCTTTTCCTGGCTTAGATTCTTGCCGAAACTAGTGTTGAAATCCGGGGAAAGTCGATTTTGAATTTTCTCTGATGTCGTTGCGTCCGATGGCATGTCCATTAGACTAGAGTCAAAAGACTGCTAGCGTGGTAAGTGTTTTTAAACGGCAGATAGCTTTGAGGGTCGAAGGATCGAATATTAAGGAGAGAGAGAGATTCATTAATGCGTCTAGAGCGAAGCCTGGTGTCTTAGAAAATGACCCCATTCAGGCGAGAAAGATCGTTATATGGAGTCTGGCAATAGCAGAAATGACGTATTTCCATGAAAGTTTATTCCACCACGGAACTGATACATATGATATAGTGGCCCTTATCACAGCCATGTAGACCCACAGGACACTTTTTTGTGACAGTTTCTATGGCTTCCCAACAGCTACTGTGCACTACCAGTAGGCCGCTTTAGAGGTTTCCGACGTAGCTTGTTTAGGTCGTAGAAGTGTATTATCTATGATGACACCCAGAAACCCTTTATTCACTTAGTCTAGACAGCTTCCTCTTTGTCATAAAAAGAACATCCCCAATTTGAAAGGATTGACTGAAAGTACATCAATCGTCGCCCACGTTTAGGGCACTTGCGCTGTAGAGCAGACAGTTGCTGGTCTTTGTTCAACAGATATAGACGTCAGAACAACTGATCGTGTTGCACAGTGAGTCGTACAACTGCACCTTTGCACTGAAGACAAAACGACACCCGTTAACACTTGCCATTACATATTGGCCACAGTCAGCATCGCAAATCAGTGTCCTGTTAACTAACATTACTTTTATCCACAAAGGTAGTGATTCGTTAAGGCTGTGTTACATATCTGTATGCAGTCAAAAGTTGCGTTGTCAAAAGCACCCTCAATATCGAAGGAAATGTCCAGGGCCTATTTTCCTTTTTGTCGAGTGTGTCTTACGAGTGTTTCTTCGCGGTCTAGCGAAGTAAAGATTCTCTTCATCGCGTATGTGGTCTGCACCTTGTTCTTATATAGCTGGGTGTATGACATCGGTGCTTGAAGCCATCAAATGAAGCAGCACCAAGTTCAATGGCCTGATCTGTCACCACAATGTAATTAGGTGTAAGAATAGCAGAGAGTTAAAAAGATACAAAATTAATGAACTCGTAGCTGAATTATAAAATTGTTGCTTGGGTCGCTCTTCTAAGCATTAGAACTGTCTATCAAACCAATTCTCATTCAATATTTTCATAAGGATCCAGTGCCAGTCTTTCAATGTAGGAAATTATGTTTATCTTTGGTCATCGCCTCATTAGCCAAACAGGAAATTACATTCCCAGAATAAGTTTCCACAAATATTCCTCAAATTTCAATTGGTTCATTTGTAGAAGGAAGGCAAAAGATAGAAGGCATCCATATATGTATACGAAGTGTGTACGTATGTACATGCTCGTAAATTCGGATGCTCCAACGAATACATCTGTGTGTACATGTAGTCATTCATTTATGCAAAATACTATACTCCCAATGGGTTAAATGCAAATTCTTGAAATCCGATTTGGGAGTTTAAATCAACAACCGGAAGCAGTAAATGCTCACCACATCCGCTTCCTTAGATTGGTTTCGTCCTCCACTTAATATGTGAATAAGTTTATTCGGTTGCCGATTCCAATACCAAATGTGTGTAGAGTGTGGTCACCCTGTCTCCGGTCATCACATGTGCATTGAATTAATATTCACATAATCCTAGTGGACGTCAACGGTGGCGAATCTATAAGGATTTTCTTTACGCGCTGATGTACTCGCATTTTTATGCACGCCAATAATATTGTGCAAATCGTTTTATAGATCAGATTAAATGCGACTCAGCGTCAAAGAGGATTTAGCCATTTAACTTGGATATGTCCATCACAATCGGATATTGTGCAATTATAAATTTAATTATTTGCCATGCAGCGATGGCCGATTTTGACAGGCTGAGGTCCTTTTACGCATGCAAGTAACACAACTACACAGGTGCACAATGGTTTCGGCTTTAGAATCCGAGTACGAGCATAATGAAAACGTGATTATTAATGAGAATGGAGCTTTTAATCCGACACGAATGTTACCATGAAATTCGGAGGCTTAATATTTAATTAGATTTCCTCACTATTCTCATGTTCACATGCATGTCTCTACAATCATCTACAGTATCTGCATGGCTTTGTTTTTGCTTTTGCAGCTTTTGTAGGGCTACAGGGATTGTGTTACCTATTTGGAGGGATTCCAATTATCACAACTTGTTAGCTCATGTGGACCATGTAACCCTGACAAATCTACTTGTGCAGGGTATGTCGACAGCATCTTTTCCAAATCAATGAGAAAATTTCACTCCAACCAAATGCGTTGCAGAGTGCATAAAGATCTATTTTACATCGTCCTGGAGCGTGATGTTTAAGCCATAAGACAGTTAGGGAGTCAAGGGCTCCAGTAAAAACTTCTTGTCGTTGCCGACCTTAGATCATTAAATACGACGAAGCATTGGATCCGGAATTGTAAAACTTTGCTTAGTTTAGAGGAAGGTAGTCATCTGAATACAAAAAAGTAAAGGTCCTAGAATATCTGTGGCTACACGCTGAAATAGAACACCAGTCAAATAGATCTGCAGCTTTCGTTTCGTTCTTTCTTGCGGGCCCTGTTTTGCATGCAGTACATCTTTCCTTGTTCCAACCCAGTAGAGCCAGCACCTTAGTTTCCCGAACATCTTGTTACATCCGCTTAAACTGGAAAACTGCGTCCGGTGAACTTTCAGTGCATTACACTCACCTGAGATCTCACCTCCATGTGGGCCTTTTTCCAGTTTTTATTAGGTTTATTACCCGAGTTAAGATTGAGTCTGTTTCTTGTGCGCATTTAGGCTTTTCGAGACCGGAATCCCAGTCAGCCAATTGAATTGCGTGAACTGAAAGTCTTTCCACCGACTTTATCCATTTTTCCTTACCGTCGCGATGATTACAAAGCTTATCCGCACAGGATCGCCTTTGGAGGGCATTGGCGTTAAGATGTTTTTATCCCACTCGATGTTGAAATCATATTGTTGGAGGCGCGTCTTTCTCCTTAAGCTGATGAAGGGGACGACCAGTTGCGCTAAATTGGTGTACGAATTGGCGCTTATATGTCCAAAGTCCCAACAAAACTCCGTAGATCAGCCAAATTTCCCGGTGTAGGTCACCTACGAATAACTTCAATTTTAGCAGTGCCTGGAGGGATGCTTTTGTTGCTCAATACATGATCCAAGAACTTGCACTTTGACGCATTTGAATGGAAACAGAACGCAAATTGTGTCTAGTTACTAAGGCAGTTTTCTCTCGGTCATCAGGATGAATTTCCACTTGCCAATAACCTGATTGGCAATCCAAGGTGCTATACCATTCAGAACCTGATACCAAGTCCAAGGTGTCATCTGCTCTTGGGAAGGAAAGGATCGTAGCCGAGTTTAGATGACGATAATCGATACAGAATCTTGTTGACCCATCCTACTTCTGCCACCAGTGTTGCTTTGTTTTGGTATTTTTCCCGCAACAAGGTGTACCCTCTTCCTTGTTCTTGTCCCTTCGTTCCCTCTTTTCTTTGAGTGGGAAGACCGAGCTTTGGCTCGTCCCTAAGGACGGTAGGGAGACTCACGACGAACCAGGAGCCCAGCTAGCTCAGTAGGTAGGGCATGAGACTCTTAATCTCAGGGTCGTGGGTTCGGGCCCCACGTTGGGCGCCAATTGTTATGCTTGATTCCCAGCAACTGTCACAGTTGTCCCGAATCAAAAATAACTTGCTGGCATTTTCACTGATTCCAACTGTAGGTTCGTTTAACCTCCAGGTAGCGCCTTAATGACAGCTAAACCTGGGCAACAAAATATAAAAAAAACCGAAGTTGAGCGCCACGTGATTTTTGGGAAAAATCACGAAACGTTAACTGAAAAACTGAAAGCCCATTCGCGAATTTTGGGGTGCTCAACCAAAGGATGGCCTTACAAATAACAGATAAATGAGAAAAGAAAGCAAGAGGTTGAACTTCAACTGTCACTATTAGTCGGCGGTTAAATCAAGAGTGCTAGATATTATGACTTTTAGATATAAAGCAGCTTCATCTGTCAAACTTCAGCTATTCCTTCTGGGGGGCGTTCGTACAATACATGCATAAAAATACACAAAAATCAACATCGTGCTACACCATGTAACTTAATGATAGAACCCCTTCGAGAAAAGTTTTTTTTTGTAGGGAGGGGGTAGCACGATGACTGAAAACCGTGCATAAACGCTTGACGGAGTTGATCTTTCTTGCATAAGACTTAGTTTTCATTGCTTCGGCTCATATTGGTGCCGCATTCATTACTTTGGGCTCTTAATAGAACTAGTTTCCCTTGTTGTACGGGGCTTTCAAAATTCGTCATTATTCCGGATAAGGCAGGACTTATCCGAGTAGCTTCGTCGTACTTTGTTTCAAGGTATACCTTGAAAGCGAGCCTGGGGTTGTTCATCATCCCTAGGTATGTGATCACTTGCTTGGACGTTATACCCTGAGGGTGGTTGTCTCCCTTTGCTTACTATTACTGCTTCTGTATTACTCGTATGTTCGGCGAGCTCTAATCCGGCTGCTGCCATGCACCGTCTCACTTTTCGGATACATTCATACCCAATGTCTCCTATTTAACGATTGCGATGTCTTCGGCAAAGTCTACGATTTCGACACTTAGAACCCTGTCATACATAATGTTCAACAAGACAGGACCTAGTATCGATTCTTGTGGTACTCCGCCAGATGTGTGGCAATGCTGACCGCCCAAGCATAAAGGCCTTTAATCCTAGTGACCAACGGACAAAGATGAGAAAAACTCACTCACTATATTCTCTCGGATCACCAGTTTGGGTTCAAATTTAATCAGCTGCATTTAATCACTGTAAAGCGTATGTAAAGCGATTGGAGAGGCAGCAATTGAACAAAAAGCTTTTTAAATATTTTAACCAAGATATGATGGATTCCACAGTGCACTTTAAATTCCACCAGATGAAAGGAAAACAAAAAATTTTCGACAAAATGGCGCATTAAAAACATAATCATGCAAATTTTGGGCGAAGAAAATGTGTTAGATCACCTTCTTCAGTCTTGACTGTCCTTGACATTATTTTCAAGATCTTATATAGAGTCTCAAGGATTTGAAAGCAGAACTAATTTAAAGCCAATTCACTAGCTCAAAGTAAGAAGTGTTAAATATAATGTTCTGTTCAATCAGTCAATGTTAGGTTTTCCTAAATTTTGATGGCATAAACTCTTCTGACTAGATCTGCAAAATGAGTTGGCATATGCTCTCCACCAAATCACTTTCAGCAATTTGGAATTCCTGGTGTAGTAAGCCCTTACGTCCGACAGTTTAGTTAAATTTCAGTTTCGACATTGCTATCTTCACTTTGTCTAAGCCAGGTGAGCAGAAGTTTTGACTGTTATCGTCTTCCTGATGGTTTCAGGTTAGGCTTCGTCGCCGTTATACATTCTACAGAATTAAAACAGTTCACCCACATTCTTAGAACCAATTATGACTCTACTATGTACAAGGTTTCGTTCTTCATCTCTACAGGTTTCTGTGGAGGTGTGGATGCCTCGATACCTTCTTTTAACCGTTTGATAAAATATCTCTCCTCGTAGTCTGTTGTTTTTTTCTGGAGAAGTCGATATCTTCCCAATATCTTTGGCGAAAAAGCTTATTAGCGCCTCTTTCTCTTGACTTGTGTTGTGCTTGCCTAAGTCCAATGACGTAAGTTATGGTGTGTTTGATGGTACGTTGGCTTCTTCAGCACTCGTCTTCTGTGCTTAATGCTGGAGGCATTGGAGCAGTTATGAGATCTCGGAATGAGTGTTTCTTGGAAATAAATGTGGTCTCTTGTTATTGCAGGTTTTTCAAGCAATATCTTCTCACACCAGTTCTTCCCTATTGTATCGCATGAATAATTCACATTCGAACCTTGGTTACTACAGGGAAGTGATTCGGGTCAAAATTGATTTAAGGAAAGTTTCAGGCGTGCAGAATACTGAATGCACGCTTTGCCCCAGTTTTAAAAATTCCTTATTTATCTCAGCTCCAAATTCGTCGGAGCAGTTCAAAAAATAGTTTTCGATAATCTGCCTGTGGGTGTCACCATTGATTCCATCGATAGTAAGTAAGTCTTCAGATAGAACTACTGGCTGAACTTTTCCGACGATCTTTTAGTACATATATGAGGGCAGTTGTCTCCAAAAGATGCCTCGTAGTTTCGTCGGTTGCGAGAAAAAGCTTAGTCTTAGCCGAGTGAACTTCATCACCACACTTGGAATAAGAATAAGCACACGTTCATCGCAAGATCACTATTGGGTAGTTATTCAGTTGGCACCAGATGGTCGTGGTGATGCCACTTTGTCTACTGAAATTTTCCAAAGAAAGTGTGAGTTCAATTTCTGTAGAAAATAGTCTTTAGATTTGGCAAAAGAACACAATGCACAAGTTGTCATTTTAACGTCTGAAACTGCCATGTCCACTTGTCCCTTAATGATCATTTTTTGCAAATACACCCCCACCAATTCAACGATATTACAAAGTGAGAAAAGGGAACTAACAGCTGATGTAACGACACATCTACGGATGACCTAAATGTTAGAAAAGAGAGTTCTTTCACTTAAAACAACGACGGAAACATCTGTGCTTAAAGCCTGGTCCCGAGTAAGAACAAGGAATGGACACTTTATGGTAAAACAAGATCCTTGCTGTTACATTTTACAAAGTCAAACATCGAGAAATATCTATGCTTCTACATATACCAAATGTAAGTGGAGTCATCGTTTAGTCAAAAAAGCATGCAAGCCAAGTTGTGACGACGACAAGTGTGACGATTATATGGCCGTGTATGGTATATTGATCATAACCGCCAGAGTCAGCTAGAGATTTTTATACATCAATGCAAAAGTGTCTTCGTTTCAGGGTTTTCTGGCCAAACCGAACTTTGTTGTAAGGCGAACAATACTGGAGTGAGTCTATCACCTATTTAGGCATGAATACAACTCCATGGAGAAATCAGAGTGATGTGGTATCGGCGTACCCAATCAGTTTGCTAGTCCGTATCACATATTAAAAGTTTTAGTTTTGATATGGCCCACAGTAGTATCGTTATCATCACTCCTCCTCTCACTTTAAGGTGAACTAAACCCAAACGACATTACTCTACCAAATTAATTGCACTAATTTCAAATGATTTTAATTAAAAGTTTTCAGATATCAATCACCATGGCACAATATGTCACATAGTATCACAGCTCTCATAAGTATCACTTCTTCTCCCATCATGTCCACTTAATAGTGACGATGATGAAAATATTTCCACTGCTCCGTGCAGTACGTGGTGCTGGTGACTTTTAAAATAGAGCACAACGAAATCATAAAAAAGATAAAAAACAACTTCATCTTCAAAATGCTCAAATATCATGCATACGTATGTACAGGGCAGTGGATGGTTGCCATTTAGTTTTCAGTAAAAGCTCAAATCAGATGGACATCACATTGTTGTCAGCATGAAGTCAGAATACAGTCTTTCTACGGATAATACCCACTTTGGCGTTTTTCTTTGGAACGAAGTGAGGACAATTATTTTATTCTGTACTAGGCAAGGATTAGTTTTAAGTGGGCTACGGTGAAGTAGGAGAAGTAATTATGCAGAATACGACTAAGTATACCAGATAAAGTAGTCCTCCACTAACTGCTTATATTTAATACTTTAAGACGCCTAGTTACATCAAAGTACCGACAAATTTTCTTGGTTGCAGTATTTTAAGTTTACAGAGCAGGCTATCCCTGATTTTAGAGTGACGAGGAAGATTATTCATTCCAAGGAGCCTCACCAGCCGTGTTTTTTATAATCCATGGGCAGCTCTGGCGCAGATTTAGATCCAAATACTAACCTTTCTGTTAGTATTGTGCTCTTACATAAAAGCCCATCATTTCTCATAAGACAAGTCTTTAAACTGCAATTGCCTTGAGAGCTATAACATGTTTAAGCAATGTCTTCAGGGCCCACAGGATTTACGAGAAGAGCAAAGGAATCATTGTAGCGACAAAGATAAACACATTGCCACGCAGAAAATCGGAAAAATAAATGAAGCTCATGTCTCAGTTGATGCTGACAGAATCGGCCGCTTGTTCAATAAGTTTTGCGTTTTTCTTAGGGTTAAAGTTAAACACACGTTTTTGATATAAAAGCCTACCTTTAATCCATCAGATATTGTCCATCATAATCCCTATTTTGTAAAAGTCAGAAGGCTTATGGGTAAAACGGTTTTCCAGGGACGTTTTGATCACTTCCCAGCCAATTGAATACAGCATTTGTTGCCCGTCGTTGTTATGATAGAAAACAGCGCCTTTCTTGTTTGCCAACTTCACCTATTTTTTTCCAGTGCCTGCTTCAAAGTATCCAGCTGTGAGCAATATTTAATGGCATTCACGGTCTGACCTTTTTCGGATGCAAACCTGTTTACTGACCAGTTGCAGTATTTCACCAGGAGTGCACCATGACGCCGATTGCTGTTGTAAATCACCACCATTTCGTCTTTTCACTCTTTTCAGGAAAGTCTCAAGCGAGTTCCATTTTAACCATGACTCACAGAGCATAGCGTGATCCATAATGTATCTTTCACTGAGTTCGTGAAGAACCCAAACGTCAAATGCCAGTCAATGCTAACTGGAGCCGTCGTCTGTGATGGGTAGACATCTAAAGCGGACGGAATCAGACAGGCTTGTATTTCCTGAACGAAAGCATGTTAACCATTGCTGACAAGTATCAGCGTTTATAGCCAAATCCCCATATTGGCTACAAAAATCCCGATGCGCCCCTGTCGCTTTTGTCGCAGTAGTTTCGAAGCCGATAAAAGCTCTGTAGAAGGGAAACCAAATTTTTCTTCAAAATAGAAATATGTTCGCTGTAGCTTTTTCAACACCTTAGTTCTTATAAGACTTAAATATTTCAATATTGCAGGCAACATTTTTATTAAAGGAGGCTTGGAAGGTTTAGCAATCGCATCGGAGTAGACTAAATCTGCGACAGCATGCTGTATGTGTCACGATACAGATTTCCGGATATTCTCTAGTGGCAAGAATGAAGTTCATAAGTTTCTTTAAGTTTCTAAATTTTTGTTAAAGATGTGCACATCTTCGTTGTGCCTTAATTAAGAATAGTAAGGGGTCTAGGATAGAACTTTGTGGAACACCTCGTTTGACAATTTTATATTCTTCAGAGCTGTCTATGATAAAGCCTCGAAACCCCTTAACGATATAATTTACACAAAAGAACGGTAGAATGGTTTTCTGTGAAGCCAAATTGGTTTATGCTTAAAAAGATAATTTTTGTAAGAAATTTAAGAACCGCATATTTAACAGCTTTTTCGAAGCCTTTGGATATTACAGAGAGTAAGGAAATCTGTCTATAGTTCGCTTTTTATTTTCTGCTTACTTAGCCTGTTTTAACAATTCTGGGAAGGTTCCCAAAAAGATTCTTTAACCCTAGATTCATAAACATGGGTCTCACAGACCCTCTCAGTTGGTTAATCAATCATAGCATGCGGTGTGAAAGAGTTATAAACACGTGCATCTCAGTACCTTCCTGAAACAAAGAGAGCTTAGTGTCGTGCCAGTTTCGTTGGTGCATAGATGTTTAGTTTTGTTTTTCCTCTTCAAACGTCAAATCATTGTCGCCGCCGCCGTTGTATCAATTCCTCCGATCCTAAAGGAACAGGTGAGTTCAGGACAACCAGCAGCTCAAATAATTATCCCATCAATTAAGAATCTGAGAGGCAAGAACGGTCACAAGTGGTCAGCAAACCCATCTCAAGGTACCACTTCCCGAACTCAAGCAAGAAACATAATTCACATTATTCAAGGGTCGAAAAATGAAGCTAAAAATGCAATAAATCCACGAGACGAATTCAAATTGTTTGCTTCTGATTCGATAGTGAATATCATTGTATTTCATACCAACACAGAGGTCTCTTCTCAAAGATCAAATTACACGAATAAAACAGCTACAGTTAGTGATACTTACTTACTTACTTTAGGTGGCGCTACAGTCCGAGGTGGACCTGGGCCTCAGTCAACAAGCTTCTCCAGCCAGCTCGATCCCTGGCTAGCTGCCTCCAGTTTCGCACGCTAAGTTGGCTGAGGTCCTCTTCCACTTGCGTGCGCCACCTGAGTCTTGGCCTTCCTCTACTGCGCTGTCCCTCGGGGGCGGATTCGAAGACTTTTCGGACCGGAGCATTGGTGTCCATGCGCTCTACATGACCCAGCCATCTCAGTCTTTGGATCTTCACTCTTCTGGCTAGGTCCATGTCGCTGTACAGTCCATACAGTTCATAGTTGTATCTCCTCCTCCACTCATCGTCAATGCAGACGGGACCGAAGATCGCCCGAAGAATTTTTCTCTCGAAGCAACCAAGAACACCCTCATCAAGAGAGAGGGCTTTGCTACTCAATTGCCTTCTTAACCCAAAGAAACAGCGGTTGGCAAGAGTTATTCTTCGCTTGTTCTCAGCGCTGGTGTCGTTGTCTGTATTTATAGCCGAGCCTAGGTAGACAAAGTCCTTAACTACCTCAAAGTTATATCTGTCGAGGGTGACGTTCTGTCCGAGACGTCGGTGTTGGTTGTCCTTTTTGCTTGACAGCATTTACTTGGTCTTGCCCTCATTGACTGCTAAACCCATTTTCGCCGCTTCCGTCTCAATACTCGCGAAAGCGCCACTGACATCACGCTGTTTTCTCCCGATTATGTCAATATCGTCGGCGTATGCGAGTAGTTGGACGGACTTTTGAAGGATAGTGCCTCTTGTGTTTGCTCGTGAGTTTTGCACTATTCTTTCAAGTACGATGGTAAAGAAATTGCATGACAGTGCATCGCCTTGTCTAAATCCTTTCTGGACATCAAAGGTCTCGGTGAGAACTTTACCGACCTTGATGGAGCAGTCAGGCCATCCGCTCCAGCAGCTTTGTTTGACTTAAGCTTCGATATGGCTATCTTCACTTCATCCAGGTCGGGTGGACGGAATTGTTGGTCATCATCGTCCAGGTTGAAAGGTTGATTCTGCCTGACAGCGGTATTTGGTCCGTCATCGTCGTTATACAGTCTGCAGAAATGATCTTTCCAAATCCTCAGCATCGACTGCGATTCTACTACGATGTTCCCTTGTTCATCTCTACAGGCTTCGGTTCGGGGTTTGTTTCCGCGGCATGTTATTTTTACCTTTTGGTAAAACTACCGAACCCATTCCTGGAGTAGCAATTTCCTCGACCGCGCGCTTCTCATGCTCTTTCTTCTTCCTCCTGAGAAGCCGGTGCTCGTCTCTCCTCTTCCGCTCATAGAGCTCATGAGCAGCTCTGGTCTTTCTAAGCAGCGCCGCGTTATATGCATCTTGCTTTGCTGTACGTGCTTGCCGGCATTCATCATCGAACCAGGGGTTTCGTTGTGGTGGACGAGTGAAACCCAGCACATCAGAAGCGGCATCTCTGATGGCGTTTTGGCAGTGTTTCCAATGGTCTTGGATGCTTGATGCTGGCGGCATTGGACCTCTTAAGAGATTAAGAGACACTCGATCGGAAAAGGATTTGGCGATCTCTTGCGATTGTAGCCGTCTGACGTCGAATTTTCTCCCAGCATTAGTTTGTCTTGGCGTAGTTTGGGATATCCGCAACCGTACCTTGGCTACAACAAGGTAATTGTCCGAGTCGATGTTGGCTCCTCGGAACGTACGGACATCCATAATGCTGGAGAAGTGTCTTGCGTCGATCGCAATGTGATCAATCTGGTTGACTGTTGATTGATCAGGAGTTCTCCAAGTCCCCTTGTGTATGTCGAGATGTGGGAACCGCGTGCTAGCCACGACAATGTTTCGCCCCGCCGCAAAGTCGATTAGCCTGAATCCGTTATCGGAGGTGGTGTTGTGTTATATTTTCCGATTGTTCCACCAAAGATACCCTCTCTTCCTAGCTTTGCATTAAAATCACCGAGGACAATTTTAATGTCATAGCTAGGGCATTGCTCGTAGGTCTTGTTAAGGAGCTTGTAGAAGGCATCCTTGGTGTCGTCATCTTTCTCCTCTGTGGGGGCAAGCGCGCATATGAGGCTTATGTTGGTGAATTTAGCCTTGATGCGGATTGCTTCGAGGCGCTCGCTCACATGCCGGAAGCTGAGGACTTCTTGTCTTAGTCTGCCTTCGACAACAAAAGCGCTGCTTTTGCCGTCGATAGCAATTGCCGTAGTAGATGTCGCAGTTTTTCATCTTCTTTTTGTCCGGCCCATCCTATCGCATTTCTTGGATGGCGGTTATATCCGAAGCTCATTGTCCTTAAATCGTTTGCGTGGATTGTCAACAGTAGATCCGTCCATATCCGAGGCTTGTTGATGCTTCGTAACTTAATTTTTTTTTTAAATATCCGGGCAGTTTTCCCGGCGGCACAACCCCCAACCTGGAGGACCAGTTCCATTTTGAGTGCCCCTAGGAAGATGGGTCGGTTACACCGAAGCCAGTAACCCGTTCCGGGATGTGAGCGCTGCCGTTGGCCCTTATAGGGCTCGTCCGCCACCATCTCTTTTTCAAGACCCTGACTAAGTCCTGGAAATCCTTTCCGGCCTGAGCTCCAAATATGTCGGAGTATCCCGGATAAGGTCTTGTTTTGTTTTTCCGACACTAATCCTGGTTAATGGCGCAGGAAACTCGCCATTTGCCCTCTTCTCTTCGCAACCTCTAGTGAGATTCCCAGATGGCGCCACGGGGAGGCGTGAAGTAGGACTTATTAGCAGAGCTGCAAGATGTTCGGCTGCAGAGGCTCATTCTCGTCATTTAAGGAGCCAGCACCTGTCGGAAGATGCTACTTCTACGAGGCCTTATACTAATCGTTGCCATCTAGTGATAATTGTACTGAAGAAATAAATGCCTTGATAGGATTGCTTTTATTGACAGCAAGAAAAAAAGATAACCATCTCACAAGCGCAGAGCTGTTTGATCCAACCGAAAGTGGAACTAAATATAATTCAGTTATGTACAAAGATAGGTTCGATTTTTTACTGAACTGTTTAAGATTCGATGATAAAACGACCCGAGAAGATCGAAAAGCTTTTGATAAGTTTGCGCCAGTAAGGGAAATATGGGAAATGTTTATTGCTGTATGTCGAGACAGTTACAAGCCCGGTTCATTTGTGACTGTGGATGAACAGCTACTGGGATTTCGTGGACGTTGTGCATTTCGAATGTATATACCATCAAAACCTGACAAATTAGGAATAAAAACAGTAATCATTTGTGATTCGAAGACAAACTATATGATAGATGCGATACCATATATGGGAAAATTCTAACGGAGAACCATTGGCATCTTTTTTCGTCAAGAAACTTAAGGAAACTCTGCGAGGTAGTAATCGTAATGTGACCATGGATAACTGGTTCACGTCAGTGCCATTAGCAAAAGAGCTATTGCAGGAGCCATACAAAATAACAATTGTTGGTACAATTCGGTATAACGAGCGAGAGATCCCTCCACAACTTTTGCAACCAAGACAGACAGGATCTTCAATGTTGTGTTTCGATGGCAAATCTGCATTAGTATCTTTCAGGCCAAAAAAAAATAAAAACGTTCTTCTGCTTTGCACAACTCACGGAAATAGAAATTGGGCACCGTCTGGTAAGCCAGATATCATAGAATTTTATAATTCTACTAAGGGCGCAGTAGGTACATTTGACCAAATGTGTCATAATATGGCTTGCAGTAGGAAGACACAAAGATAGAGATCAATGACTTTAGCCTCCGTACGTACAATGCTAGGTTTTACAGCGCAGTAGAGGAAGGCCAAGACTCAGGTGGCGCACGCAGTGGAAGGGGACGTCAGCAAACTTAGCGTGCAAAACTGGAGGAAGCTAGCCAGAGATCGAGCTGGCTGGAGAAGCCTGTTGACCTGTTGACCACCCCGGGCTGTAGCGCCACTTAAAGTAAAGTAAGTAAAGTAAGCAAGCGGCTGTCAAAGATTATCTGGAATCTTTGCACCTCCGCCTCAGAATTTTGGGGATATTTTAAGAGAAAATAAAAAAAAATACGTTAGACGGCTATTGTCGTTAGCAAAGATATTTTAAACTTATAAGCGAGCCATCTGTTTCAAGAAGACCTCCATCATGTAAACAGAAGCCTCATTTGGACGGGCATCAAACCTGAATTATCCAACTTTAGCTTAAAATGTTCTAATTATTCGATTTTGGGGCAGGAGGATTATGTTCCAATAAGCAGGCAGTTTCAATATTGGCAATAACACGTGGCTATATCCTTTTCAGTGAATTATTGCAACTACAAAACGATTGACACAAGGTACCTGTCAGGATTAGGGATGTCCTATGTCCTAGGATGTCCTAGGTACGTAAGCTTTTTCCTCGCCAAACCAGATTAATACAAAACAGTTTACCGTCAGAAAGCCAATATTGTCCTAGAGTCCTTTGAATACCCCACAAGTAAGCAATAATTGTTGAAATCATGTTTTTTAACAAACTACCCCCTTGCTGTCTGAGGAGAAATACTTTCAGTGCATATGCTTCCAACTTATTACCTCTTCCTCCCACACGCTTTTGCTTGACTTTAGCCCAGAGACGATGGCTTGGCGGCAACAATATTTTAACGAATAATCTGTCCTTTGAGATAAGGTTGAACATATAAGAGGAAGACTGGAACTACCGGGTGATATTTTCGCTGTTTTCGTTTTTCAATATTCTGCTTTTGACAGCTCAAATGTTTAGTTAGCATTGCCGTTTCATCATGGAAGGAATTACACCCGAACAATGTTTACAAAGTATCGAAATGTATTATCAAAGTTCGCACTCTGTGAAAAATATTTTTCGCGAATTTTGACCATTTTACGGTCGTCACAATCGACTTACTGAGGAAGCAATTCAAGCCATAGGGACCAAGTTTCGCATCAATTTCACGCGAATGGCCATCAAGCCACCTACCCGTATGTGTAGGGAGGAAAATATTCCTGCTGCTTCGGCCAGTGTTAAGGAAAACCGTGATTATTCCATTTGTCAGCGGTCGCAGCTATAAGGATTGTGTTCCTCGACTACGTAGAAGATTTTACGCATTGATCTTGGTCTAAGACCTTACAAAATACACCATTAGGTGCAGGCAAAAAATGAACCCTGCTACGGCGTCAAAATTTTCGGAGAGTGGGCCTTAGAAAAGCTGGAAGAAGATCCTGGTTAAATGGGTATGCTAACAAACTACACTGCCGTAATCGGTCCGATGAGCACCCTCAGGCAATACAAAAGCGCCAATACATCCAGAAAAATGCACTGTTTGATGCGGCTTGTAGTCCGACGGAATCATTGGCTCGTATTTTTTCAATGATGACCGTGAGAACAACGTTTTCGTCAATGCCATCCACTATAGTTCAATGATTTTGAGCTGAACCTAGTCGACATGTGATTCCAGCAAGACAGCGCTACATACCACATAACACGCGAATCTATGGACCAATTGAGAAATGAGCTCGGTGAGCTATTTATCTCTCGTTTTGGACCGGTGAATTGGCCGGCAAGATCGTGCGATTTGACGGCTTTAGACTTCTTTTTTAAGTGGATACGTAAAATCACTCACCTATGCCGATAAGCCAGCTTCAATTGCAGACTTGGAAGACAACATTACAAGTTTTATTAGTGAAATACCAGTCATGCTCGAAAAAGTGACTCAAAATTCGACTCTCCATTTGGACCACTTAAATGATAGTTGCGGTTATCATTTACATAAAATAATTTTTTCTAAAAAAATGGCAAGCATTGTTTTATCAACTCAAATAAAAACTGTACACACTTTTGCAACTTTCCTCCATTGGATGCCGAACAAAATCACTCATTAGTATTCACCTTTTTCAGTTTTGAAAAAGCTCTAAATTTGGGAGCTGTTAACGGGTTATATTGACCTGCATGTTTATTGGATCTCTTGAAATTTCCATCTCGGTCACACGGGTCATAGGGAAATATGTCCTTACACCATTAAAATACAGGGACATAAAGGATTCTCCAGAAAGAAAATAAAAACCAATATAACTTACACCTTCATAAAAAAACAGACGAAACTATTATTTTAGGAAAGAAAAATTCAGCTTAAAACATCTGCAGCTATAGTAAAATATTTTACGACAATTTTACCACAACATCGTTGCCACCCGCAAATTCAATCGGTCATTTTAGTTTACGAGTATGATGCAAGATACCTACTCATATCTCGACAACAGCAGTAAAAATACGCCCTGAACCTAACCAAATCCCATTTGCAAAACTAATACTGACTAGATAAATATCTGGGGAATGTTTACTGGGCAATAAGTAACAATCCAAACGCAATATAATTACTCTTTGACGTTTCCTTAAGCTTTGCTAGGACATTGTCATAAAAATGACCTCTGCTTGGGTAGTTCTCTTGAAATTTTTATTTTTTTTTTTATTTTCTATCTTTTCGGTTCCTATACATAAGACTAAGCTCGATCTGTTTAAGCTATAAATACACCCGATTCCTAATGGGGCAATAAACAACCGCTGACGACTAAAGTGTCAACACATAAAAATGCCTAATGCCACTTCTATGAGTATTCGTTCTTCGTCTTTCGCTTCTTTTTCTTATTCCAGATATCCCAGTCCATTGATTTGTTATGTTTATTGTGTCAAGGAAATAAATTTAATGGAGCCCTGCTGCGCGCTTAAACACAATAAAATATGAAATTATCCACTTGAGCAGGACAAAAAAAGGTCTAATTGTGTATTTAACTCGATTTCGAGGCCAGTCCATCGAGGGTAATAATACGAAAATTTAATTTCCCCCGATAAATTCACTTCCACCGACAATGGCACAAACGCTGGTGTTTGACATGAATGACATGTCTCTGGATCAAGGGGGCCAACAGTAGTAGTTTTATATGTCAGGACATGAAATTAATTTCAACTATCGCAACAACACCTCTTAGTGTTGGCCGAGTTATTGCTTTCTTCGGTGTCTTAGTATCCTATTCAGTTCTCCCGTTAATGGGAATTCTTCTACTGAACTCCGTTTTATGACAAATATTTACTTTTATTACTCGTCCTTGACACCAACTACCAGCACCGGTTGAAACCCACTGCCAGAAATCCCATCCCAACGAAAAAGGGTTAATTAGCACACAAAGTCAGAGTCAAAGCAGCAGAAAAGTTGTCGAGCCAAAGTGGCAAAGTAGCAAAGTTTCCACCAAATCAATTTGACCATAAAATGCTGGTGGAATTTTTGCGTCAAACTTTAGCACAAGAATGTATGGTTATGCTCCAACCAAGTAGGTATACGAGTATAACCTTTCCTAACTAACGAGTTTTGGTCTCCTTACCACTCGGTCTGGTGTTCTCTCTCTTGTGCGTTCGCATCCTTAAATTACCCTTACATGAGATGTAATTTGCGTCTAACGTAACGATTTGCCAACTCTTGCATCTCGAGAATGTTTATTTTAATAGTTTCGCAATTATGTCGTAAAATTTAACTGAGTTCTCCTTTGGGCTTGGAACGGATACTTTCTACGCGCACTCTCTGATGTTTGTTGGTCTTTGATAGGAGGACAAGAAAAAAAAAAAGGAAAAAATTAAGAAAATCACAACTTTCTAACGATGAATTCCTTTTTCGCCATCTTACTAATTAGCTTTTGGCCGGATGTTAAAAGTTAAGAAAACAGCACACCCTCTCGGCTGTTCAACTTCTAATCAAGTCGAGAACGTGGAGGGTTCTTCAACAAAATTAAGACTCCATGAAAGTACATTCTCATGCTTGTACTCGTATCTGAAAATGGTATTATAATAATGCTCATAAGGATAAAAAGTTTAGTGACTATAAAATTAACTGTAAAAATATTTTGTGCTTCACACTGACAATTATTGATGTGTACGTTCTAAAATAAGTTTATCTTCCATCCGAAGGTGTATGTAGTATGTAATAATGGCTCAGTACCAAGAATTCGCAAGTCTTTGCACATGAGGTGTTTGGGAACCAGGATAGCTATTGGGGTGACCACGCTAAGATGAAGAATGATGCATTAGATCCGTTTTTCTTTTCTTTTTCCGTCTAGGTGTACTCGTATCTTATCCTGGATTAGCACTTATGTATATTTTAATAGGATATTTCTTATCTTTCAAATCGATTGCCAAAACGTTTTTATTAAACCGAAAGGTCAACATCTCGTTAAACCTTCGAACTTCAACGCGGTGAAAGTGATTGCAAAACACTGTTACTGGCTCCGGAATAAACGTTCTTTTCTAGCCAAAGGATTCTAAGACGGACCTGGTCATATAGGTTAGGGGTTTTCTAGAGCCGGATAAGGCTGCCAACAGAGAATATCTTTGCAAATGAAACGTAATCGTAGCAAGGAGTATCTGAATACTCAGTAGATCAATTAGTCGCTAACCTAATTGATCACATTGTGATCAACGCAGGCAGTCTTCCAGTGTTGTAATGGTCAAAGCAATGACAATCCGGGCAATTGTGATTCAGACCACTATCTAGTTGCTCATAAGATACGTTTATGGATATGTTAGACGTCATAGCACCCGAGACTTTGTTGATCGCGTCGCAGCATTTTGGGTAGCTGGTGCCAATAAATCTTCAGAAGCTCTGCAATTTTGGTACTGAATTCTAACCGCCACGTTGTTAATAGC
The DNA here is from genome assembly GCA_928272305.1 of Volucella inflata. Taxonomy (NCBI): domain Eukaryota; kingdom Metazoa; phylum Arthropoda; class Insecta; order Diptera; family Syrphidae; genus Volucella; species Volucella inflata. The sequence continues at coordinate 3,456,474 of OV743716.1, read as the reverse complement.
AAGTTCATCCGTTTTTAAGGTGTTGCTGCATAGATGGAAAAGGACGACTTATATGCTCTATAAGTAAAGGATAAAGCTTAAATGCGAAGCGAGGTAATTGAGACATGTAAGTGCAGGGATCTGCATTGCGATTGATCGAGAAACTACTCGGATTGGGCCAGTAGCGCAACAATCAAGTTCATGGTTGGTTGATTTACCTCCTCTTGGTGGTCCCCGGGCAACTACATGTCCTTATGCATAAAGGCTAAAATTGCTAACGCAAACGGTCTAGCATTTTCCTGTCTAGGTGACGTAGGTTTACACGCAGCGGTACTGAAATCCCGGACAAAGATAGGATTCTGGAAAGTGAAGACGCTCCTTGACTTAGAAGTAGGAGAATACCACTCTTCAACGCGTAACACTGTGCTGATCTATTTTGAAACACCAGCGGGAAGGCGACGAGAATACGGTGTGGGCTTACTACTAACACCAACAGCACGCAAGAGCCCTATGTCCTGGCAGTCATATGGCGAAAGGATAATCACGGCTTTATTCCGGACTAGAGTAAGCCGCGTCACCATCATCCAGTGTTACGATCCAACGGAGACCTTTTCTGAGGACGTGAAGAAGACCTTTTATTATCAATGTGTCTTAAACACGACGCCATATAGAGACTGTTATAGTGATGGGAGATTTGAACGCCGAGATAGGTAGCGACAACGAATGGCTAAAGCATGTTATCGGGAAGCATGGAATAGGTAACCGCAATGACAACGGCGAAAGGTTTGGGGATTTTTGCAAAGCCAATCGTCTTGTGATAGGTGGCACCATCTTTGAGCATAAGTCCTGCTGGAGTCCCTATGTAGCTTAAAGATGGGAGAAGTACAAGCGCAACTACACCAACGCGCTGGTTACAGAAGTAGAGGAGGCTGCACGAAGGTGCCAACATCTGGTGAAAAGCGTAGACGGCTCTTTGCTTAGTTCGGATGAGCAACAGCTCAAGAGATGGAAGGAACATTTTTCTACGGTTTTGAATCTTGTATTCGCTAGCGATATGCTCTTAAATCAGACAGAGATGCAAAACTCCGGAATAGGTACCATGACCCGCAGTCAGGATGAGATCACTACCGCGATCAAGGCTCTAAAAAATCAACAAGGCGGTAGTAATTGACGGTATTTCTGCCTAGTTTTAACGAACAGTGTCAACAACATCGGCCGAGCTACTGCTCCCTCTAATCGGAAGAGCTTGGGAAACAGAGAGCTATCCTGATGAGTGGAAGAAGGGAATGATCGTCAAGCTTCCCAAGAAAGGAAATTTAATGGAGTGCAAAAACTGGAGAGGTATCTACGTGCTCCCTACCGTAGCTAAGATAATAGCTAAAATAATCCTGGGGCGAATCAAACAACACCTAAAAGACACAGTGGACCCCAAACAAGCAGGCTTCTGCTCTGGATACTCCTGTGCACACCACATCAATACTCTCCGAATCATCGTCGAGCACTGCGTTGAATATCGATCGTCACTTCATCTGCTGTTCATTGATTTTGAGAAAGCATTCGATAGTGTCAACAGGGAGTTTATTTGGAGTGCCTTAAGTAGGCACGTTTCCAAGATAAATCAATTGCTACTATCAAGGCTACATACGCTGGGTCGAAATGTCACATCCTGCACGGAGAAAGGTTTTCAGAGGGATTCGTGATTCAAAGTGGGGTAAGACAAGGTTGCAATCTTTCACCAGTACTATTCCTTTTGGTAATTGGCGATGTACTTCATGCAGCTTTATCGACGAAAAACGGAGGAATTCGATAGACTCTACTATCGAATCGACTACGACGACGATGTATGATTACTCTCTCACAGAATATGCAAAAACTGAAGTTATCAGCCTTGGTACAGCCTCATCAGTTGAAATTTGCATTGCTGGACAACCGGTAGAGAGAGTAGACGATTTCCTTTGTCTTAGAAGTATTGTCTCGAGTGACGGTGGAACCGAACTGGAAATAGCCACGTAGCACGTAGACAGTAGCAGGTGCCTGCGCCACATCTGGCCCAACCGTAACTCCAACAACAACGAAAGTGGCAGTGATTGGTTACACGTTCGAAAAAGGTAACAGTTCCATAGGTAACCATGTTATGCAATCGAACACGTTAACTCAGGATGGCAGAATACCCAGTGGTCCAAGAAGAACATGGCGCAGAACGGTCGAGGTGGTGGCCCGGGGGTTGGAAAAAAGTTGGGGAGAACTGAGCACATTGCCAGAAACCATTCAATGTGGCGCCTAGGCGTAATAGAGGGCCTAGGTCCCACAAGGGAATACTGGACATAAGTAAAAGTTCTTAAGTTTTACGAAAGATACATAGAACGGCAAACAAGATCAGAAAATAGACCTGCTAAGATGAGTATAAGAGTTACAACTCCTGCTAAGGACGCGCAAAGCAATCATTGCAGACTTTTAACCCATGACTGCGGCCAGAATTCAGCACCAGATAGAACCAATATCAGCTATTAAATCTAAGCCTTTTTATTTTTACTAGTTTTTACTATTGACCAAATATTCACACAAGAGCAGATGCCAGAGAAAACTCGAAGGGTCTAGACCGATAGTATTTTGCTGTTTATCGACATCAAGGTGCCATGTGGCAGAATCCATAGAGACGAGCTGCACAAACCAATTTCTTATTTTGGCATCTTTGACACATCTGTCATAATGTGCACAGTAAAAAAATGTTGTTCCGTAACAATCAATTAACGTTATACTTGAGGCACTTCGAGGTAGTGAGCGACTAACTTTTTATCGGCTGCCCTGATAATAGTGTGTTAAAAACCAAGCCAAGAGTAACTCTTGCTAATCTATGCTTCCTTGGATTAAGAACGCAAATGAATAAGTAGACCTTGTCAAGTGACACGAAGGATATTCATCTTTGTAACTAGCGACAATCACTTGAAACGCAATAGAGAAACATCTCTCTTTAGGTGAGCCTTGTTATGTGAGCGTCAAAAATTATCAGACACTCCTGCTATTGGCCCAGTCAACTTTTTACAAACCAAATCTATCTGCTAAGACTAAAATTGATTAGGACAATTTTAACTTGGGATTCATCATCCTTCAGGTCAGTTTAAAAGCATTTTCTGTCTGCAGCTGAATGAAGCTGTGGCTGGTTTGCTGATACGGCAGTCCCCGCAAAATTGGGTCAATAACGTCGTTAATCGAAGAAAATAGTGTGTGCGCTATGTGGTTTGAAGAATTTTTTTCCTGAACATTTCCAGAACTGATTTCTGCAGGGCGCTATGCTATTCTTAGATTTCTTCAATTATGCTTAGCTGACAACATAAACATCACCAGCTACACCCGGCATGATGCCTTTGTATTTACTCCTGTCACCACATAAGAATCCTTCTTCAGGAGCGGACACACGGCCGTCGGTACCAGTTGTTCCATAGTTTAAACTATGACAGGAAATCCACCACTTACCTTAAGGACATCTGTGTGATTTGTTGGCAGCTTTGTAACTTGTTTTCGCAACACGATGATGACGATAAATACTTGTAACTTCCCGTTCTCTGCATACATTCTGTGTCGTGCAGTATTTTTTTGCGTTCTCCACACGAGTGGTACAAAGAGTTTAAAGCGGGCCGTACTGTGATGATTTGCCTCCTTCCGGTCGTCCATCCACAGTACGACTTATGTAAACATCGGAAATGTCCCGTTCGGATCGGTGCAGAGTATTATGAATGATGTTTTGGGCATGAGACGAGTTGGACTAACGTGTTATCGATAGCATCATTACCGGTGACACGACATAGGTTTATAAATATGACATGGAAACTTGCCAACAATCATCAGAATGACGCTTCTGAGACGAGAAAAAGACCCAAAAATCACGACAGAGTCGATCCAACATCAAGACTTTGTTGACCGTTTTTTTTTTTATTGTTGTGGTGTGGTCCACTCTGAACTTCTTCCGCCAGGCCAAAAATTAAAGACGGAGTATTATGTGAGCGTATTAGAGCGTTTAGGAAAAATGTTCGTCATTAGAGGCCTGAATTGTAAACAATCCGGCTCTGGCCCCGGCTCACAAATCTCATCTTATACACGACTATTTGATAAAAAAACAACATTCATATCGTTTCGCAAGCAAGTTACGACTTCGCGGAAGGCGTTTTAAGATGGTTGAGGTGATAAAGGAGAATTTCGGCCTATGAAAAGTGATTTGAAGTTTGGAGGAATCGTTGGAATTAGTGTATTGCTTGCAATAGAGATTGGGACTAAAATGAATGTCCATAAATCATTACACCGTTTTCCTTTTATAAAAGAAGTCCGCGTAATTTTTGTCAGGTTGTTCTTTCGGAGTTTTCTTCGCTCGGTCAAACAGTGAATAAAAAATGTTATTTAAAGGTTTGATAGAGAGTAACCGCCGAAAAAGACAAAAGTTGGCAGAACAACTCCATTGTACCATCCCATAAATCCATTCTTGTGAGTAACTTTTTGACCAAAAACTAATAGGATCGAGGAAGCACCATATTCCCCAGATATGACACCCTGTGACTTTTTCCTATTTCCGAAACTCAAATTACCACATTTGTGGGGTCAGTTTCGAGTCAATTTAAGACATTTAAGAAAATTCGCTGAGAGAACTGAAGTCAATCTCGGATGACGCTTATAAAAAATGCTTGGATGACTGCATTGGGAAAAATTCACTGCTTCAAGTGCATCATATTTTGATGAAGACAGAACAAATTTTGTATTGACTTAGTCCCAATTTTATTTTGACATGATGTAGGTTGGGTTAAACATCATAAAACAACGGGCCCATCAAGATCCCTCTGGAATCAGTTAAATTTATCTTCAAATTGCTAAAACCTAAACAATTTCCCTATTGAAACATCTAATTTCATTGCAAAGCCAAGAAGGCGTTTGAAGTTAGTGCCGTCCAATTCCTTTAGGTTTTCGAAAAAGTATATCTCTAAAGATTTCCTTTGACTACGCGGTATTGCCTCGCATTCACACAGTATGTGAGTTATGTCCTCAATAGCTAGTAGACCACCGCGAGACTTACCGATATCCGCATCGAAAAATTTAAGTCTCATTTCATGTTTCAGCAGGTGACAGTTTCCTGTTAGTATTTCAATTATTCACCCAAGCTTATTGATTCTCTAGATCTTTTACCGTCAAGAAGTGGCCATAGAGCCTTGGATATCCTATGTCCTTCAAGATTCGAACATCTTAGGTTAGCAGTGTTTATGTTTTTTATCCCTCGATAGTGCCTTACTATGCAAAGCGGTGGCTTGATGTTAGCAGCCTCACTATTATCGAGTAACCGTCCTCCCTTGCAAGCCCATACGCTTGTATATTTCCCTCTATACCGCAGTGTCCTGGCATTTCGGAGTTGATATTGGTCGATTCCATTGCCTTTAGAGCGGCCTAGCTCTCGATGTAGCTTAGCGATTTCTTCTCCGGATACCGATCTCATCTGGATAAGCTTAGCCGAGCTAAGGACAGCCAAAACCTATGATTTGAGGACACTGCTTGCGTCCGGTAGTCTTACCGCCATATGTAAGTATGGGTCTTACCACTACATAGCCAATGCATCATATCAGGTTTTCCTGCCGTTTTTTTTGCATATAAAAGAGCATTATATGCCATTTTGATTCTTTTCGTTACGTTAAGATTCCAATTCAGTTTTTTGTCCAGAATTACACCCAGATAAAAAGAACTAGTTCCGTTTTGGAGGGGTAAACATTGATCCCACAGCTGCTTGCCCAAGTGCTGATCATCTTCAAGGCAAGCTCCATAATCTTACTTAAAATATTTAAGTATTTTCCCTGCACTATTATGACCACGTCATCTGCGTATGCCGTTGCACTTATGTTATTGATGATCGGCACCCACAAGAGTGGCAATATGACTCCACTTTGAGTGGTTCCCTTGGTCACTGCCATTCTAGTCGAGCTTTATCCAAAAGATCAATTTATTTTCCTAATTGCGAGCATGTTACAAACCCAATTTGTAATGTCCTGTCCAATATTTGCGTCTACAAGAGCGCTTTTAATGGCGCACCACTTCACGTTATTGAAGGCTCCTTCTATATCGAGGAAGACCGTCATCGCAAACTCATCGAAGTGTGGACTCCTTTTAATTTTCCCCACCACCTCGTGTAGGGCAGTTTCTACAGATTTGCCTTTCATATATGCATGCTGCGACCCAGTCAAAAAGCCATTGCTGCATCTGTTCCTTATATGAATCTCCAATAATTGCCCCTGTTTGCCAGCTTTGGGTATATTAGGTTGTAAGACCCATCAAAACTGATGAAGAGCTTATCTACGAGTTTGACAAACAAGTCAACAATTGAAAGTAAAACACAAGCCCAAAACCGAAAAACCTAAGTCAAATACAGTCATCACTAACTCGCTCTTAAACCACACAGCAAATACTACTTGGGCTTATTGAATCAATTTTTGGTCAGATTTGTGAAACGACGTTTGTGGGCGAATCTCTTTTTATCCTTTTATTAACCCCTTCCTTGTTATACGAACTTATGCGTAACGAGTTTCCCATTTTTACTGCATCGCTGCTGCTCCGCTTATGGGGTTGGCTAATGTCGCAAACCGCAGAACGCGTATTCATAATGCTCGGTCCTGAATCGCTTCAGTGGTTAGCCCCAGGCGTTGTTTCGCATTTGCCATCTGAGAAATCCAGGAATACTTTTTCCGACCTCGTTTCCTTACAGTTGGAGTGACCGTAGATCTTCTTTGAATGTGGCAATACCAGCTTATTCTATTCGCCTCAAGCTGTTCGGTAACAGAATTCTTTATATGTAGACTTCCTCTTATATGCGTAGATCTAATGCAATCACGTTTAGTGACTATACTAGACATCCTTAACATTTTCATTTCCGCTGCCGTCATTTTGTTCTTAAACGCTTCCTATATTGTCCAGCACTGTGAACCGTATTTAAGAGCTGGTCTAACAACCGTGTTGTAGAGTTTCCTCTTTAATTTAAGTGGACATTTTCGGTCGCAAAAGATTCTCGAATTTTCGCGCCATTTCATCCATCCCACACTCACTCTGTGGTTTACGTCGTCGTCACATTTCGCTTCCATGTTAACGATTGATCCTAAGTACTTAAAGATAGTGCTTTTCGGAAGAACTATTCCGACTAACATTATATCCGGAACAGGTCACAACGGATGCGCAAATGGGCACGTCAAATGCTCCGTCTTTGAACGACTTATTTTAAACCCGTTTCTCTCTGGCGCATTTCTCCATGAATCTAAAGCTTTCTGTAAATCTTCGACGTTATCGCTAAGTATAACTGCGTCGTCAGCGAAGAGAATTGGCATTACATTTGCTTCGCGCATGCAGTCTTTTAAAAGACAGTCGAATACTACGTTAAAGAGTAAAGGGCTAAGTACGCTTCCTTGATGCACTCCGACATTAACTGGAAATTCTCTCGTTAGTCCAGCAGAGCTTTTCACCGCAGTTTTCACGTTTCTGTACATGTCTTGTATTATTCTAATATACGTTTCCGGTACGTTTTGAGACCTCAGCGCGGCCCATATGAGATCCCTAGGCACTCGATCGAATGCTTTCTCGAGGTCGATAAATACCATGTGTAAATCCTTAGACGAATCTCGGTGCTTTTCCGTCGTCGTCCGTCGATCTTCCTTCAACAAATCCACACTGGCTATTATCGAGATTTATTGTTTGCCGAAGACGTTCGTTTAAGACTCTTTCGACGATTTTCATTGTGTGTGACATAAGCTTGATTGAACGGTAGTTGTTGCATTCTCGAGTGTCGCCTTTTCCTTTGTATAATGGAACCAAGAAGCTACTTCTCCATTGATTCGGCATAGGTTGTCCACATTTTAATTTATTTAAAAGTTTCGATAGCCAAACGCTGCCGATCCCCTCCATCTTCGACCAAAACTCTGATGGAATGCTGTCTGGTCCCGCCGCTTTTCCCCGCTTCATTTTTCCAATTGCTATACCTATTTCTTCGATTGAAAAGTCCGAAACTTCCTCCTCGAATAGACCAGCTGTCGGCACGATATCACGTGGAAACTGTTTGTTAAGCAACTCCTTGCAGTATTCAAGCCAACGGTCACAAATTTCCTTTTCATTTGTTAGTAAACGACCGTCTGCGTTTTTGATGTATTTCGGCGAGGTTATTTCCATTGAATTTTTTCGCTTCTGTGCAGCGAGCTTAAAAGTATTTGGCATTTTTGTATTGTACGACGTTTGAACTTCTTGTATAGCTTGTCTTCTATCTGCCGATCGTGAGGATATTTGTTCCAACTGCTGGTACAGGTTTTCCGCTTCTGCCGCTCGAGTTCGAGCCAGGACTTTCTTTGCGATCTTTTTAAGACGCTCGTATTCAAGAGCCAATCGAGCTTTTTCGAAATCGTCGCTCCGATCGCATTTTGTCCACGCTTGGAATGCAATCTTCTTGTCGGCCACAGCTCGTTTGGTTTCGTCATTCCACCACCATGTTTCTTTGCCGACGTGATGGTATTTCGATAAAGCCCCCAGATGGGACTTTGCGAGTGTTATGCATTCCTCGTGCATGCTGTTCCACATTTCTTGCGGGCTAAGTGAGTCTGCGATACCGTTTATATTGTGAAGTACTTCTTGCGCTTCGTTCCTTCGATAGATTATACCACCGGATTTTTGGCTTTCCAAACGATGGCCGTGTTTTCGGTGGTTCCGCTGTGAAGAATTCTGTAATGAGCAGACGGTGTTGGCTTACTAGCGTTTCTCCAAGTATTACTTTACAGTCCTTAACACGGTTTCTCATCGACATTTTGCAGAGGTGATAATCTATTTGCGTTTCATGGCGTCTGCTGCTATAGGTGATAAGATGTATTTAAGATGGTTAAGCCGTAAGCCCTACACGCTACAAGGATGTCTTCGCCAGCTGAATTTCTGGTTCCAAAGCCTTTACCACCGTGGCAGTCCTCATAATCAACATTTGTTTCTCCGACGTGGCCATTTGAATCTCCGTCTACGAAGAGCATCTCATCGATAGATATATTTCTAAGCAAATTACCGAACTCTGACCAAAATGTATCTTTTTCCGTTTGGTCGCATCCATTTTGTGGAGCGTACGTGCTAACAATGTTCCACGTTTCATTGTGTATGACGAGTTTAACACTCATCAAGCGGTCGCTTATTTTCAAGATACCAACGATGTTGCTTAGAAGATCCGCTGCAATAACGATTCCAACACCGTTTCGTCCATTGACCGTTCCATGGTAGAACATCTTAAATGCTTTAGTTTTAAAATCTAGAAAACGCGCTTTATTTCCTGTATTACACCACTTCGTTTCCTGTTCGCACAGGATTTGTAGAGTTCTGCGACGCATAATCGCTTCCAGTTCTAAACTTTTTGAGGTCATCGATCCGACATTCCAACCTGCAAACCTGCAAGTTTAGGAAAATATTTTGGAAACTTCATTTTGCCCGCCCCCGGAATCCGTCGGGCTCTGACACAAGCACTTCTGCTTGCTCTGGGATCACCCGAGTGCGTTGCAATCGTGGTGCCCAGCGGGGTAGTGCTATTAATTGCGATCAATTCTATGAAGTTTAAAGTTTGAGTGGTTTGACACTTGTATGCTCATTTCGAATTGATTGACTGTTCTTTTACCCCACCGGTAGTCTCCAGACGCGGGAACCCACTGATTGCATACAAACTTGTGGGAAAGTTTTAAGGTGTTAAAGTGTCACAGGCTCATTTTTGGTGTCATAGTTGCCTGTATATGATTGGTGTCCCATTTAGTCGCCTCTTACGACAAGCTGGGACGCACTGCGGCACTATTCTTTATCCGATGCCGCACGGGCGAATCTAAAGTCGACAAGTTTGTGAGCACGTCATCGATTTACCACTGGTTTAGCGAGATCTGGCCGCTCGTGGTTTCTTCTTATTCCCTTAACTTTAGTTACCGCTCATATGTATAGCAGAAAAATTTAAAAAGATTTAACGTAAAAGGAAAAGGAGAGATTTAAGAAAAGCGCAACCAAGACAGACAATAAGTAAATGAAAATTGAAGAAAAATAAAAGCAAGTTGAGTTAAAATTTGAAAAACGTTTGCGGCAAAGTATGCAAAACCGTCTGAATTCGATTAAAGACTTAATATTATTTGGAAGATTACTCCACAGCTTGACAGCATAAATGAAAAATTGTCTTCGCGATGTCAAGCAGGTATGGTTGAGTGATCTTAAAACGATGTACCGATTAGATGCACTGACCGTAATTCTGTCGAATAAATAGTCAGGTTGCTTTAAGTGAACTATTTTAATTAGTTGAACACAGCACCGACATTTTAAAAAGTTATCTAAGCTGTACCCAAGAAGCTGATGCGTTTCTCTTGAGATGTGATCGAACCTGAGAAGGCCAAAGACGAGCCGAGCAGTCGCACTGAAGGCAACCATTAGTCTTTGAAAAGAGTAGGAGTCACAATCGGCGAACAACTCGCAGCCGTACGTTAATATTGGAATAATAAGAGACTTTACCAAATTTTAGTTTAACCTCAATCGGGAGATAATTTTTGGCGACAGACAGCCCTCTGAGCGAGGCATAAACGTGATACCGAGATTTATTACTTAAGACACATATTCAACTTGAGAGGAGTATTGATGGAAAATAGGTATCGCTTTAGTTTTAGCTTTAGGATTTAGCTTTAGACCGTTGCGTGATGACCAGTTTACTATTGAAGATATGTCTTCGTTGATTCTAGATATTACGTCTTCAACCATTCCAATGGGAAAGCTCAGGTAAAGCTTGACATCATCAGCGTAGATATGATAACGACACTGGGATATCACAGTGGGTGAGTCATTATTCTATAAAGAAAACAGGAGTGGACCAAGAATGGATCCTTGGGGAACACCACTATTAAAGGGACAGAAGGAGGAGAATTTACTATTACAAAAAACAGCTTGCGTGCGGTTAGTCAAATAAGAAGAAATCAGCTTACAGGCTGTATTAGAAAAATTGAAATTTGTTGTCAGATTATCACAGAGAAGAGTTGAATTAACACAGTCGAACGCTTTAGAGAATTCCGATAAGGTTAAGAAAGTTGATTTGTTGTCATCAATTGCTTGTCGAATATCATTAGAGACCATCAAAAGAGCTGAGACGCAACTGTACCCAGGTCGGAAGCCGGATTGAAGAGAAATTAATAGTTCTTTCCTTTCAATATACTGTTCGATTTGGGTGCTAACGATTGTGGCAATGGGTCTAAAGTCACGGGAACTATCTTTTTTAGGTATCGGAATAGTTTTAGTTTTTTTTTTCAGTTAGTAGGGTAAGTTGAGGTCATTATAATAGTGTTAAAGATGTGGGTGATATAAGGGAGTAGAAGGGGAAGCAGTATTTCTAAGAAGTCCGGATAAATGTTGTCAAGACCTACGGATTTGCTCTTAACAGCGAAAATAGCACAACCAATGCTGTAGTCATCAACTGCAGACAGCGAAAAAGTATCATTTCTGTCGTTCAGCCTAAGCATTTGTGGTATGGAACTTAACAGTGGATTAGAAACTGTGACTGTAAACTTAAGGTTTAGTTCGTCAAGGTCAATAGTTCCGTCAAAATGTAGTGTAGTCTTATTAGTGAGGCCAATAGTGCGCACTTGAGTCCAGAGAAATTTCGAGGATCTCTATTGGTGTTAAAATTGGTGATCTTACTTTGGGAGGCCAGGACCTCTGAACATTGGACATAAAAGGCCAACTCCACCGGTGTCAGTAGTTCTGTGATATTTTATGAGTACTGCCGCCGATCAGGCCATTGAAGACTTGATTACGATCATAAGATGATGTAGCTAAATATAGCGACACCATTGATTCCACTTTTGAAGTTCTTCTTCTGTTGATTTCTCCAACGTTTAACCCTAACTTGTGGTAACAATTTTATCAAGGTTTACACATGCATCTTTTCGTCGTTTGATTTATCTATCTTTGAATAGGAATCCTGAACGGTATAGACTCAAACCCGATCTAATCCCTGCCTGTCTTTTGTCAAAAAGTCTGATTGGCTCCTAACCAATCACTTCAAGAGCTTCCAAGCAATGCTAAATTTGGCATTAGAGTAGAGAAGAGTGTTCTTGAATAGTGTAGTGGTTTGTAACAAGTGCTGAAAAGAGGAGACATTCATTTACTCGCAACCCCTTATCATCCTGCGTGAGTGTCCTATTGTCTAAATCAATAACATAAATTCGAAATGCACCACATCATCGTAAAAAAAACTTTTTTATGAGCATTTGAGCGATGATTTGAATATCGGTATTCTAAACCGACACAACCACCGACAACCAATAATCCTGTTCAAATTTCAGTTTTCTGCATTTCTCTAAATCTGCATTGACACAAAAATATCACACACTCACAGAAACTCACCAATGTCACTTTTGTTATAATTCGCCTGGAAAGTATCAGTTGACAGACACTCATGCCATTAGAATCAATAGGCCTCATTTCTAATCCCAGTAAACCGGGTCGATTTTTGATTTGATTTAACTTCAGCTCATTCAACCGCCAATTCAAAGTGAATGTCTGCACCATAAAACGCAAATATTTATTTAACCCCGCCATCACCATCACTTCCCATTAATTGTGTGTACTGATGGACTATGCTGAATGAAATACATAAACCTTTATCCGTCCTTAATTAATATGCAGCACCCTACAATCACACTTAATGATACACAAAACGTTGGCAAATCTACCCAAACCATTCTACACCTCTGCTGTTCTATAATCAGAACCAATAAATCTCTGTCTCTGTTGGAGCAGATTTTTGATAAATTTCCGATGCATTAAAGGAAGAACTTTACCCGGCGACTTTATGCATATCAAATTGAGTAAACAAAGTGCTCATTTTGCCGTCATCGGGTACGAGTGTATCCTTACAGAACAAACGGTCTGAGCTTACTTTTGAAAACCGGAACGAAAATGGATCGCATGGTATGCCATGTAATTAATTACGAGACTACGGGACTACGGGACTACTGAGGGACTGGCGCACATGCATTGCATGGACTTGAGTGGTGAAACTTGCTTTGGCGACGATGAGAAAGACCTCTATGCATACATTCATTAATTTCAGCCATGTTAACTGGCTTCGACTTGATGCTCAAAAGGCATGCAATCCTCACATTCACGGTCGTTAGGGGTGTGAGCCTCGTAGGCTTCACTTATTAAATAAAAAGAAGCCAGACCTACTGTACTTACTCTTCGTCCTACGTTCAGAAACTCGGGTTGGAAAAAAAACAAAAATTTAAATTGCTGCCTTGTGAAGGAAATTTATTACACTTGAGCTGAGCTGTTTGAGCATTGGACGCTGAGAGAAATTCCTTTCCTCAGGAGGAGACTTTCACATTTATATCGTATCTAGGCACTCATATGTGTGTCTGTGTATGCACACCATACGCTTAAGTATGATAAGCGGTCAGAGTTTGTAATGACAAAATTTATTGAAAAGATAAAAGATTTCGAAACAGCCTGTCCTTAACGTAATGAGCAAAAGGGGAACGTTTACTCATCAGTTTAAAAATGTCAATATCGTTAAGTATCCCTCACGATGCTTAAGTTCCTTCAAACAAAAAGTATCTGGAAAAAATTGCTAAAAAACGTATCACAATGCATTTCATATCCATTCTAAAAATCGACTTCTTCGATGGTCGTCTGCATAATTTAAAAAACTATTTTCGAATATTGAGAACGAGCATTCGTATATGAAATAAGAAGTAGTGTCCGTACATGCACCATTGGCTTTTTTCCAAAGCGGTTGTACTCAGGGCTTAAGAATTCTCTACAGAACGCCCTGGTGACGCCTTACAAAATGACATCTGAATTAAAATCAATTGACAGTAAGCTTCCTGAATTGTATTCAGTAAAACTGAAATCCTTCTTCTACTGATTTCTATGTAATTTTATTTAACAAAAAAAAAAAAATCCTTTTCAGAATTTTCTCGATTTTGGCAAATGGCAAATGGCAAATGGATTCTCGACCACTTCAAAGAGGAAGAAAATGAAAAAAAAATATTAAAAGTGTCAAGTGATTGGAAATTGGTGGTTGAATATAATTTGAAATTTTCGTCGACATCTCAAGTTTCTTGTCTACGGTTCAACCAGTCTGACAAAGGGTTCTGTCTTAATTTGATTCTGATCCAGCCGTTGTTGTCGGGCACTGAAATGTGAGATAAAACGTCTGTGACTTGGGAAAAAATAGTGACTATGGGCAACTAAAATGTTGGGTCACAAGTATTGTAAATTATCATCATAAATTGGATAATTCTGTTTAGTTTTCCGTTCAAGCTCGGTTGATCACTTGCAAGACAATGCTCGTCTTGGATTCAATTCTATTTTTAAAGAACTCGTACGAGGGTTTAACGTGCTTTGTTGATATATGTTTTTGTCTTCGAATTGTTACTTACTTACTTACTTACTGCCTGAGACACTGCAGCCCTCCATCCTCTACGATCCCGGGCACGCTGTTTCCAGTGGTCCAAACCAAGCGCTCTGGCATCCGCGATGGCTTGGTCTTTGAAACGAAGGTTCTGTCTTTCTTGTCTTCTCGAACCTGGGGCTGGGATTCGAAGATCCTCTTAGCTGGAGCATTATTGTGAATTCGCTCGATGTGGCCGAGTCAATGTAGTCGACGTGTTTTGGCTTTTTTGACTTTATCCACATCTTGGTACAGCTGATAGAGTTCGCGATTGTATCTTCTCCTCCATTCGCCCTCCTCGCACATAGGACCAAAAATCCTTTTTCTTTCGATGGTTTCCTAGGGTAATTCTTCGCCGGATCTCCACTAGGATGTCATTCATGGAGTTCATGTTTACTCCGAGGTAGGTGAACTCCCTAACTACCTCGAAATTTTCGCTATCAATTTTGACGTTTTGTCCTAGGCGGCGGACAGATGCTTGATTGTTTGTTGATAGCATGTACTTAGTCTTGTCTTCATTTACTTCAAGGCCAACGGATTTCGCCTGTTCTTCAATCGCCGTGAACGTTTCTATCACGGCAAGCTGGAAGCGACCGATGATGTCAATATCGTCCGCATACCCCAGCAGCTGAACGGACCTGTTGAAGATAGTGCCTTCCATGTTGACACCTGCCCTGCGCACTATCTGCTCCAGTACAAGATTGAAGAAGTCACATGATAGCGCATCTCCTTGCCGAAATTTGGTGCATGTTTGAAATAGTTCGGGGGAAATACTTCCAAACTGCACGTTGAAGCGCGTGTTTTGCAGCGTCACGCGACATAGCTGAATCAGTTTTGCCGGGATTCCGAATTTGGCCATCGCCATATAATGCTCCTGACTATGTATGCTATCATACGCGGCTTTGAAGTCGATGAATAGGTGGTGTGTTTCGACTTGAAATTCGTTGGTCTTTACCAGGATTTGCCTCAGTGTGAAAATTTGGTCTAAAGTCGATCTGCCGGGCCGGAAGCCACACTGGTACGTGCCGATTAGTGTGTTGCAGAAGGGTTTAAGTCATTCACACAGTACGTTGGATTGGGGGTTATATGCGACATTAAGCAAGGATACGCCTTGATAGTTCTTGCAAGACACTGGATCGCCTTTTTTGTAGATGGGGCATATGGAGCTGATAGTTCAGTCATCGGGTATGTTTTCTTCCACCAATACTTGGTTGATGATTCGGTGCATGCTCTCTATCAAAACATTACCACCGTATTTAAAGAACTCCGCTGGTAAACCATCAGATCCTGTGGCCTTGTTGTTCTTAAGCTTTTTTAAAGCTAAGCCAACCTCTTCTATACTAGATTGTGGATTGTGTGGTTGTTCATTGTCTGGACGTGGGTTCTCTTTTTGTCCTATCGCTCTCTCTATATGATGCCCATTCGGTCTCCTTGAGCTGGGAAGCTGCGTAAGCCCTCTTCTTTCTACGCAGGATCTTCTTTTCCTCCCTTCTCCTGGCTCGATATTCTTCTCTCGCTTCACTTGTTTTGCGCTGCAGCGCTTTCTTGCATCTTCTTCTTCTGTCACCTTTTCCTGTACACGCATTCATCATCATACCACAGGCTCTTTCTCTGGGCTGGTACTTTACAGTGGTTTCGACTACCTCCATGATGATGTCGCGATACTGGCATACGATGGTCGACTTGGTTGGCGGTTCGACCGTCTGGAGAGCGCCAAGTTGCAGTTAGGATCCTTAGCCTTGGAAACCTATTGCTACTTATCATCGTACTATGAGCTGCTGCAAAATCGATTCGAATTGTTATCTTATTATTAATTTGAGATTTATTTTCGACAAGTCACCTACTTGACGATAGGTCTTATCTTTCACTACACAAGAATAGGAGCAACTTTCTTCCTCAGATTATATTTCCTCACATCGCAGACAAAAGAAGCGTCTCCTTTAAGAACGCAACTAATACTTAGATCTGAAAACCTATGAAAAGAATAAAAATAAAAATATAATAAATTCACGAGTAGAACATGGAGGCTTTACAATTTGAAAAAAAGTAAGATAAAGGGTCGTTCAAAGTTTAGACTTTGCCATTAAGTGTGAAAAACAATATCATTCAAATGGCCGCCTCGGGAAAATTCGTAATTTTTAATCACTTTTCGCACATTTCGGGCGGTATCTCGGCCATAACTTGAGTTATGTTGGTTTTAAATGCGTCTAGAGTTCAGGGATTATTCGCGTAAGCACGGTCTTTTGCGTAGCCTCACAGAAAAAAATCGAACGGTGTCAAATTGTATGATTTTGGTGGCCAATTTATGTCGCTAAAACATGAAATTACGCGACCAGGAAACTTCTCACGCAATAAAGCCATAATCGTGTTGTGTGAATTGTTGCCCCGTCTTGTTGGAACCACATATCGTCCAAGCCATGGTCTTCAATCGCAGGCTAAAAAAATTCGGTTATCATTCGACTATATCGCTCCGAATTGACTGTAACCGTCCGCCCATTGGCATCTTCTAAAAAATACGGATCAATGACACCTTTCGACCATAGAGCACACCAAACACTCACTTTGTCTGGATGCAACGGGACCTCTTCGATCACTTGTGGGTTTTCTGAGCCCCATATGCGGCAATTTCGTTTGTTTACATACCCATCGAGTAAGAATGTGCCTCATCACTGAAGAAAATCTTGTTCGGAAAATCGGTGTTTATTGTCTGTTGTTCCAACACCCAAGAAGCGTATCTACGGCGTTGTGAATAGTCCGCAGGCTTCAACTGTTGCGTAAGTTGAACTTTATAAGGATGGCGATGCAAATCCAAATGCAGAATACGCCATTGTGAGGTGTACGACACTTTCAATTGCTGCGAACGACGGGAAATCGAATAACGACATCGGTAACGCTTCCACTCTCTTCAAATTTCTTCACAATTTTATCGATTGCTTGCATAGTCGGTCGATTATGACGACGAAAAGTGGCTACGTTTGAATAACCACTTTTGTAGTAATTTTTAATTATTTAACGCTTTGTTCGAATTGTAAGCGATCCATTATTATAAATGGCAATCATTAAACTAATATTATGACACTTCAAGTGACAGCTGAGTTTGGCAGGTGTCAAATGCCAGCGTTACCAACTTAAAACTACGAAATGAAGGACCCTGTATTTTACTTTAATTAATGTGTTATCATTCGATTTGGCTTAGTTGTAAGTTTCTGGATAAAGAAATTCGACACATGATCGATGAAGATGTCATAGCTAGGCGTGAAGACCCGCTATCATAGCCAATGACAACTTTGCAAAAAGCAATATGTTCATATACCTTCTGATCAAAGAGTACTCAGAATTTCTCAAACCGCACTTGAGATATTGTCAAAAGCTTTGTTTTTAAGGTTGGTATCTCTGTCACCTGGCGCTTAAATATTTGTTTCAGTGCCATTTGGTGGGAATTTTCGCATGATAATCAGTGTTTGAAGTGTACTGCGAACTTCGTAATGTCAAAATTTGGGTTGGCAACTAAGTAATTGTTAATTTTTCCACATTTCCTTAAAAAGACCGGATAAACTTTAATCAACGATATATTTTCCATTTTACTCGATTACCTTTTGCCATCTTTTTGGCAACTTCATAATTCCACGTTCGTAGAACTTCTGATCGGCAAAAAAAATGAACCACGTGCTATTTCACAGCGTCGGTCTTCGTGAAGTGAAGGTGCGCAGATACCACAAAGATTATTACTGAGTGCACACGCCATATTTTGGGAAATATTCTGCATATGAAAAAGTTATGTTACCGTTGAGTGCCGCGCATGCTCACTCCCGACTGAAAACACGAACGCGAGAGCACTTCGAGAGAGTGTTTGGACTTGGTGATGCGGAATCGGGCGGACTTTTGGCCTCGATTGGTAACTGTTGATGAAACCTGGATCCACTATTACACACCAGAGAACATAATGAGTGCCCGGCAATGGACTGACGCCGGAACGAGTGCTCCGAAGCGACCAAGGAAGGCTCAATGGTTTTGAAAGGTAATGGCGTCGGTTTTCTGGGATTGTCATGGCATACTCTTCGTGGAATACCTCGAAAAAGGAAAAACCATCAACAACGAGTATTACTGTGCATTATTGGAGTGATTAATGGCCGAAATCGCTGCAAAACGGCCTCACATGAAGCGATAAAAAATTTTGTTTTTGCAAGACAATGCGCCGGC
This sequence comes from Volucella inflata, assembly GCA_928272305.1. Lineage (NCBI taxonomy): Eukaryota > Metazoa > Arthropoda > Insecta > Diptera > Syrphidae > Volucella > Volucella inflata. The sequence goes on along the minus strand of OV743716.1, from coordinate 3,437,852 downwards.
GCATTAGAGCATCGCAACCACGGCTAAAATGACTAACGGATCCAATTGCTCCCTCGGACTATTATCCCTTCCCAAACCTCAAAAGATGGCTCATCAATAAAAAATTTAACAGCTCACGCGAGGAAATTATCGACGCCACGAGGAGTATTTTTAGACCTTCCGGAAAATTACTTTTCGGACGGGATCAAGAAGTTGGAAAATCGCTGTAATAAGTGTATCAAGCTAAAAGGGGACTATATTGAATAAAATAAAAAACATTTAAAAAAAATTTCTTTCATTCTCAAGGAGGTTACTTTTCACCCCACCGTGAAATCGGTAATTACTTAGTCGGCAACTGATAGTTGAGCAAAGAATTTGCCTGAAATTTTGTGTTTCTAACAAAATATCATGTGCAGAAGTATTGAAAATGTTATCGGTTGCTTATGGGGACTCAACAATAAGCGTTCGAGTGGTACAAAGAGTTTAAAGCGTGCCGTACTGTGGTTGATGATTTCCTTCGTTTCGGTCGTCCATTCATCAGTATGACTGGCGTACACATTGGAAAAGTTAAGAAAATTGTCCTCTTTGTGTGTCGTTCGGATCGATGCGGAGAGTGACGAATTTATTTCAAAAACAGCATGGCATTGATGTCGCTGGAGAAATGCATTTTTTGCCAAAGGAATTGACGTAGTCTCAAAGAAAATAACCGAGTGGTGTCAAATCGCATGATCGCGGCGGCCAATTGTTGAACGCTCGCTGTAAGATGACTTACAGCTTGTGTGATATGTAGCGGTGTCTTGTTGGATTCATAGCATTGAAATATCGATGTTGTCGAGCTCCGATCACAGAAAGTCGGCTAACATAGCTCTATACCTATGGTATCGGTATGATAACGGTGTGTTATAATAGGGTCCGAAGATGCCACCATGCCATGAACCGCCAATCTTTGTGGTTGCATTGATGCTTGGCCGAACACTTGTGGATATCTAATAATGACAATTTTGTTTGGTGGAATACCCTCTTAGCCGAAATCGGACCTCGTTCGAGAAGATGAGTTTTTGGCCAAAATCCGGATCTCCGGCCAACATTTCCAGCGCCCAATTGGTGAACTTACGGCGTTGTCTATGGTCGCCAGATTTTAATTCTTGCATCAGCACAATTTTATACGGATGTTGGCCCGAATCCAATCGCAGAATAAGCCGACTTGACCCTTGGCGATGTGTAATTCAGCTGATCGGCGCATAATGGACATTTCTGAGTCTTATTCGATACCGGCCACTATGGCGGCTATGTTTTCTTTATTTCGCAACAATCTCTGTCTGGTTGGTGGCGGAGGATCTGGTCCGGTATGTAAAACGAGCAAGTAAAACGATGCATGGTGAAATGACCTTACTGAAGATTTTGACAGCTGGGTGTTATTGGTAACTTTGGCAAGCAACTGCTGAAAGATAAGAATTGGAAAGACTGTCATTGCTATCTGGTCACTCTTCAGTTTCAATCGCTTTTGAAGGAAGAAAGATATGTTTTCCATTTCAGCTACAAGATCTGAACACATTCTATGCCAATTATGTTCGTCCTTCTATTTCGTCCAGTAAACTGATCATGATTAAGCAATTTTTTCCCATCATTCGGCGTCCGACATTTTCCACGTAATTCGGACATCCCCCGGTACTTGATTACAAAAGCTAAAATTGGCTTCCCAATGAGAGTGGCACATTCTTGTTTATCTGAAAAACAATTCAACAACTTGATGTAATAATTTATAAGAACATTTAATTGAATACTGCACAAAGAAGAAGAAAACTTAATCATAGCACGTGCCAGGGGAGAGATATCACATGATTCATTACTTCAAAGATACTATATACGTTTCCTGACCGAATTGCGGGCATTAGTTACGTGCATCTTTTATAATTCTATGAAGAAACTTTCCAAAGAGCTCATGTTGCTACAACACGTGTTTGAAGTAATACATAAGTGCTTTCCAAGTATTCGAAAGGATCTCTATCAGTATCGTATTTTTGTTTTCCGTTTGCTCGTGTACTTTTCGCAACTGAAAATAGCAAACACGTCTTATTGTTCTTACTGGGAAGATACAGATACTTGTTTACTTTACGCATGATAAGAAATAAACAACAAATTACCATGTTAGCTGATATGAAAATTGGCCGAAAATGAGGGCTAATTTGTTTTCTCCAGAAAAATCCTGAAAGCCTGTTGTCATATGAGAGTTGGATACTAGATTGTCATGGGACACTGTTCATTGATTAATCGTAGAATCGAATGGTACAATAGCATGCCGGACTGACTGATGAATTTCCTAGAGTTTCAGCGATTATACTTACTCGTACCTACCTACTCCAATTCAACATTGAAAAATAAATCAATATACTCGTATGTACGAGTATGTCCTTCGAATGGCGCACATGAACTATAATACCTATTTACATTGCAGCAAAAATTCCCAAAAATTAATATGCGAATTCATTCCACGGAAAATTCACAAAACACCGGTACTCGTACATATTGTATATTCGTATCTCATCTACGAGTACCTTTGCCAAAAAAGGAAGAAATAAATCGAAAATGCAAATGAAATACCATTGACATTTTGGAGAATGAATAAAATTCTTATCGTCAATCAATAGCGCCCCACTGGACCACCACCCGATGGGTGGAGATACTTTTATTCCACCTCCATTACTGTAACGATGTACTTAGATGTGTAGGACTGTTGTAATATCGATTGAAATTGTAATGAATACAAAAAACAGTTTCCGAAATCTGGGAATGAATTTGTTTCTGGCTTATGGTTTCGATGTTTGCAGCCTGTGTGGGCGAGCAATTTCAGCACCTTGAGCGATGGATACTTTTTGGACTACGAAAATGTGCTATATGTCGTTTTCTAATCTGGGATGGGTACTTAATTCAATTATTGACGGTTTCTTTTGAAGTTGGTGTGGTTTCGTTTTTGAATTGAAAGATTTAATTCTAATGGCACTACTACCCATAGAAGATGCAACATCTTCCGATAGGTACTCGTCTATTGACTGAATAAAATGAATGAGTCCTTCTACCTCCACACCTTTATGATGTCGTCGGGTGAAATAAAATCAGGGGGAAGATGATTTTTCTGACAAGGCAACCAGATGAAATCTGTGGACTGTGGACTGTACACGAAGCGTAAAGAAATCTTTTAAAAAGATTACTTAGAAGCATCTGGTATTCGATTGATCGTAAAATCGCTGTTGTCTTTTGTAGTCAGTAGGAATATGCTCCAAATATCGTTAACTAAAGCTGACATCAAACCTGAACCAGAATATTATATAGGTCTAACCAGCTCCAAAGCAGGCTTAAAATTTAACAAAACATCGTATAGTCTACTAGATGGTATCTCCAGGTTAAAAGTCGAACACCCCGCTGACTGGCATTGCTACCATTCACTATACATTCACTTCGCAGACGAACTGATGCGGAGTTTTCTGACAAGGTACAATCCGTATTCTCCGTCCATCCTTTGTGAAGACATCTTCATGCGGTTTCGATAGAGACTGTGTTCTATTGGGAACTCATAAATAAAAGTTTCTAAGTTCTCAGAACTACTAAATGGTACTCAAACTATCAGCGATTGGCAGTGCAGTAAAGGAAGACCGAGTCTCAGGTGGCTTAGCATTCGAAACTGGAGGCAGCTAACAGGAGTATGCAACATTGAGAAGACTTAAAACTCTATGGCTGGCGCAGTTGAGAGTGTTTACTTTCTGCAAACGTTACTGAAATTCCATTCATTAGGCATGGCCTCTCAATCTGGACGATGATGACCAACAATTGGCTTAAGGCCAACAAAGCTGCTGGAGCGGACGGTCTTAATGCCGTGCTCTTCAAAGCGGCAGGCGATGCCTTAGTTAGTAGCATACACCAAATCATCTGTAAAATATGGTCGGACGAAAGAATGCCCGATGAATAGAACCTCAGTACTGTTTGTCCCATTCTCAAGAAAGGAGACCCTCTTAACTGCGCCAACTACAGAGGCATCAGTCTTTTTAACATCGTTTACAAAATCTTATCTGCGGTATTGTGTGACACCTGAAGCTGTTCGTCAAGAACCTGATAGGTTCATATCAGTGTGGATTTACGTCAGAAAAGTCCACCATCGACCAGATATTCACACTACGGCAGATCTTGGAGAAGACCCATGAGCTTCAGATCGATACACACTACCTATTTATCGATTTTAAGGCCGCCTATGATAGCATCTATATAGACGAGCTATACAGAGCAATGCCTAGTTTCGGTTTCCCTGCCAAACTCGTATGTCTGTGCAGGGTGACGATGGAGAATGCATGCTGCTCCATCAAGGTGGGTAAAGATCTCACCGAGACCTTTGATGTCCAGAAAAGATTTAGACAAGGCGAAGCGCTATCATGAAAGAATAGTGCAAAACTCACGAGCAAACACAAGAGGCACTATCTTTCAAAAGTCCGTCCAACTACTCGCTTACGTCGACGACATTGACATAATCGGGAGAAAGCAGAATGATGTCAGTGGCGCTTTCGCGTGTATGAAGACGGAAGCTGTTGTATCTTTGGGCTAAGAAGGCAATTGAGTAGTAAATCCCTCTCTCGGACAACAAAAGTCACCCTTTACAAGACCTTAATAGTCCCGGTCCTACTCTATGGCGCAGAGGCGTGGACATTATCAAAAATGGATGAGGGTGTCCTTGGTTGCCTCGAGAGAAAAATTCTTCGGGCGATCTTCGGTCCCTACTACATTGACGGTGAGTGGAGGAGGAGATACAACCACGAACTGTACAGCGACGTGGACCTAGCCAGAAGAGTGAAGATCCAAAGACTGAGATGGCTGCGTCATGTAGGGCGTACGGACACCAATGCTCCGGTCCGAAAAGTCTTCGAATCCGCTCCCAAGGGACAGCGCAGTAGATGAAGGCCAAGACTCGGGTGGCGAACGCAAGTGGAAGAGGACCCCAGCCAACTTAGCGTGCGAAACTGGAGGCAGCTAGCCAGGGATCGAGCTGGCTGGAGAAGCCTGTTGACTGAGGCTCAGGTCCACCCCGCACTGTAGCGCCACCTAAAGTAAGTAAGTAGGCATGGCCTCTTCTGTCCACATCTGAAAAATTATTTGGGGTGTGCACTCTACAAAGTCTTAGAGCGGTAAGTTGTCAGTTGTCTAACTGCTCTCTTTGATTTTGCTGGCCTGACTTCGATTTGGGCATTTGGACAGAAGTTTTGGCTATCATGGTTGAAGTTGAATGATTTATTCTGCTTGACGGCGTTGGACTTCGCCGTTAAAGGATCTTCAGTAAAAATGTTCCAATATCTCAGTACCGATTATGGCTCTACTGACAGGCTCCCTTCTACATCTCTTCAAACCTCGATCACGTTCTTTTCTCTGTTGGTTAACTTCCGTACGTTAATTCTCTCGATATCATCTTCGTTCGCACATCTCACGTTGTTTTTCCTTCTTCTGGGGAACTCGATGTTCTTCCTTTTCCTTCTGGTGGTAGAAGTCACGAGCGAGTTAGCAGCGTTGCGTTGGAACTTGATATATACGGCATAGGATTTCTGCAAAACTTACACCTTCTCGAAGCAATTTTGGTCTTTGAAAATTCTACATTCGAACCTCGGTTGCAACAAGGTGGTGATCCAAGGTAATTTTGGAATCCCAGAAGTTTTGGACGTCCAGAATACTGGAGGCATGCCTTCGTCCATAGCAATGTGAATAATTTGAACTAGCGTTTCATGAGCTGGAAATTGCTATGTCTTCAAGTGTATATTGAGATGAGGATGATTGATAAAGATATTTCGTTCCGCCGCAAAGTCAGTAAGTCTAATTCCATCTCCGAAAGTGATGGGATAGGATAGGAGAAAATTTGTGGGTATGTCGGAAGCCCAACCTGCATGACATTATGTCCGAAAATCGACCTAGCTACATGGCCTTAGATCTCAAATAGAGATGGCGGCCACCTGATCATTAAACCGCCAACCAAGTGAATCGAAGCAATCGATTCAAAACACTCTTCCAGTTTTATAGATGCCCGGATGTTCGCAGCAGCAAACTCAGATTACAATCTCGTCCGTAGTACCGTAGCTACGTCTACGAATATCTAAAACACCACGACAACGAAGAAATACCGTGAGAAAGGACTGTCATCGCAAACAAACTGAAAAATTTCTGGCTAGTCTCTAATTTCAACCTCTTGACATGTGTAGAAGATCCGTGGTCATCAGAAACGACGCACCAACTAATGTGCTAAGTTTCACATAACTATCTTTACGAAACCCGTGGTTGGATGAAAAATTTAGGCCAGCACTAGTTGGTACTGCATAGAAGAATGGGGGCAGCCCATAAGCTCTGCGATCAAAAAAGCGGGAAGTATACTGGCTTCCTGGGATGAAGAAGCAAGACCTTGAGAAGAGATTTAAGAAACGGGAAGCTGCTATTCCAGGAACAATGTGCTTAAGTCTTACCAAAGAGTTAAAAGGCACGAGTCAATCCTTAAACAGAGGCCTTTGGGGACGAACAAGGGCACTTAGTAGAAGTGCCACAGTCAAACTGAAAACCCATTTATGCAGGCGGAGACTAACGAAATCGGCTACAATGAACCATCCAACCTGGAAAGTAGGGCTCATTAGATCCATTCCCCGACCATAATGAGGTGAGAATAGTAACATCTAAGCTTTGACACAAGTCGGCGCATGATAACTTGATAAGGAACATGCACTCATTTCTCCGATTGGAACGGCAGAAGATCAAGCACCGTTTACCCATTTCGCGAGAAAGGAGCCCTTTTTAAGCATCGTATATAGGGGCTTATTTTTCGTTGTAAACTGTAAACAATTGCATATTCACGCTACCACAGATCCAAATGGCTCTTCCTTGAACTAAATGCCGCATATGACAGCGAGTATATTGACGAGTTATGCAGAGCCATATTCAGCTTTGAAATTCTTTCAGAGAACGCTCGCTGCTGCATTAAGATCGGAAACTATCTCTCCCAGACTTTTGATCGGAAAGGTAACTAGGCAGGTTAATACGTTTTCGTCTTACTTTGTTAGCATCATAATTAGGAAAATTGTACGAAAACCTCAAGTCAACTTCCGATGCATAATTGTCCAAGAGTTTGTGTAAATGCTTTCAATTGCTGATGACACTGACATCATTGACTGTATTGCAACTGAAATGGCAAAATTTTATTTAGTCGTTATTGAGGACAAAGCTGAGTACGAGTATATGCTACCAACGTCACAATAGAAGTCAGGGAATTGATCTGATAATGACAACTCGTCAAAAGCCAACTAAAGAGTTACCCGTGTCAATCGCTGTGTCTTTGGTCGAAGAAGGCAATTAATAAGGTGGGGCCTTGCCGAGTGACGGAATCGATACTCTTTATAAGATCTTTCTCATCATGGTTCAATTCTATGGCACAGAGGCGAAGTAAGATGAAGATATCCTTGATCGGCTTGAACGCAATAATCAATAAGAGATTTTTAGACATTTCTATGGTGTGGGTGCTTTTTTAGAAAGCGATATGGAAGTGTAGAGCATTTGTCACCTAAGATGGCTAGAAGTTGTAAAGCAAATGGATATCAACGTGCCGACCTGCAGGTAGTTCAATTCCTTCTGTAAAAGACGAAGTAATAAGGAAAGACATCAACGAAAGTAGCGTGAAAGTAGATACAACTGCAGGTAATTGCCTCTGTAAATGCTCATAATTTTTGGTTCAGGTCCGAAGAAGAGACACAGACAAGCCTTGTCGCATTTTCAATGAGAATCCTAATAGAAAAACTGAAGGGGTCTCAAGGCCATAGTAATACGTACAAAGGCGCTTTGAACAGGTTCAAGCACTGATGAAAAGTGGGCCATTAGCGACATTCACACCATAAAGGAAGAAATGGACTTTCGCTGAAGCATACTATCACATACCATTGCACGTCAAGACCGCATATTCAGGAATACCTCCATTCGTCCTGGATAACTTAAAACATAAATTCAAGGCTTGTCGATTGAATATTCGGAAGAGAACATTCACACACATTCCCCGATGATGTCAAGTCAAACATTCCATAAGCCAAGTATTATTCTAGAACATCCCTTCCCTTCGTCAAATGCACTTTTATGCGTTCGAATCTAAATGCACTTTCTTATTGCATAATCCAGATAAAACATCTGAGCTTATCCATAGATCAGACAAGATCTCCTCTGTCATTTAAATTTGAGCGCCAAGAGCATTCAACGATTTAGAATATTTGCACAATATTGCACAGGCATTTGCTCTGCTTGTCACGTTTTTAACTTGATTTACGAGTATGCCCATGGACTTTATAAATATGTGTGTACACAGCAAAAAAAAAATGTATATTTCCTTTGCTCGTCGTACTCCTTATCTCGACTATTGCAGAGAAAACAATATTGAGGTCATCACATTCAGCATGGCTTGGTTTGCTCACGGTGGAAACAGGGTTACCCAGGAAACCAGAGAAGGTTCATGCTGCAGATTTAAACATTTTAACCCTATTTTAGCTTGAGAGATGGTCGGAATTGCTGGGGAATACATACAAATATGTATTTGTACCTGTGTACAAGAAGGTTGCCCAATTCAGCGAAGCGTGAGAGCTTAAGTGACAAGGGACACACAACGATAAGAATTTATTATGCTCCGGTTAACCTATTTCCTTCAATGAAAACAGGTAAGAAAGTCTATAAGGAATCCTTTGTACAGAGTTAGACACCTATACAAGTGTAACAGTGGCAAAGGTTGATATTTTATTAACTTTTCCTCATCTACGGTTGGTTACACAGTTTGTGTGGGTGTTGCATATTAAATGGAAATTCTTTTATGTTTCCAGGAAACCTGTAGAAAATTAGGTCGATACTGTCATAGAGATGACACTGACTGCGAATGGGTCATGTGTCAATTTAAACAGAAAAGTATTTGATTTATTTGTAGAAGTAAGGACCAGTCAGTCTTTGGTTACTAGAAAGACAATGGAATTAGATTTGAAGTATGAAGGACAGCTGTCGCTGCTGTCTTTAGTGTAACTCGTTAGTAATAAACTAGACATTTGCAGTCCTACCCAGTTTTGATGCACACAGCTTTTTCAGTTAATGGCTCAATTTTCTCTCTGTAAACATAGAGTGAGGGTGCAGTAGAATTAGGTGCTGAGAAATGTCAACCTAGCGATATTCAGTGTTGCAAGTGTTTTCCACACATCCATTGTGCTTATGATACCTACACGTGGTTGAGTACTAGTCGATGTCCAACCAGAATCGAGCTCAGATCGATAAGGATATCCGAGACGTGGCAGATGAGCCTTTTATGGACCAACGGCAGCACTCACATCCCCGAACGGGCTACGAGCTTCGGCGTAACTGACCCTTTGTCGTAGTGGTATCAAAAATGGAACGCGCACTCCATCTGCTACGGCGATTGTTATTCAAAAAGTCTTGAGTTTCCGGCATGTGATCGAGCGCATAGTAGCAATCCGTATCAAGGCTAAATTTGCCAACATAAGCTTGATATGCGCGCACGCCCCCACAGAGTAGAAGGATGACGACACCAAGACAGCTTCTATGAGGTCTTGAACAAAACCTACAAGCAATACCCAAGCTATGACATTAAAATTGTCCTCGGCGATTTAAATGTAAAGCTAGGAAGAGAAGATATCTTTGGTAGTACCTACTGTCGGAAGATATAGTCTGTACGACACCACCACCGAAACATTGTCGTAGCTTCCACGAGGTTCTCCTATCTCGATTTCTTGGAACTTGGAGAAATCCCGATCAATTAGCCGTCAACCAGATTGACCAAATTGCGATCAACGCAAGACACTCCTCCAGTATTGTAGAAGTCCAAACGTTTCGAGGAACCAACATCAATTCGGACCACCATTGCCTACAGCAATGTATGTTTGCGGATATTCCGAACAGCCCCAAGGTAAGCTAATACTGTGAGGAATTTTGACGGCAGACGGCTACAATCGCAAGAGATCGCCAAATACATTTCCGATCGAGTCTCTCTTAATCTCATAAGAGGTCGTTTGTCGCCAGTATCAAGAATTGAAAACCGGTGGCAACACTGCCAAAAAGCCATCAGAGATACCGCTTCTGATGTACTGAGTTTTGCTCGACCACCACAATGAAACCCCTGGTTTGATGACGAATGCTAGCAAGCACATGAAGCTAAGTAAGACTCATACAAAGCGGCGATGCATAGAAGAACTAGAGCTGCGCACGAGTTCTATGAGCAGATGAGGAAAGACGAGCACCGCCTTCTCAGGGGAAAAAAAAGGAGCATACTACTTCGGAAGCTCTACCATACTTTACTTACTTCGGGTGGACCTGGCCCTCAGTTCACAAGCATCTCCAGCCAGATCGATATTTTGTTGGCTGTCGAAATCAGGACGGATTCGAAGACTTTTGGAGCGGAGCGTTGATGTCCTCTCAGTCGTTGGATCTTCACACTTCTGGCTACAGTCAATATCTCCGACTGGAAGACACTACCGCATTCCGTCAGGGGACGTAAGCGTGGTAAGTTCAATTGATCTGAGAAGATTCTGAGGCCGGTTCCTCTCTCTATCTTTGATTTGTCCGGGGAAATCGATATCGAATTTGGTACCATTTGGTCCAAGTCCTTGTTCATGCTTGGAAAAATGCGGGCGAATTATGTTTCGAAGCCATGATAGGGTTCCAGTTCATTTGTAAGGAGCGAGGAGTGACCTTTCGGGTTTGGTTTCCACCGCTGAGTCTGACTCAATCGTAACGCACTTTTCGCTGCAGATGATTTCATGTAAAGATCTAGGGCCATGAGGTCAAGTATATATTCCAATCACGCAGTTGGAGTCGTTCTTTTGGCATGCAGATGTACTTAGCTGCCGAAGATTAATATGTATCTGACGATAGCCGTGTACTTTCATAGGATAGTCTTGGGGCGAGGTTCCCATTTTCAGCCAAATATACAGCTGCGAGCCTAGACCCAGTCTTCGACATAAAGCATGCTATCCAACATAGTGCGATACCAAGGTATTCAATTTTCATCTATGGAAGAAAGGTAAATTGTACTTTTATCAAACATATAACACAACAAGCTCTGTTTGTGCGTTAATTCCCAGCCCATAGAGCTGGGCCCAGTCTCCAAGGATACTTAAGGGATAGCTTTGAACTTCACTTGTTGTGGAGAAGAGCTTGCTGGTGGCCATAATACGCGTGTGCCTTTCTGGATCTCTTTTTAAATCTAGAAGTTTTTCATTATCCACAGAGGACGACCCTTAATACCTCAGAATTACTGAAAATAAACAGTGAATTGCTGTTTCTGTGTGCTAATAAGCGACTGTGTAATAGAACCCTCTATCCAAAGACCAAATTGCCATGTACAAAACTCTTATCATCGCAATCTGACTCTAAAGCGCAAAGCCTTGGGGCTCGTCGCTTCACAGTGCTCATGATATTGGCCCAGTTCTTTGACGGTAAATTGAGAAGGAGATATTACCATGAAATGATATTTTCCGATCAAACGCCTGGGATTGCTGGTCCAGGGCATGTTGTTATCGAGCGGATTCCACTGCTTCTTTTCTATAGGCTGACAAACGGACCTTATGTGACGCATGCAAGTTAAGGAGACCACTACCAACTTAGGGAGAGGGAAGCGGATTACGAGCGGTCGTATAAGTTGGAGACACTTGTTTTGCTGTGGCTAAGCAAAATCTAACTTTAGCTCATTAATAAGTAAGTAAGTACTCAAGAAGTTAGTTGCCTAAGACACAATGAAGTATCCTGCGCCATCCAAAGATCTCCAAATGGTGTCAAGCTTCGTATATATTGGCGAATCACTATTAGTGATGTAAGCTGACACAAATATTTAACTGCTGGCACACAGGTGAACTTGAAAAATAAATCAAATGCGACTTTCCCTAATCCTTTCCTCTACTTGATTTATGTCTAAAAAATGCATAACACTCACACGTAGTTCAAATTCGAGATGAACAACTACAAGTAGAACCTTCTAAAGAAACACTCTACTTAAACACATTGCACCACAGGGACTGAACTAAAACAATTCGTCTTATCGACAAGTACCCGTAAATACTTTACAAATCCTATTTTCTCTAAATCTCGAAACTCAATTTCGGAACTTTTGTCGAATTTACTCGTAACATGATTGCATTTGCCACTCCAAACATCAAAATCGAACAGGAGTGCAACACCGGAAGTGTACACAGTTGCTTCTGTGATTTTATTAGCTTCTTAAGATAAGTTAAAATGTGTCCTGCAGGGTATCTTCTCGTAGATGTGACAAGGACATCAAGAACAACAAGAACATCAAGACATCAACGGTCGAATAAAATGTCAGTGTGTACAGAAGCATACTCGTAGTATCGCATTCTAGGAAAAGAATAAAATGAACGAAACTACAAAACAGAAATAAAATAAAAGAAAAGGAGTCAACTTCATCTGTTGTACTCGTAAATACCATATATCCTGTCGCGTAGTCGTATGTTTCAGTCGTTGATATACGAGTATATCGAAGAATTGATTCTGGGAATCAGCTTTTTTCTGGGAAAAATTTGAAGTCTACTCTGTATACGGTGTACAGTAAACAAGGAGCCATACAAGCTTGGTCTACTGCGCCACTAATTCTAGGAACTTAGACCGGCGATACATAAATCAGCGGCGGTAAGTCGAAGTTTTTCGCAATCTGAGAACGCAAATAAGATGAATTTCAATGGAATTTCGACATAAATACTTTTCTTGCCATTTAGATAAACTTTATTGAGAAAATACAAATTATTTGAAAATCTTTTCACAAGGTCTTCCTATTTCAAACGCAAATACGAGTATTCGCCGGAAAATAATAAGTCCAAAGTTATCTGTTTAGCTAAGCAAAATCTGTTCTACGAATAACATATGCGAACCAAACATCACAAAGAAACATAAATGTTTTGTATTTTTAAAGGCAAGCGACATGCTCCTTAGAGGATTTCAAAACCTCGAACTGCTTTTGGCATTCCACTGAATGCTCTAAAATAACATTTTGGAACGCTTTAATATGTCAAGAGGTTATCAGACCTTGAATTATGAATACAAATTCTTAATTTAGATGTCTAAATGAAACATAAGGCTACGTTTGGTTAAAGTGCCTGCTGCCACGAATTCGACATTCTAAGACGGATCTGATCTGGTACCACTGGAGCCTAGAATTTCGAGTGAAGCATGATAGAATTCTATCTCAGATCATTTGGAGAAGAAATCACTTGAAAAACAAGGGAACCTCTCCGCATTCTTGTCTATAGGATAGCGTCTAAGTATGATTGCTACTGTAGCGCACATCTGACGCCTAGTTAGTTTACGCAGCACATACTAGGTGACGGAGAAATCATTACCCTATCGGAAGATGCTAATATTTTTTGAAATCAGCGGAAAATGTCAATTCTACTTTGACATTTGTGAAGTAAGCAGATACAAAATACAAGACAACAAGACATGGATCGCTATACTCCTAAAGAACGTGTTAGAAGGTTTCGCGGTCATCCGGCACCAACAGGGCAAACACTATGACGTTAAGCCGCTCGCCTAGAAGAGTATGGAACAACACGATATGCTGCCAGGTTTGGTCGGCCCCGGAGCAGGCTTTCTGCTAAAAATATCGCAGCTCTGATTGAGGATGACGCAGAGCACCCCGGAGTATTGATCAGACGACGTGCCTCGCAATCGGGCATCAATCTGTGGCCCTTACAGAGAATTTTCGTGGAAGACTGTAAGACTTCCCTTACGAAGTGCAGAAAGTAGAACATCAGTTGTAAGCTGTTGACTGCTAAGCGCGGGTAACCTACCATTAAGCCATCCTGAATCTTGACCACGACGGAGACAACTTTTCATCGAAAATTTTCATGAGCGACGAGGTCCATTTACATTCATGTGGACATGTGTATGAGCAAAATTATAGCTTCTGCGACATCGAAATTCCGCGTAAAACCCACGAAGAGCCAATACACCTGCTCAAAGTAACTGCATGGTGGAGGAGGAATACTCGATAATAGTGAGGTTGCCAATATCAAACCACCCATCTATGGTGGTCGAATTTTGAAGGACATAGGGTATCCAAGGCTCTATGGCCACTACTTAATTGTAAAAGATCAAGGGAGTTAATTAAACTGAACAGGGACATGCTTAGGACCTATTGAAACAAGCAAAGAGACTCAATTTATCAGATACAGACATTCTGCGGCGATCTGCAATCGGAGTGCATAACACACATACTTTGTGAATGCGAGGCAATATCGCGCAGTCGAAGGAAACTCTTACGAAACATTTTTTTGAAAATCTAAAGGAAATAGAATGGATGGCAACGATTAGTATAAGGCCTCATAGAAGTAGCATCTTCCGACAGGTGCTGGTTCTTTAAATAACGAGAATGAGCCTCTGCAGCCGAACATCTTACAGCTCTGCCAATAAGTCCTACTTCACGACAACCCGTAGCGCCATCTGGGAATCTTACTAGAGACTGCGAAGTGAAGGGGACAAATGGCGAGTTTGCTGCGGCCTAAATCAGGATTAGTGTCGGAAAAACAAAACAAGACCTTATCCGGGCTACTCCGACATATAAAGAATTCGGTAACCGGACAGCTTGAGGCGAATAGAATAAGTTGGTATTGCCACGTTCAAAGAAGATCTGCGGAAAATCCGGTTAAAAAGGCACTATCAACTACAGTCACTCCAACTGTAAGAAAACGAGGTCGGAAAAAGAATTCATGGATTACTCAGATGTCAAATGCGCAACAACGCCTGGGGCTAACCACTGAAGCGATCCAGGACCGAGCATTATGTAGACGCGTTCTGCGGTCTGCGACATTAGCCAATCCCATAAGCGGAGCATCAGCGATGCAGTCAAAATGGGAAACTCGTTACGCATAAGTTCGTGTAACGAGGAAAGGGTTAATAAAAGGATAAGAAGAAGAAGATCCGGGCTACTCCGACATATTTTTAGCTCAGGCCGGTAAGGATTCCCAGGACTTAGTCAGGGTCTTGGAAAAGAGATGGTGGCGGACGAGCACTATATGGGCCAACGGTAGCGCTCACATTCCGGAACGGTGACTGGCTTCGGTGTAACTGACTTCTCGTCCTATGGGCATTAAAAAAGGAACTGGTCCTCCAGGTTGGGGGTTGTGCCGCCGGGACAACAAAAGTCGCCCTTTATAAGACCTTAATAGTCCCGGTCCTGCTCTATGGCGCAGAGGCATGTACATTGTCAAATATGGATGAGGGTGTTCTTGGTTGCTTCGAGAGAAAAATTCTTCGGGCGGTCTTCGGTCCCGTCTGCATTGAAGGGGAATGGAGGAGGAGATAAACAACGAACTCTACGGACTGTACAGCGACATCGACCTAACCGGAAGAGTGAAGATCCAAAAACTTAGATGACTAGGTCATGTGGAGCGTATGGACACCAATGCTTCGGTCCGAAAAGTCTTCGAATTCGCTCCCGAGGGACAGCGCAGTAGAGGAAACAAAAGACTCAGGTGGCGCACGCATGTGGAAGAGGACCTCAGCCAACTTAGCGTGCGAAACTGGAGCCAGCTAGCCAGGGATTGAGCTTGTTGACTGAGGCCCAGGTCCATCCCGGACTGTAGCGCCACTTAAAGTAAGTAAGTAAAGGAAATAGACTGCATAGATTTCAAAGGCCTTCTTAGCTTTTGCTAAGAAATTGAATGCTTCACCAGGGAGATTGTTAAGGTCTTTGCCCTTTGATTATAAATTCTACTGGTTCCACAGAGATCGCGATGGGCCCGTTTTGGTGCCTAGTGTTTGTGTGATGACATACCCCTGTTTTAGCCTAACCTTAACTACTGCATGTTGTGCTGCTTACGCTGGAGGCGTCATTGGGCCTTATTTTTTAGAAAACTCCGTGGGCCAAACGACTACTGTGTCTTCTTATATTTAATCTCTCGTTTTAGCGATTTGCACTGGCCGGCAAGATCGCCGGATTTAACGCTTCCATACTTATTTTAGTGGGGTTTCTTGAAGTCACGAGTCTATGTCAATATGCTTCAGACTCTTGAAGCACTCAAAGAGAATATCTATCAAGAATGCGAGAACCTATCACTGTAAGTTCTTGAAAGAGTGATGGAAAATGCCATAAATCGCGTCCGAATTGGCATCATTTCTGGCGGCGGCCACTTAGCCGATATCATTTTCTCGTCTCAATGGAAAAAAAAATCGGGTGACAACTTTTGCGCCACCTTGTAGTATTGTTAATAATCTTTGGTGATATTTGAAAGGCGGAAGGATAGACTCATGTTTAACCGATCTGAAAAAAAATACATCGATCTATGTCGTCACTTGTGGGATTGGACCGACAAGAGTTTTTCATCTGGCGAAGGAAGTTTTTCTTGAGCCATAACTAGCCTCTGGGCGTAGAGGCATGGTTTAAGTCTCTATGAAACGTTCTATCTGCATTCATGATAGCGATTGGCCATTTACTTGTCATTCCATTTGGACCCAATAAAGATACGAGTATATAGCAGTATTAGATGAAATAGAATGTCCAGGTGATTTATTATCTTAATGGACACCAAAGCATACAAACGCTTTCTCTTTTATCCTGGTCAAGCTGTTTCCAGTTGTCCAGAATAAGTGTTCGAGCATCCGCGATGTTTAATTACTTAATACTGAGATTCGGTGTTCTTCCCTTCCTTGCTGAGAACTCTGATACGAAAATCGTATTTTGTGGAGCATTATTGCCTGTTTTTTTTGGCTTTGTTGACTGCATTTGCATCTTGGTACAGTTCATAGAGTAAATAGAACTGAACCCTGAAGAGATGAACAAGGGAACATCGTACACCGTAGTAGAGTTACAGTTAATGCTGAACGCAAATACCGCTCTTAGGCAGAAAGAACCCTTTAAGCTAGACGATTTGGCCCAACAATCCCATCTGACTTAAGTCAAACACAGCTGCTGGTGTAAAACTTATGCCCCAACATAGAAGGAACAATGTCGGAGAATGGTTATACTGTCAACCGTAAAGGACGCCCAAGTCCAACGTCTCGGACAAAACGTCACTCTCGACGTTGTCTACCAAGGCTCCGCTATCAATTCAGTCAGTGACACCAGCGTTTCCAGCTGCTTCTACCTAACAGCCAATTGACTAGCAAAGCTCTCTCTCGAACAACAAAAGTGACCCTATGTAGGACGTAAATAATACCAGTCCTGCTCTGGGCGTAGAGGCATGGACATTTTCAAGAATGGATGAGGGAGCTCTTGGTTGCGTTGAGAGAACAATTTTTCGAGTTACTCTTAGTCCCGTCTGCATTAACTGGGAGGAGAAGGAGGAGATGCAACGACGAACTGTACGGACTGAGCATCGACATATAGCTAGCCAGAAGGGTGAAGATCCAACGACTCAGATAACTGAGTCATGTAGAGCGGGTGGACGCCAATGCTCCAGCTCGAATAGTGTTAGAATCCCCCACTTAGAGAAAGCAGAGTAGAGAAAAACCGCGACTCAGGTGGCAAACGGAAGTAAAAAGAGACCTCAACCAACTTAGCGTGGGAAACTGGAGGCATAAGACGGTAAGATTGTATCGCAAAACAGACCGTAGGGTTGAAGACTGAGATCTTGCGATTTGGCTCGATAACCTTTCAGGGGCCATGTGAAGACTTTAGAGAACATTGACAAGCCGTAAACTATTTTGAGCAATATCCAGAAGTGCGGCAGAAATCTAAGTACTCAGAATAGTGATTTCAATTTGCATCGATACTGTCGTGCTTCATCGAAAGCAGGGAGGAAGTCATACCCCTAAGACAGATCCCAGAAAATAATGCCCCGAAGCATTCTTTGATATGAATGAATAGTTGTTTCCGATTCAAACTCAATTTTTCGATTCAAAATCAGTTTTGCCGACCAATGCTTCCCTTACCTTAGTACTGGCTTTATAAAGAATTTGTTACCTGAAACGTGGCAATTATACATCCCTTTTTGTGTATTTTTCATGTCATATACATAATGTACCTTTTATCTTGTTCAAGGTAAACACGCAAATCTCCTGAGATAGCTACTTCGAGCCTAAAAGAAAAGACCGGAGATTCGTTAGGTGAAAATGCTAGCGTTCGTTCAATCACAAACGAGATATTCCTCGAATGCAAGGACAAAGACGAAGTAACGTCGAAGAAAGAAGTTTACGCGGCCATCACCGAGCTCCTTCAAGATTATGAAGTTAAACCGCTGGCAGTAAAGTTGCCTGTAGACATCGGTAACAGATTACTTACCGCCGCCGGAAAAGTACGCGTTGGTTGGATCTATTGCAGGATCCGAGAAAAAATTTCGCCAAAGAAATGCTTTAGATGCCTCGGGTTTGGACATATGGCAAGAACGTGCAAAAGCCCTACCGATCGATCGAATGCATGGCTCGGATGCGGAGAAAACGGGCAAAAATTTAAGGACTGCAAGGCAAAACCAAAATGCTTGCACGGTTTAGACTTTGGCCATATAACCCGTAGTGTTAGGCAATTGAGAACCTACACGCGAAAACATGAAAATTTTGCAACTTAATATAAATTATTGTAGGCTAGCTCAGGATCTACTGCATCAAACAGTCCATGAGCATAAGGTCGACATTGCAATACTCTCGGAGCAATATTGCAACATCAATTCGGGAAACTGAGCGCATGATGCGATGAAAAAAGCCGCCATAGGGGCATGTGGTAATACCACGTTTCAGATACCGACTTTTGGCGAGAAAAACTACTTCCTACGAGCAAAGTTAAACGATATATACATATACAGCTGTTATGTCCCTCCAAGCCTTACTATTGAGCAATACAAACGAGACGTCGAAAGCATAGTTCTTAATGCTAATCACACGCCAACTATTACAGCTAGTGATTTTAACGCATGGGCAGTGGATTGGGGAAGCGTGCTAACGAATAAAAGGTGAACCATTCTACTAGAAGCGTTCTCTAGCTTGGACGTCGTCGTAGCTAATATGGGACTTGCCCGCTATTACTCAGCAGAATAGTAGAAACTCTGTTCCCCTCCCAACATGACGGACTTCTACTAAGCGAGATTGGAGAAATGCGCGAACACATTCCTGCCTTAACAACCGATAAACTCACCGCTGCAATCGAGAGGCTAGAAGAACAAAAAGCCCCTGGTCCAGAAGGCATATCAAATAGGGCTTTAAAAATAGCGATGAAGGCCCGCCTAGAAGTTTTCGTTAGCATGTATAATGCATGCTTAAGCGAGAGGATTTTTGCGGAACAATAAAAATACCAACGGTTGGTACGAGTATTATTAGCAAAAGGAAATAAACCACCGGAGGAGCCCTCATACATACTGTACGGGGCACAAATATGGTCTGACGTCACGAATAAAAAGACACACATGAAGGGATTTAAATCTGTGTACACATAATGTGCACTGCGAATTAGCAGTGCATTTCGAACGGTATCCCACGACGCGATATTGGTAGTATTCTCTATGGCACCATAGATGACTTTATGAAAATAGCGTGCAAATCGGGGCATCCATAAATCAAGCGAAGAAATTCGAAAGAAGCCGCAGTAAAGAAGCGTGGCAAGAACAATGAAACGAGTCCCAAAAAGGCAGATGGAAGTCCCGACTCATCCCAAGGATTGAAAGTTGGGTAAAACGAAAACACGGCGAAATGAGTTACTATCTTACACATTGCTTGACGGGTTACGGTTGTTTCCGGGAATATCTTTTCGAGCGAAACGGTGATCAGACACCGTCCTGTCCTCGCTGCGTAAACGCGGTAGAGAACATGGAGCACGTTTTTTTCGAATATGCACGGTATGCAAACGAAAGAGCTAAATTATGTGAAGAAACACAATTAAACACAGTTTAATATATGTTGAAATCCGAAGATCTTTGGACTGCTGTGAAGCATGCAGCAGTATGAATAATGTGCGATCTAAGGAATTTAGAACAGCAACGGAACGCGAATTCGCTAAGCACCCCGTGACGAAGTTAAAAGCTCAAATCCGTCCCTCACGAAGTAATACTTAGCGGTAGTTCCGTGGGGGAATAAACGGAAAGATTCCCCGGGAGATGGTTTTAGTCAGTAAGAATCTGACACTACCAATGGACGTCGGACCATTGGTGCCTATGCAAGGTTTCCACCTTCCCACACAAAAAAAAAGTACACACACGAGTCTTTCACAGCTTATTAAAAATGAGTGAAACATATTCGAATCCTTCAAAACCATTATGTTGAAAAATTCACAGATTTTTTATGGCACAGAATGTGTCGCTTGCAGCCATACTTGCTCGTATAAAATGTTTGTCTTAATTTGATGGAAATGTTTCGCTTTCCTGGAATCGTATGCATTGTACGTACATGCGAGTGTATTTAATGCCGACAGATTCATCATTTCACGAGAATCACTAATGATACCGAGTTTGCTCTTTATGTTTATTCTAAGAATCAAGTGTTGCACAGTGTTAATTACGAATTCATTTGCGCCGCATGACCATGGAGTGGAATCCTAATGGCCACTGGATTGGATCCGAGTAGCTTTTAACACTGAACTGTTATAGTTACTCACACGGTAACCATCGTAAATGCATGCTCTTTAGTAAACAAACAAATGCATCAACCTGCATTTGGCACATTTCGTCGCATGACTTTTGGCTTTGATTACTTTAGAGGCAATGTGTGCACAAAATAACTTTAAAGGTGCCGTGATCTGGAAATATATTCGCACTTTGTTGAATGTACTTAAAACAAAATCAAACATCTTTCTGCATTGGAGTTATGTATAGGTACTTCTCCAAAAATTTATATTCACTGCAAAATTCTATTATAAAATACCCACTGGGCAATTAGACCGTTAGGCAAATAATGGACCTTGGAGAAAACATTCCCATAGCTCCTTATCATCTTTGGCTAGTTAGGCACTATTAAGTGAAGTTAAACTCCTGTGAGAAGGTCTGATGTTAAACAAAAAGATTCACAAGGATTTATCATCCCCGAGAGACACCAAGTGAAACTGTTTACTCCTATGTCCAGGTGCATTACTTAGGACAATATGTGCATTTTAGATAACGGCCTGCGTATTTATATGTGCAACAATTGTTAACTAATTATCGCAGTGCAGTAGCAGTTGCTATCGTAGTTATTTAATGTTGAACCGGACTGAGCAGTTGTATGGTTCCGCATTCATTTGTCGAGTATCTAAAGGGGGATTAGTTTAGATGCATAATCCATTTCCAGTGAACTGTTATGCGGATAAACATTTGCAGTTGAATAATGGTTAAATAATTACTCGGTTTTATTGGGTCATTTCGTTTAGATACATTTTAGTAAAGGGGGTTCTTTTTTATGTTTTATTCATGAACAGCTATCCCCAATACAATCACTCTTAAAGACAGTGATGAGCAAATGAATAGCACTTCAATGTTGTTGAGAAGATGTCAATAATTCATTTGACTTCATTTGGCTTGAGTTGTTTGATTGGTAGTGTATTGTAGAACATCAATCAGAGAGCTTTGAATTTAATTATTATTACAAATGAGTATTGATTTGGAAACTGAATATTCCACAAAGCCATTTCTCTTGTACGGATGGGTAGCATAGATAAGAACAAAATATAACGCAGTCATTTGTATATTTTTAGTTATAAAGGCCCGGGACTCACTTGCACTACCCCAGTTTAACTGGCCTCCAGGACAATGGTTCTCTATTAAAAACAGTGCATAGACGGTGGAAATATAACCAATTTATGATAGCCCAACCTTAGATTTCGACTTCCCCATATTTACATGTTGCAACAATGTTCTTTTCATCAATTGTGCTTATCTTACTTCCACGTGGTAACCGTTGGGTACTGAACGATGTCAAACTGGGCTCGACTTGTTGAACTTATAAGAGCGAGTGCTCACCATCAGCCAAAAATAGCAGCACTATAAACGGGACAGCGGATGAATTCTCCAGATGGAATCAACTGTGAAGAGAAATCCGGAATAAATGAGATTTTATCCGGGCCACTCCGACATATTGGACCTCAGACCGATGATGATTTCCGAAACTAAGTCAGGCTCTGGGAAACGAGATGGTGATGGATGAGCCCTTTATGGACCAACGGCAACGCTCACATCCCCTAACTGATTACAGGCTTCGGTCAACTTCTTAGGAGTGGTTGTGCCGCCGAAGTAACTGCCCGGCCATGGATAAAATATGAAGGTTACGAAACAACAATAAGCCTCGGATACGGACGGATCTACTGTTGTATATGAGCATTCCGAGGAGCTAACATCGATTCGGATCATTATTTTATTGTACCCGAACAACACCAAGACAAGCTAATATTCCAAGGATATGTCAAATCCTTTTGCGATCGAGTCTAACATAATCTCTTAAAGGTCCACTCCCGCCAGCCCTAAGCATCGAAGACCATTGGCAACACTGCCAAAAAGCTTTTAGATGTTGGTACTGATTTGGTTTGATAATGAATGCCGATAAGCACATGCAGCTTAGCAAGATGCATATAGAGCCGCGCTGCATAGAAAAACTAGAGCTGCTCACGAGCTCAGGAGGTAGAAGAAAGAGCATGAGAAGCGCGCGGTCGAGGAAATTGAGAGATGCTTCTCCAGGAATGGGATTCGAAAGTATTACCAAAATGCCAAAACAACATGCCAGGGACACAAGTCTGGAAGCGAAACTTGTAGAGAAGAACGAGAGCACTTCGTAGCAGATTCGCAGTTGATGCAGAGGATTTGGAAAGAAACCAACTATGGTCTCCACCCAACCTAGATAAAGATAACCATATCTAAGCTTAAGTCCAGCAAAGCTGCTGAAGTAGAAGGCTTCAGAAGTAAAAGAAGACTGCCGTGACCTTCAACGTGGCAGGCGATGACTTGGTATGGAGCATACACCAACTCATCTCTAAAATATCGTCGGACGTAAGTATGCCCAATGAATGGAACCTATCCAGAAAGGAGACCCTCTTAACTGCGCATATACAAGATCTTATCTACCGTCTTGTGGGAATGCCTGAAGCCCTTCGTCAACAATCTGATAGGTCCATATCAGCGACGCTTCAGGTCGGGAAAGTCCGCAATCAACCAAGTCTGCACACTACGCCAGAAAATCCATGAACTTCGGATCGATTTTAAGGCCGCGTATGACAGCATCTGTAGAGACAAGCTATGCAGAGCAATATCTAGTTTTGGCATCCCTGCCAAACTCTTCCATCTGCGCATTGGAGCATGCACGTCAGTAGGGGACTCATTGAGACCTTTGATGTCAAAAAGGGATTTAGACAAGGAGATGCTATGTCATTCCATTTCTTCAACATCGTTCTTGAAAAAATAGTGCAGAACTCACGCGCAAACACAAGAGGAAAAATCTTTCACAAGTCCGTCCAGTTACTCCCTTCAACAGGTATAACTTTGAGCTAGTTAAACCCCTACAGAAGTGGTAGAAAAAGAGTAAAACTACATCGGCAGTAAGAAACAATACTCAAGAACATATTTCGGTACCCTCACTACATATACCGGAGCTAAATGCGCATATAACCCAAAAAACAAGAACTAAACATAACTTTAACCATCATGCCCTACACCCCAGGATCAAATAGCTATAATCTGTTGTAACATAAAGTAACCCAGTTGTAATTGAGTACAGATGTCCTTTCTAGCATCCAGCATTCTCGACGTAACAACGACTAATTGATTTAATTTTTGCCAAATTTGTGGATGGCAGTCATTGTAACAGTACAAACAACAGAATTCTAGAAGACGGGAATATCGAAAATCGGTGTTACTAATAGACAGTAGGCAGATACTTCACAAAATATTCGATGGCGATACTCATGGCCAGCTAACTTTACGAGCTGCATCCAGTGGATATTATTCACTATAAGTTATATTCAAGACTGTGTTGCGACTGTTGCTTATGGGTTTGAAAATATTTCTCATTGATTAACTCTCTTCATAATGACTACTCTCGGCTTAGAACCTATTTTATTAACATGGATCTTCTTCCTATCTAGTAAACCGATACGGAGTTCGGTTTGGTTTCGCACTTTCAGGTCATCGCGGGGGTGCCACAAGACAGCCATCTAGGTCCTCTTCTCTTCATTCTTCTATAAACGATTTTGAGAGAATCGTAATACAGTACACTTTTCGCTCTCCCTTTACGCTGACAATATACAATGTGTTAAAGCTATGTGTTCTACCCATGAAACCGCCCTTCTTCAAGAAGCATTTCAATAGGATTTCAATTTGGTGCCTCAAATACTGCTTAGAACTTAATAATTAGGACATTGGCAAAAGATGTTTGAAGTTTGGTCGAATAATTGGAGAAATCTCGGTTGATCACGTATGTGAATTCCTTGTGCCTCTAGATAATAGCCAGCCATACCCAAAGATATGGCGGAGGCTGGTGGATCAGCCGCAGGTTAGGGTGTAAAAAATTTTCGAAAACTTGGCAATTAGTGATAGTATACAAGAGACGGCATATGGAACACTAATGTTCTGAAAGAAACATCCGAATATGGCGAAGAAGACCCTTTTTTCGGAAGAGCCGATTATGCGAGATTTTGAACTTGTAATTTTGCTAAATCTATTCTACAAGAGGTGATCGATAGCTATCGCGGTTTGAAACCTGAGAGTTGGGGAAGTCGAGACTGGCCAACCGCAGAATGCAGCTCATAACATCTCAGTTTGTATTCAACTTAACAGGCTTCTGCTTTTCAAATAGACGGAGTGATTCGCCCATCGTCATCAGATTCCTGTTCACCAAATTGTGCTTACGAAGAAGACAGATTCTATATCGACTACTGAGCGCTTACCAAAGTAGAGGTACTACCAGATCCAGATCCACCTGGAGGAGTAAAGTAAGAAGTACACCGCCTTCACAACAGACGAGGCATGCACGAACTCGCTGAAGTCGTCATCGTTGTGTATCTAGACGACACCATTTTAACAGGCAGATAGGAGAAGGATTTCCTGGAGAAGCTGCAAAGGTTCTTGGACGTTGATAAGAAAAGTCTGAAGCTGAACCGACAAAAGACGATGGCGATAATGGAGTTCCCGGCCCCAAAGAACATATATATATGCTTACTTATTTACTTTAGGTGGCGCTACAGTCGGGGGTGGACCTGGGCCTCAGACAACAAGCCTCTCCAGTCAGCTCGATCCCTGGCTAGCTACCTCCAGTTTCGCATGCTAAGTTGGCTGAGGTCCTCTTCCACTTGCGTGCGCCACCTGACTCTTGGCCTTCCTCTACTGCGCTGTCCCTTGGGGGCGGATTCGAAGACTTTTCAGACCGGAGCATTGGTGTCCATACGCTCTACATGATGCAGCCATCTCAGTCTTTTGATCTTCACTCTTCTGGCTAGGTCCATGTCGCTGTACAGTTCGTGGTTGTATCTCCTCCTCCACTCACCGTCAATGCAGACGGGACCGAAGATCGCCCGAAGAATTTTTCTCTCGAAGCAACCAAAAACACCCTCATCCATTTTTGATAATGTCCATGCCTCTGCGCCATATAGCAGGACCGCAATTATTAAGGTTTTGTTGTGCGAGAGAGGGCTTTACTACTTAATTGCCTTCTTAGCCCAAAGAAACAGCGGTTGGCAAGAGTTATTCTTCGCTTGATCTCAGCGCTGGTGTCGTTGTCTGTATTTATAGCGGAGCCTAGGTAGACAAAATCCTTAACTACCTCAAAGTTATATCTGTCGAGGGTGAAGTTCTGTCCGAGACGTCGGTGTTGGTTGTCCTCTTTGCTTGACAGCATATACTTGGTCTTGCTCTCATTGACCGCTAAACCCATTTTTGCCGCTTCCGTCTCAATACTCGCGAAAGCGCCACTGACATCACGCTGCTTTCTCCCGATTATGTCAATATCGTCGGCGTATACGAATAGTTGGACGGACTTTTGAAAGATAGTGCCTCTTATGTTTGCTCGTGAGTTTCGCACTATTCTTTCAAGTACGATGTTGAAAAAATCGGATGACAGCGCATCGCCTTGTCTAAATCCTTTCTGGACATCAGAGGTCTCGGTGAGATCTTTACCGACCTTGATGGAGCAGCGTGCATTCTCCATCGTCATCCTGCACAGACGGACGAGTTTGGCAGGGATGCCAAAAAAAGACATTGCTCTGTAAAGCTCGTCTCTATAGATGCTATCATAGGCGGCATTAAAATCGATGAATAGGTGGTGTGTATCGATCTGAAGCTCATGGGTCTTCGCCAAGATCTGCCGTAGTGTGAATATCTGGTCGATGGTGGACTTTCCTGGCCTGAAGCCACACTGATATGGACCTATCAGGTTGTTGACGAACGGCTTCAGGCGTTCACACAATACGGCGGATAAGATCTTATATGCGATGTTAAGGAGACTGATGCCTCTGTAGTTGGCGCAGTTCAGAGGGTCTCCTTTCTTGAGAATTGGACAAACAATGCTGAGGTTCCATTCAACGGGCATACTTTCGTCCGACCATATTTTACAGATGAGTTGGTGTATGCTCCTTACCAAGTCATCGCCTGCCGCTTTGAAGAGCTCGGCAGTCAGGCCATCCGCTCCAGCAGCTTTGTTGGATTTAAGCTTCGATATGGCTATCTTCACTTCATCCAGGGCGGGTGGACGGAATTGTTGGTCATCATCGTCCAAGTTGAATGGCTGATTCTGTCGGAAAGCGGTATTTGGTCCGTCATCGCCGTTATACAGTCTGCAGGAATGGTCTTTCCGAATCCTCAGCATTGACTGCGATTCTACTACGATGTTCCCTTGTTCGACTCTACAGGCTTCGGTTCGTGGTTTGTGTCCGTGGCATATTGTTTTTAGCTGTTGGTGAAACTTTCGAACCTCATTCCTGGAGTAGCATCTCTCAATTTCCTCGATCGCGCGCTTCTCATGCTCTTTCCTCTTCCTCCTGAGAAGCCGATGTTCGTCTCTCCTCTTCCGCTCATAGAGCTTATGAGCAGCTCTGGTCCTTCTAAGCAGCGCCGCGTTATATGCATCTTGCTTAGTTGCATGTGCTTGCCGGCTGCTTTTGTCGTCGATAACAATCGCCATAGTAGATGTTGCAGTTTTTCATCCTCTTTCTGTCCGGCCCATCCCATCGCATTTCTTGAATGGCGGTTATATCTGCTTTGCAGCAGTCTAGAGCCTCCGCTAGTTGCTCGGCTGCACGTGGTCTATTAAGGGATCTAACATTCCACGTGCATATCCAAAGCTCATTGTACTTAAATCGTTTGCGTGGGTTGTCAACAGTAGATTCGTCCATATCCGAAGCTTGTTGATGCTTAGTAACTTATGTTTTTTTTAAATGGCCGGGCAGTTACCCCAGCAGCACAAGCCCCCAACCTGGAGGACCAGTTCCATTTTTAATGCCCCTAGGACGAGGGGTTGGTTACACCGAAGCCAGTAACCCGTTCCGGGATGTGAGCGCTGCCGTTGGCCCATATAGGGCTCTTCCGCCACCATCTCTTTTCCTATGACCCTGACTAAGTCCTGAAAATCCTTACCGGTCTGAGCTCCAAATATGTCGGAGTAGCCCAGATAAGGTCTTGTTTTGGTTTTCCGACACTAACCCTGACTTATGGCGCAGGAAACTCGCCATTTGCGTATATATATGCAGTGCAGCATTTTCGTATTGGCTTCTTCCGGAAATTGGTCTGGAATTAATCTCAATTAATAGTAGCTCTCGCAGAGATGATAATAAACGATAACATGGGGATGCTTTCCGGAAGCTACAGTCGAACCTGGGCAATCCGCTCTTGCTAGTGCTATTTGAACCAGAGTCTAAGCTTGAAGTGAACACGAACTTTTTGTCTGTCGCCTGTGGAGATAGAGATCGCTACATAATATCGAGAAGGTTCAAGTGTGCAAGAAGCAATGCTATCATTTTAGGCACCGCAAGCAGGTGCGGTACGAAATGAACGAGGCGTCGAAAAGTTAACAACGTCAAACAATAAATAGTATTACCCATAAATGGTTTTGATTTTGTTTATTTATCGTTGGTTGTCT
Source organism: Volucella inflata (assembly GCA_928272305.1). Taxonomy (NCBI): domain Eukaryota; kingdom Metazoa; phylum Arthropoda; class Insecta; order Diptera; family Syrphidae; genus Volucella; species Volucella inflata. The sequence goes on along the minus strand of OV743716.1, from coordinate 3,409,871 downwards.
GTTCTACCTAACACAATGAAGAACCGTCACTTTGGAATGGTTACACTATATCAGGCAGTCAAGTCAGAAGAAGACGCTGTAGGTCCACAATTTGAGAAGGAGAACATATTGGACCATAGCACAAGTATGCAGATATTTTTTATTCGCTTGAATACGTGTAGTTTTGTACAAAGTCATTGTAGTTGCACAAAGTGGTGACTAAAATAGAGAAATCAATACAGAACCTACTCGTATATCGATACTTCACCACGATTCAGTTCAGAAGTAGTCTTCCATTAAACGTTTCTAAAGTCATGGTACTTCAAATGGTTCCAAAAACATGATGCACTCAGTATCTGTTTGTGCTGTGGACCAAGATTTTGTAACAAAGAGCCACTGGAGATATGTTTGGCTGCCACTACCGTACATCATGGTCGATGGTCATTGGTCAAGTTGTATGCAAAGTATTGACATTCCAACCATCCAAGTAATCGATAGTTAGTCATGCTTTTAGCAAAGTGACAACGCGTCCAACTCTGCCAAACTGAATGCAATTCACAAGTTCGTAAGTGTTAAATTGCTTTGTCAATTGTGTTGTAGTAGGTTTCTGTAAACTGCAAAGGTACACACTTAGGGATGACATTTGTTGGGCTAACACATGTAACTGAATCCACTATTTGCATTTGATTTTAGTTGGTGAGGAAGAGTTTTATCGTTCTAAGGATCAGCTTTTTGGGAGTGGAAGTACCTAGCCTCTTCCTTCACTGTACCAAAATACGCGTATTCAGATACTTTTTCCTACATGACAGTCTTCAGGTAATAGTCAAAGTTCACACTCAATAAACATCTATGCACAGAAGTTCATGTGAATGTATCCATTGAATGCCAAAGGCTTCAGCGGTAACGTTCTTTACAGTATTCATAAAAGAACTATCTGTCTGCGCTGCAATTATCCTCCAAGTTATTTTTATAGAATTCCAAAAGCTCATTATGTTTTTCTCAGAAGCCCCAACACCAGCCGCGATATAAGATGGGTTTTTACCAGTTAAAAGAGAATTCTATTCGAAATACTCGTACCCATGCCAACAGATAACGTTGTGATACCTTCAATCTACTCGTAAATAGAAAAGGGCATGTTTTGAAACATGTTTGGGTGTACAAGTACTACTCCCTTTCGTTGGCATGGAAAATAAATAAAATTGCAAACACAAAGTAACGATTGCAACAGCAATAGTAAGACGTTTCTTCTATTCGACATTTTCTAAGAAAAAGAGGATTAAAAAAACCGTACAAAAAAAGCTCGTTACTTTTTTTTAAATAAAAAAAACAAACACAAAATACAAGAAGGATTAGAGAGATACATAGATACTAACTGGGATAGAAGAAACCTAACCTTTGTTTTGGGAGTAGTCATCATTGACTTTAAGTGCGCACTGAAGAGTGAAACTTTGAAAAAGTCAAGTGGCGACAATTGGTAGCAAGTGGAGATAAATTGTTGGACAATGATTTGAAAATGAGCTACAGGAATGCTTTTGATGTAAAACAATTAAGTGGGTGTAGCCAACATGTGGTAAGTAAGCAGATGGGTATATGTATTTAATTGTCCTAATACTCATAAAAGACAGTCAAGTCGACCGTCAACCTGGTTGACCACATTGCAATAAACGCAAGACACTCCGGACTTATGGATGTCCCATCGTTTCGATAAGCCAACATTGATTCGGACCACTACCTTGTTGTAGCTAAGATATGGGTACGTATATCCCGAATAGCGCAAAGACAAACTAATGATCGAAAGACGGCTACAATCACAAGATATAGTCAAATTCTTCGAGATCGAGTCTCCCTTGATCTTTTAAGAGGTCCACTGCCATCAAGCATCGAGGAACAGTGGTAATACTGCCAAAAAGTCATTAGGGATCTGCTGGATTGGATTAGTTTGACGATGAATGTCACAAAATATATGCAGCTAAACAAGATGCATACAAATCGGCACTGCAAAGAAAGACTAGAGCTGCTCATGAGCTCTATGAGGAGATCTCCTTTCTGTGTCACTATTTGTAGAGAAGATTCAAATGCAAACTATTCACTGTATGGGGAAGTGAATTCAATTCCATGTGCTTAGAATTCCAACCCCTTAAACCAAAAGGCTTTTACTGTTTTACTTACTGAAGCCCCAAGCCCCCCAAACCGAAATTGTTATTACCGGCGATTTAAATCCACACAACTTTGGATGGCTTCGATATTCTGGAGAGACAACACCCAAAGGCCGGTGTGTTGAGATCTTCGCTGCGGAAATAACTTCATACTGCCAATAGTCATAGTGCCAATAGCCCGGACTTCTCATCCTGAAAAGTACACAGTTGATGTGCTCTCACCTCTCATCTTCAGGTTGGTCGGACAATTGCACCATTGCCATGTCAGCTATCTCGCACATTAAACACACAGTAATTGAAAAAATTCCTAAAAGACCCATATGACAATACGAGAAAGAGTATTTAAGTGGACTTAATACCTTCTTTAGGAATTTCAATTGGTCGTTATGTTTCCCCGATAACGTCGTAAATGCAGCTGTTTATATAAGCAAGCCAGGAATGAGTGCAAGGCCCTTCTTAACAGTGTGAAATTTGTATACGACCAAAAACTGAGACAACAATTACTACAATGTCAACAATATTAGAAATTCTTCCTCAACCTCCATCCCAACGCTCATTTATAATGACATTCCAGCTGTTAGCTCTTTGAACAAAGTAAATCTGCTTATTGCACACTTTGTGGCCAGGTCAATACCTTCAGTTTGTGCCTTGTCTCCGCCTACATTTGAGTGCGTCGAATCTTCAAAGGAACGAATCCACTTTCGCATTTATGAAGAAGCAACAGCTCTTATGGTACTCGTATATCTTCCCTTCTTCAGAAGAAGGTTTGGGGTAGTTTGGGTTTAGGCCGCTTTGTCGAAAATCCTCGCATTGGGGATATACGCCTCTTTTCCTCAGTGAAACAGAAATTATCTTTCGGAACGTTTAATTTAAGTTATCTATATAGTTTGAAAGTTGTTAAAAAAGTTACAAAACCAAGCGTCGAATACGGATGGATCTACTGTTGAAAACCCATTCAAACAATTTAGGCACAACGAACTTCGGATATGCACTTGGAATGTTAGCATGCTTAACAGGCCACGTTCACCCGAACAACCAGCGGAGGCCTTAGCCTGCTGCAAAGCAGACATTACCGCCATCCAAGCAAAGCAATAAGATGGGCCGGACAAAAAGAAGATGAAAACCTGCGGCATCTACTACGGCGATTGTTATCGACGACAAAAGCAGCACCTATTTGGATGCGGATTTGTTGTTGTAGGCAGATTTAGGCAAGAAGTCTTGACTTTCCGGCATCTGAACGAGTGCATCGTAGCAATCCGTATCAAGGCTAAATTTGCCAACACTAGCCTGATATGCATGAAGGCATCCACAGAGGAGAAAGATGAACACACCAAAGATGCCTTCTATGAGCTCTTGAACAAGAACTACGAGCATTGCCCTAGCAATGACATCAGAATTGTCCTCGGCGATTTCAATGCAGTGCTAGAGGGTATTTTTGGTAGAACTGTCCGAAGATATAGCTTGCACCATCACCTCTGATAACGGATTCAGGCTAAATTATTTTGCGGCGCCGGGGTGAAACATTGTCGTCCGAATATTTCCAGGAGCGAACATCGACTCATACCTTTAACTTGTTGTGGCCATGGTACGGTTGCAGATATCCCGAACATCAAAAAGGAAACATAATGCTGTAAGAAATTTTCTATGTCACACGGCTGCAAACATAAGAAATCAGCAAATTCGTTACCGATCGAGTATGTTAAAAGATCCTCTGCCGCCATAATCAAGTATCGGAGACTAGTGACAACACTACCAAGAAGCCATCAGGAATGCTGATTCTAATGTGCTTGGTTTCACTCGAACACCACAAAGAAACCCGTGGTTTGATGACGAGCGCTGGCAAGAACTTGGAACTAAGCAAGATGCATAAAAAACGGCCCTGATTAAAAAGAGTAGAGCGCCAGGAAGGTGAACAAAATAAAGGGAAATTGTCCGTTCCTCAAGAAACGAGTCTCTCTGAACTGGCCCAAATACAGAGACATTAGTCTTCTTAACATTGCATGCAAGATCCTATATGTCGTATTGTGTGAACGTTCGTCAAAAACCTGATTGGTCAGTTTCAGTGTAGATTTAGACCAGAAAAGTCCACCATCAACCAAATACTCAAATACAGCAGATCTTGCAGAAAACCCATGAGCTTCAGACGGTACACTCCACCTATTCGTCGATTCCAAGACCGCATTTGACATATATATACCGAGCAATGTCTAGTTTCGGCATCCCTGCCAAACTCGTCCGTCCATGCATGATGATGGAGAATGCACTCCGCTCCATTAAGATCGGTAGAGATCTCATTGAGACCTTTGATGTCCAGAAAGGATTTAGAAAAGGCGATGCAATGTCATTCGATTTCGTAAACATCATTCTTGAAAAATAGTGCAAAACTCTCACGAAAATCGGTTCAGCGGTCAAGCAAAAAAAAAAAACACTGAATACCGACGTCTCGGACAGAACGTCACCCTCGACAGATATAACTTTAAGGTAGTTAAGGATTTTGTATGCATAGACTCCGCTATGAATGCAGACAACGACACCAGCACTAGCAAGGCAATTGGCTAGCAAAGCCCTCTCTCAAACAACAAAAGTGACCCTCTATATGACCTTAATAATCCCAGTCCTGCTCTATGGCGCAGAGGCATGGATATTATCAAAAATGGATGAGGGTGTCCTTGGTGGCTTCGAGAGAAAAATTCTTTGAGCGATCTTCGGTCTCGTCTGCATTGACGGTGAGAGGAGGAGGAGATACAACGACGAACTCTACGGACTGTACAGCGACATGGGCCTAGCCAGAAGAGTGAAGATCCAAAGACTGAGATGGCTGGGTCATGTAGAGCGCATGGACACCAATGCTCCGGTCCGAAAAATCTTCGAATCCGCTCCCGAGGGACAGCGCAGTAGAGAAAGGCCAAGACTCAGGTGGCGCACGCACGTGGAAGAGGACCTTAGCCAACTTAGCTTGCGAAACAGCTACCAAATGATCGAGCTGGCTCGGTGACGGCAGTGTTTTCTGTTATTCATATCAGTTCGCGGGCTCACATCCGAAACTCTATGCTGTCTGTCGTTGTTGAAGCGAAGTTTGAACGCTCAGCAATTTCATCCTTGAAACCGAAAAACATACCACTCTCGGTGTGACAACAATGACAACCCTTCGCTAGAATCTCGATGTCGTGTTTCCTAGTCATTATAACCTGAAAGCATTCAAAACCAACGTAGGTACTGTACATAGGAACCTTTCCTTCTTATTCCCTTTTTATTAGGGAACCTCTAACGTCTTGGGTTGCGCACTTAGAGACAGCTTTGTAACGACCGGACCAACTGAAGAGGATTGTCAGTTGAGTCCCAGGCTTACCTCAAACTGTATTGCCACCTGAGTATGCAAGTATTTATGTGAACAGATAAGTTTCTTTTGGATTCGAAATATCTTCTTTTCGCCTTAACTAATGTTGTATATTGAATTTAATTACAAGTTTGTAAAAAAGAGTTGGTGTCAGCTCCTTTTGACGAAAAACTTTTTTCGAAGGAAATTCAATTGTTATTACAAAACTTCAACAATTACGATATACAACGTGGCGCAAAATTTATCATCATATCGGAAGATGTTACAATTTTTGCTAATGCCGTCGTACGTCAATCATATTTGACATTTGTGAACTAGACAGCTGCAGTATACAAACAGATAAGCAATGGAGCGCTATACTCCGCTGTTAAGCCATTCTCAGGAGTGATTGGGCCGTATTTATTCGAGGATGCCATCGGCAATACGGTCACTGCTACTGACGAATGCTACAGGGGCATGATAAACGACTTCTTACTGCCGGAATATGAGGTTTCAAAAAGAAGGAAGCGTTTTCTGTTCGCGTAATCTCTCGTTTTGACAATTTGGCATAGCCAGCAAGATCGTCCGATTTAACCATTCCAAACTTCTTTCTTTGGGGCTACTTGAAGTAGCGGGCTTATGCCAACAAGCCTCAGAGAATCGCAGCCCTTAAGGAAAATATTCGACAGGAATGTGAAAAGTTATCACCCAAAATCTCGCGGGAAGTCATGGAAAATGCGATAAAATGGGCAGAAATGGTGGTCAGCACTGGCGGCAGCCACTTGGCGAATACCATCTTTTGCACTTAACAGAAAAAACGTAAAAATAAAAATTTCCATTACTCAAAATCAATTTTTTTTAATTAGTAAAAAAGTAATTCAAAAACTAAATTGAATGATTTATTTTGCGCCACCTTGTTCTTGTGCCTTTGTGTTAGAAGTTTATAGAATTCGCGAATAATATGAATAAGGAAAAAGTTATTTTTAAAAATAGAATTGAAAATCAGTTAAAATGCATCAAAAATGGATTTACATGACTGCAGTATCTTTCACACGAAGTGGCCATATATCCAGATGTCTCGGTCAAAGCAACTATGTTGGTTTATGACAACTGTTTATGGCTTGCTTATCTAGAACGAAGTATAAAATTCTCTTAGTTCGGTTATATCCAAGCATTTTTTTTATGTCCTCCGCAACATTGCTGGAGATTTCAAAAATTCCTTTCAATCCTCAGAGAATGATTAATCGGGCCACATCAAAACGTAGCCAAAATACCCATTCTAACGAAATTCCCCTGGACCAAGTCAATAACTCAAAATCAGACTAAGCTATTCAATTTGATTTCGCTTTTACTTACAAATTTAATCCTTCGCAACAAAAAAAACAGAAAAAAAAAAGACTTTTCTACCGAAGGATATAAAATTCTATCGATACGAAGTAAAAATCTCGCCCAGGGTGGCTTCTATACATACACGAGAGTATGTTTGTTTCCCAATTGTTCTTGGCCAATAAATCTCTCGGAATCAGTAAAATATCTATAAACTTTACGCTCTTCGTATTTGGCTTCTTAAAAATTGAACAAAATTATAACCGAAATGGCTAGCATTGAGTTGAGAAATAAGATGGCTATAAAATATGTAACAAAGAATTTTTATGTCCCACTGGAGAATTATAAAATGTAAATGTATTTCGATTTAATGCTAGAAAAGGACTCGTCCAAATTGTGTGGAGATTTTTTTTTTATTTTTATTTTTCTTATGTCGAGAATAAGAAGACAAATTTCTACAAATCTTCTGAAGAGTACTCGTACTATAGATGGGGATGAGTAATCCAACAAATGGTGAAGACATAAGTTGATTTCTGTGTAATTTGAATTGATTTTTGAATTCGCACAAATCGTAGAAAGTCCATGGGTAAAGGAAGAAAATCAGCGAAACAAGTCGAAGTTTAATTGCTTTCGATTTCCAAGAATTCGGTTATAGAGAGTTGTACCATTCATCTTCACGAAATCTTGAGCAATACACCAGCGATAAGTTGAGAAACTACGAACTTTATGTCAAATATGTAGGCTATGATTGATTTAAATTGAAATCTAGATTTCAATATTTCAACGTCGATGAGTTCAGGACAATTTGACAAGTTAAAGATACGGGGGTAAGGCTTCTCCAATATTTCAAATGCTTCCTATTGCATTGCTACTTATTTTACTTGCTCCCGTTGCGTGAAGGGTCTCTGCCTGAAACAACACAGCCCTTTATACTCTACGACCACGGGCACTGCTGCATCCATTGGCCAAATCAAGCGCTCTGGCATTTGCAATGGCTTGACTTTTAAAATAGAGGATCGGCCTTCATTGTCATCTCAAGTCTGAGGGCTGGAAGTTGAAGATTCTCTTGGCCTGGAGCATTATAGTCCATTCCCTAGAAGACGGGTTTTGGACTACATTCAAATCCTGTCACAGCCCGTACAGTTCACTGTTGTATTTTCTCCTTCATTCACCCTCCTCGCACACAGGGTTCAGTATCTGCTGAAGTAAGATCTGTTTATCGTCCAGCACAAGGAGTCGTAAAGCAGAACTGGCAGATAAATGCTTTATAGAACTTGCACTTGGTCTTTCGAGATAGGAGTATTGAACCTATTTGTCTAGCTTAACCGAAGTATAAGCGGTTTCCCAGGGTAATTCCTCGTCGGATCTCCGCTAGGGAGTAATCGACTCCGAGGTAAGTAGATGAACTCATTAGTCCTTAGTGGTGGACAAATGTTTCATTGTTTCTTCTTCTTCTTATCCTTTTATTAACCCTTTCCTCGTTATACGAACTTATGCGTAACGAGTTTCCCATTTCTACTGCATCGCTGCTGCTCCGCTTATGGGGTTGGCTAATGTCGCAGACCGCAGAACGCGTCTACACAATGCTCGGTCTTGGATCGCTTCAGTGGTTAGCCCCAGGCGTTGTTGCGCATTTGCCATCTGAGAAATCCAGGAATACTTTTTCCGACCTCGTTTTCTTACAGTTGAAGTGACCGTAGTTGATAGTGCCTTTTTAACCGGATTTTCCGCAGATCTTCTTTGAACGCGGCAATACCAACTTATTCTATTCGCCTCAAGCTGTTCGGTTACCGAATTCTTTATGTGTAGACTTCCTCTTATACGCGTAGATCTAATGCAATCACGTTTAGTGACTCCACTAGACATCCTTAATATTTTCATTTCCGCTGCCGTCATTTTGTTTTTAAACGCTTCGTACATTGTCCAGCACTGTGAACCGTATATAAAAGCTGGTCTCACAACCGTGGTGTAGAGTTTCTCCTTTAATTTAAGTGGAAATTTTCGGTCGCAAAAGATTCCCGAATTTTCCCGCCATTTCATCCATCCCACACTCACTCTGTGGTTTGCGTCGTCGTCACATGTCGCTTCCATGTAAACGATTGATCATAAGTACTTAAAGATAGTGCTTTTCGGAAGAACTATTCCGTCTAACATTATATCCGGAACAGGTCGCAACGGATGCGTAAATGGGCACGTCCAATGCTCCGTCTTTGAACGACTTATTTTAAACCCGTTTCTCTCTAGCGCATTTCTCCATGAATCTAAGGCGTTCTGTAAATCTTCGACGTTATCGCTAAGTATAACTGCGTCGTCGGCGAAGAGAATTGGCGTTACATTTGCTTCGCACATGCAGTCTTTTAAAAGATAGTCGAAAACTACGTTAAAGAGGAAAGGGCTAAGTACGCTCTCTTGATGCACTACGACATTAACTGGAAATTCTCTCGTTTGTCCAGCAGAGCTTTTAACCGCAGTTTTCACGTTTCCGTACATGTCTTGTATTATTCTAAAATACGTTTCCGGTACGTTTTGAGACCTCAGCGTGGCATATATGAGATCCCTAGGCACTCGATCGAATGCTTTCTCGAGGTCGATAAATACCATGTGTAAATCCTTAGACGAATCTCGGTGCTTTTCCATTATTATTCGTAGGCTTTGGATAGCGTCCACCGTCGATCTTCCTTCCACAAATCCACACTGGCTAGTATCGAGCTTTATTATTTGCCGAAGACGTTCGTTTAAGACTCTTTCGGCGATTTTCATCGTGTGTGACATAAGCTTGATTGAACGGTAGTTGTTGCATTCTCGAGTGTCGCCTTTTCCTTTGTATAATGGAACCAAGAAGCTTCTTCTCCATTGATTCGGCGTAGGTTGTCCAAATTTTAATTTATTCAAATGTTTCGATAGCCATTCGCTGCCTATCCCCTCCATCTTCGACCAAAACTCTGATGGAATGCTGTCTGGTCCCGCCGCTTTCCCAAGCTTCATTTTTCCAATTGCTATACTTATTTCTTCGATTGAAAAGTCCAAAACTTCCTCCTCGAATAGACCAGCTGTCGGCACAATATCACGTGGAAACTGTTTGTTAAGCAACTCCTTGCAGTATTCAAACCACCGATCAGAAATTTCCTTTTTATTTGTTAATAAGCGACCGTCTGCATTTTTTATGTATTTCGGCGAGGTTATTTCCATTGAATTTTTTCGCCTCTGTGCAGCGAGCTTAATAATATTTGGCACTTTAGTATTGTACGACGTTTGAACTTCTTGGATAGCTTGTCTTCTATCTGCCGATCGTGAGGATATTTTTTCCAACTCCTGGTACAGTTTTTCCGCTGCTGCCGCTCGAGTTCTAGCCAGGACTTTCTTTGCGATCTTTATAAGACGCTCGTATTCCCAGAGCCAGTCGAGCTTTTTCGATATCGTCGCTCCGATCGCATTTTGTCCACGCTTGGAATGCACTCTTCTTGTCGGCCACAGCTCGTTTCGTCATTCCACCACCATGTTTCTTTGCCGACGTGATGGTATTTCGATATAATCCCCAGATGGGACTTTGCGAGTGTTATGCATTCCTCGTGCATGCTGTTAAACATTTCTTGCGGGCTAAGTGAGTCTGCGATACCGTTTATATTGTGAAGTACTTCTTGCGCTTCGTTCCTTCGATAGATTATACCACCGGATTTCTGGCTTTCCAAACGATGCCCGTATTTTCGGTGGTTCCGCCGTGAAAAATTCTGGAATGAGCAGACGGTGTTGGCTTACTAGCGATTCTCCAAGAATTACTTTACAGTCCTTAACACGGTTTCTCATCGACATTTTGCAGAGGTGATAATCTATTTGCGTTTCATGGCGTCCGCTGCTATAGGTGATAAGATGTATTTAAGATGGTTAAGCCGTAAGCCCTACACGCTACAAGGATGTCTTCGCCAGCTGAATTTCTGGTTCCAAAGCCTTTACCGCCGTGGCAGTCCTCATAATCAACATTCGTTTCTCCGACGTGGCCATTTAAATCTCCGCCTACGAAGAGCATCTCATCGATAGGCATATTTCTAAGCAAATTACCGAACTCTGACCAAAATGTATCTTTTTCCGTTTGGTCGCATCCATTTTGTGGAGCGTACGCGCTAACAATGTTCCACGTTTCATTGTGTAGGACGAGTTTAACACTCATCAAGCGGTCGCTTATTTTCAAGATACCAACGATGTTGTTTAGAAGATCCGCTGCAACAACGATTCCAACACCGTTTCCTCCATTGACCGTTCCATGGTAGAACATCTTAAATGCTTTAGTTTTAAAATCTAGAAAACGCGCTTTATTTCCTGTATTACACCACTTCGTTTCCTGTACGCACAGGATTTGTAGAGTTCTGCGACGCATAATCGCTTCCAGTTCTAAACTTTTTGAGGTCATCGATCCAACGTTCCAACTTGCAAACCGAAGTTTATGAAAATATTTTGGAAACTTCATTTTGCCCGCCGCCGGAATCCGTCGGGCTCTGACACAAGCACTTCTGCTTGCTCTGGGATCACCCGAGTGCGCTGCAATCGTGGTGCCCAGCGGGGTAGTGCTATTAATTGCGATCATTTCCATGAAGTGTATCTAAAGTTTGAGTGGTTTGACACTTGTATGCTCATTTCGAATTGATTGACTGTTCTTTTACCCCACCGGTAGTCTCCAGACGCGGGAACCCACTGATTGCATCCAAACTTGTGGGAAAGTTTTAAGGTGTTAAAGTGTCACAGGCTCATTTTTGGTGTCATAGTTGCCTGTATATGATTGGTGTCCCATTTAGTCGCCTCTTACGACAAGCTGGGACACACTGCGGCACTATTCTTTATCCGATGCCGCACAGATTGTTTGTTGAAAGCATAAATTTCGTCTTGTCCTCATTCACAACAACAACTACAGCTACCGGATATCGATATCATCCGACTACCCCAGTAATTGGACAGATATATTGAGGATAGTGGCCTCCTGCCCCGTGCGCTATCTGCTCCAAAACAAGGTTGAAGAGACAATACGATGGAATCAGTTGAGAAGTGCTGTCTCTAAACTACGCAGTACCTCGTGATTTCCAGTGTCACGCGACATAATTGGATGAGTTTTGTCGGAATCCCGAATTCAGTCATCGCCATGTTCAGCTCCTGACGATGAATGCTATCATATGCGGCCTTAAAGTTAATGAAAAGGTGGCGAGTCTCGACTTGAAGTTCATAGTTTTTTCAGGATTTGCCTCGGTGTCAAAATTTGGTCTATTGCCTATCTGCGGAGCCGTGCCGATTAGTGTGTTCCAGAATGGATTCAGACGTTCACACAGTACGTTGGATCAGATCTTATATGCCAAATTTAGCACGGATATGCCTTAGTAACTCTTGCAGGACATTGGATCGCCTCTCTTGTAGATGGGGCACATAGAGCTGATAGTCCATTTACGTGGATTTTCTTCTAACCCTATCACTCCCTCTTCATTAGGCCCATCTACCAGCTGCTGGATATGCTGTTTAAATACAATACATCTACGATTCCCTGCGCTTCTACGACAAGTTATCCATCGCTACTTCGAATAGCTAGCCTGCATTCAGGGCATGAAGCCAGCTGCCAGTTGCTTGACTTGTAAAACATCCGAAAGTTGTTTCGATCGCGATTTCCTTGAGCTGGGAAACTACGTATGACGTCTACGTCTACGGCTACGCAGGAATATTTTATTTTCCCTTCTTCTAGTTCGATACTCTGCTCTTGCTGCCCGGAGATCTGCGTTGCAGGGTTTGCAAATGTATATGCTTTGTCATCATTTTCCGGTTAACGCACTCATTACCAAATTCGGGACTCCTTTTCTAAGGTGGCTGATAACCTACGGTTCCACATCATTTTAGTGTTTATATCTGCCGAGTGTACAGCGCAGTATCTCCCACTCTGTAGACTTTGACTGCTCCAGTTTTGCTAAGACTTCCAAAATTGTGTTTGTTTTTCTGAGCTGTTAGCAGCACCTTCTCGTTAAAAGGACGAGCTCAGAATTTAGCCGCAAGAAAAATATGGTCAGAGTCGACATTTGCCCTCAAAATGAGTGGATGTTTTGAATTATACAAGCGTGCCTTGCATCGATTATTTAGCACATGGTCGATTTGGCGACATGGTTGGCGGCTTGACAATCTGGTGAGCGCCAGCTTTGGATAGAGCTATTTTAAATTTTCGTAAAAATTCGAATGATTACAAAAACCTTCGCCATTTCCAACAACGATCAAGAGACTTCTCACCTGGTATCGCGACTCAGTGGTAAAAGTTTCTAAAAACTCTTGCAAACTACACGGTCAAATATTGTAATGTATTCTCATTCTTCCCTGTACTGGATTATTGTAGATACTGCATCGGATGGTACCAGATAGACAACTTTTCAACTTTGTATCGATCTTGTGTAAACCACGGCTTTTGCTAACTAACTGGACTGGCGTTGTAGAACTTCAAAAAGAACAGAGGCCAGATTAGCATCAGATTTGTGAGTATGAGTACAAAATGCCACAAACCAAGTGGAAAAAGTAAGCACGCGAGGTAAAAGGAGATTCTTTTAAAGGTACTTTTTCCATTATGGAGAGACCATGGATGCGTCGTGTCACACTGATATACTATTTCTGTTCCTTATTGTTTGATATTTCATCGTGAAAAGACTAAGACTGGCGCGGTTTCTACGAATATATGACCTGCGTAACGAAAATCCGTATTCCATGAAGAATGTTGCTCGTGAGCTTAAAACAACTCATGATCCACTTAATCGGCTAACCAAACGCATGATTCCCTTTTCCATGGAAAAGTTTGTAACCCGATTTTAATTGTTGGATGTGTGCGCCCAAAAACACCGCACATAGCACCTAGTAGGGACAATATAATGGTGCTAGCGAAGATTTTACGCGATGACCATGATGAATCGATTTGGCGCAGTTCTCTAATGCTTGACTTTTCGTATATAACAACTTGGCGTATTTAACATGAGAATCCTGGCTTAAAAATTATAAAAATTCAATTCCTGCAGGAAATGAAGCCGGCAGATCTTCTGAAAAGTCTTTACTTCAGTCGTTGAGCACTTGAAAAACTCCAATGAAGATTCACTGTTTTCGATCAAAATTTTGTGATGAGATCTATTTCTGACTTAATGGCTACGTCGATAAGCCAAAAAGCCGTACTTTGGGATATGGAGCTGCCACTATATTTAGACAAAACCACGGTGGAATCATCTGTCAATATTTCTTCAAAACTGATGCCGACCGGATCGCAAAAGTGAATGACGCCCGTTATCTCCCTATGATATCGGACTATTAGCTGCATGAAATTGAGGCTCATCCCACGCAGACCGTGTAGCCATGACTTTAATGCGGGAAACATTCGGTGAACAGTTGATTTCACACTTTGTGGCCGTGAATTGGCCGCCTCGATTGTGTGACATCACACCTCTAGACTTTTTCCTTTGAAGCTACGTAAGGTTCAAGATGTACATGGATAAGTGGGCTACGATTAAGAGTTCAGTGCCGACTCGATTCATTACTCAAACACCGCTCGTAATGCGCCAATGTTTATTGAGCATCAGAATGTATCATGTAAGCCGCAGTTACGCCCAAAGAACGCTATACTCCGCTGTCAAACCATCCTCAATCTCAACAACAAAGAGGACGATTTTGTGGGGAAAATCATCATGAGCGACGAAGCGTATTTCCACTTAAGCGGTTACGTCCATATGCAAAATCTTCGTTTCTGGGGCACTCGAGGTCACTGTGTGGTGCAGCGTTCACGCGGGAATAGTGATTGGACTGTATTTCTTTGAAGACGCCATTGGCAATACGGTCACTGCTACTGGCGAATGCTACAGGGACATGATGAACGACTTCTTACTGCCGAAATTGGATAAGCGCAGCTTGGTGAACATGTGGTTTCAACAAAACGGTCGTGTAATCTTCCGTTTTGGCGATTTGGCATGGCCAGTAAGATCGTCCGATTTAACCATTTCAGACTTCGTTCTTTGAGGCTACTTGAAGTCGGGGGTGTATGCCAACAAGCCTCAGATTAGTGCAGCACTTACGGAGAATATTCGACAGGAATGCGAACAGTTATCAGCGGATATCTTGCCGAGACATTGAAAATGCGATAAAACGGGCACAAGTATGTATCAACACTGGCGGCAGCCACTTGGCGGATATCATTTTTTACATTTAACAGAAAAAATTGCAAAGGTCCAAATAAAGATTTCCATCACTCAAAATCATTGTTTTTTATTTAGTGAAAAAGTAATTCAAAAACAAAATTGTATGATTAATTTTGCGCCACCTTGCATAAGTGTAGTATTTTGGAGTTACTTGGAGCCGACAAGCGTTGCATAATTATATATTATTTTCTGTACCCTGTTGCAGGCACATTGGAATTGAACTGAGTTTTGCGTTAAAACTTGTCAACGGTTGAACAGGTGTTGTTGTTACAACTGCTGATGTTGATGTTGATACCCGGGGATCTGGTAAAAGTCTCCCGTAAAGAGATAGAGATATATTAGTTTGATATCTGCAAAATATGTGTGATGATATACTTACAAGAAATACATTGAATTCCTGCATTGCCTATGTGATTGCTGGTCTGCCATATACTCGTACCATTGGAAGATGCGCTGGTAATCTTTCCATATTTGGGATCACTAAATGCTCCGCCAATGCCACAGCAAAAGCCCTGCGTTTGTCAGATTTCTCCGACGGCTTTAAATGATGATAAATGATATATGATACCAAACAACTAATATCAAGCATGTCATAAAACCTGGCAACGGGCCAACGATTTGTTGATCGTCCGCAGTTGTATCCAGATACTATCTGTTCCATCTTGTCAACTCGATGCGGCATGCATTGATAAGTTATTTCAGTAGCTTGCGTATAATGTCAAGTTGACAACAATTTGTCTAGCTTAGCAACGTACGACAACATTGTCACATTTTCGTCAAGAAAAGCAAACAATGTTTGAAACAATGGCCGCAGTTTTTTATAAGGCTTTGTATTTTTGTTTAGTGGAAAACACAAGGGGACAAACATTCTATTTACGTTTTGGTTAGGTCGAATTACGTTTGGTCGCTATAATGATGCCTGCGAACTAAATCCAATACCACTCGAGCACCTTGATTCACTCCAAGATTTAGTTTTGGAAGTTTTCCGGTATAAATCTGACCTCTGAGTTGGCGGGCAGCAGGAGTATCAAAACGTATAAATCGTTGAAGTACATTAAATGGTTTCAAAAATATTGAAGCTTTATAAATATCAAAGTGCCGAGTTGCTCACAAATCCTCTGTTGGCATATTGCTGCAATGCAATGTGCCGAAGAATAACAGCAAATTGATCCGGGCATATATTTCCATTTCGTCGGTTGGGTGAAGATGTTTTTGCTCTATTTTTAGAGTGGGGCGCATTCGATTGGGACATTACTCCCTTTGGTTTTGGGTTCGTCTCCCATCATTTTCGGGGTGATTATATCTCGAGAAATACCAATTTTAGACTTATAATGATCTTCAGACTCACCCAGCAAATAACGACTTACGCCACTAGCAACTGACACATTATTCTCTGGCTCAACGTTTGCCTCAACATTCCCGTCTATTTCAATTTCCAGTTCTAACTCAATATCCGACGCCTCACGATCATCAGGAATGAAGTAGTCATCGTCCCTAGCAAACAGATCTTCTTTATCACTCTCCGCAGCGAAATATTCGGCCAGTTTAGCATCATGCTCGCGAATTTGTGCATCTGTGGGCGGACTACGATGTTATGTATTCTCAATATTTTACGTGCTAAGCAACAGTGGAACTAGATTAGATGCTGCTTCGGATGATACCAGATAGACTATTATTGTACTTTGTATCGATCTTGTGTAAAGCACGACTTTTGCTTACGAAATGGGCTGGACTTGCACATCTTCAACAAGGACAGAGGCCAGATTAGCACCATATTTGTGAATATGAGTACAAAAATACTACAAGCCAAGTGGTAGAAGTAAAGTGAGATTTTTTAAAAGGTATTTTTTCCAGTGGGAAATTCTTAAAGCACCATGCACCCCTCGTGTCACAATGATGCGATATTTTTGTACCTTATTGTTTGAGATTTTATCATGAAAAGACTTAAACTGACACAGCTTCTACAAATACAATATATATTAGCTGGATTCCGAAAATCCGCATTCCAAGAGGAATGTTGTTCTTGCGTTAAGAGCAATTTATGATCCACGTAATTGGCCTACCAAATGCACAATTCCCTATTCCATCGAAAGGTAGTGCCACCAAATAGACTACATATAGCACCAAGTGAAGAATATATAGAAGCGGTAGCGTAAGTGTACGCGAATCGACTCGGCGTGATGAATTTAAAATCTACTTGTTGCCTTATTTTACATGATAATCTTGGTTTACAAGTATAAAAATTCGATTTGTGCAAGAAATGAAGCTTCAGTCGTTGGAATCTTGAAAATATCCAGATTCACTGTTTTTGGCCAAAATTCAACGATGAGATTCATTTCTGACTTAATGGCTACGTAAATAAGCAAAAAAGCCATACTCTGCAATGTGGAGCAACCCAAAGAGGTCCAAGAGCTGCCACTACATCCAGACAAAACAACAGTTTGTTGGGGTTTATGGGCTGGTGGAATCATTTGTCAATATTTCTTCAAAACTGATGCCAAACGGATCGCAACAGTCAATGACGCCAGTAATGTCCTATGATATCGGACTATGAGCTGCATGAAACTGAGGCTCATCCCACGCAGCCCGTGTAACCATGGTTTTATTGCGAGCAACATTCGGTGAACAGTTGATTTCACACTTTGCGGCCTTGAATTGGGCGCCAAGATCATGTAACATTACATCTCTAGACTTTTTCGCTTGGAGCTACGTAAGGTTCAAGATGTACATGGATAAGTGGGCTACGATTAAGAGCTCTGTGCCGACCATAACTCGATTCATTACTCAAACACCGCTCGTAATGCTCGAATGTTTATTGAGCATCAGAATGTATCATGTAAGCCGCAGTTATGGCCAACATTTGAAAGGAGTGATCATTTAAAAATGTTTTGTTTTGTTTTTGACAAATGGTACCTCTAAACGAATCACTCTCTATATGGAACAACCTCAAATGACGAGTTCGGATTACTACAAAACTTCTTCGCGCTGTTTTCATAGACCGGTTGCGCTTAAAAGCCCAAACGTGGTGGTGGAATCAAGGGACAAAAATTTAATTTAAACGTCTTCTACCTATCCAAATGTATGGAGAAATGAACGACGAATACCAAGTCCTTTATCCCTGAGTAACTCATATGTTTCTTGAAAATGTATCTTTTCCCTTAAAAGTATCGAAGTTAAAGTCGATTTATAAGTTATATTGGTGCCATGTCATATACGAGTACACAGTGATTTAAAACAATTTCTTAGGCATGAGATACTTCTTTCATTTGTTCTTATTAGCGTGGACGGTGATGGGCAGATGCAATGGTGAGACTATTTTGTTTCAATAAATTCCTCGATTCAGGTTAAAGCTTCTAACTTAAAGTGCTGGTTTTTCCAAAATCATTCTCATCACTGTTTAGGAATAATTTTGTTAAAATAATTATGTAAATGTAATAGACATTTGCGTCTGCTTTTTCAATGGTAAGTTGTCTTCACGTGGTCTGTTTCTCGGAAATATCTTGAAGTCTTCAAAGTTTGCATAAAATTCATCAACTCACTCGTATTAAACATCAATAGAACGGAAATAAGAGTATTGTGCCAACAAATGTTGTTGTAAACTACACGATGTGTTTATTTACAAGAAAGATAATTAAGTACACGACTGAAATTATAAGAATCTTTTTGAATTTCTAGCCATTGTTTTTCACGTCCCATTGCATTTTAATTAACATTTTCCCAGAAAGTACAACTTTGACCCCTTTTCCTTTCGAATTTGTAATTACAACAACGTCTGCCGATTAAAATATTCTTAGGACTTACTTAGTAAAAAGTCAGAAACCACCTACAGATACATGCTAATTTTTGGTTAACTTTCAAATGAGCTTTCCGTTTGGCTTATCTTCTTTCCACTACATGAATATCAAATATTGATATCGTTTTTCTGATTTCATGTCGAATCTCAGAAGGACATTGAAGTCATTATCCAGCACAAAGAATCGTAGGAGAAAGCAAAAGGAGAGGATAAATGGAGTATGGATATCCTCAAGCTCTCTGGGTAACAAAGATCATTTTCACAAAAAAAAAACAAAAAAAAACAACAAAAAAATGCAGACACCATGATATTAATCTTGTCAATGATTGTGGCTCCTTTGTATCGTCATCGTCATCGTCATCGTCATGCTAGTCTACCGTGGATAATTTGCAAAAAGGTTTGAATATAAAAGATACTCATACATATTCGTACATAGTTAAAGGAAAATGAAACCAAAACAGAAGATGTACGGATTTGAATTTTTCTTCCAAGAACTTGGACCGAGAGTGTTTATCTTTTTAATAGCGTGGTCGTAAATCCTCTTGGGCTCAACTGACCTGTGACAGCCGGACAACAGATTTTGTTTGCTAATCCAAACAAATCACCTCAGTTTGTCATAATATTTTGCTTTAATTTGCATTTTGATGTTGGGAAGGCGGACATTTTCCGAGATGATAATAATTTGATGTCATTAAAATTAAGGTGAGACTTACTTGCGTAAATAAGTTGTAATGTGAGTTGAGTTATTACATTGAAATACGAGTGTGAATGTTGCTGTTGCCTGGAGTTTAAGGCCGCATTTTGAGTTGTTATTGTAGATAGTCAGATAAAATTTAATGTGACTATGCTATTTATTTTTATTTCGATAATGAGGGTATTTATATACAATACGAGTAGATAGGAACAAATGCATGTTATCTATCATTAATATTCATAAATCATATCAATTCCTAAATCCTGTACCTTGGTTTAAACAAATCGGCAGCCACTAATCGTTGGCGCGTTTAAAGGACCCTGAAAGGATTTGTTATTTTTTCTCTTTGGAGCCACGAGTGAAAAAATTCCGGGTAATCCATATGAGAGTACGTCTGTTTCTTTTACATCATAAATTCAATCAGACATTTTGGAATGAAGATAATAATAAATAATTCCGAGGAAACGGATATCGAATTTCTGAGTTTGTTTTCCTTCAAAACATTTAGGTTCTTGAAAGGTTCTCTGCAGTCATGTAAACCAAGGTGGTTGATGCCTCCTTTCTACTTTGTACAACACTTTGTACTCGTATCCAAGGCCGTTTTATTCTTTGATGTCGCGATGGAGTTGATTTAAATATCTTTTAGGCTGCAGTTCTATTGTCCATGTGCCCTGTATGGAGGCGTCTACAATGGCTCCCGATCGGATCCATGTCGCTGTGCTGGAAATTGGATCTAATGTTACAGGTAAAGTCTTTGGGTCAAAGAAAGTAAGACAGCTGTAATCTCCTCTTGAGAGTGTCCGTGCCATTGCACCGTATAACAAGACAGAGATGATGAAGATCTGTATAGTTGTACCTTGTTATACGAGTAGAACAGCGAACCAAAGAAGGCAGAAATCCTTAACTACCCTCACATTACACATCTAGTCATCCATCGTTAAATCAATCAGATGACTTACTTACTGAGGTTTCAGTACAGTTTTGGGTGTACATAGGCCTTATCTAACAAGCCTCTTCGGTGAGACCGATTCCTAGCTAACTGCATTTAGTTGCGGATTTTGAGTCTATTGAGGATCCTGGCTACTTGTAAATGCCACCTGAGGTGAGGTCTTTCTCTAAAGATAAGATCTTGCATGCAATGCTGAGGAGACTTATCTTTCTCTAGTTGGTGCAGTTGTGGAGGTTTGCTATTTGGTGGATAAAGCAAACGATACTGGGATTCCATTAATCGGGCTATCTCTACTGACCAGATCTAAGAAATGAGTTGGTACAGGCCGTCTACAAAGTGACTTTCAGCAGCTTTAAATATCCCAGCCGGTTAGCCGTCAGGTCCAGGTGTTTTGTTTGATTTCAGCTATCCTTACCTCATTTTGGTCAGTTGGACAGAAGTTTTCGCAATTATCGTCTAAATTGAGTGAACTGGTATTATCGAATCATATATCTTTGGCAATGTTGAACAGCGATGAAATTGATTAGATTCAGTTCAAAAATGAACGCTTTAAAAATTTGTTGCCGAAGCATACCTACTAGTAAATAACGGCTAAGAAAATTAAAACATTTCAAGACTTTTTTTCTTCTATTTATTGGGTCACTCAATGGCTACAAATTGTAGTAACGGCGAAGTCGATTTGCCCACTCATCGATTGCAGTACGCACCTCTAGCGTTGGAAAATTTACCACTGCTTGGACAAGGGCGCGCTTCAAGGATTCAATACTTGGATATCGGGAAGCGCAGGCCATAGTCTCCAAAATGAAACATTACGAGTAGATTAGATAAAATTGTTGTGGGTGGTGGTATAATTAATCCCAGATCACTGCCGCCACAGATGGGCCTATTATGATGACGTTCATTTAAAGCTCATTTTTTATGCCGCAATTTGTGAGAAAGGTGGCCAAGTCTTTAGGTGTATGTGTTATGCTCTTTCACAACCTCGTTGCACAATCTGCCTGTCATCAGGTGTTTCATTACATGGCATTGCCCTGAGGAAAACCTGTAATTGATAGCCCACAGAATAGTCTTGCCATCATGGATTGAGATGCGGATCGTTTTCTGGCAAGTGCGTCTGCGTTTTCATTGCATTTATAACCACTATGTCCCAGCACCCAAATCAGATTGACTTTGTTTGTGGTAGGTCTGCTCTGCTGTCGGGAAGAATTTGAATGTTTTTGTTTGTCATATTTCTGTTTGGATCCCCTCAAACGCAGAGCTCCTTTGCGTGGATTTCTGTCTGAAATACAGAGTTGCTTATATCTATGCAGGCATGTATGGATCATTTTGTGCGAGGACCGTATCACAACGTGACAAGCCTGACAAAAAAGAGGTGTATCATAAAAAAACCTCGTCAGCTCCTTTTTCAGCTACATGGATATTGAGACTGATGAAATAGAGCTAAAGTTTATAAATAGCATCATTTGTAGAGATGTTCGGCGTGGATAGGTTTTTTGGTAGTCCTTTTGCAGCCATGGTCTTGGATTTCATAGAGCGTTTTCGTTAACATATCTTGAGCTGATAAAACCGCTCACTTTTCTTGAGATGAAAGTGTTTTTGTTGCATTTTAAAGTGTACATGTTCCAGTGTTTTCTTTCTGACATCATCATACAAACATGTTTTTGGCATCTCGACTTAAGATGAGAGTTCGGCCTTAAAAGTATCGCAGGTGCTGAAATGTGTCTTTCCCGTGGACACAATGCAACACAATGATTCAAAATTCATTTCCTGATTGAGATTCTGCTCAATGTACATTTTATGTAATTTAGAAATATTAAATAAATTAGGTGGGTACAGTCTCCTTGAGTCTTTCAACGAATAGTGTAATTTGCTACCCTTTTGATTTTTTTTTATAAAATTGATTGCCTTCTGTTTTGTCTCCTCCTTTACGCGGCTGACTCGCCGAAGTAATCTCGTCAAAAGAGACAAATGCCTTGATGCAAAGTGGTACATCACGACTGTGTTCTTTCTCTCTAATCCAGCATCGATAGCTGAACGAAGCTGAATTTAATCGCGCCTCGTCGTAATTTTTTCGCTGACGCCTACGCACTACTGGGAGAACAGTAATAAGGCCAGCAAGGTAAGCATTCTTGGCATTGTTTTCTCCCAACTCATTGAATTCACGTATTATTCGACGATGTTCTGGCTTTTTTTATTAAAATGAAGTAAACAATTAGGTCCAAGTTCATGGGTCGCATCACTTTCATAAAATCTCTTACCCTCCCTGTGATTTTCCTTTTTTTTCCTCTCTGCTCGACGGGCCTGACTTTTCTTCACTAGACTACTAACAATCACTGTTCATTTCCAATGCACGAAACTACAATAATTAATCTGGACTACCAGATGGCCAATCATCCGTAAACATGAAGTTTTGAAAGTTTTTTTTTAGCCTTATTTTAGTCGTTTTTATCTTATGAGCTGCATCGATGTCTTGATGGAAGGTCCTCGGCTTATTTGAAAATAGGGTTGTGCTGAGAGGCTCAACAACGTGTCCCCTTTCGTCTAAAATGTCCATTTGATAGACTTTAACAGAGATTTTGACACCTTTTCCGCAAAAATGGAGCTCGCTGACAGCATTGTAGAGGACTTCCTTCCCTATCAAACCATCACATGAGCTGGGGGGTTGGAACCGGTTAAGACGCAATTCATAATGACAGAGCATACAGTCTACTGATTTGTTTGTTGAGCGATTCTTTAATGGTGAAAATTTTCTAGTCAGTAAAAAGAATTCGTCTATGAAAGTTCTTCGAGTACTGGCGACGCAGAGCTTTCGATTTTAACATTCTGTTTCGATTTCAATGCTTCCGTGAATAAGTGTCTGTTGTATGAGCTGAGTCCCATACCATGTTATAAGATACGAATATCAATCTTCCAAGACATGATTTTCTTCTTGCACACCGGATTTCGACAATTTCTATTTTACACTTGGTATTCCAATTGTTCTTCCTCTTCTTCTTATCCTTTTATTAACCCTTTCCTCGTTATACGAACTTATGCGTAACGAGTTTCCCATTTTTACTGCATCGCTGCTGCTCCGCTTATGGGGTTGGCTAATGTCGCAGACCGCAGACCGCGTCTACATAATGCTCGGTCCTGGATCGCTTCAGTGGTTAGCCCCAGGCGTTGTTGCGCATTTGCCATCTGAGAAATCCAGGAATTCTTTTTCCGACCTCGTTTTCTTACAGTTGGAGTGACCGTAGTTGATAGTGCCTTTTTAACCGGATTTTCCGCAGATCTTCTTTGAACGTGGCAATACCAGCTTATTCTATTCGTTACCGAATTCTTTATATGTAGACTTCCTCTTATACGCGTAGATCTAATGCAATGGCGTTTAGTGACTCCACTAGACACCCTTAACATTTTCATTTCCGCTGCCGTCCTTTTGTTTTTAAACGCTTCCTACATTGTCCAGCACTGTGAACCGTACATAAGAGCTGTTAGTGTAGACTTTCGCCTTCAATTTAAGTGGACATTTTCGGTCGCACTCGATTCTCGAATTTTCGCGCCATTTCATCCACCCCACACTCACTCTGTGGTTTACGTCGTCGATTCCATGTTAACGATTGATCCTAAGTACTTAAGTATAGTGCTTTTCGGAAGAACTATTCCGTCTAACATTATATCCGGAACAGGTCGCAACGGATGCGCAAATGGGCACGTCAAATGCTCCGTCTTTGAACGACTTATTTTAAACCCGTTTCTCTTTAGCGCATTTCTCCATGAATCTAAGGCGTTCTGTAAATCGTCGACGTTATCGCTAAGTATACCTGCGTCGTCAGCGAAGAGAATTGGCGTTACATTTGCTACGCGCATGCAGTCTTTTAAAAGATAGTCGAATACTACGTTAAAGAGGAAAGGGCTAAGTACGCTTCCTTGATGCACTCCGACATTAACTGGAAATTCTCTCGTTAGTCCAGCAGAGCTTTTCACCGCAGTTTTCACGTTTCTGTACATGTCTTGTATTATTCTAAAATACGTTTCCGGTACGTTTTGAGACCTCAGCGCGGACCATATGAGATCCCTAGGCACTCGATCGAATGCTTTCTCGAGGTCGATAAATACCATGTGTAAATCCTTAGACGAATCTCGGTGCTTTTCCATCATTATTCGTAGGCTTGGGATAGCGTCCACCGTCGATCGCTTAAGACGTTCGTTTAAGACTCTTTCGACGATTTTCATTGTGTGTGACACAAGCTTGATTGAACGGTAGTTGTTGCATTCTCGAGTGTCGCCTTTTCCTTTGTATAATGGAACCAAGAAGCTACTTCTCCATTGATTCGGCATAGGTTGTCCACATTTTAATTTATATAAAAGTTTTGATAGCCAAACGCTGCCGGTCCCCTTCATCTTCGACCAAAACTCTGATGGAATGCTGTCTGGTCCCGCCGCTTTCCCAAGCTTCATTTTTCCGATTGCTATACTTATTTCTTTGATTGAAAAGTCCGAAACTTCCTCCTCGAATAGACCAGCTGTCGGCACGATATCACGTGGAAACTGTTTGTTAAGCAACTCCTTGCAGTATTCAAGCCACCGGTCACAAATTTCCTTTTCATTTGTTAGTAAACGACCGTCTGCGTTTTTGATGTATTTTGGCGAGGTTATTTCCATTGAATTTTTTCTCCTCTGTGCAGCGAGCTTAAAAATATTTGGCATTTTAGTATTGTACGACGTTTGAACTTCTTGGATAGCTTGTCTTCTATCTGCCGATCGTGTTCCAACTCCTGGTACAGGTTTTCCGGTTCTGCCGCTCGAGTTCTAGCCAGGACTTTCTTTGCGATCTTTTTAAGACGCTCGTATTCAAGAGCCAATCGAACTTTTTCGATATCGTCTCTCCGATCGCATTTTGTCCACGCTTGGAATGCACTCTTCTTGTCGGCCACAGCTCGTTTGGTTTCGTCATTCCACCACCATGTTTCTTTGCCGACGTGATGGTATTTCGATATAGTCCCCAGATGGGACTTTGCGAGTGTTATGCATTCCTCGTGCATGCTGTTCCACATTTCTTGCGGGCTAAGTGAGTCTGCGATACCGTTTATATTGTGAAGTACTTCTTTAGCCAGTGCGATAAATCTTGCGCTTCGTTCCTTCGATAGATTGGTATTCCAATTGTATTCTCAAATAACTTCACGGTACGATAAGAAAAGTTTCGCGTGATTTTCAATGGCTGCAACAACAGAAGGATTTCACCTTTTTCGTAGCCGCATTTTTGCAGGCCAATTACGACACGACGATTTTCGAGCGAGCCCTATTCCATGATTGCAACTAATTGACTTTAAAATTTTTTTAAGCGGGAAATTTTCATAAATGTCACTTGTCCAATAGCTGTCAAGTTGGAGTGGATGTGTTCATTGGTTCTTGCGAATGCATGTGTTCATTTCATATACCAAATCGAAATGCTAGGTATAAAGTGTGCAACGTAACCTCTGAATTTGCTAGGATCATAGACTTTAATCTCATACCAGCAATGAAGTACAATAGCTCAAAGAAGAATAAATATAAACACTTAAGTAATAATCTTTTGTTTTGGGCTTCTCTTGTATTAATTGACCACCTTGCGGTACTAATTCAAGTACTCAGTTGTCACACGGTGGAATTCCCTTTTCGATTCCATTGAGGACATAGTTTAAGCCGTATGTATAGAATTATTGAAGTGAGCACGGTGTTGTACATTCAAAAATTTTCCTTGTCCAATTTTGATTATTTGGAGGACTATTTATTGTTGCTTAAGCCTATTTCAGAAGTATTGGATTTTCTTCAGCAGGAGTCAGCACAAAGTTCAGGGATATGATCACTCACAGCCCTCTAAAGGTTTTCCCTTTGGAAACAGTTTCCGTGTATTTAACGTTTTTAACATCATTTCAATCTGTTTTTTGTCCATTTTTTAAACAAAGGTGGATGCCCGCCGCGGCTACGAGTTACATGGTCCATTCGATCAGTCCAAATTTTCACTATTTTTTCCAATGGCGGTGGCGCGATAAATAGCTCATTGGACTATCACGCAGAGGGTCTGTGGTTCGATCCCCGGCATCGCCAACAATTTTTCGAATCGTCGTCATCCTTTCGGCGGGCAATGGCAAACTCCCGAAAGTAGAATTGCCTCTGAAAAAGCTTCTAAGGAGTGCCGTTCGGATTCGGCGATAAATTGTAGGCCCCGGTGATAAATGTGACAAAAATGACAACATGTGCAACACAAATGAGTATTTGTATTGCATTGTATTTTTTATGTATTCATTATCACCTTAAAGCTAGCTAACAATAGATAATTCTTTAATTAAGCATACAGAAATTTATGTTATTAGTTAGAGTGTCAAGAAGCTAGGCAATGGTCCATACCAGGCTGCTGGCCGTATAAATCTGGCATCAATGTTGGCTTGAATATTGGCTTCCAATGCTTCAAGAGTTGCTGGTTTGTCGGCATAAACCAATGAGTTAACATAGTCCCATTAAAAGTAATCGAGAGACGTTAAGTCGCACGAACGAGGGGGCCAGTTAACAGGACCACTTCTGGAAATAAAGTTGACAACAAATTGATTTTGCAATAAATTGATGGTTAAGCGCGTTGAATGGCAAGTTGCCCCATCTTGTTGGAACCAAATATCGTCAATGCTTAGCTGATTAATTTTTGGAAACAAAAAATCAGTAAGAATGGCTCGATAGCGCTCGCCATTCACAGGAACGACAGCTCCTTCCACATTTCGAAAGAAATAAGGACCGATGATGCCGCCAGCATGTAAACCGCAGCAAAGAGTCAATTTTAATGGATGTAATGGTGATTCGTTAACAGCTTGAGGATTGTCTTCGCGAAAACGATCAATAACTGCATGGATTGCTTTCTCACTAAGCCGATTTTGTTCACCGTAAAATTGACGAAGTGTTCTATGAACTTCACGAACAGATTTATCTTTTTCAAAGCAAATTTCCACAATTTGGAAGCATTGTTCTGGCGTTAAATGATATATGATGAATTGTCAAACCTTCCTGAATAGAACTGTCAACACAGTTTGACATTGACAGCTATCAAATCATAGACAACAACCATCGAAACTTCTCATGCAGCTAAAAAAAACACGTTTTATATCTGAGATGAACACTTTGGTACGACTTGACTTCAAGAATCGTAATCTCTTTGCACTGCACTGTACATAAACATGTATTGTACATACGAGTATGTATGTATGCACCTATATTTTAAAAAATTCTTGAATTGTATCATCCATATTCGATTTTAACACGTGAGTGGGCTTGTACGGTTTCATTGATGTGAATTAGTTCCAAAATATGTGAATACAAGCTCTGAATATACTTATTCATTGACGTATGTGCGCATATCGAGAGATTTTTTGGTAAAATCCGTTTTGCAACGCACGTGCCTGCAGGCCAATAATAAGAACATGAATTCACTTCAAGTAATTTAGGCATCTACACTGCAGCCCAAAAGTTTGAAGTCAACCTAGGTAACTGAATTTAACACCTAAACAATACACAACACATTCAGATAAGAGTCGTAAAACAGAAACGTTTTTGAACAGTGGGCGTTCGTGACTACGTGATTTTCATAGTTATAAAATTGTATCACTCTTAGTTGTTAACTCAGCTCTTGTATAAGACTGCTAACATCGAAGGTGTTGTCGAATCTCAAAATTTCTTTGACTTCGATAGTAAGGATAAGACCGTTGCTACATAAAAGCCACACTTTAAAGACATACAAATTGGAGATCACCATACACAAATAAGGCAAACTGAAACGGGAAATTGAGCGACAAACTCAAGCCGGAAGACTTGAGAATATGTCACGGCGAGGACGTCATAGAGCTGCAACTAAACACCATGATCGGCTTATAGTCGAACAAACACGCATACACACTTGACGGAAGAGATTTTCTCAGAGCTTCATCGATCGACGAATCTCATCTCAAGGTATTTGGCACAAAACGGTGAGTTTTCGTTCGACGTCATTAAACAAAAGTTGCTACCAGACTGCGTGGTATAGTCCCGGGATATCTGTCTTCAAATCGAGTGTGCAATCTGGATCGAATGAATGAAAAAATAAAAAGGACGATGTGAGGTCTGAGTTAAAATCTATTGGCTAAGCATTCGTATTTCAGAATGACGATGACGAGAAACTACTATTACTCATAACAGGCAAACGAAGTTGTTGAAAAACAGCACCCGAGATACGCGTCGAAATAGGTCTAAAATAGAACAAACCGCCCTCATTTTTAATGGCCAATCAAAGATTAGGCGATTCGTGTACATTTGGACGAATTGCTGTTCGAAAACCCTTGTTGCGACTATGATACAAGCAAAAAGATTTAGTAAGATCCAATACGCATAAAGGCAGAAAAGAAGAGGTGAAACAATAGTTCGGGGCAAACTTCGGCCTTAATCAACAATTGTATTCAACAGGCGCAATCATCCGCTACCTGCCTCCAATTTTGCACGATAAGTTCCACTTGCTTGCTTCACCTGAATCGCGGTCTTAACTCAGCCATCTCAGTCGTTGGACCCTAACTCGATTTCATTGTACACTCAACACAGTTCATCGTTATATTTCCTCTTTTACTCACAGTTTATGCAGATGGGACGGGAAATCAAAAGAAAAAGATTTCTGTTTTCTAAAAAGCCAAGAGAGCCCTCATCCATTTTTGATAAGGACAATGCCTCTCCGTCGTAGGACAGGACTGAGATTATTAAGGTCTGATTAAGGGTCATTGCCTTCAAAGCCCAAAAAAGCAGCGATTGACAAGAGGTATTCTTCGTTTTGATCTCGGCGCTGGTAATCTAAATTGATAGCGGAGCCAAGATAGATAAAGTCCTTAACTATCACAAAGTTATATCTGTCTAAGACGTCAATCGGTGTTGGGTGTCCTGTTGGCTTGATCTTACTCTTGTTGATGGCTTAGCCCATTTCCCCGCTTACGTTTCAATACTCGCCACTACGTGGTTCTTAATGTCATGGTTGTAGGCGATTCAGTTATGGTCTGGGTGTATTTCATTTCAAGGACGACTCAAAAACTGACAGACTCAATCGAAAGTATTAATAATAATAATGTATAGGGTGTAGTACATTGCGACCTTGTGGTCTATTGTGTCCCTACTTATACTTTGGAGAGGTTTGCTCACTCACAGCTTAATTCATTAGGAATTATGTTGGAGTGTTTATGCTCTGGCTTTGGACTTGGAAAGGAAAATCTGCTTAGAGCACGTCATCCAGACCAGTTTCCTTTATGAATCCGAGAATGAGCAGTGGATCCGTGGTTGGTAAACCGTTTTCTTGAATTTGGTGTTTCCCCAAATATATAAACCTGTTTTGGGTCAGTGCCCCGCAGGATTTCAGTATGTATTCTGGAGTTTCTGTGGAATCATTGCAGAATCTACAGAGACCTTCATCTGACATCCCTATCTTCCTTAGCTGATCCCTGAGTTTGCATTACCCCGTTAGGAAACCAGTTAGGATGGTAGGTTATTTTTGCTAAGACTGATACATGCTTTAAATCTTTTGTGATCGTTATCTCCTAAGAGTTTTTTGGTTTGTCCCAGGCTTGGAGATCCCGAAAGGTTCTAGCCCTTTTCTCTTTTTCTGATTTCCTGAATTCTTCGCGTAGAGTGTGTTCCCCTATCCCGCAGAATGGTTCAGGTCCTGTGAAGGGTTCTGCCCCTTTTCTCGCTAGAGAGTACGCCGCCTCGTTACCAGTGATGTCCACATTGCCTAGTATCCAGCAGACAGATACTCTATTTTTCTTGCCCAATTTATTGAGACTTTGTAGGCATTCCCATACAAGTTTGGGTTTAATAACAAAAGAGTCCAGTGCTTTGTGATAGCTGCTTGACTATCTGACATTATTGCTATGTTATAGTTTTTGTAATTCTTTTCAAGATTTATTCGAACGCATCTTTCTATGGCGTATACTTCTGCTTAGAATATGCTGGTACTCTTGCCCATGGATTCATGGTGTTTCGTTCTTGGCCCAAACGCTCCTGCACCTGTATACCTGTATACCACTTTATCGTGTGGTTGCTCAGTCCATAGAAAGTGGATTCATCGTTCCATTCTTTCTTGTTGCTGAGCTTCATTAAGAAATTATTTTCAAAGTTGTATTTCTTGATGCTGTCATCTCTTAGAATAGCCAAGAGTGGAAGTTTTCCGAGAAGTGCATCATATTCTTTCGAACTAATGCATTTCCCCTTTAGAGTTCCTTTGCTTTGCTACTATTAGAATGGTTTTATTTGCCGCCTCTGAGGTGTAGGGGAGTTAATTCCAATAGAACCTCAATTGCAGCAGTTGGGCATGTACGCATTGCCCTGGTGATGCATAGGCACGCCAGTCTTTGCACCTTGTTCAGAGATTCCCTCGTTGTGACAAGACTGGTTTCTTTTGTCCATGCTATTGCACCATATGTGATCATTGGTCTCACAATCGCTTTGTACATCCATCGCAGAATGTTAGGGGTACAACCCCACGACTTCCCCGCTAGGATCTTACATATCACAAGAGCACGGGTTGCTGTTCTAGCAGTTTCCTCAGTGTGATTCTTTCGAAAGTAAATGTGTCTTCTTTGACGAAAAACCGGCTCACATCATTTTTTCCTTCTTCTTAATGAATTACTTTATGTTAAAAAGAAAGTGAAAACATCTTTCCTCTTATTTCGGTTTTATATAGGGCTTTCCAATAAGGACTTGACAACTTTTTTTTAAAATAAAACGCAAACCATTTGAGATATTTCAAAAACTTTATTATCGGCTTGAAGTACAGTCAAAACATTTATGAATGGAACTTGACTTCGTTCATATGGCCATCGCGCGCACGTTTGCAGCGGTCGATTCATTGGAACCAATTTTCAATGACTCCGCCACACATTTCGGCCGCAACGGCCGCTATTTCGCGTTCAATCTTGGCTCTGAGCTCTTCGAACGTCGTCGGCTTGTTGGCATAAACCAATGACTTAACGTAGCCCCACAGAAAATAGTCAAGCGGCGTTAAATTGCACAAACGAGGCGGCCAATCGACTGGCCCATTTCTTGAGATAACACGCTCACCATACTTACTCTTCAATAAATCGATTGTAAAGTGTGCTGTGTGGCTTGTGGCACCAATTCTTGAGTCAGCTTGATCTTGTATGGATGTAAACCAAGATCCTTACGCAAAATACGCCATAATGTGGTCTGAGTGAAGCCCAATTCTTGAGAAAGCCGTGGAATTGACTGACTTGGATCGTTTGCTACGGACGTCTGAACAGCAGCGATATTTTCGACACTTCGACCAACCCGTTATCTCACTGACACGTCAACATCACACAACGAATATGTAGACTCAAATTGTTGCACTAATCTTGTTATTGCCTGTCTACTAGGGCGAGAATTATGACCGAAAGTTGGAATTAGTTGGAATTTCGGTAGAAAATTTTTATAATTTGCAGACGTTGCTCGTTCGTGTACTTTACCATGATGAAAATGTTGTGTTTACTGAATAAATTGACAGTGACAGTTTGATGATTAGTGAAAGAGTGCGTTCACAAATTAAATTCAAAGTTGTCAAGTCCCTATTGGAAAACCCGATATTTCACAATTAAAAGAAATAAAAACCTATTCTCGCCACTGAGGGCGGCATCAAACTTTTTCCCCGGAGTGTAAGGACACTTGACAAGCACAAGGGTACATTCCTTCTGGCAAACAGGTGCGTGAAATCTGAAATTATTTCAAAAGAGTATCAGTAGATGCTTGTATGTGGGTATCGATAAAGATTAGAATTTCGTAAGTAACATATTCGCTTGATTAAATTGGAAGATACACGAGTTCTTTAAGAAATTCCTTTAATCGGCACGTGTACATCTTATTTGGCTTCAAAATTTATCAAAATTGAACTGTATTTAAATTGAAAGTTGTCAATTAAAAAAAAAAATCTCAAAAGTTTCTTGCACAAGGACTTTCAAAAAAGAAAAAAAAAAAAAAAGAAAAAACTGAAGAAATGAACAAATTCCAAGCACGGCTTCACTTCGCCTTTCGACTACATTATATTCTTTTGTTTTAAAATTTCATTATGAAATTGTTAAGTGCTACTGTAAGGAGTCATTCATCACGTAGATACTCGTACGGGTACCTATACTTAAAAATTAATGTACGAGTATGTATGTATGTATCTACAGCTATCGTCCTTTATCAAAATAATTTTTATTGTGATACACGCTTTTCTCGGCTACGTACAAAAGGACATTTTCTCTGTTCGTGCCCTTGGGGACTTTTAAATTGTTGTAAAATTTGAGTTTACGACCTTTCATATATTTTGCTGTCGTTTGGTGTTCTTTTTTTTTTCCTGTTTTCATCTTTTCCTTGTATCAATACCCGACTCGACGTTGAATGGCATTGATTGCCATTTTTAGGTCCAGTTTTGAGAAATCGGTATTTGTTTATTTTTTTTTTGTTTTTTTGAATAAAAGAATTTCAAAGAGCAGTTAAATAAATGGAAATCTGTTCTCAACAAGCAGTTATCAAATGAAGATTCGACAAAACTTTGAATTGCTTTTCTTATAAAAACACAATCGTACCGAGGATATGAGTGGACCCGGAATGAAGCTCATCTTCTCTGCATACTACACTATTAGACGGTCGTATTGCAGATACTCGTTTGTATGTGTTCTTTGTGTTTTAGTTATTTCCTATCTCCAAATGAGTTCTTGAGAAGTTTTTCAATTGTTTCGTTGGAAAATCCTTTCCTATGGGTGAAGAGCCAAGTGAACCGGAAGTGGAATTTATGTATTAATTCAGAAGAAATGGTATAATAAATAAAGTTGTAAGAGTGGACACAATGAAACATATCTCTGCCTCTGCCTATTCAAATTGGTCGTTAAAGGAGTATCAGTCAGTCAAAAAGTTTGAAGGTCGTATTTTTCCAAATCTCGAAGAATTGTTCACCTAATAAGCTGGGTTTGCTCTCGTTGTTATTCAGAAGAAAGAGATGTTGTTATAAAAGTTCATATTGATAATCAGAATCTAATGGGTTGTTCACAAGTTCAAAATTGGCCTCTACAAATGAGTGAAATATTCTACAAGGTGTACCATGATATAAATTGGTCGTCAATGTTGTTTCCAAGAGTTTGCTAACAACATTGCATGATCTAAACACCAAATTTTGTTCTGGATGGTCAAGGTAAACACATCAATTTCGCCTGGTGGCTAGGTCATAGCTTGTCAAACTTCTGAGCTGAGATCGGGATAAGCCTGGTCCTCAAGTAACAAGACTCTCCAGATAGAACGATCCTAGTTCCGAATGCCAAGTCGGTTGACTTCTCATTCGTGATACTTGTGTGAGACAAATAATACAAAGTCTTTCTTGTCCCTTCGGACTAAATTCGAACGGCCTGCAGTTGTGTTCATTCTTTGTACATGTCCTACTCATTACAGGCGACTGATGCGCATCCATCCTTTTTTTTGTCCTAATTGGTGTATGGTAGTAATTGCATAGACTTCAAAAAATTTTACCTTTAGCGTGTGAGTTCCATACAATTTTTTTAAAATATGATTCCAAGGAAGTCACATGACAGGTCTTGGTTAAGTCCCTACAGATTTAGACGGAGCAGCGAGCAGCCATTCCCATCACCATCTTCATTCACAGACAGACGACAGGGTTACCAAAATAAGACATGGCCCCACCTGTGAATGTAACCCATTTCTAGAATGGGAATGCCGGCAAATGCGGCCTTAAATTCTATGAAAAGAAAGTGCATAACAACCAGGACTTATTGAGTATCTTTCAGGACATGTCGGTGATTTGGTAGCTTGTGGACTTTCCTGGCCTAAGCGGCCACACTAATAGAGTCATTCAAGTCGTCTACAAAGGGTTTCAGATGCTCACACAATATGGCAGATTAGATCTTGTTTGAAATATTGAGGAAACTTACATATGCCTCCATAGTTGAGAGCAGTTGAGCGGGTCTCCTTTTTTGTGGATTGGTCAAATGATACTGAGTTGGATTTCAGCTGGGATATTGCTATGTTTATTTCATTTTGATCCAGTAGACAAAAGTTTTGACTATTATCCTCTAAGTTATCTAGTTTGACGGCTAATTGATAGACTTCTTCGGCGTAATACACTCTGCAGAAGGAGGTACAAAACGACTGCGACTCTACTACACGGATGTTTTTCTGTACGTTATTTCTGGAGTGTAAGCACTCATGATTTTCGGTCGCGGGATTCTTAAGCTAGTTTTTGTCCTTTGCCATGTTCTTCCTGCCCCATAGTAAGTTGAGCGCACGAAAATATGTAAAGTTTTTCAAAACAAAAAAAACACTGTGTCGCTGGCAGCTCGGTATGGGCCATGGCCTGGCTTCTTGACACCCATTTCTGTTGCTCATGATTTCATTTTTGTTACATCTGAGCGGTGCCTACGGTTTATTGCCGAGTCCGAATGGCACTCCTTAGAAGCTTTTTCGTAGGCAATTTTACCTTCGGGAGTTTGCCATTGCCCACCGAAAGGGTGATGGCGATTTGAAAAGTTGCTGGTGACCTAGCCAGGAATCGAACCCAGACTCTCCGCGTGATAGTCCAATGAGCTAACTATCGCGCCATCGCCATCGCCCGTTTCCGCACGTTTCCGTACATGTCTTGTATTACTCGGACATACGTTTCCGGTACGTTTTGAGACCTCAGCGCGGCCCATATGAGATCCCTAGGCACTCGATCGAATGCTTTCTTGAGGTCGATAAATACCATGTGTAAATCCTTAGACGAATCTCGGTGCTTTTCCATTATTATTCGTAGGCTTGGGATAGCGTCCACCGTCGATCGTTTAAGACGTTCGTTTAAGACTCTTTCGACGATTTTCATTGTGTGTGACATAAGCTTGATTGAACGGTAGTTGTTGCATTCTCGAGTGTCGCCTTTTCCTTTGTATAATGGAACCAAGAAGCTACTTCTCCATTGATTCGGCATAGGTTGTCCACATTTTAATTTATTTAACAGTTTCGATAGCCAAACGCTGCCGATCCCCTCCATCTTCGACCAAAACTCTGATGGAATGCTGTCTGGTCCCGCCGCTTTCCCCCGCTTCATTTTTCCAATTGCTATACTTATTTCTTCGATTGAAAAGTCCGAAACTTCCTCCTCGAATAGACCAGCTGTCGGCACGATATCACGTGGAAACTGTTTGTTAAGCAACTCCTTGCAGTATTCAAGCCACCGGTCACAAATTTCATTTTCATTTGTTAGTAAACGACCGTCTGCGTTTTTGATGTATTTCGGCGAGGTTATTTCCATTGAATTTTTTCGCCTCTGTGCAGCGAGCTTAAAAATATTTGGCATTTTTGTATTGTACGACGTTTGAACTTCTTGGATAGCTTGTCTTCTATCTGCCGATCGTGAGGATATTTTTTCCGACTCCTGGTACAGTTTTTCCGCTGCTGCCGCTCGAGTTCTAGCCAGGACTTTCATTGCGATCTTTACAAGACGCTCATATTCCCAGAGCCAGTCGAGCTTTTTCGATATCGTCGCTCCGTTCGCATTTTGTCCACGCTTGGAATGCACTCTTCTTGTCGGCCAGAGGTCGTTTGGTTTCGTCATTCCACCACCATGTTTCTTTGCCGACGTGATGGTATTTCGATATAGTCCCAGGATGGGACTTTGCGAGTGTGATGCATTCCTCGTGCATGCTGTCCCACATTTCTTGCGGGCTAAGTGAGTCTGCGATACCGTTTATATTGTGAAGTACTTCTTTAGCCAGTGCGATAAATCTTGCGCTTCGTTCCTTCGATAGATTATACCACCGGATTTTTGGCTTTCCAAACGATGCCCGTGTTTTCGGTGGTTCCGCTGTGAAAAATTCCGTAATGAGCAGACGGTGTTGACTTACTAGCGATTCTCCAAGTATAACTTTACAGTCCTTAACACGGTTTCTCATCGACATTTTGCAGAGGTGATAATCTATTTGCATTTCGTGACCTCCGCTGCTATAGGTGATAAGATGCCGTTGCTGTTTAATAAACATTGTATTTAAGACGGTTAAGCCGTAAACCCTACACGCTACAAGGATGTCTTCGCCAGCTGAATTTCTGGTTCCAAAGCCTTTACCGCCGTGGCAGTCCTCATAATCAACATTTGTTTCTCCGACGTGGCCATTTAAATCTCCGCCTACGAAGAGCATCTCATCGATAGGGCGTACGCGAGAGCAATTTTCCACGTTTCATTGTGTATGACGAGTTTAACACTCATCAAGCGGTCGCTTATTTTCAAGATACCAACGATGTTGTTTAGAAGATCCGCTGCAACAACGATTCCAACACCGTTTCGTCCATTGAGCGTTCCATGGTAGAACATCTTAAATGCCTTAGTTTTAAAATCTAGAAAACGCGCTTTATTTCCTGTATTACACCACTTCGTTTCCTGTACGCACAGGATTTGTAGAGTTCTGCGACGCATAATCGCTTCCAGTTCTAAACTTTTTGAGGTCATCGATCCGACTTTCCAACCTGCAAACCAGCAAGTTTAGGAAAATATTTTGGAAACTTCATTTTGCCCTTCCCCGGAATCCGTCGGGCTCTGACACAAGCACTTCTGCTTGCTCTGGGATCACCCGAGTGCGATGCAATCGTGGTGCCCATTGGGGTAGTGCTATTAATTGCGATCATTTCCATGAAGTGTATCTAAAGTTTGAGTGGTTTGACACTTGTATGCTCATTTCGAATTGATTGACTGTTCTTTTACCCCACCGGTAGTCTCCAGACGTGGGAACCCACTGATTGCATACAAACTTGTGGGAAAGTTTTAAGGTGTTAAAGTGTCACAGGCTCATTTTTGGTGTCATAGTTGCCTGTATATGATTGGTGTCCCATTTAGTCGCCTCTTACGACAAGCTGGGACGCACTGCGGCACTATTCTTTATCCGATGCCGCATGGATTGGACTGGAAAGTAAATATTTTGTTAATTTGGATCAAAGGTTGGAAAGCTGCATGGTGGCTGGAGTGTGGTTGTCATACAAAAAAAATTTTTTTACAAACTTTTGAAATTCTTTTAAGGTCAACAAATTCGTCCAAATTATACAAGTCATCTGGGAAATGTTTCTTTAGGTTATAGTTAGCAATAGGACTCACATTCAAATATTAATTGCTTTTGCAATTTTAGGGATGATCACATAGTGAAAGCATCTTCAGCTTGTCCATTTTCTAAGGGTACTTCCCTAGGTTCGCTCTCGTAAATTAAGTACACCTAGAGAAGAGCATGTCTTCAGACGAAAGAAAAACGTAGAATGAGAAATGGAAGGGAAAAAAAACTAGAAAAACGTAGAGAAAACTAGAGAAAAGGAGGAAAATTCCATAAAGAGAAGAAAAATATTTCAAGTGGTGCAATTGATTTCATTCTGAAGCGCCCTTAAGCGTGAACCACTATAATTTTTAATTTTCTCCTTCTTTCATTTCGTTTTGCTTTAATATTTTTTCCATTTTGTCTAACTTTTAGTAGTGCACAAAAAAGAAGAAAAAAATTGGGAGGGGGAAAGGAGAAGCTTGAAAATTTATAGCATCTCGTATACGACGATGAAACGAATCGGTAAAGTTTTCACCTCTGACTACGACACTTAAAGTGTTTTGGCTATTAAGCACAGGAACGTAATAATAATAGCAGGACGAGTAGCAGCAATAACATGGATGGTGGGATTCCATTAATAATCTCTTGGTGGTGCGCAAAATGCTTCTGCTCTTAGTTAGTGAAGTTGTTTTGAAGTTTCTTCGGTTTTTGCCTTTTTTTTTCTATAGGTACTCGTATAGTCTTGTTGCCCCCCCCATGAATTGCCATCCATGGTCTTCAGTCTTTAAAGGGTGAGTTGTGTTCGGATAAGAAAAGCATTCTTAATTCTCTTTAATAGTTTTATGGTATTCGTGAATTATTCAATGAGTTGGTGCTTATTTCAAGTGTTATCCTTAAATGTTTGTGGGGTGGGGAGGGGAGGGGGAAGCTGCTCACTATTACGTAGCTTTGAAGCTCGCCCTTTATTTTACTTTTACCTTTTCATGTTTGAATGCTTATGTTGATTTATGGGAGACGGTTGGGTTAGAATATTTTAGTGAAGGTCAATAATTAGGGCTTGGGGATAATAACTTATCGCTGGAGTAGTGTCTACTTGAGCCATACAGATGTTCGTCAAGTACTGACCTTGCTTGTAACAGAGGTAGTGACTATGAACCCCTTATCATTGAAAAACGTCTGCAAACATTTTTTTTCTATTTATTGCTCTCGAGATAAGTTAAGTCTTAGAATCGTTAAGTCAGAAAGTAGATAAATATCTCACAGACTGGGTCCGCTTATCTCTGGTTCTATCTCTATTCATATATATATATGTACAACTTGGTAACTGTCAGACTAAGATGCTGATTCATAAGAGTTTTTGAGTAGGTTAGTACTCGTATCATTTAACTCTCGTGACCCGCACTCTGTATTTTTAGCTTCTATACCAGGAGTTATGACAGGATTCAGGTGTTTTATGTTTTAAAATTCCAAACTGGGTGGTTTGAGAGATAAGCTTTACCCGATATGCACTAACAACTTGTCGTTTTAGGAAGTTGTAAACGTGCCTCATTAGGAACTGTATGGAACACAATATCAGATAAATGATGGGTCCGTGGTTGCTAGCATACGTTGGTCCTGTTGACGAAATTCTTGATGACATTTTGGCAAGGTGTCGGCTTCGATTGCGTGCTGAATCTCGTCTTGCAGTTCGGGAATTCTTCTTGGGTTATTGGCATACACTTTTTCTTTCAACACCCTAAAAATAGATACCCAATGGCGTCAAATTGCATTGATTTTCGTTGCTAATTCACATCGACGCCGTGCGAGATAAATCTCCCTTCAAAATTTCGTCTTTGACAATCCCATTGATTCGATCGCATTACGAAAATAAGTTGCTCCATCCTGTCTTGCACATGTCTTCGGGATCAATTTAAACTACTTGAGACCAAAAAAAGTTGTTTATCATCAGAAGATGAGGAACGCTGTTGACGGTGACCGCATTGCCAGCCGCATTCTCGAAGAAGAACGGTCTCAGCCAGCCCAAAATGCATTCCAAACAGTGGGGTAAAGTGCATGTATGGGACGTTAATGGATCACTCTTGGATTCACAGCTTTCCAAAGCTCTCCATCAAGTTCGAAATGCACCTCATCGCAGAAGATACTTCTTTGAAAAATCACCATTTACTTGTTGTCGCTGTAAGATCTGTTCTGCGAAACTTCGGCACTGCGTATGGTCTACGGGCTTTCAATTTGTTTCAGCTGTTTCTTTCAGCATGTAAATGCAAATCCAGAGTCAAAACTCGATGTAAACTGCTTCGTGAATGTTTCGGTTGTTGAGAACGATGGCGAGTCGAGGTGGATGGATTCTGGTCAAAACACTCACTAACTGCTGCAATGTGTTCATGAAACCAAGCTGCATAAATATGGGCTAATGATCTGACATTTTTCCATAAGTCGGACTGCTGTATGACATTATACCAACCATCCTTGTAAAAATCTCACTATTTCGGTAATGAATTTTCACAATTACTATATGCTGTGCATATTACACCTACTCCATCTTTTAATCTTAGTATTTACACATACATATATGAGAGCCAACAAAAAAATTGGCGGTTTGAATGGTAAGCCCCATATAATGTCTTCCTTCGATCCTATAAGCTGCACCAGTATCGGTCAATGTTTTAGTAAACACAACTTGGCAAGAATAGATCTGCTCATGAGCTCAATGAGCAGAAAAGGAGATATAAACACCGGCTCATGGAAAGTGCTTTGTTGAAGAAATTTAGTGATGCTACTG
The DNA here is from genome assembly GCA_928272305.1 of Volucella inflata. NCBI lineage: Eukaryota > Metazoa > Arthropoda > Insecta > Diptera > Syrphidae > Volucella > Volucella inflata. The sequence continues at coordinate 3,369,645 of OV743716.1, read as the reverse complement.
CAGGAATGAGATTCAGAAGTTACAACAAAAGGTAAAAAAGTAATCCACGGACATAAATCCCGAGCCGACACCGACATCGCATAAAAGTAGCAGTCTGTATCTAGACTGTATGATGGGAATCGCGAACCACATACCGCTCGGTCTGACTACCGAGCTCTTCAAAGCAGTACTACAAGGTAAGAAGCATTCCCCAACTCATCTGTAAACAATGGTCAGACGAAAGTATTCTCGATGAATAGAATCTCAGCATTGTTTGTCAGATCCACAAGGGATGATGATTGAGAGAATTGTCAGATTGAGAGAATTGTTTTTCCGGTCCTATGAGACAAACCCGACGGAGGAAAACCGGAAAAAAATTGTAAGCCAAGAATGACTGTAACGCCTTTGTTAAGCGTGTGAAATTTCTATACGACCAAAAACTGAGGCAAAAAATACTACAATGTCCCAAGGGTAGTAACAATTTTTGTTACTTTGAACAAAGCCAATCTGCTTGCTGCACACTCTGCTGCTAGCTCAACGCTTCCAGATTGTGCTTTGTCTCCGCCTACACTTGAGTGCGTCGAATTTTCAATGGGACGAATCCACTTTCGCACTCGTGTAGTAGCAAGAGTACTTAGGGACCTTAACATCCACGAATCCGTTGCTCCAGATGGTATATCTCCCCTTCTTCTCAAGAGGTGTTCTTCTACGCTGGCAAGACCATTGCGTCAATCCATCAATCCTACTCTTTAGGACTCTTTCCGAGCAGATGGAAAACAGCATTTGCCTAGTCCGTCCCCATAAAAGGCGAATCTTCTTCTCTCTCCTCCTACAGACCCTTCTTTTCAAGATCATGATAAATCTTCAGCTCATGAAATATCTCGAAACACGAAAACTTCTTAATGACCGGCAGTACGGTATTCGTAGCAACAGGTCCACTGGTGATTTGATGGCATGTCTCACCGAAAAGTGGAACCAAAGTCTACATTAATCTGACGAGAGCAATAAGGCTGCACTTGATATTACTAAGGCATTAGACAGAGTTGGGCATCAGGCTCATTTGTCTTTATCTTGAATGGTTTCAAGTCTGATATTCACAAAATAAGTGCTGGTGTGCCCCAGGGCTCCGTTCTGTCTCCGATACTCTTTTTAAACTTCATCAATGATCTCTTGTCTGCTTCTTCTAATACAATTTATTCCTTTGCTGACGACAGTACTCCCTGCTTTTCATATTCGTTCCCGGACTCACATCCCTACTCATCGGCTGTAGAACGAGAACGGCAGCGTATGTTAAGCTCATTAAATTCCGATATAAACAGCATAGCCAATTGGGGAACTACAAACAGAGTGGAATTTAATGCTTCCAAAACACAATGCTCTCTGCTGTCGCTAAAGGGAAATTCAAATACCCAGCCATTATCCATGAATGGCATTTGCTTCGTCGAAACCGAAAAACTTTTCATTCTCGGTATGTGTGTCAATGACAACGTACGTTGGAATGACCACATTTTCGAAGTCGCCAAAAATGCTGCGAAATGTTCTAGGTTCATTTTTCACTCCCCCTGATCTGGCTTTCATCCGCCCAAAACTGTAGTACAATGCTCACATCTGTTCGGGTGCTCCGAAAACTTATTTGCACCTACTCGATAAGATTCAAAACCGTGCGTTAAAACTTATAGGTGATGCCAATATTACATAGTCGATTGACACCCTCGAACATCGACGTAATGTCTCTGCCTTACCCTGTTCTATCGTTATTTTCACCACCAGTGCCCCACAGAAATTGCCAGTAGCATACCGCCCCTTCAAACCTCCAACCCTAACACCCGTCTCGCTATGAATGCTCATCAGTACACCCTCAAGCCCACTTTCGGACGTACCCTGAAATATCGTGATACTTTCCTAAGCCGAACAACTCGCTCATGGAATGCCCTGCCGAGCTCTTTATTTCCTAGCCATTACAATATTCAGACATTTAAGACCAACGTACATCGGTACTTCCCTTTTCTCCCTCCCTAAATTTCCTTCGCCCGCGCTATGTGCAAACAGAACGTCATCTTCGACTTATATTTATAACTATTAATCCCAGTCCTGCTCTATGGCGCATGGACATTATCAAATCTGAATGAGGGTGCCCTTGACTGCTTCGAGAGGAAAATTCTTCGAGTGATTTTCGGTGCCATCTGCATAGACGGTGGGTGGAGAAGTCCCGACGTCCTCTACAGGGTGTATAGCAATATCGACGTATCTAGAAGAGTGGAGGTCAAGCGAACCCTCCTCCGAGAGACAGTGCAGTAGAGAAAGATCATGACTCAGATGGTGCACGCAAGTAGAATGGGACCGCAGCAAACTTATCGTTCGAAACCTGGAGGTAGCTAGCGAAAGATCGAACGCCACCTGGAGTAATATAAGTAAGATGAAATAATCCTTCTCGTGAAGGACAATTTGCAATGTTTTTGTGAAACAATTTTTATTATGTTTAAGAAAGACATTGAAGTTGTTTCGTAAACTCTTTTTGATTGTTTGCGGTTGGGTTTATCTTGTAAGGCTAAGGAAAACAGTTTTCTAACAGCCTTTGACCCCTAAACGGCACCTTGCAGCTCCAGTCGAACTGCTGTGATGGGTATATTAGAAAATAGCTGATAGCAGTGCCCCAAAAGCCTATCGAGGAGACCACATCAACGGCCCACCTATTAGGTGGAGATGTATCAAATAAGTCCACGATATTGGCGGCATTATAGTCAACATAAGATATTCGCTAGGTCTCGATTACAACAATTTGGGGTTGATCTCGATGTACCGTCGAATCCACCTAGAATTTCGCTTTTAAAGTCCCTTTCGCTACAAACATTATATTCCTTTTCGGTAGAGTTGGGTATCTTTTAGACATCCCCTATTACTTTCAAGTTAAAGAACCCTCTTTTCTTAGAGATGGAGATAAGAAAAGAACACTGAATTTAAAGTTGGTTTTTTTCATGGTCCTTCATCAAAGATTCATCCGCAATACAATTAAAAATGTGTCAACTTCCATCAGTAAGAAGGTTTTCTGTTTTCATTTTCTTTTTTGTTTGTTTTTTTTTCGTCAATAAAAATCATGATGGATGACATCCTTCTGGGTATAGTGGTAGCACTTGATATGTAATTGGCAAAAATGATTTATTAGAATTTTTACCAAACATGTTTTCATTCCATTATGGCCATCCATTTTTGCTTTTGTTTTTTTTTCCTTGCAAAAGCAACAAAGAAAAAGAATAAATAAATAAATAGAAATTTATATATAAAATTATTGGGTAAGGTCTCGGTCGAGGAATCTTTAGCGCCATTAAACTAGATATTCTGGTGGAGAGCAGAGAGAAGATAGAGACTGAGACTGAGTATTATTCCTGCAATACATCACTGATGTTGTTACACTAGTTAAATATTTTCGTTTGCCAAGAATTGTTTGTCCTTCTTCTTCAATTTATATTCGGCCCTGTTATCATTCAGCCGCCTGCTCTACTAATGACAAAAGCCCGGAACTTATTATCTAAAGTGCAGAGATACGAATATCTTGGAGATACGAGTATTTCCTATGGTGATGGTGGTGTTTTGCTTTGATGTCAAGCATGAGACACAAGACACAAAGTGAAGAGCTTAGAGTATGGTGACTCTAAATTTCATAAAACATTCGAGTGGAGCAGTCTTAACATCAGAATTGATGTCGTGATAAGGAAATATACATTTTCATGTTTATTACTCTCAACGAGGGCAAGAGGCAATTCATCTTTTTGTTTCTTTTTTTCTTATTTTTGATTTCCTCGTTTTTTTAGAAGGCTATTACTGCGGCTGGCAGTGGCGCTACACTTCTTATTTGTTGCGAAGGAGAAAATCTCTTTTGATAGATGAGCGCACAATCAATTTGTGTCTTGTAGTAGCACAAAGTGGATTTTATTAAATTCAAAACGAGTAACCGGAGGCAAGCAATTGCGTTCGAAATAAGTGGGCTGTTGCTTCATCTGTTCCTTTGCTGTTATTAATAGTTTTATAAAAAAAAATACAATTTTTGTAAATCCTTCCAATCAAAGGTATTTGTAAAAAAATTAATTTTGACTTGATGGTCGATGATATCCCTGACACCTGGCAAAATATCTGTTATATTTTTTAGGCACGTTTTCTCAATAAACGGAAGTCGTTTCTATTCGTTAGCATTCGTTGAACAAAAGGATCCGCAATGTTGTTAAGGCAATCAGAAATTTTAATAATAAAACCGCAGAAGATACAAGAAACTGAAATGTTTTCATCAAGTCAACGTCGACAAGGTTTTGATTTTATTTTCAACTATGCAATGGTTTTGTTCTAAAAGTGGACTTTGTCCATTTACTATTTCTACCAGATACGATTATGTTTATGACCAAAACAAACTGGTTCTTTAGGAAATAAAGGGTGCTTCTGATAGGGATAACTGTGAAACTGGGTGGAATTTTTGTAAGTGAGACAATGTTTCTGTAACGCCTAACAACTTATCAAATTGAAGATAGATTTGCACTGTAGCAACACTACCAACTCCTTAAATACTCATATTATGGCTGAAAGTGTTTAATCACACAATCTTAAGGAGCACTTAACCAGTTTTCTCGAACAAGTTATCGCCGACTTAAACGTGCTATTCGTAACAGATTGTGTAATAGTAAAACCAGTGCATCAATAGAAGATAACAATTTTTCAGTTCTCAGGCGCGCACATGAAATTCGCAAACTTTTTGCTCTGCGGATCTGATCAATCCGTAAGTGACGCTTCAGCCACCATTATATCCAAAAGAATATGATATTGTGGTTTTTACGCTGGTTACATCATGGGGTCTAATTTCTTTCTACTGTTAGTGGCGACCGATATCGGACGCGACTTAGATATGGACGATATGTGGTTCGATTGTGAGTAACTGACCCACAGTGAACCGACCTACATTTGGGCAAAGATAAAAAGCGAAGGCAATTAACTAACAAGAACAATAACACAAATGTTGTCATTAAGAGGAATAGCGATTGTGTTGGGTCTGGGCTGTGGCGCACTTGTACTGACGTTGCTGATGAAGGTGTGGACATGGTACAATGTACTAAACGGGCTAGGGGTCTGGCACTGGTTGGGATAACATAGCGAGGCGATTCAATTCGTATATTAATAAAGATTATATCAATCCTACATACTCGTATATCGAATTCGGCTCAATTATTTACTGTGGAGATACGCGAAATCACTTATATACATGGTAAAGCAACGATCGAATGGAAAAAAATATACATAATGTACATACGTCGAGTTATCGCGCATAAGTACACGTTTGCCCATAGATGCTCGATATACTCGTAGTAGTCAACATTTGCAGAGACAATACGCTTTATTATTGCTAGTCACAGTGCTCAGATGTACACTAGTGCTAGAAAAGCTAGCGTCGTGCATTCAAAAAAAAGCATTGCAGAATGCTAAAATGACAATACAAAATATTGGTCAACGATAAATTTGGCAAAATTAGAAAATGCATCTAAAGTCGCACTACTAGATCGAGTATTAAGTCAAGCCTGCTCCTAGACTATACGCACTTAATCAATTATACCTTCTTTGGTAGGTTGTCAGTTGTCGATGTAAGCTGCTTGACATGACTACGAAGTAACTTCCTCATTGCCTAAGTTTCAGTTTCAGTACTAAGCCGGCAAAGTACAAGTCTCTCCACAAAAACTTGTCAATATAATGTAGAGCCTATCAGCTCTTTTGTAAACCTGTGACGTCTTCTTTTTTTGTAGCCAATTTGCTTGCCACAGCCTATTCTGAGCTCTCGATCTTTTTTCTTTCTTTAGCAGGAGGAATCATCTATAAATTTTGGTAAAACGGTTAGTAACGATGACTTCTCTGGACTCATGCCGAGTTCTTTCGACGTCAATCACTAATATATGGGAATATTACTTCAACTTTAACATGAAATAATTCTCTCCTTAGAAGCACTTGGTGTTTTAAGGACCTCTCTTTACTATTTTGAAGATATTTCGATAAAGTAGCTTAAAGTAGGGCCAGAGTCCGACGTGGACTTGGGACTCAATCAACAAACAGTTCCAACCTCAGTTGCGGTCTTTTTCTACTGCGCTACCCCACTTGGTGCGGATTCGAAAAAAAATCGAACCGGAGCATTGATTGGATACTCACTCTTGTGGCTAAGTCGATGTCGCCGTAGAACTTGTACAATTATTCGCTTTATCTCTTCCTCCATTCACCGTCTATGCAGACGACACCAAAAAACCACTCGAAGAATTTTCCTCTCAAATCACCTTCATCCGTTTTTGATAACGACTGTGCTTCTGCGCCATAGAGCAGGACAGGAACTATTAAGGTCTTATATAGAGTAACTTTTGTTGTTCTTCTTCGTTTGATCTAAGCGCTGGTGTCGTTATCTGAACTTAAAGCAGAACCCAGGTAGACAAAGTCCTTAACTATCTCAAGGTTATATCTGCCAAAGGTGACGTTCTCCCCGAGACGGCGGTGTTGAGTGTCCTATTTGCTTCACAGCATATACTTCGTCTTGCCATCTTTGACCGCTAAGCCCATCTCAATACTCCCGATAACGCAGCTGAAATCATGCAGTTTTTTCCGATTATCTCAATATCGTGCGAGTGTGTCCAGTCTACATCCTTCTTTTAAAAAGTTTAACAGGGATCTCAAAACTAGACATTGCTCTGTATAGCTCGTCTCTATGGATGCTGTCATACGCGGCCTTTAAATCGATGAATCGGTGGTGTGAATCGATCATGGGTTTTCTCCAAAATCTGCGGTAGTGTGAATAGTTGGTCGATGGTGGACTTTTCTGACCTAAATCCACACTGATATGAACCTATCAGGTTCTTGACGAACAGCTTCAGGTGTCACACAATACCGCAGATAAGATTTTGTAAACGATGTTAAAAAGACTGATGCCTCTTTAGTTGAAGCAGTTTAGAAGGTCTCCTTTCTTGCTGAGGTTCCATTCATCGTGCATTCCTTTTTCCGACGATATTTTAGGGATGAGTTGGGGTATGATCTTTACCAACTCATAGCCTGCCGCATTAAAGTGCTCAGCATTCAGGCCATCCGCTGCTTAGACATTGCTATCTTCACTTTATCCAGGTTGGATGGACAAAATTGTTGGTCTACATCGTCCAAGTTAAAAGGTGCAGCGATATTTGGTTCGTCGTTGACATTTTACAGTCTACCGAAAAGCTCTTTCCTCAGCATCGACTGCAGCTCTACAACGATGTTCCCTTGTTCATCCCCACAGGCTTGCGATTTTTTAATACATTTTAGTAAAACTTCCGGATCTCATTCCTAGGGTTGCATCTGTTAATTTCCTCGACGGTGAGCGTCTTTTACTCCCAGTGTTTTCCTCCTAAGAAGCCGATTTTCGTTTCTTTGTTTTTGGTTGTAGAGTTCGTGAACAGTTTAAGTGCTTGCCGGCACTCGTGGTCGATAAGTATGCTTCGCCCATTTGCACAGAAATTGAATCGGCTTTCGTGAACGAAAGTTTAAACGGCAAGTGTAATTGACAATGATGAAAGAAGAAAGGGATACTAGTGAGCAGGATTCATTTTCTCTGACATGGTACATTTGGGAAGATTACAGCTAATCTGACCATAAAGGTGCTCGAAGCCCTAGATGCAATCGGGAAAACAAAGATGCTTGCGGAATTCTGGCAGAGAAATGCAAGGTTTCAGCAAGACATTGAGATTGACACCCAGTATGATCCTCGGCGTTTGTCTGACGTGTTGACATCGGAAATCCGGTTGTTGTGGCATATAGTAAATTACCTGAAGCCCTGATTTATGTTTGAATCTCAGCCAGGGAAGAAGTAAAGACGCATCTTCTCTGCTGTTTTCATGATTGATTTGGGATATGCCATTGGTGCCTTTGTGATGAACGACAACCGTGGATTTTACATATTTTAGGAGACCAATTCCAATATAGACAATCGTAATCCTGATATCAGAGGAGTAGCTCTTGTCTGAATACAGTGATTTACATTCAGAAAAGTTCCCGGAATTTATTAAGCAAATTAAAAATACAAGTTTATTCATCTTAATCGATATTGTCCCCTTCAAAGTAATCCCCATCGACCCCATAGTGGTTTTTTAACTCGATTGAACAGAAAGAAGTCACAGGGAGCCAAATCAGGTGAATTCGGTGGCTGGTGGATGGTATTTGTTGCATTTTTCGTCAAAAAATTGCGAATAATGATGGCACTGTGCGACGGTGTGCTATCATGGTGCAAAATCCAAGTGTTTTCTGCACACAATTCTGGTCTCTTTCGGCGAATTGCTTCGCGCAAACGTCTCGTAACGCCCAAATAACACTCTTTGTTAACTGTCTGGCCTAATGGCAAAAATTCGTGATGCACTACACCGTTGTAATCCATGAAAACCGTGAGCATTGCCTTCTTTTTTGACTGAAAACGAGACTTTTAGTCTCGGCTCATGGCTCATTTGGTGAACGCCATTCACTTGCCTGATGTCTGGATTGCGCTTCGTACTCATAAGCCCACGTCTATTCTCCAGTAATGATCCTTTTGATGAATTTAGGATCGGATTCAGCCTCGCAAATCATCTCTTTTGCGACTTCAACACGGCCTCGTTTTTGCATGAAATTGAGGTCTTTTGGCACCAACTTTGCTGCTTCACGACGGAAACCCAAATCATTAACCAAAATGTCTTGGACGGATCCATAGGGAATGTTCAAGTCATCCGCTATCTCTCTGATGGTTAATTTGCAATTATTGACCAACATCATCAATGTTTTCGTCGGTTTTCGATGTATTTCCAATATTCGCGCACCATTAAATCCGTTTTTTACGCAAAATTTAATACAAGTTCGCTGTTGCAAATTTAAATTCATTTTTAAAATTGTAAGAAATCGCCAACACACGGAGAGATAGAAGTACTCTTGGCTACGTAACTTTTGCAAATGTCAAGCGATGATGCTAAGATGCTGGATAAGAAACTAAATTGGAATCTCAACGTAGCGGAAAGAATTAAAAAGGCATATAATGCTCTTTTCATAAAAAAAAACTTGCTGGCAACAGTGCGATTCGACTCACTTTTCAAAAACAGTAGCTTCGGACACGGCACAATCCTGGAAGAGCTACTACCAGGCAATACTATTAAAACGGATGAAATCCCTTCCTCAATCGATTTCGACATTCCGTATGATATACAATATCCGGAGAGGAAGGACAGGCAAGAAAATGCAGTGACAAGATCAAACGAAATTGCAGTTTTCACAGATGGCTCGAAGACAGAGGAAGGAACAGGTTCCGGAATCTTCTCGGAGGACCCGGAACTAAGAGTCTCCATAAGACTACCGGACACTAGCAGTGTCTTCCAATCAGAGGTTCTAGCTGTCCTCAGGGCGGCTCAGCTGATGCAGATGAGATCGGTATCCGGCACAGATATCGCTATCTACACCGACAGCCAGGCCGCTCTTAAGGCAATGAAGTCAAACAACGTTAACTCTGACACAGTCAGGGGCTGTCGCACAATGCTCAAAGCATTATGCGTTCAGAACAGGGTAAGACTGTGCTGGGTGCCAGGGCACTGCGGTATAGAAGGAAATGAACAAGCAGACGAGCTTGCAAGAAGAGGAGGGCTACTCGACAATAATGAGGTTGCGAATGTCAAACCACCCCTCTGCACAGTAAGGGGCACTATTGAGGAAAAAATCATAAAGGCCGCCAGCATAAGGTGGCTGAACCTGGAAGGACATAGGGTATCAAAGGCTCTATGGCCACTTCTCGACGGTAACAGATCTAGGAAGCTTATTAAGCTAAATAGGGATAAGCTTAGGATGCTAATAGGAATACTAACAGGACACTGTCTACTGCTGAAGCACGCAAAGAGACTAAAACTAACAAATACGAACACTTGTAGATTCTGCGGGGATCAACGAGCGGTTGAGCACATAACACACATATTATGTGAATATGAGGCAATATCGCGCAGCCGAAGGAAATTCTTAGGAAAATATTTCTTTGAAAACTTAGAGGAAATAGACGGTACGGACTTCAAAGGCCTTCTTGGCTTCTGTAGAGAAATTGGGTGCTTTAATAGGGAAACAGTTTAGGTTTTCTGCTTTTTGGAGTTGGTTTTAACCCACAGGGGATCGCGTGCCTTTTGGCACATCCTATTTTACTTAACCTAACCTAACCTATGCTAAGATTCAGAGGGAATATCAACAACAGATGTACCAACTTAACAAAAAGAAAACAGAACTCAAATCGGAACAATGAGAGCGGAGCGCCACACGGTTATTCCGGGAACATTTTGATCAAGGTGGTATGTACGTGTGCTAAACAATTTCCATGATTTACCTAGATAGATCGGTGTCCTTTGAACTTTCACTAAAACATCGTTTGATATTCGTTATCGATTCGGCAGTGCAATATTGTTTGGTTCCCAAATAAAGGCTTAGTCACTTAGTGTTATAGTGTTTCTTCATTTAAATGCACACGAAGGATAATTACAATTTTCTCGTGTCCAATGAAATGACCACTCCTTGCCAGAACATTAAATTGCAGAGGGAATTTTTCTCGTACTTAAACAATTTCTTCGCTCTTGCATACATACCATTCATGTGCCATTGTCCCGGTGTCCTTAAGCATTCTCTTGCACTTCCGAAGGTTATATGGTATTTTAATATTTTTAAGTGCATGTAGATAGCTTACTGGCCATTAAAACCACAGCATTATTATGAGCGAACTGCGAATACGAGCAGCAATTTTCCAAAGCAATTAAAAAATTCATTTTGCTAAAAGTACGAATAAGAAATTATGACTAAGGTTCCGTTTTATGTTTTCTGTGCGCGCTGTCTGAGCGTTCCTTTTTGGTTTTTTTTTGTTTAAACACATGCAAATTAAGTCATTCTTTCTTCCTTAAGCATTAAACATTTATGAAATGAAATTAACCTTACACACAACCAAATGAATACCCACAGATACGAGCGCACTGAATTTGAGTGCGATTAATACTCATTACACAATCGCTTCCAATTTGCAAGTGCTATGATAATTAGCACAAAAAGTATTGGCGGTGGAAGAATATACCAAATATATACGAAAAATTGAGCAAAACGGCACTCAGATATAACCAGAATTATTGCCGACCATATTTTGTGAATTAAAAAAATTATACGTAATGGGAATAGCTGGCAAATCCTCACTTGAACTCGACCGCTGAATGAAATAATGGCCATAATCCCTTGGAGGCACCTTCAATTCCAAAGTGATGACGTGATTCGGTTTCAGATCTGATTTTGATTTCGATTTCGAATTCGAATTGAGATTGGGGATGCGGATGCGGATGTGGATGCGGATGCAGATGACGATTCAGATTGGGATTTGGGGAACGCGTGTGTTGCCACGCAAGTAAATTTAATTAATAAATGCAGTTAAATCGTGTTCGATTACCCTTGACAACGGTCTATCCTTCCTTCGTTCGTGATGGTTTGATATCGTGGATGCGCATCGATTGACTCATTATGTGTGTGAGTATTTGCAGACGATTTGATAGATCTCTGGATGAACTTTAAAAGATAAAGGCAAAATAATTACGTGTCTGTGTGCTGAATATCGTCCTCCTTTTATGCCACCGTTGAGTGGAATTTGTCATACCAATTAACCTTTCACTTTAACCATGTACAGGGCTTAGCATACTGTGGATAGTAGTGTCATTCAGTTGAGTAGAAACACTCAAAACCATGATGCAAAGATCTCTGTTAATTTTGAACACAACCGAAGAGGACGGATGAACACAACTTCAATGGGCGGTTGAAAGTTTATAAATTTCCGGTTTACCTCTTCGTACTGCTTATCATCTTACGAGTATGCTGCTGTTGCTAGCGAAACCACTCACTAGAACCACGTAGCCAAAGTTAGCAGTTTGATAAATATCCGCTGTACAACAAAATCCTGACCCCACATGAGCTAAGTACACACGAATACTTACATATACTCGTATGTCTGTAATCGTACATATGCATCGATGTGCAAACTTCAAAATGGCATTCAATGGCCATGAGGTGGTGACGGTGACGTCAGCGGAGAGGTGTAATTAATTACTAAACGTTATCATACGACAAGGACATTGTATGCAAGCTTAAGCCGAGTTGCAGTAATGTTTCCTGTATGAGTGTGTGCGAGAAGCTGCATCTAATACAACGTACCAATGTACAATGAGGCAACTTGGTCGCCACTTAATGAGCTTCAGTTGAAAATTTCGACAACGGAGATGTTGGTGAAATGGACAAAGCTAACATGCATGAGAATACCTCCAATGGGATTTATTATCCTGCCGCTTTAACATGCGTGCAGAGCGTGAGTGTATTTGAGCACCCGCAAAGATAAAGTAAAGGGAGGTCAAATCACCATGTTCGCCGCTAATCTCATAAATCTTCATGGTGCCACGGATTTTTCGCTACAACGATGAGAAGAGGGAGTGCTACGGTTCAAAAAGTTTTGTGGTGTGTTTGCGGATGTGTCCAGAGGGAGAGCAACAGCTTACAACAGGCTACGAATACGAATACCTACCAACAGAGTAGCATGCGTTGGTTTTCACCAAAATCGGATAATGAATGTGCTGTTAGATATGTCGGTTCACAGAGTACAAAAGCCGTAACCAGAAGACCAAGAATGGAGAACTTTGTCTTTGTGGTTAGTTTCGTGTATCAAAAATTATGAGATGTGATTAGCGTCAAAGTTAGGGATATTTAGAGTCGCCACTGCCACGAAGCCGCGCCGTCAGTAACATTTAATATGACTTAATGAAAATCATTCTCTAGAAATAGAGTGGGGTTTTGAATTTATAAGCGAAAGCACAGCGGAAGGTGTTGATATATCAGACACAAAAAAATGGTTTTCTTTTGCTCATTGTGGGAAGCAATGCAGTCTCAACCTTAGTCCCTTTTTTGCTTCTCTATTTCCATACATATATAGATCCGAACCGACATACGGCTGATGTAGGTCAATTTATAATTCTCTATGGGCCGTTGTCCGATCTTAGCCTGATTATTTCCTATTCGCAATTCTGAAGAATTTAACGAAAGCAGTATTACGTATTGTGGAACAACGTAGCTGCAAGTGATCGCCAAGTCCTTTTCCGATCGAGTGTCTCTTAATCTCTTAAAGGGTCCAATGCCGCCAGCATCAAGCATAGAAGACCATTGGAAACACTGCCAAACCGCCATCAGAGATGCCGCTTCTGATGTGCTGAGTTTCACTCGTCCACCACAACGAAACCCCTGGTTCGATGATGAATGCCGGCAAGCAAATGCAGCTAAGCAAGATGCATATAACGCGGCGCTGCTTAGAAAGACCAGAGCTGCTCATGAGCTCTATGAGCGGAAGAGGAGAGACGAGCACCGGCTTCTCAGGAGGAAGATGAAAGAGCATGAGAAGCGCGCGATCGAGGAAATTGAGAGATGCTACTCTAGGAATGAGGTTCGGAAGTTTTACCAGAAGTTAAAAATAACATGCCGCGGAAACAAACCCCGAACCGAAGCCTGTAGAGATGAACAAGGGAACATCGTAGTAGAATCGCAGTCGATGCTGAGGATTTGGAAAGATCATTTCTGCAGACTGTATAACGGCGATGACGGACCAAATACCGCTGTCAGGCAGAATCAACCGAATCAACCTGGACGATGATGACCAACAATTCCTCCCACCAGACCTGGATGAAGTTAAGATAGCCATATCGAAGCTTAAGTCAAACAAAGCTGCTGGAGCGGATGGCCTGACTGCCGATCTCTTTAAAGCGGCAGGTGATGACTTGGTAAGGAGTATACCCCAACTCATCTCTAAAATATGATCGGACAAAAGCATGCTCATTCAATGGAACTTCAGCAAGAAAAGACATCCTCTGAACTGCGCCAACTACAGAGACATCAGTCTTTTTAACATCGCCTACAAGATCTTATCCGCCGTATTGTGTGAACGCCTGAAGGCTTTCGTCAACAATCTGATAGGTCCAAAGCCAGGAAAGTCCACCATCGACCAGATATTCACACTACGACAGATCTTGGAGAAGACCCATGAGCTTCAGATCGATACCCACCACCTATTCATCGATTTTAAGGACGCGTATGACAGCATCTATAGAGACGAGCTATATAGAGCAATGTCTAGTTTTGGCATCCCTGCCAAACTCGTCCGTCTGTGCAGGATGACGATGGAGAATGCACGCTGCTCCATCAAGGTCGGTAAAGATCTCACCGAGACCTTTGATGTCCAGAAAGGATTTAGACAAAGTGATGCGCTGTCATGCGATTTTTTCAACATCGTTTTTGAAAGAGTAGTACAAAAGTCACGAGCAAACACAAGAGGCACTATCTTTCAAAAGTCCGTCCAGCTACTCGCTTTCGCCGACGATATTGACATAATCGGGAGAAAACAGCGTGATGTCAGTGGCGCTTTCGCGAGTATTGAGACGGAAGCGGCGAAAATGGGCTTAGCAGTCAATGAGGGCAAGACCAAGTATATGCTGTCAAGCAAAAAGGACAACCAACACCGACGTCTCGGACAGAACGTCACCCTCGACAGATATAACTTTGAGGTAGTTAAGGACTTTGTCTACCTAGGCTCCGCTATAAATACAGACAACGACACCAGCGCTGAGATCAAGCGAAGAATAACTCTTGCCAACCGCTGTTTCTTTGGGTTAAGAAGGCAATTGAGTAGCAAAGCCCTCTCTTGGACAACAAAAGTCACCCTGGAGGGTCACCATGGATGAGGGTGTTCTTGGTTGCTTCGAGAGAAAAATTCTTCGGGCAATCTTCGGTCCCGTCTGCATTGACTGTTAGTGGAGGAGGAGATACAACGACGAACTGTATGGACTGTACAGCGACATGAACTTAGCCAGAAGAGTGAAGATCAAAAGACTGAGATGGCTGGGTCATGTAGAACGCATGGACACCAATGCTCCGGTCCGAAAAGTCTTCGAATCCGCCCCCGAGGGACAGCGCAGTAGAGGAAGGCCAAGACTCAGGTGGCGCACGCAAGTGGTAGAGGACCTCAGCCACCTTAGCGTGCGAAACTGGAGGCAGCTAGCCAGGGATGGAGCTGGCTGGAGAAGCTTGTTGACTGAGGCCCAGGTCCACCCCTGACTGTAGCGCCACCTAAAGTAAAGCAAGGAACAACGTAGCTTAGAAAACACTCTGTTCCTTAATGGTGTTAAAGATGCAATTCCAACAGTGCAATGCATTCACAAATGAGTCCGTCAGAAGAGAGCTCAAACCATATTTGGCTGATGGTGATGAGACATCCGATGATGCAAAACCAGAGCCGTATCTATCATAAATATAGGTTTCTGAAACATTCCCAGGGTAAAGCAGATTATGGTAGACATATTCGTTCATCTGAGCGTACTTAAGGCGAAACTGAAGGGATTTGCTCTGTGGGAGATGTTGTAGGGCCTATTCATCATCGAAACTAATGATCTACAGATAATATAGCTGCTGTGGGATTATCTTACGGCACATTATGGCTTGTTTTGCATAGCGATTTCCATCTATACCCTTAAAAGGTTTAACTAAATCAAGAATTGAAGCTAACTGACCGTGGAATGCGTAGAACATATGCCGATTGGGTACTTAAACATCAGCTTTGGGGTGACCACTTTTCAAAGGACATTTTTTTCAGCGGTGAGGCCCATTTTTCAATCGGTAGATACGTAAAAAAACAAAATTGTCATATATGGGGAAGTGGAAATCTACATTTAACTGTCGAAAGACCATTGCATCCACAAAAAGTCCCTGTATGGTGCGCAGTTTGGTCTGGTGGTGTCATTGATGTTAATTGAATTATTTAGGCCTCAATCTGAAGATATGGATGTGGAAGACAAGTGGTATCAACAAGACGATGCCAGATATCGACCAACACGACCAGTTTTGTCTTTGTTGTAAGGGTAATGTCCTGGGTAAGTAATTTCTGGCTCCAGGGTACCAAGATCATGTGATTTGGCGGCGTTGAGTTCCTGTTTTTGGGGCTATGCAAAATATCATGTTTAAGCACACAGCTCGCAATCTCTTGACGTCTTGAAAATGAATATTCGTCAATTTATGGCCGAGTAATGGCCCATTAAGTGTCGAAAACTCAACGAAAATTACCTTTTCAGAATCAAATCCTGCAAGGGCTCCCATCCTAGCGTATTTCCGGCTGAACTACATACATCCATACATCCAAGAATGCGTTAACCATATCTAGAACTCCGGTATCAAAGGATCAAACATCCATATATTTACGGGTATTCAAACTGCTAAAAATGCCCTTATCTCACATAATCTTGACTCCAAATCAGTCACGTTCTGTCTCAAAAGCTTTCAAAAACTTAGCTGAAGTGGGTTCCTGGCTATGTGGGCATTGATGGTATTGAAAAGTGTGACGAACTGGTCAGAAACGGCTCGAAACTGTCTTAAACGAACCTGAACCCTTGTGCTGCACCTCTAAAACATCATCCAATTTAGCTTTTAACAGCTGGGAGCACTCGCAATGCATCTTATATTGGGAGAGGTCTTAGATTTAAGGTATTACCTCAACAAAGTGGAACAAGTCGACTCTCCGGAGCACCGAACGTATCTTGAAGACGACGATCCAGCTGAACAAGTTTCCATTCCACCATGAATTCCTCTGTTGGCAGAAGTTATCAACATCATTCGGAAGGAAGAAGATTTTCAGGCCTAACCACAGTTCTAACAAATGATCTTTAAGGTTGAAGTGCCTCATTTCGGAATAGGCAAGTCTGGTATTTAGAAAAAAAAAGAACTCCCGTGAAGGACATTTAAATGATGTTGCACTCCATTGATAATGGCAAGATTTAAGAAACAAAATTTTGATCGAAATCTAAATCATAAATGTGTTCCAATTACGTGTAGTTTCGAAAGCACAAAATGTTTGCCTGGCTTGCTGGAAGCATCCAACAGCGTTTAAAAAAGACGATTCGATCTCCGATCCTTGTTTTTAGATAACTCCTATGTTTAGCCAAGACGCGGTGCCTGGTTCTCACTACACCTTCTCACTTTCAACAAAAGTTCAAAAGAGAGTAAAAGTAAGCAGCCCGGTATGGGCCATGGCCTAGCTTCTTGACACTCCTTTGTGTTGCTCATGTTGTCATTTTTGTCACATCTGAGTGGGGTCTACGGTTTATCGCCGAATCCGAACAGCACTCCTTAGAAGCTTTTTCATGGGCAATTTTACTTTCGGGAGTTTGCCATTGCCCGCCGAAAGGGTGATGACGATTCCAAAAATTGTTGGCGATGCCGGGGATCGAACCGCGAATCCTCTGCGTGACAGTCCAATGAGCTAACCAGCGCACCTTCGCCACCAGTTTCTTTATTATTTTAAAATTTAAGACAGAATGTGTTTAAAGCTATAATTTGCTTGGCCTCATAATCGCCTAAAGGCCAGTGGACTCTGGTTATTGATAAGACTCTAAAAATATCGCATCACTATCTACTTAGTAGTTCTATAGTTGCTACCTTCTGGGCTACGTTTTTCTTGAAATGGCACAGTTTTTTATCTACGTCCGCGCTTGGTGGCATGAAAAATTTTGTCTTTATATACTCCTAGTGACCATCGTTCAGAGCTGATCGTTTTCATTACTTTCGATGTCACTGTGTCCTGGGACCTGGACAATGGTAAAGAGTAGGAACCAAATAATTTATATCTGTTAAGGACTAAGGTTGTTATTTATTCGTCTCAAATTACATTTTTGTTTTTCCATTCCTTTCTAGTTGCGATTCAGATTCTCTGTGCCGGACAATCCTATTGGTTTTATTGTATATTTTTTAAAGGGTTACAATCATAGGGTCATTGTTCATGGAAGGCCTTATTCTCAACCGAATGCTTATTACTGACACAGAAAGCTGTACATAACTTCTTAGGATTATTCTAAGGACTTTGGCTCTGCCACGTAATATTTGGTACTATCCTGTGGGCTACGAAACCCACTTTCCATTAAAGTTGCCTGATTCTAGAATTGTCACATCCCCTTCAACTTCTCCTTGATCATAGTCACCTACAGCTTGTATATGACTACAAGCCATAAGGAAGAAAATATTACGATTGTCTGACGGGATACTCTATTCATGGGCTAAGTGCTTAAAATTAGCTTCATCATCAAAGACTATTTTGCGTGTAAGACCAGCACCATGTTCTAAGAGCCAATTGACGAAAGTTCTGCGTTGAGTATGGTCTGTTAGCTCACTTGTGGTGTAAATTGGATTTTGAAAGGTTGCAAATGCAAATCTCTATTTTAAAACAATCGATAGATGAATGCCTTATGCCTGGGAACGTCGTGCTATTGATATTGAAGGTTCTTCAGCCACGCCCTTTGCTACAGCAGCAATATTTTCAGTAGAGCGTACTCCTTTATTATAATATAAAATTATTTCCACTTCGCTTTGAATTGATGACTCATGAGTGTTCTACCCTGTAACTATATACATATTCGTACATGTGTCTACTTCACAAATGTCAAAGATGACAACTGCATCGGAGAAAGATTTAAGATTAAGGACTTTCCATCTAAGGATATCGCTATTGATGGTAAGGATCAAATATATGAGAAATTAAGAAACGTTCTGCATGTTCTTGTGAAGCCAGTTACTAACCTGCAATCTTTCCAACTGTGGGACAGCAGAAAGTCGCCGACCTCTTAGAGACATCGGGAAGCATTTGATTGGTCTGCCGGGAGCCTGGAGAGCCATGCAATCTAAAGTTATGATCATATGAAACCAAGTGTAAATGAAAGCGTATGTTCGAGTCTCGAATAACTCTCTTCTGAGACTTGCCTAGAAAATTAATTGGCCTGCAAATTAAGACAAGATTTAGTTGAATTAGCCTTCCGACTGCCTTCAGTGAAGTCTTGCATTCTCCAATCATAATAGTTTGAAAGTCGTAAGAAGGTTCACCATGGATCTAATTGGCTGTCATTACCGACTCTTCAAAATTTAGTTCTTTGC
Source organism: Volucella inflata (assembly GCA_928272305.1). Classification (NCBI taxonomy): domain Eukaryota; kingdom Metazoa; phylum Arthropoda; class Insecta; order Diptera; family Syrphidae; genus Volucella; species Volucella inflata. The sequence continues at coordinate 3,350,667 of OV743716.1, read as the reverse complement.
CATCAGGATTTTGTAAAATATATCTCCACTTATCGTCCTTCAGAAAAAAACAGTCGCATCATAAATAGGTCTTGAAGCCATCTGTAAAGGTCTGAGTACATTTCTTCCTTGGCTCAGATTCTGGCCGAAACCAGTCTTTGGCATATGAAAAGTCGATTTTGTATTTTATTCCTCAGAAGATGTCCTGTTAAGTTAAGGCTGGTGTTCTACAGAAGCTGATACAGATCGTTTTTTGGAGTCTGCTAAAGTAAAAGACTAAGTATTATCGTTAGAGCTTATTTCACAAGGCAACCGATGTATAAGATATAATTAGCCTTAACATAGCCGTGTAGATAAAGACGATCATTCCGGGTTAAAATTCATATCATGTCGAGAGATGTGACCTCATCTTGAAGGCTTTCGACATAATGCCTTTTGTCCATACAAGCTTGGTATCCAGGATGACACCCAAATGTTTAGCTCTTTGAATTATATGGTAATGCCTTTAAGCCCAAGATGAATTAGACAACTTCTTTCTTGTCGTAGAGAGAACAGTTTTGAGAACATTGACGCGCACTTAACGTATAGACAGTACAGCTATAACTTCCCCGTATGCTTGTGCATAGACCATGACATATTGGCCACAGTCAGAATCTACAATCCACAGACTTAGTTATTCCCTTAGGCGCGCTGTGTTATCTGGCCGAGTTTTGTTTGGCATTAAAAGTTAAGTTGTCCTCCATGTTCCTCCATGTTGATGAGAACGTTCACCGTATATTCCTTTTTATCGAGTGTGCCGTGAATTCTGCCTATCAGATTTTGAAGCGCACTCATGCAAGACCTTCAGCGTCGGTAACCATGTTGCATCTCAGATGGAGCATTCATTCGCAAATTAGTGTAGCGGAGAAGGATCTCGATTATTTCCTCTATGCTCTTTAACATGAACTAAGGCCGGCTTATAGGTCTGGAGCTCTTGGTGAACCTGCAGTCCCCTTTTTCGATTTCCACTATAAACGCTATTCGAACTGTTCGCTAAATTTTCGATAAGTATGCCGGTGCCAGGCTAGCAGTGAAGATTCTCTTCAGAGAGTATCTGATCTATACAACTATACATCGATGCATGCAATTTGAAGCCTTCAAAGGAAGCTTGTTTTTTGTCTGTTGCCACATCTATACAAGGAATGGTGTATTGTGTTATTCAGCTCACTAGCAGCTTTTTTAAAAGGAGCTGCTTCCAATTAGGTTACCAGGAAGTGACCCAAATGTATGAGATGGAGAGTCCCTGCTTTCGACTCAGTTGGTAAGATTTCCGACTAAGCCGAAAGATTTTCTGAGTGATTTCAACTTGGTAGATCTTCTTCGGACTTTCAAGCTTCTTATATTCGTTTGGCTTCTACGAGTATATTATATATAAGGACTCGAGACTTCCTCCAATTAAGCTTAAGTGGTCTGTTAAGAAATTTTCTGGTTTCCTTAAAAAGTCGCACGTCATCTTAAAATACTTGGTAAGGGTAACGTTCAGGTCCTCAACATAATACAATACTTGGTGCAGGCACCGTTCAGGTCCGCAACAGATGGCGAAGAACTGTCGTAGCTCGTCCGAATATTTCCAGGAGCTAACATCGACTCGGACCTTTAACTTGTTGTGGCCATCAAAAAGAGAACATTTTTCACGGCTGCAAACGCAAGAAATCAGCAAATCCTTTTCCGATCGAGTCTGTTAAAAGGTCCTCTGCCGCCATAATCAAGCATCGAAGATCATTGGAAACACTGCCAAAATACCATCAGAGATACCGCCACTTCTGATGTGCTGGGTTTCACTTGAACACCACAACGAAACCCCTGGTTTGATGACGAGCGCTGGCAAAAACATGCAGCTAAGCAAGATGTATAAAAAGCGGCGCTGCATAGAAAGACTAGAGCTCTATGAGCAGAAGAATGAAAATGTAAAGTTAAGAGCATAAAAGCATCGAGGAATTGAGAGATTCTACGCCAGGAAGGTGAACAAAATAAAGGAAAATTGTCCGTTCCTCAAGAAAGGAGATCCTCTGAACTGGCCCAAATACAGAGACATCAGTCTTCTTAACATTGCATGCACGATCCTATATGGCGTATTGTGTGGACGCCTGAAAAAGTTCGTCAAAAACCTGATTGGTCAGCTTCAGTGTAGACTCAGGCCAGGAAAGTCCTTCATCGATCAAATACTCACACAACGGCAGATCTTGGAGAATACCCATGAGCTTCGGATGGTACACTCCACCTATTCATCGATTTTAAGGGCGCTTATGACAGCATCTATAGAGACGAGCTATACAGAGCAATGACTAGTTACGGCATCCCTGCCAAACTCGTCGATCTTTGCAGGATATCAATGGAGAATGTACAATGCTCACGGTCGGTATCTTAAGATCTCACCGAGACCCCTAAGGTCAAAAAAGGATACAGACAAGACCACGCGCTGTCATACGATTTCGAGGTCTTTTCAAATACTCGCATACGCCGAAGATAATCGGAAGAAAGCAGAGTGATGTAAGTGGCCTCTTTTCAAGTATTGAGACGAAAGCGGCGAAAATGGGTTTAGCGGTCAATGAGGGCAAGACTAAGTATATAGTATGCTGTCAAGATAGCGCCACCTAAAGAAATGTAAGTCTGCAGCTACTAAATCTTTGTTATGAAATTGCCCATGTTTATGTGAGAGCGAGTTCAACAGTGGTTGAAACCTCAGCATCCTTAGTGTTTCATTCGAAATACCAAAAACTTTGGCATTTAAGTCCTTCTACGAGTCTTTAATTTTTCGGTTAAAGGTAGAACATAAGCAATACGAGTGAGAAATGTATCACCCCATAGTTCTAAGAGGTTTCACACAAACATTCCCATATGTTAGGATCTCGAACTAATTACAGTTAAAGTAATTTGTTTCCATGGAGCTGCAAGGATTCATATTTACCTTCTTACCAAGATGTTTCGACTTGATTTGAACTTAAGTTTCCATCATCTTGTTTGAACGAAAGTTCTTTGGTTTCGTAATGAAATTCCAAAGCCAGTTACATGGTACCATTTCGGTTTCCCGATATACATACATACATACGAGTATTTGGGAGGGGGGTGGTGGGAAAAAAACTCACTTCACCCTTTTAAGAGGTAATAAACTTTTGAACATTTATCAAAACCACTGAATCAAGAGATGAACATATATTGCTTGCGGGCGTAGTATAGGTACAATAAATTCCACGAAAAATCCTTTCATTGACGACATTTACACGGATCCAGGCAAATGAATCAATAGGGTGGAGGGCTGTTTAAGGCAACGAACCAGCATCAAAAGAGCACAACAAATTCCCTACGACATGCCAGGGGTGAGAATTACACGCTTTGGTTACTTTGTAAAAAGTGAGCAGCAGCATGGTTGCAAGCCCATGTACCAGGAAGCTTTCAAAAATCAATGTATCCGTACGAGTGTACTATATATTCATACTCGTAAGTACACAAAGTACGAGTAGATACACATTTATCCGTTGGAGAATCAATTGCAGGATCAATTGAGTGGCATAAGTGTGTACCTAGTTAAGAGTGTAATTAATCGACTCATTTAGAAGGTGTTGACTCGAGATGGAAAACTAATTGCTATCATAAGCGTGTAACTCTCAAAGTAGTGACGGAAAAGTATGTAACTCCAAACTTTCATGAATACTTAAAGAATCTTTAGACACATAGAAGTTAATATCGTTCAATGTTCACACAAGAAAACAGTGATTCGTTCGAGGACCTTGACTTGAATACGTGATTTCTTTCAGGGAACACTATCATTATTCTCTTGGACTTCAAGAAGACTGACGCTGCAATGAAAAATGTGAAATATTTGTCTTTCAAGTCCTATGTAGCGATTCACACAGTGATTCATGCTTTAACTTAACATACGTACGGGTATACAGACGGGCAGATCTATCTACACAGTAGGTTTTGATTTAAAAACTATTCGTAAAGTGTTGGGAAAGGATTGAGTTCACAGGACTCTACGGGTTCTGGAGAAATGCAGCAGCGCTAAGCTAATTTCTCATAAATCAGGTGAAAGAACGTGCCAGGAGAACTTAAGCGATAACAGTGATTTTTCGATGTTGGAAAGAAAATAGATGTTGGTACGAGTATGTTATATTCGAAAATTGAGTGCGATTGGTATGCAGCTTGTTTCGCTCTTATGTGCATGAACATGACTTAAACATTTTTACGTTTACTTGAACCAAACCGAACTATGTGGAGTGAGCAACTTGTTACTCTAGAATGTGTCTGAGTTTGCTTTTTCAACGAAGAGTTTGTGTTGGCAGAAATGTACGTTGAAATACGAAAGGCGCGAAGTGTTGTGAAGGAAATTTACGGCTGCTTTTAATTCCACATCTTTGCGATTCCTAATGCAAAAGAGTCGATTTTGCGCCTTTTTAATCATCTCGAGATACTGGTTCTACGAATATGAATCAATAGTTTAAAATGTGAATTGCACTCCAGACTGAATTTAAAAAAATATCGATGCTCAATACAGAAGCAACACAATTTCTTAGATATAGACTCTACGGATAGAGGAACCTTTTAAGCAGCTCCAATATATTCGGAGCTCAAATTGAGATTACCCAAGATGTCAAAGTAGGGATGATCGCTGGCAGTACTTTCAACGGTCGGTTAAATGACTCGGTCTTATATGTGCGGCATTATTCAGGCAATAGCGTTTCGAATGTTGGCATCGAGCTCGTCCAAAGTAATTGGCTTGGTGGCGTAGACTTCGGACTTGACTTATCCCGGAGAAAATAATCGAATGGTGTCAATCCCATAACAGCGCCGGCCAATTGATGACCTGTCGCCTTGAAACGACCCAGTCGCCAAATTTCTCCTTCACAACTTCGAGCCTCGCGTCGCTTGTATGGCAAACCACAGCTCAGATACGTCGATATTGTCGAGCTCGGACTATAGACAGTCTGTCAACATCACTCTGTACTTGAGACTATTGACGGTAGCGGTGTCTCCTTCCTCATTCCGAATGAAATAAGGTTCGATGATGCCGCCATGCCATAAACTGCACCAAATAGTCAATATTTGTGGATGCATTGATGCTTGGCTGAACACTTGTGAATTGTGTCCGCTCCAATTAGGGCAATATTGTTTGTTGATAAAGCCGCTGAGCCAAAAAGTGGGCTTTGTCCGAGAAGATGATTTTTTTTGCAGAGATCCGGATCTCCGGCCAACATTTCAAACACCCAGTTAGTGAATTCATGGCTTTGTCTATAATCGTTCGGCTCCAATGTTATACGGATGTAGGCCCAAGTCCAACACCAAAATAAGCAGGATTGACTTTCTGGCGATGCACAATTCAGCTTATGTCCTTTGATACTGGCCGCTACAGCAGCTATATATTCTTCATTTCGCAGCAGTTTCTATCCAATTGGTGGCTTAAAATCCAAAAGAGTGTATTCGCTCTCAAACTTTTCTACGGTGCGACAAATTGCCTGTACAGTGAATCCATTATGACGACCGACTTCAGGACGAAATTCAAGTTGCGTATTCACAACTGAGCTAGACTTTCGATATTTTTGAACAATTTCCGTATGTTCGGCAGGGGAAAAACGATGCATGGTATGGATGGAGGCTGGATGTCATTGGTAACTTTCACAACTGCTGAATCAATATTATCATACAAAAGACTCAACATGCATGACACAACCACCGATAATGCATAAGGGTTACCCCATATAGAAAGCACAGGGACCTACACAGCTCATCGCCCAAGTTTAACGATTGCTGGCGTGGCGCTCCCATTGTTTCGATTTTAGTTCTGTTTCTTTTGTTAAGTTGGTACATCTGTCGTTGATAGTCCCTTTAAAACTTAGCGTCATAGCTTGACATTTGCAAAAGTTACGTAGCCAAGAGTACATCTATCTCTCCGTGTGTTGGCGATTTTTTACAATTTTAGAAATGAATTTAAATTTGCAACAGCGAACTTGTATTAAATTTTGCGTAAAAAACGGATTTAATGGTGCGCGAATATTGGAAATGTTGGAAAAGTGTTTCGGCAATGATTCTCTAAAGAAAAAGGTCATTTACCAGTGGCACGAGCGGTTCAAAAATGGTCGTAAGTCAATAGAAGATGATGAACGCAGTGGCAGACCATCGACATCGAAAACCGACGAAAACATTGAAGAAGTAAAAGAAATGTTGGTCAATAATTGCAAATTAACCATCAGAGAGATAGCGGAGGACTTAAACATTCCCTATGGATCCGTCCAAGACATTTTGGTTAATGATTTGAGTTTCCGTCGTGTAGTAGCAAAGTTGGTGCCAAAAGACCTCAATTTCATGCAAAAACGAGGCCGTGTTGAAGTCGCAAAAGAGATGATTTGAGAGGCTGAATCCGATCCTACATTCATCAAAAGGATCATTACTGGAGAACAGATGTGGGTTTATTAGTACGACATGCAATTCAGACATCAGGCAAGTGAATGGCGTTCACCAAATGAGCCGAGACCAAAAGTCTCGTTTTCAGTCAAAAAATAAGGCAATGCTCACGGTTTTCATGGATTACAACGGTGTAGTGCATTATGAATTTTTGCCAGAAGGCCAGACAGTAAGCAAAGAGTATCATTTGGGCGTTATGAAACGTTTGCGTGAAGCCGAAAGAGACCAGAATTGTGTGCAGAAAACTCGTGGATTTTGCACCATGATAGCGCACCTTCACACAGTGCCATCATTATTCGTAATTTTTTGACGAAAAATGCATCAGCAGCTGCCGAATTCACCTGATTTGGCTCCCTGTGACTTCTTTCTGTTCAATCGAGTTAGAAAACTACTACGGGGAACGCGTCTCAGCAGCCGAGAGGAAGTAATGGAAAAATCGCATAAAGCACTGATGGACATACCGAAAACCGAATATAAAAAAATGTTTCTTGGATTGGATCAAGCGCTGGCATAAGTGTGCTGCAGTCGATGGGGACTACTTTTAAGGGGACAATATAGATTTAGATGAGTTCATTTTGATCAAGGTGGTATGTATATAGTGTGACCTCTTCTTTTATATGTAGGAAAAAGGGTCGAAGATCATATTGACTTGAGGCTATCGTGGACTTATTGGCCTCCTCGATGGTTTCTGTGATCGCAATTAATGGAGCTTTGCCGGAGACCGTACAATATGACCTGGTACCCAGTAAAAGGTTTGTGCACTAATTGACCGTCTGAGAATATCATTTTAAATTATAATTGCTGCAACCTATATAAAGGCAGTTACTAGGACTGAGGAGATTCCGTCCAGTCTTTATCTAATAGAGTTGGTTTTGTGCTGGGGATGCGCAGTAAAATCAAGCTAACGCGCTGAAGAATGTCCTTCTTAGAACAATCGGTTTAGATAGTGAGGATAATTCCGTTGACGCTTTGATGATGCTCTTACTCATTGCTATCAGGAACATCGATGTCAGCCTCACAATCCAGTGATTAAATTATAACAAATTTGTAGCGCTTCATACTATATGTAGGTGTTGCTTGCGTGGTTTTTCTAAGTCGTTTCACCGGAGTCGTGAATCGTGACCGAGGTCCATCAACTTTTGTGTAAAGCCAGTATACAGACAGAAATGGAGCCCCCAAATAAAATACTTGTCACGTGCTGATCTAGTATTTAAAGCGAGGGCATTCATCTCTTGGGCTGAAGACGACAACTTCTTCAAGGGTCTGGTTCGTAGTTTTGATAATACGAGTAATACGTGATATTGTTACGTTTAACCTTTTGTCAAAAGGGAATAGAATTTGTCGACATCAGGATGTCTATAACGTAAAGCGTAGGTCATTACAATTTATAAAGTTATTATTGTAGAATATTACCACGATCTTGTCCCTTATAAGCAGCTATATGAGAAGTGTAAGGGGCCTTTCATCAGGTTTCGTTCTCCAAAGATGCATTGGTGCTATCAGTCTGTGCTTTGTGGCAAGTTACTTACAGGGATCAATGCTTAACTGAGTTATTTGCATGCTGTGCAACATAACATCCCAACTAACTCTCATCATTTTCCTGGAAAAGCCCCTGGTAAATTCCTTTTGGTAAGGCTATATCTCTCCCATTGACCAAAGAGTCGTATTTACCGACCTACTTCTCATGATTAAGACAGATATTTTTGATTTTTCGATCCTCATCTTAGCTTTCATTATGGAATTAAAATAAGGCCGGGTATAGTGCCATAACATTGCCTAAGGCATACTTGATAAAGTCCATGTCTTCACGCTGTACACATTGTCTTACATACGACTTTCTTTTCAACAGAGTGCATACTTTTTCTTACCTGCATTTACCACTCAGCCATGCTTGACGTTCCTGTTTCAATCGCCATAAGCGCGACAGTGACAGCTTGGTGATTAGTTGTCATAATGTCAATTTCGTCAACATATTTGAGTTGTACGGACTTTGGAAATATTGTGCCTTTGAGTTTCAAACAATTCCTTCAAGTGTAATGTTGGAGAAATCCCAAAACAGGACGGTGCCTTGTGCCTTTTTCATTTTTTTACGGGATAAGCGTACGAGTTGGGCAGGGATACTAAAACTAGAAATGATTCTGTAAAGCTAGTCTCCATTGCCGTAGCAGAAATATACGTTTAATTTAAGGTATCGCTAAAAATACGTCCTCTTGGTCAGGTGGACAAAGTTTTAGTCGGTTACCATCCAAGTTGAGTGGTTCATTCTGCCGTACGTCGGACTGTTAGTTTCCTTTACCGTCAAACAGTCTGTAATCTTTTCACCCCAGCGTTCTCAGTGTTTTATGTGTATGCCTCGATTCTGAATCAGTGCTCTTGAACTTTCTGCCACAACAACACTCTGCTTGTTTCTTCTGTTGTTGCAAAAACAGTACTCTTGCCTGCGGTTCCTTACCTTCCTTTCCAGCATGCTTTTAAATGCCCTGGGGTTTGTTGTTGTGATCGGGTGAAATATACCACATTTCTGAAAGTTTGTTGCTAACTATGCCACCGTTTTTCCACACTTCATATAAGCAACATAGAACTTCCCCGGTTTTGGGAGACTGGATTGTAGGGGCTCTAGCACTCACTTGCGATTGTACCCGTTCGAGTTAAAATTTGCACATGGTGTTGCTTAGGTGTTTTGTCGCAACCGCATCTTGGTCACACACACACAGGGTAGTGATTCCAGCTGATATAGGCTCTTCAGAATGTTCGAACATCCAGAATATTGACTGTATTTTGCATCGATGACATTGTGGTCCATTTGGTTGAGGGTTTTTCGATTAGAAGAAAGCCAGGTTCGTTTGTAAATATTCCGGCCCAGTTTTGGTAGTTGAAAAGTACGTTTTCAATGATTCTCTTATGAAGGCTGTAGTTTCAAATTGTGTGGCCAAGGTGCTTTCTTTCCAAGCTCGGCCTTGAAATCACTAAAAATGACTTTTAAGTCATGCTACTGCTGATTAATTTGGTCCACGAACTTGTAGAAAAAATCTTCGAAAAAATCGCTCTTATCTTTTGTAGACGCCTGAGCGCATATCAGGCTTATGCTTACGAATTAAGCCTTAATGAGGATTGGTATCAGTTGTTCAATAATAAGCTTCAAGCTCAGAACTTTTTGTTCAAGTCTCCTAAGTGCAAATGTGCATTCAAATAGGCGTTGTTTTTCCTCCTATTGAGGATCTAGAGATCCATGGCGGTAGCGATGGCGCGATAGTTAGCTCATTGGACTATCATGCAGAGAGTCTGGGTTCGATTCCTACCTGAATCACCAACAATTTTTCAAATCGCCATCATCCTTGCGGCGGGAAATGGCAAACTCCCGAAAGTAAAATTGCCTACGAAAAAGCTTCTAAGGAGTGTCGTTCATACTCGGCGATAAACCGTAGGTTTTTAAGGATCTCTGTAGTAGATGCACAGGTGCTCATACTTCTTTAACCTGGTCTATCCAACCGCAATTTTTTGGATGAAAGTTATAGTCGTCTTGTAATGGTCAGGGTATCCGCAAGCTATTCGGCTCAGCGGGTTTTGTAAAGGAGCGGAACATAAAAAGTACATAGCCGACGGTAGTGGTCCATTTTTCGTTTTTTGCGGTCATCATCTGCTATATCACACATATCTGAGGCCGCTAGTCGCTAACCAATATTAAGCTTTTCGTATGACGTCGTAACCGAAACTTGGGGGCTAGACCCTTTCAAGGATGGTATCCTAGTATCAGTAAAAGCCCTGCCATTGGTTCGCTGGAAACTCCTCAATCACCGTCTAGACAACCTGACTAGATGACGAAGCTCCGAAAATGCCGAAGCATTTTAGATGAGGTCACTGCTAGATCTGCAGTAGAAGTCTATTTTGTCCCATCTTGGAAATTTCTTCACCAACACATCCGTTTTCTGCTTTGACTTCGTCATGCAATGCACTGTAGTTCGAACAGCTGTGCTTGCGCAGGGTACTGGCAGGTAATTGTATCTTAAAGACTTGCCTCCATCGTTTGCAGAGCAAGACGTTCCACGTGAATATCCATACAAACATTGTTCTCCAGATGTACTCTAATTGGAGGTGTGAATGGACTCAAGAAATAAGTGTCTGGGTCTCTTCGAGCGAAGTAGATTTCGTGCCTGGAGATGACGTCTAGCCAGTCTTTTCATAGACGACATGCTTCACTGGTTGATTTAATATACACCCAGACACTCTCCAGAAATTTGTCATAGTGAATAGAATCTTTTCATCAGCTGATTGCCTTCCGTTTGATAGGTAGACAACCTTTTGGGATTTTTCGCAAGGTATGGCGTTGCTTTGGATCTGAACGATTCCTGTACTTCGTTCTTCTTCCTGACTTGAAACTTTATAAAATTTTCATAATAGGTATTGAACACTGTCAACTAGGTAAAACAAATTTGGACTTAAGTTTGCTCAGATAAATTTGCTATGTGTAGATACTCGTATAGGTCGTAGTGTATGCAGCGTTTGATGTTGTTCTGTAGGTATTGAGGACAGAACTTGGCTTTTTTGTGGTACATTCAATAAATACGGTTGAGTGCTGTCTATCTTGGATACATTCTTTCAATTAGAACATTATTTACATGCACGTCCATGGAATTGGATCATTTAATTGACAATTGACAGCACTCAATCATTTATTTTCTCAAATCCAAACATTCCATTCCTTCATTCTCGACTGGGATCTTGTACATTGTACAAGTATATTGCCATTCAATTTATTTAATTCCCTGTCTTCTTTTGTTTCACCTAGATACGAATAGAGATAAAGTCTTTTGCACTTGAGTTGTCCCTAGATACCGGTCCGTAGCACGAAGTTTTCTTTCTTTCTACGTGGACGAGGCAATAAAAGTGTAAGAGATGCGAAAATATAGCGAAAATCAATTTGATTCAATCAAGCTGATGTGAAAACTGCTGTTTCTGTGCTTTTCTATTGGATTTTTATTTTACTTTAACAATTTATCTATTTCATCCTCTGTACGAGTTTATTTATCTGGAATTTAGGTGGAGAAGGTGAAAATCAAAGATTGACGATGGTGTAAAGAAATAAATTGCATTGACCAGATTACTTCAAAAAGAATCTATATACGTGGATGTACGTACCTCAAGAGATAAAAAATTTAGGTGTTGGCTAGATAGCTGGGTATAAGAGCTACTTAGCATTTAAAAGCGGTTTTCACCCAAAGACAGCAGACATCGTTCTGTGGGAACTGAAGTTATGGTCTGTGGAATACATACATATTAATCGAGTTGTCTGTTGTTCCCTACCCTAATACATACTCATACAATAGTTGAGATGACTTAGGGAATTGTTGTTAAGAATTGAAAGAAGATGAGCACAACTGAACAAACAACAAAGGATTCTTCAGTCAGACTAATCCATCAGCAGTGGAATATGACGAATATAAATTACTTTTGCAAAATTGCTTTTACTTTTCAGAATAATTTTGCGACCATAAAGCTGCTTCAAAATATGAAGTGGTGTAGTATGAATATTGTAAAAAAAAAAATGTTTTCAAAAAGAAAAATTACTTGAGAAGCCATAATGACTGTAGCTACAGTCCAGTCCGTCCCTTGGATAATTCAGTTTCCAGAACAAAATTCGTAATGCACCTTGTTAAAAACCTTTTAGAAATCTAGTTACAGAGAAGAGTTATCCACCTAATTCAACATGTACTCTACAACATTAAGCAGGGCTGTCAAGTAGATATGAGTATGCTTATCTACGAAATCTTATTCAAGTGAGTACGGTAAGTTGTTCTTAGAAAAATCATTACAAATTCTAGTTGAGAGTAAATTTTCAAAGACCCTTGATGAACATGGTTGAATGCTGCCAGATCGAAGGTTATTTTCAAAAAAACTATTTATTTTCCTGCAAAGAAGATACGTACGTACTTGGCTCGGTCTCTGGCTACCTGCCGCCAGTTGAATAGTTTAAGTTGCTTGAAGTCTACTTTCACTCACTCATGCGTCATAAGTTAGAGCCGTCCATCAGCTGCCTAATGTGCACGTTTTTGACAGCGTCAATGTCATTATTCAAATCGTTGGGCTCGCCATCAAATCTTCTCCTTCAACGGAAGAGGATATTTCCATTTAGCTTCGCTAAAGTCCATACGCTTACACTATTTCATGGATGAGAAACTTCTACTAGGTGGCGCAAAAGTCATCACCCTGTCAGAAGATGCTATAATTTTTGCAAATAGCGGCAAATTTAATTCTACTTCAAAATTTCTGAAGTTAACAGATACAAAAAGTCGTCAACAAGACATTAATCGCTATAATCCTCAAGAACGCAGAATAATCGCCACAAATTTTCCCGGTTATCCGACACAAACTGGCAAAAACTACGACGTTTAGCCGCTCGCCTAGAACAGTATGGGAAAACTCGAGAGACAACGAATATCGCAGCTTTGGTTGCGGAGGATCCCGAAGTAGCGACCAGATGACGTAGCACCCAATTCGGCATCAATCGGCGGTTTTTACAGATAGTTTTTGGTGAACGACTATAAGATGGTCCCTCACTAAGTGCAGACAATGCATCACCTCTTAGCTGTTGACCGCCAAGCGCGTGTAACCTATGCTCAAACCATCCTAAATCTTGACCACTAGGGAAATCACTTTTCATCAAAACTCGTCATGAGCGACGAGGCCCATTTGCATCTCTGTGGATATGTGAATAAACAAAATTATCGCTTCCCGAGCACCAAAAATCCGCATGGAATCGTCATCGGGCCTTATATTTTCGGAAACGCCGCAAGCCAAACCACTATTGTGGACGGTGAGCGCTACAGATCCATGCTCAATGACTTTCTTCTTCTACAATTGTTTGGCACGAGCCACAACTGAAATTTTGAGAACTGCATTTTCGGGTCGCCTAATCTCTCGTATTGGCGATTTGCACTGGCCGGCAAGATCGTCTGATTTAATCGTTTCAGACTTCTTTTTGTTAGGTTTTTTGAAGTCACAAGTCTACGTCAACAGGTCTCAAACTCTTGATGCCTAAAAATGAATATCCGTCAAGAATGCGAGGATCTATCGCCGGAAGTTCTGGCAACAGTGATAGAAAATGTTATAAGCCGGGCCCGAATGGTCATTAATTCTAGCGGTGACCACTAAGCCGATATCATTTTCTCGACTTAATGGAAAAGAATTTAAGAAATAAAGCAAACTTATTCCAAAAGCAGAACCGAAGTTTTTTATTCATAAAAAAAATTACAGAAAAAAAGCATCGAGTGACAACTTTTGCGCAACTTTGCGTAAAGTCTACTTATTGCTTAAGGACATGGCCTTATCATTCATTTGGTGAAATTTAAACAATGACTGGCAAGTGCCATTACCAGATATAATATCGGAACTGAGGAAAAAAAGTCTTTGGGTGCCTCAGAGTTATAGAAGTCTTTTGTGACGTTCTGTTGCACTTGTCCTTGTTGATAGATTTTACGAGTACTTTACTTTGACGTCATTAATGACTTCATTCATTCATTTCATTTTTACCTCTTCTGTTTAACACTGCGAATATATCAGTTCAGCTAAAGCTGTTGATGGAATCAGCACATGGCAAAAGTTGAACAGAATGATGTTTTGCAGTGATTGATATCAAAGCCAAGCATGGCTCTATATATCTTGTCTCTATAAATGCTGCCATATGTGGCCTTAAAATCGATCAGAAGATGGTGGGTATAGATTTGGATTTCTTGGTTTTTTTTTCAGGATCTGCCGTGAATGATATTCGATATTGAATGTTGTTCGGACAAAAAATTGTGTCGACTATAACTCTACTGCTACATTCCTAAGTGTATCTCTTTGTTCGGATCTTGTTACTGTGGAGTAGGTGCTACTCAATTTCCTCGATCGCAAGCTTCTCATGTTCATTTCCTTTGGCCCTGTGAAGCCTTTGTTCTTCCCTTCTCTTCTGTTCATAGAGCTCAGGCTGAACCTTGTTCCTATGCAGTGGCGTTTGTATTTCTACCCATCAATCTATAGACTTTGCAGTGCTGAACTAGCGAAACGCAGAGGATTTCATGTGTCAAGTTTCTGATGACTTCTTGCGGTTGATTTCACTTGTCTTTAGCATTCAATGCTGGTTGTACAGGCTATATAGAGAGGTTAAGGAACACCCGATCGGCAAATTTGACGGAGATTTATATGCTCATTTATAATGCTCGCTGCACAGCTTACGACATGCTCAACACTTCCAGGTCGTGCTTTGTCTTCGCTTGCACTTGAGTGCGTTGAATGGGACGAATCCACTTTCGCACTCGTTTTGAAGCAAGAGTACATATGGAGGTGTTTTTCTCCCCTATTAAAATCACTGCGTCAGCTTTCCATAAATCCCTTTCTTAAGGACTCTTTCTGATTAGATAAAAACCAACATTTTCCCAACAACTCCTGATAAACCGTCAAGTCATGAAATATCTCGAAATACGAAAACTTCTCAATAAAGAGCAGTACGGTCTTCGTAGCAACAAATGCACTGGTGATTCGATGGCATATCTCACAGAAAAGAGGGAACTGAAGCGTACATCAGTCTGATAAAAGCAAATTCGTTGCTCTTGATACTCGTATATCTCAACCAGTTGGCAGTGTTTGGCGTCAAGCTCTTTTGTCGCATTTGGAATCGATGATTTTCCTCTGCAGTGGATTAGAAATTATGTCTCGGAACTTTCAATTCAAGTTGTCTTTCATGGGCTCCCTTCTGTCTTTGACACTCGTTTCAATTTTCGCCAATGATCTTTTGCCTGCTACTTCTAAAACAAAGTTGGAGTTCAGTGACCATATCTGGCAAGGTGAACCAAAGTCCTCGTTGTACTTGCTGGATAAGATTCAAAACCATGCGATAACACTCCCGACGTAATGCCTCCTGTTTCACCTTGCTCTATCGCTATTTTCTCCATCAGTGCTTCACAGAAATTGCCAGTAACACCCCACCTATTTATGTATGCTTTCGAACAGTCTTATCTAGATAGTTGGAAAGTATCTCGATCTTAATAGTATATAAAGCTACTTCTAGGTGTCGCGTATAATCACCTATTGTTCTGCTATTGTTCTTTTGACCAATTTTTTTTGACGCTTTAGGAGTTTACTACGGTTTTTGACATTGTAAATCATGAAATACTTTGTAAAAAATTCATATTGTACTTTGGATTTAGTGAAAGATTGATATGTCTTTATCTTGTTATTTGTGTGATCGTAGCCAGTGAGTGATATTTGGTAATGCAGCCTCAGATTCTAAGACTTTGATAGCTGAAGAACTCCAGGGCTCAATTTTAGGGCTAATTTTATTCTGCATTTTCATCAATGACTTACATAAAGCTTGCACCAGTAACTGTGTTTACTTCTACGCTGATGATGCACAGATCTACATACTTATCCCGTCCAAACGGGCTAGCTGAGGACCTTATCTACAGAAAATATAAACACTTTTCTTATATATATAGCCGGACCCAAGGCAATGAGCTAACCATTTATCCTACAAAGTCTCAGTTAATATTGTATTGATTTCAAAGCAACAGTACAACACTGGTGATCTAGCTCCGGTCTCTCCAGTAAATGTCGTCATCGATCTTGCATTCAATGTAAATCGTTTACTCTCCGCAGTCGATTACATTAACTATTCCAGTGTACGCATCAATGCTGGGTTACGCAAACTTAAGCCGTATTCTAGTCATACAACCGTCGACACTAATCTCAGGCTTATTAAAACTTAACTTATACGAGTACCTATTATTGACTACGCCAGAGTTGTGTACAATAAGTTGATTCTCAATCCCACCATTAGATACTTGTTGCCTTCAACGACATGATAAAGTATGTACGTATATGGCCTACGTCGGCTTGAATTAATTTATCAACATTTTGTAACATTATAAAATATTCCCGTGTCTTAGTACTATAAAAGAAAAAGTTTTATTTGTACAGTTTTATAAGCCAATAAACTGAAATTAAAATTGAACCTACTCTGAAAAAACAAGACCTTATCCGGGCTACTCCGACATATTTGGAGCTCAGGCCGGAAAGGATTTCCAGGACTTAGTCAGGGTCTTGGAAAAGATATGGTGGAGGACGAGCCCTATAAGGGCCAACGGCAGCGCTCACATCCCGGAACGGGTTACTGGCTTCGGTGTAACCGACCCCTCGTCCTAGGGGCACTCAAAGTGGAACTGGTCCTCTAGGTTGAGGGTTGTGCCGCCGGGGTAACTGCCCGGCCATTTAAAAAAGATTAAGTTACGAAGCTTCAACAAGCCTCGGATATGGACGGATCTACTGTTGACAACCCACGCAAACGATTTAAGGACAATGAGCTTCGGATATGCACGTGGAATGTTAGATCCCTTAATAGACCACGTGCAGCCGAGCAACTAGCGGAGGCCCTAGACTGCTGCAAAGCTGACATAACCGCCATCCAAGAAATTCGATGGGATGGGCCGGACAAAAAGAAGATGAAAAACTGCGACATCTACTACGGCAATTGCTATCGACGTCAAAAGCAGGGCTTATTTGGATGCGGATTTGTTGTCGGAGGCAGACTAAGACAAGAAGTCCTCAGCTTCCGGCATGTGAGCGAGCGCCTCGTAGCAATCCGCATCAAGGCTAAATTCGCCAACATAAGCCTCATATGAGCGCATGCCCCCACAGAGGAGAAAGATGACGACACCAAGGATGCCTTCTACGAGCTACTCAACAAGACCTACAAGCAATGCCCTAGCTAAGACATTAAAATTATCCTCGGTGATTTTAATGCAAAGCTAGGAAGAGAAGGTATCTTTGGTGGAACAATCGATGACGGACCAAATACCGCTGTCAGGTAGAATCAACCTTTCAACCTGCACGATGATGACCAACAATTCCTTCTACCCGACCTGGATGAAGTGAAGATAGCCATATCGAACAAAGCTGCTGGAGCGGATGGCCTGACTGCCGAGCTCTTCAAAGCGGCAGGCGATGACTTGGTAAGGAGCATACACCAACTCATCTGTAAAATATGGTCGGACGAAAGTATGCCCGATGAATGGAACCTCAGCATTGTTTGTCCAATTCTCAAGAAAGGAGATCTTATCCGCCGTATTGCGTGAACGCCTGAAGCCGTTTGTCAACAACCTGATAGGTCCATATCAGTGTGGCTTCAGGCCAGGAAAGTCCACCATCGACCAGATATTCACATTACGGCAGATCTTGGAGAAGACCCATGAGCTTCAGATTGATACCCACCACCTATTCATCGATTTTAAGGACGCGTATGACAGCATCTATAAAGACGAGCTATATAGAGCAATGTCTAGTTTTGGCATCCCTGCCAAACTCGTCCGTCTGTGCAGGATGACGATGGAGAATGCACGCTGCTCCATCAAGGTCGGTAAAGATCTCACCGAGACCTTTGATGTCCAGAAAGGATTTAGACAAGGCAATGCGCTGTCATGCGATTTTTTCAACATCGTACTTGAAAGAATAGTGCAAAACTCACGAGCAAACACAAGAGGCACTATCTTTCAAAAGTCCGTCCAACTACTCGCATACGCCGACGATATTGACATAATCGGAAGAAAGCAGCGTGATGTCAGCTTTCGCGAGTATTGAGACGGAAGCGGCGAAAATGGGTTTAGCGGTCAATGAGGGCAAGACCAAGTATATGCTGTCAAGCATAAAGGACAACCAACACCGACGTCTCGGACAGAACGTCACCCTCGACAGATATAACTTTGAGGTAGTTAAGGACTTTGTCTACCTAGGCTCGGCTATAAATACGGACAACGACACCAGCGCTGAGATCAAGCGAAGAATTACTCTTGCCAACCGCTGTTTCTTTGGGTTAAGAAGGCAATTGAGTAGCAAAGCCCTCTCTCGGACAACAAAAGTCACCCTTTATAAGACTTTAATAATCCCGGTCCTGCTCTATGGCGCAGAGGCATGGACATTATCAAAAATGGATGAGGGTGTTCTTGGTTGCTTCGAGAGAAAAATTCTTCGGGCGATCTTCGGTCCCGTCTGCATTGACGGTGAGTGGAGGAGGAGATACAACGACGAACTGTATAGACTGTACAGTGACATGGACCTAGCCAGAAGAGTGAAGATCCAAAGACTGAGATGGCTGGGTCATGTAGAGCGCACGGACACCAATGCTCTGGCCCGAAAAGTCTTCGAATCCGGCCCCGAGGGACAGCGCAGTAGAGGAAGGCCAAGACTCAGGTGGCGCACGCAAGTGGAAGAGGACCTCAGCCAACTTAGCGTGCGAAACTGGAGACAGCTAGCCAGGGATCGAGCTGGCTGGAGAAGCTTGTTGACTGAGGCCCAGGTCCACCCCTGACTGTAGCGCCACCTAAAGTAGGTACTCTGAAATATCGTGTTTCTTTCCCAAGCCGAACAAAGTGCTTATGGTATGCCCTGCCGAGGTCTTCATTTTCTAGCCATTATAACCTGCAAACATTCAAAACCAACGTACATCAGTACCTCTCTTTTTTTTTCTCCGTAAGTTTCATTTGCTTGTGCAAATCCCCATAAGAGTGCGCCGATTATAAAAAAAAAATACTTCTAACATTGCTCATAGAGGAGGAGATTGAGCTCTATGACAGCTTCGTCGATTTCTTATGTTGAGGATGTGAGCCCATATTAGGCTGATTGAAGCGAATATTGACTCGATTTTTAAAAAGTGGGTCGCTTTCTCATGTCAAAAGCTCAAGACTTATAGTCTTGGTCTGCGCATCATAACAAATCCGCTGTCAAATAGACGATGTTTGATTTCTTCATAGCAACTTCGGGGTATATGTCACAGTATTTCGTCCTTATTTGCACAACCCATCCTACTGACCGTCCTAAATGCCGATGGTATCCAGTTGGTTAAGGAACATTCATTATTATTCTCGCTACTGACCTTAGTATGACAGATATTTATATACGGAGTCCAATCAGCCGAAGATATTCTCAACATTGACGAAAAGAAGTTGCGTTTTAAGTCACAAATAGAGATAGGCAATAAATACTTGAAAATGTCTCGGATCCTTGTCACCAGTACAAGGGCTATGTAAACAGTATTCTCAAGGAACATAAGGTCAATTTCATATTTAAATGGCAAAAGCAAAATTTCATGAGTAAAACAGATATCATACCAACTAGCAGTTCCCTCAAAAGCAGTCCAATTTAGCTGCAACAAAGCATTGTCGAATTAGATTTAAGTTATGCGACTGACAAGTCGAATGCTGTGCTTCAAATTGAATGTTTGTCTTCACTATTTCCTTTGCAAATAACTGAATGCAACATAAATTTATAGACTTTGCTGTCAGTATTTCACTAACAAAATTCACAAAGTCAAGCAATCATTCACAAAATAGAAGAAAACCAAACAAAAGGGCAACATTCCCTGGAGCTTAAGTTAGAAACAGGTAAATCGGATAAGGAGTTGCGCAGAAAAATACAAACAAATATGAAATCAATTTTAGCTGATTTCTGGGAAAATTCTGAACCGTTTTTAGAGTATTGTTTGTGTTTGCAGAATAACGACAATTTCTCAATTGTATCTAACTTAGATGCTGACATAAAGTCAATAAAAAGTAGGAAATATATTAAACGTTTGCTCCCTTAAAGAGATAGACAATACAAATTCATCTAGAATCATTATCAAATTTGCAGCTTCTGAACAGTTACTCATTAAAGTTGAAAAACAAAAAAAACAAAAAAAAAAAAAAAAACCTACTTCCCTTCCGTTGTCTATTGCGCTTCATACAATTGACGGAAGTTCCTCATCATTCCTTCCGCCATTCCTTCTAAGAACAATTTAAATGAATCCACAAAACCGGATAAAGCTTTTAATGGGCACAAAATTAGTCGACGCCTTTGCCTTGCTCTCTGTACTCGTAGCTTTTAGGGCCAGTTTTTTTTTTTTTTTTTCTTGTTGTGCCTCCCTGTTTACTGCCATGGCACAAAGTGAATAAGAAATTAATTAGGAGTTGTTTTAGCTTCATGTTGGTGGTGTTATTTTTTCTTTTTCTTTTCTTTCCTCCTCCTCCTCTCTTAATTTTCCCTATGCCCTTTGTTTTGGTGGCGTCTTCTTTGAAACAGAATGCAGATGGCAGATTTGGATATTTGACGGTTTTTTGTTTTTTTTTTCTTTTTTTTTGTTGGCTTTGTGTTGTCGTTACCATTATTACGATTTTTTTTTTGTTTTTTCTTCCTCTTCTTGTTTGTATCTTTAGCCGATTTTTTGCTTTAATGTATCTCTTGGTTCTAATGGAAACATTTAACCATTTAGTTTTAATGGTGGTATTTATTTGGCGCAGTTAGGAGGGGACTTCGGAGGGTCCTTATACTCATTTGTGAAAGGAAAATATTGTAAGAATTATGATTTAAAAATTTAATTTATAAAATGTATAAAAGATACTTTATTTTTATCGACGAATTTTCAATCACCAATACCAACTTGTTAAGACTTCTGCTTTGTATCTCTGCTTTCTTCAGACTATTATCAACTGGCATAAGTAAAACGAGTAGAAAATCCAGCTCTGGGAGCAAAATTAGCGAGAAAGAATCCAAGATTCTATAAACCCAGAAGAAGAATTGAGTGCACAAGTTTCATGGAACGATTTCAAATGAAAATGTTGGGGTCATGCAAGAACTCTGTTTGATATTTAAAAAAAGAAACCGGGTTCCTTTTGCTGTTCCACATAAATGAAAAAAACGTTCTTATAGGAGCAGAAATTTATTTAGATGCTCATACCTGAATTACCTGAATTTATACAAACTACGAGTACATCATGTTAAATTGGCGACATTCAAAATCGGAAGTCAAGGGATTTAAAATAAAATCATAAAATTAGCACAGTGCCCGCCTAGATCTCTTAGAGTAAACACTTAGTTCTATCAGCTTATTATAAGAGTGACTATACACCAGATAAGTCTAGTTGTCTCTTTCACGCCAGAAACCGATTTCTTTCCTACTGCTACTTGCTTTTCGTTTTACTTACGCTAAACATAGTCCTCAGAAAAAAAGCTTCTCCAGCCAGCTCGATCCCTGGCTAGCTGCCTCCAGTTTCGCACGCTAAGTTGGCTGAGGTCCTCTTCCACTTGCGTGCGATGCCTGAGTCTTCGCCTTCCTCTACTGCGCTGTCCCTCGGGAGCAGATTCGAAGACTTTTCGGACCGGAGCATTGGTGTCCATGCGCTCTACATGACCCAGCCATCTCAGTCTTTTGATCTTCACTCTTCTGGCTAGGTCCATGTCGCTGTACAGTCCGTACAGTTCGTCGTTGTATCTCCTCCTCCACTCACCGTCAATGCAGACAGGACCGAAGATCGCCCGAAGAATTTTTCTCTCGCAGCAACCAAGAACACCCTCATCCATTTTTGATAATGTCCATGCCTCTGCGCCATAGAACAGGACCGAGATTATTAAGGTCTTATAAAGGGTGACTTTTGTTGTCCGAGAGAGGGCTTTGCTACTCAATTGCCGTCTTAACCCAAAGAAACAGCGGTTGGCAAGAGTTATTCTTTGCTTGATCTCAGCGCTGGTGTCGTTGTCTGTATTTATAGCAGAGCCTAGGTAGACAAAGTCCTTTACTACCTCAAAGTTATATCTGTCGAGGGTGACGTTCTGTCCGAGACGTTGGTGTTGGTTGTCCTTTTTGCTTAACAGCATATACTTGGTCTTGCCCTCTTTGACCGCTAAACCCATTTTCGTCGCTTCCGTCATAATACTCGCGAAAGCGCCACTGACATCACGCTGCTTTCTCCCGATTATGTCAATATCGTCGGCGAAAGCGAGTATCTGGACGGACTTTTGAAAGATAGTGCCTCTTGTGTTTGCTCGTGAGTTTCGCACTATTCTTTCAAGTACGATGTTGAAAAAATCGCATGACAGCGCATCGCCTTGTCTAAATCCTTTCTGGACATCAAAGGTCTCGGTGAGATCTTTACCGACCTTGATGGAGCAGCGTGCATTCTCCATCGCCATCCTGCACAGACGGACAAGTTTGGCAGGGATGCCAAAACTACACATTGCTCTGTATAGCTCGTTTCTATACATGCTGTCATACGCGGCCTTAAAATCGATGTGTTGGTGTGTATCGATCTGAAGCTCATGGGTCTTCTCCAAGATCTGCCGTTGTGTGAATATTTGGTCGATGATGGACTTCCCTGGCCTGAAGCCACTCTGATATGGACCTATCAGGTTGTTGACGAACGGCTTCAGGCTTTAAGATATTGTATGCGATGTTAAGGAGACTGATGCCTCTGTAGTTGGCGCAGTTCAGAGGGTCTCCTTTTTTGAAGAGCGGACAGACAATGCTGATGTTCCATTCATCGGGCATACTTTCGTCCATCGGGCATACTGCCGCTTTGAAGAGCTCGGCAGTCAGGCCATCCGCTCCAGCAGCTTTGTTGAACTTAAGCTTCAATATAGTTATCTTCACTTCATCCGGGTCGGGTGGATTGTTGGTCATCATCGTCCAAGTTGAAAGGTTGATTCTGCCTGACAGCGGTATTTGGTCCGTCATCGCCGTTATACAGTCTGCAGAAATGGTCTTTCAAATCCTCACCATCGACTGCGATTTTACTGCGATGTTCCCTTGTTTGTCTATACAGGCTTCAGTTCGGGGCTCGTGTCCGTGGCATGTTTTTATAACCTTTAGGTAAAACTTCCGAATCTCATTCCTGGAGTAGCATCACTCAATTTCCACAACCGCGTTCTTCTCATGTTCCAAGCTTTTCCATCCTTTGAACCCGGTGTTCCCCTCTCTCTCTCTTCTTTCGCCGAGGCCTGTTTTTGTTTCGTAACTTTCGTCTTTTTTCCATGGTCGAACAGTTTTGTTATTGGTATTCGTATGATGAGGGTTAGGCTTAGAATAGAGTCTGTAACATTACCTTTAAGGTTGTACTTTTCCTCGTTCTAATGTCAAGAGTCAACGTAGAACTAAAGGGTTTTACATAAGATGTGGCCAGTTTTTTGATAGGGATTCTCTATATTTCATTGTATAGTATGTGCAACCAAGGTAGGGCGTGCTCTTTAACAACAAAAACCACAGAAATTTTTATCAAAGAAATGGGAGAGTCCATAAGTTAATACTGCTATTAAAGATTTTCGCACCGTTCTCAACTAGGCAACGTTTTAAACGGCCGAATGTCAGGTATTATTCCTTTTAGGATCGCATTGACACAGGCTGGCGGCTCTCATCGCTCTATGTTAACGAAAGTTTTTATTTAGACAATTGAGAACTAGAAAGCTTGAAGGATAGATGGTGAAAACAGAACGGTAAAAAGTGTCAAGTAAACGATCCACAATAGACGTATTCAATACAAACAATTGTCTTGTAGCCGAAAATATCTCTGTCAATTGGCTGTGCATCTGATAAAAAGTCCTCAAACTACCCAGTGGCTGCATGACATCTTTTGCATCTTTTTCAAATAATTCCACAAGTTATTAAGCTTTAAGTGCTTGCAACCTATAAATCTGGGAAAAATTTAATTTCATTTGCTTGAAGGAGCCTTCGCCACCCTTTAAATCACATCCTGATTTAGGCTTGATCAATTTTTAATCATTATGTCATCGCCAAGTAATCACTTATCCATTAAACCCGTCACACTTTATCATCTTATGACTTTTTAAGTCTACTTCACTACCTATTCACACCTGACATTGCGCCTTTCATACCGCAATGGAATGATTTATGAGCTCCTAATGATTTGCAGTCTACTCAACTTCAATCAGCAGCAAAAAGGTCGTACGTTCCTGGAAGTCTTTAAGAAAACAACAACAACAAAAACCAAGTAAGTAAAATAAAATAAAATAAATAAATCAGAAATCCGTTCTTATGTGCAAAGGTTAGGCAAGATTTTCATCTAATAACCTTTATGTGGCACAAGCCCGATTTTATGTGTCCTTAATCCAACATTAAACAACATTTTATGCCTGTCTACAAAGGACAAAAACATTTATACGAATATTAAATAAGAACTAAGTTCATAATCCCTTTATCCCAGCTCGAGACTCCCATCCCCAGCACAGATATAACTTCATAATCTTCAAGCCCATAAACCAAATTCCTCGCATCCTTTATACTTCAATAGGCATTTCATTTCCCCAAATTTTGTGTTTTTTTTTCTCTGTTGTTGTTGTTAGGTACGAGGATACGTAAATCAACAAGAAAACCCGACCAATAACTCCATAAAACATGCAAATAACCGTAACATTAAAAAAAGTAACCGAGATAAAGCATAACCAACTACTACAACAATAACACAGCAACCCCCCAAGTTACTCCCCACAACAACAACAGCAACAACAACAGCAAACGACGAAAACTTTAATTGGAAGTGTTACTGTGGAAAATCTGCGTAAGCAACGTACTGAATACATGGCATATATACGAGTATTCCGACCAAGGGAGTTGTCTAACAGATACAAACCAAAACTTTCGAAAGCATCCTTTGGATACTGGAAAATCAGGAAAATATCCTGGAAATTCCGTACTCTCAGATACTGACATTTTAGTGGAGACTTTCCCATTTGGAAAATGTGGCTCTTGGGTGAGAGAGACTAGCACGAACCAAAAAAAAAAAAAAAAAAAAAAACAAGAAAATTGGTGGCGACCTGCTGCCAAGCCTTACCTACTTTGGCACCCGTATCCTTATTTTCAGTTGGTTTTTGTATCACGTAAGGACAACACTTGCTTCACGGGTTTGGTGTGCTAAAAAAAAGGGGAAAAAATCTAAAATTCTTGGTACGGCGTGCGGTGTCATGTAGGATAATAGTTTATTTCAGTAAGGGATATATCGTCTCCTATGTACATGTACTCGTATATATATATGGATAAACGTAAAAATTGAATACAAAAAGGGTGGAGATATATCGACAATAACTACTACAATACCACAAAAATAAAGGAGAAAAGCCAGAAATATGATTTCCGTTTTAGTTTTTCTTTTTCTAAATGACTATGGTGCGTGTGTCGATGTGGTTTGTGGTTAAACTAGGAAACCGTTTAAAGTAATTACTACTATTGGTGTTGTGTTTGATAGAGGTGAAGCTCTAACAGGAAGTCGATTTTACATGTCCCATTGATTATTAAAAAAAAAATACAAATACCCTCTCTCGACAAATAAGATAATTATATAGTCTTAACAACTAGCTTGTGAATAATTCCCTTCTACGTGTATCTATGTAGCGATTTCTTGTGAAATTTTAATGTAACCTCATTTTAGTTACAGAAAAAAAAAAAAATAGAAAGAAAAATCAACAAATAGTTACATACTCTTCATGGATGTATGAATAATACATTTAGAGTATCTGTGCAAGTGGGTTATCTGTGTATGAATAATTAAACATAACTATCGTAATGTGTGTTTCCTTTAGATTCATAATTATTGAGTCGAATTAAATGGATAAGTGAAAGTGTGGTGAATTTAAATAAAATAAATTTATGTAGGCAGACATTTTAGCAGACCATTTAACAAGGAGCTGTTTAAATTTAAAGGTAAGGTTCTTAAAAATATCTATTTTCAGAGATATGTATGTGAGATGAGTTTTATAAATTATTCCGACATTGTTTTATAAATGACGGGGAGCTAAGTGACCTAACCCTTTTTGTAATAATTTTTAATTAAATATTTCCACAGTACTTTTATTTTTTAGTTCTTAAACAAACTGAGCCACATGAATAACCCCACATCATTCTGAAGTCTTTACTAGTGGAACAATAATGTTAGTGAGATCGTGTGAATTAAAGCACACCCTTTTGTTTAATAATTAACTATGAGTATCTATACACAAAAATATTCAGCAAAGTCTACGTAGTTCCACTGACATATCATTAAGTCACTTACAAGAAAAAGTATAAGAATTCTATTAAATAATTATTTAATAACTTTTAACTACTTTAGGATTGTTTGGAAAATGGTTTTACCTTATGACCTAGTCACATCTATTCCTGATGGTTTCGAATGGCGCTGTACATTAGACGGGGATGAAGTTGCTCCTTTTTTGTTGGACAATTTGCCACAAACTATGTACATGTTTTTGAATTGCAACTTCTCTGCTCATTATAAAGAGTGGACCATATTTTTTATTTTTTTTCCCCCGGCGAGGACAGGTAAAAATCTTCCATCAGACACTACGAGGATCGCACGCTCATAGTAGTGTGAGATTCTTACTCACTAAAAACACCTCCCTTCGATAGTTATGTTTAATACCGCAACTAAGTAAAACTTATCAAGTAGCTCTTTCATCACAATATAAGCTCGTTTGGTAGGTGACTTTCCACTGAAAGATCCTACATGTTCCGCTTTTTTAACGCGGTTTCAATTTATTGTGCCAGGTCCAGAGGTCTAGTTATTTGAAGACAGCACAATAAATTGTGTTCCTCCAGAATTTCTAGGACTGTATTATTAATGTGCCCGTTTAATCGGATCTTATGTTTTCTAGCGAAGTTTCTTGCTTCATCTTTGACAGAAATAACTCCTAGGTCACTATGCAGGTCATTATTTCTTATTCTCGTAAACCACGGTGCATGTACAATTTCAAAAGTTTGTAAAATACTAATATTTGTTTTTTTGGTACAACCCCAGAGTTGTATACCATAAGTCCACACCGGTCTTAGCACCTGCTTATATAAAAGCAGCTTGTTTTCTACGCTAAGTTTGGAATATTTACCAAGTAGCCAGTACATTTCTCTGTATTTAGTTTCTAGTTCTTTACGTTTCTTTTTCACGTACGTCTCCCATTTGAGCTTTGTGTCGAGTGTCATGCCTAAATAATTAGCCTCATTAGAACATGGAATACAGACCGAGTTTAGGTACATGGACAGGTGACGTATTTTCTGCAAGTACTCCTAAAGTTTGCTTGCACAGATTTGGTTTCATTGAGAGCGATTCGCCAGATCTTTGTCCTGTCATATACCTTATTTAGAGCGCTTTGCAGTTTCGCCGTTGATTCTTGTATTGTTTTTCCGACAGCTAAAATGGCAGTGTCGTCGGCAAATGTGGCAAGAACAGTCCCCTGGACTTGTGGTATATCTCTTGTATATAAGAAAAACAAGAGTGGACCGAGCACACTACCCTGCGGTACACCGGCCAATATATCTTTAGACTGCGATACGCCATTTCCGTATGTAATACGAAAAATTCCATTTTCAAGATACTTAGTCAATATGTTGCAAAGTTTCGATGCCAAAACTTGCCATAATTTTAGCTTTGAATTTTAGTGCCAAACCTTGTCAAAGGCTTGTGAAACGTCAGGAAATACGCTTGAGCAAATCTTTTCCTCTTCCAGAGCTTTTTCAATTACGTCGGTAATTCTATGCACCTGGTCAATCCGAATGGATTGAGAATAAGATTTTTGTTTTCAATAAAAAATTGTTGACAGGCTTGGAAGGAGAGAAATCGGTCTATACGATTTTTTATCAACTCTCCATTGACACGGAACGTATTCTGGTCTAAAAACCGCGTAAATAATATGTAAAAGCTTAGTGAGTGCTTTAAGGGGCACCATTTTGAGGACTTCTCCGGTTATCAAGTCGTATTCTGGAGATTTTTTTTATAAGGAGTGAGTCATCCGTTGGTTATTTTTTTTTTTTTTAAACACTGCTATATATATACAAATAAATATAAATTTAAACTATACAAACAAAATACGTAAACTCCATTACAAATTAACAAAAGGACGTAACTTATTTTATAAATGAAACTTCGAGTGACTTTTAGTCTTAGGAGTTGCTTACTTTGCATTTTTTGGCTTAAAATAAGTCTACTAATGAGTCTAAGTAATTTTAAATCACACATGATTGAATAAAATGCACGAATTACACACATTATTTTTATGTTCGAGGGAAACCGCCTTTTTGCATATCACACTTGATAGTTTTGACATTCTGTGAATTTTTGATGGACATTACGAATAATATCTCCTCTTTTGTGTAGCAATCTATTCTTCATTTGTCGGAACGCTATTTTTATTAGTATTCGGCAGCAATTCCGAAATAGTTTTGCAAAGAGTCATCTTCAAATTTGGAGCATCTAGCCTTTTTTCCTTATGAGGTGAAGTGAGGTCTGTACTTACTTATTTCATAAAGTTCTTGCGGCTGAGAGGATTTTCGTTCCTTGACAGGATGTTGTGACAGTAACTGATATATGAGGTAACGAAAGCTGTGTTAAAAGTGCCATAAAGAACTGCCATTGGCCATCTCTTAGTTTTTCTGGAGCATGTCATTGACGAGCACATTTGGTCGAATGTTTCGTAGCACTAAACGTCGTATTCTCATTTCGAGTTTATTTGTCTTTATCTTCTTTTTCCTTGAGTTTGGGAAAAATTTCTATGTTTGTCCATTTCATTTTTTTTATTTCATCTGCTATAAATAAATAAGTCAAAATACATCAAGAGGTCGAAGATATTCTTGAAACATCTGGTTGGTCATCTTTTTGATTCTACTGTGACTTTTAGCTTTGATACTGGTCCAGCAGTGCCTGTTACGATCTCTTAGTTTGCGCTTAGGAGGAATACTTATGCGGGCGTCTGAAGATGAAGCTAAGTTACCTCTTGACACTTATTGTTCTTCACCAGAGCTGTCAGGCACATCCTCAGCTTCGTCAATAAATTCGTCTTCAGTGTCACTTTACACTTCGGTCTCTAAAAGATAGTCTTCACAATCATTTTCACATTCTGACGATGTACTCGTATTATAACTTCTTTATTTTCCATAAACAAATTCTGAATTTCACTATAACTCGAAACTCCTCCGTTTGTCATGACGAAAAAATAATAAAAAGCCACAAAAAATAGCGAAACGTATCTGTAAATAATAATAAACGCTTTCTTTAAATATCTCGCCAAAAAAATACATAAAAGACAAGTTAGTTATAACTTGTTACCACAGGTACTCACCGTCACGCCACTATTGTCACGATTAAGCTCCGACTGCAGATTGACTTAGTTAAAGTAACCAACCAGATGCGGTTTACAGATTTGAGAATATACGAATTTTTTCGTGCGCCATATGTCTCCAAGAAGTAGATTATCATTCTAGGGCTAATTGAGTGCCATGGCAGTGGGCCATCCTGGTAATCCAATTTTTTAATACATTTTCAGCGGTCTCAGCCTCAGTTTCTGAATTTTCAGTGCCAGAATCATCTTCCGAATGGCGAGCCCCAGATATATATAACGGGGTCAAATCGCAGCTCCGTGGCGGCCAAGCAACATACCTAACCAAAAGGACTGTTTGTACTATTATTAAATGAAAGTATGCAAGAAATTTATTGTTGAACGGCCTCTGTGGCACGCTGCTCCAGTTTGCTGAAAATATAGCTTACCCATGTTCAAATCCTCAATTTTTGGCTGAAAAACATCGGTTATCTTACCTCGGAAGCGCTCTCTATTGGCTGTCACGTTTCTACCATTATCGTCTTGGAGAAAAAAATTGGCCAATAATACCGCCACTCTCAAAATTAAACCAAACACTATTTAAGCGCGAATTTTCGGCAACAGCTGCAATACTCTTCATTGAGCGCACAGGACGAACACTAAAATAGTTCAGTTGGTGCACTGTTTCGACTGAAATTGTCTTTTCGATATACGCACTTTTTCGACAGCACACATAAGTTTCTGTACATTTTTTGAGGGCATAAGAGCTGTCAGTGTCAAAATAACATTTACTTCAAAACGATTCCAACAGATGGCCCTACTCTTTACCTTACAGAAAGATTTTCTAAGGGATACTGAGCCAATATTTTCCTTTTTAGACAGTGCCCTATTCAAAGATGCGGATTACCTTATTCGTATGGAGTATAAATAGGAAAGGTGCTAGTTTCTAACCTTGTGGAATATCATATTATATATATTTTTTTCTGTTTCTTTACTCAATGTGCTTCGTAATTTAACTTTTGGTGCTTTCCCGAAAAAATATCGCTTCAGCTTCTCTCTTCCCTTTACGGCGATCTTGCTCAACGCTCGATTTTGTCAATCAAGATTAGGTGTATCACTTGGAAAGATCTCAAAAGAGTGCCCCGATATTATTTTCTATTTGGAATCCATACTACTTGTCTTGCAGTGCATTGTGCTCTTTTTATGAAGATTTTTTAGCGTTGCACCACAATTTTACTTAAACACTTTTCAACTACATGACCAAGAGCAAGAGGTAAAAATAGATTCACCGCTGTTCAAGGTTTTAATTAACTTTCGTTTGAACGATTGGAGCTAACAGAGCTTCATTACATTTCAGGTTAATTGATCTCACGCTATCACTATTAAGCACTTTCCGTTCACTATGTGACTTTAAGTATACGGAGAGTGCAATTCTGAATAGTTTTGGAAATTAGGTTGACTAATTTTTCACATTCTGAGCGGGCAGTTGAGGAAAAACATAAGATCCTTTACTCTACCACTCAATAAACCTAGGAATTTCGTCATTTGTTTCATACTTCTATTGATTTAAAAAAAAAACTTTAGAAGATCGCCAGATATTTACTTCGCGGGTGTACTGCGACTTAATAGATGTTTTTTTTTTACAAGCAATTCAGTATTAAGATGCCAAGAGAGGCTCCGTTCTTTTAATGAAATTGAGAATCTCTCACGTGGAGATTACGAGGAAATTTACTCTAAAGAACTATCATCCCCTTAAGCATTAAGAGACATGCATTCACCCAAAGTATGTTCCATAGTTTCGTCGTATTTGTGTAGGTCATATTGAAGATGCCAGTGGTTTGTAAGAAATCCAATCAGTCGACTGATATAACCCGTTTGAATTTATAAGGACTTTTTTTTAAATTTATTTTTATAAAAGGACTTAAGGGCTCTTTTCCCTGGTGGAACCCTGGAGTTTGTACCCACTGAGATGTAGTCATTTTGTTCTGCCAACTCCTTACTGTTGAGTTAATTGCCGAATTCGGAATATTACCAACTTTCGGCTCAATGAAAGAGTCAAGCTCATTTCTTTATCGAGGATGTGTTTGGCGCACACCTGAATGACATGTGTTTTAGCTTGCTGCTATTTTTTTTGCACATTGGTTGTGATGTTCTTGTTGGACCGTATATACGAGTATATACCGATATCAATATTGGATCCAACTGTATACCATTTAATCAAGGTATTTCCGAGAGAAAATTTGATACCTGATTGTGATCTAACTGATTTATTTGAAGGCTATAACTTTTAACCAACGAAGGTTACTATAGCAGATGTAGGGTAGTGCGCATTACGCCGACCATGCTGAGGCTATAAGATTTTGTAGTAGCTGCAACCTTTGATTGATAGATTCCTCTTTAGTTTTGTTCCAAATTTCTCTTAAGAGTAGGTGATAAAGGGTCGTTTCATCATTGTAAAAAGCGATTTTTTAAACCAGTATTAGCTTTGATTATGAAGAAAACACGTATGCCTACCACGGTTAGATTTTTTTTTTTTAAAAAGAACTTAACACTCGAGTGGGTATCAATACTCTTATAATGCCTCAGCATGTGTCAACATTTTTTGGAAAATTGGACAGAGGGAGAAGAAAGATGTTTGGGCTCAGTGGTTATTTTGCTCCTAGGGTGGCATCCAAAATTTAATGGGGAGACTAAATTGTTAGTGAGAGCTGGCTTTTTGTTGTATTCTTAGCAATTACACATCTTACTTGATTTTTTTTTTTTGACTAAAAAATGCAAGTCTTTATCGGGCATGGGTGGAATTCAAAACAGAACCTTCTGATTTTGAAGCCAGTTCACTATCACTTGAGCCATGGCCAGTCATCTAATGAATATCATCTGAGAGACATAGTTGTCGACCACTTTTTCAAGCATTTGTGGCCATATGTCTTCAATTTAACGAATAATATTGGCTTCTGTGGCGTCGATTGTTGCTAGTTTGTCAGGGTATACTAGCGGCTTTGCTCATCCCCAATCCAGAAACAAAATCTTGGTGGTTCATTTCCATGCGTGTAATCTGATGTAGATTAATTTCCCTCCGAATGCGACAATTTTGCTTATTGACAAACAAATAAGCCAAAAATTAGCCTCATCGCTGAGTAAAAATTTTTGTTTGAAGAGGAGATACAATGCCAGTTGATTTTGAACCCATTTATCGAAAGTTCGACTCAAATAATGGTTATTCGGCTACAATTTTTGCACCGGCTGAAACTTGTTAGCTTTCAAATCAAGATCTTTGCGTACAATTTTCCATAGAGTAAACAACGTCGCATCTACGAGGGCGGGTCAATAAGTCCGTGACTTTTGGATTAAAACACAGATTTTTTGATAAAAAAATAATTTTATTTTTCAACGTAGTCTCCCTTGAGCTCTATACACTTTGTCCAACGCTTCTCCAATTTTTTTATCCCTTCCAAAAAAAATGATTTGTCGAGGTCCTCAAAATAGGCCTTTGTTTGCGAGATGACTTCATCATTGGAGTCAAATCTTTTTCCACCAAGCCATTTCTTCAGGTTTGGGAACAAGAAGAAGTCGCTCGGAGCCAAATCTGGAGAATAGGGTGGATGAGGGAGCAATTCATAGCCCAATTCATGGATTTTTGCCATGGCAAACACGATTGCGTTTGTGGTCGACTGTGAGCAAACGCGGCACCCATCTTGCGGAAAGCTTTCTCATGCCCAAGAGATCATTCAAAATTGAAGCCACTGAGCCATGCGAGATCCCTACGGCTTCCACAATCTTTCGCACTTTCAATCTTCGGTCGGCCAACACCATATCGTGAATTTTTTCGATTGTTTCGGGTGTAGAGACCTCAACTGGGCGTCCAGGACGTTCGGCATCTTCAGTGCTTGTACGGCCACAACGAAATTCAGTAAACCACTTTTTTACCATTGAAATCGATGGTGCAGAGTCCCCATAGTATTTATCAAGCTTAGCCTTGGTCTCGGTAATGGTTTTTTTTCGCAAGAAATAATGCTTAATAAGCACACGAAATTCACTTTTTTTACATTTTCTCCTCAAATTAGTGAGTAGTCTGATAAAAATAGCTGTCAAACACAAACTAACTGACGCAGCAAGTTTAAATTTTGACAGGAGTCAACTGACAGATGCCTGTTGACAGGACCAGTGTTGCTGTTTCAGTAAAGAGGTCAGAAATCCAAAAAGTCACGGACTTATTGACCCGCCCTCGTATAAAGTTGCAATATTCTCATCATAAAACCCCTGCATCTTACAAGAAAATGCTGTCCGAAACCGGTCAACAGTATGGCAAATAGCGATTTCAGATGTACGATTATGTCGGGTGTGATATAATGTAAGTGCTCTATAAGTTTGGCACACGGAACCATAGACTTGGAGTAACATTTCTAGAATTTTGTAATGTTATTGAAGCGACAGAAAAAGAAATAAAAATGCTTTCTTCCTGGATAGATCGAAAGCAATTGAAAGCTGAGCAGAACAACAGCAGAAAGCTGAGCAGAACACCCTATCTAGAAAATACATCATAGAGGGTTAAATAATAAACAACCAGAAGTGAAAAAAAAATGCAACAAAGTTCGGCGGCAGGACCAATCTTCTTCACTATTTACACTCGATTTTAAAGGGGTTATTAGGGCTCTGATGATCATTTGAAATATGCATATGGACCATTATTACTGCCCCTGGTTTGCACCGAAAAATGTTATTTAACTTTTTCAAGCACAATAACAGTTTAAAACTAACACAGTGCTAGCAAAAATTGTAGTCGAGGTGGTGAGTGTTATGGGAGTTTTATACATCTATCGAGCAGAGCTTTTTTTTTATTATGTATTTGCTGCTATTTAGGTTAAATTTTGTTTCAAAGTGACCGTAATTGATGCAGTGAATTTGGAATCAGGAGAAGGAGGACGTATCTTAGATGAGGAGGATTGAAAGTGAATGAAATATTTTTCATAATTCCCTGCAATCGCCATTTTAGCGACGTTTTTTTAGGGAAATGTATGCTAATTAGTTTTTGACTATGTTCATATTGAGGTAGAACATGTGGATCGGCTCAAGACAGTTCACAAAGCACGAGACGAATAAACCTTCAGTTCGGACGCTTTAATTCTTCGAATGTCGATTTGCTTATAAGATGACTAAACTTGGTTGCAATATTGAAGAAGAGGCCTTTCAACTGCAATGTATAGGGACCTCGTAACTCGAGGAATGTTGGAAAAAATGCTGTATGAGCTTTATTAATAATCATATCATTGTGTGAGTCCAAATTCAATTCTCTGTCACAAATTATTTCCAGATACTGTACTTTGATAGTGAAAATAATTGACTCCTTGAAGATGAAGAAGTTTCTTACAGGAGCCGGTAGACATTAACTTTACTTGCACCATACTAAAAACTTATTTAAGTCCCTTTTCAAGCAATGGGAAGTATAACTAAACCTTTTCATTATTTTTATGTTGTGTCTCCTTGTTGCTTATTTATAAAGATAACACAAACTCAAACAAACTCACGAAATCGGTACAGTATTGTATTCAACGATATAGAAACCCCAGTGAATAACTAAAATGAACTATGAAATTAAAATTTAGTTATTGCCATAAGTATGACGTATATTTCCGTCCGAAAGATAGATTTTAGTTCTCCTAACGATTAGTGATACATCTTAAATCGGCTTTTGAGCCATTTGTATAAAACCTAATGTGTTCGTGACTTTAATTCTGGTCAAACCATTCCTTAGATCAGGGAGAGTCGATTTTATACTCCCGCAGTATCAAGAGTTATTCTTTGCATCAGATGGAATGTCCATAAATCCGGAATCAAACTGCCCTACCATTCCCCAGAGGTTGGGTATTTATGGATGTTCAGCGCTCGGAGTGTAGATTCTCTGCGGGACCCCTCCAAATTTTCAAGGCTTTGCATATTAGTGTCGCTGTCTAACAAAAAGCGGTGTCACAGAAAAACTTGACTTGTCAATAACACCTTCGGACTTTTACGCCAGTGAAATGATTTGTGTAGGAACAAGCTGCCAGTCAAAGGTCCTGTTGAGTTGCAGAGCCATCAGTAGCTCTCATCAGCACTTAAAATACACTTCCGTGCGAGTGAAAGCCCCCTAGGTCTGGGCCTGACTTGTTAGATGTAGGTCCCCTAGTTTGAGCGTCACCGTGGATTTGGTGAAAACCTAAAACGCAAGGAGGATGCACATGCTGTTCTCACCCGATGTAAAGCTGCAATAAGTACTGGGTGCTGAGACCCAAAGATCAACAGGCGTTCCGAATTGGTATCCAAGAAATGGACGGAGAGCGATGGCAAGGCGTATCCTCGGTCCCATGGATATATGGGCATTCCGTGAAATCAACACTTCCATAACAGATGTTGACGTATAAACACATGGGAAATTCTGACGATTTTTTGCAAATGGTCTTAACCTGAATGAATGTATAGCATTGATGTCAGCGACTTGCTGCCGTCAGAGTAACCCAAAGCGTAATTGATAGCTTCATAAGTTACCACAACCAAAGGCAGATACCGGGTACGGCGGCTTGTCTCAATCGAATGTAGGTTAAGGTGGTTGACAGTCGAAACCAATGGAGTTAACTACGAACTTTTCCCCAGTGTTAGTTTTTTTGCTAGTATTGCATTGACAAGTAAGTTTAATACATTTGTCGAGAGTACAATCCAGGTTCTGAGCAGCTTCCTCTTCCCTCTGTTTCATTCTGATGTACCAAGCTTCTCCTATTTTCCGAAATGCATGTGTTGTTGTTGGTTTTCGCAGCTTCCTTCTCTTCAACAGAGCCGATTCCTCTTACCCTACTCCTAATTCGTTTTGCCTATGACCGGACATGAAAATTGTTGACGACTCTATTTGAATTAAAAATTAAATAAATCAGGGAATCAGAGATAATTTGATAGCACACCTCTTCAAAGTATGTAACCTCAAGGATGTACAATAATCTGGTCACGATTTATTGTAAATTTCTTTTAAAGTAATAATTTGCATATATGTAGTCGTATCTTTCAAGGCCAAATTATTTATATTGCACAATTTGTAAAGCGAAACCAATGCCAACCCATTGGCAATAAATTTTATTTTTCTGAGCAAAAACAAGAAAAAAGAAAATACAATTTCCCACGAAACGCCTCTACAAACTTAATCATGCGAACAATCCGAGTCCAAACCAGCTGCCTAAAAAAAATCACACAAAATCTAAATCTTTTTATTCTTATTCAAAAGTAAAAAAAAAAAACAATCCCTAAATCATTTTACCAAAAGAAAAAAATAGAAAAAATGAAGAAAACTTGTAAAGTATAAAATTTTAGTACGTCTCTTTCGAATTCAATTTGAAATAAGTACCCGCGGCCTGATATGTAAATGATCCTAACGAAAAAAACAGCCCCCCACAGTGCAAATAAAACTTTTCGTCTTATTAATTTTCGTCCTCTTCACAACAGATTACGAATTGTTCAACATGGAAAATGCCACGTGAAACTACCAAACCAACAGAGAGACGAAAGACGAAAACCATCCAACAAGAAAACAACGACAAAAAAGCAACCAAAAAGAGGAAAAAAAACGTCCGAATATGCCACACAATGAATGAATTTTGCATATTTAGCATTTTCGCTCATTTTCATTTCCTTTTTTCCGGTGTACGAGTACATGTTGGCGCGAGTGTGTATTTGTATGTATTGTGGGGTCGTTTGCATATGAAATAAGCTCAAACCCAAGGGTACAGTGTAGGTCCTTGAATATGTACTATATTCCCTTTAGGTGTAGTTTTGTCCGCTTGTGAAAATTTAATTTTTTTTTTATGCCATCGTCACACATACGAGTATTCGTGCAACAACGAGGGTATGAAAGGGCACTTAGTGTCAACATTTTGTCTTATTAAGGACACTTCCACTGTTGCACTCTTGTATGTTGAATGTACGAATGTGGTATAGGTATGGGGCGGCGGTACTTCCTTAGTTGGAGTGTCAATTGTGGAATTCAATCAGGCAACACCATTTAAAATAAATATACAAATTAAAAATGATGCATGTAGGTACCTCTCTCATCCTCTATTTGTTGGTAACTTTAGCTCAGTGTTCCTAAGAAAATTTCAGGAATACGAGTATTTTCAACCGTAAAGATACAGACAAAGGAAGCAAGTTAGGCTGAGTATCTTCTGCAGCCAATTATCTCAGGTCATGCTTAATATTGAAGGTTATTTGCGCTCTCGTCTACTAGCATGTCTAGGTGACCAATTAACAACTTTGGTGCTATCTAAACATGCAAAGAAAAAACAAATAAAGTGAATCGTTGTCATCAACATCTATTCCGTAGTAGACCTCGGTCCCGATGAAGGCGACTTCCAATCCGACTCGAACTGTTCCTAGCTGTATTTGGATTTGCAAAGTAAATTAGTTGCTTTTTCTAATCATTAATTTCGAAGTCCTTCGTCCTGATACGCTCCTGACCATATGCTTTCTTTCTTCATTCTCCAGCTATCTTAATGCTACAGTTTGTCGTCGACGGAATCCCCTCGAGTTGGTTTCGTCTTTTTCTACTGTGACAACTCTTTGGAATGAACTCAAATGTTTTCCAAGTGTAGGGAGCCAAAAAGGTCGTCGTTACATCTGCCTGATGTGTCTGACACTAGTGCGTTGAATAAGTGAAAGAAGGTACCGGAATCACACCGCATTTCGCCGATCAAATCAATGAACTCTAGCAATTAAAGGGACAATTTTGTTAAAGAATTCGAAGACAGAGCCGTAATTTCAACAGTCCTCATAGAGACTGAACTGATGGTCTGTTCTAGAATGGATGCCACAATAAGGCATTGTTTGCAATAACTTATCTGTTGTTATACGAGGACATAGAATCGATAAAACGGTGATGTGTACAGATCTGAAGTTCATGGACTTTATCCAAAACCGACGGAAGTGTGAAGACGATTTTCATGGCGGGAAGTCAGCGCTCTATATGCTTTTTGTAACCTCTAGTGCTCGTCGACAATGTCAGTAATCACCTACTTCAGAGGAAGACCAGACACAATACCCCTGACAGAGGCAGCGCTGCCTCTGATCTTTAGCACCTAGTGCTGGGGATTTGGAACTCTTGAGAGATTAAGTGACACTCAACGGACAAAAGCTCTGGCGATTTCATCTGTCCGACGTCAAACATCATTGCCGCATTTAATTGTCCATGGGATGTGTTAGAGATTTGCAAGGCAACCCTGAGTACAAGAAGGTCCGAGTCTGATTTGGAGTCTATGTTCTATGAATATTATTCATATTCTGTCTTTTGTTATGACAATGTTAACAATCCGGTCAAATTATTACACAATTACGACCACAATGTTTCGATTTGGGGCAAACTCAATCGACCTGAATTCGATCTTTTTTTATTGTTATTGGCACATTTATCTTACTTTTACAATATTTCCAGCCGTAAAGCAGAGTGCTTGTCTGCAGGTGGTTACAATAAATTTTGGTCTTGAAGTGATTTAATATTTAAAAATTAGATTTCTGTTCTAATTGATTTGGTTATGGATTTGCAATTAAAGTAAATTTAAAAACTTCTTTATATCATTATAAATTCTACTTTACAAATGGAGTTAGGACTTCAGCTGTTTTTTTCGCTTCTTAAAATTCGGAATGACTTTCAAAGATTGGGGAAGTGTATTGGATCGTATTTCTCGATTTTCATAATTATTGTAAGTTTTCGTAATGTCTGGCATTCCTTGGGCTCGTCTTCTTGTATTTAGCATGTGACGACGTATAGACTGCACAAACCCCTGGTCATCCATGTGATATAGCAGTGTTGTCATCTAGCAGATTGCATTGACATCATGAATTGTAACAAGACTATGTAGTAGGTTAGGTATTTTGTTCGAGTGAGTTTTTGCTGCTTTTTACCAGACTCAGCAAGCGAGTAGTACACCAGCTTTTGCAGTTCCAAATTTATGAATCGCTTGAGGTACACCATAGCAAAAACAGTCCTCTTCAGCTCAAGACGCAGGGCATTTATGTACTCACGCCACAGGAAGTGTTCGTCAATGGTTACTCTGGGACATTTAGTGTTTTTGACTATCTCGATTTCTTAACTTTATTCTTTTCTTTACTGATTCCTTGCTGATAGTTAATAGCAGTCTATTCGGTGATATATCTGGATAGTTTCGTCTCACTTGGATGGGGCACGTATGTGCATCACCTTTGTTTTGTCTGCATTTATGGCCGGACCGCTGTCGTGGCACCAGTAAAACACAGGGTTGAATTTGTCTTGCAATATATCCAGTGTCTGTGAGTCACAGCGATTTCTATGTTATCGGCTTAAGCATAGGCAACAGTTCATTGGTGTAAAGAACAAATAAAATATGACCTTATATTGAGCCTTGTGGTACACCGTATTCGTTTTTCTTTCCTGTGCGTACCAGACACCATGACTTTTATAGTTCTATCAGTTAGATAGCTAATTTGATAAGACACCTCTGTAACTGTATTTGTAAACTCCCCTAATAAGGAACCGGTATTCGTACCTTTTTGGAAACCGTATTGGTGTGGATGTAATAATTTGTGTTTGCCTATTAACAGCTGACAGTATTGCGATTGGTCTGTAAATGTTATTTTTTTATTCCTCCCTTATATATTAGGCGAATGATCAATGTTTTCATTAGGTTTGGAACAAGATATTGGTACCTATATACTCAGTTTATAATCTTAGCAATTATAAGGTGAAAGGCACATGGTACTTATTATAGATGAACTGGCCTAATATTCCCAGTTCCAGCACCGAGATTCGTCTAAGGATTTACACATGGTATTTATCGACCTCGAGAAAGCATTCGATCAAGTGCCTAGGGATCTCATATATGCCACGCTGAGGTCTCAAAACGTACCGGACACGTATGTTAGAATAATACAAGACATGTACGGAAACGTGAAAACTGCGGTTAAAAGCTCTGCTGGACTAACGAGAGAATTTCCAGTTAATGTCGGAGTGCATCAAGGAAGCCTTTCCTCTTTAACGTAGTATTCGACTACCTTTTAAAAGACTGCATGCGCGAAGCAAATGTAACGCCAATTCTTTTCGCTGACGACGCAGTTATACTTAGCGATAACGTCGAAGATTTACAGAACGCCTTAGATTCATGGAGAAATGCGCTAGAGAGAAACGGGTTTAAAATAAGTCGTTCAAAGATGGAGCATTTGACGTGCCCATTTACGAAAAGCACTATCTTTAAGTACTTAGGATCAATCGTTAACATGGAAGCGAAATGTGACGACGTAAACCACAGAGTGAGTGTGGGATGGATAAAATGGCGGAAAAATTCGGGAATCTTTTGCGACCGAAAATTTCCACTTAAATTAAAGGGGAAACTCTACACCAGGGTTGTTAGACCAGCTCTTATATACGGTTCACAGTGCTGGACAATGTACGAAGTGTTTAAAAACGAAATGACGGCAGCGGAAATGAAAATGTTAAGGATGTCTAGTAGAGTCACTAAACGTGATTGCATTAGATCTACGCGTATAAGAGGAAGTCTACATATAAAGAATTCGATAACGAATAGAATAAGCTAGTATTGCCACGTTCAAAGAAGATCTGCGGAAAATCCGGTTAAAAAGGCACTATCAACTACGGTCACTCCAACTGTAAGAAAACGAGGTTGGAAAAAGAATTCCTGGATTTCTCAAATGGCAAATGCGCAACAACACCTGGGGCTAACCACTGAAGCAATTCAGGACCGAGCATTATGTAGACGCATTCTGCGGTCTGCGACATTAGCCAACCCCATAAGCGGAGCAGCAGCGATGCAGTAAAAATGGGAAACTCGTTACGCATAAGTTCGTATAACGAGGAAAGGGTTAATAAAAGGAAAAGAAGATTCTCAGTTCCAGGGCATCAGTTATTAGTACCCTTAAAATGATTGCAAACAGTGCGGGCGATGGAAAGTTAGGGAGAAAAGAAAGAGAGGTACCGATGTACGTTGGTTTTGAATTTTTGGAGGTTATAATGACCTCGGCAAGGTATTCCATTTATAGACTTCTTCCATTGCATCTTCTACAATAAATAATTAATGTTTTTTTGAAATTGTCTGTTTGTTTGGTTTGATGTGTTTGTGTTGCAGACATTGATTTTTGAAGCTTGGTTAGAAAATTGCTCTCCAAATTTTTTCCCGATATCTTTTAAACCTTTGTCAGTCCCTAAAAAGTTGTTTTTCATAGTTTCATCAATTGAAAGCTTCCTTCTTCCCAGTAGTTCATTAACTAGACTCCATGTTTTCTTCGGGACATTATTAGCGTTTGCAAATTGTTGTTAATAAAAATTTAAGATTTTGGTTTGGGTATTCTTTTCTCACTATCAGTAGTACTAAAGATGTTCTGCCTATGTAGTTGAAGCAACCTAAACAAATTTAAATAACATTCAAGGGGTTCTTTTCGTTTTGTCCTGTAACAAGCTCGTAGCATTCTTATTTTATTTTTATTGGAATACTCCCTTATTAATCTTATGAGTACAATGCTAGATCCCACATTGAAACAAATTATGATAAGGTGCCCACTCATTTGCCAAAAACCCCTGGCTCCAGTAGCAAATTAACATGGAAAATAGGAATGATTTTTTTAGTTGGTAACAATAACGCCTTAGTTTTGAAATCATGTCTTTGGCTAGCAGTTCTGTTCACTTTGCAGCAGAACAGGGCTTTCGCTATGATCTCCAAAGGATTCCAAAACAAATTTTGTCAATACTGCAATTCACTTGAAAATACAGTAGTACCGGAGGCTTTCATGTCAGAGCATGAGATCTGAAGCGGGTGTGCTACTCATACTTATTGAAGAGCAATGTAAAGAAAACCATATGGCCAATCTGTAAGAAGAAGTTTGACAAGTATGTGCATCTATACTTTGCAGGGTACCCTCTCGAAATAAATATATACGTTAACAAGTTCTCAAAATTTATTACCAAATTCGGATTTTTTGGCCTAAATTTTAGAGTGCTAACGTCAAAATTCTTGTTTGTCAAAATCGCCCCACTCGACTCGCAATTTGTTTGCAAGAATTGGGTATCGCTCAGGCAACATTGTGGCGGATTTCGCGAAAGGATCTAGGCATATAGCAGTATAAAATCAAGTTAACTTAGCGAGATGATCATTCGAACTTTCGAAATTTCTGAAATTGCCTGTGGAAATGGTTACAAACTGTTCGCAAAATCGTATTTCGCGACGAAGCTCATTTCTTGTTGCATGGTTTTGTCAAGAAGCAAAATGTGCACTCCTGGACGGCTACAAGCCCACAAATTCTTCACGAGATGCCACTACACTGTTGGTTTAGTTTTATGTCGACCTCGTCATTGGGCCTTATTTTATCACTGGTGATTATGGCTGCTACGTTTGACTCAATGGAAAACGATATCGGGACATGTAGGTACGTCTTTTTTGGGCGGAATTACGTACACACAATAATGATGAGATATGGTTTCATTAGGAGGGCGCCATTTACTACACGCCGGGCCAAAACAACGGCCCAAAACAACGGGTTATTAAATTCAAAATTTGTTGAGTATGTTATCTCTAGAAATGGCCCAGGCAATTGGTCGCCTTAATCGTGCGATTTGACGTCTCTGGACTTTATTCCTTGATGCTACATCAAGTCATTGCTCTATTCTAGAAGCCAAAGATGTTAAGCGTGCTTTAAGCCAATATTGAATGCAACATTTCCGAAATATTGGCAAATTATGTAAAACAGTTGTTCAAAATTGGCTCTCATGTGGGCATATGAATGAAGTCGAGTTCGGTTCATGATGGTAGGTATAAGATGTACTTTAATGCGAAATCAGAATTTTTCGATAGCTCAAATGGTTTGTGTTTCATTACAAAATTCAACAGTCTTTACAGTAGAAACCTATATAATGAGTTTAAGCAGAGATTCTATGCCTCATGCTTGAGATACACTTCCCAGTAAACTCATAAGAATCAGCTCACAATCAGCTCCTATTACAGAAGCTACACGTGAGCTGAGGAGCATGGTGCATTGTACATGATGTACATGGTGAATGATAGTCTTATCGAAGCCGCTACTGCTTCCTCTGATGGCTTCAATTTACATTAACTCGATGGAATATATCTAGTTATGCTAAGACCATAGAAACAATGGGAGATCTTCGTGTTTGCAATAACTGCCCTACAAATGCATCCTCTCTATCCAAGATCCAACATGCCAAACAAACTGAAGGATCCTGCAAGGCTGCACTTTAAAACCTTTTTGGCAAAGATCAAGACGCACTTGACAAAAGAGATAGCTGCTAAGCATTTTCACGGCATAAAGCTGGTTCCGACTCAACAACTCTTGCGGAGTGTAGAACTCGGCCAGAAAAGATTGATTGCGCTCAATAAATGACAGGAAAAACATGGGTTGCCAGCATCCTATTTCCACTGTTATTGTGTATGTTGGTCGACTTACGGCTTTCAATAGTTCTAACGAAAAGACCCAGAATCATGGAGATGATTGTGTTGACTGTCCCAAAAATGATTCGTTTAGGGAAACGGTTCGTCTAGTATGTATGA
Source organism: Volucella inflata (assembly GCA_928272305.1). NCBI lineage: Eukaryota > Metazoa > Arthropoda > Insecta > Diptera > Syrphidae > Volucella > Volucella inflata. The sequence goes on along the minus strand of OV743716.1, from coordinate 3,306,829 downwards.
CACTGTTCTAAATACTCCGATGAATCTTCCTCCCCTAGATAATCACACTGCACAAAGCTCAACGATATTGCTGGCTTAAAAAAAAAAAAAACGATTTTTTCCATAACACACACCAAAGTTTTGATAATGTCTGTCAATTACTCTGGTCTTGTGAACATGCCTTATAACAGAATGACACCACATCTCCTATTGTCCTGAAAATACGAATTCAAATATCCTGCTGGGTAAAGGGGAATTCCTCGACGTTGGCGATGCGCACTTGGTGATTGTATTCCAATTGTGCCACAATTGACACAACTGCTTATGGATGTGCATAATTGTGGTGTTTAAAAACATATCTACCTATACGACCCGGAAATATGCAGAAGTACGATAATCCGCTTTTTGATTTGTAAAAAAATATTTCCCTCGTGAGAAGAGTATTTTTAAAATTAATGTTTTTGCCTTGAATGCAGTAGTGAATAGTACTACAAAGGCAAGAAGATACTGTTTTTATATGAAGACGGCTGTTGTAAAATACTCGTACCATTCTCATTAACTCTATTGTAACCGAAACCGAAACCGAAAGGACTGCACTTTGAAGGCTGCTGGGAAACAATGGTATCCTTGTAGTTTTTTTCTGCCCAAATATTGTTCTACCTCCTCGTTAAAATTACTACCCGATGAAGCATCTCACATACGAGTACCTACCAGCAGGAGAAGTAATCGCAACGAATATACTCGTACTATACTACGCAGCACTGTTCAGCCTTGAACTAAAAGTTGAGCATTTAAATCCAAAAAAAAGAAAACTCATATCAGCACGCTCAAGTAGTTGCTCATGTATGTATGAGTACACATGAATTGCAAATATATACGCAAAATGTAAATTATTATCTTTTGAATACGAATGTAAGTACTGCACTGTAGTATATTGCCTACAATTTACTGGCTTACCAAGAAGGTGGTAGGTCAAAGGCTCTCCGACATGCAACACCAGGATATGCGTTCATTTGAAGGGAATACGAATATTTCTAAAGGATAAATACTACTCGTACACTGTAGCGTAATGAGATGTTCTTTTCAAAATTTTAAATTAATTTTAATGGTTGGTTCTTAAAAAAACACTCTCTCTGTCTCTACAACGTTCTCATGTTGAATGGGTGGAGGTATCTGTATACTTCACACAACTAATTTGACATGAGATGTTGTCAATGAAGTATCCTTCGAGTATACCATGCTGCAATTAGTTGCAAAGGGTTGCTTAATGTATCTGCAGATACAAGTACGACTATTTGGATTCGGCACAAAAACTAAACAGAAAGTGTGTACGAATAATTTAAGCTTGTGAAATATTCTCAATTTAATGGAAGTACTCGTGGTTTCTAGAGGCAAGTGTTATTTTGAATTTCAATGAATGGAGGTTATTATTTGGAAAATAGAACAGCAGTTGTGCCTTAGTAATTAAGAAAATGAAGATATTAAGAGTTGAAGTGTAGATGAGTGTTTCTATATTGTACTCGTATAATGGCAAAGCGAAAATTGTTTGGGTTGTTAGAGTTTATGTTGTGTACATTGTTCGAAATAGAACGCTGTTTTGGGTCTTTAGAAAAACGAACAGTGCAGCTTACAGTTCATGGAGTACCTAAAGAATGAATAAATTATCACTGAAGCGAAGGCGTACTCATTTAGCGATGTTACAGCCAAAGGGTTTCAGAAGACTTTGAGTTTTCATTTAATCCTTTTATGGTGTCGAATTTATTTTCAAGTAATCACTTGTAATTTGTACTTTGAAAGTATTTTCAAAAAAATAGTTTCGAATGCCTATGATGACAAGAAAACTTGGGTAATACGGAGGTACCTACTGTCGTTGATTTCAAGCTGCACAAGCTACCTCATCGAAGTAAATTTATTGTAAGTTCGCATCACTAAAACTTCAAATATGTGACGGAATCTTACTGACAGGTGCAGCAAATATGGATACTGTCAAGAAGCTACTAGGGAGCAATCGGGTCGCTCATCCAATGTTGCAGCTTGGATCTTAAATGAAATGTTGTACCTTCTTAGTTGGCAGTTGGCTCGCTCCGCAATATTTTGTCTAACGCATCCAAAACAATATTAGGTGTACAAATAGGTTTCCGGTGAGTTTTGAATCGAATAAAAGGTCATTTGCGGGAACTTTTGATTTACTTGTTTAACTTGAAGAAATCTGTCATCGATGCTCATCGATTACTTAAAGAAGTATAAAGTGAGGCTGTTTTAAGTGAGAGAAGTTTTGGTGAGTGATTTCAAAAGTTTTAGAATTGTGAGTTTGACGTTGAAAACCAAGAACTTAGCGGAAAGCGGAAAGTGTATTAAGACGCGCAATTGGAAGCGTTATTTTATTAAGATTCAGGTCAAAAGCAAGAATAACTTGCACTCACATTAGGATTGACCTAGCAGGCAGTTTGCCATCGCTTAAAAGTCTTAGGAATGATTCAAAAGAAAGGAAATTGGAAACCATATGAACTGAAATGGAGAAACGTTGAACTCCGTTTTGCACACGTGAAATGCTTCTTGCCAGGCATAAACGAAAGAGTTTTTTGTGAGAGAAAGAAGAGGAAATCATAGTGAAAATGACATGGCGGTGCTTCAACATCGACAGCTAAGCCGAAAATTCATGAAAAAATCGCATGTTTTGTATTTGTTGGGATCAGCTTGGTGATGTGTATTATGAGTTACTCAAACCGAACGAATTTATTGCTGGATGCTCTACCGAACACAATTGATGAGATTGAGTCCAGCACTTAACGAGAAACACGCCCCATACTACTCCGGGTACATCAAAATTATTCTCCTTCATGATAATGCCTGTCCACACGTTGCTGCGCCGGTCAAAACCTACTTTGAAACACTGAACTGTAAAGTCCTACCTCACCCTCGGTATTCCGCAGACATTGCCGCTTCCGATTATAACTTTTTCGGATTGTTAGTACATGAGCTGTCTGAGGAGTAATTGGGTTGATTTGTGAATTGCTTCAAAAGATGATGGTTTCCAAAAGATGGGAAAAAGCAGTAGCTCGCGATGAACAATACTTTCAGTTAAACAAAATGAACCGTTCTTTCACGATGCCCAATTTTTGATATAAAACCGAGACTTGGGATTTGGTAGATTGTCGATTATCTTATAGGGATCAATGAGGTCGATGTACCAGGCATTATCTTGAGATGTTGTACCTTTATAGTTGATGCAGTTAACGAGGTCTCCGTTTCGGTAGATCAGGCATATAATACTGAGATTCCATTCATCAACCATACACTATTCTGACCGGATCTGAAGAATTAGCTGGTTTATGCTCCTCACAAAGTCATTTCCAGCGGCTTTTAATACATCGCTTTATAAGACCTCAGATTAGGCTGCTTCATCACACACTTTGTTTTGTTCAGGTGGGCAGAGATTTTAACTGTTTTCGCCTTAGTTGAATGATCTATTCTGCTTGAGATATACTGGGTTTCTTCCTCATAAGACATTTTGACTTTCGAAAAATGAACGGAATTTAAAAAAAAAAACTTCAACATTCAAAAATCAAGAGAAACTCGGAAAAATACACAAAAACTTTCTTTGGAATACCAACAGTCATGGACAGCAAACAACAGATTTGTGTACCCTAGGTGGTACTGGCAACATCAATTGTGGTCTTCTCGACTTCAGCTGCTGACTCCGATGTGGCATATGTAGGTAGTTTTCTAAGACACGTTCAACACATTGAGCTAGAGTGGGAGTAAGCGGGCAGTTTTCCAGTGATTTTACTTTTGACAGCTTGACTTACGAGTAACCGCTAGAGGTGGCTAATAATGTACTGAATTACCCCCGCGTATAAGTCGCAGATAGAAAAGTATAAGATAAGTATGTGGTGTAAAGAGAACTAGTTCAGCAACAGTGGTATCAGCTGAAACTGATCAGTCTCTGCATCGATTTTGAACAGGCCAAAGTGCAAGAAGACATCTGCCTTTCCTCGTTTCGAATGCATTCCCAATGGACAAAGCCCAGAAGCCCAGAAGATTTTAGTTTTAATTATTCAACAACAGTTTTCGTCCGAATGTTAAAGCCGACAAAATCAGTAAACTAACATAAAGGGTACGCTATTCCCTATTCGATGTATTGAATTCAAAGGACAACCAATTAGTGAAGCAGATTGTGAGTTCTGTGATGATTTACTACGAAAACTAATCAAATTAGAGGTAAAGAGATGAACTGTGATTAACGATGCCATTTTCAGTCAACGAATGCGAATGTTTAGGTCCCACATGCAAGGCTACATTCTCCCTTCATGTTTTTTTTTTTTTTTTTTGGTGAGTTGAGTCTCTATTTGGCCCTTTCAAAAGTCCTAACATCTGACGAATCTGTCTTTCGAATCTTAACTCTGGATTGACTGCTTCAAAGGGATGATAATCAATGAAATTGGTCCTATACTCAGTGAAATGGTTCCCTTCAAACTGAGGTTGTCCTTGTTTCTCTTTCGAAAATGAAAATTTTTCAATTTTGCCCAACTATCTGCTACTTTTTGGTAGGAAATGGGGCTTTTATGCATAAAAGACCTACGTGGACCTACGTGGTTATCGAAAACCAACTTTCTCCCATTCGTCGGTTGTTAGGTGGAATAGACTTTTTAGATAACACGTCGCTGATTCTTTCGATTGACTCAATAGAGTAGTTTATCTCAGTTGTGTCAGATTTAGATGCACCGCTCAATCTTCGTTCGTTCTACAATATAAAATGAAAATTCCTTGTCACAAGTCGACTGTGTTCGTTTTTCTGGGAAACTTCGCCAGAAGTCTCACTTTTTCAGTGCGATTTTTCGAGTTAGGGGTAAGAGTTATTTGCATTTGACTACTTTACTTAGAAGGGATGAAGCTGGGATGAACTTCATAGAGAGCGTATCTATATCTAAAATCTCAGTAAGAGAAAAATATCTCTTATATGCGCAATGCAATGGACGATGTACAAGAAGTCTTAAGACAAAAGACAGCATCAGAAATGAAAATTTTACGAATACCAGCGAATGTGACCAAACTTTAACTTCGAAGTAGGGAGTACGTTTGCAGATAACGCAGTCATCGCAGAAAATCTGGCTGGGAAACGCTAAGAAGCTGAAAGTAATTCCAGCCGTGTTTTGAAGGAGAGGCCGAACGAAAAATAGTTGCATCACTCGGGTGGAAAAACATCAGCCGGTTCTTGTCTGCAATGATGATATAGTATACAACAAGAATGACCGGCATATGGAATCGTACTAAGATCCGCAAAATGAGCCAGTGGTTAGTGAGGCCTAATACCAATTTAGATATTTGTACAAAGGAGATGTATTTATTTTAAGATTTGGGTTACAAATCGCAGCAGCTAATAAGAAAAAAAAAGAATGAGGGCAGAGAGCTCAGAATGCAGTTTAAAGTTGAAAATGTCGAGCTAACAACCTGTGCAAAGGAGCAAAGAGTGGACTCTCAATTGGCAAGTCACTTGTGTACTACCCGCTTATCACGCTCTTATAAAGCAAAAAAAAAATATTTCATGTCCAGACATCCATCAACCCCTTACGAGAATTTAAGGAGTCTGCAGTAAAGATGACCTAGAAGGTATGCCAGTGAGTATGTCTCTTGTGAACCCAGGTTTCGCTTCGAACACTAGAGGTACCAGAGATAAAGTTTGTCAACACCAAACACTCATTCAAGTCAGATGCTGCTGAATAGAATAGAATTCAAATGCGTCTTAAAAAAATGATATCCAATGTGTCAAACTAATACATGGTCATCCATTTCGTGGTCTGACATACGTTTCGCGCATTAGGACCACACTAGGTCAGCATGATCGTCCATCTGGGCGTCCTGTATTCAAAACTCTAAAAAAAATTCTATGAGACTGACTCTGTTACAGATGTCTTAAGAAATATCCATCATCGAAATGCACACTTAACAGAAAATATGACTTTCGTTAGTGAAAGTGTTGAAGTTGATTCTGATTTGTCGATTTGAAGTCCATATGTGACTGTCGAAAGACCATTGCATCTACAAAAATCTCTGTATGGTGCACAATTTGGTCTGGTGGTGTCATTGGTCCACACTTCTTCGAAACTGAGGAAGGTGTAACCCGTCGCCGTCAATACCCATCGTCATAGCCAAATGTTAACTCAATCATAGATATGGATGTGGACGACATGTGGTTGCAAAAAAATGGTGCTATATCTTATACAATACGATCCATTTTGACTTCATTGCTACACAAATTTCCTATTCGAGTTATTTGAAAATGAAATTGTTAAGGATGTCTAGTGGAGTCGTTAAACGCGATTACATTAGGTCTACCCGTATAAGAGGATGTCTACATATAAGAATTCGGTAACCGAAAAGCTTGAGGCGAATAGAATAAGCTGATATTGCCACGTTCAAAGAAGATCTGCGGAAAATCCGGTTAAAAAGGCACTATCAACTACAGTCACTCGAACTGTAAGAAAACGAGGTCCGAAAAAGAATTCCTGGATTTCTCAGATGTTAAATGCGTACAACGCCTGCGGTTAACCATTGAAGCGATCCAGGACCGAGCAGTATGTAGACGCGTTTTGCAGTCTGCGACATTAGCCAACCCCATAAAGGGAGCAGCAGCGATGCAGAAGAAATAGGAAACTCGTAACGAATATATTCGTATAACGGGGAAAGGGTTTGTAAAAGGATAAGAAGAAGAAGAAATGGGCCACCAAGACCCCATGATTTAGTGCCGTTGGATATGATTTTGTGGGGCTATGCAAAAAATAGTGTTTATGGACACAATCCGCAAACTCCTGATGCTTTTACAACGAAAATTCGCTGAGTTTTTGCTCGAAATTACTATCCTTCTCATAATCAAGTTTTGCAAAAACTATCCTTTCATAGTGACCGTACTTTCAGAAGTTCCTCTAAGCACAATCCTAGGACCTATCATATTCAGCCTTTTTGTAAATGACCTCCCTCCTTTTTACTCAATTGCTTCTGTAGACTTTTATGCCTATGTCAAAAAAATTAACCTTTCAAGACCCACTGGATTGGTTGAAGATTACGCTTGTTGTCTTAGCAAATGTCTGCCAGTGGTATTAAATAAATCACAGGACTCATCCTCTACTCAACCAAAATTTAGCTGATCTTAATATTTACCGTGGTCCAAATACAAGTTTCTTTTGGAAACACACAATGACTGTCCATCAGCATCTTACTAGCGCAGAACAGAATTAGTCACCTCACGCCTTGAATAAAGTCAAGAAATATCGCAAACCTATTTCAAAAGTGAGCCCGTGCAACAGACAGTGCGAATCTTGAAAGAAGTTTTGATTGGAATGAGGCCTGCTGTATGTGAATTTGTGCAAAATGTTCCCGAGACTGGTTTAATTGCGGACGGTCTGAGTCATCGTACGGTAGGTGCCGACGAGAATGTAGGTGCTGTGGTCGAAAGTGCTTGATTCAAGCCGAGATAATAGACCCACCATCAACAACTCAATATTTCACCCATCAGGCTGATGAGAATTTTGCACAAAGATCTTAGATTTCTCCATTTCATCGTCCAACTGAGTCAGCAATTGAAGTCAAATGACCATCCGCTTCGTTATGGCTTTGGTTCATAGTTTGTGCATTACAGAAAAATTAATTTGTGGACGAGATGCGTTTTGATTTTGGCGGTATCCGCAGCGTGTGACATTAAGAGCAGATTTTGAACTGTGGCTCATTTTATTTTGAAAATGCTGCTAAAGACGTCAGTTCTCTCAACAGTGAGACGTACAAGCCATGATGACTGAATTGTGGGCTGAAATTAAAGACAAAGGCTTGGATGATTTTTAACATCAGAACGATTGCGCATTATGCCACACATATCACCAAACTATTGATCTTTTGCCAGCTAAGTTCGGTGATCGTACTGTCAGCCACCTTGGCGATGACAATTGGCTGCTTCGAGTCTTTAGTCTGATCTCGTTACAATTTTCTGTCAGCACTTAAAATCGATATTATGCAGATAATCCAGACATAATTAAAGCCCTCAAATCTAATATCGTCAGATCCATTCATGAGATAGAGCCAGAAAAAGTCAATACGATTTTGAAAATTGGTGGACGGGAGGCGCTACTGCAATCCCAGCCTCGACACCTTCATAAAAAAAAACTGGTATTTTTATAACTAATAGGAGTATTTAATCTCTTAAATAAATTTATAACATGTACAAAATAGTTTATTTTTGTTTATTTAATTTTAATTTTAAAAAGAAACTAATACTTGGATGACACTGAATAAAACACTTTAACTCTGATGACAGCAGGCCGAGCTTAGTTGAGTTACAGTCTCAGAGCAAAAATAAAAAATACTTAATCAAGGCATGGGAAGTTCTTGCCTCTACAATAGCAAAACATGTGTACATTACTTACCTCAGATGTACTCATATGGTAGCAAGACACCTTCCGAATATCGTTCGTTGACATTCATTTCCCCTCTGTAAACGAATCTTCTGATGAGATTATATAGTATAGAAAAAAATCTAATTTAAGTACGAGTATAAAGTATCCACGTGTACGTGCGCGTGTAAGCAGTTGAGCCTTTGTATTGACTGATTATCCTTTAAGAATAGTCTTATACATACTAGAAGCTCCATTATGTATGTTTTTATGCCCGAAATTGATTTCATGGAATTTTAAGGATCAAATTGCAATGCCCACTTCATAGTCTGGTAATAAATCTCTAGAGTGTTTTATTTTTTTTCCTTATTTATCTGACATCACAGAGGGTAAAAATTCACTCTAGCTTATGGCAATAAAATCAACCTTACCTCTGCTGAAGGCATAAATCACAACCCAGCAACCGAAAATTACACATTCTGCCTCAGTGAGTACCCCAAAGTACCTTTCGTATCTCCTAGAGTACTATAAGGCCTAACACCCTTCCAAAGTCTATATTCGTACGTACAGTCATACATACGTATGAGTTTGAACATACAATAACAAGTATCTACGAGCATGTGAACTCCTTTAGGCGCCTTATAGTTCAAGTACTATTGCCCAAGTCGTATTGCCACTTCTAGCTTGCGTCCCCTATAATAGACAATGTTAATCATTCCATTACATTCTCGTATCTATACTTTATACTCACATATGGGTATGTACTCCTACTATGTATGTATGAACGTATCTGGATTCTGAGGAACAGATAATTTCATGAACCCATGAAGATGTGTCATTATAACTTTCAAAGAGAGCGCATGAATTTTTCATAAAGAAATAAGAACCTTCAAAGTTGATCCTTGGTAATAGAGTTCTATAAATCCTAAAGACACTACAACTGACCCATCATATAAAAGTTGAGCTATAGTACAAGTAGGAGTATGAGTGTGAGTACCTATCTCAGTATACCCCCATCTACCAGGGGAGTTAACAAATTACACAGCTTTCTCGAGCAAAATATCTTTAGCTCATTGGCCGTTTTTGGTTCTTGTATCCGTACCGTAACTGAGGCTATTACATAAAGTCTAGTAGAAATGTTATAGTTTTGTGTCAGTTGGAGGAAATTGCGTAGGTGCTTACAGGATATTATCTATGATACATAGCCTAGGTGGGCAGCAGGCGGTGAAACAAAGCAATTTGAGTAGAATGTGCTCTGCAGCAGGATGTTATGTTAGTGAAATGAAATTATACTGATGGGTGGTGGTATCATAATGCTGACTTAATGACACATTCTTAATAAATCATATCAAAGTCAGATGTAGCAAAGTATACAAATATTAGGGTATTAGTTAGTAACTGGGGCAGCAGGCTAATTATTTATTTGTGTCTGAATGAGTTAAGGTTGATTTGATCACTAGTCAAGGCACCTTTGAAAGTAGTCGATTGAATGGACTTTTGCACCCGTGGGTTAGTTTGTAATTTACCCCAGGCAACTAAAGTGACTTTCCTGACAGAGCTAATTGCCCTTTTAAGACAAAGATACCTTCACTAGGGTCGTTTTCTGCGTTAAAAGCGGAGCCGATATAGGCCAACTAATGTCACTAATCTCGCTACTGTCAAAACGATGGCAGTCTATTGTGGCGCTCTGTACAACTCGGCTATTCAGTGACTTGGTTTTTGTTTACAGCATATGTATGCGTTATTTTGCCTTCAGATCGTTGTGGGGTGCACAAGTCAAAGGGATCTTTAACTATCTTGAGATGTGAAATTGGAGTCAGTTGGTTGATGTTCAGGTTCACAGCGAACTGTAGCGCCATCTTTATAAGTAAGTAGGTACTAGTGCTGTGAAATATCCGATTGTAACTTAATGTTCGCAAAGAGAGATTCATGTGGTCGACAGTAAAACCAAAGCGATATTACCTACTGAAATTGTCTTCCGATACACCCAAATCTTGGTGTAAAAATTACCAATGCGATTCGTGTCGCAATATGGAATCCATCACCCGCCCAAAACCAAGAAGAATACTTTACGCGAACGAAATAAGAGTGCGGGAAATAATATCCCGGACACAAGCCTTATCTCAGCTACGAGGAGCGCCATCTATTTGTCTGAAAATGCATTTTTAAAGCTTGAATCTTCCTCTACTATCTGTCAAAATTGTATTATATTTTGTTGACATTTAATAATTATAAAAATTATTTCTCTAGAACACCTTTCCATTTCATGTTGAAATTTTGACATGGAATAAAGAGCAGTCGTTGAATTCCACGCAAAACTTAGTAAAATGTATTAGATACAATCCGATTGATGCAACAAGTGTACCGTGATAATTGTTTAAGTAGATCAGCTATTTTCGAGTGCCATAAACATTCTATGGGCGGCAGAGAGACCCTGGAGGATGACAAGTACACAGGGAGGCCAATTTCAGTTTGGACGCCTGAAATGATCCAAAAAATACGTGATTTTGTTGCAGAATACCGTAATGCTTCACTGGGAATGATGGAAGAGGCCTTCAACATTAACAAAGAGACTATTCGAACCATTCCTCACGAGGATTTGAACAAATTAAAGGTCTATGCAAAATTTGTTCCACACACAGCACGAATTGTTCGCCAATTTTTGGCTGGAAATCAAGTGTGTGTGTTAAACCATCCGCCGTATCCACCTGATTTGGCACAATGCGACTTCTCTTTGTTCCCGAAATTGATATTGAAGTTGAAAAGATGCTTTTTTGAGGACATTTCGACCATTGAAGCAGCTTCGAAACAGGTACTGGGGGCAATTCCGCAAAATGAGCTAGAGCAGGCATTTGAATCACTATACATTATACTATACACTAGTATTGAATCGGGAGAAGAACATTTCGAATATAAACACCGAAAAATAAAGGGAAATCGTGTTTTAATTATGTTTATTAGAGCCAGTCCGGGATATTATTTGCCACACTGAGTAATAGTTGGCTTAACTGCACCACAAGTCCTGGGAGAACTGGAAACTGAAGCAAGATAAGTTGGGCTTACATCAATAGAGTGTGGTTAAGTTGGCCTCCATTTAGCCAAATGACAAAGTCTTAGATCTGGTTCTAACTTTGTCCTTTACACTTCTCATCAATTCAAGGAGATGTCATTCAAATCCAGCCAGACGAATTGACGCAAATTTTCATTCGCTGCTATGAGCTTCGACATCTCTTCTGACGAAATTCAATAAATACTCTCTCCGAATTCTTCGCATGTTAATTCCTAACATGCATTCCTTACATGTAACACCTTACGGAACGCTGGACCCCAAGTCATAATGGAATCACTGGAAATGAAATCGCTTACCTATGTTAGGTGTGCCTGCCCTTTTAGCAATGCCTCCCATTGAGAGTTGGGGTTCGGACAAGTACAACTGAAGATGACGTAACTATACAGATTGCAGAAAGACCAAATAGAAAGGTTGTTGAAATCTCTGTCCTTCAGTGGAATAGACTTTAGGCTGCCTACTTTGGTCTTCGGAGGACACTATACTCGTACTTTTGCTAAGCATTTAAATATACTGAGCAACGCTAATAAAGCGTCCTGCAACTTGTTGATAACAAAATCGCGAAGCTCCGTGAATGACCGGCTTACACTTGCATCAGTCTGCAGGTACTTGGCGTTGACGTAGTGCGTGCTGGTACTTTAGATACTTTATCAATGAAGTGCTTCCTCGATTTCCTTCGAAAAACTTTAAAATTCCAAGTAATTTCTTAGGACATTGTATTTTTGATTGCTGTGTTCCGAAAGAAAAAAAAAATTGAAAAAAAACATATACTACTCGTATATATCCCATCCAGTTGCTGGGTGAGTTATATACAATCTCTATGCGGCACTTACTTTAGGTGGCGCTACAGTCCGGGGTGGACCTGGGCCTCAGTCAACAAGCTTCTCTAGCCAGCTCGATCCCTGGCTAGCTGCCTCCAGTTTCGCACGCTAAGTTGGCTGAGGTCCTCTTCCACTTGCGTCCGCCACCTGAGTCTTGGCCTTCCTCTACTGCTCTGTCCCTCAGGAGCGGATTCGAAGACTTTTCGGACCGGAGCCATCTCAGTCTTTGGATCTTCACTCTTCTGGCTAGGTCCATGTCGCTGTACAGTCCATACAGTTCGTCGTTGTATCTCCTCCTCCACTCACCGTCAATGCAGACGGGACCGAAGATCGCCCGAAGAATTTTTCTCTCGAAGCAACCAAGAACACCCTCATCCATGGTGACCCTCCAGGGTGACTTTTGTTGTCCAAGAGAGGGCTTTGCTACTCAATTGCCTTCTTAACCCAAAGAAACAGCGGTTGGCAAGCGTTATTCTTCGCTTGATCTCAGCGCTGGTGTCGTTGTCGGTATTTATAGCGGAGCCTAGGTAGACAAAGTCCTTAACTACCTCAAAGTTATATCTGTCGAGGGTGACGTTCTGTCCGAGACATCGGTGTTGGTTGTCCTTTTTGCTTGACAAAATATACTTGGTCTTGCCCTCATTGACCGCTAAACCCATTTTCGCCGCTTCCGTCTCAATACTCGCGAAAGCGCCACTGACATCACGCTGCTTTCTCCCGATTATGTCAATATCGTCGGCGTATGCGAGTAGTTGGACGGACTTTTGAAAGATAGTGCCTCTTGTGTTTGCTCGTGACTTTTGCATTGTTCTTTCAAGTACGATGCGAAAAATCGCATGACAGCGCATCGCCTTGTCTAGATCCTTTCTGGACATTAAAGGTCTCGGTGAGATCTTTACCGTCCTTGATGGAGCAGCGTGCATTCTCCATCGTCATCCTGCACAGACGGACGAGTTTGGCAGGGATGCCAAAACTAGACATTGCTCTATATAGATCGTCTCTATAGATGCTGTCATACGCGGCCTTAAAATCGATGAGTAGGTGGAGGGTATCGATCTGAAGCTCATGGGTCCTCTCCAAGATCTGCCGTAGTGTGAATATCTGGTCGATGGTGGACTTTCCTGGCCTGAAGCCACACTGATATGGACCTATCAGGTTGTTGACGAACGGCTTCAGGCGTTCACACAATACGGCGGATAAGATCTTATATGCGATGTTAAGGAGACTGATGCCTCTGTAGTTGGCGCAGTTCAGAGGGTCTCCTTTCTTGAGAATTGGACAAACAATGCTGAGGTTCCATTCATCGGGCATATTTTCGTCCGACCATATTTTAGAGATGAGTTGGTGTATGCTCCTTACCAAGTCATCGCCTGCCGCTTTGAAGAGCTCGGCAGTCATCCCATCCGCTCCAGCAGCTTTGTTGGACTTAAGCTTCGATATGGCTATCTTCACTTCATCCAGGTCGGGTGGACGGAATTGTTGGTCATCATCGTCCAGGTTGAAAGGTTGATTCTGCTTGACAGCGGTATTTGGTCCGTCATCGCCGTTATACAGTCTGCAGAAATGATCTTTCCAAATCCTCAGCATCGACTGCGATTCTACTACGATGTTCCCTTGTTCATCTCTACAGGCTTCGGTTCGGGGTTTGTTTCCGCGGCATGTTATTTTTACCTTTTGGTAAAATTTCCGAACCTCATTCCGGGAGTAGCATCTCTCAATTTCCTCGATCGTGCGCTTCTCATGCTCTTTCTTCTTCCTCTTGAGAAGCCGATGTTCGTCTCTCCTCTTCCGCTCATAGAGCTCATGAGCAGCTCTTGCTTTGCTGTATGTGCTTGCCGGCATTCATCATCGAACCAGGGGTTTCGTTGTGGTGGACGAGTGAAACCCAGCACATCAGAAGCGGCTGATGGCTATGCGGCACTGGTGATAAAAAAAACATCTCATCGCGTATTTTGCAAATGCAGGCAATCATAAGTGAGAATTGATCTTACGACCATGGATCGAATTTAAACCGAAGATCCTCCAGCAGAGGCAACAACTTTATTATTTTGCTCTTCAACTTCTTCATTCCATTTCTTCGCTGTCAAAAATGAAGCCAAGACACTTGGTAGACCTCAAGGAATTCAGAGCAATTCCATCAAATGTTCCATGGCATAGTGCATTTTTTTGGGATGATTTTTTTAGAAGATTTTCAGCGCAAATTCAAACGGATTAACGCTTAAGGTTTCTGAACCTATGCCTAAGTCAGAATATTAGACAGTGTCAGTTCATGTCTGCCAGAAACTTAAAGAGCGATGCCTGTGAAAGCTGCCACACCATATTCCATGTAATCTTATTTCGTAACCAGTCTATAAAGGACTATACTATAAGAAGAGAAGAGTCATGTGTTCCTATGTGGTTTCTTTCTTATGGAGCTTTGAACAAAGCGAACCAAGCAGCGGACAGAGCTATTTTGTTTAATTCATCAAGATCCTGATATTGAATGATTTTTCAATGGATCATAGGAGAGGTAGGGAGATCCTAACAGATTAACCTCGAAATACATCTGCGATTGAGAAAATTTGATGTGAAAACTGATGATTTTCTCAAGGTCTGTAGCAGGAAATTTGAAAGCCTGTTAAATTTAAGAGCCTATGGAGGCTTAAGCTGCTGTAAAAATTCCAGTTACCTCAGTAGATATTGTACTTAGGGCTTAACCGGCTTGAAGGTTGTGTCTGACATTCTGCTTTTGCCGCTACATAAATCAAACTAAAATCCCAACAATCACAGTTGAAAAAAGTCCTCCTTTTGCAGTCCAGTAAATAGAAGACAGCTAAACTTTTCAATTCCAGCTTCCGGAAGTGCACGGAAGGATTTAAGGATTTCTTAAGTGCACCAAAAAGGAGTTTTAGTCTATCTCGATAGACAGGAACTTAACTAGTGTCTTCCACAACTATCGGTATTTTACTTCGCGAAATTTATCAATATGCTGAAGTTTGAAAGAGTGGTAGGTCCAAATTTTCCAATTCAAAATTTCTCTTTTTTAAATTTCATAAAATATCGTTAAATTTTTCGTCTACTTACGTCTTTGATTATTTCCTTAGCTCCTTGACCTTTGTAAACAAAAAAAAAAAAACACTGTGACGCTGGCAGCCCGGTATGGGCCATCGCCGCGTCCGAACGGCACCCCTTAGAAGCTTTTTCGTAGGCAATTTTACTTTCGGGAGTTTGCCATCGCTCGCGATTTGA
Source organism: Volucella inflata (assembly GCA_928272305.1). Lineage (NCBI taxonomy): Eukaryota > Metazoa > Arthropoda > Insecta > Diptera > Syrphidae > Volucella > Volucella inflata. The sequence goes on along the minus strand of OV743716.1, from coordinate 3,291,353 downwards.
AAAATTGTTGGTGACCCAGCCAGGAATCGAACCCAAACTCTCTGGGTGATAGTCCAATGAGCTAACTATCGCGCCATCTCCATGGCCCGACCTTTGTTAACAACGATTCTATTTTGGCATCAACTGATTTTCCAATCTTCTCAAGGCTTGTTTCGATGCTGAGGGTGGGACATTAAGTCTCTCCATTGCTTTGTTTTACATCTTTTTCTCTATGCACTTGGGTATCAAGATTTGTATTTCATTCTTTCATCGGTTCAAAAAAGAGGCACTGAAATGTGTACCTACCGTCTAAATAGATACATTCGACTTTAAGGGAGAGTGTTATTTACTGAATAATGGCCTGGCCAATTTGTGAGAAGATAAGGACATCTAAATATATTCACGTTGCTAAATAAGTCTACTATAAATGTGGCAAGATACACGCAAGTTCAAAATCCTTTTTTTCCTTATTTTTAAATGTAGCCATTGATCCCATATGATCAAGTCCTTCAATATAATCTTCTTCGGAGCCATTACCATGAAAACCTTTTTCTTTAGCTTTTTTTCTGGTTTTCCAAGAAAAACTGGTTTGGCTGTGTTTTACACGCTTAAAGCATCTCTTCTAAAACTAATGTCCTTGTTCTAGTAAATACCCCAAAATTAGCTTTATGCCTTTGACAACAACAAAAAAAAAAGTCGAAATAAAAATGGGGAAACAAAGTACAAGGGTCATTTTACAATCAGTTTAGGTACTTCCGAGTCATCAGGAAGCTTGTAGTGCCATGACTGTAATTTGTCCCAAAATCTAAGTAATCATCTAACCTAATCAACTTAGACCCACAATCGCTTTACTTACTTCTTTCTTTTTTTTCTGATTTTTTTCTGATTTTTATTGTCGTTGTGCACAATACTGTACCACTATTGTCCGACTTAAATTGGGTCGTTTAAAAATAAAAATAGAACAGCAGTTGTAGGGAACACAAAACAAAAAAAATAAACAAAAATCGATTTCTCCCTAATTGACCTCGACAGTTGACTATGTTCCTACTGTGAAGGGTTGAGTAAGTACAGACAAGAATAAAAAATACGAAAAATAGGAAAAAGCGATTCGACCAACCCTTTAAATTACTTAAAAATGACTGGTAAAAAGGGTTTCAGCTGGGGACAAAGCCGGATAAAAGGAACAATATTTAAATGAAGGCTTTTTCAGGGACGATAAGACTGAGCGAATGAGATTATTTAAAGTGCAACAGTCCTTGGGGTAACTAGAGATTTTGGGTTTATTGAAGAAAATTTATTAACATTTATTCCCTATTTGATGTTGATAAAAAGGGTGTGTTTGTGATGTGATCTGGTGGCAAAAGTTAACTCTTTATTTGATTTTGACTTGGAAGACTGATTAGTTTAGAGACAACGAACAGGGGCAATATTAAGTGTATTTGAACACTCTTTTAGGTTCATTTTTTTTTTTAATGAATATGACATATCTATATGTGTGATCGTTATAGGGTAAAACCTTTAAGCTTGAGGGTACTAGTGCATATATTTTTATTAGCTGTTTACTTGTACTCTACACATTCGAAATTTATATCTCCAGCGAAGTGAATGTGAAAACGAATGATGAAGAATTCATATTGATGATTTGTGGCAGCAGCTTAGGTACAATCCACACGATTTGATGACCGCGGACGAACAACTATATCCTTATCGAGGAAGTCGGAAAACGATTCAGCAATGCTCTAAGCGCAACTTGGTTGTTAGTACGTATTTAAGTGCTTCGTCCCCTTCACCGCTTCCTTTTGGTTAAGTTCGTTGGCATTAGGATTATGTGTATTACCGCTTAAAAGACATACGCAAGTTTTGAGATACTGAAATCTAAGACCACAACCCCATATTTTAGATCAGTTTTGGGGCCATCCCTAAAGACCCGAAAGCAGTCTTAGTCTTCTCTGTGGCACCCCACAAAAAAAAAAGTCAAACAGCGTCAAATCGCAGCTCCGTGATGGGCAAACTAAGAAACGACACAAAAACGTTTAATGACTTGTATGACACAAAGCCCCATTTTGCTGGAACCATAGCTCGCCCAAGACCACATCCTCAAATTCATGCCATGAATAATCGGTTTTTATGCCTCGGTACCAGTCTCCATTGACTGCCACATTTCATCCATTGTCGTTATGGAAGAAAAATCGGCTTATAATGCCGCCACTTCACACCAGACAGTCACATTTCCAGAATGCACATTTCTCTATGACTTCGTGTGGATTTTCCGAGTCCTAAATATGGCAATTGTGCTTGTTTACACAGCTGCTGCTAAGATTGCTTGACTTATTTCGTCATTTCGCTTCAATTTCTGTGTCAATTGGACCTTGTAAGCGAACAATCCGAGATCTTTATGCACATTTCTGCTCAACATAGTGCGACTAGACTGAGATCTTTTGCGCGTTGAGTTCTTTAGGTTAAGGCGCACATTTTTGTGTTATTCTCCATTGAGCGCACAGAACAAACACGGGCATATGGTTGATTTTCAGTCAACAAACCAGTCTCACGAACTTTCTTAACAACCTTGTATAAACTAGCTGAAGTTGGCACATGATTTCAACTGAAAATTCTTTTCAATATTCGCGTTGTTCGACAACACAGGATCCAATTATCCAAGTAAATCGAATCATTTCGTATCGTGAAGATATATAACTGGCGAATACCATCCTACGGCAAGACGGCTAGTTATTTTCTTGACGCCATCCAACAGATACTGCCGGAGGGTTCCATGTCAAACCATAGAATTCAGAATCAGTTTCGAGGCCTCGACCCTATTAAAAAGGGGTTATTCGATTCAAACGAACTGATCACTCTCTAAAAAGGAGCTCAGCAAATGTATCTTTTAATTGCCCTGCCTTAACCAAGAACAAGACAAAAGGTAGAGGAACCTGTTCAGAACAAGGACGGTGCCCTCAACCAATTTTTGAACTTGCATATCAAACCAGGAAGAACTTCTACAGACGGCTCACAGAAAATCTGACGGCACCTACACAGTGTCGAATGCAGCGACTATGTCTCTCATTTCACTCACTCACTCATTTCGCTGGTATTCTGGTAGCTGGTATTGGTCGTTGCGAGGTATTCCTCGAAGAATACCTTGCTGGTTATTATGATGACTTCAATTAGCTTGATATCGATGGGATATACGCGGTTGCTGACAATTCTAAAAAGTATCTTCACTGCTAGGTTGAGTAAGCCAGATCGAAATCATTGCAATTAGTTTGAATTGCTTTTGAACCCAAAATCAGAAAATATGAATACAATTTCGCCAAGAGGTTTACATCATTCGGATTTCATTCATTTTGAAGGGCATGGAAGAAATAGTTCAGCTCCATGTGCGTTAGCTTGTATGCGGATGCATCAACTGTCTAAGATTCAACATTCCTACAAATGTGAGAAATCCTGGAAGATTATGCTTTAAAATCTAGTGGACAGAGCTATATGAGAACGTAACAAGAAGAAAAATGCCCTGAACAGTTGCATCGACAGTGGGGTACTTTCGACAATGTAACTCCTCCAAATCGCATGCTGACGAATAGCTGATTTTGTGGATTAGAACATTGCTGGTGACTAGAATCTTGATTGCTCATGTCAATATGGCCAAAGGAGAAACATAGTTTCACCATAGGCCAGTGTCATTTTTGCAAGGAGAAGGAGCCTTACTGGTCCGCATCATCTAGTGCTTAGAGGCATCAATATCCTGTTCTCCAAAAGAGTCAAGTATTTGGATTTATACTTGCCAAATTTGTTTGGATAAAACATATCGGACGACGACTGTCCTTTCACCCGGATAATGCGGTTTAATCCACCTTGCTACTGACAATGTTTTGAGTTCATTAGAGGTCCATTTTTTAGAACATACCAGTCTGAACGCGGTCCATCCAGGCTCAAATATTCGACCTAAAATTGTCTGATGCCGATTTCTACCACTTGTTCCTATTCCTCATCACAGATGGCCTACAGACAGTCAGAGAAGGCATTACCACAGGGGTCTAGTCTGAGTGCCACTGTACACTCAGTCTTGAGCATATTCGGAACCGAAATCCCAGCTATTTATTAGGATAGCACATGTGTCAACGTGAAGCCAATTTCTACAACAAATATTAAAGTATCGTCAGATTGTATAAAATGTGCATAGGCAGTCAACAAGCGATTACATTCCCAGCTTCGACCACCATAACCTCAAAAATGGTAAGATACTGTCACTCATCATTCAATGAGATAGCTTGACAGTACAAGTTCATACTTCGCTGGGTTCCAGGCAACTGCCATCTGATGGTCTAGTCAAACTTGAAACCAGTAGTTGGAAGCTTGCCCACATCATACCATCAAATTTCTTCCCCGAACTAATGACATCTGAGGGTACTTTTGATAATACTGGATATCCATATCAATTGCTTTATTCCACAGAAAGATCGATCAAGCGATCATAGATTGGATAAAAGCGATGCTAGAGAGACGTGTAATAACCACATTATCTAAACATTCCTCAGCATCAGTATCAGCCGTAAGAGGCAGCCCACAGCGGGGTGTACTTTCACCCCTTCTATGGTCCCTGGTCATAGATGACCCGCTTAATAAACTAAGCAACAAAGGTTACAACATAATTGGCTATGCCGATGACCTGATCATCATTGTTAGAGGCAGGGATGCAGAAGTGCTCACTGAACGCATGCAAAATGCCCTTAAGATAGTCCTAGATTGATGCAACGGAGAGAATTTTCCATTAATCCAAACAAGGCTATCGGACACTATGATAAAGGAGAAATCTAAACCTTGGTATAGTTTCAATAAACCGCACAACCGTTGAGTACTCTGATGAAGTCAAATATCTGGGATTAAATTGGAACTCACACCTGCAGTATGGGCCTGCCGCCGCATGTAAGGACCCACATGGGAGATATCGCCAACATCACTCTATGGATCTATGCAATGATGGTAAGACCCACCCTAACATATGCTTCTGTAGTATGGTGGACGAAATCTTCTCAAAAGACCGCCGTTGCTAAGCTTAAAAAACTGCAAAGTTAAGCATGCCTGTGTATATCCGGAGCCTTTCGGACATGCCCAACAGCGGCTATAGAAGCAATAACAGAACTAACACCCCTACACTTGCACATCAGCAAAGTGGCTCTACGCAGCTCAACTAGCCTGGTACAAGTCAAAGAGCTGGATCTCCACGTACACTCGGACCTAAGGATCCTACTCTCTGATGTACCAAAACTAGACATGATCTGCGCGGTCACGGACTGCCTTCAAAAGACTTTATGCTTCAACAAAGGTTCCTCCACGGAGATTTCTAGCAAAGAAGCAAAAAAAAAAAAAAAAAAACAATACTGTGGCGCTGGCAGCCCTTTATGGGCCATGGCCTAGCTTCTTGATACTCATTTGTGTTGCTCATGTTGTGATTTTTGTCACATCTGAGCGGTGCCTACGGCTTATAGCCGAGTCCGAACGGCACTCCTTAGAAGCTTTTTCGTAGGCAATTTTACTTTCGGGAGTTTGCCATTGCCCGCCAAAATGTGATGGCGATTTGAAAAATTGTTAGTGACCAAGCCAGGAATCGAACCCGGACTCTCTGCGTGATAGTCAAATGAGCTAACTATCGCGCCATCGCCATCGCCTGGGTTAGTAAGCAGCCACCAAATAGCCAAAGTGGCATACAGTGGTATACGGATTGTTCTAAAATAGAAACAAGTGGGCAAGAGTCCTAGTGTATTCCAAGCTGAAATATGCGCCAATCTGATACTCAACTCTGGTATTGAAGGTGCAAACTTCCAGATATTCACGGACAATCAAGCAGCTATAAAAGCCCTTAATTTGCACGTAATTGACTCCAAATCAGTCATGCACTGCCTCAATGCCCTCCAGAAACTAAGCTCAAGAAACAAGACTAAAATATTGAGGGTTCCTGGGCATGAGGGGATTGACGGAAACGAAAAGGCAGACAAACTTGCCGGAAAAGGTTCAGAAACCCCCTTCAACAGACCTGAACCCTTCTGCTGCACATCTAAAACAGCAGTAAATTTAGCCATTAAGCGCACAGAGCACTCAAAATGCATCTCATACTGGGAGGAGACTCCAAGGGTAAGGCAGGCCAAACGAGCCATCCCACCCTTTAATAAAAATGCCGACGGATGTCTGAATTTAAATCGGCATGATATCAGAAACCTAGTAGGATACCTTACTGGAAACAACGTTTTAAGATATCACCTCAGCAAAATAGGACTTGCTGACTCCGCAGAATGTCGACTCTGTCTCGAAGACGAAGAAATAGCTGAACAAATTTTATGTGAATGTCCAGCCCTCAATGGAATCAGACGGAACACCTTCCTCAGACAACAATTCGACATCTCTGAAACAAACTCCCTTGCTGGTAGAGTTGCTACCTTCTTTCGAAAGGTAGCCTACTTTTCCTTCTGACTCCTCCAGCACAAAAAATCTTTCTAGGTCGAAGTGCTTCTCAATCGATACTAGCGAGTCAGGCTTACAAAAAAAAAAAAAACATCTAAGTAGTTCCACACTAAAATCATTGACTTGGAAATTTCCTTAGTACCTAGGGCATAGTCGTTTTACTTTCTCTCACTGATGCCATTTACAATAGTCTGGTCTCAGAGTACCTCAACGAGTGTCATTCCTACTTTACCTCACCCTAAATACAGCCGACTTTAAGAAAACTTCTTAACTTTGTCGTTGTTGGGAAATAGATTAGAAGATTTAATAACTTTTCAAAATTTCACGAATATAAACTTCGAAATTAGTTGTCTGCAGAACAGCTCAGTCTGCTTCAGTATATTTTTAAAAGTGTTTGAATATGGTCGTTCTAACCTCTTCTTTTGTACATCAGTACAATGGAAAGGCTGCAAAAAGTTATCCACTTTGAATGGATTGTGTTGGCTGCGAGGAAAACTGCTCTCCTTTCTTATCCACGGATGCTCCACTTCTATTTCGAAAATGGTTGTAACATCGGCAATTGATGTGAAATTGAAATTGGGAAAGTAGGACCCCCCTATAGGCCTTTAGCATACTCTTGTTATTGGAGCCTTTCAATCTCAAAATTACGAGTATACACAGTAGTCCTTCGGTGGTTCTAAGATTTGCCTTTCCGACAGTTTGACTCCAATATTAACAACCTGATTAAAGGTTTTTATCTGAAGAGCCCAAATCCATTGTTTAATGTTGAGATATGAAAATCATGGGCCTACTGCCTTCCACCCTATGCCGAAACCACCATGTTACTTTGACAGAGTTCAGTAGAAGCTACATATGTTTTCCAACTGTGGCCCAGAAGTTGTCCATCTTTAATAGGAAATCCTTAAGGACGAGTTCCTTAAAACTGCAATTTCCCTATTTGGCAGTGTAAGTGTTTGGTGTTTATAGCCTGAATGCGGATTACAATCAGACCTTCGCTTATATACCTAAGCTAAGGGCTTAGGTCATCCATCCTCTGTCAACAAGCTACATTAACACCGTAATACGAATGGATATTTACTACCCTACACAATGTGTTCTTTTAGGCTTCTGTCCTTCCTGGGAAAAACCTTCAAAATAAAACAATAAGACCCATCGTTACTATCGCACAATTTAAAACCAGCACTGGGTATTACAAATTGCCACAATTTGAAGAGACACAAATGAAAATGCCCCCCTTCAACCCCAATCCCCCAAACAAACGCCTATTACGCAAAAATGCGTCAAAAAAAAAATTAAAAAAAAAAGGAGAAACAACAAGAGAATCCATTCAAGTATGGAAAAATGAAACGTTGCAACTGACGTAATATCTCTCGGCATGAATAACTCTGCCCTATTTATCTCTTGTTCCGTCAGTAACAGTATTTCAACCTGTAGTACTTACAACTACTAAAGTACTATGTGTCCTAGTTTTTACCCTGAAAAATAAGAAAGATACATTCCTTGATGTCTTGTGATGTGGAAAAAATACCTTACACTAGCAAAAAGCTCAGTCTCAGTTCGAGTACTTGCCTGTATCCGTACGAGTATACCCAAAGATATTTATTATGTTCTCGTACGTCATGATGTAAAAAATAATTTTAACTCACGACTTTTACGAGTGACGAGTACGAGTACAAGTACGAATGTGTATTCGTTAACTCTCATGTGAATTGAAAGTAGGTACGCGAAGAGACAATGATTATCGTAAAGATATAAAAAGAGAAAAAACTAGGCCAAGTTGATAAGTTTCCTAGACGTGCTTGGATGAGTGAAAGCGAAATTTATTGGCGTTCTGGCATATGTTGTCACGACTTTGTCGTACGTCGTACGTCGACCAAAAAGGTCGATAATATTCTGAATCTACTAAGTTGGAGTATTTTTTTAATGTCTTTATCTGAAAGTTAGGCTGCGTTGTGCTGTAACTTTAAGTGAGTATCTCAATTTTCTTTAATTAAAATAGACTTGTAATAAAAAAGTTGTGGAACTTCTTCTGTAAAATATACATTTTTGAGCGTTTCTTAGTCCTTGGTATAAAGGCGTCAACAGTACCATCACATCAGCGCCGAACACCTGCAGTTCAGTAGTCAAAGGCGCAATTATGACTCAGTGAATCCATGCATCTGCCTGCATTCTTGAACTAGCTTAGAGAGGGTTAAGAAAGGATTTAAGTTCAGCTTGGCTGTCAATATAGACACGTATCCAAGCCTTTCCCGACCGATTCCTCAAAATAAAGTTCATTGTCATTAAGAAGCGCTAGGTATCTCAAAGGAGTGAGATCAAAGCCTGTAATCCTCCAAAAAGATACCAGCACCGTTTCCTAGATTTGTTTGCGAGTCACACTTAAAGATCCGGCAACATTCCGTTCCGAATCAGATTCCGACTGAAAATATTTCCCTTTTTACATCCCGCACTGTTTATAGTCAAACGAAGTGAATAGTCGGACGATACTACTATGTTGCATTATCTGCCATATAATAGAGCACCAACAATGAGCCTATCCTGGGTCTGACTGTGGAGAAGAATACTCAGAACAATCAGAAATCCCGAAATCTCTCAAAAACTTCTATGCCGCCAACATCAAGTACTGAAGATCGGCGGAAGCGCTGCCAACGTACCATCAGAGACCCCACAACTCATATACTGACTTCCACTTAAAAATCCTGATTGTATGAAAAGTGCCAGCAAACGCTGCAACGAAGGTCGACTGCCGCTCGTGAGCTCTATGAAAATGAAGAAAGTAAAAAACATCGACTTCTCCAGAAGAAAAAAAGAGCACGAGAAACACGTGATCCAAAATGTTGAGAGATTGTGCTTCAAGAACCACGTACAGCAGTTTTGGCAACAGGCAAACAGAAAGAGTCACGGAACCAAAAGGAGTGTAGAGATCAACAGGGAAAGATGTTAGTTGAGTCACGGTCAGTACTATGGACATAGAAATATAACTTCTGCAGACTGTATAGCGGCGACGAAGCCCAAGATTCCACCATTAGTCAGAATAGACCATTCGACTCAGAAGATCATAACCATCTAACTAAAATGAAGTTAAGATAGTAATATCAACGGAAGTGATTGTGTGAAGAGCTTACTCGTATGTATCCCAGGAGAATTCCATATCAATACCCACGGCCTTTCATTGGTTTTAAGGCCGAATATGATGGCATTTGTAGAGACGAAGTATATAAAGCGATGTCTAGTTTTGGCATCCTCTGCTAAAGGTATTACACAAGATATTTGAATGTTCTTTGCGGAACTCACAAACGAATATTGGTGCAATACTTTAATTAAAAAGTCAGTGCCACTACAAGCGAACATCACTTACCGATGTCTTGTATTCCCTAGGATTTAGGGCTTCTATTACGCATACGCGCCATCGTGTACGGTTTCTGGCAATGTGCCTCAGTTCCCTCCAACTTTCCCCAACTGCCGTGCCTCCATCTCGACCGTTCTGCGCCATGTTCTCCCTGGAAAACCGGGTATTCTACCATCCTGAGCTAACGGGTTCCATTGAACTGTCACCTTTTCAGAACATGACCAATCCACTGCCGCTTTCGTCGTTGGATGGTCGTACCTGTAGGCTCTTGAACCGTACGCAGGCACCTATTAACGAACGTATGTAACTTTCTTGTGCTACATCCATATAATAGCTCCGATATAACGTTGGAGCGGAACAGTCTTAGCTTGGACAACATACCGAACGCAGATTTTGCTTTGGAAATTCTGTTACTCGAAATCATCTACTCGCTCAACCGGTTATCCAGAAATGCACATTTGGGCTGATGAGGTTGTACATAAGCTGTTTTGCCGTATTAATTTTCAGCCCGACGACGCCTGCCTCTCTGTCTACATCAGCTGTCATTTGGTGTAGATCCACAATTCTGTGAGAAAGTAATCTTACATCGTCAGCGTAGTCAATTTAGTTCAGTTGAGATGTAAGAGTCCATCGAATTCCTCCGTTTTTCGTCGATAAAAGGAATTGTATTGGTGAAAGAATGCAACCTTGTCTTACCCCACTTTAGATCACGAATTCCTCTAGCAACCTTCATATGTGCAGGACGTGGCACTTTAACCCAGCATTTGTAGTCTTGGTAATAGCAATTAATTCATCTGGGATACCTCTCCTGCTTGAGGCACGCCAAATAAACTCCCTGTTGACACTATCGAATGCCTCCTCAAAATCAATGAACAGCGGGTGAAGTGGCGATCGATATTCAATGCACTGCTCGACGATAATCCGCAGGGTGTTGATGTGATCGACACAGGAGGATCCAGAGCACAAGCCTGCTTGCTCGGCATCAAGTGTGTCTTCTAGGTGTTGTTTAATTTGCTCCAGGAGTATTTTAGCAACAGCAGGGAGCACGCAGATACCTCTCCAGTTTTCGCACTCAATTAAATTTCCTTCCTTAGGAAGCTTGACGATCATTCCCTTTCTCCCACTCGTCAGGAAAGCTCTCAGTTTCCCAAGTTCTTCCAATTAGAGGGAACAGTGGCTCAGCCGATGTTGTTGACACTGTTCGTAAAAGCTTGGCGGAAATACCGTCAATTACTACGGACTTGTTTTTTTTTTAATGTTTGATCGCGGTAGTGATTTCATCCTGACTGGGGGTCATAGTACGTATTCGGGAGTTTTGTACCTCGGACATCTCTGTCTGATTTGGGAGCATATCGCTAGCGAATACACTATTCAAAACCGTAGAAAAATGCTCCTTCCATCTCTTGAGCTGCTCCACATCCGAACTAAGCAAAGAGCCGTCTACGCTTTTCACCGGATGTTGGCTGAAGCTGCGACCACCTGTCAGCTCTTTGTGATTCTTCAAATGATCGTGCTGTCGCACCTGCGTGCAGCCTCCTCTGCCTCTGTAGCCAGCGCGTAAGTGTAGTTGCGCTTGTCACTTTGTACACTACGCTATACTCTCTCATCTTCATGCGATATAGGTACTCCAGCTCGCTTCTTCCTGCTGCTGGTGTTGTGGCTATGCGAGCTTTTAGCTGCTTTCGTTCGTCGATAAGTCTCCAGGTATCTTCGGAAAGCCATGTTCTATGTCTCCCCTTCGATCGCCGACAGTTCTTTCAGCACCAGATGCGAACATATTTTTCACAGCACACTAGTGTGCTTGAATGGTTGCGGGCAGTGAGCTGCTGATTGTTTTGACACCGAAATTGGGCCCCCGCCCAATAATCAAGGCTTCTTCCATCAACGACGTTGTCTAATAAAAAGCGGGGGCAGATAAAAATTTTCAGACTTTTACACTACTGAAAGCTGCTATGATTTGTTCAGTAACAAGATGCCGGTCATAGGTCTTGTTGAGTGGTAACATCACCCGTAGTCCATACTTATAACGTGGTACCATGGAAGTCAGGAGCCCCCTGGGATTTCGGTTCGGGACCGACTTTTTGAGGTAGGCCCCCATGTGGGAGCGTCACGGTTGCTATGGTTTAGACCTAAAATGCAGACCTGATTGTCTAACCCGATGTAAGGTTGCAACAAGTTCTGGATTCTGAGACCCTGAAAGATTTTAGATGGTCCTCGAATCATACCAACGGTGGAATCTGTGCCCTTAACACGGGTTCCGAATTGGTATCAAAGAAGTTGACAGGGAGTGATGGCAATCCGTACTCTAGCTTTCATAGATGTAAAGGCATCCCGTGAAATTAAGTCTACCATGGCAGGTGTTCAGGTAACCCATGAAATAAATCTGTTAGAGTGCGACTAAACTGACCATATAGAAGAATGGCGTGTGTGATTGGCATTAGAAGCGTTCATTTGCTGGCTGTAGGATCCCCTAAGTTTTCCATCAGTCTGCTTAAGTTGTCATTAAGTGAGTTTCGTAATGACTGTTAGTCCTATGTATTTTACTGCTTCCTTCCTTGTGATTACTCCTGGTCCGATCTGGAGGTTGTCGATGATCTTGGTTAGGAAAACTATCCCAGTTCTTTGCATTGCTGAAATATTATCTGAATATTCTTCCAGGAATGTATCTCCATGTTCTAGAATTCAGGTCCTCGTATCGACCCTTGAGGTGCTTCGCTGATTTTCTTTCTTCGAACGCCGTCCGCAATATCGGTCGTTGATGTTGTTCTTCAGTATCTGCAAGACGTTGGACATATTTGGAAGAAATAGCACTCTACGTAGTTGTATTGAAGGCATTTCGGTTGCCATAGTGGATGGTTTGAGTATTCCTTGCTCCTTTTCCCTAAAAGATGGATTTAAGAATTAAGCCATCACTTACGGTTAACTGGGGAAAGAAGGCACTGTCCCCCACATTCATTTTCGTTAAATTACATCTTTAGCTAAGCTATTGAACCTTGTTGGGTTTAAATCTGTTAAAAAAAAATCAGAATAAGTAGGTACAAAACTTGCCCAACACATCCTTCCTTACTGTTTACAATGAAAAATGTTACCTTCCACACTTTAGAGTATACTTGCAGGTTTGATTAATTTCCATTCACACTAAAATGAATCTATTTTATTTCCAGGCACTTACAGGATCATATTACTTGTATGTATCTTTATCCATCAATCAACAAGTCGATTACGAAAATATACCATTTGAAGTCCGTTCATCAGTTGTCCCAGACAAAATGGGCTTGAATGACGTCAAATGAATTGGAAACCAGAGCATTTCTTTATTGAAATTAAATTCCAACTACTTCAGTCAAATTCTTCCTAACAGCAAGCGAGGACCAAGGACTCCAGGCAATTTTTCACAAGAGAAGACAAATCATGAAAAAACCGGAGAATACCATCATGAATTTACAGGACAGTCACTTGGTTCATTTGTTCCTAGCAGCTGCAATTTTTTTCTTCACCATCGGTAAGTAAAAGGACGAATTTGCACATGGAATTGAAGTCAATTTTATTTCGAGTAGTCCTTTAGTCATTCATTTATTTATTTATAGTAGCTTTAGGCTGAGATTTTTCTCTTGAAGCTGTATACTCGTACGTGTATCCTTTAGTTTGAATATTCGAAAATGAAGCAAAAACATTCTTAAAAAATATTTACAAATGTCAAACAGCAATCTGAGTGATATTTTCATTATATCATGTCATATTTACGAGTAACATGGAGAAATCATATTTCAATTTTCCTTCATGAGTGTCATTGAGATGAAAGCTCTTTACATATTCCTAAAAAGGACACTTGAATGTCAAACAAGTTGAATCCGCTGTAGCATGAGTCTTTTGGTTTGTCTGTCGAAAGTAAAATGGTAGGTGGACTGGTGGGGGGAGTGGAGGTTTATTGTGATTCTACAAAGAACAATCTCATCAGATAACAAAAAAATGAGGAAAAAAGAAAATGAACATTGGATGGCATGGCATCGAATGCGGGAAAGAGTGTCGTGACATTTGCACAATTTCAAATTTGTTTGCTCATCCTGCAATGACCGTGACCGCCGCCACATCCTGCTGATATGCAAATTGAACAATGATGATGCAGCAGCGTACATTACATTGACTTCAGTTTCTGCTGCTACCAGTATGAGTATGAGTCTTGGAGGTTGCCTTTTACAAATGTACAAATACTCTGTAGTCGTCATTCTTTTGTTTCCGGTCCATGGTACGTTCGTAGGAGCTTGTGGTAGTCTGACCTCTATGAATTGCAACGAGTAAGGCTGATCAAATATTTGTGGTCTCCAAGGACTTTGTATAAGCTCGGGTCTTCACTGAAAAGTGCACAGCACATGAAACGTCGAACCTAAACGGCAATAAGTTTCAATTTTTCGGTTTTCTCCCTTTTAGAGCTAAAGATACTCATATCTGACCTTGTGCTCAATTTTGAAGCTATCTGAAATGAATATATTTGCATATTTAATGAAATGCGGCTGCTAGATACGAATACGAATAGGAATACATGCCGGGACAGACTATCGGGTTGTCCTATTAAAATGTCAACTTATGAGCTTGGTCAACAGAAACAACAGCATCCATTCAGTATCCGAGTGTGTTAAGAGGCTTTAGATTGAATTTTAAAGAAGCAATGTCTGGGCGTCTGTCGAAAGGATGTTCGTTTCCCTCTCTCGATATATTGTGTTTGCCAAGTTATGAATGTGGTTAAATTGAAATAGACGATGAGACCCCAAAATGAATTCATGAAGGAAAGATTTACTCCGTAAAGATTGAAAAAATTCGAAGAAAAAGGGGGAAACTCTGTCAGTTTAAGTCGATTGAGAAGTGTTTATAATAGCTTATGTCTTTGAGGTAACAATTCAATGTAGGTATCTTTAAGTCGTGCAGATTATGTATGCAATATTTATAGAATCCTTTTAAAACTGATTGATTCGTCGTGGACTATTGGATGTTCAAAGTTACCTGAAACGCTTTGCTTCAAATGATGTCATGCTGCTTAATAGGAGTATTTCTCTTAGTTCCAGAGACAACCAGCTCGTTTGGGACAGATGTGTTCTGTGCTGTTCTTGGTATCAGATGCACTTGGCAGATGATCAGTTGGCATTAGGAAAAATCAGAAGAGAAAAATGTACAAAATAACAGGGTTGTCTGGGGACAGAATTTAGATAGTCAACTTAGAAGATCTATCAGTATGAAAAGCTGCTGTTGTTGGAGGCAGACAAAAGGAAAAAGTTTTGAGTTTCTGCCATGTAAAGAAACGCCACGCAGCAATCCGTTTTAAGGCTAAATTTTCCCCTCAGAGGAGAAAGATGAAAACACAAAGTAAAGCTTCTATTAGCTTTTGAACAAGATCTTCGAGTAAAGCCTAATCATCGTCGTCGAGGACAATTTTAATGCAAAACTGCGAAAGGAAGGCATCTTTGGCAGAACTGTTGGAATCTATGGCCTGCGGTAAACCACCTCAGATAACATCGATTTGGAAAGGAGTCTACGCCAGCTCATCTGTAAAATATGGTCAGACGAAAGTATGCCCGATGAATGAAACCTCAGCATTGTTTGTCCAAATTTCAAGAAAGGAGACCCTCTGAACTGCGCCAACTACAAAGGCATCAGTCTCCTTAACATCGCATAAAAGATCTTATCTTATCTTATCTGAAGCCCTTCGTCAACAACCTGATAGGTCCATATCAGTGTAGTTTCAGGCCTGGAAAGTCCACCATCGACCAGATATTCACACTACGGCAGATCTTGGAGAAGACCCATGAGCTTCAGATCGATACACACCACCTATTCATCGATTTTAAGGCCGCGTATGACAGCATCTATAGAGACGAGCTATATAGAGCAATGTCTAGTTTTGGCATCCCTGCCAAACTCGTCCGTCTGTGCAGGATGACGATGGAGAATGTACGCTGCTCCATCAAGGTCGGTAAAGATCTCACCGAGACCTTTGATGTCCAGAAAGGATTTAGACAAGGCAATGCGCTGTCATGCGATTTTTTCAACATCGTACTTGAAAGAATAGTGCAAAACTCACGAGCAAACACAAGAGGCACTATCTTTCAAAAGTCCGTTCGACTACGCGCATATCAATGGCACTTCCACGAGTATTTAGGTGGAAGCGGCGAAAATGGGTTTAACGGTCCACCAAGTAAATATGTGTCCTTTCTGACACTTAACATCGAGTTCTGTCTCGGACAGAACTTCACCTTCGACAGGTACAACTTTGAGGCATTTAAGGACTTTGTCTAACTATTCTTCGCTATAAGCTGAGACAACCACACTAGCGCTGAGATCAAGCGAACCTATAACAATAACAATAACTATTGGCTGGCAAAGCCCTGTTTCGAAAAACAAAATTTGTGGTGCTCTTGGCTGCATTGAGTGGAAAATTCTTCATGTGATTCTCGGTCCCGTCTACATTGACGGTGAGTGGAGGAGGAGATACAATGACGAACTGTAGAGACTGTACAGCGACATCGACCTAGCCAGTAGAGTGAAAATCCAACGACTGAGATGGCTGGTTCATGTACAGCGAAGCGATATCAGCGTTCCGGCCGAAAAGTCTCCGAAGGAAAGTGCATGGAGGAAGACCGGGACTTAGGTAGCGCACGCAAGTGGAAGGGAACCTCATCCTCATCATCATCCAACTTAACGTGTAAACTGGAAGCAGCTGGCAAATGATCGAGCTCGCTGAACACGCTCTTTTCTGAAGCCCAGGTCCAGCTTGGACTGCAGCGCCAATCAAAGTAAGTAAGAAAGGTAGTAAGTTCGAAAAATGTAACTAAGGTTCCGTACTTGGAACCAAGAAACTATTACTCTTGTCTAATATAAAAAAAAGACTCCACAAAGAGCTCAAAGCAGTGATTCAACAACAACTGCGAAGTCATTGTTATAACAACAGGCATGAAGATTAATCGTTCGAGACTATTGAAAATATGAAAACCGTTTCGAAATATTATAGAATACTATAGTCCCCAATACGCACCGATGCTAATAGCTATGAATGACTACAGCAACCCTAAAGAGGATCCAAGCTTTGGGTCTAATCCCCGAAAAGGTTTAAGAAACTGCGCCAAAAGGTTGAATGAAAAGATGATCGTCAAGTCTTTGAAAAATGGCAGTCTGGGGAGGATTTTAAGTATATGTAACATTTTTGCTTTGCGTAAGATAGGAGTGAAGCTAATAGAATTCGAATAAGCCGGTCATTGCAATAGATCTTCAATCAACTCTTTCCTGAGCAGTGATATTCTACATACACTTCTGGTGATACTGAGATCAAATGCTAGGATAAGTACATTTGTAATTGATGGGCCAATTGTTAGTATCTTTTTGATTCATTTATTATTCTGACACTCACAGTTCTTATGTTTTAAAAATTAAAGAAATTTAATGTAATAGGTTCGCGGTATGAAATGGATCGATTAACATTTGAATAACGTTGGGATATATTACCAATTTACTGCCAAAGTGGAAGCTGTGTTGCCGATGCAGGGCACATTTTAAAAAGAGATTTCGGTCGTAAAATGAACCAACCACAGCTGGTGTTTGGAATTTTGCAAAGAAAGTCCATGAGATATTTTCAATCGAAAATGTTGAAGTGTGTTCTTAATCCGAAAACCTCAATGCGCCAAAGATCTCAGCAATTGAACATCAGTCGCACTAGTCTGGGGAGAATGTTCCATAAAAATCTCGGATTATTCGCTTACAAGGTTCAAGTAATCTGGAAATAAAGTAAAAACACCACCGGCCTCGGTTTTGCTTCCCTGTTTTCGCTTTAAGGCAGCTTCAAATTGACGAGAATTTTACTCAAAAAATCATCTTTCCAGTTAAGACGCATTTCTAACTCGGAGGCTACATAAACAAGCAAAATTGCCGTATTTAGGAGTCGGGAAATCCATATGTAGTCATACAGAACCCAATGCATGCTGAACGTGTAACAGATTTTTACTTGGATGAACTATGGCCCCAAGATGGGGAAATGGGGCTATATGCCATTCAAGCCATCAAACAATCGAATGTTAACGCATTATGTTCGATAATACTACTAAAATACTATTTTATAATTAGTCGGAACATTTTTTTTTTCTATTTAATCAATAATAATTGAAAAGTACTGAACAGTGTTGTTTTCTAGGGGCCTTTTGAAAAGATACCAACATATGGTCCGCCATTTCTATACATCCAAAACTAAAGCTTTCTAATTTGTTTCTTTACTTTTCCTGACAATAAGTCAAGTTGCTAGTTTTCCTTATCTAGCTGGAATGGTCTCTTATATGTCGGTGGATCTGTGCTTTTTGTGGGCATCAGAATATCTAAGGAAACAACCTTATTTCGGTGTGGTTTGTTGCAGGACCATGCCCTTCTTGGTATATGATTTCAGTACTGCTATCTAATAAATGTTGGAAACAGTGACCGCAATTGATTTAAAGCTACCGACCTTAAAGTTTTCTGGAAAAACCGGTTTAGATAATACGTCATGTGAACTGATCCTAAGGCGTTAGGACGTAAAAGTAAGCTGATTTCAAAGAAAACCATCCAATGTGACTCACGTACCCAGTTAGTCAAGAGAGGGCCAAGCGTCTCATGAGCCAGTTGGTAAGGTATCGTATATACTACAGATATGGACAAATTGCACAAATAAAAAAAAAAAAACAACACTGTGGCGCTGGCAGCCCCGTATGAGCCACGGCCTAGACTCTTGACACTCATGTGTGTTGATCATGTTGTCACATTTGTCACATCTGAGCGGGGTCTACGATTTATCGCCGAGTCCTAACGGCACTCCTTAGAAGCATTTTCGTAGGCAATTTTACTTTCGGGAGTTTGCCATTGCCCGCCGGAACTGTGATGGCGATTTGAAAAATTGTTGGTGACCGAGCCAGGAATCGAACCCAGACTCTCTGTGTGATAGTCCAATGAGCTAACTATCGCGCACAAATATCCCACCCAAAATGGACAATTTAAAAGAAAATTCGCTATTAGATAATTTGGTTAAATAAATTCGGGCTTCACCTTAGAAGATGTTCCTTCAACTTCGTCTCTAAAAAACGGCTTAAAATTCACTCGCTTCCAATGCCTACAATTTCATTAGAAAATTTGGTGTCAAACAATATGACCTGATTTTTCTCTAGCACAGGCCTTGTCCTTTCTTAAGGTACTAGTAATCTTCTTAATTAAATTCCATCGCCGTTATGACACATCATTAAAAAAAAAGAAAAGAAAAGGAGACACACCTATTATCCTTAAGTCAATTTCATCGAAATTCACGTCGAAAGTTTTCGAAAGGTCGCCAAAGTTGTGGCTCTGTACTTGTCAGGTTAACGAATATATCAATCTATTCTGCTTCACTTAACTTGTATTAACTTCTTGTCCGAAACAATATCCTGACAACAGATGAAATTTCCGTCTTTCGTAATCAAAAAGCAGATGAAGCTTGTATTGCAGGGGTAGGTTACTGTTCCTGTTCAACTATTACATATATTGTATATAAATATCTATAGACCTCTTCAACCTTTGAACAGGTTTATACATCCTTATATTTGCCATGATATTGTTGCTTTGAAAATAATCAATTTGTATTTCATATGAGAGTAAATATATGTACGAGTATGCACCTTAAACAGGGTATTTTTGATTCAGACAAAACGTACCATAGCTCTTGGATACATTTTTACCTAGTTTCGGTTACGTCAGTATGACTGACGTAAACATCGCAAAGGTTAAGACAATTTTCCTCGCAGATCTTCGTGTGAGCCATTCGGGTCGGTACAGAGTATTGGGGATGATAGAAGTTGAAGTGCCAAGAGTGCTGAATTTGTTCCAGTAACAAAATCGCATTGATATCGCCAAAGAGATGCTTTCTTTTGGCCAAAATGTTATCGCTGACATTATTTCCGGTGACTAATCATCGAATGGCACTTCTTGGACGAGTCGAAACTCAAAAACCCACGACAGAGTCAATCTAAGATCAAGGCTCTGTTGACCGTTTTCTTTGATTGCCGTGGTGTGGTCTTCTCCGAATTTCTCGTGCCAAGCCAGACAGTAAATAAGGAGTATAACATGAACGTATAGAATGTGTCAGAAATTTTTTGTCGCAAGAGGCCAAAATAGTGGAGAACGAACTCGTATTCATCTGAAATACTCGTAGCTCCTTGTGACTTTTTGCTATCTCCACGAGTCAAGCTACCTCTGCGCTGAAAGCGTTTTGAGACGATTGAGGCGATAGAGGAGAATTCGCAGAAGGAGTTAAAGACGATTCCAAAATCAGCCCATGAAAAGTGTTTTGAAGGTTAGAGGAAACGTTGGAATATTTTTATTGCTTGGAAGGAAATAAATACTTTTTAACAGAACGTAGATGCACGAATTAATAATGAAGTGTTTTGTGTCCTGAAAGGTCCTATAGCATTTATGATCTCTGAACTAGTGTCATTATTTTCTTTGCAGACCGATTTAGTACATCTCTGTGATCTCCATCCTCTGTTTCGATTCGGAATTAGGCTTAATTTGAATTTCGGTCTCTTTTCCAACATCATTGTTTGATATAAGTTTCTACTTGTTTGATGGGCTGTCTGAGTACAAATAAGGAGTTGTAGGCCCGCAAACTCGTACTAAAATCTGGATTTCCAAATCTTGATCGATGGTGTGTTGAAATCTTCGTAGCAAGGGACAACCTAACTTCGATCAAATAAAATTGACTTTGGCAGTCATTTTATGTTTATTGCTCACTTCTAACCATGTAAAGTGCACCGTTAATATGCCCTCTTATCGACGACGCCCATCGTTTCATAAAATCCTGATTTCTCGTCCGTAGGCAAAAGAAACATATGCAGAGAAGCCTAGGACAGTACAAGAAAGGAAACTGGAATGGACTTAACATTACAAATTCTCTAATGCGCTTCCGATTGGACCAGATCTACTATTTCCTTTCTAAAGAGCTACTTTATCCGCTCACAGACGTTAGAAATTTCCCTATTCCAACGTCAATTTATGTATATTGACATTCTAGCCGTCAGGTCTTTGGGCAAGGGTTTTGTAGGCTTGGTAGACTCACTTGGAATTCAACTGAAATGCCTCTGCTTTCATCTACGCCCTCGGATTCATGTAGTGGCAAAAGTACAGCCAAAAATTCAATATAATCGGATAAAGTTTATTTTCGTCAAAATAACGAATCTTAAGATTTATTCTTTGAAGATTAATCAAAATCTACTCGGGAGTTCTAATTTTCAATGACTTCAATGACAATGGTCTCCAATCCAACAACCATAGCCGGCTTATTCATGTAGATATGTATTTGAAGAAGCCTAAAAGTAAAGGTATGATGCAAGATAGTTTAGTCTTGCCAATTCACTGGTGCAAAGAATGAAATTAACTATTCATCGAATTGTTCTCGCAATAAACCCGTGTTTCCAAAGCTCAATCTGTCCTTTTTTTTTCAGTGACACCTATTGTCAATAGTGATTTGATTCAAAGGCATTCAACAGGGTCTTGCATCTCGGAAATTCAAATTCAGGTTGTCTGGTAAATACAGGTGTGGCACAGGGCTGTTCCATTTCTGACACTCTCTTTGATCTGATTAACAGATCTCTTATCAGTCAATCTTAATTTAGAAAATCCTGCTTTTCATATTCATCGCGAAAAGTCCGTACTGTCTGAACACGGTATGTTCATCAATGACAACCTTCGTTGGATTGACCACGAATCGGAGTCCTCAAAAATAATGGGTGATTTTTTAAGCTTTTGCTTTTCAATTGCCAAATCACAGAAAAATTGCAGTACTTGCCATTCACTTTTTAAGATTATTTCATTTAATAATACTGACCACGACTATATTTTAAGCTGGCTTATCAGCTTTTATTAACCCTTTCCTCATTATACGAACTTATGCGTAACGAGTTTCCCATTTTTACTGCATCGCTGCTGCTCCGCTTATGCGGTTGGCTAATGTCGTAGACCGCAGAACGCGTCTACATAATGCTCGGTCCTGGATCGCTTCAGTGGTTAGCCCAAGGTGTTGTTGCGCATTTGCCATCTGAGAAATCCAGAAATTCTTTTTCCGACCTCGTTTTCTTACAGTTGGAGTGACCGTAGTTGATAGTTCCTTTTTAACATGATTTTCCGCAGATCTTCTTTGAACGTGGCAATACCAGCTTATTCTATTCGCCTCAAGCTGTTCGGTTACCGAATTCTTTGTATGTAGACATCCTCTTATACGCGTAGATCTAATGCAATCGCGTTTAGTGACTCCACTAGACTTCCTCAACATTTTCATTTCCGCTGCCGCCATTTTGTTTTTAAACGCTTCGTACATTGTCCAGCACTGTGAACCGTATATAAGAGCTGGTCTAACAACCCTGGTGTAGAGTTTCCCATTTAATTTAAGTGGAAATTTTCGGTCGCAAAAGATTCCCGAATTTTCCCGCCATTTCATCCACCCCACACTCACTCTGTGGTTTACGTCGTCGTCACATTTCGCTTCCATGTTAACGATTGATCCTAAGTACTTAAAGATAGTGCTTTTCGGAAGAACTATTCCGTCTAACATTATATCCGGAACAGGTCGCAACGGATGCGCAAATGGGCACGTCAAACGCTCCGTCTTTGAACGACTTATTTTAAACCTGTTTCTCTCTAGCGCATTTCTCGATGAATCTAAGGCGTTCTGTAAATTTTCGACGTTATCGCTAAGTTTAACTGCGTCGTCAGCGAAGAGAATTGGCGTTACATTTGCTTCGCGCATGCAGTCTTTTAAAAGACAGTCGAATACTACGTTAAAGAGGAAAGGGCTAAGTACGCTTCCTTGATGCACTCCGACATTAACTGGCAATTCTCTCATTTGTCCAGCAGAGCTTTTAACCGCAGTTTTCACATTTCCGTACATGTCTTGTATTATTCTAACATACGTTTCCGGTACGTTTTGAGACCTCAGCGCGGCCCATATGAGATCCCTAGGCACTCGATCGAATACTTTCTCGAGGTCGATAAATACCATGTGTAAATCCTTAGACGAATCTCGGTGCTTTTCCATTATTATTCGTAGGCTTTGGATAGCGTCCACCGTCGATCTTCTACTTCCTTCAACAAATCCACACTGGCTATTATCGCCTTTTCCTTTGTATAATGGAACCAAGAAGCTACTTCTCCATTGATTCGGCATAGGTTGTCCACATTTTAATTTATTTAAAAGTTTCGATAGCCAAACGCTGCCGATCCCCTCCATCTTCGACCAAAACTCTGATGGAATGCTGTCTGGTCCCGCCGCTTTCCCCGGCTTCATTTTTCCAATTGCTATACTTATTTCTTCGATTGAAAAGTCAGAAACTTCCTCCTCGAATAGACCAGCTGTCAGCACGATATCACGTGGAAACTGTTTGTTAGGCAACTCCTTGCAGTATTCAAGCCACCGGTCACAAATTTCCTTTTTATTTGTTAATAAGCGACCGTCTGCATTTTTGATGTATTTCGGAGAGGTTATTTCCATTGAATTTGTTCGCCTCTGTGTAGCGAGCTTTAAAATATTTGGCATTTTAGTATTGTACGACGTTTGAACTTCTTGGATAGCTTGTCTTCTATCTGCCGATCGTGAGGATATTTGTTCCAAATCCTGGTACAGGTTTTCCGCTTCTGCCGCTCGAGTTCGAGCCAGGACTTTCTTTGCGATCTTTTTAAGACGCTCGTATTCAAGAGCCAGTCGAGCTTTTTCGATATCGTCGCTCCGATCGCATTTTGTCCACGCTTGGAATGCACTCTTCTTGTCGGCCACAGCTCGTTTGGTTTCGTCATTCCACCACCATGTTTCTTTGCCGACGTGATGGTATTTCGATATAGTCCCCAGATGGGACTTTGCGAGTGTTATGCATTCCTCGTGCATGCTGTTCCACATTTCTTGCGGGCTAAGTGAGTCTGTTATACCATTTATATTGTGAAGTACTTCTTTAGCCAGTGCGATAAATCTTGCGCTTCGTTCCTTCGATAAATTATACCACCGGATTTTTGGCTTTCCAAATGATGCCCGTGTTTTCGGTGGTTCCGCTGTTAAAAATTCTGTAATGAGCAGACGGTGTTGGCTTACTAGCGATTCTCCAAGTATTACTTTACAGTCCTTAACGCGGTTTTTCATCGACATTTTGAAGAGGTGATAATCTATTTGCGTTTCGTGGCCTCCGCTGCTATAGGTGATAAGATGTCGTTGATGTTTAATAAACATTGTATTTAAGACGGTTAAGCCGTAAGCCATACACGCTACAAGGATGTCTTTGCCAGCTGAATTTCTGGTTCCAAAGCCTTTACCGCCGTGGCAGTCCTCATAATCAACATTTGTTTTCCCGACGTGGCCGTTTAAATCTCCGCCTACGAAGAGCATCTCATCGATAGGTATATTTCTAAGCAAATTACCGAACTCTGATCAAAATGTATCTTTTTCCGATTGGTGGCATCCATTTTGTGGAGCGTACGCGCTAACAATGTTCCACGTTTCATTGTGTATGACGAGTTTAACACTCATCAAGCGGTCGCTTATTTTCAAGATACCAACGATGTTGTTTAGAAGATCCGCTGCAACAACGATTTCAACACCGTTTCGTCCATTGACCGTTCCATGGTAGAACATCTTAAATGCCTTAGTTTTTAAATCTAGAAAACGCGCTTTATTTCCTGTATTACACCACTTCGTTTCCTGTACGCACAGGATTTGTAGAGTTCTGCGACGCATAATCGCTTCCAGTTCTAAACTTTTTGAGGTCATCGATCCGACGTTCCAACCGAAGTTAAGGAAAATATTTTGGAAACTTCATTTTGCCCGCCCCCAGAATCCGTCGGGCTCTGACACAAAATGAAAGATAAATTGCTCACCGAACTCATTTTTCCATCGGTTTATCAATGTGCGTGCTGTGTAGTGCCAAGTAGTCTTGCTGGAAGCATATATTGACCAGGTTCAGCTCGTGCATTTTGGGCAAAAAAAAGTTTGAAATCATTAAACGATAGCGGGCGTCATTGACGGTGACTTTATTCTCACAGTAATTTTTGAGAAAATATTGCCAGAGGTTTCTCATCGGACCAAACACGACAGTTTTGTTTATTTACATAGCCATTCAACAAGGCAATGGCGATGGCGCGATAGTTAGCTCATTGGACTATCACGCAGACAGTCTGGGTTCGATTCCTGGCTGGGTCACCAACAATTTTTCAAATCGCCATCACCCTTTCGGCGGGCAATGGCAAACTCCCGAAAGTAAAATTGCCTACGAAGTGTCTTGCCTCTAAGGAGTGCTGTTCGGACTCGGCGATAAACCGTAGGCCCCGCTCAGATGTGCCAAAAATGAAAACATGAGCAACACAAATTAGTGTCAAGAAGCTAGACTATGGCCCGTACCGGGCTGGCAGCGCCACATTGTTTTTTTTTTGTTTATTCAACAAGATATGAACTTTGTCACTAAAGAAGGTTTTTGGATCTCCCTCCAGTTTTTCTAAGTGCGACTCACCGAAAATTCAACGCCTTGGCAGGTCGTTCGGCCTCTTGCACGAACTGCATTTTATAAGGTTTTAAACTAAGATACTTGCGTAAAATCTTTCACGTAGTTGAGTAATGGATTCCCAATTGCTGCGAACGGCTAGAAATGGCCAAATCATAACTCTGGCGGAAACAGAAGCAATAATAGTTTTTGCAAGTGTTATGTTTCAGCCATTGTGAAAGTTACCAATGCTGTCCTGCTGTTAAAATATTCAGTAAGGTTTGCTTCTTCATCTTGCATAGTTTTATGCGTGCCGAGCGTTCGGAAATTATAAAAAAAATATCGAAAATCCGGCTCAGTTGCAAATACGCAACGTGAATATCGTTCGGAGGTTGCACCGTGGAAAAGTTTGAGAGCGAATATACTCTTTCCACCAGTTAAATGGAAACTGCTGCGAAATGAAGAAAACATAGCCGCGACACTCAGAAATGTCGATTCGGTGCCGATTAGCTGGCCATCGCCAAAGAGCCAATCCGGCTTATTTTGGTGTTGGATTTTGGCCAACATCTGTATAAGATTGTGCTGATACAAGAATTAAAGCCGGACGATCGTAGACAAGGCCTTGAGTGCGCTTATTGCGCGCTGGAAATGTTGACCGGAGATTTGAATTTTGACCATAAAATCATCTTGTACGAGGCTCATTTTTGGTTCAGTGGCTATGTCAACAAACTAAATTGCCCTTATTGGAACAAACATAATCCACAAGTGTTCGGCCAAGCCCCAATGCATCCACAAAAATTGACTTTTTGGAGCGGTTTATGGCATGACGGCATCATCGGATTTTGTTTCTTCCAAAATGTTTCTTCTTCCACAGTTACTGCTAATGGTCTCAGGTATAGAGCGATGTTAACCGACTTTTGGCAGGTGTCCTTCCTTCACTATTGGATAAGATTTCTAAACTGTTCACTAAAATCGACTACATACACTCCAAAGGAGGCTTGAGTATCCCTACGTCCCTTCAAACCGTCGGCAATAACATTCGTCTTGCTATATGTTCTCATCAGTTTATAAACCTTCAAGTCCCTTTTTACTCTGAAATATCGTGATTTTATGTCGTTTAACTTGCTTATGGAATACCTTGCCGAGTTATTTATTTGTTGGTCATTATAACTTTAGAAATATTCGAAACCAATATATGTACCTACACATCGGTATTACTTTTTTATTTTTCGAACTAATTTTCTCATCGCCTACTCTATGTACTCTAAACCCCTTGAAAGTTCATTAATTATAAAAAAAAAGAAAACTAGTCAAAGAACTACGTCGGCAATGTATTGAACGGGCTCAAAACCATGGCAGAATTGTTTTCAGAGATGGGACTAACATTTTCTCCACTTCGCAAGACGTGTTTTGTTTTTCGTGGCGACATTATCGAGCCTTATTCCATTCCTTGTAGTCTATGGTAACCGATACAGAAGGACGAGTTTTTTTTTTGTAGTCTCAGTGCTTCTAGTTTGGGGGGACAAGTGATTTTAAGATGACGATTTGGTTATTGGCTTCCAATTTCCTACAATGATCTTTAAGAGCAGTCTTAAATGCTAAATTCAAGAAGTGGCCATACATTTCATCGAAAACTAACGCAGTGAAATTGCCAGTATTGTGGGCACCGCACATGAACGTAATGCTTTTTGATAGAGAAAAGTTAAAGACTCATCTTTCAAATAAAATTATTAAAAGATCAAAAGCCAGTTATGTGTATTTTCTTAAAAAATATTCTCTAAACCCTCTTTTAAATAATACTCGTACGCCTTATATTTTAATGAGAATTTATGCAATTTATTTCTTCCAGACGTCTGGTTATTTTTTTATTTATTATTTTCACCAGCCTTTTATTTAACCATTATGCAGTCAATATTGAATTTTAAGTACAAAAGGGTTTCCCTTGTGCCTACCTACTACCCTAAAGTCTATCGTTCATTCTCCTAAATGTTAAATCGAGTTTCCACAGAAATATTCACAACAAACTTCCAAGTACTTAATCGAACAACACACAACAAAAAAACAAATCTTTAATCCGAAATTCAATTGAAAAACAATTCATCGTAATCACAGGGCCCCAGACTACAATAATAAAGCCGGTGCCACGAATATCTTCTACAACACTAATATCCTTCCTCCTTCCACTCGGATTCAAATTTAAGCAATCGCTATTCAATCCACAGCAGAAAAAAAAGTCTTCAATTCAAATCCTGATTGTCCCATTTAAATTGAAGTTGGTTATGTACGGGTAGAAAAAAGAGAAAATTTGAAGGAAAATAAATTCGAAGATTGTATCTGAAACTTATTTTGAGACATCCTTCCGAGATTGGGAAGTAATTTTGCTGTCGATATTAAAATTGATTGGACATCTTTTATTCGGCAACGAAGAGATGAAGCTTTATTACCCTTGTCTACTGAAGTTTGCTATATTTGTATAGATACGTGTAACTCAAGAACAAAAAGGATACAAGTAACAAACGGGCACAAAAGCAAACAGAATAAGCATAAGCAAAAGCAAAAGAAAAAAATATTGTGCAAAATAATGTTTTCGTGAGTTTTATAGGGTTTTTAATCCTTGTAATGGCTTCGTAATATTTATTTTTTTTTTCTTCTTAGACAAACAAATTAATCGAATGTAATACCCCATGGACAGGGCGCTTTCACAGACGATAAAAGCACAACCGAGCAAAATTTATGGATGTCAATACTTGTACATGTATGCTCACAATATCGGCAGAATTAATTTTCTGTGAGCATAAATTATATCCATTCAGTAAATTGTCAAAGAAAAAGTTAGTATACCTATGCCTGTTGGTAGATAGGCGCCTTTGTATCTACTTTGTCTAGATAAGATACATAAATGACGTGTCAGTTGTAAAATGAAATAAAATTAAAAATCCCAGCGGTGTTTTGGATACTTTTAATTCAGTAAGTAAAGTTCAGTGGCAGAACAAAAAAGGAGGTGATTTACTCAGCTACATGTCCTCATCGTTCGCCGAAAAAATCTGAGAATTTCTATCATTTCGAGACAATTTTTTGATTCCCTGACTTCTGATTCTCACTGTTTTTAGTTTTCAGTGTATTCGGTAGTGGAGGTGTGTTTTGATACATTGATGGGATCCAAAATCCGGCTTCTCATATTAAAGAGCCTTCATTTTGACTAGTCGTCAGGATTTCGCCATTCGAGGAAACTTGGACTCACTACCAAGCTCGACACATGAAGGGCGATTTGTTTGACGGAAAAAAGATAACCTGATCCACGTCTTCATGACCATGTCTCTTCTTAGACCCTATGGAAACGAACCTTTTTGTGGATCAATCCGGTATAGGTAACGGGAAGTGAACATTGTACAACAACGTACGAAGCATCTGAAAGTACTGAACCGGTGGCAAGGGCTGGCTTGCATTCAATGAAGGAATTGTTACCCGCTTGGTTCGGATTCCAGGGGTAGAACTTTTTCGAACTTCTTTAACCTGGCGAAACAATCACGACGTAAAAGTACTATGAGTAACTCTCAACGCTTAATGAGAAGCTCAAGAAAATAGTTCGAATTTCGCTTATTGAAAAGCCACCCCCTTCGATCAAGATGATGCCCGGCAAACGCTGCAGAAGCTTACTTACTTACTCGTACTTTAGAAGGCGCTACAGTCAGACGTGGATCTGGGCCTCAGCTAACAAGTGTCTTCAGCCAGCTCAATCCTTCGCTAGCTGATTCCAGTTCCACAATCTTAGTTGACTAAGGTCCCCTCCACTCTCGTGCGGCATTTGAGTCGGTTTTTCACTTCTCCACTATGCTTCGGCAGCGGATTCGCTGGTCCTTCACTTTTCTGGCTAAGTCGATACCACTGCATAGCCTGTACAGTTTGTCATTGTAGCTCCACCTCCACTCACTGTCAATGCAGACGGAATGAAAATCACACGAAGATTTTTCCTTTTAAAGAAGCCTAAAGCACAGTAATCCAATTTTAACATCGTCAATGCACTATGGAGCAGGATTGTGATTATTAAGGTCCTAAAGAGGGTAATTTTTTGCTATTTGAAAGAGGGATGTTGAAGTCGATTGCCTCTCTAGCCCAAAGACGCAGCCATTGGCAAGAGTTATTCTTCGGCTGATCTCAGAAATAGTGTTGTCGTCTGAATTGATAGCGAAGTGAGGGTGACGTTCTATCCCAGACGTCGATGTTTAGTGTTCTTTTTCCATTACAGCATATACTTGGTCTAGCCCTCGTTGAGTGCTAAACTCATTTTCGCCGCTTCCGTCTCCAAACTCACGAAAGTGCCACTGATATCAGGCTGCTTTTTTCCAATTTTGTCAATATCATCGGCGTATGTGAGTAATTGGACGGACTTTTGAAAGATGTATGATGCTGAAGAAATCGCATGACAGCGCGAAGCCTTGTCTAGATCTTTTTTTGTTACGGAAGGTCTCGGTGAGATGTTTACCGATTTGATGGAGCAGCGTGCATTCTTCATCGTCATCCTGCATGGAAGGATGAGCTTCATATGGATGCCAAAACAAGACATTGCTCTGAGTAGCTGGTTTCCATGATAAATCTTTATGCTGTCATAGGTGGCCTTAAACCTATTGAATAGGTGATGTGTATCGATCTGAAGTGCATCAGTTTTTTCCAAGATATTGTATGCGATATTAAGGAGACTTCTGCCTGTGTAGTTGGCGCAGTCCAGAGGGTCTCCTTTCTTGAAGATCGGACAAACAGTGCTGATGTTCTATTCATCGGGCATACTTTCGTCCAACCATATTTTACATATGAGCTGGTGTATGCTCCAAGTCATCGCCTGTCGCTTTGAAGAGCTCGGCAGGCTATCTCCACTTCATCCAGGTCGGTTGGACGAAATTGTTGGTCTTCATCGTCCAAGTAGAAGAAAACATTCTACCTAGCAGCGGTATTAGGTTCGTCGTCGCCGTAACACAGTCTACAGAAATGCCCTTCTACATCTTTAGTATTGACTGCGCCTCTACAACGATATTCCCTTGTTCATCTCTACAGTCTTCGGTTCGGAGTTTGTGTCCGTGGCATGTTTTTTTTTACCTTTTGGTAAAACTTCCGAACCTTCTTCCTGAAGTAGCATCTCCTGAAGAGACCGTGTTTATCTCTCCTCGTCTGCATATAGAGCTTGTGAGCAGCACTAGCTTTTCTATGCAGCGTTTGCCGGCATTCGTCATTAAACCAGGGTGTATCAGTTCGACCCAGCACATCATAGCCGGCATATCCGATGGTCTTATGGTAGGTTTGTCACTGGACTTCGGTACTTGATGCCGTCGCCAAAAGACATCTTAATAGATTAAGGGAGATTCGTTTGAAAAGGTATTTGTCGGTGTCTCCAGTGTCAAACTTGCAGGATATCCGCAACCACCCCTTGGCTACAATAAAATATTGGTCCAAACCGGTATTAAATCCTTTGAATGTTCTCTCTAGCTACGTAAACGTTTCAACGCCTGATTAGCCTGAATCCGTTATCGGAGACGGTGTCTTACAGTACTACCTAGGGTGTCCTCTCTTCCTGACTTTGTATTGAAAGCGGCTAAAACAATTAAATGTCATAGTGATTGCATTGCTCAGAAACTCGTGAATCATTTCGATAGCAATCGCTGAAGTAGATATCTCAGAACATCTTGTGATCCCATGAATACCTTTCTTGAAGACTTAATTTCACTCGATGCCCATACATCCATGGGCACGCATATGAACATTAGAGATAATACCAATGCAAAACTGTGTTGAGGGCACAGTTCCACCCTTGGTATGAGTCGAGGCCTATCTAAAACCTCTTTCTGATCTTACGGTCTCACCACCCATCGTGTAAGACAAGCAGGTGAACCCTCCCTTCGTTTCAGGTTAAAACACTTGCACCATGACACTCCCACAAGGTGGCCTATCTCTACGAGTTCAAGCCTGAGCCGAAATCTTTGGGGCTCCTGACTCCAATGGTACCGCGTTTTAAGTCCTGGTATGGACTACCGGTGGTCTTGCCACTCAACAAGACCTTTGACAGACAACTTGTAACTGGACAAATCAAGTCTGAAGATGTTATTGATAAATCAAATTTTTCTCCACCCCCAAACTTTTTATTAGACAACGTCATTAATGGAAGAAGCTTATGACGAGAGGTTGGTTAAACCAAAGCCAGTAACCCATTTGGGGATGTTTACGCCATTACCCTTATCCGTCACTATCTTTTGTTGAAGAAACTAACTTAGTCTAGGAAAACATTACCATCCTGAGCTCCAAATACACTTATTTCGGAGTACCCCGAATAGGGTCTCATTTGTGTTTTTCCGGGATTTTATTTCACCGCTGATTCCATCTGAGGAATTCATTCGCTGTCCCATTTATGGTGCTGCTATTTTTGTCTGCTGGTCAGCACTCGCGCTTATGAGTTTGGCAGGTCGAGTCGATGGTTACTACTGGGTGCTAAAATCCGCAAAATTGATTTGTAAAAGCACCTGCAACGCTGAATATCGCCAGGTTGAAAGATCTCAGCGCCCTCCCTATTTCTACAGCACCCAACCATCAAAAAGCTTTAAAACTTTGAAGGAGCTAAGATGGGAAATCCTTCAGCAACCACTGTATTCCCTAGGCCTTTAGATTCGTATCTCGAGACTTTCAGAACGGTATAAATAGAAAGAAATTCCACCAAAGCTGTCAACTAGTAATTTGCAACGTGTTTTGAAGGAAAACGACGCAGCTTTTATGAAAATGGAATCCGCGAGCTTGTAAAACGTTGGAAGACAGTTGTAGATATACTCGTAATAAGGACCATGTTTTTGATTTATGAAATTGTTTTCTCTAAAGTGTTCTGTTTCATTTTCAAATCGGGCATTTTTCAATCCCATGTACGAGTATCTATTATTCGACTTTCGAAGATTTTAAATTCGTAGATACAATAGAACAGGATCCACTTAGTGTATGTACACCATTAGCTGGATCTCGACTTTATCCGCTAATAATTTCCTCACTTGGATCTTAAAATAATTAACTACGGGCACAATACTCAGCGCTATTCATAAACCTAGAAGTAAAAGCCCCACTCCATGGAAGCCGTACGTGTCAGGTGTCAAAGCCGGCTTAAAATAAAAAATATTCATAAATAGCATGTCCCTACTCGAAGTAGCTAAAAGGTATAACAGCATGACTTTTGGTAGAAACCAATCAGCAGTCAATTATTGTTTTTAGAAAATAAAGTCATACGTACAATTACCACATTTCCCAGCGTTCCGTTGTAATATTAACATTTCTGAGAAATTCTAATTAGAGGCTTCGAATTTTTCCTCAAAAAAAAAATTTATTTATGGTCCTAAAGGTTTGGTGTTTTTTTTTTATGTTCACTTTGGAAAAAGTTTATCAAAGTAAGCAGTTCCCGTGCCTGCTGTTTGTAAGTGATTATTCTATTTTTGGATACAGAAAGCCTATAACCCTCTTGAAGTGTTCCAACCTGGCGAGCAGACCTCGAAAATTGGATCGATTAAGAAAAGATATTCAAAACCATTTTTTTTTCTGCATTTAAGCCAGCTCATTTTTTATTTAACACTTCATCTCCTATAAAGGATTTGCAAACTCACTTTCAGTGCAGAAAGGTAAATTCGAAATAAATTTTCAAAAATATATGTGGGTAGACAGCCATGTATCTTTCCAATAGAACCTATAGAACCTCTATATAAAAACTGAAAATAGAAGAAAAAATTAAAAATAAATTATTTATACTTTTAAAAAAATCTGTAAAAAAAATTGGAAAGCCTATTTCTACAGTGGAATCAAAGGATCCTCCAGGATGAAGGAAAAGTTTAAAAAAGAAAAAGAAAACTCCTTTAAATGAAGGCGGCCGGATAATGTAATTGACTGTTCAAAGTTCCATTGACGTAGATTGACCCTTTTCGAACTTCCTTCAAATAACTGTGTAGATAATAGATATTTCTTATGTTTTGACGGGTTCATATTTCCTCATGATATTAGGATAAGGTACACATCATATGAATGGCTAAGGAAAAACTGTCTGAGCGCAAGAGGGTAGAAAGAACTTTTTGAAAGGAACCTAATTACAATGTCTGCACTGCGCTAAACAATAGGTTCCTATCAAGAATAGGGAAAATGGAAAGTGCAAAAAGGAAACGACTTCCCGAAGCCAAAGCTGAAGCACAAAGAGAGGAGAAATTAATTGTCTGACATGGAAATGTTATTACTTTTAATTATCCTTGACTTGATAGGTAATTTACTAGCTAATTAAAAATTATTTTGCTATTAGCAATTTGTTCTCAACTTGCTCTTGTATTTCAAATACAAGTAAACAAGTGCTTCCTTATCCTTTGATGTTTTCCAAATTAATAATGAAATGAATTTTCGTATTTAAATATGTCATCGGTTTTCATTATAGTTTTTAGCTAGTACTCGTACATAGTGAATGAGCAAATTTATAGATACAAATACAAATTTAGGCTAAATGGTGTCAAGTGGATTTTATTTAAATAGACACAAATGTGTGTTTTAACTATTCATATTGGCAAATATCTTCAAATAAATCCTCAAATGGATTTTCGAAAGCTTTCGAACGTTTCATGTCAAATTAACGATTAATTACGTCAAGAGATGTTTTATTTTTTTTTTTCGTTTGTAATTTTCCCGCCTGATTGGTGGATAATTACTTAATTAGGTAATGAATGATAAATAATCGCCGCAATTTATACAATTTATTTGAAATCCTTTATGGAATTTTATGAATAAATTGATGGATTCGTGAGGGAAATGTCAAGTACTTAACAATCTGTGGAATGGCTGAGGTTCGCCACGAGGATTAAAAGGCCCAACAGCAATTGACATCCCGTATCTAGAATACCAGGAAATTTAGAGGACAATACCTTGACACTGACTTTATGAAAGTATCTATCAAAGCAGCGATTTTTCACTCAATAGAACGTTAACGTGGTTTATTCTGATAATGGTATCTGAGAAGGGTTCTTCACTTTAACCGATCATTGGAAGTTTACTGAAATGTAGCATTTTGTACAGCAAAGTTATTTCAATTGAGAAATACTAAAAGAAAGGATCGTAGTGCAGATGCTGTACTCTGCTACTGGCAAACGGAGAATCCAGTGGTACCACCGTCGCTATGCTAGCAAAGGCAAGCAATCTTATGATGATCAGTACCAGCCAGCGTTACAATAAGTAGCGAGAGCTTATAAATAAGCCTCCGAAACCAGATGGTAAGGCTTCTACGAACAATTAAAATGGGCATGACAAGGAGACAAAGTCTGAACAGAAAGATTCAGAGATAATAAATAAAAGGTGTTCTTTTAAGCTTAATGAGAAGTTTCGATGGTTGTTGTCTATGGTTTGACAGTTGTCAATGTCAAACTGTGTTGATATTTCTGTTCAGTAAGGTTTGGTAATCCTCGGCGATTATAATGCAAAGCTAGGAAGAGAGGGTATCTTTGGTGAAACAATCGGAAAATATAGCCTGCAGAACACCACCTCCGATAACGGATTCAGGCTAATCGACTTTGCGGCGGGGCGAAACATTGTCATGGCTAGCACGCGGTTCCCACATCTCGACATACACAAGGGGACTTGGAGAACTCCTGATCAATCAACAGTCAACCAGATTGATCACATTGCGATCGACGCAAGATACTCCTCCAGCATTATGGAGCCAACATCGACTCGGACCATTACCTTGTTGTAGCCAAGGTACGGTTGCGGATATCCCAAACTACGACAAGACAAACTAATGCTGTGAGAAAATTCGACGTCAGACGGCTACAATCGCAAGAGATCTCGCCAAGTCCTTTTCCGATCGAGTGTCTCTTAATCTCTTAAGAGGTCCAATGCCGCCAGCATCAAGCATCGAAGACCATTGGAAACACTGCCAAAACGCCATCAGAGATGCCGCTTCTGATGTGCTGGGTTTCACTCGTCCACCACAACGAAACCCCTGGTTCGATGATGAATGCCGGCAAGCACATGCAGCTAAGCAAGATGCATATAACGCGGCGCTGCTTAGAAAGACCAGAGCTGCTCATGAGCTCTATGAGCGGAAGAGGAGAGACGAGCACCGGCTTCTCAGGAGGAAGAAGAAAGAGTATGAGAAGCGCGCGATTGAGGAAATTGAGAGATGCTACTCCAAGAATGAGGTTCGGAAGTTTTACCAAAAGGCAAAAATAACATGCCGCGGAAACAAACCCCGGACCGAAGCATGTAGAGATGAACAAGGGAACACCGTAGTAGAATCGCAGTCGATGCTGAGGATTTGGAAACATCATTTCTGCAGACTGTATAACGGCGATGACGGACCAAATACCGCTGTCAGGCAGAATCAACCTTTCAACATGGACGATGATGACCAACAATTCCGTCCACCCGACCTGGATGAAGTGAAGATAGTCATATCGAAGCTTAAGTCCAACAAAGCTGCTGGAGCGGATGGCCTAACTGCCGAGCTCTTCAAAGCGGCAGGCGATGTTTGGAGCATACACCAGCTCATCTGTAAAATATGTTTGGACGAAAGTATGCCCGATGAATGGAACATCAGCATTGTCTGTCCGCTCTTCAAAAAAGGAGACCCTCTGAACTGCGCCAACTACAGAGGCATCAGTCTCCTTAACATCGCATATAAGATCTTATCCGCCGTATTGTGTGAACGCCTGAAGCCGTTCGTCAACAACCTGATAGGTCCATATCAGTGTGGCTTTAGGCCAGGGAAGTCCACCATCGACCAAATATTCACACCACGACAGGCCTTAGAGAAGACCCATGAGCTTCAGATCGATACCCACCACCTATTCATCGATTTTAAGGCCGCGTATGACAGCATCTATAGAGACGAGCTATATAGAGCAAACTCGTCCTGCCAAACTCGTCCGTCTGTGCAGGATGACGATGGAGAATGCACGCTGCTCCATCAAGGTCGGTAAAGATCTCACCGAGACCCTTGATGTCCAGAAAAGATTTAGACAAGGCGTTACGCTGTCGTGCGATTTCTTCGACATCGTACTTGAAAGAATAGTGCGAAACTCACGAGCAAACACAAGAGGCACTATCTTTCAAAAGCCGGTCCAGCTACTCGCTTTCGCCGACGATATTGACATAATCGGGAGAAAGCAGCGTGATATCAGTGGCGCTTTCGCGAGTATTAAGACGGAAGCGGCGAAAATGGGTTTAGCGGTCAAAGAGGGCAAGACCAAGTATATGCTGTCAAGCAAAAAGGACAACCAACACCGACGTCTCGGGCAGAACGTCACCTTAGACAGATATAACTTTGAGGTAGTTAAGGACTTTGTCTACCTAGGCTCCGCTATAAATACAGACAACGACATCAGCGCTGAGATCAGGCGAAGAATAACTCTTGCCGACCGCTGTTTCTTTGGGTTAAGAAGGCAATTGAGTAGCAAAGCCCTCTCTTGGACAACAGAAGTCACCCTGGAGGGTCGCCACGGATGAGGGTGTTCTTGGTTGCTTCGAGAGAAAAATTGACTGTATGGACTGTACAGCGACATGGACCTAGCCAGAAGAGTGAAGATCAAAAGACTGAGATGGCTGGGTCATGTAGAGCGCATGGACACCAATGCTCCGGTCCGAAAAGTCTTCGAATCCGCCCCCGAGGGACAGCGCAGTAGAGGAAGGCCAAGACTCAGGTGGCGGACGCAAGTGGAAGAGGACCTCAGCCAACTTAGCGTGCGAAACTGGAGGCAGCTAGCCAGTGATCGAGCTGGCTGGAGAAGCTTGTTGACTGAGGCCCAGGTCCACCCCGGACTGTAGCGCCACCTAAAGTCAGTAAGTAAGTAAGGTTTGGTAATTCATTATGAATCACTTAACGCCAGAACAACGCTTCCAAATTGTGGAAATTTACTTTGAAAAAAATAAATCTGTTCATGAAGTTCATATAGCACTTCGTCAATTTGATGGTCAACATAATCGCCCTAGTGAGCAAGCAATTCGTGCAGTTATTGATTGTTTTCGCACTAATTTTACTCTGCTCGCTTCAAAACCATCAACAAGACAAAGAAATGTGCGTACCGAAGAGAATATTGCTGCTGTAGCGCGAAGTGTTGAAGAAGACGCCGAAATGCCGATTCGTCGCCGTTCACAACTTGTTGGCCTTTATCGAGTTATGCTGACTGGGATTGGGATTTTTGTTTCCAAAAATTAATCATCTAAATATCGACGACATTTGGTTCCAACAAGATGGTGCAACTTGCCAGCGCGCTAGACCATCAATTTATTGCAAAATCAATTTGGTGTCAACTTCTTTTCCAGAACGTGGGGCCAGTTACCACGTTCGTGCGACTTAATGCGTCTCAATTACTTTTTATGGGGCTTCGTTAAGTCATTGGCTTATGGTGACAAACCAGCAACTCTAGAAGCATTGGAAGCCAATATTCAAGCCACCATTGTCGCCATACGGCCAGATTTATTGGGAAAAGTAGTGAAAAATTAGACTAATCAAATGGTCGCGGAGGGCATATGCCAGAATTCATATTTATAAAAAATAAATGCCATAAAATTGTCTACCAGATTATAATAATAAAAAAATTAATTCCGGTAATATTTTTGTCTTGCATTATTATTTAAAGTTCTAAAGCTCTTAAAAAAAACACCCTTGTGTTACAGTTGTGAACCTACATTTAATTGGTGCTGAGTATTTAAAAAGCTATTCCTGCGAGGTCTGCAACGACTAATATATTGATTTTATTGTCAGGTAAAATTGAAAAAAATTCATCTAACCAAAACCAGCTCTTGATATTTGTTTTATAACTTGGATTGGGACAGAAGAAGTTCGTAGTGCTTAACTTACCTTCCAGAAGTGGTAACAGCTTTGAGTAAATTTACTCAAAAATATTTTCAAATCTATTAGCCTCCGAAAACAACGGATTCACCTTCGACAACCCTGATAAACCGAGTATAATGATCTACGGATCTTTATGCCTCCTGGACACAACATCATCCTCGAAAATGAACACAGGCTCATTGATTTTGTGGCGGGACGAAATGTAAATATAAGTTGCACATGATTTCCACACCTTGGTATCCATAGAATGACCTAGCTGACTCTTGAACAATAAAAATTGAATGAAATTGGTCCTATGACGACCGATACAGGGCACTTCTCCGGTGTTTTGGATGTCCGAACGTTCGGAGTAGCTAACATCGAATCGGACCATTATCTTGCTCTAGTCAAAATGTCCGAACGTAGAAAACGCTACCCATGATATACTGAGCTTCAACCTGTGTCAACAAAGAAAAGCCTGGTTCGATGAAGAATGAAATGATGTTCACTTATAAAAACCGTCGGATTTGAAGAGTGGCCCTGAGAAAGAGAGAAGCTCGCGGGCTCTGGCTCATTAGAAATAAAAAGAAAAGACACTGGAAGAGGTTGATCGAGGCCTTAGAGATATGTTAGCAGAAGAACAAATTTCGGAAGTTATACCGAAAACTAATATGAATATGCCAAATGTGAAAGCCAGAACTGAAATTTGAAAGAATGGAGAATGTAATCCCGTGGTGGAATCGTGGTCGGAGCTGAGAATCTGGAAAGATTATTTCTGAAGATTATAAAACCATTTTGATGGACAACATCCCACCTTTAGACAGAATGAACCTGGAGAAAGTCACCCGACAGGACAGACATTTCCAAGCCTAAGTCTACAAATCGACTGGACCCGATTGTTTAACTTAAAGCAGCGATAAGAATCATCAGAATGGCGCCAACCTCACGAGAATAACTTTCTTATCCTGTCTACTTTACAATAGTATGGGAACGCCTAAGACCCCAATCAATATAGTTTAGGGCCAGGAAAGTTTACCAAAAGTCAAATTTTTATGAAACGGTAGATCTTGGGAAAGAACCAAGAGTTTCAAATTAATACGCGCACCACTTCTTCATTCATTTCAAAATCGTAGACCGTATACAGACCTATGTCTAGTTTTGGCTCAAGCGGGTATTCAGGATGGCAATTGAGAATCCACATTGCTCTATCAAGGCCAGTTATAATAACACCGAAATCTTGTATTTTAGAAAGTGACTTAAATAAGGCGATACTTTGATAGTAAACTCAGACAATCTTTTAAAATAACACAACGAGCTGTCGTAGAGCGTTTGCAACTATTGAAGGAGAACCGAAGAAGAAATCCGAGAAATATGTTGTCAACAAAGAGGGACATACAGGCATTAACCTTTAACCTCGAAGTACTTGGTGACCTTTTTTTCCTCGGCTTGGCTACGACGACCGTAACTCGGTTCATATCAGGGAGCAACCAAATAGACTTTATACAAGGTACCGATCATTTTAGCTGATATAAGACTGGTCTTATTGAAGAGGCGTGTTATCTGAGGCATTGGTCTTCTAGGAGGGTGTCTGTAGATGCAAAAAAGTGATTTGAAGCAGAGAAGGGCACGATTTGGTTTTGATACAATACAGTCATTGCCAATGTGGGTCTTGAATTTTTTTTTTGTTCTGAAGGTCGATTATATAAGAAACTCTTCAAGGATCTGAAGCAAGCCCTTGTTGAGACTTTCGCTATGTCCTTCTCCCATGAGGTTACTTTGAGTCCCAGTTTTCTTCCGGTGGTTTCACCAATTTTAAACAGAGCTACCACTTATTTTCAGGAGGAATATTTCTAATAGATACTTTCGAGTGCTGTATTCAGAGAGAAAGTCGGTAATATCGGTAATCTCCAGTCGTGGCTAAGGATATTTTTGGAGTTTCTGGCGGAGGAGGGATTGAACGTTCACATTATCTCTTAAATTCTTTTAACATCACTCCCATATGCTAGGAAGTGATCTTTTCCCTTTCTGTTTAGTAGTCACTTGAGAAGGAGTTACCCTCTTGCACTTGGCTACGCATTTAACTAGTTCACAATAGTTTTTGGGTTAATAATTCTTATCCATCCAACGTGGTAGGTCCTGCTCAATCTTCTGTGAATTATTGATGATGACACACAGAATAGAGTATTTGGCATGAAATTGGACACTTTGTTGATTTTTTTTACTCGGAAAGCCTAGGCAGAACCATCAAGTAACATGTTCGTAAACTTCATTTCAGTTGCCGACTGCGTAGTGCTACATTAAAGCAATGTAGATCCTAGATCCTCTGGGCATATCGGCGGGAAGTTTGCAAAGTATTGTATGTGTGTTAAGGGGCATTGCTAATCCTTGAAGTCAATGTAGCTTCAAAAACGTCCTTTTCTTGCTCACCATACTATAGCAGCATATGCTTTATCGTAATGTATAACCAGTCCAACATGAGCCTTTGTTGCAAGCCCTAGCCTTAAATGTATATGAGACAACATGGTCATAGTTCATCTGCCTTTCATTATTCTTGAAGTTGGGAATTCAGAATTAGATTTGAGATCGAGAGTCACTAAGCAAACTTTCAACTTCCTTCTTCTGGAAGTCAGTTTTCTTGATGTGGCTTTCTTGATACAGCAGTAAGAGGTGAATTTACACTCGTTTTGAATACTAGGTCTATTCCAAGAGTTTCTGACCTGTCTTTATTCTTCGTCATCATTCCATTGAACGAGATCTTCCCATGGGTTATGGAAGTCAGTTTTTGGAATGGCCTTGTATTGTAGTACCAATTTTTTTGATCATCTTTATGTCATCGAGAGAGTACCTAATTACGCTGTCGTTTTCCTCCCACTGTATCTCGCAATATTTTCTTTTTTTCTTTGCGTTGGTAAAGGATCTTGACGTATTTTCTGTAAGTGTGATTCTTCGAAAAGGAGAAATGATTGAGTATGAGGCAATATACCAAACAGCGTTTGAAATAATGAGAGTTTGAGGTCCGAAGGCCATATGGTTTTAATTTTAACTTCATCAGTGGGCCAATAAGGTCATGTGAAGTGGCAGAAAGGTCGTGTACATAAATTTGGAAACTAACATTTGAAAAGTCAAATCAGGGATACAGCCAGAAATTTGTAAACATAAACGTCCTCAAACTGAGGCGCATTTGCATTCGATATGATCATAAAGACGGACACTTAGGTATGCTATGACATACATACGACATACACTATTAGAAGTTTACCTCGAACGTACTTACTTACTTACTTAATGGCTAAGTTGGCGATACAGTTTGGAATGAACTTGGGCCTAAACCGATAAGCCTCTCTTGTTATTCCGGTCGTTGGCTTACTGCATCCAGTTTTGCACTCCAAGTCGTTTTAAGTCTCCAGCCAATTGTGGGCGCTAACTATGATAGAAACCTTTCGTATAGTGTTGTCCCTCCTAGCTAAATTCGAAATCTTTGCGGGCTGGAGTAGTACATGACCTAGTCATCTCAAGTGGTTATGCTCAGTTTTCTGACTTGGTCAATGTTGTTGTACAGCACATGTAGTTTGTCGTTGAGTCTTCTCTTCCAACGACTATCAACGCAAAAGGGACCGAATATGTCACGAAGGATTTTTCTCTCGGCTCAGGATACCGTCAGCCGCTTTCGATAAAGTCCATGCATCAGCGCCATAAAGTAAGTTTCTATAGAGTTGATTTTAGTTTTTCAAGATAGAGCCTTATGACTCATTCGCCTTCTTAACCCAAAGAAGTAGATATTGGCAAGGGAATCACATATGTGCTGAGGTGTTGTTGGCAAAATTGGTAGAAGAGCTACGTTAGACATTGGCTCCTACTGTCTCGAGATTTAAACTACCGTCTGTAGTGTTTTGCCCAATTTTTCGACATTGCATGTCACAGTTTTAGCATCGAATGTGACTCTACTCCTTTGTCATATCTAATAGCTTCTTGCCTTGACAAATTCTTTTTACAGCACTTCTAGTACTCTTTTTTCTCTTTCGAAGAAGCCGGTTATCTTCCTTGCAGAAGAAATCATATATACGAGGGCGGGTCAATAAGTCCGTGACTTTTTGAATTTCTGACCTCTTTACTGAAACAGCAACACTGCTCCTGTCAACAGGCATCTGTCAGTTGACTCCTGTCAAAATTTAAACTTGCTGCGTCAGTTAGTTCGTGTTTGGCAGCTATTTTTATCAGACTACTCACTAATTTGAGGAGAAAATGGAAAAAAGTAAATTTCGTGTACTTATTAAGCCTTATTTCTTGCGAAAAAAAACCATTACCGAGACCAAGGCTAAGCTTAATAAATACTATGGGGACTCTGCACCATCGATTTCAATGGTAAAAAAGTGGTTTACTGAATTTCGTTGTGGCCGTACAAGCACTGAAGATGCCGAACGTCCTGGACGCCCAGTTGAGGTCTCTACACCCGAAACAATCGAAAAAATTCACGATATGGTGTTGGCCGACCGAAGATTGAAAGTGCGAGAGATTGTGAAAGCCATAGGGATCTCGCATGGCTCAGTGGTTTCAATTTTGAATGATCACTTGGGCATGAGAAAGCTTTCCGCAAGATGGGTACCGCGTTTGCTCACAGTCGACCACAAACGCAATCGTGTAACAACTTCACAGGAAGGTTTGGCGTTGTTTAATCGCAATATGGAGGAGTTTTTGCGCCGTTTTGTAACCGTGGACGAAACATGGATCCATCACAACACACCAGAGAACAAACAACAGTCAAAACAGTGGGTTTCTAAGGGTGAATCGGCGCCAAAGAAGGCCAAGGTGGGTTTGTCAGCCAATAAAGTTATGGCGACTGTTTTTTGGGATGCACGCGGGATAATCCACATTGACTACCTTCAAAAGGGAAGAACAATCAATGGGGAATATTATGCCAACTTATTGGACCGATTCAATGACGATTTGAAAAAAAAAACGACCTCATTTGGCCAAGAAAAAAGTTATTTTCCACCAAGACAATGCAAGGGTGCACACATGTGCAGTTGCCATGGCAAAAATCCATGAATTGGGCTATGAATTCCCTCATCCACCCTATTCTCCAGATTTGGCTCCGAGCGACTACTTCTTGTTCCCAAACCTGAAGAAATGGCTTGGTGGAAAAAGATTTGACTCCAATGATGAAGTCATCTCGCAAACAAAGGCCTATTTTGAGGACCTCGACAATCATTTTTTTTGGAAGGGATAAAAAAATTAGAGAAGCGTTGGACAAAGTGTATAGAGCTCAAGGGAGACTACGTTGAAAAATAAAATTATTTTTTTATCAAAAAATCTGTGTTTTAATCCAAAAGTCACGGACTTATTGACCCGCCCTCGTAGCAATAGCCAATGTAAGGAAAGGTCAGCTGCATTCTACTGATTTTCGACGTAGGCAAACTTTTTATCAAGACAGCCTTCTTCTCTTCTGATCTATTCCGTCGTCTGTTCCATGTATGTATTATTACAACGTTTTTTTTTCAACTCACTGTTTCCTCCTT
Source organism: Volucella inflata (assembly GCA_928272305.1). NCBI lineage: Eukaryota > Metazoa > Arthropoda > Insecta > Diptera > Syrphidae > Volucella > Volucella inflata. Next base: position 3,247,751 of record OV743716.1, on the reverse strand, counting down.
ATTTCATGTTAATGTATCGAAACACTGTCGAAGGTGCAACCACAAAAACTAAATTTTTCCTCACTTGCTCACAACGTTCAGGTGAAACCTTTTAAACTTTGGGTCTATCCAACTTGTCCTTTCATTCACTTTCATCCAAGACTACGGCACCAATGTATCTATATGAATGTATCTCAATAGCCAAACATAAACAAACCTAAACTTCTTTCCGGTTCGAGAGTGCAATAAATCTCAACCAGACGTTCATTGTACAATAATACCAGAAAGCTAGTACAAAAGTGTGCATAGTTTATAGCCCAAATATTGCAGATCAAGACCATCATTGCAAAATCCCTTCAATCCCCAGATTATAGTCGTTAGGGTGTTTAAAGAGAAAAGAAAAAACTTATTATTGTACACGAGTATACACTGTTTAAGTGTAAGGATTTCAGTTTTTATTAACATTTTACTGCTTCATCATTTCAGACCGTACTTACGCAGACATGTTCTCCACCCTTGATCTCTCCAAACATTATCCACGTCCAATATCGTCGTCGTCGTCACCATCATCATCTCATAATCCCGGTACGCACCTACCAGAACAGTTGAGTATAAATGTCACATCACAGCTGGGTACGCATGCTTACCTTCCTTGCAAAGTGAGTTGAATTTTTTTTATTTTTTCATCATTTCCTAAAAATTATTTTTACTAACACATACACACTGACAACAACAACACATCGAACCTTACAATCTTTATTCTACACTACAACCGAAATAAGAAAAAAGTAAAAAGTGCCATAAAGACATGTTACATCATCACATCACATCAAATCACCTAACATCACATCACAAACAGGATGTAGCTCTGTTCCAATGCTTTATTAAATTAATGTTCTATTCTATCCTTGACACAGGTGCAACAACTCGGAAATAAACCAGTTTCCTGGATTCGTGTACGAGATGGTCATATCCTTACGGTTGACAGGTAATTAAGAAACTTGATGGCTTGTTTATGTTGTACGTAATTAGATTTTGGAAAGCATGGCTGGCAACGATAACTGCTTTTGAGTTGCCCTCCCCGACTCCCGACGAAATCGAGTGTAACTCTTTTAGTCAAATGATGTTTCCAGGATGTACTGCCATTCGAAGTGAGAATAACATTTACGGATTGATGTAAACCACAGGATGTCCTATATTTTTGAAATATTCCCATTATTCCGTTTACTCGGTTCATTAATATGTGCTGTTGTGACAGATGCAGTACAAGACAGAGCAGGCAACTCAAGTTGGTTTGAATTAGAGCATTGGACTCCAGCAGAGTTCAGATTTACCAGGGCACTGAAATGTGTCAGGATCAATACTAAAGTATCTACTAACATACATGGGATTTTCCGAAGCTTACGTGTAGTACATGCGAGTGCATATAGGAATGACATCAGTTGGTATTTATGGTAAAGACTACGGGTCATTTCAGAAATAACTAAATGAGGATAATTCCTGTCAAAGAAGGATTTAAAGATTGTGTTGGGCAATTTGAAAATTAGAAAATTGAATAGGAAATATAGGTAGGTGTAAAGAATTTTATCATCTACTCGTACATCTGCGGGAGAGGATTCCGATTGCATTAAAATTGCAGACAAAGATTATCTTCAACAAATGCACAACCACTTCACCGGACAGCTCTTAAACCACAGCAATATTGCAATTAAGTGCAAACAATTTGAGAAATATTCCTGCAAACCATTTAACGAACTGAGTGACACTTTAATGCCATGACGAAGTCAAATATTTCAAACAGTACTACCGCAATCGAATCCGATGGATCTAAATTTTGTTCTGTTTCTCCGTTTTGAAATATTTCAGTCGAACTTGAGCCTCAAAATTTCATCACAGTGTTTAAGTCTTGAGGTTGTTTGTAGTTGTCTAGCTATTTGGGTTTCTTGCATTCAAATCTTCTCAAAATAGGTCAATTAATTGAGCGAAATTAAAGGAAATGACCAGAACAAGTGAGGTATGTATGCATTCTTTTATGCAAATGCCGTATAAACACACTGTGGCAAATAATATCCCGGACTGGCTCCAAAAAAAATAATAAAAAAACACGGATTTCTGTTCAATGCACTTGTTATAGTGCTTCAAATGTCTGCTCTGCGTAATTTTGCGGAATTGCCTCCAGTGCTCGTGTCGGAATGTTGTCAAAAAAGCATCCTTTCAACTTCAATATCAATTTCGGGAACAAAGAGAAGTCGCACGGTGGCAAATCAGGTGAATACGGCGGATGATTTAACACACACACTTGATTTCGAACCAAAAATTGAGGAACAATGAGTGCGGTGTGTGGAACAAATTTGCACAGACCTTTGTTTTGCCCAAATCCTCGTGAATAATGGTTCTTTGTTGATGCTTAATGCCTCTTTCATCATTCTCAGGGAAATATTATGGTCTTCTGCGGCGTCCAAACTGAAATAAGCTTACCTTTGTGTTTGTCATCCTCCAACGTTGCTCTGCCGCTCAAAAAACGTTTATGCCACTACGCAATCATCACGGTATGCTTTTTGCATCAATCTGAATGTTTCCGATGCAGTTTTACCAAGTTTTGCGAAGAATTGAATAACCGGTCTTTGTTCCATGTTAGAATTTCAACATCAGATGCAGTGGTGTCCTGCAAAAATTTTTATAATTATTAAATGTTAACCAAATGTCATCAAATTCGGCAGGTAGTAGAGGGAGATTAAAGCTTTAAAACGCATGTTTGGATAGATGTCACATGTGTTTAGGTAGGTACCTTCCATGAAAGCCCAAGCCCACGTGCGAGTATGCACGAGATATCAAAACAATGCGTTAATCTGCGCCCTTCGCATAGTACAGGTGCTACCACCAGTACCAGATTCGAAGTTGTGTGTTATATACAAACTTCCCCTTTGGAGAAGGATTGGGACCTATCTAATATCTCAGGCATTCTGTGGGTCATGCTTCAAATTAAATAGACCAATCAGTTCCAAAGCTATCAAATGGTTGAGTACAGGTCATAGCACGGTACAACATATGCTTAACCACGAGATTTCCGGCTCTATTTGGTCTGCTCTCCCCGCAATTTTGGGTATAAACCACAGCCACCACGATCCCCCCATAAGGGAGCCTACTCCTAAGTCAGGCTGGAACAGAAGTTTCAAGCGCCCCTGACCTTCCGTGTACCAGAATATAGCTTCCGGTCGAACTTCGCGGTCTTGCGTTTACCTTCAGTTAGGCGCCTCACAGCCCAGAACTGGAGGGTTTTTCTCAATCCTATTTTTATTTGCCACCAGATATGGCATCTACCATGGCAAATTTCGTTTGCGAAGCTACGAATTCTTTCGAATTTCACTCTTTTAAGGAAAGCCCCACTGACATCGCAGGCAACACCATCGAAGGTGATGCCCATAGCTTGCAAATTCTTAACACCCCAGCAGGCTGGATACATGCACAGAACATGCATCCAGTCCTCAAGGAGAGCTCCGCGTGTACAACCTCCAGGCTTCTCTCTAAGGCTTCTCTTATGCAGAAATTCATTTAAAGAGCAAACTCGTTCAACAGCCTGGTAGCTTGGTCGTGGTCAATACGTCCTAAATATCGCTCATGTCCCATCTTGATTGCCATCTAGACCGGACAGATTCGGAAAGCAGGAGCTTACGTTCTCTACAGGACAATTTTTCTCCGGGATATTTTTTGCTACAATGTGTATGCTTTTTTTTTTTTCACGGCCACTAAGTCGCGACTTCAGTATTTAAGAGTGAGCAGCGGTATGTCACAGTCTACGGATTCTATTTCAGTAGAGAATACCATCATAACAATGGAAGTTGTCCACACTCCCGAGCCCTAAAAAAGCAAGGCAGCAATGTGAAAGTCATGTTGGGTGCCTTTTCTGATTTCAGTGGTGTGGTGCATAACGAATATACCTCAAACGACACTGTTACCATTAAGAGGTACTACCGTTGGGTTCTGCGTCTATTTCGTGATGCAGTGAGCAACAAACAGCTGGACCTGGTAGTTGGCAACTTCATCACTATAGAACACCAGCTCGTTCTTAACATAACACGTCAGAAGTTGCTTTGCTTCAAACTTAAAAGGCCTCAGAGAAGTTTATTTTTGCTTTTATACAACAAACGTACGGTCAAGGGGTTGTTGGCACCCTCAAAAAGTTTCCAAACGGCGCAGAAAAGAAGATTCAGGTAGACAGAAATATTTGCAAGCTACAAGTATGATAACTAGAAGACAAAAAGCTAGGCAGACATACTTCAGAGTATGTCCGCTGTACTGAAGAATATCTATAGTGCGAAGTTTCTTATGGTTGGAGATTTGAAGGGGCTCAGCAATGCGAGTATCTGATTGCTGTAAGCATCACCTTTCAGTTTTATTGCACTTTTTGTATTCTATCTAGCAGGTGAAGATATGTTTTAATAATACCTGACCAGGTTAGGGAATTGTACTCCAATTATGGCCGAGTGAATGCTTACATCGCCTGAAGAAACCAAAACATTTCTTAGGATTTTTGGCGATATCAAATAAGTGGTCATTCCAATGTAGGTTGTCATTGACACACATACCGAAAAGGAAAAGTTTTTGATTTCGACGATTCAAATGCAAGAAGAAGTGGATCTGATGGTGGTTCCCCATTTAGTTATGCTGCGGTTCCGTTTCTACAGCTGAAGAGCAGGAACGTGAGTCCGAGAAAGAATGTCAGAGAGTACTGCCAACAACAAAGGCTAATATTGGATTAGAAGTAGCAGCCAAGAGATCATTGGCGAAAATTAAAATATTTTACGAACATTAGACTTGGAACAATCCAAGACAACTTACTAATCCATTGAGGAAGAGAGTCGTCAATCCCAAATTCAATCGTTTTCGATAAAACAGCCTGATGCCAAACTCTGTTAAATGCCTTGAAAAAATGTATTGCAACTTTCTTGCTTTAGCCAGATTGATGTACTCGTATGCTTTGGCTACACTTTTCGGTAATGGGTCGGTAGGAGGACAGAGAAGAATTTTCACATTTTTTAAGAAAATGGTTCTAAGTATTAGAAATGATGTAAAAGCTTACGAAGTGGTGTTGCCTGTTTGGAAGAACAGCTCTTCAAAAGAAGGGAAGATGTAGCATCTAGAAGGTGATTCCTTTTTCTGTTTTCTGTGTTTTTCAATGTTCTGTTTATGACAGTTCACGTATGTTTCGTGACATGTGTCAAAATCAACCCATTTTATCAGGGAAAGACTAACAAATGAACAACGTTTACAAATTCTTGAATTTTATTAACAAAATTCGTGCTCTGTGTTTTTCGCTCACTTCCACCATTTTAGGGTCGTCATAATCGATCTGCTGCGGAAGCAATTCAAGCCATAGTGACCAAACTTTGCACCAATTTCACGAGTCTGTAGTGTACAGAAAAGTTTTGCTGTTGTATCTGTCAGTGTACGCAGCAATTTGAATTGTGTTACTCTAAAACCTTACAGAATATAGCTCGTGCAAGAACTGGAACCGAACTACCTCTACAGCGTCAAATTTTCGGTGAGTGGGTCTTAGATAAGCCGAAGGAAGATCTGCTGTATTATCGAAAAAGTATTTCCAGCGAAGCAGTTCATTTCTGGCTTTGTTAATAAACAAAACTATTGCATTTGGTCCGATTGGCAACCTCAATTATACAAGAGCTGCCAGTACACCCGGAAAAATGTACTTTTTAGTGCGGTTTATGGTCCGGCGGAATCATTGGCCCATATGTTCTCAAATATGGCGCCTGCTATCGTGCGATGATTCCTACCTTTTTTGCTTAAAATGCACAAGCTGAACCTGGTCTACAAGTCTTTCCAGCAAGACGGCCATGCAATGTGCACAGCACGCGAAATGATGGATTGATTGAGAAATTAATTCGGTGAGCAATTTATTCCTCATTTTGGACCGGTAATCGTGCAATTTGACGGCTTTAGACTACTTTTTTTGCTATACCCCAAACCACTCGTCAATGCCAATAAGCCAGCATCAATTGCAGCCTTTGATGACAACATTACACGCGTTATTAGTCAGAATTAGTTAATATCCTCGAAAAAGTGACTGGAAATTGGACTCTCCTTATGGACCACTTTAAATATAGTCGTGGTCAACATTAACAATAAGAAGTGGATGGCAAGTATTGGTGTATTAACTCAATTAAAAATTGAGCACAATCTGGAATTGTTGAGCTGGCCGCAAAGTTTGCATCAAGCAGATTGGTCTTATCTAAGAGGTGACAGCTGGAATGTCATTATAAACAAGAGTTGGGATGGAAAATAAGGCAGCATTTGTAATTATTTTTGACCAACACCCAAAAACGTTTACAAACTTCTGGACAATGTAGTTTTTTTGCGTCAGTATTTGTTCATATTGAAATTTCACGGCTTTAAAGGAGGCGTTGAAGTCAGCATTAGCTTGTTTGACCATTTTTCCGTTTTCCTCTTTCGGGTTTGTCTTCGATCCTACACACTGAAAAATAACATTTCTCTAACCATGAAAACTGCACAATTCTTTGGAGTATAACACTAAAGAAGCCACAAGCGTTATCCGCCGTCGTACTGTCAGACAAACTCGCCAAAAATGACAAAATAATAGAGCGGACCTAATACCGATAATAGAATGTTGGGTATTGATTTGGACTTCAAAATTTTTTCCCAGGTCTTACGAGAGTGTTGAAATACGGTCAATTGTGGACTTGTCTGGCCTGAAAATGCACTAATGGGGGCCAATCATATTCCTGGCGACGTGATATTGTGCTTCGTCCCTATTATATAGTTTGCAGAAGAAGATTTTGCAACGACCGACTGTGGCCGTACTTCAAGGTTTTCGTATTTTATCGCTAAAACCTTCGAACAACCAGAATACTGGAGATATGCCTTACATCTATAGCAAAGTGATAAATTCTATTTAGCGTTTCATGATCCGGAGATCGCCATGTCTCCTTGTGTTAATTGAGGCGAGGAAATCGTGCATTTCCATAGTGATATGTAGGATGTCCTTCTCTTCTATCCCGGCTAGTTCTGGATGCAGATTGTCAAAAAGCTCAAGAATTCTTGCCTTAGTCTGCGGCGAATGACGTCACCCAGTTAAAAACAGAACTCAGGAAGCAACCCAAGGATGACAATGCCATTAAAAATTCACAGATTTTGGGTAGAACCGGATAAAAGGTTATCCTCAAAGAGGCATTCCGCTTTAATAATGAAATAACTCAGCTAGCTCCTTACTAGAAAAACAAACCCCAATCTTAAATGACACGTTTTAGCCAGAATTTTGTTTTCCCCATTTTCGAATACTGTATGACGTAGTCGTTAATTCATAGCTTCCGTCCACAAACCATCTTCTACGTCGCAATATATTTATGCCTAAAGTGAAGCGCATCTTTCAACCATACGACTTCCTCCTTCGAAAACATCATACTCGTGTAACAAAAACAAAGCCATCACAATACCCTCCCAGTTTCCACCGCCCAACTTTCGTTTCCAAAACAACCTTCCGCAAACAATCACAATCATCAGTGGGAAAGTATCTAGCCAAAACCTTCTGTTGTTTTGAAGTTGGTTCCTTCTTTTTTCTCATTCATTCGACATTGCAAACAATATCTATTTTTTATACACCAAATATTTTTTTGTTTTGCTTTCTCTGTGGTTGTTTTTCTTATTTTTTTATTATTTTCTACTTTTCTTCCAGCATCCTTTACATTGTGGAGGCGTGTGGAGAAACCATTAAATATTCCCAGTGCACACGTAGATCGTATAGTCTGTATATTGTAAAATTTTTTAACAAAAGCCTGGTTCTGGCCCACAAAGCCTCGTGATGTTGGCTAACTTTTCAAAACGCCACATGATGTACTCGTACTATACAATTCTTCGTTCCGGCTATTGTTTGCACATGAGGAATACTACTCGTCCATCCTCCCACCTTTACAAAACAAATTCTGTGGGAGAACTTTAAAGATACTTTTTTAGCTTTACTTTAAGATGACCATTAGTACGAGTACTCGTACTTGTTTCATCCTGTGCTCCATCTTGATGTTTACTTCGTTAAGTGATTGTATTTTTAGGAATTTCTTTGCCGAATTGTTGAATTTTTGAAGTGAAACAAAGTTGTTTTAAAATTGAATCTTCTGAACGAATATCAATGGCAATTGTTGAAACGAGAATATTTTGTGTTGCCAAAGGATAAGAACTCAGACAAAGTGATGCAATTGTATCCTTACGGGTGTACGGCTAGTGCAGCTTTGAGTTTTAATATTAAATGCGCGCATATGAATTCGAAACGTACGAGTACTTGATTGTATTTGTCTTTTCCGGAGAGCATCTCAAAAACAAAAACAAAAAAAAAGAAATAATACCGAGAGCAAACCTGAAACTCCAGAGATGATACTTTTTCATCAGATACACTTACATGTACTTGTGTGCAGAGGCAGGAGTTACATTGCCACAAAGGTATTGCTTAACCCCATTCAGATTCAAGAACGTTTCAGCAAAAGATACTTTCTGATGATGAATAGGTTCATTTTGGGGTTGGCACAAGGAAGGTTTATTGTGAAGTATTTCCACCAAATAAATATATTCCCGATACAAAGGTATTGTATCTATACATTCTTCAATAGCAAACATAAGCTTCGGTCTGTACACCACGGACTTCATTTAACCACGATTGTGAATCATTTAACTGTTGTATACAATAGTTATTCATCGTTTTGAAATTTTACTGGTTTTTCCGTTTGAGATTGAAAGAATCGCTTTGTGAGATCGGCTTCTTTTAAAAAGAATGGACAAAAGGTCCACTTTGCCTCCACCTGGGTATTGTAGTTACTGCTTAAGCCATTTCGATTCGAAAATCTTTTGCATCAAATCAAGTCTAGAAACTGGAGTACGTAGTTTGTCTCTGAGAATTTCTTCCAGAAGACACCTTCAAGATTTTCGTTAGGTGAAAAGGTTTCTGGCGCCAAGCCAACAGTAAAAGTAATCACTTCTGTTCACATAGTACGACGTCATCCACTTTATTGTTCCAAAAGTAAATCTAAATAAAATGCATTTATGATTTAGATTTCGATTAAATTTTTATTTATGTATATTGTTCGAATCTTGCCATTTTGAGTAAAATGTGACATTATTCAAATGTCCTTCACAGGAGTCCTTACAGGCCTTCATTCTGACAAGGTTTAGTAATTTTCAATGACTTTTCGACACATTTGTATCGGTCATTAACTCGCCCACAACTTGACCAATATTCGTTTTCAAAGCATCAAAAGTTAACAGATTGTGTGTATAAATATGATCTTTTGCATAACCTCACAAAAATTAATTCAACAGCGACTAATCACCAAATTTTGGTGAACAGTTCATAACGTCAAAACGGGAAATAGCTCTTCTAGGAAATTGTTCTTGCAATAAGGTCAAAACGGGTCGTGTTGTACTTGTTTTGTTGAAACTGCATGTCTTCCACATCCATATCTATGATTTGAGAACAACAAATTCGATTTCAATTTGGCTATGGCGATGAGTATCGATAACAACGGTTACATTTTCCTCATCATTTACGAAGGGTTATGGACCAATGACACCACCAGACCAAATTTTCCCCATACAGCGAGTTTTTGTGAATGCAGTGATCTTTCCGAAGTTACATATCAATTTTCAACTCCCTTTTATGTGAAAATTTTGTTTGTTAACGTATCCACTGAGTGATAAATGAGCCACAACGGTCAAGAAAAAATGTGAAAAACGGTCATTTAAATGCTGATATCCAAGCACCCAATCGGAGTATTTTCCACGCATTTCGAGGTCAACTGGCTTCAATTCTTGATTGAGTTGAACTTCATAAGGGTATCGATGGAAATCCCAATGCAAAATATCCCACAATAAATCGTAGAATAAGCCCAAATGCCATGCTCGCCGTGATATAGATAGATTTGGATCTTCCTTAACATTCTCACTAAAGGCAGACATATTTTCTGTAGAGCGTGAATGTCGATGGTGGATAGGCCCTAATGCATCTGTAACAGAAGCAATCTCTTCGAAGTTTTTTACAGTGTGATCTATAGCTCGCTCAGGGGGATGATGATTTTTTCCATAATATGCTCGTAATGCGCGAAAGTACCTGCCGTAAAATCACTATTTTTGAGTAAATTTTCCAAATGTCAGCATATTTACTGATTATTAAAAGATCCATACTATAAAATGGCAAGCCCTTAACTAAACTACTGCGTTCTCAAATGGTAGTATGGTTTAACGGATGTGGTTGAAATAAGGATGTCAAACTAAGACCACGAATTGGATGACCCCATACTTTGTGTCCCGTAAATGTTGAAAGGATACCACTGTACGTCGAGCGAACGGAAGGACCGATGATTTTCCTTTTTATGCCAAATTCACTCTTACTGCCTTGTCTTAGGCAGTAAAGTAACTAAGATGAATTTAGGGAAGACAAACCTATGAAACGAGTGGAGAATGTACAGCTTAAATCACCGAGGGCAGTAGCCAAACTCATTGAATTGTTTGATTTTAGAAAGATAGAAGTTATCATATGTTGCGATGCTGATTCTGTGAGTTCTTTGTGAGGAAGTGGCGAATGGAATGGCAATCATCACCTTCAGTCCACAATAAACAAAGTATGGTCTGGATGTCAACGAGGTTCTACAAGCTACTCATTGACAAAATGCTATTCAACAGGAAAGCTTAAGAGCTACCAGCGGCAAAGAATCGTATAGAATCTATATGCCAGACCATACGTACGTACGAATTAGATGCGAGGTCTATCAATAGGAACTGAGAAATACCAACACGTCGCGCTTAAGCATGACAGGTGCGTAAATCCCCAGCCTGAACTCAGAACAAGAAGTAGAGGAGAATATTCAGATCACGATTTGTGTCTTCAAGAAGTAGTAGTAGTAGTTTCATGATGTAGCAGTTTTGGAGCGGCTACGAGGAAACCTAAAAACTTTTAAACAGCTCGACATGAACTTTAGACCATTCAGCCTTCTTTCGAATTGAAGAACCTGCAATTGATTTTTCTGTCAAACATCTTTGTTCAAGAGGGATGAAATATGGCTACGTAGATGCAATGCAAGACTGCGTTTCTAAATCTCATAACAAGAACAGAGAAAAAGGAGCATTCGCCAGGCATGTTCAAGAACACAACCTCAACTCCATTAACAAACCGGACAGACACACAAAGACGAATCAATTGTACTGAAGCAATGCCAGTGAAGAACACCATGTGAAGATGCTGATTGGGGCGGCGTTTAACAAGGGATGCGAGCATAGCGGCTTCTGGAGCGTGTTTTCTGCCAAGTCATGCCTTGCGACCTTTTGGTCTAAAACGCAGGCGGCCCGAAGCTTCAATAAGAAGTTGCTTTCTTAGGCTTTCATCTTCAAACTAAGAATGTCCTCTTTACGAGAAGAGGACACCTGATTAGTCTGGCTCATACAATACTAAAAGAGATATGAGCATCCGTTTTTCATCGAACGTAAGCTTCAAGTAGCATCCTCTGTAACTTACTTCTTTGGACTGAACAGTATGAGCCGAAATTGTCTCATCCCTCTCGGTAAAGTAGGTCTGAAAACTAGGGCATGTTAATTAAGACTCTTAAGACGCCTTTGAAAAATCGATTATGTCCTATGTGGCGATTGCTTGATGGAACAAACTTTCACGTAAAAACGTCTCTGCTGTTTTTTCCCCCAAATTCCATAGCATGGTTTCCCTCGACCGCACCACTGACTGTATTATTTTCACTGATAAATCTGCATCGTCTTGATATTTATATTTTGTACTGCCCTAACTCCCATTAGAGTTTTGATGACTTTGCCGGCTGACTGTCATCCAACTTCAAACTTTTCAACATGCCGTTTTATGCAATGTCACCAAAACTCCTGACAGTAGTGGTTTCAGGGATGGCTCCAATATCTGTCTTTTTAAAGGATAAAGATCTTCGACTCGTTAGGAATTTGATAGCACTGAATTCTCGGGTTAACATGTCTAGTGACCACTCAAATACGGGCAAAAGTGGACCTGAATGACTCTAAGAGTTTGAGTTTGATAAAAAGGAAGCAGCACAGCGCTATCATAGGTGCCATCATAAGACTAGAAGCTTGATCTGTTCGATGGCGATTATATCTAAAAGCTGATGACTTCTATTTAAATTTGATCACCATCGTGCTTCCGTTCAATGGCTTTAGTACTACCTACGAAAATATCCTCTGTTTCAGTTCAAGTCGGGAAAAGGCTGCGACAATATTGCTTCATAGGCCATAGAAAGCAATCTGTTGAGCTCCGCCAATACGCCTGATTAGTGTTAATCTTACATATGCGATTATGGTCAAGTATTTTAGTATAACGATAGGTTAGAGGAAGAATTTCCCATCTCATCTCAACCAGCTAAGAGAACGAGTGCTGTTGGTGTGTTGTGGGCCAGGTAAAGTGCATTCTTCAGATTGACTGTGAACGGTGTGCCTTTTATTGCATACAATAGTTTGGGCATCGGCATGGTTCGAGAGAGTAATGTTTAAGTGTGGTCGTAGTCCGATCTTGGTTTGCCATATAGTCGTCTTGCTTAACTGCTTAGAAATGTGTTGAACTGCATCTGCCAAATGTAATACAGGTGCTATTGACGGTGTTTGCCTTTGACTTGGAGGTGGTATGTCGAGGAACCCCCCACAAGAATAGAATGGGACTACCGCTGACAAATGTTGATTGGGTCTCCTCAACCGAGGTGGGATATTTGTCCCGAAGAGAGTGTAAACTCCTGCTTTCAGAACGTGTCCCATGTAGTGTAAGTGCATTAAAGGCAGGGTAACTTACCACTTTCTTCAGGACATGTTTACCATGAGCGGGTTACCGGAGCCGAGTTTCAACTTCGGTGCGCACATCGTGCATGGCTTAAATGTGTTTTTTCATAAGGCCTTAGCAAGGTGGCAAGTTGCTCATGCGGAGCTCATTCATATTTTCGCAAATGAGATTTTTCGTCACCTACAGCGTAGGTGGCCGCCAGTCCTGAGCGGCAAGCTGCCCCACAAGAAGTGACTGAAAGGTTGCTCGCCCGAAAGCAATATTCTAGCACCACGGCAGAGCAGCAGCTTTTGAAACTTTAGTTGCAGCCAAGGATTTGGCCCCCTTATGAAAGTATCGCTGTAGCTAGTTGTATCTCAAATCGCAAGGAGGGTTAACCGATAGGAGATAGAACATCTCATGCTACCATATGTTGAACAATTTGATAGCTATGGAACTGGTAGGTCTTCTCGATGTGGAGATGTGCCACCGGTTTTCATGGCCCATCGAATGTATGAGGTATTAGAAAGGACTCGACCCATTACCAATGGGGAAGTTCGTGACTTAAACACGACCACGACTACTCGAAGGGTGCCAACCAACGTATTGTGTCGATAACCTTGCACGAAGACGTACTAAAGGTTACATCTGTCTCTGTTTTAGATAAGAAAAAAAACAAAATACAACCAAATCGTCGGCAGAAGTTCTCGTTAGGGTCTCCGAACCAATAAAACATTGACCACAGGGTAGCCCCTATTATCTCTAATCTCAATTATGATATTATCAACAGGTATAATGCTGATATTTCTCTGGAATACGTCTTAATACTCACGAGAGCGCCACTAACATAACTCTCTTTTGTTGGCGCATGAGTTTTGCAGCGTGCATTCTTCATCGTCGTTCTGTAACGGCGGACGAGTTTCGTAGGGATGGCAAAACCAGATATTACTCTGTAAAGCTAGTCAAAGTACTAAATGGATATCCTGCGTCGCTCACAATGTTGTCAATCTTGGTTTATTGATCTGAGGCAGGAGCTCTCCAGGTCCCCTAGAAAATATTGAAATGTTTTTGAGTGTTGACTACGACAATGTTTCGCTCCGCGAGCCGGTGTCGTGCAGCCCATAACCTCCGACAGAACTACCAGAGATGCTCTATCTTCTCAGCTTTGCATTAAAGGCATTAAGGCTAATGTTGCCAAATTTGTCCTTGATACCGATTGCTACGAGGCGCTCGTTCACATGCCGGAAACACAAGACTTCTTGCCTAAATCTTCCTACAACAATAAGTCCGCATCCAAATGGGCACTGCTTTTGGCTTCGATGACAATCGCCGCACTAGATATCGCAGTTTTTCATCCTCTTTTCATTCCGTCCATCCCATTGCATTCCTTGCATGGCAGTAATGTCTGCTTTGTAGCAGTCTAAGGCCTCCGCTAGTTGTTTGCCTGCACATGGCTTATTAAGGGACCTACCATTCGACATGTTATTTGTTTGCATGGGTTGTGAACAGTAGATCGCTTCTTATTTGAAGGTTATTATCGCCGGGAAATTGCACGGGCAGCACAACCCCTTCCAGGAGGTCCGGTTGGATTTTTGATACCCCACAGGAAGGGTCTGTTATACCGAAGCCAGTAACCCATTCGGCGAAGTGAGTGCTACCGTTGGTCAATTTATGTCTCATTCGCCACCATCTCTTTTTCAAGACCATGACTTAGTCTCGTAAATGTTCTAAATACGAGGGCGGGTCAATAAGTCCGTGACTTTTGGATTAAAACACAGATTTTTTGATAGAAAAATAATTTTATTTTTCAACGTAGTCTCCCTTGAGCTCTATACACTTTGTCCAACGCTTCTCCAATTTTTTTATCCCTTCCAAAAAAATGATTTGTCGAGGTCCTCAAAATAGGCCTTTGTTTGCGAGATGACTTCATCATTGGAGTCAAATCTTTTTCCACCAAGCCATTTCTTCAGGTTTGGGAACAAGAAGTAGTCGCTCGGAGCCAAATCTGGAGAATAGGGTGGATGAGGGAGCAATTCATAGCCCAATTCATGGATTCATGGAGCAAACGCGGCACCCATCTTGCGGAAAGCTTTCTCATGCCCAAGTGATCATTCAAAATTGAAACCACTGAGCCATGCGAGATCCCTACGGCTTCCACAATCTCTCGCACTTTCAATCTTCGGTCGGCCAACACCATATCGTGAATTTTTTCGATTGTTTCGGGTGAAGAGACCTCAACTAGGCGTCCAGGACGTTCGGCATCTTCAGTGCTTGTACGGCCACAACGAAATTCAGTAAACCACTTTTTTACCATTGAAATCGATGGTGCAGAGTCCCCATAGTACTCGTATTTATCAAGCTTAGCCTTGGTCTCGGTAATGGTTTTTTTTCGCAAGAAATAATGCTTAATAAGCACACGAAATTCACTTTTTTCCATTTTCTCTTCAAATAAGTGAGTAGTCTGATAAAAATAGCTGTCAAACACAAACTAACTGACGCAGCAAGTTTAAATTTTGACAGGAGTCAACTGACAGATGCCTGTTGACAGGAGCAGTGTTGCTGTTTCAGTAAAGAGGTCAGAAATTCAAAAAGTCACGGACTTATTGACCCGCCCGCGTATGTCGGAGTACCTCGGATAAGGTCTCATTTGTTCCGGAATTTTACTTCACCTTTGATTCCATATGGTGAATTCATCCGCTGTCCTGTTTAGTGAGTCGAGCAGAGATGGACATCGACCAGTACACGACGTTTACTACGCGTAGACATTATAAGCACAATTGATGTGTAGAAAATTGTTGCAACATTGAATATCGCCAGGTTGACATCTCTCAGTGCCTACCCCACATATATCTACAGCACCCAACCGTCAACGATTATCTGATATCGTAAAATAAAAAATAATCACTTTGGTGCTGAAGTCTTTGTTAGGTGGCATGTCCGTGCCAATCGAAACATCAACCGCATATCATCTCTGCCATGGTAATGAGTTGAGTGGAAGTTGCTAGAACTGAACATTACACCTATATGGGTAGGCAAAGGGTAACTTCTTGATATTTCGCACACCTTTTGCGATGGTTTCTTTCTGTCAATCTAAATATAATTCTGTGTAGTTCTCCTTCAGAGAAATTCTCGTTTAGATAACTTCTGAACAAATGGATTCAAAAAGTGCCAAACCTTGCCCTAGATTGAGTTGATGACACCCTTATTCACGTCTACTCATTGAAGCTCTCCAACTTTTAGCCTCATTCAAAGACGAAAGCAATTTAATATTTTTAACTGTCAGCATTTAAACAAAAAAAAAAAAGAACAAAATCCTCCCTTTTAAGTAAAATTCAAAGGAGCAGGACTCGTATGTATGAATAAGAATGTGCAGTTCGTTTTTCCTGCCATTGGCACGTAATCTTATCTATTTGACTCCAACCAGCCTGCAAGTGTATTTAATTACTTCCTTTGGCAGTATAGTCAACCTAACGTACACACCAAACTTAATGACAACGACAATTACACGCAAGAGTAATATAAAACATAATGTTCATCCGCAAGAATTGCTGTGTGCTTCCTTCCTTACCACGTCGATATCTCCCTGTAAAGGCCATGCAGGATCTGGCTGGTGCTCCTAATACTACGAGTATATACTCGTACACTTGACTTGTTCTTCTTCTTCTCTTTGAATGTACCTACGTGTCTTTAACTTAACGAAACATAGTTCTTTGCGGCGAAGGTCTTTTTCGTCATTGCCTGTTGGAAACTTTCAAGGCGATATTGCTTGCTGTTGGTGAGGAGGAAACTTTTCATTGCAGGGTGGATCATCCTCAAGGATATTCCACTTTAAATTTATTTTTTATTTTTTTCTTTTTTTACGAGTACTACTCCAGTTTATACTTTCATTTGAAAATCCTTAATGTGCACACTGTTTTCAATGTCTGTGCTCGTATAGCAACCAAATCAGCCGAACCGAACAACTAAACGCAGAGTCTTATCCCAGATTAAAGATTCATCAGGGCCGATAGTTATTCGTAAAACACAAAGTTTCCAAAAACTTACAAATTGCTGGTAGGGGGAGGGGTTTCTGATTTTGGAGTCCTACTGTTCTTCTACTACTTGCCGACGAAGGACAACACAAATTCGATGGAAATGTTATGGTGCATGTTGGGGTTTAGAAAGGCGGATCGAGACAAAAAGTTGCCAGCCCCAAAGTCATAAAATACGGTCACTTTATGGGCCAAAACTTTGTATGTGTGTATGTTAGTCTTAGAAAGATGTAAATCTAACCCTCAATGCAATTGTCATATATTTTTTGTTGACTGCTATTCTTGTCTGTTTTGTTTTTTTGTTTTGCAGAGCTGTCTTCATAGCCGACCAGAGATTCGTAGTCCTGAATCAACCGAATAAATTTTGGACATTGCAAATTAAATACGTCCAGGCAAGGGATGCTGGTGCATATGAGTGTCAAGTGTCAACAGAACCAAAAGTTAGTGCTAAAGTTTATCTCGAGGTTGTGGGTAAGTAAATCTTTTGAGATATTAATACTATTAACCCCAATGAAGGGATGGGAGAGTCGTTACATCTTTCTCTTTTGTTTTTTTTTTGTTTTTTGTTTATTTCTTTCTCTGTATGGGATGGGAGCTAAGGGTTGAAGTTTTAATTTACAATTGTCATCTATTTTGGGGATGTGGATTTGTCAATTTGTGAACTAAAGCTATATAGCAGTGGACTTTATGGACTTTTGCTTAATAGGGTTGGTTTAGGGATGGCATACTTACGTGGGGACCACATCAGTGTTATGGAGATGGAAGATGGAAGGACTTGGAATTTGGGCTTACTCAATAATGGAGTGATGAGAAGAATTCCTATCAAAAATAGACGTAAAAGCGTTTAGTGTGGGTTAACTGACCGAATATTTATCAAGTGCCACGAAAATGACAGCAGCGGTTTAATCAACTTTAATTAATGGCTTGGAAAGACGTTGCAAATTTAAAATATTTCGCAATTTTGAAATATTTATATATTAAGCTCACCAATCTGGGTATGTTGATTGTGTAGCTCAATATGTGGACTAAATCTTGGTTTGAGTTCAGAAATTGGGGCAAACAGCACCCTTCTAAATTTTGTATTAAGAATTAGGTCCGAGTTCGAATTGATGCAAAGACATATCCCTGCATGTGTGTCGGCAATCCTCTTTTTCTACAGTTTTTATATATCTGCCATAGTGCTACTGCAGACATGCCTCTCCAGTAAAAAAGATCTTTTGGCAGATGTACTCAGCTGCTTTATAAAGTCCAATAAGTTCCCCTTTCGCTTGTGTACCTGTCATAATTGAATATTCCTTATTGCTTTGCATAATTATTGCACTTCACCCGCTACCGAATCACAACGTACCAAAGATGATCGATCGCTGTCATTTTCGCCCGCCCTCTTTCCCATTTTTTTTCTTGCTTTCTCGCCGATTTTGCTCACTGTGGTTTGGACTCGATCGCTGCAGGCCGCCACATCCCTTCGATGTTTTTGAGTTTCAATTTCGATCCCAACTTTGGCAGTTGAGTATTTTTCTTAAGGACATCACTCTCTGTTAGAGTTGAATCATCCAAATTCCTATCATCTGGGGTATTCCATACCTATGCGCCTGTTCTTGAAAATAACCTTTTTAATAAATGTGATTAAATTCAAAACCCTTTTTCTGGAGAGCCGGGGACCCTCTTTATGTGACTGATGTGCCTCCTAACCACATTGCTACCCTCTCGTATAGTTACTTCATTCTACCTCCTTTCGATCACTTCAAACTCTGTCGAATCGAAAGTAGATGTCAATTTATTCTGATCTGCTATGCTGCGGCACAATACTTAATCTCCCACTGTTATGTCACATTCTTTTGATCCCTTTTTTTGGCTGTTGGGTCTATATCCCGTGCTTCTCTGTCCAAGATATTCTCATTAATGTCCTATATAAGAAGAATCTTGTTTCGTATCCTCGTATTGTACAGAATTATGACTGTGACTTCTCTGTGGTGCCATGAGGTATTACGTTATACATCAGCATAAACTTTTGAAGCTTCTCCGAACCCTCGGCATTTGCTATTCGAAGTCTCTCCCAAATCGAGCGATTCATGTTTTTCACCTCCCCATTCACCTGCAAGGTGGAGATGTTATTAACTCGATATTATAAGTTCAACAGAAGGATTTGGATTCATCACTAATGAACTGACGCCCATTTTCAGCCTTTATTGATTCCGGGTATCCCTATCTTAGGGATATTTCCTCCAAAATGCCGACAGTATTTGCTGAAGATATTCTTTGTAAGAACTAAGCCTCTAGATATCTAGATTGCCACAGCACATTTAGAAAAGTATGCCGCTTCATGGGTGCTGGTTGTATCAGACGATATACCAAAAGACATTCACAACAATTCTTTACATATTTTTCCACGTCTTTGTCAACCAATGGCCACCATATTTTCGAGCGCACCCACCGCTTCATCACCGTTTCTCCAGGGTAACCCTCGGCTTCTGGTATAACTATTTTAGTAGCGCGTAGAAGGGCGTTTGCTAGTGCGCAGAGCTCATGTCGGAATAGAAAATATCTACATTTCACCCTTGCATTCCAGGCTTTATTTTTCACCGTCTCCAGCCCCACTGCCTCGATTAGTTCCTCATCTGTACTACTCTTGTGCACAATTTACCTTATAGATACAAACAATATGTTCGCATTAACTATCAAAAGAATCCGATTGTTGGGAAAGTGAATCAGCGATATTGTACTTCTAAACTTGAATGACGATATACGTAGGATCCATCTCTCGATTCGCGTTGGTGGTTTGGATGTAGGTTTAAAAATAGCTTCAAGTGGCTGATGGTTTGGGACTAGCTCGGACTCGATCCCTGCCAAATAATAGTAGAGTCTTTCTACCGCCCAGACTAAGGCAAAGCTACCCTTTTTTGTCCGCGAGTACCGCCGTTCTTCTTCGGATAGGCTCCTCCTCATAAATGAAACCACCTGACGAGTTTCGTCAACCGCTAAAATACTTTGATCTTGACTTTCACCCCATTCAAATTTCACATCTTAATAACTCCGTTACATCTGCCAAGTCAGAAATAAACTTTTTGTGATAGGTGACGAGTCCAAAAAACAAACTCCTTGTTTGGTCTTTACCATTCAGTGGCCGAAAATCTTGTTCCGTTCTGCCTTTATCGTGGTCTGCGCTGATTCCAGTTATAGCAGCATAGCTCACAAATTTCATTTCTTTTGACTTCCAAATGCATTTTGCCTCATTAAATGTCACGTTCATTCCGTGAAAAATGTGCAATACTTCTTCCAATTCAGTGTCATGTTCCTTTTCTGTACTGGCAAAAATAATTAAGTCATCTTAATAGTTAAGCGTATTAAGCTTAAATAGTTAAAATAGCTTCCATCGTTGGCTGAAAAATTTCTGATTCAGAATTAACACCAAATATAGGTAGTAACTGTTTGAGATCTATTCGAACGGAGTATAATCACCATGTAGTCACCCTTTGGTGTTACACGCGACATCTTCATTTGGACACAGACGACAAACTTAATTGAGCTGTCAAAATCATTTTTTTTCTTTCTTTTCTATTCTGTACCTTGAACAACATGGTTTGGTAAGCGGTATCATCTGTTGCCGGCTCGATGTTGAGAAAGCGGGAAACGTGAATTTCGGCTAAAAGTTTGGGAAAGTCGTACTGCTCCCTCAACGCTGTCCATACCTTCTCATATCCACCAGAATACATAGCGCCAATTAATGGTACCTTGCTCACATTGACTGATTGTCGTAGCTTTCCCAGTTCGTATGCCTCTGGGTAATCCATTTTATGAACCAGAGTCTGGGATGTGTCTTAAAAGGCCAACCAATTATACAGGGATCCATCGAATGTAGGAATGACCACCGTATCCAATTTTACATCAATTTTTTCCTCAATTGTTTCACTGAATCAGGTTTAACCCCCAAGATTTCGCGGTTGAGTTTCACGCACGTCTCGTTGTACAACGCCTCCACCTATTCCCACAATTGTTTCTGTGCTTCGAACTCATCTACCTTAGCATTACCAACCAATCGCTGATGATGTTCACAAAACGGTCGTAATGCTCCGTGACTGCTTTTAATTAAATTTTTAACAAAAAGTGTGCAGTGAATCCAAAAGGCCAATCAAATTTAAAGTTCAAATTTTCAGTCCAATCTCAATCCTCACAGGAGGATAATAGCTAAAGGTCCTCCTTTGAGCCATAAAAGTTGTTAGGCGACGACTCTCCTCATCAAGCTCTAACTGATGGTATGCATTTTTGAAACTCAATCTAGAGAAGAACTGGGATCCTTTAAATTTTGTCAGAAATGAGTGGAAGGTTGGCAACAGAAAGTTCTCCCTTAATATTGCAGTATTTGCACAACGCATGTCTACACATAGACGTACGTCCCCTGTTTCCTTAAATACAATGACAATTGGAGCTTGGACCATACATTGGCTCAATTATATCTTGTTCGACTGCTTCCTTAAGTTACCCTCTCTTCAAATGCCGACGGAATCCGTCACAAGGGATTTAATGCCCTTAATGCTTTAATGTTTTAATGCACTTAATTTTGCGAATCGGTCGAATTCATAGCACTTGATTTGACTTACAACACAATTTAAGTGCCCTCAATTTGGTTGCAACAACTGTGTGACATTTTTTATGCCGTAAGACGATGAGACTGCTGTTTTTTATCTACGCTCGTAGGGGATTCAAGTACTACCATTCCCTTGGAATGTTTCACAATATCGAACAACTTAGTTGAAGTTTTTCCCAATCGCCTTCTCCCAATAGGTTAAAACGCGATCCTGAGTCAATTATCATCGATAATTTTGAGCCTCCGATGAAACACTTTGTCTTTTCACCTATAGATGGACCAACATTTAGAATGACTATCTAAATTTTCCTCAACATAGCGAATTTTCGATGGTTCGAATCTGTATATCTGCATATATGCGTCATCGCCCCTAACCGTCTTCCGTTTCCCTATCTTGGTCTTGAATTTGATTGCGAAATGACCAAGAAACCCTCTTCTTTCGCCGGGCACCTCTCACTATTTGCCGAATGACAAATTCGAACACATCTTAAGCAATCACAGTCCACTACCGCAATACGAGTACTTCAAAGCAATATTATTGATATATGATGACGCTGGGGTACAACACCTCACCGCTGACTGGTTATTTATTGGTTCATAGATCTGGCACATCTCTACAGTTTCAGTGTAGTAGGCGTCTTTTAAATTCTTTCGTTGCCCAGAAATCTATCAACTTGTCCTTCAGATTTATGTCACAGTTCTTCTCTTCCGTTTGAATTCGAATGCGCATTTCGCTGCCTGATTTCGCAGCCTCAAAATGAATCTCGCCCTCATCTGGAACGAAAAGGATGTCTCTCGAAACTCGAGTTCTTCTGTGGTGAGAAATACTCATTCAATTTTCGAACCAAAACTCCGAAGTGCCCCAGAAAAGAGAGAGCAGATTACCTATATATGGTTCCCTTAGTAAATCACTTTATCCATCTTAGACGTTTCCGCTGCGATAGTCGCAAGTTCTTAATTGACCGCTTGCTGCGTTCTTCCGATTTTGTCAATGTCCTCTGCATATGTGAGTTACTCAATACACTGTTGGAATGTGGTCCCAATAAAATTAACTTGTGAGTTCCGAACAATTCTTTCAAGACTGTTTTCGAAACAAATCATATGAAAACGCATCTCCGTGTTTAAGTCATTTACAAGTTCCATCATTGAAGGTCTCGGTTTGCACGGAACAGCGTACATTCTCTATTATCATCCTGCATGGTAGAGTGTGGTTGGTAGGGATGCCAGAACTAGACATGTCCCTTTGTAGTTCATCCCTATAGACTTACTTCCCCCGTAGTTGGCTTAGTTCTTTAGGATTGCACAAATGCTGAGTTTCATCTAGGCCATATCCATTCGTCACTTTCTGCTTTAAACAGCTCGTCAGGTAAGCAACAAGGTACAGCAGCTTTGTTGCAACTAAGCTTAGAGAATGTTTCCCAGACATCATCTGGTAGGGGGGGCAGGAAAGTTGTACGTCAGCGTTCAGGTTGAATGCTTCATTCCATCTATCAGCGGGGTGTTGTTCGTCATCACCATTTAACAGTCCGCATAAATTACCTTTCCAGATCGTTAGCACCGAGGGCTTAATTTTCTAGTAAAACTTCCGAACTTAATTTGTCTTGTAACACCATTCAAAGCTCTCAGACGAGCGCTTTACGTGCTCTTTCATTTTTCTTCTGAGGACCTTGTGATCTTCCTTTTTTTTCCCGGTCGTAGAGATCACGGGCCTCTCTTGTTTTTTTTCCATGACCCCTTTGTACATTTTTGAAAAAATTGTTTCATTCATTTTGAGCCAGAAGCGACTTGAAACCAAATACGTCAGACGCGGCTTCTCTGACTGCTCTAGTAGTTCGACGTTGAACTTCCATACACTAGTTCACACTAGAGGATTGCCTCACAATACTCGTATGTGCAAGAGTTTGATGCTAAAGTTGTAAGACTCGTAAGACTGCTATCAAAAACTTTTCTCATATTTGATAGTTGAGGAAGTCCACATAAGTGTTCTATTTAATATGACGACATAGTCCACTGGAAACATGTGAAAGATACTTGAAGCATTCTTAGCCTCAAATTTACAAAAGAATGATTAAACACTGCTAATTGAGCTAATTTAGGAAAACTAAGATGAAAGGACTCTCTGAAAGGTGTTTTTCTGGTTTTACAGCAACACATAGTTGGATAGAAGCATGCTTACCTACTAAACTTGCTTAGGTGGCGCCACATATCGGGGCCAACTTGGGACTCAACTAACAAACCTCTCTAGTTAGACCAGTCCTTAACCAAGTTCCTTGTGTGTTTAGGTCCCTTACAACCTAAAGTAAAGTCTCCCTTTACAACGTTATCCCTTCAAGTTAGATTGGTGTGTATTTACTCTACATATCCTAATCACTTCCGGCGACTGTTGCACAATCTTCTGACCCAGTCGATGATGCTGTACTACCTGTATAATTCGGTGTTGAATCTTCTCTTCCAAAGTCCGTCAACTCAAACCGGACCGAATATTTTTGCAAGGATTTTTTTCTCAACTGAGGATATCCTCATCCGCTAAAGCTAGAGTGTTCAGTGGCATAAAGTAAGACAACGTCGTATATATGTAGAGTTTCCTTATTTTTTCTCCCATAGTGCCTTACTGCCCAAATGCCTTCTTAGCCCAAAGAAACAACGATTGACAGGGATGATTCTACATTTTTATTGCTGAGGTGTTGTTGGTGGAATTTATAACACAGCCAAGGTAGACATAGTGGCTTACAACCTCGAAATTATAGCTGTAGACTTTGACGTTCTGTGGCATTCGTCTATAATGTGTGTCTCTTTCTGTTGACAGCATGTACTTAGTCTTGCCCTCATTTACGATTTAACCAATTTTCGCAGCTTCTATTCGAATACTTGCTAACTAGTCAATTATATCGATATCATTGGCGTGCGCTAGTAGTTCTTCAGAATTTTGACCAGCGAAGTTTCTTCGTCGTCGTCCTGCAAAGACATACGAGCTCGTCAAGAATGCCAAAAAAAGGTATATAAAGGTATCTGCTACCAATTTGGACTTCTTGAGTTTTATCCAGTGTCCGTCGGAGTGTGATTGTGGACTTTGGTGGCTTGAAACTATATTAATAAAAGCTCATAAGTGTCGATAAAGGGTTCCAAGTCTCCAAACAATATGCCAGAGGGCAGAATCTTGAATGCGATGTTGAGAGGATTTATACTTGGGCTGGGAATACGAGACTGCGATTGCCTTCATCAGGAAAACACTCTTCTGCCGAAATCCAGTAGCTGTGAATACCTGGGCCTGTAAGCCCTCAAGCCCGGCTGCTTTGTTGGATTTCAGCTTGATATTGCTATCCTTACTTCGTTTTGTCAAGGTGGACTGTAGTTTTTGCTATTATCGTTTAAGGTGAATGGTCTTCCTTGTCTGACTGAATTTTTCTGTAGAAAAATTGCTTTCATATTAGCAGCACTGCCTGTGACCCTGCTATTAGGTTTCCTTCTTCATTTCTACAGGCTTCTGGAGATGTCTCCTAGCTTTGACATATACAGAGTGACCCATTGCTAGCTCAAGCACTATCTGAAGCCAATAAGAGTAAAGTTGAAGTCCACCTTTAAGCTCAGCACGTCAAGGACCATTGAAGGTTTTGAATGATTTTCATCCGCCTTAAATATCTTAAAAATTCGACAAATCATACTATCTAAAAGGTAGTAAGTAAGAAGAAAGCGTTAAGGCAGGTGCAATGCAGTTTCTGCATGGTTACAATCAATTAGTATCTGCGCAGATTTTCATAAATCGGTCTTAAATTCAATTTATGTGAACCGAAGGAGCGAACCAAGTGATATCCCCCTGGATATTTCAAGGAATCACGATATCGTGAGCCTTCAATCGTTATGCAGATTGTACAGATTTCGATGCTTTCGACGAAACAGCTTTTGATAACTTGGGTAACTCAGACTGCGTAGAAACAGGGGCAACATCCATTGCAATAGTTCAATCTTTAGCCGACTCTATGCTCAAAGCTCTCAACAGCATTCAAGCCTATGCTCAGGAATATGCAAATATTGTAGATTTGAATTTGGTTATGCATAGCAACTGTCTGCTCTAAACCGCATGCAGGCCTAGATGTGTCCGACAGTTTCTCAATCAGAAATAGACTTCCCGTTTATCCTCTTTATCTAAAGGATGTTATTGTCATGAGAAGGACGTGCGCATAACCTATTCGATTTTGCAACAAATTCGGTCGTATCCTGGATAACAAATTCTTTTCACAAAACATATTTGTTGGCCTTCTAATTGGGTGAAGCTTTAGGAAATTCACGAAGCTTGTCAGCGAGGAGACGCATTTAGGTCTGCCCGGCTATGATAGCACACATGAAATCCTTTGCGTCAGTTGATTTGTGGAACAAGTTCTCAAGTTAGTACATCACTTCTGATTTTGTCAGACTCCGAGGAATGGTCCATCTTGGACTTACTATCATGGTCCAAAGTATGGTATTTGCTTCAGTCCGCCTTGGAGGTTTGATAACCTTGCATGCCGATCGTCGTCATAATGTTCGGTCTAATATAATGACACAAATTAAATTTCCTTGTGCTTCTTGGAATGGATTCGGATATAATGAGTCTCTATAGCGACAACCGAGCTAGAAAGAAGGCCTCTTGTAAAGCTGAGTTCTCTGAATTTTATTTGGGTCAAAGGTTATGATGGGTTCGAGCAAACCGAGGTCGTTGATGAATTACCTAGGCAAGGCTCACAGAAAGGTTTCTCAGGTTCCGGGTCTGCGTTAAAACTGCCTGCGTGCTCGGTTAGGGCTTAGTAGTTGGGTTTCCTGTGTGCAAACTCAGCAACTGTATCTCACAAGCAAGAAAAAATTCTCACAATACCGATTACTAACAGACCCCCGGAATAGTACCATAAATACCTGTGAGAGTGTGGAGTCGAAAGCCAACTAAGACCGAATTCTGGCCAAGGGATCTAATTAGTTGGAAATACAGGTTGAGCGCCAAGGCCAATGCTACATACAATTGATCCCCGAGAAACCTTATAAAGGTTTTCACGCCTTGTTGAGGGTAAAATGCAAACATAAAGTGAATCGACGGTATAGTCGATTCATCATATCAACATTTATAGCATCTTATCTGATGCCATCACATTTTGGGTAGAGAATAAATCAGACCTAGTAGTCCTTCACCTATGCTAGATTAATCAGCATACTGATTTTGTTAGCGCAAGGTAAACAGCGAAATGTATGCATAGGCTGTGGCTTCTCAATTCATTTGTTGTTATGCCAACTACCCTGCGGTTGTGTACTGGATACGATTTGATGTATCCTCGTATGTATCCATCTTCATCATGACACGTTTGTTGATAACTACTCGTACAAGTGAGTTCTACATCATGAGACATCTTAACAGGATACAAAAACATTTTACGACATGTACCTTCGTACATCCTCGTTTATATAGAATGTATGTATGTTAGAGAAACATGTGAACATAAGAATACCCTCTTGTATGTGATTTTAATTATTACAGCTATAAACGATATCACTCCTCTTAATCTTAAGAAAAGCAGCCTATGGCCAGGTTGCCTACTCCACCAACTTGGCTTGACTTGAAACAAAAAAGGGACAAGCATTCGTTGTCATAAAACGTGAGAACTGTTCCTAAGCCCTGCGCAATAACCATGCAGTTTATGATCGAACGTGTATAAGACACTTAGGCGCTTCATTTATAGTCCAATCCTCGCATATAAAACCTAAAGCGTTCATCCATAAAAACGCCCTCAGCTTGACCCATCCTTTGTCTAGGAGCGCGTATCTCTATCTCTTATACTAACTCTGATAACGAGTATGTATATACGTATGATACATTCGAATATCTGTGTGCTGAAAAGATATCAAATATAAAAAAGGAAAAGGAAACTCGCTGTAAGGAATCCAATAAAAATACAATTTGCAGTTGGACTCGTTTTCGTTTCCAGGTTTTCTCGGAATAAGGATTCCTGTGGTCGTTATCGGATTTTCCCCTTTTTTTTCTTTACCTTTTATTTGTTATTCTTGCACACAGGTGTAATATGTGCTGTCCTGGCTGGTGTGGGAGGGAAGTTGAAATAAAAAATAAAAAAAAAAATAAAAAAAAAATTAGGATTTGGTTTTGACGTCGCGTCGTTTTTTGTGTTTATTCAGGATGAGAGGATTTCCTAGTGATTTGTATTTATGGCGAAGCCAAACAGATACAGGCACAAACATACCCACAACCAGCAACTAGAGTAGCAATTGACATTTAAGCATCTTGATGACATCTCTGAAGGAGGAAAGATTTCATCCAATTTGGAATTCTTTACTTAACATCATGGGATAGAGGAATAGATCGTTGGTAATCCTTGTGGCTAGAGAAGGGGAAAATATTCATATGTGGACATTAGGAAAGAAAAGGCGACACGACACAAAATGTCTATTTGCTAAATGGAATCCAGAACGGCTATCGATTTAAGAATGCTATTAAAAGCCAAACTGATGGTGCTAAGGATACGAAGTGGCATATGTGTATGGCATACATAGGCATTACGATTATTGCAGTTTACAGATTTCTATCTATTGTTTAGCCAATTGGAAGTATGGAAGTAGGACCGACCGACAGCATTCACTTGGCATTGGGTTGGCTTTCAATTCCAAATGAAAGCGAATGAAAGTGAAATGAATTCGGAAATACCTGCCATACAGTAAATTTCATTAAGACACCTTGATGGGTTCCTATCCAGGCAATTGAAAGGAGCGATGCTGATATTTTCTGAGGTTGGGTGAACAGCATTCGTATTATGGTATATCCAATTTCCATCCGACGAAGACCTGAAATTGGCTTTGAAATATGCAATAAATTGTTGCTATTGTATTACAAGCATTTTGGGTTAAATCTATTGTAATCGAAGTTTGAATCTTTTGCCTCAATATTGTATGCACTTAGACTTGCATACCTATGTATGAGTATGGAAGTATACGGATACCCAATGGTCCCTATACTAAGTAGATCGTTCCATCCATGGGTGGTTTGGAAATGTCTTTATGCGTATAGGCAAGGGAAAACACGAATGTGTAAGTAGCTTTCGATTGGGAGGTGTTCTGGGAACTCTTTTGAAAGTTTGGTGTAAATCTATTTTTACAGGAAATATTGAACTTTTCATTTTCAAAATCACATTACGGTTAGAGTTTATTATTTCTAGTTCCAATGGAGCTGGTGTTTTTGGCCAGAGCAGTATCCTTCCTGAGAGTACCCTTTCAACACTCTAAAGCAATAGAATTCAGGATATTTGTTTCTTATCCCAGTTGATTTGGGGAAATTATTTCAATATATCCTAGGCGTTTCTAGGATTCCAAAGATTGCAATAGCTCATACTTTTCGTTGCTATCGATCTATCTAAACTACCTGTTTCTGAGTTTGATTGTCTTACAAATAAGGTTTCGGCAAGGTTTTAGTATTTACTCTGCAGTTAACGAAAACCACCATTACTAAGGATGTCATAAAGAACATCTCCAGTTCCTGGGAGTGATTCTATCAGCCATTTATCCAGGAGCTCGTGCCATACTGTATTGACTCCCTGCCTTTATTCCCGACAAAATCCGCTGATAGACTATCTAGTGTTCTGTTTCAGCTATGTGACAAACTTAAAAAAAATTCCTTACAGTCCAATTGAGGAATATCAAATCTGGCATCAGATTATCATTTTCACTTTACTGAAAAACAGCCTGGTATTCTAATTCGACGCCAGACACTTCTTTCTTGATGTCCGAACTTCCGAGGAACCAAAATAAACTCGGACCATTACCTTGTTGAAGCCAGGGTACGGATGCAGATGCGGATATCGCGAGCACAACAGAGTCGAGTCATTTTCATTTCCGACGTTGAAAAGCTGCAATCGCAAGAGACCACTAGAATCTTTGCCGACCACCTCTCTGTCAAACTCTCTCAAAATCCGGGACCACTTACATAATCCGTAAAACACCAATGGGAATGCTGTGAACGAGCCATCAGAGAAGCAGCATCTGACATATTTGGTTTCAAATCGCCACAACAAAGAAACTTCTGGTTCGATGACGAATGTAGGGAGGCGCATGCAGCCAAACAAGAGGCATACAAAGCTGCTGTTCATCGCAGGACGGGAGCTGCTCATGAGGTCTTCGAACAGAAAAGAAGGGAGGAACATAGACTTCTTAGAAGAAGATAGGAAAAAGAACGAGAAGCACGCGGTCGAGGAAATGAAGAGAGGGTATAGCAGGGGAATTAGTCTCCTGAACATCGCTAACAATATCTTCTCTGCCGTTTTGTACAATCGCTTGAAACCGATCATGAGCAGTCTGATAGGTCCATATCAGGGTGGTATCAGGTCAGGTAAGTCTACCATCGAACAAATATTCACACTACGGCAAATCTTGGAAAAGACCGAGAATTTCAGATCGGCACCTACCACCTGTTTGTCGACTTTAAAGTCGCATATGACAGCGTGCACAGGGACGAGCTATATAATTTCATGTTAAGTTTTAGCTTTGCTGCCAAACTCGTCAGGTCGTGCAGGATGACAATGGAGAATACTCTCTGCTCCGTTAAGGTCGGTAACGAATTAACCGAGACCTTGACGTGCTGTCAAGTGACTTTTTCAACATCGCTTTAGAGAGAATCGCGCAAAATTCACTGGCCAATAGAAGGAGAACAATTCTCTACAAGACCTCCCAATTGCTTGAGTACGCAAATGACATCGACCTTATTGGACGAAGACAGCGCGACATCAATGAGGCATTCTCAGCTATCGGAGGGGATCATCCCCGTCTTGCTCTCTGGAGCAGAGACATGGACACTATTGACAAAGGATGAAGAAGCCTTTGGCCATTTCGAAAGGAAAATGCTACTTTTTATTGTTGGTCCGGAGGAGTCTTAACCTTGAACTTTAAGGCTGTATAGCGTCATCGGCTTGGTCAGATGTCTACGGATTCGAAGCCTGAAATGATTGGGCCGTATAGATCGAATACACACCATAGTTCCGGCCTGAATAATCTTCGAACCAAGCCCCGACGACTACGTAGCAGAGGACGGCCGGATCTACGGTGGTCAGAACAAGTGGAAGGGGACCTCAACCAACTTGGAGATCATCACCGATGGAAGCAGCTGGCGAAAGACCGCGTCAACTGTGGCGTCCTTAAGAAGATGAAGAGTAAGGCACCTTATCCTTCAAAAGAAATTCCGGGTCTCATTGCTGTGAACAACCATTTCTCGTTCTTTTTTTGTGCTATTGGAACATAGCAGCCGACGTTGTTGCAGTACCGTCGTGACATTCTTGATCGTACTACTGGGTTCTGAGGTGGTATCTCATGGGCTTGAAAATCTCATGATTCAGTGTTTGAATTCCACTCGAAGTCCGAAGGACAATACTTCTTCGAGGTGTATAGTTTTGTTTAATACAGTATGAAATCACACAAGTCACAAAAGTCACAAAAGTCTCCGAATCCGCTACCGAGGGACAGCGCAGTAGAGGAAAGCCAAGACTCAGGTGGCGAACGCAAGTGGAAGGGGACCTCAGCCAACTTAGCGTGCAAAACTGGAGGCAGCTAGCCTAGGATTGAGCTGACTTAAGAAGCTTGTTGAATGAGGCCCAGGTCCACCCCGGACTGTGTCGCCACTTAAAAAATAAAAAAATAAAATGCAGTCACAAAACACTTATGGCTTTGTCTCCCACAAAATGTTCGATGCCACTCATGGTTGATCCATTAACTTTCTCTATGTTGGGCTTCACCACATTTTTATGGTGACGAAACTTCAACAAGACAGGTTACTGAGACGACGCTGACAACTCTCTGCCCCTCTAACATCCATCGAAGATGGTCGATTTGTTCGCTAATTAATTGCTCATAAGACATCAAGTTAGATACTTGCATGTCATGAGGTTCGATCGTGTTACTAAATAGAATTTATAATATTGTGGGGAAGTCAATCTAGTTCGTTCCGATGTCGAAAGATTGGCAGTAAAAAGGTGAACCAGAGAAACAGTGCGCACTCTCCTCTCAATCAAAAAATTTATCATCTACTTGGTGGCGCAAGAGTCGTCAGTCTTATCGGAAGATACTATAAATGTCAATTTTATTTTGACATTTGTGAAGTAAAGAGATACAAAATACAAGTCAATATGACATGAATCGCTATATTTCTAAAGAACGCCGAAGACTTTTTTGAGGTATAAGTCGTCGGTGGTTTTGGCGCAGCGTGAATTTCGGCGCAGATTTCCCGGTCGTCCGATACCAACTGGGCAAACACTGCGAAGTCTAGCCGTTCGCCTAGAAGAGTATGGGGCAACTCGAGATGCTGCTAGGTCTGCCCGGCCCAGGGCAGCCGTTCTGCTGAGAATATATCAGCTGTGGTTGAAGATGTCGCAGAGGACCCCGGAGTATCAACCAAATGACGTATCACGCAATAGGGCATCAATCGACGGTCTTTACAGAGGTTTTGATGAAAGTCTGTAAGATGATCCCTACAACATCAGCTGTTACTAGCAAGCGCGTTTAACCCACGCTCAAGCCATCTTGAATCTCGCTTACTAGGGAGACAACTTTTCATCGAAAATCATCATGAGCAACGAGGCCCATGTCAATCTCTGTGGATATTTGAATGAGCAAAATTATAGCTTCCGGGGCACCGAAAATCTGCGTATAGTCCACGAAGAGCCATTACACACGTTCAAAGTTACTGCATGGGCCTTAATTTTTCAAAAACGGACCAAACAACTACTGTGGAGGGCGAGCACTACAGAGCAAAGGTCAACGACTTTCTCCTTCCTCAACTGGATGAATTGTTCTGGACAACATAAGTTTCCGACAGGAACTGCACGAGCCACAACCGAAATTCTGAAGGCTGCATTTCCGGCTCGCCCAATCTCTCGTTTTGGCGATTTGCGCTGGCCGGCAAGATTGCCTGATTTATCTGTTCCGGATTTATTTTTGTGGATTTTTTTGAAGTCACAAGTCTACGTCAACAAGTCTCAAACTCTTAATGCTTAAAAATGAATATCCGTCAAGAATGCGAGGACCTATCGCCGGCAAGATACATTTTCAGACATTTCAAGACATCAAATAAACATTATCCAAAAGCAGAACAAAGGAACTTTTGCCCTCTCTTGTAGTTTATATCTAAACCCTAGCAGCAGTAATCACAGGGCTTCCTATCGAACCAACATTAGCCGTCCACCTGTTTTTTTGTGGTATGTTGTGTCATTCTTATATCTAAAGAGGTCGTATATTCCCAGGTGGATACTCGTCTTTGTGCCTATATTCAGTGTCTCTAACTCCCCTGTGGCCATAAGAAATCAAGGTTCTTATCAGAGTCATCAAATACAAGTAAAGAACTAATTCCCATCCCAGCACCCCCCAATATTCTTCGAAATTCTGATTGTTTTCATTCTGGTGTACGATTTTAAACAATATCCATTATTCTCTTATATTTGTAGTCCCCCGAACAGAGATACTCGGTGAACCGGATCGGTATGTCAAAGCTGGGAGCATTGTTGTTTTACGTTGCATTATCCGTGGCGCCCTAGAACCACCAAACTTCATTATGTGGTACCATGGATCCGAACAATTAATGGGCGATTCCAACCGACATCGAATGCAAATCGATCGAAATCTTCCAGAAGTCGAAGGCGATGCACTGAGTACGGTAAGTACACAAATATTCCATCTATCCCCAAAACCCCAGTTTATTCTGAAAACAAATCTCTCACTGTAATAATCTCTAGAGCACATAACATAGCACATATGCTGAATCAGTTAAGATACTCGTACTAATGTTCCCTAATGTTCGCCCTTTTGTGTGTTCTCTTCTCTGTATTGTCCACAGATCGGTTCATTAATCATTGAAGTGACGAAAAAACGGGATTCTGGAAATTACACATGTAGTCCGTCGAATAGCCCCAGCGCCACAGTGACGCTGAATGTGATAAATGGTAAGACCAAATGGCGATTTGTAATGTATACAGATGTTTGCTGGCTAGATACATTAGTCCAGACAAATGGCGGACGCAAACAACGCCAACTAAATGAACAAAAAAAAAACCGTCGTTGTTGGCATTTGCACATTCTGATGCTAACACGCAAACATACTCGTTACGTACATCAATTTCACGAAATGACTTTTAAAAATATTTTTCATTTTACACAAGTACACTATATAAATTTTGTTTTTGTTTTTTTTCGCCCTTCTCCAGGTGAGCATGCTGCATCAGCCATTATGTCATCGGCAAGTGTCCTGGAACTGAAATGCATTTACATCGTGCTTATTCTATCGCTGGTGGCATTAGTTAAGTCGTGACATACACAGTTCTTACAACAAACCATCGCATAAATCTCAACTTCTTAAGATTGAGTTTTTTTTTTCTCTCTCTCCCTTGTAAATAAAAATAAAGACAGAAAAATAGCAAAAAAAACCAAAAAAAAAGAAGAAATAAACAGAAAATAAACAAACATTCATAAACATATAACGTCTAGGAAAAAATGTACATTTACGAAGATAGTTTTAAACGGTTAACAAGTACGAGTAAATACTGATAATTCAAGTTCTATCGCATAAGTTTATTTAAATAAATTTGATAAAAAACAAAAAAATAAATTAATAAATAAAATAAAACAAACATTATTATATATGTAATAAACAATGTAATGTGATGCTAGTCATAAGATGTACATAATAAAAATTCTTCAAATATTCTTTGGCCGTTTTGTGTGGTGTTTTTAGTTGATACTTTGGCATCCTCTCCAAGTGCTAATGAATGTGATAGTTCTTAAGTCTATTTAGTGCCTGTAATTTCTGTTACAACAGCTCACTACCAATACAGTCCCGTGCAGGTAATTAGAAATGCCAAATAAAAACTTGCTTACTTTAGGTAGCGCTACAATCCGGGGTGGACCTGGGCCTCAGTCAACAAGCTTCTCCAGCCAGCTCGATCCCTGGCTAGCTGCCTCCAGTTTCGCACGCTAAGTTGGCTGGGGTCCTCTTCCACTTGCGTCCGCCACCTGAGTCTTGGCCTTCCTCTACTGCGCTATCCCTCGGGAGCGGAATCGAAGACTTTTCGGACCGGAGCCATCTCAGTCTTTGGATCTTCACTCTTCTGGCTAGGTCCATGACGCTGTACAGTTCATACAGTTCGTCGTTGTATCTCCTCCTCCACTCACCGTCAATGCAGACAGGACCGAAGATCGCCCGAAGAATTTTTCTCTCGAAGCAACCAAGAACACCCTCATCCATTTTTGATAATGCCCATGCCTCTGCGCCATAGAGCAGGACCGGGATTATTAAAGTCTTATAAAGGGTGATTTTTGTTGCCCGAGAGAGGGCTTTGCTACTCAATTGCCTTCTTAACCCAAAGAAACAGCGGTTTGCAAGAGTTATTCTTCGCTTGATCTCAGCGCTGGTATCGTTGTCGGTATTTATAGCGGAGCCTAGGTAAACAAATGATGGCGATGGCGCGATAGTAAGCTCATTGGACTACCACGCAGACAGTCTGGGTTCGATACCTGGCTGGGTCACCAACATTTTTTTCAAAATCGCCATCACCCTTTCGGCGGGCAATGGCAAACTCCCGAAAGTAAAAAATTGCCTACGAAAAAGCTTCTAAGGAGTGCCGTTCGGACTCGGCGATAAACCGTAGGCCCCGCTCAAATGTGACAAAAATAACAGCATGAGCAACACAAATGAGTGTCAAGAAGCTAGGCCATGGCCCATACCGGGCTGCCAGCGCCACAGTGTTTGTTTTTGTTTGTTTCTAGGTAAACAAAGTCCTTAACTACCTCAAAGTTATATCTGTCGAGGGTGACGTTCTGCCCGAAACGTCGGTATTGGTTGTCCTTTTTGCTTGACAGCATATACTTGGTCTTGCCCTCATTGACCGCTGAACCCATTTTCGCCGCTTCCGTCTCAATACTCGCGAAAGCGCCACTGACATCACGCTGCTTTCTCCCGATTTTGTCAATATCATCGGCGCATGCTAGTAATTAGACGGACTTTTGAAAGATAGTGTCTCTTGTGTTTGCTCGAGAGTTTTGCACTATTCTTTCAAGTACGATGTCGAAGAAATCGCATGACAGCGTAGCGCCTTGTCTAAATCCTTTCTGGACATCAAAGGTCACGATGAGATCTTTACCGACCTTGATGGAGCAGCGTGCCTTCTCCATCGTCATCCTGGACAGACAGACGAGTTTGATGCCAAAACAAGGCATTGCTTTGTATAGCTCATCTCTATAGATGATGTCATACGTGGCCTTCAAAACGATGAATAGGTGGTGTGTATCGATCTGAAGCTCATGGGTCTTCTCTAAGATCTGCCGTAGTGTGAATATTTGGTCGATGATGGACTTTTCTGGCCTGAAGCCTCACTGATATGGGCCTATCAGGTTGTTGACGGACGGCTTCAGGCGTTCACACAATACGACAGATAAGATCTTATATGCGATGTTAAGGAGTCTTATGCCTCTGTAGTTGGCGCAGTTCAGAGGGTCTCCTTACTTAAGAATCGGACAAACAATGCTGAGGTTCCATTCATCGGGCATACTTTCGTCCGACCATATTTTACAGACGAGTTGGTGTATGCTCCTTACCAAGTCATCGCCTGCCGCTTTGAAGAGCTCGGCAGTCAGGCCGCCCGCTCCAGTAGCTTTGTTGGACTTAAGCTACCTTTACTTCATCCAGGTCAGGTGTACGGAATTGTTGCTCTACATCGTCCAGGCTGAAAGGTTCATTCTACCTGACAGCGGTATTTGTTTTCGCTGCGACTCTACTACAATGTTCCCTTGTTCGACTCTACAGGCTTCGGTTCGTGGTTTGTGTCCGTGGCATGTTATTTGTACCTTTTGGTAAAACTTCCGAACCTCATTCCTGGAGTAGCATCTCTCAATTTCCTCGACCACACGCTTCTCATGCTCTTTCTTCTTCTTCCTGAGAAGCCGGTGTTCAACTCTCCTCTTCCGCTCATAGAGCTCATGAGCAGCTCAGGTTTTTTTTGCAGTGCCGCATTGCGTGCTTTTTGCTTTGCTGCATGTGCTTGCCGGCATTCATCATCGAACCAGGGGTTTCGTTGTGGTGGATAAGTGAAACCCAGCACATCAGAAACGGCATCTCTGATGGCGTTTTGGCAGTGTTTCCAGTGGTTTTCGATGCTTGATGCTGGCGGCGTTGGACCTCTTAAGAGATTAAGAGTCACTCGATAGGAAAAGAACTTGGCGATCTCTTGCGATTGTAGCCGTCTAAGGTCGAATTTTTTCACAGCATTAGTTTTTCTTGGCTTAGTTTGGGATATCCGCAACCGTACCTTGGCTTCAAGAAGGTCATGGTCCGAGTCGATGTTGGCTCCTCGAAATGTACGGACATCCATAATAATGGAGGAGTATCTTGCGTCGATCGCAATGGGATCAATCTGGTTGACTGTTGATTGATCAGGAGTTCTCCAAGTCCCCTTGTGTATGTCGAGATGTGGGAACCGCGTGCTAGCTACGAAAATGTTTCGCCCCGCCACAAAGTCGATAAGCCCGAATCTATTATCCTAGGTGGTGTCGTGCAGGCTATATTTTCCGATCGTTTCTCCAGAGCTACCCTCTCTTCCTAGCTTTGCATTAAGATCACCGAGGACAATTTTAATGTCATAGCTTTGGCATTGCTCGTAGGTCTTGTTAAGGAGCTCGTAGAAGGCATCCTTGGTGTCGTCATCTTTCTCCTCTGTGGGGGCATGCGCGCATATAAGGCTAATGTTGGCGAATTTAGCCTTGATGCGGATTGCTACGAGGCGCTCGCTTACATGCAAAAAATTCTCTCATGCCACCGCTAGGGAAATTCGAACGAAAGAATTTGGCGACAATGACAGCGGACCATCGGTAGATACAGTGAAGCGAAGGTTTCGCGACGCTGGCCTCTTAAGGCGTATAACAAGAAAAAGCCACTTTTGACCGAGCAAAATAGTAAAAAGAAGTTAGAGTTTGCTAAGAAAAAGTGGAAAAACGTTTGATTCAGTGATAAAACAAAAATAAACCGAATTTCATCTGACGGTAAAGCCATTGTACGCCGCCCCAAATCAAAGGCATATGACCCAAAATACACTCGCCCAACGGTAAAACATGGTGGAGGAAGTATTTTGATTTGGGGTGCAATGTCATGGCGCGGTGTCGGTCCAAGGACGTATGGACAGATTTCAATATTGTGAAATAACTTGGAGATTTCACTAGGACAATGATCCAAAGCACACAGCGAGCTATACAAAAAATTGGCTGGAAGACAAAACGGTGACGGGCTTGGACTGGCCGTCATGTAGTGTTGATCTCAGTCCAATAGAGAATTTATGGCAACACCTAAAAAGACAACTAGCCTTCAAAAAAATTGGGAATTTCAACACCCATGTTGAAGAAATGAAGGCTACGTGGGAAAACACTCCATAAAGCGTTTGCCAAAATCTGATAGAGTCTATGCCCCACAGATTACAAGCTGTAGTCGAAAATCATGGCCATGCAGCTAAATATTGAAATATAAAAATTAACAATATTCCTTTCAAGAATGCCAGCGTTTCTAATTATGTGCACGACCACTATAATTAACTTTTTATTGTGTGATATATAAGAGCTAAGGTAACGGTACTTTATGCCGATTCCCTGACTTTTTTTCATAAGTGAACTGTGTTCTACAGTAATAGAGGAAAATCATCTTAAAATTTCATGCAGATACTGCAGTTCATTAAGGTGAAAACGTATATGTTTTTAAAAAAAAATGAATTTATTTAATTGGCGTTCCTGATTACCTGCACGGGACTGTATATTGAACCTTCAAATGTCAAGATGTCTAAAGTTCCTTATCGCTTGAACTCGCCAGCTAACGCCATGTCGTTCTAAATCTTTCTTTCCGGAGCGTTTTATGGCCAATTCGGTTCATTGTTTTAGCTTCTCCTCGAGATGAAACCGAAAATCCTAAGCAAACTTCCGTAGGTGTCTGAACAGTCTTTTTTGTTTTGCTTAGAAATAAAGGACAAATTCAATAGCCAAAGTATAGGTCATCGTTAGCTACGAATTATTTCTTGTAATTGATGGATACGGCGCTAATACTACTGCTCGTCTTTAGAATGAAGGTTCTGTTCCGAAAGTCCGTGCTACTATGATCGGAACAAGTATTAATGAGAAGGAATATATGTAAGTGATGCGTGTCTTTGGGCATATTCTAGTAGTTTTTGCTTCAATTCTCGACTCAATTTTATCAATTTATTGACGACAGCTTACTAGCTTTGAGTGGATCTGGAATTGGGTCTCATCCAACAAGCGTCTCGAACTAGCTCCATCCTTAGCTAGCTGCCTTCAGTTTCGCACGCTAAGTTGGCTGGGGGGCTTTTAAAAATAGAACATTGGTGTCCATCTGGTCTATACGACCCAGCCATCTCAGGCGTTGAATCTGCACTATTTTGGGTGAGTCGATGTCACTGTATAAAGTTGAATATCTAGTCGAAGGAAGACTTTCTTGGGCTGAAGCCATATAGATATGGCTACATCAACTTCATCTGTCCGTTCGTCATCGCCGTTATACAGTCTACAGAACTACGAGTATATACTATATATGAATCCTTCAACCCCAGGTGAGGCTTCTCGATCTGCAGCCAGATACTGTAGCGTTGGCCACATTTTACGCTGTGTTGCTGCTTCGGCCAATACTGTTGATTTCCATGTTCTTCTTGATCATCCAACTCGCCATTGAGGATTCCATTCGAAGGACTGCTTCGCGGTGTTGTCATTTGGTCTCCTCAAAGTGTGATCATTCCAGCAGCACCTCCGCTGCCTAGTTTCGCCATTCAACAGCTTTTGATCCGTTATATGCCAGAATTTCTGGTTCGATATAATTTGAAGCCATCGGATCTTAAGAATGTATCGCAGGCAGCGGCTCACGTACGCCTGCCGCCTTCTCAAGATGGAAGTACAGACCTTGGACATTAAATTCGAATAGCCTTTACTTGGTACGGAAATTTTACGAGAGTTCTACGCTGAGAACAACATTCCAAGGGTGATGCGGGCTTTACTTATTCTGCTATTAACATCTAGATCCGTTAAATTGCTTAACCTCCTCAATGGGCGTCTGTCTTAGAATAATGCACTGATGTGCTGAGCGGCCAATGTTCATTAATTTAATCTTGTTGCAGTTAATTCTAAGACAAACAGTGATTGAAACATCTCGTTCATTCCGCTGTTGGTTCTAGCCTGGAAACAGATGTCGTCGGCGTAATCTAGGTGGCTTAGCCTCTCAAACGGTCTCCATTGGATACCATGTCTCTCAGATGTCCCAACGCTGGCAGTCAGTACATCGTCTATAGCCAGTGAAAAGAGAATTGACGACAGAATATCCCCTTGTCGCACCCCCTGTCTTCGGGGAATTACTTTCCTATCTAAAGATTTCCAGATCCATTCGCGGTTGACTCGGCCAAAGGCCTTCTCAAAGTTTACAGAAATACTCTTTGAAAATCCTCGGCATCGACTCCGAATCTACTAAGATGTTTCCTTGTTGGTTTCCACAGGCTTCGGTTCCCTTTTAATAAACTTTCGAATCACATTTCTGGAGAAGCTCCTTTTTTTTCCTCCTGACGGATGTTCGTCTCTCTTCTTCTGCTGCTCGTGAGGAGGTCTAGTTCTTCTATGCAGTAACGATCTACACGGATCTTGTTTAGCTGCATGTGCATGCTGGTATTCGTTATCAAGCCAGTAGTTCCGATGCTGGCGTCAGTGGACCTCTTAGGACATTACGAGAGACTCGATCGGAAAGGGATTGGCGATCTCTTGTGAGTGTAGCCTTCGAAGGTCGAAATTCCTTGCACTCTGGGGGGGATATGGGATATGCGCAACCGTACTTTGACTACAACAAGGTAATGGTCTGATTCGATGTTGGCTCCTCGGAACTTTCGGACATCCAAAGTACTAAAGGAATATTTTGCATCGATTGCAATGTGGTCGATCTTGTTGATGGTTGATTGATCAGAAGTTCACCAAGTCCTCTTGTGAATATCGAGATGGGGAAACCGCATAATAGCCACGACAATATTTTGCCCCGCCGCCAAGTCAATTAGCCTGAATCCGTCATCTGAGGTGATGTTATGCAGGCCTTACCTTTTGACAGTACTATCAAAGATGCCCTCTCTTCTAAGCTTTGCATTAAAATCGCCTTGACGGTTGAAATGCCATGGCCAAGGCATTACTCGGAAGGTCTTGTTCAAGAGCTGGCAGATGCAATATTTGGTGTCGTCATCTTACACCTCTGTGGGGGCATACGCGCATAAAACGCTCATGTTGGCATATTTAGCCTTAATACGGAGCGCAATAATGCGTTCGTTCGCATGCCGGCAACCCAATA
Source organism: Volucella inflata (assembly GCA_928272305.1). Taxonomy (NCBI): domain Eukaryota; kingdom Metazoa; phylum Arthropoda; class Insecta; order Diptera; family Syrphidae; genus Volucella; species Volucella inflata. The sequence continues at coordinate 3,207,003 of OV743716.1, read as the reverse complement.
CTTTTTTCGTAAGTCGACATAACTGAGAAACACAGTGGTGCGTTCGCTGGTATTGATACGGAGGCTGCCAAAATGGACTTAGCGGCAAATGAAAACAAACCCAACTGGGATATACATCATCAACGGCTTAGACAGAACGTCCCAGTCGATAGCTATAACTTCGAGGGTTCGTCTACCCTGGCTCCACTATTAATTCTGCTAATAACACCTCAGCAAAAATAAAACCAATAATCACCCTTGCCATCGCCGTTTCCTTGGGAGACTCTACATAATCATCCCCGTCCGGCTTTAAGGCGCTATAGCATGGACTCTATCGGAAGGAGATGAGAATATCCGCCATCGTTCCAAGAGCAAAATTCGTTCAAACAGTATTCAGTACCCCTTGTGTTGACTGGTTTTAGAAGCGTTGGTTTAAGGACGAACTACACGAGATGTGTAGCTATATCGATCTAGACGGAAAATTGAGCAACGGTCGCCTGAGGTGAACATGTAGAGTGAATTGACAGCAATGCTCCGGCCCGCAGAGTCTTTAAATCCAACCCGGAGGCATAGAGCAATAGAGGTTGACTTCTTCAGCATTCTTATGGATTTTTGTCTAAATTTGACAAGAATTTGGTACAAAGGACTTCGTTGTTATATGTCCTTATGTCATGGCCCTGAATCTGACCCTACATGGTGTGTCAAGGTAAAGTTATCTGTGGATTTGAGGAAAAAGTCTGTTGGCATCTTGAATCCTCCATCGATAGACACTTTTCACCTCACAATAACTGCAGGAGAATAGGAAATCTTTTAGGCAATTCTAAGTGAACCAATATTTGCTTCGAAGTCATTGAACCATTCATACGAGTAAGTATCCGTCTCATAACTGAAGTGTACAACCGGTGGATAATACTCGGCGCCTGTTGTAGCAACCTATGGTCTTTATGTTTCCGGTTTTAAGCGACATCATAAACAACAGAAATACATATTTCTTGCTCCTAAAGTTCTTTCTGGGTCCTCGTGATTAGGTCTCCTCAGGAATTCAAATGAGATAAGAAGACTTTCGCCTAGAAAACTTCGAATATTTTGACCCTCAAAGCCGAGCTACAATGCAACGTATGAGTTCAAGTATGTTGAGCTCTTAAAGGCACTGGTACGCCTTTTTGATTGAAGGGCTGAAGGGTTGTCGCCACTGACTTGCCATGTTGATAGACATTTTATGGATTGGATGCCAGCAATCTATTAAGAGTAACAGTCACATAAGTGCCAGCAAAAAAAAGCATTTACAATAGGAATAGGTTCTCTTCTCTCTAGGGATTCCATTGTCGGCCTTGGTGGGCCATAAAATTATCGTAGTGTGAGTGTGGATCTTTAATTTAAGATGCAAATTAGGTAGAATATTCATCATGAGATTTCAAACAGAGCGCTTAGCTAAAGATTGCAGCTTGCTGGTGACATTAATGGCCACTTTCCAAGTCTGCAACTAAATTTATCCTTTGTCCTTACCATTACGGCAAGCAATGGCAAACCTGTCTCTCAAATTCAAATCTCTTCTCGGAAAAAAGTGCCCCATTTCCTCCCCGTTAAGAGTTGGTGAAAAATTGCTGGTCTATCTCTATCTGTATATAAAGGACGATGGTCTACACAGAATTTTTGCGCCATAATTTGTTTTTTTTTCTTTCAGATTCCGCACCTAAATGGAACAATCGTGGCATGGTTTTTGAAATTGTTTGATACATCAACTATGAGCAAAAAATTGTTCGGTTAAATCAACTCACTTTTGGATAGATTCAGCCAATACACCACTGCTTGACTCAACAACACAATGAGGTAAACGAACGTCTGTTCAATCCTATCCCTTCTATAAATTTAGATTAACTGCCTAATCCTATGAACTTAAATAATTTGGCTAAACTGGCAGTGCCACTTTAAGCTCATTTGGCCGCCAACTTCATTGCCACTTCCATAGGCATCTCCATCACCACCTGCGGGTCAAAGAATTTCACATAAATTCAAAATTCAATCATGAAATTTTCTAATGTTCTACCCATTCATTGCAGCAGCTACCGAATTCGATTACAAGGCCCAGATCTATGCTGGCCTATTGCTCTTTGTTTAGAAGGTTTACGTGTGTATGAAGCGGGAGAAAGGCTTGAGCGTAGAGTATGTTGTAAGGGATGATGGCATACGAATAGAAAATGTGCGCCATAAATTACATCACTGTGTGCACCCTAGAAGGGACACCTTTAACCCTTAATCATACATCCTCCTTCATATTGGGATCGACTATCGACAATCTGTGCGGCTTCTCTATGTGGCTTCTGTGCTGGTTTCAAGCTCTGAATATGAATATCTCAGGGCGGCGGGGTCGCCACCGAGCTGATTTCCTTGTCGTTGTCGTTGTCGTTGCCGTTCATATGCGTGCTTGTAATCCTGCTTGCTTCAAATGGCTTATCCCTTTTCTGTCGATGATTGTGTTACGAATATGCGAGTATGGTATGCTAAAGAAGGGAAGAGCACCGGAGGCAACGGGAAAGACGGTTCAATGAGTCTACTCGTAGATACCAAAGACCAAATGTGACTTTAACGGGTATAAAAGTCGGTATCACCGCCAATAGTATCATCATCCCGGACACCACCATCATAAGGCAGCTGAACCCAAAGAGGCCTGTTAAATGATGATTTATAGCAAACGAAACGCATGACAGTGGTGGTGAATTGTTGAAGAATCCTTTGGGAGCACAGGCAGATAGCTTCACTCCAGCCAGCACATCGAATTAGTACTTCGTACTCGTACGTATTCAAAGGATATGCTGCTGCTGCCATATTTTAAGCCCCATGTGGTTTTTGGCGATTACGTGGCAGGCCGGTTTTAGCACACGCAATCATCTGTTAGACAGAGTTCGACGTGAACAATTTTATTTTCTTTCCAATGAGATGAGGTATGTGGTGGAGATGGTAAAGTTAGCGCGGTTACGTCACATTATCTACACAATTCGATGTTGGGAGGGTTGTGGCAGTGGTAGTAAGAGTGAAAGCGGGTGAATTCGTATGTTTTATTGCGGCTTCCTTACCAAAAGAGAAATGATAAGTAATTGTATCTAATAGATTTGACATGGCATACATTTGGTAAATTAATTTAAAACGTGCGCTCGAAATATCCGACAATTAAACGTCGTCGCTCCAATAATTCGTCTTGTCATAGTAAATGTTCAATGTTTGTGGCCAATTCAAGTGGCAAATTGAAATTGTTCACGAAGGACATACTCGTAGAGCGATTGCCATTCGAACATTCGAAACTTTACGACTTTCTTCTTCTTCTTCTTCTTGTTATGTTGTTTTGCTGTTGCTCTTCCTACTGTTGTTGTGTTTGTTTATTTTTAAGTACCCCTAATTATTTCCTATTTACGCTGAATTGTCAATATTTATTTTGGAAATTTCACTTTTACGATTGCTTGCGTTCATTAAATTTTCTTCTGTTTTCTTTTCTGTTTTTTTTATTTTGTTTTTTGCTTGCCAATTCCTTCTTCCTTCGAACTAGGATTGAGTTTGCGAAAAAAGGCAGAAAAAGAAAAGGAAAATTGAAACAAATTTCCTGTTGTCTCAGTTGAAGAATTGTTTTTTTTTTTTTTTTTTTTGAATTTTTTGTTACTCAAACAAAATTCAATAATTGGCTGAAAATTTCATGGGCCAATGGACGGGAACATATTTTTTGATAATTTTTGCTTTCATTTTGCAACACTAGGCGGCTTGAAAGAGTGACACGGAAATTCGCCTTTCGAGCAATTTTTTTAATTAAATTTCCCAATCCCTTGAATGTCGCAACGCTGAGAAGGGATTTCAAATCGATTTTCAAGACGAAAAGACACAGGATGGAGGAAAGGATGGAGTTGAATGAAATAAGGCAAAAATAAACGTTGTTCACTTTGTCGTAAAAAATTAGACGGTTTGGGGTAGGTCGCGTTTAGTAGAGTTTGTGTGGAAATGGAGCCAATTCCCTTCAACTTTTGCATGCGAAAAAAGAGACATACCTCAATAATATTTGAGTTCATCGTTGTTTTCAAGTGAAACGCAACAAAGTTGGGTTAACCGTTATTAACAGATCACTAGATAAACTAGAGTCCTAAGACTTTCCCGGGAACAGAAACTATGCACAATCAAAGCAAATACACGAAAATTTTATGTTTTTGTGCTACTTTGGGTCCGGGCTATTCCGACTTCCAACTGCGGGTTGTGCCGAGGGGGTAACTGCCCGGCCATGGTTGTTCAACTGCTGCAAAACAGGCAATTCCGCCCTCCAGGAAACGCGATGTAGTGAGTTAGATAAAAAGAAGATGAAATTTTGGGAGCCAATTTATTATTGAAGGTAAAAATAGGCGAAAAGTCGCGATTTTCCGTAATTCGAACGAGCACCTAGCAATGTGTATCAAGGCTAAATTTGCGAGTAAGACCTACGAGCACTGCCATTAAATATGAAATTAAAATAGAACTTTGAAAACTCTTGATCAATTAACTGTCACCCAGATTGACCACATTGCGGTTGACGCAAGACACTCCTCAAGTATTATTGATGTCTGAGTGTTCGGAGGAGCCAATATCTACGGATAACCCGTAAAGCGACAGAACAAGCGTATGCTATGCGAAAGTTTGATGTCGAAGGGTTTAACTCTCATGAGAACGCTTAATTCTTCGCCAATTAGGCCTCCCTTCATTTCTTAACAGGTCCTCTACCAAAATGCCATCAGAGATGCTACCTCTGATATGCCGGCTTTCACTGGGGGTCCACAACCCCACCCCTAATTGCAGAGAGAGTTCCAGCAAGTATATCCAGCTAAACATAATTGCACTGCATAGAAGGACTGAAGCTGATCAAACGAAGAATAACGGACTGCAGCGCCGCCTAAAGTAAGTAAGGTTCTTCGTGTCCCAATCCACCATCGAAGGACCTAAAGCACATGAATACCCACTTCGAACTCGATAGATACAATTGGAGTCTGCTTCTAGGGACTAAAAGAAGGAATTGCCTAAAAAAGTTTCTATCTTGGGGAAAGGAAATGGCAGTGGCACTGTACGGCGGTAGCCAAAAGGTAGTGGTTCCGCCCAGCTGAGTTCAACTTGTCAAACATAAAATACAATACAAATGCAAGTGTTGCTCAGGAGAAAGCAACAAACGGTGAAGGAGCTTATAAACTGCGTCGGAACTAATGAATTAGATGGCAGCTCAAAACACCTCAACAAGCCAAGGGAACTTTCACAACCCAAGCGAGACTACTGTCAGCGGACCCTTTGTCCAAATGTATTTGTTTTTTTGTTTTTAATGACGTGGCTCTACGATTTTGGGGCTGCAAAATAAGCTAGGCCAGGATATCGAGTTGACGAACCTGGTCAGAGTAACGAATTTCGTCTTTGTACGTCGAACATTAGGACTGACAATGCTCTGAGGAACAGAGCTCCAGAATTTATTCCAATTCAAAAAGTGGATGTAAGTGTAGATGATTCCACTAGTTTGTAGGTTAAAATTATGCTGGTGAATAGGATATTAATCGCGTATATTGACTGCGGTTAAGATACAAACAATATAGAGGCGTCAGTCATCTTAGCACATACAACAAATTCTCCCTATGTTTATGACAAGATGAACAGAGCCATGTTCGGTATTATTCTCCATGTAGTCTCGTAAGCTTGTGTAAATAAAAACCTTTCGGTGCGCTACAGTTTGGTCAAACCTGGGCCTCAGCCAATAAGCCTCTCCATCTGACACAAACTTTTGCCAGCTGCTTCCATCAGTGCTGCATATCCATGTCTCCGCGGTCTTAAATAAAGTCCGTTTATCTTGCGAGAGAGCGCTCTGTTGCTCAATTGCTTTCTAAGCCCGAAGAAACAACGCTTAGCAAGTCTTTTTTCCGTGCTGTTATTGTTGCTACTCGTAACTGTGGAGCCAAGGTAGACGAAGTCTTTAACTACCTCGAAGTCCAATTTGACACTCTAGCTCTCTGGATTACAACATATCTCAACTTCGTCTTGGTCGGGTGAACGGAATTCTCTGTTATCATCGTCCTGTGTTTATGGTTCATTCTACCTGACACTGGCATTATGGTCGTATCGTCCAAGCAGGCTTCCATTCTGACTTTGTAGCCATGACATGCTCTTTTCATTCTTTGTTAGAGGTTTGGTACCTCATTCCTGCTATACCATCTCTCCTTTTCCTCGACCGCGTGCTTCTCGTGCTTTTTCTGTTTTCTTCTAGGAAGTCTATATGCTTCCCGTCTTTTCTGTTCGGAGACCTCAGGAGCAGCGCTCGTCCTGCGATGCAGAATAGCTTTATATACCTCTTGTTTGCTCTCATTAGCCTCCCTACATTCGTCATCGGACGAGAAGTTTATTTGTGTGGGGGTGTTGGAACCAATTATGTCACGTGCTGCTTCTTTGATGGCTCTTTGACAGCATTCCCATTGGTGTTCTATGGACTGTATAGGGGATCCTGGTCGGCAAAGATTGCAGCTTTTCAACTTCGAAAATTGGTTTTTGATATCCACATTCGTACCTTGGCAGCAACAAGGTTCACTACCTGAGTCTATGTTGGATTCTCGGGAAGTTCGGACATCAAGAATGTTGGAGGAGTGTCTGGCGTCGATCGCAATGTGGTCAATCTGGCTTACGACTGATTGGTATGGAGACTGCCAAGTCGCTTTGTGGATGTTGAGTAGTGAAAAACCGCGTGCTGACCACTATGAGGTTGCTTTTCGTAACGAAGTCTAAAAACCTGAGTCCATTTCGGATGCGGTGTCGTGTAGGCTTTGTTTCCCAGTGACGTGCTCCTATAACAACTTTGGTGTCATTGAGCATATGTTCTGTCTAGGAGGTCGTGGAACTCGTCCTTGATCGTGTCATCCTTTTCTTTTGTAAGGGCGTGTACACAAATAAGGCTGATGTTCTCGAATTTGGCCATGATGCAGTTTGTACGAGGCATTCGCACATGCCAGAAGCTTAAGACTCTCTGCCTAAGTTTGTCCCGTCTTTCCTTTTTTCGCCGAAGTAAATTTCGCAGTTTTTTATCCGACTTTTGTCCGGCCCATCCAATCGCAACGCTGCTTCGCAAAAGTCTTACGCAACTCAAAGAGATCCTTGATGTCAAAAGGGTTTCGGCAAAGTCACGCCCTGTTATTTGACTTCCACAAAATCTTGGGAGTAACTAAAAAACTGACTAGGCAGCACCAAAAGTCAGTGTAGCAGCTGTAAATGAAGGCAAAACGACTTGTGTACTATTAGCAGGAGTCTCATCAAATAAATCCTGTCCAGCCCGGCTCTGCTATTAACTTCAATAAATGAAGAGCTACACTTGTCAATCGCTGATTCTTTGGCCTAAGAAATCAAGTGAGTAACAAAATTTTCCACTTGATTGTTAGATTTGTTTGTGTTGGCGGACTCTAACAGAGGAGACACGAGTATAGCAGCAACCTCCATCAACTGAACAGTGAATTAAGCTTTTCGGAAAAATATAGAATAAGAGGATCTAGCGGATGTGAATCCTGCAGCCTACAGAGAGTTATTGTGTCCCTAGGTAGAGAGTAGAATAGCAAGCATAGCAAGGAGCAGCGTCCAATGCTCTTAGGGTTGGAGCCTAAGAATCATTCTTCGCTTGTTGTAGCACTTTTTCTTTACTTGCCAACATTTGGGGTAGATTATTTGGGGAGTGAAAAGTGGCGGTCGTTTAACATTTCTGTCCTGGAATTTAAGACGTAGGGCCTTCTGATATTAAGCATATGAAGGTTGGTTTTTTTTTCAGACACTCAACTCCCTTTCGAAGTCTGTGCTAAACGAATCGAGTTTCCATTGCGTAATTTGACCTTTACATCTTGACCAATTTCAAAGTAACAACCATAGGTAGTTAGCTTAAAGCAGACAAGTTAAATAGACATTTTTGTCTCAATCTTAAAAAGTAGAGTAATCACCTCCAAATTTTGAGCAGTCAGAGAATGTTTACAACCTTTTTCCCTAGACGTAATCGTTAAAGGGTTATTTTTCTTTTTAACTGTCGTATCATAGCGATTATTTTTCAATTACCTTTTCTCTGCATTCCCTCATTTATCATTCCTGAGAAAGTATTTGTTTCATTTGCAGGAGCCTTAGACTCGCTTCACCTAGACAATCTCATGCTTCTGATGGAAAAACTTGGCTAACTACTTGACAACACTCATTTATAATGCAACTAATTTCAATCTTATCCTTTTGCACTCCTTCTCCCATGCCATCCAAAACATTTTGGGTAAATCTTCTGCACCACAAAATTGGTAAAGTTGTGGATATGCTAAGGGTGGTTAAATCTTTTAACCCTGGACAAAGGATTTCCTCGTGTTTGCTCTAGTGGAATTCTTTTATTCTTCTGCCAGACGTTATACTTCTACAGGAGACAAAGAAACATTCTCAAGGGGATTATGCGATGAGACTGGTCACGCTTCGGGCAACCAAAACTGCCTTCAAACATGTCTACTAGAAAATCTTCTCAGGGATTTTCTGTGGACATTTTATAAGACCACCAACGATTTCTTCAGACTTTTATTTTTATTGGATTTTATTTTTTATCCGAATTCTAAGTGCGAATTGTATAAATTGGACATTTGAACCAATTGAATTGACTTGAAATTGTTTGATTTTCTTGACATGATATTGGTCAAGTGGGACGGTCTTAAATGCAGATATTGATATTGGTTATCCAGTGAGACATATGGTCGATTTCAGAATGATTGTCAAGTTTTAGCTCAAAGAAATAAAACATTAACACACACACAGAAGATTCTACATTTAATTTTTTATTTCGCCGAAATATTCTTCATAGCTGGAGACCCCGATAATTCAAAAACAACAATCCGCATCGTATTTCAACACACGATAAAGAATTCAACATAAAAATAAGTAAACATCCTTTTTTTTCACTCGCCTACATTGCCACGTGCTAAGTGCGTATTAACTTCGAGGGATGGCTATTCCATTAGCAGAAAGCGTCGTATTGCCAGGTGGCTCAACCGAAAAAACAAAAACTTCCGAAATAGCTAGAGTTTCCATTAAAATCCCTACATTTTGGAGTGCCAAACCACAGCTATGGTTCGCACAAGTGGAATCCCAATTCTACGCAAGAGGAATCTCAAAAGACCACACCATCGTCGCAGCAATAGAAAGCAGCGTGCTTTCATACATCTCCGACATAATCTTGAATCCACCATCATCAGATATGTACACAACCTTAAAAGGCAGGCTGATCGAACAGTTCGCAGATTTGGAGCAGAAGCACATAGAAAAGCTACTTCAAGATGTGGAACTCGGCGATATGTGACCATCCCAGCTATTACGGGAAATGCGCGACTTAGCTGGATCGAACACTAACGAAGAGATGCTTAAATCCATTTGGCTGCAGCGTTTATCATCCAACATCCGCAGTATTATTTCCATCTGCAATGAAGGTTTACAGCAAATGGCAAATATCTGGGTGCTCCGCAACCACAACATCATCCCGAAATAATACTTTAGAACTACAAGTAGCCGAATTATCGCGCTAGCTCACTGAAATCTAAGTGTCATTGCAAAGCAATACTGACCAACGCAGCCATTCCCGAATGAATTCTCGAACAAAAAGACGTCCATCCATGGTTCATCACACCGCTTCCGACGCAGAAATATGCTGGTATCACAGGAAATATGGCGACGCTGCTCGCAAATGTCGGCCACCGTGCAAACATACTATGTAGGTAGGGTGAAAAGTAACCTCCTTGGGAATGAAAAAAAAATATTTTTTAATTTTTTTTTATTTTATTCCCCTTTTAGCGTGATACACTTATTCCAGCGATTTTCCAACTTTTTGATCCCGTCCGAAAAGTAATTTTCCGGAAGGTCTGCAAAATACTCCTCCGTGGCGTCGATTATTTCCTCGCGTGAGCTGAATTTTTTATTGATAAGCCATCTTTTGAGGTTTGGGAAGAGATAAAAGTCCGAGGGAGTCAAATCGGGCGAATACAGTGGATGCGACAGCAATTCTCTGGTTTTCTGGTGTTTAATAGTGGATCCAGGTTTCATCAACAGTTACCAATCGATGCCAAAAGTCCGCCCGATTCCGCATCAGCAAGTCCAAACACACTTTCGAAGTGCTCTCGCGTTCGTGGTTTTGGTTAGGAGAGAGCATGCGCGGCACCCAGCGGCAGGATAACTTTTTCATATGCAGAATATTCCCCAAAATATGGCGTGTGGGCTCAGTACTAATATTTGTGGTATCTGCTAGCTCGCGCACCTTCACTTTCCGGTCAGCCAACATCAGTTCATGTTTTTTTTTGGCATCGGTAGTGAAGTTGCGGCCACCACGAAACTCTCGAAACCAATATTTAACGATGTAATCTGACGGAGCATTAGCCCCATAATTTATCCAACTTTTCTTTTGTTTCCTTCGCCGTTTTGCCTCTCAAAAAATAATGTTTAATCAGAGACCTAAAATAGTTGTTGTCCATACTCGACATGATGCCAAGCACGTCAACAACAATCAGCTGTCAAAACAAAATTAAAGACAGTATCGCACTGAAATTTGGCATGTCTGCCTAATTATGAACGGACTTCAAGGCACCATAACCTTTTTTGCAGTAGCAGCGTATTCTGGCGGTCAAGGAGGCTACTTTTCACCCCACCTAATAGTTCGGAAAACTAAAATCTTTGTCACATTTCGCAGTTACCGACAGAGTTTTCACAGGGAACGGTCGGCTTTTCATCACCGACACCAATTCCAACCTTAAATTTTTAGTTGATACCGGCGAATCACCACTTCTCCACAAAAAATAACTGTTTGGTGCGGTTTGCATGCCGGCGGCATTATTGAGCCATTGAGCCGTGACGATCGTCACGTTACTATGAATGGTCAGCGTTATCGAGCCATGATTACCGATTATTTTTGGCTCGAATTGGAAGATATGGACTTGGACGACATGTGGTTTCATGACATTTCTGTCATACCAGCGACACGAAATCAACGTAATCTATCAGATCAACGACATTTTCTGTACGCGGCGAACAAAACATCAATTAAAACTTTCGGAGAAAAATTACTTACCCTCAGCCTTGGACGCAGGCGCACATTTCAATGGCTGTTTACAGTTGGCGATTTTTCCGAAGCGATTCTTAGAACTGATTTCCTGCAACATTTTATTTTCCAAGTCGACCTCCGAAACAGAAAACTCGTTGACCATCAAACAAATAATTCATGCTGCTGCAAATTTAAAAAAAGGAAAGGGATAATTATTAACCTATCAACAACCGATAAAACTTTGCCATTTCAGAAATTGTTTTGCGAGTTAAGAGATATTACACGCACTACCTTGTCACCGAGCTTTTCACCCCATCAAGTGATTCACCACATCGTCACAAAAGGTCCATCACTCTTGAGCCACCCACGTCGTTTAAGCCCAGAAAAACTAAAGGCGGCAAAAAAAAGAGTTTCGTTCCATGGTGGCCCAAGGTATTTGCAGACCTTCCCGAAGTCCGTGGGCCGCTCCACTGCTCCTCGTCAAAAAATCCAATGATGAGTGGCGATGGCGATGGCGCGATAGTTAGCTCATTGGACTATCACGCAAAGAGTCTGGGTTTGATTCCTGGCTGAGCGGGCAATGGCAAACTCCCGAAAGTAAAATTGCCTACGAAAAAGCTTCTAAGGAGTGCCGTTCGGACTCGGCGATAAAGCGTAGGCCCCGCTCATATGTGGATAAAATGACAACATGAGCAACACAAATGAGTGTCAAGAAGCTAGGCCATGGCCCATACCGGGCTGCCAGCGCCACAGTGTTTTATTTTTGTTTTTTTTGAGTGGATACCGTGTTCCGATTACAGATCACTGAACATGGTAACCGAACCTGATCGTTACCCAATCCCACACATCCACGACTTCACACATTTGCTAGATGGGAAGCGAATTTTTTCGATGATCGATTTGAAAAGAGCATATCACCGGATACCGATTGAGCCAGATGACATCCCCAAAACGGCTATCACCACTCCATTTAGCATGTTCAAAATTGCCTATATGACCTTAGGCCTGAGAAACGCTGTGCAGACCTTCCAACGATTCATGCACGAAGTCTTAAAGGACTTTGACTTCGCTAACGCTTACCTGGACGACATCCTAGTGGCAACCGACATCACCGAACAACACGTACAACATCTTCTCCGTCTGTTTCGGAAGCTCAGAGGGTATGGACTTGTGATTAACACCTAAAAATGCACAATCGGACAGCCAAGTGTAACATTTTTGGGATACTCGATTGCTAAAAAGGGTATTCCACCGCCGTCAAAACGAATTGAAGCGCTGAAGAGGGTCCCTCTCCCAAAAATTATGTTGGTTCTTTCGGCGAAATAGAAAATTAAACTCTCATCTAGAAATTTCACAAGACACAACGTTGGACAGAAGTATCGGATTTTCAAATAGGGACTTGACAACTAAGAATTTAATTTGTGAACGCACTCTTTCACTAATCATCAAACTGTCACTGTCAAGTCCACGAACGAGCAACGTCTGCCAATTATAAAAATTTTCTACCGAAATTCGGAGTCGGTGACTGGCAACTTTAAGAGCGTTAATTCCAATTTTTGGTCGTAATTCTCGCCCTAGTAGACTGGCAATAACAAGTTTAGTGCAAAAATTTGAGTCTACATGTTCATTGTGTGATGTTGCCGTGTCAGTGAAACAACGGGTTGGTCGAAGTGTCGAAAATATCACTGCCGTTCAGGTATCCGTAGCAAACGATCAAAATCAGTCAATTCCACGGCGTTCTCAAGAATTGGGCATCGCTCAGACCACATTATGGCGTATTTTGCGTAAGGATCTTGGTTTACACCCATACAAGATCAAGCTGACTCAAGAATTGAAGCCGATGGAACATTTGAAGCGACGTAAGTTCTCCGATTGGGTTCTGGAGAACATGCGCCAAGATGGTGAGTTTCATCGCAAAATCATCTTCAGTGACGAAACTGATTTTTGACTCAATGGGTTCGTCAATAAGCAAAATATGCGTTACTGGTTGGGTGAAAATCCACATGTGCTTCGTGAATCACCACTTCTCCACAAAAAATAACTGTTTGGTGCGGTTTGCATGCCGGCGGCATTATTGAGCCATTGAGCCGTGACTATCGTCACGTTACTATGAATGGTCAGCGTTATCGCGCCATGATCACCGATTATTTTTGGCCCGAATTGGAAGATATATACTTGGACGTCATGTGGTTTCAACAGGATGGTGTCACAAGCAACACAGTACACGTTACAATCGATTTATTGAAGAGTAAGTATAGTGAGCGTATTATCTCAAGAAATGGGTCAAGTCGATTGGCTGCCTCGTCCGTGCGATTTAACGCCGCTTGACTACTTTCTGTTAAGTCATTGGTTTTTGCCAACCTTGGAAGAGCTCAGAGCCAACATTGAACGAGAAATAGCAGTCGTTTCTGCCGAAATATGTGGCCGACTCGTTGAAAATTGGGTCCTACGAATAGACCGCTGCAAACGTGCCCGCGGTGGCCATATGAACGAAGTCGAGTTCCATTCATAAATGATTTGATTGTACTTCAAGCCTATAATAAATTTTTTGAAATATCTCAAATGGTTTGCGTTTTATTTTAGAAAAAAGTTGTCCAGTTCTTATTGGAAAACTCATTACTTCCGATGATTCTTCTTGGATTCAGATCGACTGGTAAAGAAGACTTGCAAGCGTCGCCTGCCGAAATAGTCTACGGAGCTCAACTTCGTTTGCCCGGTGAGGTTTTCGTGTAAACAGCTGATGCATCACTCGAACACGAATTTGCAAAACAATTCAAGAACACAATGCGATCACTCTGACCATCACCGACCAGCAATCATTCATCGAACACTGTTTTCATGCAAAAGGAACTGCAAACCTCACCCTTCCTTCCTTCACTCCAGAAACCATACGAAGGTCCATTTTGGGTGTTAGATCGAACAGAGAAATATTTCTTATTGAATTTCAACTGCGGACTTCTATTTCCCCGAAAGATTCCACAAAAGCATGAGAATCACAAAGAGGGGACTGAATTCTTTCTTAAATTTCTGGCCTATTGGACTATTTCATAAACAAACTCTCATCAAGAATCGATGATTTAATTTTTCAGAAATAATTATCTTCTATAATTCACAGAGCAACTCTATTGTCGATTTCATTGTGTATCTAGAGCAGTTACTTAAGGAAAACCCCATTTGAAGGTAAAAATGTTTTATACTTCTAATGGCCATATATCTCGCATGTAAATTAACTGAGAGAGAGAAATGTCGCATGCAATTTAATAAGGGTTAAGCTCAGTCAACCCCGAAAGCGAATTAATTTGTCCCTCTTTAATTTAAGACAGGGGAAGAGGTTTCATAATGCCTGTCCTCCCTCAATGGTGTGTAAATGTAATTTATCAACTCCATTAAACCAACCGCAGATTAATCATTGAAATTGCTACCTTCCTGTGGGGGAAAGGGGTTAGAAATTATTTAGTAAACTTGAAAAATATAGAAATTTATTTCTTACTTGTACCGTTCTTTTAGGTTGGAACTAAACAAGGGTGAATTAAAGAGTTCTTTGGATTGCCAGAGGAAAAACAACAATTTATCTGTCTATATTTGTCTCCTCCTAATCTATGTGACAGGATACATATTCCAAGCTGCCATGAGTAAAACAATTTGTTTAGCGGTGAACAGGGATACTTCTGACTGTCCTATAACCCGTTTACGGCCAGTAGGCCAACAAACAGCTTCGTTGCAAATTGTTTGTCTAACCTCCCAATGGTCGTCCCCAATAACTGCATGAGTAAGCCCGTACCAGCAATTAGCAGTGGCCCTTGACTGCTTTCATGGCGATATCACTGCCACACAGGAAATGTGAAAAGAAGGGAAGGATGACAAAAATGTCTTTCTTTTTTTTATGCTGATTCCAAAAGGGAAAATAAATTGCTTTTGTTTGGATGTGGTTCTACTATATGCAAGCAGGCTTAGACAAGAAGTCCAGAGTTTTCGACGTGTTTCCCAGCCTCATCAAAGCAAGATTCGCAATCATTAGCCTAATATGCGCCTATTTGGATACAGAGGATAAGAACAACGGTGCAAAAGTGTGTGCCAATGTATAAGCAATGTCTACCAGCAGATTTGGAAGCGAGGATATCCTTGCTAACACAATTGGTAAGCACATCACACACGACGCTGCACCGGGAAACTGCCTAAGGTTTACTGATGGCGGGACGAAATACCACTATAACAAGCACTCGGCTACCTCATCTTAGTATACACAAGGCCCGTGTGCAAAAATCTCTCAACAGTTCCTATACAACTAGCATCCAGTACCGATCACCAGAGGCAACGATGCCAAGGTGCTATCAAAGATAAATCAAATATTGTGTTGGGTTGCACCCGATCAGGAAATCTCTGATTTGATGGAGAACGCCGGAAAACGGAAGCAACCAAATAAGATGAGTACAAAACAGTGTAGCAAAGAACTACGAGAGCCGCTGGAAAGCTCTATGAGCAGAAGAGACAGGAAAAGATCAACCAATATATTCAAGGAATGTGTCAATGCAAGAAGACCCGTACAGAACCCTGTAATTGAATCACAGTAGATGCTAAGAATGTTCCTACAGACTCTGTAAATTGACAATTCGAGCAGAATAGACCATTCAACTTAGACGATGATAGCCAAAACATCCTTACACCTTAACAAAATGAAGTAAGAATAGCAATATTCAAACTGAAATCAAAGAAAGACGGGAGACCGGCCGAAATATTCAAAGATGCTGTAATTGACTTTGTAGAGAGCATACAATAACTTATTTCTCAAATTTGGTCAGAAGAGTATACGCCTGATTAACGGAATCGTTTGCCAGATCCATAAAAATAGGAGACCCCTCAACTACGCAGACTACAGAGGTGTAAGTCTCCTCAATGTCGCATAAAAGATCTCATTGGCATGTGGTGTGAAAGTCTAAAATTCTTCCCCATCAATGTGGTTAGTCCTTTTAGTGCAGTTTTTCGCCAAAAAAGTCTACAATCGTCCAAATCTTAAGAAAGTGCAAGACTGGGGATAGCCTTGTCTAAATTCTTTTTCGGCATTAAAGGTCTCGGTGAGATCTTTACTAACCTTGATGGAGCAGTGTGCATTCTCCATTCTAATCCTGCACACACTGACGAGTTCGGTAATGATGCCAAACTTAGAAATTGCTCTGTGGATGGCAACGATTAGTATAAGGCGTCGTAGAAGTAGCATCTTCCGACAGGTGCTGGTTCTTTAAATAACGAGAATGAGCCTCTGCATCCGAACATCTTGCAGCTCTGCTAATAAGCCCTACCTCACACCTCCCTGTGGCGCCCTCTGGGAATCTCACTGGAGATTGCGAAGTAAAGGGGACGAATAGGGAGTTTCCTCTGCCATAAATCAGGATTAGCGTCGGAAAAACAAATCAAGACCTTATCCGGGCTACTCCGACATATCTGGAGCTCAGGCCGGTAGGGATTTTCAGGACTTAGTCAGAGTCTTGGAAAAGAGATGGTGGCGTACGAGTCCTATATGGGCAGAGCTCACATCCCGGAACGGGTTACTGGCTTCGGTGTAACCGACCCCTCGTCCTAGGGGCATTAAAAATGGAACTGGCCCTCCAGGTTGGGGGTTGTGCCGCCAGGGTAACTGCCCGGCCATTTAAAAAAGATTAAGTTACGAAGCATCAACAAGCCTCGGATATGGACGGATCTACTGTTGACAACCCACGCAAACGATTTAAGGACAATGAGCTTCGGATATGCACGTGGAATGTTAGATCCCTTAATAGACCACGTGCAGCCGAGCAACTAGCGGAGGCCCTAGACTGCTGCAAAGCAGACATAACCGCCATCCAAGAAATGCGATGGGATGGGCCGAACAAAAAGAAGATGAAAAACTGCGACATCTACTACGGCAATTGCTATCGACGGCAAAAGCAGCGCTTATTTGGATGCGGATTTGTTGTCGGAGGCAGACTAAGACGAGAAGTCCTCAGCTTCCGGCATGTGAGCGAGCGCCTCGTAGCAATCCGCCTCAAGGCTATATTCGCCAACATAAGCCTCATATGCGCGGATGCCCCCACAGAGGAGAAAGATGACGACAACAAGGATGCCTTCTACGAGCTCCTTAACAAGACCTACGAGCAATGCCCTAGCTATGACATTAAAATTGTCCTCGGTGATTTTAATGCAAAGCTAGGAAGAGAAGGTATCTTTGGTGGAACAATCGGAAAATATAGCCTGCACAACACCACCTCCGATAACGGATTCAGGCTAATCGACTTTGCGGCGGGGCGAAACATTGTCGTGGCTAGCACGCGGTTCCCACATCTTGACATACACAAGGGGACTTGGAGAACTCCTGATCAATCAACAGTCAACCAGATTGATCACATTGCGATCGACGCAAGACACTCCTCCAGTATTTTGGATGTCCGTACGTTCTGAGGAGCCAACATCGTTGTAGCCAAGGTATGGTTACGTATATTCCAAACTACGCCAAGACAAATTAATGATGTGAGGAAATTCGACGTCAGACGGCTACAATCGCAAGAGATCGCCAGCACCAAGCATCGAAAACCATTGCAAGCACTGCCAAAGCGCCATCAGAGATGCCGCTTCTGATGTGCTGGGTTTCGCTTGTCCACCGCATCGAAACCCCTGGTTCAATGTTGAATGCCATCAATGCACAATGCACATGCAGCTAAGCAAGATACATATAAAGCGGCGCTGCATAGAAGGACCAGAGCTGCTCATGAGCTCTATAAGCAAAAGAGGAAAGACGAACACGGGCTCTTCAGGAGGAACAAGAAAACATGAGAAGCGCGCGGTCGAGCAAATGCAGAGATGCTACTCTAGCAATGAGATTTGGAAGTTTCACCAAAAGGTAAAAAAAACATGTCCGTAACACAAGCCGGACGGAAGCCTGTAGAGACGAATAAGGGAACATCGTAGTAGAGTCGCAGTTGATGCTGAGGATTTGGAGAGAGCATTTCTGCAGACTGTGTAACGGCGATGACGGAACAAATACGATGATGACCAAAAATTCCGTCCACCTTATGACTTAGCA
This sequence comes from Volucella inflata, assembly GCA_928272305.1. Classification (NCBI taxonomy): domain Eukaryota; kingdom Metazoa; phylum Arthropoda; class Insecta; order Diptera; family Syrphidae; genus Volucella; species Volucella inflata. Next base: position 3,188,911 of record OV743716.1, on the reverse strand, counting down.
GGATACACCAACTCATCACCATCAACTCATCTGTAAAATATGGTCGGACGAAAGTATGCATACAAGATCTTATCTGCCGTATTGTGTGAACGCCTGAAGCCGTTCGTCAACAACCTGATAGGTCCATATCAGTGTGGCTTCAGGCCAGGAAAGTCCACCATCGTCCAGATATTCACACTACGGCAAATCGTGGGTAAGACCCACTCATTCATCGATTTTAAGACCGCCTATGACAGCATCTATAGAGACGAGCTTTACAGAGCAATGTCTAGTTTCGACATCCCTGCCAAACTCGTTCATCTGTGCATAATGACGATGGAGAATGCACGCTGCTCCATCAAGGTCGGTAAAGATTTCACCGAGACCTTTGATGTCCAGAAAGGATTTAGACAAGGCGATGCGCTGTCATGCGATTTTTTCAACATCGTACTTGAAAGAATAGTGCAAACCTCACCAGCAAACACAAGAGGCACTATCTTTCAAAAGTCCATCCAACTACTCGCGTACGCCGATGATATTGACATAATCGGGAGAAAACAGCGTGATGTCAGTGGCGCTTTCGCTAGTATTGAGACGGGCTTAACGGTCAATGAGGGCAAAACCAAGTTTAGGCTGTCAAGCAAAAAGGACAACCAACACCGACGTCTCGGACAGAACGTCACCCTCGACAGATATAACTTTGAGGTAGTTAAGGACTTTGTCTACCTAGGCTCCGCTATAAATACGGACAACGACACCAGCGCTGAGATCAAGCGGAGAATAACTCTTGCCAATCGCTGTTTCTTTGGGTTAAGAAGGCAATTGAGTAGCAAAGCCCTCTCTCGGACAACAAAAGTCATGGTCACCCTGGAGGGTCACCATGGATGAGGGTGTTCTTGGTTGCTTCGAGAGAAAAATTCTTCGGGCGATCTTCGGTCCCGTCTGCATTGACGGTGAGTGGAGGAGGAGATACAACGACGAACTGTATGGACTGTACAGCGACATGGACCTAGCCAGAAGAGTGAGGATCCAAAGATTGAGATGGCTGGGTCATGTAGAGCGCATGGACACCAATATTCCGGTCCGAAAAGTCTACGAATCCGCCCCCGAGGGACAGCGCAGTAGAGGAAGGCCAAGATTCAGGTGGCGCACGCAAGTGAAAGGGGACCTCCGCCAATTTAGCGTGCAAAACTGGGGGCAGCTAGCCAGAGATCGAGCTGGCTGGAGACGCTTGTTGGCTGAGGCCCAGGTTCACCCCGGACTGTAGCGCCACTTAAGAAGACTGATACACCTTCCTTCTGAAGGATCGGCCTTGCAATGCTAACGTTCAGTTCATAGGGCATACTTCTGGCCGACTTTTTTTTTTAAGGATGAGCTGGTGTAGGCTATACCTTTTGACAGTAGATACTACTAAAGATCCCCTCTCGTCCCAGCTTTGGATGAAAACCAGCGAGAACTGTTTTGATGTCATAGCTAGCTTATTCATCGAAGGGTATTGTTCAAGAGCTCGTAGAAGCTAGCCTTTGTGTCGTCATCCTTCTCCTCTGTTGAGGGTGCGAGCATATGGAGCTAATGTTGACAAAATTTAGGCTTGATAACGATTGCTTCGAGGCGCCCTGCATGCGCCTGTGGGGAATTCATCCGCTGTCCCATTTATTGTGCTGATATTTTTATCTGCTGGTCAGCATTCACTCTTATGAGTTTGGAAAATCGATTCCGGATGGACATGGGCAAGTATCCGATGGTTACCACTTGGATTATCGTAAGGTTGACACCCCTCAGTGCCTACTCTATAGCACCCAACAATAAAGAGACACAAATGGCGATTATAGAAGTGACTAAAGACGAAGTTGTATTCATACAATTAGGGACATTTCTAAGGAATATTGCCAATAAGGTAGGTATTTGTTTTTCGACGAAATTCATGAGAGATTCATATTTGTTTATTATTTTTCTGAATTGTCCCCTAAAATTGAATGAACAAGTACAAATTAATGAGTTTTTAAATATAATTGACAATACCAGGAATAGGGATTAATTCAAGAGCCACATTCGGGGTACTTACATGTGTATATCAACACACCCTTAGCAACTGAAGCCATGAAATTACCCATACGAGTGTTTCTAACCTATAAAGCGACAGAGGGTGAAACAATTAGCCTACGCCACGTTTTAATTTCAATGCCATCACCATGGATGCGCTTAAGATTTCTAAGTATCTGGAATGTTGTTCATCTGCTTTGTACTCTGATAAGGCGGCAGAGAATACCTACAAACGAACATATGTCGAAAGAAGTACTTCTACCTACTTACAAACCAGTCTTCCTTAAAAGCTCGTAAGGTACGAGTATGAGAAGCTATGGTATCTGTACTGGCATGGGTGCCAACCTCCCAAACTGATCGCTCTACAGCTCACTTATGTTGGTATCAAAACATTTTTCAAAAACATTTCCCTCTTTGTTATTAAAAGTCGTCCTTTCTGTCAGGTTAGTGAATTTTTTCTCATTTGTTATCCGTTTGACACTGCTTTGCGTCCTCATTGTTTTTAAAAGCAATATCATTTTGCATAGGGACGTCGAGAAGACGTCCTCCACACGAAGGTGTGGGTCAGGATGGTAGGCTTCTTTGTGGAGCTTTCTGGGGTAGAGTACCATGTTTTAAGTTTTTATTTTTGTGAAATCACTCATTTTAAATGTGTCGGTATGCCGCCTACTCTCTGTATAGTCTGTAGATACGAGCGATGCGTGTATTTGATATATGATGTGTGCCGTTTCACTTCTTATGTGCAAAGTTAATTTTTCTTTTTTTTGTTTTTGAATTATTTTTAATATCCTTTCCACCGGCGTTGCCGCCTTCATATGTACTCGTAGTCATCGTCTTCATTGGGTGATGCACAGATTTTTGTCAGCTTTGCTATTCAAATATGTGCCTTGTGAACGTGTTCCACGTCAGTCTACATTAAGTGGCAGCACGTGCGAGGCAAATTCATTTCGATATACAAAATGTTGAAATTTACGCAGAAAATGATAAGTAGATACGAATAGAGTGCGTTAGGAAGATGGATTAAATATGTAGAAAGATGTTAATCTGAAATATGCTTGAAGGATGCTTGAATCGATTTTTAAAGATGAAGCTTAAGTCCTCGAGCGAAGGTTTAATTGATGGAGATTGTTAAGGGTGAATTCGCAACAGGGAAAATTGCTGTGCTTACAAATTAATCCAGTAGAAGGGGGCTAAAATAAGGTCAGGGATTTTGGTAGACCTTTATTTATTTCCTACTTCCTGCCGGCAAATGATGAAATCTGGTTGTGGTCTGGCTTAAACAACAGAGGCTTTCATATCAAGACAGAGTCTAATGAAAGAATCTTCAGAATCAATAATTTTCCCTCCAATTAGTTTGAAAAGCTTAACGATTTTGTCAAAGTGCGAGTATGTTGAAATATATTATTGGGTGCACCTAGTCTATGGTAACTTAGCAGCCAATCATACTTTTGAATAATACAGCACTGGGGAGACCAATAGACTGCAGTCTACTCCAGTAAATACACAATGTGATGTTCTTAGGATGTAGACATCTTTACGACGTTAATCATCATCACGGGTGAGTTTTGTAGACCCAAGGTAGGCACTAAGAGTTGTCAATCTGCCAATAACCTGCGTTGCGACTGCTTTTACTCATTAATTGTGCTTATAATACCTCCACGTGGTAACTGTTGGGTACTGGTGGATGTTCATCCAGACTCGACTTAATAAACTTCTACGAGCGGGTGCTGACCAGCAAATAAAAATAGCAGCACCATAAATGGGACAGCACATGAATTCCTCCGATGGAACCAACAGTGAAGTAAAATCCCGAAACAACACAAATGATACCCATTCCGACAAATTCAGAGCTCAGGCCGTTAAGGATTTCCGAGACTAACTCAGGGTCATGAAGAAAAGCGACAGCGTTCGCATTCGTACAGGTTACTGCCTTCCATCTAACCGACACTTTGTTCCTAGGGTATCTATACCGGAATTGGCACTCAAGGTATGGGCTGTGCCACCGAGGTAACAGTCCGACCATGGAAAAGAGACAAAAGTTACGAAGCAGCAACAAGCCTGGAATATGAACCTTTATACTGTCAACAGCATCTGCAAATGAATAAAAGATAACGAACTTCTGTTGCAAAGCCTTAATCGGGCCAGTGTAGCCTAACAACTGGCGGAGGTCCTCGATTGAGGCAAAGCAGATATTACCGGGAACCCAAGAAATACGATGGGTTGGACCGAATAAGAAGAGGTTGGAAACTTCGGCATTAACTATTACTACAGCGATTGTTATCGACGGCGAAAGAAACGCCTATTTGGTTGCGGATTAGTTGTTGAAGATAGACCTAGCCAAGGGGTTAGCCTTATATGAGCTCACGCCCCCAACAGAGGATAAAGATATGCAGATTTCACTGAACATCCACCTCGCCTTGAGCGGATGTAGATCCGTCAACACAAATAGGCAGTCTTCTTAATTTCATTGTTGCACGTTGCGTTATTCCACTTGATGTTTTTATGGAAACTGCACGAACGATGCCATCCTTACCAGGGTGCTTGTGCACAACTCGCTCAAGCCTCCAACAGAGAGGAGGAGCATTGTTATCCACGATGAGCACTACATCACCTAGTTTGAGTGTTACTATAGTTCTCTGCTGCAGACCTTGAAGATATTCTCTTGACCAGCGCCTCCAAATTGATTGAAAATACCATTGCAGTTTTTGGAAACGGCTTAGTGAATTTATATTTTGGATTTCAGTAACATCTGGTTCCGATATGCATGCTTGTGGACTACCTATAAGAAAATTACTTGGAGTGGCGATAGTATTCAGCTTTGAATTGTTAACGTCGCTCCTTGCAGGATGCATTTCATATGGAATTTCGTAGATTTTTTTAATTTACCGAAATGAGAGGATCGAGGTTTTGCACTTTATGTCTACAGCAGCACAATTTCGCACTATCTCTCTGTGATTCTTAGGATTTTGAAGCTTGGCGCATACGGATGAATTATCACTATTAATTGTAGTAGGGTATCCGCGGCGACCTATAAATCTTTTCAGTGCTGATAAAAATGCCACAGTTCAAAGGTCTTCGACAACTTCTAGATGCACTGCTCGCGTAGAAAAGCATACGAATACCGCCACATAGCCCTTAACAGGTGATGTTCCTCGTCGACGAAAGTGGATACTAAATGGGCCACAGAAATCTACTGCCGCAGTCAGGAAAGCATGACACTGTTGAACTCTTTCTGGTGGTAAATCTCCCATTATACTTTATGTCCTCCCTTGAGTGGCCGAGCACGAAAACACCTAACACATTTATGAAGAATCCACTTTACCTTGCCAAGTATTGGCCAAAAGTGCTCCCGAATCAGGCTTAGAAGTGTAAGTGGACCAACATGCAAGTATTTATGGTGGAAGTAGCGTATCAGAGCCTCGGTGAAGACATGAACCTGCGGCAGTAGAATTGGATGCCTTCCATCATAATCCAAATCGGAATTATTTATTCTGCCGCCTACACGAAGAATTCCCTTAGGGTCTTAATGATGCTACATACTCGTATGTGTGATCTTCCTGGAATTGGTTTTTTCTCCCTTATTAAGTGAATCTCGTGGTTAAAACATTCTTACTGAATAGTCCAGATGATACTTCTTAGTGATTTCTGTAATTCATTTGGAGTCAACTCCCCAACCTTCCTTAAAAATTTTTGTCGTCTTGCCCGTGAATTATGAAAGAATCGTAGTGTGCAAGCTACTTTTCTTATAGTTCTCATGTAGTTGTTGTACAATTTGATATCCTTTACAAAGGGTGCACTCTTCGATGCTGATAATATAATTTTATGTGTGCGGTATGCAAGCATTTTAAATTGACCATTCAGATTCCGGAGATTTGAGATAGCCTGTACCAGAAAACCACAGAGTTAATTGAAGTAAGTCTAAAAAGTAAGCACCTCGAGAGACTATGTCAGCAGGGTTAAGCTTTGAACGGACATGCCTCCATTAGTTTGAGCTTGAGAGGGATTGAATTACTGCAACTCTATTTGCAATACAGGTTTCGAAGTTCGAAGATTCTTCAGACAACCAGCTTAAAATAGATAAATCAGTCCAATAGATCACTTTTTCAAAACGATTTTCAAAAATGAGCTTAATTTTTTCAACAAAGCTAGCCATTTATGTAGCTGCACATAGCTCTAACCGCGGAATAGAAATATTCTTATCTGGAGCTACTCTTGATCTTGCGCACAGAAGTTTGATTATAATGCTTCCATCATCCTTTATAGATCGGTTGTACAGACAGGCACCGTACGCATATTCGGAGCTATCAGAAAAGGTATAGAGTTCTGTATTTGTATTACTAAAGAAGGCCCTGCGGTCAAATTGAAATATGATGGATAAATATGCAGATTTCACTGAGCACTAGCTATGACATTAAAATGGTGCTCGACGATTTTGATCCAAAGCTAGAAAGAAAGGAGATCTTTGGTATTATACTGTTGGAAGATATAGCCTGCACGACACCACCTCCATTGGTGAAACATTATTGTAGCTAGCACGCGGTTCCCACATCTCGATATTCAGAAGTAGTCTTGGAGAACTCCTGGTCAATCAATTGTCAACTAGATTGAACACATACCAATCGACGAATGTTCAGAGGAGCCAATATCGATTCGAACCACTACCATATTGTAGTCAAGGTAGGGTTGTGGATACTCCGAACAGGGCCAAGACAATATTTGACGTAAGACGGTAACCATTGCAAGATATGGCGAATTTTTTTTCCGATCGCATCTCCCTTGATCTCTCACGAGATCCACTGTCTCCGTATCATGCATCGAAGACCATTGGCAATACTGCCAAACAGCTATAAGAGATGCAGATACTGATGTGCTGGATTTACTCGACCACCACAACGAAGGCCCTGGTTTGATGACTAATGCCGGTAAGCAGATGCCGACTAGAGCTGAGGAAATTGAGTGATGCTGCTCCAGGAATGATATTGGGAAGTTTTACCAAAAGGAAAAAACAAACATGCCACGGACACAAACTCCGAACCGAACCCTGTGGAGATAAACAAGGGAACAGTATAGTAGAGTTACGGTCGATGCCGAGAGGATTTAGAAAGAGCATTTCTATAGACTGTTTAATGGCAATTATGCACCAGTAACCTTCAATATACTCGCATATGCTTATAACATTGACATAATTGTAATAAAGCAGCGTAATGTCGCGGGGCTTTCGCGAGTAATGTGACGGAAGCGGAGAAATGACTAACGTGTGCAAGACAAGCTGAACAGCCACATCGACTCAGCCAGAAGAGTGAAGGTCTAACGACGAGTCATGTTGAGCGAGGCACATCAATGCTTTGGGCCAAAGAGTCTCCTTCAAATCCGCGTCCGACGGACAGCACAGTAGAGGAAGACCGAGGCTTGGGTGATTCATGCAAGTGGAAAGGGACCTCAGCCACTTAACCTGCGAATATGGAGGCAGTTGGCGAAGGGTCGAGCTGGCTGTAGACGATTGTTGGCTAAGACCCAATTACACCTCGGTAAGTAAGCAAAAGCAGAAGTCTTCTAAACAGTCTTGTTAATTCTATCAGAATAAGGTTCTAATATACGAGGGCGGGTCAATAAGTCCGTGACTTTTGGATTAAAACACAGATTTTTTGATAAAAAAATAATTTTATTTTCAACGTAGTCTCCCTTGAGCTCTATACACTTTGTCCAACGCTTCTCCAATTTTTTTATCCCTTCCAAAAAAAATGATTTGTCGAGGTCCTCAAAATAGGCCTTTGTTTGCGAGATGATTTCATCATTGGAGTCAAATCTTTTTCCACCAAGCCATTTCTTCAGGTTTGGGAACAAGAAGTAGTCACTCGGAGCCAAATCTGGAGAATAGGGTGGATGAGGGAGCAATTCATAGCCCAATTCATGGATTTTTGCCATGGCAACTGCACATGTGTGCACCCTTGCATTGTCTTGGTGGAAAAGAACTTTTTTCTTGGCCAAAAGAGGTCGTTTTTTTTTCAAATCGTCATTGAATCGGTCCAATAAGTTGGCATAATATTCCCCATTGATTGTTCTTCCCTTTTGAAGGTAGTCAATGTGGATTATCCCGCGTGCATCCCAAAAAACAGTCGCCATAACTTTATTGGCTGACAAACCCACCTTGGCCTTCTTTGGCGCCGATTCACCCTTAGAAACCCACTGTTTTGACTGTTGTTTGTTCTCTGGTGTGTTGTGATGGATCCATGTTTCGTCCACGGTTCCAAAATGGCGCAAAAACTCCTCCATATTGCGATTAAACAACGCCAAACCTTCCTGTGAAGTTGTTACACGATTGCGTTGGTGGTCGACTGTGAGCAAACGCGGCACCCATCTTGCGGAAAGCTTTCTCATGCCCAAGTGATCATTCAAAATTGAAACCACTGAGCCATGCGAGATCCCTACGGCTTCCACAATCTCTCGCACTTTCAGTCTTCGGTCGGCCAACACCATATCATGAATTTTTTCGATTGTTTCGGGTGTAGAGACCTCAACTGGGCGTCCAGGACGTTCGGCATCTTCAGTGCTTGTACGGCCACAACGAAATTCAGTAAACCACTTTTTTACCATTGAAATCGATGGTGCAGAGTCCCCATAGTATTTACCAAGCTTAGCCTTGGTCTCGGTAATGGTTTTTTTTCGCAAGAAATAATGCTTAATAAGCACACGAAATTCACTTTTTTCCATTTTCTCCTCAAATTAGTGAGTAGTCTGATAAAAATAGCTGTCAAACACAAACTAACTGACGCAGCAAGTTTAAATTTTGACAGGAGTCAACTGACAGATGCCTGTTGACAGGAGCAGTGTTGCTGTTTCAGTAAAGAGGTCAGAAATTCAAAAAGTCACGGACTTATTGACCCGCCCTCGTACCTCCACGTGGTAACTGTTGGGTACTGGTGGATCTAGATTCGACTTGCTAAACTTCAACGAGCGGGTGCTGACCAGAACATAAAAATAGCAGCACCATAAATGGGACAGCACATGAATTCCTCCGATGGAACCAACAGTGAAATAAAATCCCGAAACAACACAAATGATACCCATTCCGACAAATTCAGAGCTCAGGCCGTTAAGGATTTCCGAGACTAACTCAGGGTCATGAAGAAAAGCGACAGCGTTCGCATCCGTACAGGTTACTGCCTTCCATCTAACCGACACTTTGTTCCTAGGATATCTATACCGGAATCGGCACTCAAGGTTTGGGCTGTGCCACCGAGGTAACAGTCTGACCATGGAAAAGAGACAAAAGTTACGAAGCAGCAACAAGCCTGGAATATGAACCTTTATACTGTCAACAGCATCTGCAAATGAATAAAAGATAACGAACTTCTGTTGCAAAGCCTTAATCGGGCCAGTGTAGCCTAACAACTGGCGGAGGTCCTCGATTGAGGCAAAGCAGATATTACCGGGAACCCAAGAAATACGATGGGTTGGACCGAATAAGAAGAGGTTGGAAACTTCGGCATTAACTATTACTACAGCGATTGTTATCGACGGCGAAAGAAACGCCTATTTGGTTGCGGATTAGTTGTTGAAGATAGACCTAGCCAAGGGGTTAGCCTTATATGAGCTCACGCCCCCAACAGAGGATAAAGATATGCAGATTTCACTGAACATCCACCTCGCCTTGAGCGGATGTAGATCCGTCAACACAAATAGGCAGTCTTCTTAATTTCATTGTTGCACGTTGCGTTATTCCACTTGATGTTTTTATGGAAACTGCACGAACGATGCCATCCTTACCAGGGTGCTTGTGCACAACTCGCCCAAGCCTCCAACAGAGAGGAGGAGCATTGTTATCCACGATGAGCACTACATCACCTAGTTTGAGTGTTACTATAGTTCTCTGCTGCAGACCTTGAAGATATTCTCTTGACCAGCGCCTCCAAATTGATTGAAAATACCATTGCAGTTTTTGGAAACGGCTTAGTGAATTTATATTTTGGATTTCAGTAACATCTGGTTCCGATATGCATGCTTGTGGACTACCTATAAGAAAATGACTTGGAGTGGCGATAGTATTCAGCTTTGAATTGTTAACGTTGCAACTTGCAGGATGCACTTCATATGGAATTTCGTAGATTTTACTGCGGCCTTCCACAGGCCACCGAAATGAGAGGATCGAGGTTTTGCACTTTATGTTTTCCTCGTCGACGAAAGTGGATACTAAATGGGCCACAGAAATCTACTGCCGCAGTCAGGAAAGCATGACACTGTTGAACTTTTTCTGGTGGTAAATCTCCCATTATACTATATGTCCTCCCTTGAGTGGCCGAGCACGAAAACACCTCACACATTTATGAAGAATCCACTTTACCTTGCCAAGTATGTGCCAAAAGTGCTCCCGAATCAGGCTTAGAAGTGTAAGTGGACCAATATGCAAGTATTTATGGTGGAAGTAGCGTATCAGAGCCTCGGTGAAGACATGAACCTGCGGCAGTAGAATTGGATGCCTTCCATCATAATCCAAATCGGAATTATTTATTCTGCCGCCTACACGAAGAATTCCCTTAGGGTCTTAATGATGCTACATACTCGTATGTGTGATCTTCCTGGAATTGGTTTTTTCTCCCTTATTAAGTGAATCTCGTGTGGAAAACATTCTTACTGAATAGTCCAGATGATACTTCTTAGTGATTTCTGTAATTCATTTGGAGTCAACTCCCCAACCTTCCTTAAAAATTTTTGTCGTCTTGCCCGTGAATTATGAAAGAATCGTAGTGTGCAAGCTACTTTTCTTATAGTTCTCATGTAGTTGTTGTACAATTTGATATCCTTTACAAAGGGTGCACTCTTCGATGCTGATAATATAATTTTATGTGTGCGGTATGCAAGCATTTTAAATTGACCATTCAGATTCCGGAGATTTGAGATAGCCTGTACCAGAAAACCACAGAGTTAATTGAAGTAAGTCTAAAAAGTAAGCACCTCGAGAGACTATGTCAGCAGGGTTAAGCTTTGAACGGACATGCCTCCATTAGTTTGAGCTTGAGAGGGATTGAATTACTGCAACTCTATTTGCAATACAGGTTTCGAAGTTCGAAGATTCTTCAGACAACCAGCTTAAAATAGATAAATCAGTCCAATAGATCACTTTTTCAAAACGATTTTCAAAAATGAGCTTAATTTTTTCAACAAAGCTAGCCATTTATGTAGCTGCACATAGCTCTAACCGCGGAATAGAAATATTCTTATCTGGAGCTACTCTTGATCTTGCGCACAGAAGTTTGATTATAATGCTTCCATCATCCTTTATAGATCGGTTGTACAGACAGGCACCGTACGCATATTCGGAGCTATCAGAAAAGGTATAGAGTTCTGTATTTGTATTACTAAAGAAGGCCCTGCGGTCAAATTGAAATATGATGGATAAATATGCAGATTTCACTGAGCACTAGCTATGACATTAAAATGGTGCTCGACGATTTTGATCCAAAGCTAGAAAGAAAGGAGATCTTTGGTATTATACTGTTGGAAGATATAGCCTGCACGACACCACCTCCATTGGTGAAACATTATTGTAGCTAGCACGCGGTTCCCACATCTCGATATTCAGAAGTAGTCTTGGAGAACTCCTGGTCAATCAATTGTCAACTAGATTGAACACATACCAATCGACGAATGTTCAGAGGAGCCAATATCGATTCGAACCACTACCATATTGTAGTCAAGGTAGGGTTGTGGATACTCCGAACAGGGCCAAGACAATATTTGACGTAAGACGGTAACCATTGCAAGATATGGCGAATTTTTTTTCCGATCGCATCTCCCTTGATCTCTCACGAGATCCACTGTCTCCGTATCATGCATCGAAGACCATTGGCAATACTGCCAAACAGCTATAAGAGATGCAGATACTGATGTGCTGGATTTACTCGACCACCACAACGAAGGCCCTGGTTTGATGACTAATGCCGGTAAGCAGATGCCGACTAGAGCTGAGGAAATTGAGTGATGCTGCTCCAGGAATGATATTGGGAAGTTTTACCAAAAGGAAAAAACAAACATGCCACGGACACAAACTCCGAACCGAACCCTGTGGAGATAAACAAGGGAACAGTATAGTAGAGTTACGGTCGATGCCGAGAGGATTTAGAAAGAGCATTTCTATAGACTGTTTAATGGCAATTATGCACCAGTAACCTTCAATATACTCGCATATGCTTATAACATTGACATAATTGTAATAAAGCAGCGTAATGTCGCGGGGCTTTCGCGAGTAATGTGACGGAAGCGGAGAAATGACTAACGTGTGCAAGACAAGCTGAACAGCCACATCGACTCAGCCAGAAGAGTGAAGGTCTAACGACGAGTCATGTTGAGCGAGGCACATCAATGCTTTGGGCCAAAGAGTCTCCTTCAAATCCGCGTCCGACGGACAGCACAGTAGAGGAAGACCGAGGCTTGGGTGATTCATGCAAGTGGAAAGGGACCTCAGCCACTTAACCTGCGAATATGGAGGCAGTTGGCGAAGGGTCGAGCTGGCTGTAGACGATTGTTGGCTAAGACCCAATTACACCTCGGTAAGTAAGCAAAAGCAGAAGTCTTCTAAACAGTCTTGTTAATTCTATCAGAATAAGGTTCTAATATACGAGGGCGGGTCAATAAGTCCGTGACTTTTGGATTAAAACACAGATTTTTTGATAAAAAAATAATTTTATTTTTCAACGTAGTCTCCCTTGAGCTCTATACACTTTGTCCAACGCTTCTCCAATTTTTTTATCCCTTCCAAAAAAAATGATTTGTCGAGGTCCTCAAAATAGGCCTTTGTTTGCGAGATGATTTCATCATTGGAGTCAAATCTTTTTCCACCAAGCCATTTCTTCAGGTTTGGGAACAAGAAGTAGTCACTCGGAGCCAAATCTGGAGAATAGGGTGGATGAGGGAGCAATTCATAGCCCAATTCATGGATTTTTGCCATGGCAACTGCACATGTGTGCACCCTTGCATTGTCTTGGTGGAAAAGAACTTTTTTCTTGGCCAAATGAGGTCGTTTTTTTTTCAAATCGTCATTGAATCGGTCCAATTAGTTGGCATAATATTCCCCATTGATTGTTCTTCCCTTTTGAAGGTAGTCAATGTGGATTATCCCGCGTGCATCCCAAAAAACAGTCGCCATAACTTTATTGGCTGACAAACCCACCTTGGCCTTCTTTGGCGCCGATTCACCCTTAGAAACCCACTGTTTTGACTGTTGTTTGTTCTCTGGTGTGTTGTGATGGATCCATATTTCGTCCACGGTTACAAAACGGCGCAAAAACTCCTCCATATTGCGATTAAACAACGCCAAACCTTCCTGTGAAGTTGTTACACGATTGCGTTTGTGGTCGACTGTGAGCAAACGCGGCACCCATCTTGCGGAAAGCTTTCTCATGCCCAAGTGATCATTCAAAATTGAAACCACTGAGCCATGCGAGATCCCTACGGCTTCCACAATCTCTCGCACTTTCAATCTTCGGTCGACCAACACCATATCGTGAATTTTTTCGATTGTTTCGGGTGTAGAGACCTCAACTGGGCGTCCAGGACGTTCGGCATCTTCAGTGCTTGTACGGCCACAACGAAATTCAGTAAACCACTTTTTTACCATTGAAATCGATGGTGCAGAGTCCCCATAGTACTCGTATTTATCAAGCTTAGCCTTGGTCTCGGTAATGGTTTTTTTTCGCAAGAAATAATGCTTAATAAGCACACGAAATTCACTTTTTTCCATTTTCTCCTCAAATTAGTGAGTAGTCTGATAAAAATAGCTGTCAAACACAAACTAACTGACGCAGCAAGTTTAAATTTTGACAGGAGTCAACTGACAGATGCCTGTTGACAGGAGCAGTGTTGCTGTTTCAGTAAAGAGGTCAGAAATTCAAAAAGTCACGGACTTATTGACCCGCCCTCGTACCTATAATAGTTATCGGGGAAATAACTAGAGGTTCGGCATTCTTTTCCAAACTCTGGGGCTTGCCATTCTAGATTTTGTTAATTCTGCTAAAAATATATCTCTTACCGATTCTATCTACCATTTCTTTTCTTTTCTTTTCACTTTTCACTTTATTTCATTTATGGAATACAATATATTTACAAGTTTTCTTAATTTCTAAAAACAAAGAGAAAAAAAATTAAATAGTTATGTACAATCTATTGTCCAAATGACAAGAGTACGATCAACTCAAAGAATTCTATATTTTATAAAGACAATATTGACATAGTTGAAGGAGAGATTGCAATTTCAAACAAAATTTAGATTCTCAAAGAATATTCAAAGAACAAAATTCATTGATAAATAATCTATTTATGGTCGAATAATCAAAAGACAAAACCCATTCTTTAATTTCATTAAGAAATGTATTTTCCACTCTTTCGCGTCTTATAATGCCTGGCAGTAATTTAAATAGGCGGGGTGCCGTTGAAAGGTAAAATCTTCCAAAGTGAACTTTGTGAACAACAGGAACTGCTACAGGGTTTCTCGCATTTCCTCGCAAATTGTAGCTATCTATATACCTAACTGAGTAAACCCGGCATTTTGAAAAAATATTTTTAGAACTTTGTAGCAGTAGAGATGCCTCAAAGAAAGAGTTTTAAGTGTTCTGAACAAATTAAGACTTGGAGTTCTGCGATTTACTCTGAATAAGATTCTTATTGCATGTTTTTGTTTTATTAGAAGTGGTTCAGTCTTGGTAAGAAATGCACCACCCCAACAAGAGATACCATATTCCAATTTAGATTTTAATAAACCATTATACACAAGTTTTAAAACTGATTGCCGACAATAGAGGCTTAAGTGATACAGCTGTCTTACCACTTTGTTAAGATAATGAGTATGATTGGACCAACTAAGCTTATTATCTAAGACAATACCTAAGTATTTAAAACTGTCAACGCACTCAATTTTAAAACAATTATTGGTACAAGATGTTAAGTAGTTAAATGGATAATCTACATCATTCATAACAGTAAATAATTGAAAGCGTGCACAATCCGTAGAGTGATAAAATAATGGCAAATCATTACAAATTATATTGCTGATATTAAATATCATAAATTTCGTTTTATCACTGATAATGAGTTTATGTATTAAGAACCATCTCCTCAATAAATCAAGGTCATGGTTTACCTCAGAGATAATATTCAGAAGGCTTTTATCGTCAGCAAATGCTGTAACTTTGCCTTTGAAAGGTTGGATGAATACGGAGCTTACGTAGATCAAGAATAGGATAGGACCTAGTACTGAGCCTTGTGGGGCACCAGTTACTATATTTTTCGGAGAACTGTAAATATTCTTGATCTTCACCAATTGCCTACGATTATTTAGATAAGAAGCAAACCAACCATATGTACATCCTCTAAAACCCAATTGGAAAAGTTTATCTAATAGTATTTCATGATCTACCATATCGAAAGCTTTAGAAATGTCAATAAACAGAGAAGCAGGAATCTCAGAAGAGTTAGTACTGTGATAAAGCTCCCCTGTCAGTTTCAACAGTGCAGTTTCAGTAGACATTCCGCTTCTAAAACCAAATTGAAAATTACGGAGAAAAATTTGTTCTTTCTAGAAATGATAACATTTTAGATTTAATACCTCTTTCAAATATTTTTGAAAAGACCGACAACAACGAAATAGGACGATAATTGTTCAAGATGCTATTGTCACAAAACAAACAAAAATTAGATCTGGTAAATGGTCTAAAGATGAAAGGTGAGTGGAAAATGCATCGAAATTTTTTCTCAGGCTGCGAATGTTTTGATGGATTACCGAAAAACCAGAAGATTGTTCATGCTTTGAATGATCTATACAATAGCAATTGAAATATTCAGATTCGAAAGGAAAAAAATTGCTACAAAGACTAGCAATGATGAGACGATAGCTTCTGAGGTGGATTTATCTCCCATAACAGCAAATAATTTCTCAATACTCTCTCCAACGTTAGAAGTATTAACGTCAGGAAGACCAATGATGTCCACTGCACATTGTTTCTCTTTCTGCTCCAGAAAGTTTATTTTATTTTCCAGCAACACCACTTTCTTACTTAGAGAAGCATTGTCTACTTCCAATACCTGAATTTTTTTCAGTGCCTCCATAGTTGCACTCTTAAGCTCCAGAATTTCACTAAGGAGCATTTGCATTGTCACTTATTTCTCTTCTTTAGTACTGTCACCGTTGTTGGACGGTGGTGACACAACATTGTTGTTATTGTTGTTTTCATGATCGCGGTTATATGTTGAACTCTTCGATGTACTGACGTTAGAAAGTGCAATGGCCGGACAATCCGCACGAATAGAATTTCTACGCAGAGAAATACACGACGAACAT
Source organism: Volucella inflata (assembly GCA_928272305.1). Classification (NCBI taxonomy): domain Eukaryota; kingdom Metazoa; phylum Arthropoda; class Insecta; order Diptera; family Syrphidae; genus Volucella; species Volucella inflata. The sequence continues at coordinate 3,172,560 of OV743716.1, read as the reverse complement.
TTGTAAGGTTGATTGCTCTTAACGTAGAAGTCAATCTCTTTTCTGTCGATTTTAGATCACTTTGCATGAAAAAATTCTTTGCAATCCGCACATTGGATTTTAAGATCGGGACGATCTATTTTTAGGCAACATGAACCGCACTTCATTTTAACAACTACTACATTACATCTCTGAACATACATTACCATAGAGATACCTTTTTAGATTCATGACACATGACACATGGTGTCTAAGAAAATCCCCCAGGTATGGTAGATTTCATAGACCCGCACAATTGCTACATACGAGGGCGGGTCAATAAGTCCGTGACTTTTTGAATTTCTGACCTCTTTACTGAAACAGCAACACTGCTCCTGTCAACAGGCATCTGTCAGTTGACTCCTGTCAAAATTTAAACTTGCTGCGTCAGTTAGTTTGTGTTTGACAGCTATTTTTATCAGACTACTCACTAATTTGAGGAGAAAATGGAAAAAAGTGAATTTCGTGTGCTTATTAAGCATTATTTCTTGCGAAAAAAAACCATTACCGAGACCAAGGCTAAGCTTGGTAAATACTATGGGGACTCTGCACCATCGATTTCAATGGTAAAAAAGTGGTTTACTGAATTTCGTTGTGGCCGTACAAGCACTGAAGATGCCGAACGTCCTGGACGCCCAGTTGAGGTCTCTACACCCGAAACAATCGAAAAAATTCATGATATGGTGTTGGCCGACCGAAGACTGAAAGTGCGAGAGATTGTGGAAGCCGTAGGGATCTCGCATGGCTCAGTGGTTTCAATTTTGAATGATCACTTGGGCATGAGAAAGCTTTCCGCAAGATGGGTGCCGCGTTTGCTCACAGTCGACCACCAACGCAATCGTGTAACAACTTCACAGGAAGGTTTGGCGTTGTTTAATCGCAATATGGAGGAGTTTTTGCGCCATTTTGGAACCGTGGACGAAACATGGATCCATCACAACACACCAGAGAACAAACAACAGTCAAAACAGTGGGTTTCTAAGGGTGAATCGGCGCCAAAGAAGGCCAAGGTGGGTTTGTCAGCCAATAAAGTTATGGCGACTGTTTTTTGGGATGCACGCGGGATAATCCACATTGACTACCTTCAAAAGGGAAGAACAATCAATGGGGAATATTATGCCAACTTATTGGACCGATTCAATGACGATTTGAAAAAAAAACGACCTCATTTGGCCAAGAAAAAAGTTCTTTTCCACCAAGACAATGCAAGGGTGCACACATGTGCAGTTGCCATGGCAAAAATCCATGAATTGGGCTATGAATTGCTCCCTCATCCACCCTATTCTCCAGATTTGGCTCCGAGCGACTACTTCTTGTTCCCAAACCTGAAGAAATGGCTTGGTGGAAAAAGATTTGACTCCAATGATGAAGTCATCTCGCAAACAAAGGCCTATTTTGAGGACCTCGACAAATCATTTTTTTTGGAAGGGATAAAAAAATTGGAGAAGCGTTGGACAAAGTGTATAGAGCTCAAGGGAGACTACGTTGAAAAATAAAATTATTTTTTTATCAAAAAATGTGTGTGTTAATCCAAAAGTCACGGACTTATTGACCTGCCCTCATATTTCCTAAATGAAGCAGCTTTCTGATTTGGTCAATATAAATTCAGGTGTGTTGAGGTGGTAGGAGACGATTTGACAATCAGAAGTAGCTGTCTAAACGGGTAAAAGGAAACGCATCCTGCTTATCTTAATCTTACTCAACCTTTGAACACATTTCCTAAGAAACAGCACGTGTCAGTAGATAAGTCTGTCTTTACACAATCATGTTCAATTTGAAATGTAAAAGAAAATGTATTCCCACTTTGGAATGCAACCCTTTTATTCATATTCGATTCGCTTGCAAAAAGAGATAAGAACTACTCGCAGTTACATCACTATTTCAACAGAGTAATCCACCAAAGTACGTGAGATAAAAAATAATGGATAAACTAATACAATAAGATAGAGTACGAGTAAAACGATGCTGTAGCACTGCACAATTGCTACTATTTTATACATTATTCGAAAGTGGGTTAACCCCAGGACAATAAATTCTTATCGCCGTGTCCCTTGTCGTTTGGGCGTTCACGCTTCGTTGGCTTGATAAAATGTGAATTGGTTTACGGGGGACACAATGTGTTTGCTTCTTCAAGCGTTGCAAACAACCTCAAACAGCTATCCCACTTTACGTGGCTCGAACCACCCAGTAAGTACTCGTAGATTTGTATACGAGTATACCAAAACCCCACTGTTTCGTTGCATTGCATTCAATATTCAGCACTGGTATATCCTGTGGTTTTTTCTTCCAACGTTTATAAGATCTTGACGCTCTTTGCTGTAGTTGTACAGTGTACGAGTACGAGTAGTATGCACGCTGCTTATCCGTACTGTTTAAAGAAGAAGGAAATACAACAACAACAAAAAATGAGAACAAAAAAACGAAAAGTAAGGAGCACAAGAAATTTCGAAAATGTTAACTTTGGCGGGAATAAATCATACTAAAAGACGTGCTGGGAATCCCCTAATGATCAGGATGCTCTTGCAAGCAAATATTATTATGGTGTGCTGCAAATCTTTCCTACAAACGACTAGTGTGCAGTTTATAAGTGAAGAGGGGGAATCTAATTTCCAAATAAGATTTATCCAGTGCCTCCAAGAAAGAAACATTGGAATTCTTTTGTTCGTGGTCTTACCAAGAAGAAACTTAAGCAAAAGACTTGCAAACATAAATGGATGCCGCAAAAATTTGCACACTTCCGCAACCAAACTTGTACTCGCAGTTTTATTTAATAATTATTAGCAAATAGCAACTTATAGTAATCCTCGATATTTGCACCAAGCTAGGTTGAGAAAGAGTAAGATGAATAGTGAAAAATAATATCTCAGTTGGGTTGTGTAGCACTCTGGGTCTGGACAGTAAAATATAATTCAACACTGAAAGGGGCATAACCTTCATCCAGATATTAATCAATACGAACGTTTTGAACAGCGACTTCCTTTAACACAGTCAGTCAGAAGTCAGATTAAGACTGCTTTTTGAGCTAGAAAATACAAGGTGGCGCAAAATTAATCATCCCACCGGAAGATGTTGTAATTTTTGCAAATGGCTGCACAATACCAACAGACAAGCAATGGAGCGGTATACTCCGCTGTCAAGCCATCCTCAATTTCAACAACGAAGAGGAGGATTTTGTGTCGAAAATCATCATGGGTGACAAGGCCATTACATCCTCTCAAAGTCACTCCGTGGTGCGGAGTTCACGCGGTAGGAGTAATTAGGCCATATTTTTTGAGGATGCCGTCGGCAATACGGTCACTGTTACTGGCGAACGCTACAGGGCCATGACTTCCAACGACTTCTTCTGCCGGAATTGGAAGATTGTGGCTTGGTGAACATGAGGTTACAACAAGACGGTTGTCGTGCACACGCAGCACGAGCCACAATTGATACTGTGAAGGAAGCATTCCTGCACGGCCACAAAATCTAGGCTTGACTTCTTCTTCTTATCCTTTTATTAACCCTTTCCTCGTTATACGAACTTATGCGTAACGAGTTTCCCATTTTTACTGCATCGCTGCTGCTCCGCTTATGGGGTTGGCTAATGTCGCAGACCGCAGAACGCGTCTACATAATGCTCGGTCCTGGATCGCTTCAGTGGTTAGCCCCAGGCGTTGTTGCGCATTTGCCATCTGAGAAATCCAGGAATTCTTTTTCCGACCTCGTTTTCTTACAGTTGGAGTGACCGTAGTTGATAGTGCCTTTTTAACCGGATTTTCCGCAGATCTTCTTTGAACGTGGCAATATCAGCTTATTCTATTCGCCTCAAGCTGTTCGGTTACCGAATTCTTTATATGTAGACTTCCTCTTATACGCGTAGATCTAATGCAATCGCGTTTAGTGACTCCACTAGACATCCTTAACATTTTTATTTCCGCTGCAGTCATTTTTCTTTTAAACGCTTCGTACATTGTCCAGCACTGTGAACCGTATATAAGAGCTGGTCTAACAACCGTGGTGTAGAGTTTCCCCTTTAAGTGGAAATTTTCGGTCGCAAAATATTCCCGAATTTTCCCGCCATTTCATCCACCCCACACTCACTCTGTGGTCATGTCGTCGTCACATTTCGCTTCCATGTTAACGATTGATCCTAAGTACTTAAAGATAGTGCTTTTCGGAAGAACTATTCCGTCTAACATTATATCCGGAACAGGTTGCAACGGATGCGCAAATGGGCACGTCAAATGCTCCGTCTTTGAACGACTTATTTTAAACCCGTTTCTCTCTAGCGCATTCTCCATGAATCTAAGGCGTTCTGTAAATCTTCGACGTTATCGCTAAGAATAACTGCGTCATCAGCGAAGAGAATTGGCGTTACATTTGCTTCGCGCATGCAGTCTTTTAAAAGATAGTCGAATACTACGAGTACGTTAAAGAGGAAAGGGCTAAGTAGGCTTCCTTGATGCTCTCCGACATTAACTGGAAATTCTCTCGTTAGTCCGGCAGAGCTTTTAACCGCAGTTTTCACGTTTCCGTACATGTCTTGTATTATTCTAACATACGTTTCCGGTACGTTTTGAGACCTCAGCGCGGCCCATATGAGATCCCTAGGCACTCGATCGAATGCTTTCTCGAGGTCGATAAATACCATGTGTAAATCCTTAGACGAATCTCGGTGCTTTTCCATTATTATTCGTAGGCTTTGGATAGCGTCCACCGTCGATCTTCCTTCAACAAATCCACACTGGCTATTATCGAGCTTTATTATTTGCCGAAGACGTTCGTTTAAGACTCTTTCGACGATTTTCATTGTATGTGACATAAGCTTGATTGAACGGTAGTTGTTGCATTCTCGAGTGTCGCCTTTTCCATTTGTATAATGGAACCAAGAAGCTACTTCTCCATTGATTCGGCATAGGTTGTCCACATTTAAATTTATTTAAAAATTTCGATAGCCAAACGCTGCCGATCCCCTCCATCTTCGACCAAAACTCTGATGGAATGCTGTCTGGTCCCGCCGTTTTCCCCGGCTTCATTTTTCCGATTGCTATACTTATTTCTTCGATTGAAAAGTCCGAAACTTCCTCCTCGAATAGACCAGCTGTCGGCACGATATCACGTGGAAACTGTTTGTTAAGCAACTCCTTGCAGTATTCAAGCCACCGGTCACAAATTTCCTTTTCATTTGTTAGTAAACGACCGTCTGCGTTTTTGATGTATTTTGGCGAGGTTATTTCCATTGAATTTTTTCTCCTCTGTGCAGCGAGCTTAAAAATATTTGGCACTTTAGTATTGTACGACGTTTGAACTTCTTGGATAGCTTGTCTTCTATCTGCCGATCGTGTTCCAACTCCTGGTACAGGTTTTCCGGTTCTGCCGCTCGAGTTCTAGCCAGGACTTTCTTTGCGATCTTTTTAAGACGCTCGTATTCAAGAGCCAATCGAACTTTTTCGATATCGTCTCTCCGATCGCATTTTGTCCACGCTTGGAATGCACTCTTCTTGTCGGCCACAGATCGTTTGGTTTCGTCATTCCACCACCATGTTTCTTTGCCGACGTGATGGTATTTCGATATAGTCCCCGGATGGGACTTTGCGAGTGTTATGCATTCCTCGTGCATGCTGTTCCACATTTCTTGCGGGCTAAGTAATCTGCTATACCATTTATATTTTGAAGTACTTCTTTATCCAGGGCGATAAATCTTGCGACTCGTTCCTTCGATAGATTATACCACCGGATTTTTGGCTTTCCAAACGATGCCCGTGTTTTCGGTGGTTCCGCTGTGAAAAATTCTGATAGGATTTGCGTTTCGAATCCGCTGCTTTAGGTGATAACATTGTATTTAAGACGGTTAAGCCGTAAGCCCTACATCCTACACCGATGTCTTCGTCAGCTGAATTTCTAGTTCCAAAGCCTTTACCGCCGTGGCAGTCCTCATAATCAACATTTGTTTCTCCGACGTGGCCATTTAAATCTCCGCCAACGAAGAGCATCTCAACAATAGGTATATTTCTAAGCAAATTACCGAACTCTGACCAAAATTTATCTTTTTCCGATTGGTCGCATCCATTGGGGCGTACGCGCTAACAATGTTCTACGTTTCATTGTGTATGACGAGTTTAACACTCATCAAGCGGTCGCTTATTTTCAAAATCCCAACGATATTGTTTAGAAGATCCGCTGCAACAACGATTTCAACACCGTTTCGTCCATTGACCGTTCCATGGTAGAACATCTTAAATGCCTTAGTTTTAAAATCTAGAAAACGCGCTTTATTTCCTGTATTACACCACTTCGTTTCCTGTACGCACAGGATTTGTAGAGTTCTGCGACGCATAATCACTTCCAGTTCTAATCTTTTTGAGGTCATCGATCCGACGTTCCAACATGCAAACCGAAGTTTATGAAAATATTTTGGAAACTTCATTTTGCCCGCCCCCGGAATCCGTCGGGCTCTGACAAAAGCACTTCTGCTTGCTCTGGGATCACCCGAGTGCGTTGCAATCGTGGTGCCCAGCGGGGTAGTGCTATTAATTGCGATCATTTCCATGAAGTGTATCTAAAGTTTGAGTAATTTGACACTTGTATGCTCATTTCGAATTGATTGACTGTTCTTTTACACCACCGGTAGTCTCCAGACGTGGGAACCCACTGATTGCATACAAACTTGTGGGAAAGTTTCTAGGCTTGACAATTAACAAAAGCAATCTTTATCTATTGGGACGAGGAAAAATGGTGGCCGGAAGGGTTAAGATTGTTATGGGTTCAAAGTGATCATAATTGGCGCGGTGAGTTCGGATAAGGAGAAGAGGAACAGATCTCAGATTACACGGACTGGAAGTGAATGAAATATTTTGCTTTATTCTCGGGTAGTCGATGTTTCCAGTCAGTTGGCATTTGTTGACATTAAGTTTTACTTGCACCATACCTTACCATTACAGGCAATGTGAGTCAGAAGGCATTGGAATGACTTTGGAAATTCTCATGTCGTTAGCGAAAACAGAAAGATTAGAATTCGTTAAAACGTGATTTACATCGTTATTCATTAGAATAAAGATTATTGGTCCAAGATGACTACCCTGAGGGATACCAGATGTTGCTTAAATCCATAGTCTCTTGGTGTCCTAATATGTGGACGCAAAAAACTGTTTTTACGAGTAGTTTTGTTTCTAACTGTTAATTGGTTTGGTTGAATGTTATTCTTGTGGAAAAGTGCATTTGGTGAATAAAATTTGCATAGGGAAGCCGCGTTGTGCAATTATAAAGTTGCAATTCTGTTAAAAGCGCTGATAGTATGGATTCGTCAAGAAAGTAAGTTATAGTTATTCTAATTGTTGTTTAATCCTTAAGTTTCTTCATAATTTGGAATGTGAAAAAGTTATTTTTTCATTTTTAATGCACTTTTGCTTAATTTAATTCAGGAATTCTTACAAGCTAGACAAAAAAAAACATAAAAATTAGCTTATTCTAACTTACTGGCCCCACGCGGGCACTCTAGGTTAAACATAACACTTAATCTATGTCTTTCGATGTTTTTTTTTTGTTTGTGAAATGTGCTCCAAATTATGGAATTAAAATTATGTACTGTTATGCAGTTATAAGCAATGATTGCAAATATTGCAATCTCGGAGGCTATGAGAAGGGACAGGTTTGATAATATCATGTCTCTTCATTTCCAATCAAATTCAGACCTAGACTTTACAGACAAGTACTGCAAACTCAGACTTCTTATTTCACATCTTCAAATATGAAATTTATGCAACATTACGTGCCAGGGGAACCTATTTCACACGACGAAGCTTTGGTGAAATATTTTGGAAACAAGCCCATTCGATTTGGCTACAAAGTGTAGTGTCAAAACGTACCATCTGGATACCTGATAGCTTTCGATCCATAGTAAGGATAGACGTATTGTGGGGATGAAGAAATGGAAACCAAATTTGGAAAATGTGCTTCTACGAGTACAATACCCCACCTGTTAGATGGATAACCAGACCACATTTACTGCGATAATTTGTTTAAGTCATTCGGATTGCTAGAGGAATTGAAGCAGCAAGGCTATAATTGCACCGGGACGATAAGAGCTAACCGCTTAGAACTTGCTACACTGCAATACAACAACACCGAAATATTTCTGACGAGATGGAAAGACAATGCGGTTGTCTCTGTTGCTTCTACATGCTTCGCAGCTGATCCTGTTGGAAGTGTTAGAAGTTACAGCAAACGTGAAAAGAAGTATATTTACGTTGACATTCGTCATGCGATCCAGAACTACAATCGAAATATGGTTAATACAGATAGAATGGATCAAAATGTGAAAGCACACCGCATATCGATTCGAGGAAAAAAAATGATGTTGGTCATTATCTACCCTGGATGCTGGACGTTTCAACCGAAACTACCACACGGAATGCAAGTGATTCGATTTGACTAATAGCTGGGAAGATGCGCTGGAGACAAGTGTAAATCAGATCTCAGTCCTGTAAATGCAATGTTGGTCTATGCATCAGCTGCTTTATGCCATACCACACTACCCACAACTAATAATAGTTTAAGCCTTATTCAAAAAAAAACATAAATTAATTATATATTCACTTAAAAAATAAGGTCAGATATTGAAGATCTTGTAACGGTATTTATATATATATAATTTGATTCAATTCTTTATTATAATTCACCCACACAGTTACAATCTATAATTATTATACTATATCTATGAACTGGGCAATTATAATAAAGGGGGGTATGCCTTGATGTTATGCACTTCCACCTTTGTTCGCATTGAAATACTGACAGATCGGAGACCATGTCTGGACTCAAAAAAAAAACTCTTTAAGGACCCTCCCAACTACCATTCACTTACCTATATGACCTCCAGCCACAGGCAACCAGAGAGGCCAGTCCGGGCAAGCAGTAGAAGGGGGTTGATCAGTTGGTTGCAGCAGGCATGCTTGCCCTAGCTCCGTCTTTCGCTCGCCGGAATTGGGGGGGATCTTGCCACCAACATAGAACAACCGCAGTTACATTTATTTTTCCATGCCTGGCTCCAGATGGAATTCGAGCAAAAATGGTTAAAAATCTCAGTCCCACACCAAGATTCTACCAATCAGCTAAACTTCCATAATACTTCTTAGCAAAGCAACAGAGGTGTGAGCTAGGTGTAATGCTCAACCGGAACAACCCTCCCCTAAGTGTTTTTTTCTGGTATCCCTAGAGGCCCTAGATAACGGCGTCCTAAAAAGAATAGTTTCCGACTTCTGAAAGTTGATTTTCAACTTCCAGTCATCGCAAAATCGTCTTATCTTATCGAAGTCATGCTGTAAGAGAGTATTAATGACCTCGATTGTTGGACCTGTTCTGTACGCTATCAAGTCATCTGCGTACGCAATAGTATGGGGAAGTGAACCTATCAAGTCGCTTGTATAAATGTTGAATAGGATCGGCGAATTGACCGCGCCTTGCTGAAGACCGTTTTTAATTTGAAATATTCCAACAGAAGTCACATCATCATTTTTCACGATGAACTGTCTGTTGGTTAGCATATTATAAAGAATGTACAAGAGTGGTTTACTGATCCCCAGACTAGCCAGCTTGTAGAAAAGACCTTCTAACCATACAGTGTCGAAAGCCTTCTCCAAGTCAACTAGGCAGGCACCAGTACACTGTTTTTTGGCTTTATTCCATTGGATATCGGACACCAGTTTAGACGCGGCATGTGAGATACGAGTAGCATGTCTTGCCTTAAAACCGAATTGATTATCCGGAACTATATGTTTGTCCTCAACCCACTTAGTCAGAGCTCTATTGATTACTTTTTCGAAAACCTTACTGATATTCGAAGGAGCTTTATCGACCGGAGATTCGCCGGACTGGATATATCCTTTCCCTTTTTGGGGATAGGTTGAACCACCGCCGTTTTCCAATGCGCTGGATAATGTGCATTATTAAACAGGTTGGTATATGTGTCCACCGCTTCTAGAGGAAGATGTCGAAGCACGATGTTCGGAATACCATCAGTCCCCACTGATTTCTTACTTCCGATTGAGTCGAAGATCTCCTGGGGTTCTTCCTTCGAAATGAACGGGGGTAGGCCACATTCTCTGGCAATGACATTATTTGCCATATTTTCGTCACTGAACCGGGTGAAATCAGAGCCCTCTGATCGCCAGTTCTCTTCTTCATTTCGAATATAGAATTTGTGCATCAAGACGCGATTGTCCAGGTCATAATTAGGGCCAATGATATCATTGGCCTTGTATACTTCCTGGAAATCGCCCCTATGGCCTCAACCTTCTCCTTTGGATCCTCGATCACAAGGAAGTCGTCATCATCAGCGGCCTCATTTGTATCAATGTTAGTAGTTGTTAGTAACCGTTCGTTGTCTGTTGTCCGGGCTATTTTAAGACACTGAAGGTCGTTTTGATTTTCTCTCCGAAATAGTTTATTTATTTGCGGGAACATATTCGGGTTGCTGGTGTTTACAGCCCGAACCTTGTTGTTCCAATACAAACTTACAGCAATTCTGTAATTCTCTTTGATTAACATTTGAATATTTTTAATCGACGACTTCAGTGTCCTAATCTCTGGGTCTTGTCTGTCTGTAAACTGTCTGTATAAGTTTTTTAGTCTTGTCAGAAGTCTACTTTTCTGTCGGTGCAGTGCGTCAATAGTAGGATTGCGGAACAGATCTTCGTTAGTCGTTTGTTTATATCGCGGTATTGTAGTGTCCATAGTTTGTTTAATTGTCTCGTCCATTCGTTTTAGGTATTTGTCGATCTCCTCGTTTGACAGATTCCTATTGGACGGTGGGTGGAGCGTGTTCGAGGAGAGTGCTCTTGTCAAGGTTGCGGAGAAGCGTGTCCATCGAGTCTTACTGTAGTTGTAAGAGTATCTTTGGACAAACTCCCCCTATTCCGCAATTTCGTTGGGAACTGTGATTTCGGTGCTAAAACCGCAATGGTTGCTGTCATACATGAATGTGCGCAGACAGTTAACCGTTTGTGAATTCGTACCTGTCAGTCGTATACGTTCGTCGTACAGTAATAGATCCAAATAAGACCCGCCTCTGGGAAACGACGGGTTATCCGTCGCTTTAAGACCAAGTCTATACATGGCATCGTGCTGACACCACCAATCGAGTAGTAGGTACCCTCTAGTATTTGGCAAATTATTTCCTCAGTCTCTGTGTCTAGCGTTGAAGTCCCCGCCGATTATAAAATAATTCTCCCCCGATTCCAGCCTCAGAAGTCGAAAAAGTGTGTCGAGCTCTGTAATGAATAAAGTGGATTGTGAAGCCCCAGATGCATAAACAGAGGCTAAGTACAGCCGCTTTCCACTGCGGAGCGGGATGTTAATGACGACTGCCTCTAACATCCTGCGTAACACTCCCTTGTACACTCTGTGACTCTGTGGAATTCTATGCCTTCTTTAATGAAGATCGCGACACCGCCTCCACGTTGGGAGTTAGGCCGGTTTCTTCTTTTAACAATATAATTATTGTTCTCCAGTTTATGCTCATCGGTGAGCATGGTTTCGCTAGCGAAAAGCACATCAGGAGTTTGGTCTTGTAGCAATTTAAACATCGCGGCTCTTCGTTCGATCCTAATCAGTGAATTAACATTCACCGCAAGGACCTTCAAAGTCTGTTCCACCATGTGCGTACCCATTACGACATGTGTTGCGTTAGACCCGGCAGCAGTGCGTAGATCTGGTTCACCCGCTTGGCCTGTTCTTGCACCTGCTGTTGCAGCTGAGCCATCTGCCCTTGGATTGCGAGCAAGATCGCCAGCATGTTAGGTGCCGCTTCTCTTGTTCTCGGCATTGGCGCCGGAGAAGCAACAGCCGCTTGCCGCTGTGTCGTAGCCCCTCTACCTGACACCATTTGGGCGTAGGAGATTTGGGACGTGACGGCTGGTGTTTAAAGCCTAACAGGTGAACGTTTGACCTCCACCTTCTGCTGCCGAGCCAGTTTTGCTTTTTTAATGTCGGCGAACTTAGGACAACCCCAATAGTTTGCGGTGTGTCCCACGTTCCCACATCACACACACGAGAGCTGCGTCCTATCGGATGCTTCGTCCCTACGCAGATCACACTCCTCGGAACTGTGGTTCTTTGCGCACTTCACGCATTGTATAACGCCTTCGCTCCTTTTTAATTTCTCCCAGTGAACCACCTGGTAGTCTAGGACATTGATGCTCCTTAGACTATCCAGACGGCTTTCGTCTGCACCAGGAAGAACGGCAGACCCCGTTTCTCCCGTCTGGCTCTAGCTGTGGTAAATGGCTTTACCCCCACAGATTTGAGCCCTTCGCACTCCTTCTCTTTGAGCAGTGACAGGATCTCCTCAGGATCAGAAGACGGTTCCAACCCCTTCAGCAGCATCGATTGCTGCTTTTCACACTTCGGTGTGAATGAGAAGTGCTCCGTCGTCGTTTCTTTTAGGAGCTCTTTCACTTTCGCATAGCCCTCCACTGTATTACAGTGGATGGCATGGCGATCGTTCCCCAATCTCTTAATATTAAAATTATTACCAATTGCCAACTTACAAAGGTCTTTGGTAGCATTTACCTCTAATTTGTATGTGTTGATGGGAGGAACCTTCTCCTTCTTCTTCTGCTGTTGTTGTTGTTCCTGCCGATGTTGTTGTTGTTGCTGCTGCTTGTGTTGTTGTTGTCGCTGCTTGTGTTGTTTCTGCTGCTGCTGCTGTTTTTTAAGCTGCTGTGGTTTCAGCTGTTGTTGTTTTTGCAGCTGTTGTTGTTTCTGCTGCTGCTGGTTTTGTTGTTGCTGCAGTTATTGTTTCTCTTCTTGTTGCATTTGTTGTTGGGAGCTCTCTACTTCGGATTGCTCCCTCTGCCTACGTGCAGTTTGTTTTTGCTTAATAGCAAGCACTTTTTCTCTCAGCTTTTCTATGCTGCAGTGTATCTCTTTTATTTCCTCATCCTCATCTTCCGACTCAGATGCCGCTAGAGAGGCAAAGTTGTTGTTGGCCCCCTTATACTGGATGTGCATTAACGCATCATCAGGTTGTTTTTTGTTTTGATGTGTTGCTGTTGCTGTTTCAGCTGTCAAAGCAGCACTTATTTTGTTTTTAGTTAAGTTTGGAGTAGTTTTCAATCTCCTCCTCCTTTTGGAGGAAGAGCGGAACGCTCTCCACCATCCATCGCGTGATTTATAACTTTACACTTGCTTTACTTAACACTTCACACAATTTGGAAAAAAAAAAAGCAATGTTCAAGGTTTGGGGCCTGGGTTCGAACCCGTGCCCCACGATCTGATGATCGACGCCGCTATTTGCATGGCAACCGACACAGTTAACAAATGCGCAACTAATTATGCTTACGAGAAAACTTATACAATTTTCCTACTTTATGAAAAGTCGAAACACGTCTATTCTCAGCCTAGATCTGCGAACGATTGAGTCTTGAGTACTGATGAGATTGTTATGCCTCTCCAGGTTGGGTAATACATTGAAACTGGCTTAGAAGTGTTGCATATAGCTCTTTGATGAATAATATTGTAGATGAACTCGAATGGAACAAGCTTGAGAGAGTAAGCCGAAATGACTTAGAAAAAAGGTTCCAATTATGGAAAGAGTGATGATGTCACACACTTGTAAGTTTGAAAGAGTCTCAGGTTCATCCGTAGTTCTGTTATTTGTTCAAATAGTATATGTCCCGATGTCCCTTAGATTATCGATACGAAAACACTTCTAACAACAAATAATTGCGACAATTGCTTCAGTTGAAAGCTCCACGCAGCTTAAGTGCAGCCTTTTAAGTGCTTATTCTGCTTTTTGGAATAGTGTTTTGATGTTGTTTTTTAAATCTCCCCTTTTTTCAAGTTAAATCCGAATAATGATTGATGTCCTCTACTACAAAGTACGAGTATCTCATCAAAAATTCGACTTTGCGATGTTGCAAATGAAAATCCCAAACCCATCCAACTAAGCTCAACTTAAAAACTTAGTTTCTGGCTTCTATAATCGTATACCTAGTCAAATGCAGGCTCCTAAAATCCTTACACTAACTTTCAAGTGAATCCATAAAAACTTGCTCGTGTACCATGCTTGCAAATGATTACCTTCAAGCATTACATGCTCTGTACATGACGAGTAAGCAAAAAAATTTAATTGTATCTTCGACATAAAGTAGAGATGTCTTCATTGTCTCCTCAATATCTGGCCATCATTCATAACTTTTATCCGCAAACATCTGCATTAACTTAAACTCGTTCAACTTTTTACAAACAACGATCGTAGGATGATGATGATGATAGAGATAATGATTGAGATGATGATGATGATGCACGATGAAAAAGAAGCATCTGCATGAAACGATTATTATCCCATCATATCTCGTATCTGGAATCTCCTAAAAATCCATCGAACTTTTCCGACACACAACCACAAAAATAGAAACCCTCACAAGCAGAAGCAGAAGCAACAGCAAAAACAGAAACAACCAAGAGCGTAAACTTGATGGTAAAACTTTCCATCCCTCATCTGTCTATGTACGAGTATCATTGAATCCCTGAGATAATAACAAATTGCATGAATGGATTTTACGACTTTTATTAAAACTTTTAATTAATTTCGATTTTTCGATGTTCTGCTTTTTATGTTATACCCTCTACTTCGAAGTTGTGGTAGAATAAGAATAAGAATACGAGTACCGAGTACCGTACCCGCCGTCGCCGTCGCCATTGCCGCCGATACGAGTTACCATCATTTGAATTTCCATATATGAGATACGTACATCAAGGTGATGTCTGTGGAGTGACATGGAAGTTAGTTTTAGAGAAAAGGTAACATCAACTCATATCTCCTTCCCGGTTGATGGAAGTTAAATTAGATGGATTTCAATAGAAAATCCCGAATACAATTTATTTCCCTCGACTACAAGCCACCAGTCCCGGTATTGTTCGGGCAGACCCTCATTGTTATTTTCTGTGGAAGTATAAACAAAATGCTATTTGTTTGGGGTAGGCTATTGACCAGGTCATAAGGAAACAAGGATGCCAGGTTCTAGGATACTCGTACTCGTACCTCGTACTCGTAATTCATCTAAGGCGCAGAAACCATTAAAACGACAGTTATTGGGTCTACTGAATGTGTCCCAAAATTAAATGGAGCGATGGGAAATCTTTTGATTTAAAGTGTGGTCGAATGGCAGTTAATGTGCTCCTTGGGGTTAAAGGCAAATAAAGGCCAAACAGACATGTTTACAATTTTACCTCATTTATCATTGAGACTTGGATGCCTTTGGGCTACAGGGTTTCACTTCGTTTTACGAGTATGCTTGAGTAAAGGTTTTTTTTTGGAAATTACTCACCATCATAGTAGTATCATGAGGGCTAGTTTGGTGGTCCTTTTGCAGGCTTTAGAGCAGATTGAGTTTGCTCTTTGGTAATCCTTTCTATTTTTGGTTTTTTTTTTTTAGTTAATTTCGAACTTAAATTGTCACCTCTTAAAAGATTTATAGTTGCTTGTGGTTCATTTACCTGATCGTATCTTAGGCATAATGGCGAAACGTAAAACGTATAAATTACATTTACCTACATTATGGTTTTTTTAGAAGTAACATTACAGATACAAATAAGTTTGTTGGAATACCATGGAGAGCTATGATGGGTGAGTTGCTTGTGGATATTAGGTCTGTCTGTACTCATTGATTTCGCTTGTTTTAAGAGAATTGTTTTGGTAATAAAAAAAAAAAAAAAAACTGTGGCGCTGGCAGCTCGGTATGGGCCATGCCTAGCTTCTTGACACTCATTTGTGTTGCTCATGTTTTCATTTTTGTCACATCTGAGCGGGGCCTACGGTTTATCGCCGAGTCCGAACGGCATTCCTTAGAAGCTTTTTCGTAGGCAATTTTACTTTCGGAAGTTTACCATTGCCCGCCGAAAGGGTGATGGCGATTTGAAAAATTGTTGATGACCCAGCTAGAGATCGAACCCAGACTCTCTGCGTGATAGTCCAATGAGCTAACTATCGCGCCATCGCCATCGTAATACTAATACATGGTAATACTGCCGCTAAATTGTTGCCAATGATGACACAAATGTTTTCTGTTTTGGAATATCAAAATTTTTATATATTTTTTTATTATTTTATATTTTTTATTTTTATATATTTTATATATTTTTATATATATATTGACCCTACTTGTAGTGTGTTTTTCTATTATCATCCAGCTTTGGTATTCGTTTGCATGATTGGCTTGCCGGTGATACCTTTTTCAGGTAGAATGGGTATAGTGTTTCCAATTTTGTCAAGTTTGTCGGCTCTACAGTTCCCTCGAATATACGAGTATCTATCCCCGCACTGTAGCAAAGGTGAATGTTGAACTGCTCTGCTCGGTAATATAGAGGGGATTCGAATTTTGTGAGAATGAGTCTAAAGATTTGATAGTGGCCTGACTGTCGGAAACGATGCGGATATCCATTGCCGATATCACGTTTTTCTTCAGCCAGGACCGAACTTCTTTTGTTGTCAAATTTCCCATTGGAACACGTTATAGTAATTTGTATCAGAGAAGACCAAGCTAGTGTAGTCGATTTAGCGAGAGTCTAAGATCGAAATTTTATATTTAACAATTCACAGCGATCTACCCAATCTATTGAGATTATGCTGTACGATTTCCAACCACGACCATTGTACTTTATTTTCTATAATATAGAGATAGTTCGACGTGGCAGGTTAATGAATGTAGAGCCAATTCCATAGACTTTCCTTTCCAGTAGGAATGTTGCACAGTGTCTAGAGTTAAGACTAGATCATGATTGGATATCAATCAATCATTCTAGAGTCTTCAGAAGGAAGGTTTATGGACTTATAAATCTGAGGTCCTTTGGGACAGCATGAGCACATTCTTGTCTTTGGGGATGAAGACTATAATTAACTTCTCTCCATGACAGGGGAATGAGAGATAAATCCACGTGCCTCCTTATGATATTCTTAAGCATTGGTAGCGTGATGTATGAGGACCTTTGTAGCTTGTCTCTTACCTCTTGTGATCAGGCCATCAATTTTTTCGCGACTGCAGTAGTCCTGTACAGGTTCTTACTGGCCGTGAATGGGGAGCTGCCTGGAAAGTATCCAGTATCAAGTTGATTGATTCGTCACTTGAAGTCATCCAAGAGTCGCCATAGAAGGACTTATGTACAAGAATTTTCTAAGCCGCGATACCTCAGAGGTTTCTCTTATTTTATCACAGAATGACTTTCAAGTTTGACATGTGACTACACGCTTCAGCAACTTTACAAAATTTTAGAAATTTATTTCCAAAATGATGGTTCTGTACACTAAGCCTATAAAGCACTTGCACCAAATTACACCCGGCATAATCGACCATCTGGATAGCTTTGTCATCGAGACCCATAAAAAAATCGCGTACTGAAGAAAATTTGCATCTGTTCAGGAGAGCGTTGATTTGTTTCCTTGGAGATACATAAAGTCGCTAGTCTAAGCTGACAAGCCAACAACATTCAGATCCAGCCGTGGTGGTCATATGCCTGTTATTGTGTTTTAAACTCAATTGCAGTATGTATATGAATATATTGTAAATAAATGGCTGTTTTGTGGCACACGCAAGTGGAAGGGGACCTCAGCCAGAGCTCGGTGGGTCAGCAAAGTAAATCGATCCATGCGATGTATTCTTGCACTCAGTCGATTTAGTGTGGTTGCACAGGTCTTGAACTGAGTTATCTATGCATTGTAATGCAAAGGGTGATCGGGTGACAATCTCACCGAACTGGTTAACCAGTGTCTTGTGTGGGCAGCACAAACTAATGATGGAGACCCTGGTCGTGGTTAAAAGCAACACAGGGGTAAAAAATATCCTCTTACTTACTTACTTTAAGTGGCGCTACATTCCGGGGTGGACCAAGGCCTCAGTCAACAAGCCAGCTCGATCCCTGGCTAGCTGCCTCAAGTTTCACCGCTAAGTTGGCTGAGTACCCCTTCCACTTGCGTGCACCACCTGAGTCTTGGCCATCCTCTACTGCGCTGTCCCTCGGGAGCGGATTCGAAAACTTTCGGACCCGAGCATTGATGTCCATACGCTCAACATGACCCAGCCATCTCAGTCTTTGGATCTTCACTCTTCGGGTTAGGTCGATGTCATTGTACAGTCCGTAGAGTTCGCCGTTGTATCTCCCTTTCCCCTCACTCGAAGAATTTTTCTCTCAAAGTAGCCAAGAACAACCATATCCATTTCGCCATTTCCGTCCCAATACTCGGGAAAGTGCCATTGACATCACGCTGTTTTCTCCCGGTTATGTCAATATCATCGGCGTATGCGAGTAGTTGGACGGAGCTTTGAAAGATAGTGCATCTTGTGCTTGCTCGTGAGTTTTGCACTATTCTGTCAAGTACGATGTTGAAAAAATCGAATGACAGCACATCACCTTGTCTAAATACTTTCTGGTCATCAAAGGTCTCGGTGAGATCTATACCGAGCTTGATGGAGCAGCGTGCATTCTCAATCGTTATCCTGCACAGACAGACGGGTTTAGCAGGGATGCTGAAAATAGCCATTGTTCTGTATAGCTCGTCTCTATAGATGCTGTCATACGCAGCCTAAAAATCGATGAATAGGTGGCGTCGATCTGAAGCTCATGGGTCTTCTCCAAGCTCTACCGCAGTGTGAATATTTGGTCGATAGTGGACTTTCCTGGCCTGAAACCACACTGATATGGACCTAACAGGTTGTTGACGAAAGGCTTCAGGAGTTCACACAATACGGCAGATAAGATCTTGTATGCGATGTTAAGGAAACTGATGCCTCTGGGTCCTCTGGTGCAGTTCAGAGGGCCTCCTTTCCTGAGAATCGGACAAACAATGCCGACGTTCCATTCATCGGGCATACTTTCGTCCGACCATATTTTAAAGATGAGTTAGTGTGTGCTCCTTATCAAGTCATCGCCTGCCGATTTGAAGAGCTCGGCAGTCAGGCCGTCCGCTACAGCAGCTTTGTTGGACTTCAGCTTAGATATTGCTATCTTCACTTCATCCAGGTCTGGTAGACAGAATTGTTGGTCATCATCGCCTAAATTGAAAGGTTGATTCTACCTGGCAGCGGTATATGGTCCGTCATCACCGTTATACAGTCTGCAGAAATGGTTCTTCTAAATCCTCAGCATCGACTGCGATTCTACTACGATGTTCCCTTGTTCATCTCTACATGCTTCGGTTCGGGGTTTGTTTCCGTGGTATGTTATTTTTACCTTTTGGTAAAACTTCCTAACCTTATTCCTGGCATTCCTTATCGAGCCAGGGGTTTCGTTGTGGTGGACGAGTGAAACCCAGCACATTAGAAGCGGCATCTCTGATGGCGTTTTGGCAGTGTTTCCTATGGTCTTCAATGCTTGGTGCTGGCGGCAAGGGACTTCTTAAGAGATTAAGAGAGACTCGATCGGAAAAGGACTTGGCGATCTCTTAAGATTGTAGCCGTCTGACATCGAATTTTCTCACAGCATTAGTTTGTCTTGTCGTAGTTTGGGATATCCGCAACCGTACCTTGGCTACAACAAGGTAATGGTCCGAGTAGATGTTGACTCCTCGGAACGTACGGACATCCATAATACTGGAGGAGTGTCTTGCGTCGACCGCAATGTGATCAATCTGGTTGACCGTTGATCGATCAGGAGTTCTCTAAGTCCCCTTGTGTATGTCGAGATGTGGGAACCGCGTGCTAGCTACGACAATGATTTGGCCCGCCGTAAAGTCGATTAGCCTGAATTCGTTATCGGAAGTGGTGTCGTGCAGGCTATATTTTAAGCCAGACGGTTATGTCTGCTTTGCAGCAGTCTAGGGCCTCCGCTAGTTGCTCGGCTGCACGTGGTCTATTAAGGGATCTAACATTCCACGTGCATATCCGAAGCTCATTGTCCTTAAATCGTTTGCGTGGCTTGTCAATAGTAGATCCCTCCATATCCGAGGCTTGTTTTATGGCCTGAGCTCCATAAAATGTTGGAGTAGCCCGGATAAGGTCTTGTTTTGTTTTTCCGACACTCACCCTGATTTATGGCGCAGGAAACTCGCCATTTATCCCCTTCGCTTCGCAATCTCCAATGAGATTCCCAGATGGCGCCACGGGGAGGTGTGAAGTAGGGCTTATAAGCAGAGCTGCAAGATGTTCGGCTGCAGAAGCTAATTCTCGTTATTTAAAGAACCAGTACTTGTCGGAAGATGCTACTTCTACGAGGACTAATACTAATCGTTTGTGTTGTTTAGCGAATAAAAATCGCACACTACTATAAGGAATGGGCATAATGTCTTTGAAGACTTTTCACCTAACTACGTCAAAAAAAAAACAAATAATTTCTCTAAAGCCAGCGAAAAAATATCTGGAAATATTATGCATTTCAATGAGAAGTTTCAATTAAGCAAAAACTCTAAGCCAACACTTGTATAGGCGAACTTTATGCTGCCTTCGACTGGACTTAGCCAGCAACAACAGATTTTCTGATTTAAAAGCAATTAATAGGCTGATCGTCATCATATATTCATCTATGTCGACAGATGTGTGTCAATAGATATTGCAGGGACTTTGACAGCTTGCAAAGAAACTTCCGAGGTCAAGATAGAGACTCCTACTTGCCATCACCCTCTTATGTGTGCATAAAATGACCAAACAAACGCTGGTGGAGAAATTCAGCCCAGATCCAAACTACTCGTATCTACCAGATCCACTACTATCCTCTAATGAAAATGTGGTTTTAACCAAAACTCAAACACCAACATCAAAATTGCTGAATAGAAACGCAGTGTTCGTATCCACAAAGGCCTTGCCCCGTACTAGGCCTCTGAAAAGTGATTTCGATTTGCAGATTGCTGTTATCATTAACCACATCCGCACTCTGGCGTGCATACATATGAAAGTAATTAATTGCTACGTTGTTGTGGAGTTCCGGTTATCATATCTGGAATTTTGCGACAGCTCACTTACAAATTTCGCTTGCACCTGCTCCATTTATTAGCTAAACAGGGCAATACAATCCGCAAGTCCATAGTCCACACTACAGTCCATATGGTCCTAACCAGAATGGCCAACTGCATGATGCAGAATAGTAACTGACATATAGTAGATACACATTCATAGTAGATGGAAGAGAAGCATTGTGTTGGCGGTTGGACACTGGACTGATTAATTAATTGGTATCACCATTCTCACTAATGAATGCTATACAATTGTGGTTTCTATTTAACAAATGGGGCTCGATGGTCCTTGAACTTTGCAGTGAACCTACTCGTACATACATTGAACGCACAAGTGTATTTAGCTAAAGTACTTCTCTCAAAGGATGATGTCCTATACACCACTATTACGTTTATGTGTACGAGTGTAGACCGATAATCCGTTCCTTTGTGGTTCTATTGTCGTAATTATAGTGGTTAGTCTTGCATTTATTTCATATGACCCTTAGCTAACTATGCAACAGCACTTACGAGTATCTAAATACATGCATACATAGGTACTCGTATTTGTATGCAATGCCAGTCAAATGAAAGGCATTATAATAATTCCAAGTTAATTATTCCATAATGGTAGTATCTGGAGGCTGTAGAGTATCAGCACTAGCACCTAAGATGCCTCGACAGCTTATAGCATGCTGATGACAAAAGATCCTTAAGGAAAGGAAGAGATGTGGAACGAACATTTCATTGACACAAGCAATCAGAGTGACCATAATTGATGTTTCAATTTCATGTTGATTATGATGATAATGATGCTGATGACGAAGGTGATTTGGCATTGTACTCGTAAAAGTTGAAAGGATAATGGTAAAGTCAGGCGATGTAATCGAGAATCAAAGTGTTTGAGTGTGTAGGTACCATGACAGAAGGATAAATAATTTCAGTCTATAAGTGGTATTAAATTTTACAGTTTTCAGACTTAACCCATTGAAGGCGAGTGGGAAATTTATTGCATTGCTGTGAAGTTGGATGTAAAGAATTGAAAAAGTATACACCTTCGACCAGCACTTGGTTGTGGAGGAGTTACGAAATTGTTTTGTGGATGGCTCTCAAATTGAATGCAGGTTGTGCAATAAATCTTAGAAGGAACGCTGAAATGAAGGAGGCAGGCAAACAAATATTTCATAGAGAGAGCGAACAATTTTTGTCTTGCTTTAGAGTGTGTTGCCGAAACTTAAAAGGTTTAACCTTTTGGAACATTTATGGAAATATTGCAATTGTCGAGCTGTTAAAGGAACAACAAATCAACGATGAAGTGAAGAGTCAATGAACTATCTGAATATTCCATACTGGCTCACTGGTAAACCGGGAAGAAAAGCTATGTCTTATCCAAAGTGTGGTGGAGAGCTGTTACTATTCGAATACATTTCCGATTGGGACTTATAACGGGTTTCCGGAATCTGGTGCTGCCAAGAATTCAGTCTTGTATCGCGACATCCTACCGCCCTGCTGAGCTGGAAATGGTTCGTACTGACGTGGTAGATAGGCAGCGCCGCTCATTTATCCACCTCTTTTGAAATTAGGCCTAAGACCTGGGGGGAATGAAATCTGTAATAACCCTCGGTTTGTTCATTATGGTCAATGCTCTGAAGATGTGACTTCATGTCACGAAAATTATATATTTTTTTTCTCAGTTCACTTTCATAGATATTTCTTTTATTAAAATTTCTCTGTCTTTCTTGGAGAAATAAGTGAACGATTCAGTGATTAAGTGCCAATAGCTTGGATACCCATCCAATCACAAGGAGCTTGAAGCTAGGGCAGACGCTCACATATGTAATACCCACGCAATGTCGTTATCACTTTCAGAGCGAGTGTGGCGATAGGTCGTGTCCAGTACACTTAAGTGCCTTTAACAAGTGTAGTAGGCCGTCACGACTCCAGTAAGCAGCATGCAGTCTTTTCTACCGAGAATGCCTAAAGAGCAGTAGCGTTATGAGCAGTGGTGCTCATATGAAACCCAACTGTCAATGGAAGCTCCAACTGATGAAGTTAATATGTGACTTTATTTCCCGAGGATCCCATTGTGACTTGGGACCCAAGTGAGACTAAGAGACTAAGTGACTAAAGTTCAGTGATGTCTTGCATTCTGGAACTAGACTTGAAGGCCCAAAAAGGTTCTATTGCCATTAGAAAGACAGACGCAAGTTATTTATGTAAGAATTGATTCTGGCCAAAACGTTTCCCAGGCACAGAAAAAATCGGTTTCTTATATCTTGAACAACAGAAGTTCCGCTGTAATTACCCATAGGACACAGTCAATACACAGTCTATGCACAAGGTCTTCAAAACTGCAATGCATATTGTAACAGATATCACTTCTTCTATACCGGAAGATGTGCTTAAGAGTGTAAGCCATATAGTGAATATAAGGAAAAGAATAATTCTTCAGTAGATTCTTCTTCCCGAGTGCCAGGCGTATTAGGAAGAGCTCCAATGCAGCCGAGACAGATGATTCTTTGGAATCTGTTTAAAGTAGCATTGACTTTTTTTTCGTAAAAGTATGTTCCATCAGATCCCTTAAGCATAAGATGAAACTTATCTGCTGAGAATCCTGAGAATCCCCTACCATGATAAGCCCTATTTCGTGCCGAAATCTCGTTTACACTGCCAAGAGGGCGAAATTACTTTTGAGGAATTTGTCCAAAGAAGTTTATTATAGACGATAACACCAACATACCTCTCTTAATTGGAAAATTGGAACTAATGCATTTAAACACTAAGTGAGTCCCACAGAGCGAGTTCAGATTTGAAAAGTTTGCCTGCCAGCCTACTTCCTCTCGACCAATCATAGATCATTCAAAGGGTGCTTAGAAAAGACAGACAGTCGCTAAACATAGTCCAACACGCAGTACAGCAAATCCTTTAACGAAGTTCCTAGTAGCATAAAGTCTCTTCAGAACTTTTATATTAGTACTCGCCTCATAATGAATGCTTATCAGCCACGGATATGTGTGGATCTACTGTTGACAAACGCTGAAAATGAAATAAGGACAACGAACATTGGATATGTATGTAAAATAATAGGCTAAGTGCAGCCGATTAGCGAAGACACTAGACTTCTCCGAAGCGGACATTACCGCCATCCAAGATATGCGATGGGTTGAGCTGTACAAGGAGAGGATAAAAAACTCCGAAACCTACTACGGCGTTTGTTATCGACGGCAAAAGCAGCACCTATGCGGCTTTGTTGTTGAACGGAGATATAGACGAGAAGTCTGGAATTTCCGGAATGTAAACGAGTGCCTCGGTGTAATCTCCGTACCAAGGCTAAATTGTGCGAGCTCGCCTCTACAGAGGAGAAAGATGACGGCGCCAAAGATATCTTCTACTAGCTCTTGGAGAAGACCTAGAAGTAATGCCTTAACTATGAAATGAAAATTGTATTCGGTGAATTCAATGCAAGGCTAGGAAGTGAGGGCATCATCTACTAACAAATACTCGTGGTACTGTCGAAGGTATAGTACTCGTACGAACGTTTAGAGGAGCCAACATTAGCTCTGACAATTACCTTCTTGTAGCCAAGGTACGACTGAGGATATCATGAACACCACAAAGAAAAGTTAATGTTGTGAAAAATTTCGACGTCTAGGTCGCCACATCCTTTTCCGACGGAATTTCTTTTAATCTCCGTTGGCAATACTTCCAAAAAGTCATGTAGACTGTAAAACGGCGATGATGAACCACCTATCGGCTGAATAATCCCTCCGTTCACCCGTCCTGGCTAAATTGAAGGTAGCCACATCTAACCTTAAGTCTGATTGTCCTGCTTTTCCAAAAGGCGGTTGAAGACTTAATAAGTAGAAAGGAGACCCTCGGAACTGCGTCAACTAGAGGGGCATTGGTCTTTCTAATATCGCCTTCAAGTTTCTACTGCGGATCCTGGAGACAGCCCATGAGCTTCAAATCGATACACACTTCTTCTTCTTCTTCTTATCCTTTTATTAACCCTTTCCTCGTTATACGAACTTATGCGTAACGAGTTTCCCATTTTTACTGCATCGCTGCTGCTCCGCTTATGGGGTTGGCTAATGTCGCAGACCGCAGAACGCGTCTACATAATGCTCGGTCCTGGATCGCTTCAGTGGTTAACCCCAGACGTTGTTGCGCATTTGCCATCTGAGAAATCCAGGAATCAAATCGATCCACACAACCCATTCATTTATTTTAAGGCCGCGTATGACAGCATCTGCAGAGACGACCTGTACAAAGCAAAGACTAGGTTGTGGATGTGGCCAAACTCGTGCTGGATGACGATGAGTCTAATCAGCGTGTTACGGTCAAGGTAATTTGCTAAAGAGCAAATGGTCAACCGATTTGGCAGATCTTCATACAGTTAGTAAACTTGTGAGGCTCATTGGTTCGGATAATCAGCGGCATCATCAATTTGTTGATCAGTAATGAGCACTAAATTTCACTTTAAACACTAGTCCAACTTTTTGCAACATAATATCAAGTCGTGATATACTATACATAGTAGATACAAAAGGAACAAGTTTTTTCCATAATAGTTATGTAAATGTACTTCCCCTGTGCTCAAGGCAATAATTTCACGTATGTACCCACCCGCCGTAACACCTTCTTTTGATTTTCACCAAAAACTAATATCAACTTCAACTATGAGATCTTTTTATCTTTTAATCTGCCATTCATCTCCTTCACCTTGCTCAAGACAATAAGCTTAGTCTTCTAAAGGGCTTCACTGCATAAACTTGCGCTTTCAGCTTCCATTGGAACGATTTTCTTCGTCCTTAGAGCAATTGTCAGGCAATGTCGTTTACTTTTTCCGCTCACATCCTCAAGTACCACGTGAATGACGTAAAAAAGGAGCAAATCGCTTTACTCGATGGAAATTAGTAATTTTTTTTCTTTTCATTCCAATTAGTTCACATTATTCGCGCGTATCCTTTTCTTTCTCCTGGCAGTAGATTTTTTTTTTTTTTTCTTTTTTTTTAAGTTTTTGTATCTTTTATTTTATTCGTGCTTTAGCTGCAAATGGAAATGCAAATGCATTTCTTCTCATTATACTCAAGTTACGAGTACACCCAAAGGCGACAGACTGTAGTAATTATACCGAGACCTTGCGGCAGACTTTTCTTCGTTTAACTGCTCCATGATGATCGGAATTCCTTGCAGAGTATTGGAATATCTTTTATTTTTCTATTTGTTTTCTTTCTTCCTTTTCGTTATCCTTTGCAAGGAGGATTTATTTTTATTTTTTTTTATTTTTTCATTTCAGTTAAACGCTTTAAAGAAGCCATTAATCATTTTTTATGAACGAGAACGTGGAGCAAAGTCGTTTATAAGTAATTTATCGATTATCATATCCTTGGCGTTAAGGAGTCTGTTTTATGGGGTGCACAAATATTGTGTAAGGAAGAAATTAAAAGAAAAAAAAACACACACACACACCACGTTCGCGTAGAAAACATTGAATCTCTTTGGTATTGATGTTGATTTTGATTTCACATCACATTTACATATTGCTGTCGAAATCGTTTGAGAGGTTTCGATAAAAAGATGAATTTTAAGAGACCTAAGGGATACGAATGGGTTTCGACAATGTGACATTGATCATTAGAATTATCATATTCCGAATTTTGATTAATGCCTGTGCGGATTGCTAAAACTTTTAGTTTGAACTTTATTTGCAAAAGTTAGGTACATACTCGTAGTTGCTGTGGAAGTCTTCGTTTGATTTATTAATTGAATCAACCTTGAGAACGTAGGGTTTTTGAATTATTTCAAATTAATGCGCTCCATCTGTTTGGGACAGAATTGAGGGAAGTTTGCGAAGCCGCAGTGCTACTGAAAAAAAATTCTATAATTTGCACATAATCGTATTTCACACCTTGGAACACTTTGTCTGTCACTGTTTGGAAAACGTTTTTATATTGGCGGTTGCATGATAGGTACCACAAGTTAAATTGGTAAGACTTCTGTGACTGAGATGCCTTTGGTTTTAAATGTTTGGTTTTGTATGTTTCATATACAAGTTGAACGGCTGAGGATAGAATTATTATATTTCACATTACCCCCGGTTCAATTTAAACTGATAAGCTATCGGGTAAGTAGACGCCGCCGCCGCTAGAATTGATGACCATTCGGGCGCAATTTATAACATCTTCCATCACTTCCGTCGATAGGTCCTCGCATTCTTAGGCTTGTTGACATTGAATCTTGACTTCAAAAACAACCACCAAAATAAGTCTGAAATGGTTAAATCAGGCAATCTTGCCGGCCAGTAGAAAATCGCCAAAACAAGGGATTAGGCGGCCAGGAATTATAGCCCTCAGAATTTCGGTTGTGGCTTGTGCAGTAGACGCCGTTGCTCCATCCTATTGGGCCCACGTGTTTTCCAGTCCCAATTCATCAAATTGAGGAAGAAGAAAGTCGTTGGGCATGGCTCTGTAGTGCTCGCCGTCCACATTAGTTGTTTGGCCCGCGGCATTTTCGAATATGTAAGGCCTTTTGCGTGAACAGCTCATTATGCAGTAACTTTGATAGTGTGTAATGGCTCTTCGTGGAATATACGCGGATTTTCGTGCCCAAGAAGCGATGAGTTTGCTTATTCATATGTCCACAGAAATGGAAATGGACCTCGTCGCTCATGATGATTTTCGATAAAAAACTGTCAGCCTCGTCGAATTTCAGGATGGCTTGAGGGTGGGTTAAACGCGCTTGGCGGTCAACAGCTAATAGCTAATGCACTGTCTACACTTTGTAAGGGAACATCTTACAGCATTTGACCAAAATTCTCTGTAAAAACCGCCGATTGATGCCCGATTGCGGGATAAGTCGTCTATTCGATACTCCAGGATCCTCTGGGACATCTTCAACCACAGCTGCGATATTCTCAGCAGAACGGCTGCTCTGGGGCCAGTCAGACCTGGCAGCATCTCGTGTTGTCTCATTATCTTCTTCTTCCGCTTCTTATTTCTATCATCAGCAAGGGATTATGTTGGAACTCCCCATGGTATATCAGAAACAGTCATAGCCACAGAAACATAGGAATAGTTACCGTCAAGGACGAAATAATGAACTTTGCTCGCAAACTCCGTATTCGTCTTCATGGTCATTGTAATAATCAAATACTACAAATTCTGGACGAGACAAAATTAGTGCTTCGATTACAAAGAACGAGACCATTCGATCTGGCGCTATAAGGACTATCCGCATATAATAGCGGTACTAGCTGGTGCTTTTGCTAGAAAGCTACCTGCCCCACGCAAAAGTTATTTGAAACGGAAACTACTTGATAAGGTAACCTAGTTGTAGTTGTCAAGAAGGGAGGAGTGTTAAATAAAAAATAAATAAAAAAATTTAGAAAAGAAACAACAGACGATCACTCGTGAAAATTAAAAAGAGTGTCGGAGATAGAACGAAATCCTGCGGCATACTAACTTTTGTTTTGTGGGTACTGAAACTATTCAAAAGAACTTGAATTGATCGTTACGAAAAGTAGTTTCAAATCAATTGAGAAAGAACCTGATGTCCTGATCAAGTGTGACTAGCTTGCTTTTATTAGACTGGTGTAAGCTTGTTGGGACGACTAATCTGCATTTAGATATCCACATATCAAAATATTAGCATTTCTGTAAAAATGATGTAATGAAGGATAACAGGATGCGAGGTATGCAGGTGCTTAGTTATGAAGTAATGCATCCTTGAATGGTGCTGATGCAAGAGTAGAATGTTGCGAGCTTGGTTTTATGCTGTTCATATCTTTCTTTACTTACTTAAGATCGCGCTACAGAACGTCTTATGGTTTCCGTGAACACCTGTCTGGAAGACTTAATTTCACAGGATGGCCATACATCCATGAGAGCAAGGATACTCCTTGCCATCGCTTATTTGCTACTTAACAATATAATACTAATGCGGAACTGTGTTGAGGGCACAGCTCCACACTTGGTGTGAGTCGAGCCCACCTAAAACCTCTTACTGATCTTAGGGTGTCAGTACCCAGCACTTATAGCCACTCTATTCAAGGTATTGAGCCCTAGCAGGGCCATCCTCCCTGCGATTTGGGTTAAAATCACAGCCATCGTGAGGCTCCCACAAGGGGGGCTTCCTCAACAAGTTAGGCCCGGATCGAAGTCTGGGGGGCTCCTAACTCCCACGATACTATGTTTTAAGTCCTGGTTTGGACTACCGGTGGTCTTGCAACGCCGCAAGACCTATGACTAGCAGCTTGTTACTGGACAAATCATAGCAACCACCACAGTCCGAGGTGGACCTGGGGCTCAGTCAATAAGCGTCTCCAGGCAGCTCGATCTTTTACTGCTGTTTCCAGCGTCCACTTGCGTGCGCCACCTGAGTCTCGTTCTTCCTCTACTGAACTGACTTTCAGGATCGGATTCGAAGACTTTCGGACCAGATCATTTCTGGGTGCCATTTCTTCTTGCCAGCATATACCTCACATCATTCAAGAATGATATCAAACGAATCGTATTTTGGACAAATCGTCTTGTCTAAATCAATTTTCGACATCAAAGGTCTAGGAGATCTTTACCGACCTTGATTGAGTAGCGTAGATTCTCCATTGTCATCTTGCACAGACGGACGAGTTCAGCAGGGATCCACAACCTAGTTTTTGCTTTGTATCGATCATCTCTACAGACGCTGTCATACGCGGCCTTAAAATCGATGAATAGGTTATGTGTATCGATTTGAAGCACATGGGTTGTCTCCAGGATCTGCAGTAGAAACTTGAGGGAGATATTAGAAAGTCTCCTTTCTACTTACTAAGTCTTCATCCACCTTTTGGAAAGTAGGACAGTCAGGCCGTCCGCTCCAGCAGCTTTGTTGGACTCAAGCTTAGATTTAGATCTTAGATCTTTACTTTACCCAGGTAGGGTGATCATTCTGCCTGATAGCGGTTTTTAGTCCGTTATTGCCGTTAAACAGTCTACAGAAACGCTCTTTCTAAATCCTGAGCGTCAACCTAACTCTACCTCTATTACCTTGTTCGTCTCTACATGCATCGATTCGATGTTTGGACACGTGGCTTGTTTTCTTTTACCTTTTGGTAAAACTTCCGAGTAGCATATCTTAATTTCCTCAACAGCGCGCTTTTTCTGCTCCTTTTTTCTCTTGAAAAGCAGATGTTTGTCGCTTCACTTCTTCTCATAGATCTCGTGAAGAGGTCGGGTTCTTCTATGCAGCTTTGTTTGCATTTTGCTTAGCTGCATGTGCTTGCCTGCACTCGTCGTCAGGGGTTTTGCTGTGGTGGTCGAGTGAAACCGAGCACATCAGGAGTCGATATTGGCTCCTCAGAATATATGAACATCTTGCGTTGATCGCAAAATTTGATATAGAGCTCTCCAAGTCCCCTTTGAGCATCAATATATAGAATTTGCTTGCTAGTAACAACAATGTTTTGCTCCGTTGCAAGGTAGATTAGCTTGAATCCTTTATCGAAGGTGGTGCCATGTGGTCTTTACCTTCGACAGTACGACCAAAGATGCCCTCTCTTCTTAGCCTTACATAAAACTCGTCGAGGACAATTTTAGATATTGTCATAGCTAGGGCATTGCTCGTTAGTGTGTTAGAGCAGAAGCTATCTGTAGTGTCATAAATTTTCTCTCTTATGGGGAAATGCGCGCATATAAGACTTATGATGGCAAATTTAGTATTAATATGCTCCAAACTCAAGACGTCTTGCCGTATTCTGCCTCCAGCAGAAAAGCTGCATCTTAATAGTTTGCTGCACAACTGCAGCTTTTTCTTACTCTTTTTATCCGGTCATCAAGCGCTCATTTGCCATCATATCTTTTCTCAAAAATCCTTACGGGCTTGAGCACCAAATATGCCATTGTTACCCGGATTGAGGATTTTACTTTGATTCCATATTGGAATTTCATGCGCTGCCCGGTTTATCAGTTTGGCAAGTCAAGTCCGGTTTGACGTCGGCCAATGCCAGATGGTAACTTTTCTTTAGGTGGCGTTACAGTCCGGAGTGGACCTGCACCTGGACCAATAGTTACCACTTGGAGGTGGTATGTGTAAGAACAGTTGCAACGCTGGGTATCGCCAGGTGGACACCACTAGGTCAGCTACTAGGTCACGGTGCCGAGACTTCTTCGAAAGTAAACGTGGTGCGAAAATAGTCAACAATACGACGAACAGCCCACTCAGATGGTTGCTTATATCGGGTGTAATATTGTGTGCTCTATAAGTTTGTCCCACAGAACCAACATTTTTCCACCAAATTTCTTAAATTCTGTAAAGTTGTTGAAGCGTGTATGTCATTGCCATTAAATTGCACAGATTACTGAATAAATATGACACTGACAGTTCGGAATCTGCCAGTAACTTTGACAGACATACGAGGGCGGGTCAATAAGTCCGTGACTTTTTGAATTTCTGACCTCTTTACTGAAACAGCAACACTGCTCCTGTCAACAGGCATCTGTCAGTTGACTCCTGTCAAAATTTAATCTTGCTGCGTCAGTTAGTTTGTGTTTGACACCTATTTTTATCAGACTACTCACTAATTTGAGGAGAAAATGGAAAAAAGTGAATTTCGTGTGCTTATTAAACATTATTTCTTGCGAAAAAAAACCATTACCGAGACCAAGGCTAAGCTTGATAAATACGAGTACTATGGGGACTCTGCACCATCGATTTCAATGGTAAAAAAGTGGTTTACTGAATTTCGTTGTGGCCGTACAAGCACTGAAGATGCCGAACGTCCTGGACGCCCAGTTGAGGTCTCTACACCCGAAACAATCGAAAAAATTCACGATATGGTGTTGGCCGACCGAAGATTGAAAGTGCGAGAGATTGTGGAAGCCGTAGGGATCTCGCATGGCTCAGTGGTTTCAATTTTGAATGATCACTTGGGCATGAGAAAGCTTTCCGCAAGATGGGTGCCGCGTTTGCTCACAGTCGACCACAAACGCAATCGTGTAACAACTTCACAGGAAGGTTTGGCGTTGTTTAATCGCAATATGGAGGAGTTTTTGCGCCGTTTTGTAACCGTGGACGAAACATGGATCCATCACAACACACCAGAGAACAAACAACAGTCAAAACAGTGGGTTTCTAAGGGTGATTCGGCGCCAAAGAAGGCCAAAGTGGGTTTGTCAGCCAATAAAGTTATGGCGACTGTTTTTTGGGATGCACGCGGGATAATCCACATTGACTACCTTCAAAAGGGAAGAACAATCAATGGGGAATATTATGCCAACTTATTGGACCGATTCAATGACGATTTGAAAAAAAAACGACCTCATTTGGTCAAGAAAAAAGTTCTTTTCCACCAAGACAATGCAATGGTGCAGATATGTGCAGTTGCCATGGCAAAAATCCATGAATTGGGCTATGAATTGCTCCCTCATCCACCCTATTCTCCAGATTTGGCTCCGAGCGACTTCTTCTTGTTCCCAAACCTGAAGAAATGGCTTGGTGGAAAAAGATTTGACTCCAATGATGAAGTCATCTCGCAAACAAAGGCCTATTTTGAGGACCTCGACAAATCATTTTTTTTGGAAGGGATAAAAAAATTGGAGAAGCGTTGGACAAAGTGTATAGAGCTCAAGGGAGACTACGTTGAAAAATAAAATTATTTTTTTATCAAAAAATCTGTGTTTTAATCCAAAAGTCACGGACTTATTGACCCGCCCTCGTATATCTGTCTGAAGTTAGTTCTGATTTAAAAAAAAACTTCGTTTCTTCAGACGATTAGATCCTGAACAAGTTCAAAAGGTCTATGCAGCATAAGCATAGGAATGGATCGGGACATTTTGAGTATGGCCTAGGCAGGTCACTTATAAAATGGCAGAACAATATTGGGGTAAGTAGTGGTCCTTGGGGTACTCGTTGTTGTTACTTTTTCTCTTTGAAAAACATGTTTACATAGAACGACTATTTTGGAATCAAACCCTTTTTGACATCGATTTTAACATAATATTGATGATTGGCATTACATATTCCTAAAAGGAGATTCCTACTTAAATTAATGAAATTGGAAAACATATGAATTTTTTAACATTATATTCAAACAGTATTAAAATATAATTTATGAAAATTCATAAAAAGCAACACACTTCCTCTGCCTATCTGGCTACATATTGAGACCTGTCATTATCACGTCAGAAAGAATGAACAATATTTTCCATGATGCAATTATTATTATTATAACTTTATTTTCAATTATACTTAAAATCGCAGGCCTTATAAAACATCCTTTCAAAGTGTCAACTGCTCTTAAATTTAATTAAAATATGTGGATGTCATAAGCTATGGAATAGGGTATGACCGATGTCAGTCAGTGATTTTATGCGCCTTTAATGTTGATGTTTTATAATTCAAACAAAATGGCAAAGCAATCAACCTCCGCCCCCTGCGCACATTAAGTCAAGCTCCCATAAGTGATAAATTCACTCATTTACGAGTATTCCCAAGACTGCGAATGCAGTGCAGCAATTCAATATGCCAATATATATGTAGGTACTCGTACATCAATACACAACACGGTACACTCAGTAAAAGCAGACAGATGAGAGCAAAAAAAAAAAAAAAACACGGATACGCACCAACACCATCCAGCTTTATGGTGTGTCATTAAATTATTATGCCACTTTGGTGCGGTCTATCAGCCCCTGTGGCCATGATGCCATAAATTCGCAGTTATTTATATTTTTTGTACTTTGTATCGAGCTGTTAATTTTGCGGTTGAATTTTTTTCATTAAAATTTTCACACAAATAACCCCAAAGGAGAAAAGAACTGTTTGACCCACATAAAAAGATTTTCCACACATCCATCAATGGCTATTATTTTTATTTTAACGATTTTACTACATATAGTACCATTTGCAGGACCTTAACTCAAGCCCATTCACTACTTTGTACAAGTATGTAACACCAAATGTACCTACTACTACATAGTTGGGAACGAAAAACAAATATTTCTGAATCACTCCGAGGGTGGGCGAGGACATCGTTTTACTGTGTAGATAGAAAGTAACGAAAATGAGGATAGAAGCGGATTTTCTCATTTTAGATACGATCATCGTCCTCTTTACAGAGCGCGAGGCATGCCAGATGCTGTGCTAAAATAATTATTCTCCATAATTAAAATTAGCTTGAGGCTGCAGTTGCATTGAAATGTCATCATACACACCAAGGGTGTGGGATGGGATTTTCAAAAAAAAACTAAAAGAAACGGATTATACCCTCACACGCATACACACGCTTGCGATTCTGGGAGCTTTCCAGAGTGCAGCGGTTTTATTATTTTTGGTTTTTTGGAAAACTTAATTAGGACATCCACTGCAATATGGTGTAGCTGAGTATTAATTACTTTTCGCGAATATTAAAATGAAGGTAGAGCTAAAAAGACTGAGGCAAAAAAGGCAGAGGCAAAAATAAAAGCCAACGAAGAAAATGTGGATAAATTGGGGCGTTTTTTCTTTGGCTAAATACTGTCAGATGCATTTGCTAATGCGATTTGAAATGTACCGAAAATTATATTTCTGATTGCTCTTTGATTAAAAATTCTGAAACCATTGCGAAAACTACAAAATCAAGCAACGCGAGTGTAACGTAATTTATGATTCCGACTGTAAATTAGTGCTATTCGAAAAGTCAAATACAGAAGATGCATGAAATGAGAATTCATCATTTCCAATGAGAACACAGCTTTGATTTTGAATTTTTCAAATATACTAGTACATATACGTTAAAGTATCTTTGCTGTATTGCTTTCATAGATTCATAATAAAACCAGGTATTGAGTCATACTCTAATAACTCTTAAACGGTCTTTCATAGAACTAGCAACCTAACTATCAATATTTTTAAAACTTCTTGATCAGCACGTCAATATTTGTTACTAACTTTTATCTCTTAACACCTTACTTACTTACATACCTTAAGTGGCGCTACAGTCCGGGGTGAACCTGGGCCTCAGTCAACAAGTTCTCCAACCAGCTCGATCCCTGGCTAGCTGCCTCCAGTTTCGCACGCTAAGTTGGCTGAGGTCCTCTTCCACTTGCGTCCGTCACCTGAGTCTTGGCCTTCCTCTACTGCGCTGTCCCTCGGGGGCAGATTCGAAGACTTTTCGGACCGGAGCATTGGTGTCCATGCGCTCTACGTGTCCCAGCCATCTCAGTCTTCTCACTCTTCTGGCTAGGTCCATGTCGCTGTACAGTCCGTACAGTTCGTCGTTGTATTTCCTCCTCCACTCACCGTCAATGCAGACGGGACCAAAGATCGCCCGAAGAATTTTTCTCTCGAAGCAACCAAGAACACCTTCATCCATTTTTTGGTATTGTCCATGACTCTGCTCCATAGACCAGGACCGGGATTATTAGGGTCTTATAAAGGGCGACTTTTGTTGTCCGGGAGAGGGCTTTGCTAGTCAATTGCCTTCTTAGCCCAAAGAAACAGCGGTTGGCAAGAGTTATTCTTCGCTTGATCTCAGTGCTGGTGTCGATGTCAGGTTGGGTGGACGGAGTTGTTGGTCATCATCGTCCAGGTTGAAACGTTGATTCTGCCTGACAGCGGTATTTTGTTCGTTATCGCCGTTATCTTTCCAGATTCTCAGAATCGACTGCGACTCTACTACGATGTTCCCTTGTTCATCTCTACAGGCTTCGGTTCGGGGTTTGTTTCCGCGGCATGTTATTTTTACTTTTTGGTAAAACTTCCAAACCTCATTCCTGGAGTAGCATCTCTCAATTTCCTCGATCGGATGATCTTTCTTCTTCCTCCTTAGAAGCCGGTGTTCGTCTCTCCTCTTCCGCTCATTAAGCTCATCAGCAGCTCTGGTCCTTCAAAGCAGCGCCGCTTTACGTGCATCTTACTTAGCTGCATGTGCTTGCCGGCATTCATCATCGAACCAGGGGTTTCGTTGTGGTGGACGAGTGAAACCTAGCACATCAGAAGCGGCATCTCTGATGGCGTTTTGGCAGTGTTTCCAATGGTCTTCGATGGTTGATGCTGGCGGCATTGGACCTCTTAAGAGATTAAGAGACACTCGATCGGAAAAGGACTTGGCGATATCTTGCGATTGTAGCCGTCTGACGTCGAATTTTCTCAAAGCATTGGCTTTGCATTAAAATCACCGAGAACAATTTTAATGTCATAGCTAGGGCATTGCTCGTAGGTCTTGTTAAGGAGCTCGTAGAAGGCATCCTTGGTGTCGACATCTTTCTCCTCTGTCGGGGCATGCGCGCAGATGAGGCTAATGTTGGCGAATTTAGCCTTGATGCGGATTGCTACGAGGCGCTCGCTCACATGCCGGAAGCTGAGGACTTCTTGTCTTAGTCTGCCTCCGACAACAAATCTGTATCCAAATAAGCGCTGCTTTTTCCGTCGATTGCAATTGCCTTAGTAGATGTCGCAGTTTTTCATCTTCTTTTTTGTCATAACCGGCCCATCGCATTTCTTGAATGGCGGTTATGTCTGCTTTGCAGCAGTCTAGGGCCTCCGCTAGTTGCTCGGCTGCACGTGGTCTATTAAGGGATCTAACATTCCACGTGCATATCCGAAGCTCATTGTCCTTAAATCGTTTGCGTGGGTTGTCAACATTAGATCCGTCCATATCCGAGGCTTGTTGATGCTTCGTGTCAGCCTTTAGGCTCTAGAAAAACTTGAAGAACAACTGTTTTCGACCAAAATTCTGTCAACGATGACAACATGATTTGAGCGTTTCAAAGATTTGATTCTTGAGAAATAATGATGTTGAAGATTACTCGACTAATTGAATTTTTTGATTGTCTTTTAAATTTGGAAAAAGGACCTCTTAACGAATTACCCTTTGTACGTATGTATAGGTATATCCCAGCCTTTCATCCTCTTTATGCCCAGCACATCCCATCTGCTTATTGGATGGCCGTGAAAGCAGCCGAGACCCTTTGCTAATTGCTCGTCTGCCTGAATGGATAAGCTAATTTCATTGCACGAATCGATTGGGTTTTCACTCATAAGTCAGTTCAGCTTGTATCATCTGTGGCGCTGGCAGCCCGGTATGGGCCTTGGCCTAGCTTCTTGACACTCATTTGTGTGGCTCATGTTGTCATTTTATCACATCTGAGCGGGGCCTACGGTTTATCGCCGAGTCCGAACGGCACTCTTTAGAAGCTATTTCGTAGGCAATTTTACTTTCGGCAGTTTGCCGTTGCCCGCCGAGAGGATGATGGCGGTTTGTAAAATTGTTGGTGACCCAGCCAGGAATCGAGCTCAGACTCTCTGCGTGATAGTCCTATGAGCTAGCCATCGCCTAGACTTTAAGAAATAACCTCATAACCTCTGAAGATAAGGCTTTCTGTATTCAACCACTACGAGTTGTACACTTCAAGATGGTTGAGGTGCCTTTTCAGTTGTGTACACGACATTATCTCCCAAAATTGAAATTGTTGGGCCCTTGGGCTGTAGGCACTTCCAACGTCTTCGGTAAGTATGTAGTTACAGCCTAGGTCCGCAGAATCTTGTTTGGGTCCTAGGTCACATGAAATCGCCGATAAACTTACTAGGCAGACCAAACAAATGTTTACTGACACGTCTTAAAGGTCTGCGGTTTTCCAGTTGACCCTCAGTAGAAAAAACGTTAGACTAGTGTCGTAAAAAAGCGCAAAGGCTTGGATAAAAAAAATGTTATACACATTTTCCAACTATTCAACCAACAAGTCTCTCCAGCGGACACGGTCTTTCGACAGCTCCTTCCATCGGTGATGTACTCCAAGTTGTTTGAGGTCCTCTTTCACTCGTTCGCACCACCGTAGATCCTTCGTAGTCCCCCGAGCTTGGATATGAAGATTATTCGGCCGGAGCTGTGGTGTCCAAACGTCTTGTATAAACCAGTTTGGTCTTGCGAGAGAGGGCTCTGCTACAGCGGTTGATTAGAGTTATTTTACGCCTTATTTCCTTACTGGTATTGTTGCTACTCGTAACTACGGAGCCAAGGTAGACGAAGTCTTTTACTTAATCGAAGTTATAGCTGCCGATTGTGACACTCTGGCTTTCTGGATTACATAATATCGCAAAGAAGATTTTGTAGGCAGTCGAAGGGATCTCCTTTTTTTATGGATTGGGCAAACGATGCTTAGGTTCAATTCATCGGGCATGCTTTCTCTGACCATATCTTGCACATGAGCAAGTGCATGTTCCTAACCAGGGCATCTAAAGCTACTTTAAATAGCTTAGCTGGAAGTTGAAGAAACCGATCCTTGGTTTATAACAAGGTTGTGGTCCGAGTCTATGTTGGCTCCTCGGAAGTTCTGGGATCAACGATGTTGAAGGAGTGTCAGGCTTCGATCGTAATGTGGTCAATCAGATTGGAGGTTAATTGGTCCGGAGACCGCCAAGTCTGCGCATGAATGTTGAGATGTGGGAACAGCATGGTGGCTACTGTTAGTTGCATCTTGTTAAGAAGTCTTAAGATCCGAGTCCGTTTTCGGATGTGGTGTCGTGCAGGCTTTGTTTCCAAATTACGAGCTCAAAAACTACTTTTTTGCCCAGCTTAGCATTCAGGACCCTTAGAAAAATGTTGGTGTGATAGATGGGGCATTGAGCACCAGACGTCCTTGATCGTGTCATCCTTTTCTTCTGTAGCGGCGTGTACGCAAATAAGGCTGATGTTCCCGAAATTGGCCTTGATGCGGATTGTTACGAGGTCACATGCCGGAAGCTTAAGACTCTTTGCCCTGGTTAACAAAATAACATAAAAATAAACGTTGTCTTCTCTCTGTCGCAGATTTTCATCCGTCTTTTGTATGGCCCATCCCATCGCAGTTCCTGGATTGCGGTAATATCTGCTTTATGGCAATCTGGAGCCTCCGCGAGTTGTTCAGCTGCACGTGGTCTTTTAGAGGACCTTACATTCCAGCTGCAGAGCCAAAATTCGATGTCCTTTTTAAGTTTGCTAGGGTCATCAATATTGTATCCGTCTGTATCCGAGGCGTGTGATTGTTTGTGAACTATTTTTTGTTTTGCTGGAGGGCCAGTTTCTAAGTTTATCCCACTTTGGGGGTATGCAAGCAGCCGTTGGCTCATGATAGAGCACGTCCGCTATCATCACTCTTCCATAGCCCTGACTAGTCCCGGAAATCCTTATGGACCTATGCTCCAAGTTCCTTCGCCGTACGACCTCCTTCTGAAGGATTCTGCTCCACATCTGAGACGCATGTTTCAGCCATCTGGGCAGCAAAATCAGCCACGTCTGGTATAGTTCATGCGGACTGGAATTCACAAGGCTGTATTCTCGGGGGTCCGAGTGTCCAGTTACACATGTACAATCAGACTTAGCACGCTCATCGTTAGCTCACTATAAATAGCTATCCAGGGGGCACCACTAGGTGTTGATGATGCAATTTTGCCCACATTCCACATTGATGACTACACTTCAGACAAAATTAGGGGAAAAAGGAAATATGCGCTCGAGTTAACAAAAAAGGGACTCACATCTTAGTGCGTTTGATTGTATATATGGCAGCGTCATTCCTTTGGAAAAGTAACAGCGGCCTCTAGCTGAACTGACAATCAATACCTTAGAGAACTAACTCATAAAATAAAGACTACGTTCATCACTTGACAATGCACCAAATGAGTCGGTCAAAGGAGTGCAAGTATGTGGCCTCCTTTCTGTGATATTCCCACATCAAAATGGATTTCTAAAAAGTTGAAGTTCATTTTGAGTTGACATTGACCCTATGAACTTTGTTGAAAACTCAGTTCTTTCCACATTGTACTGCATATCAGGAATAAGTGGAAAAACACCAGCACTCAAAACTTCTCCTGCAAACTAAATTCTCAAACTCAATGTCAAGAAGAACGCCACCCTTAAAGAACTACGAGGACCAAACACCGCTTCAAACATAAAGTTTCGAGGATGCTTGCAGGCTTGCTTTGGTCATAAACTCCCTACTGTTTGAAGACCAGAATAGAAAATCACGTTTGTTGTGTACCAATGTCAACTATTTAAATCTTAACCACATCCTGCAGTTTATATATTTCACCACAAAGCAAAATATAGAGTAAATGGATGACTTCACTGAGTTAAACGAGCACATTTTTACCTCTCAAAAGTAGCAAAGCCAATGGAATACCTCAAGTAATTACGCGGCTAAAACAAGTAAGTCCCTGGAAATGAAAATCGGATTGTGTTAAGGATAAATCGAGGCTGTGCCGGCTAATCCTTCACGTTGTTGAGCAGCAGTAGAACTGAAATGATTAATTATGTGAGTACAGATGTCATAATGTGCGGTCATTGGGATTTGATGGCAGCACTCAATACGGATTA
The DNA here is from genome assembly GCA_928272305.1 of Volucella inflata. Lineage (NCBI taxonomy): Eukaryota > Metazoa > Arthropoda > Insecta > Diptera > Syrphidae > Volucella > Volucella inflata. The sequence goes on along the minus strand of OV743716.1, from coordinate 3,132,337 downwards.
ACGGTAACGAGGAAAGAAATTCTTGACGCGCCACACGTTCTCTCTGACGATGACAAGAAAACGATAAGATGACAGAACACGACAACGAACCATCGACTGCAACCATCAAAAGATAAATTAATTTCAACTAAAAGCACACAAAAAGGACCACGAATACCAGAAGCCATTTTGATAATGTAGAATCTAAGCCTGTCCAAGTGGTAAGGGACACGAAATGGAGAACTCCATAATGTGTGTTTGGGCCTGATACTCGTATGTTATATAGTATGTTACGGTCAGTCCGCACTACTCAGTGGGCAGGATGCGTTTAATGGTTCGGATGATTGAATGAATAATGAAAGTGGATTTTATGAGAATTGACTAAAAGGACCACTAGGACTACTTGGCCAAATGAAATGAAATTGGAGGAGTGATACGAAATTAGGCGTACAAAAATAAATTTCGTAATGTTTTTCGGTATACTATATGGTATACTTGAGTGGTTATATGGATTTCATGGAAAACAACAGAGGCTTTCTGTCATGTGGCGAGTGCAAGAGTTTCTTAGGAGCATGAGAAAAAGAAGATTTGACTAACCCTCGGTCGGATGAACCTAACTCGAACTGTCCTTGTCCCAAAGAAACGATTTTTTTTTCCATTCCAAGTACGTTAATAGATAAAATGTATTTAAATCGAGACAACGAGCATCGTTGTCTTATTTTAAAGGCGAAAAATTGAATGACAGACGAATTAATCGCCACACAGACGGGTTGACAATTCCCCCGCTGTGAGGTTGCCTTACCCAATACGCAAAAAAGGGAAATTACCTTGCTTTGCCTGATATGTGGCAATATAAGGCGGCTAAATTTAGCAGGACGTTAAAATCACCTCAGGGGATACAAATATACGAGTATATATCATACATAACAACCCTTCTCCACTAGTGAATTGATTTTATTCGAAGAAATGAATCGAATGAGCAAAAATTTTGTATTGCCACCACCGAGTTGAACCAATGAGGCGTGCTGGCAATCAATCATTTTTTTCTCATTCGTATGTCAGGTGTGTTGGTTTGTTGCTTTTGAAATTAAGTGGAACCTATCGATCAAGTAGTCTTTTTGCGTAGGTAATCAATTTTGAAGACATGTTATACATTTGGCAATTTTACATGGAAAACTGAACGGCTGATTGAATTTTAAATGGACTGCAAGCCTATTAAAATTGACCTCTGTGACACCTGGGAAAATAATTTCGTTTGTACGAATATGAACAAAAATAAGTAAAAGTTAGCAACGGGCCTTTTTACTATCACTGTGTGTCCCATGTGGCATCTTTGTACATTCAAATGGTATATTTTGTCAGTGAAGCGGGAGAGTTTCAGCTTACTAAAATAGCTATCGAACATCAAAGAAGCTGACTTATACTTTTCAATTCTATTTTTCCAAAGCCGGAACTCAACGAATGGCTGCAACATGCTGGATGGCCTCTTAAAAGTGAGATCTTTCATCCTGTCTTTGCTTACCGATTACGACAAAGGTGGTATCCTGTCAAACATCTTGCAGCTATAGGAAGTTTAGAAACTTAACAAATGGATCGAGAATCACCAAGTAAATAGTACAAAAGGTGAACTCATTGCACCTAGATCACGATCTTAGAAATTAGGTTCATCCTCGTATCATGAGAGGAAGGTCCGATTTCCCGAACTTGATGGAAGATTCATGCGATTTAACCTTGATCACTTTCAATCCAGTCCGACAAAAGTGAAAGGATATGAGAACAAAAGAACTTCGTATCGCTGAACTTGAACAATAAGCAGATATTGACTGTCAAATTCTAGAAGAAAAAACAAGAATGGCAGTACTTACTATACTCACTTTAACCAGCGCTACAGTCCATGGTAAGCCTGGGCCTCAGCCAATAAGAATTTCCAGCCAACTTGATCCTTCGTTTGCTGCCTCCAGTTTCGCACGCTAAGTTGGCTGAGGTCTTCTTCTACTTGCGTGTGCCACCTAAGGCTATCTTTACTGCGCTGTTCCCCGGTGTTGCGATCTAGAACACTCTTTGGACCGGAGCGTTGATGTCTATCTCTACATTACCCAGTCATCTTAGTGGCTGGATATTCACTTTTCTGGCCCGACGTCTATCTACAGCTCGTACATAACGTATTTTGTGTTTTGGGTGTACACCTGCCGTGTAGGCCTTAACCGACGGAAGCTTACACACATATCAGGATATACTCGTACCCAATGGGTCAATCAGCGCCCTTCGGATAGAATTAATACGCCCTCCACTACTAGAGTTCGTGCGTAAGACCCGGCTTCTCCCTTGATATAGGGTTGGGGCCCATCTAAATCCTCCGCCGTTCTGTGTTCTCCGCCACATCGAGCAGACCAATTAGTTATAAAGCCATCAAATGCTTGAACCCAAGCCGTAGCATTCCTCGATCTATGCTGAGCCATCTGGTATCCAATCTCCAGTCGATCTGCACAACCCGCGTTTTTGGGTACGTTCCACAGCCTGCGAGGAACGTTATTGCCCAGGACTGGCAGCCTTTTCATCCTGCTCATCCTGAGCTTCAGGGTATCACTACCTAATTTGACTCCTAACAAACATTATGTTCACATAGTCCTGAATCATTTCTTCAAAACTTATGCCCATAGCTCGGAGATCCCTAACATCATCATACAAGGGACAATCACAAAGCACGTATATCCGGCGTTCAAAAGAAGTTCTACACGAGCAGCCTTCCATCTGGCTTAAGCGCCTTTATGCAGGAATGCATATGCATGTGTGGCAGGTCTGTGTTGAGATTAAACCTTACAACAGTTTGTTGTTGTATATCCCCCTCGACTCACCCATTTTTAATAATGTTCATATCCCTCACCATAGAGCAGGACTGAGTGTCCGTTTTTCTTGACAGCAATAACAGTGCATCGGCTTCTCCAAATCCTTTTTTGTCATCAATGGTCTCCGTGAGATCTTTAACGACTTTGCTGGAGCAACGTTCGGTCTCCATCTTCATCCTGCACAGACGGACGAATTTGGCAGAGATGCCAAAACTATAGCTCGTCTCTATACTCGTAGATGCGTATGACACGCGGTAGTGTGAATTTTTGGTCGACGTCGGCCTTTCCTTGACTGAAGTCACACTCATCCTTTTTGAACACCGGACTATACTGGGGTTCCTATAATTTCATGATAATTTGGTGTATGCACCTTATCATCGTCATAGCTTGCTGCTTTAAGGAGCTCGGTAGTCAGGCCGTCCGCTTCAGCAGTTTTGGTGAGCTTTAGTTTAGATATTGCTATCTTCCCTTTAACCAGGTCGAGTGGAAGGAATTGTTGGTCTACGTCGTCCAAGTTGAAAGACTCATTTTGCCTAACAGCGGTATTTGGTTCATCATTGCTGTTATACAGTCGATGCGACTCTACTACGAAGTTGCCTTATTCGTCTCTACAGATTCTGGGTTTGTGTCCATGACATGTTTTTTCCTTTTTGTAAAACTTTCACATTTCTGGAGTGGAATCAGTTAATTTTCCCGGCCTAGGGCTTCTCAGGCTCTTGTCTCTTGTCTTTTGCTCTTAGCAGTCGTGAGCAGTTCTAGCAGCCCCTCTGAATACACCTTACTTAGCAACATGTGCTTGGCGGTACTCACATTTAAACCAGGGGCTTCGTTGCGGTGGTCGAATGAATCCCATCAGATCAGAAGCGTCATCTCTGATGGTTTTTGGCAGTGTTGCCGCTGCTCTTCGATACTTACTGCTGTCGGACTATAATTAATGCTCTGAAATTCATCCGCTGTCCCGTTTACAGTGCCGCTATTTTCGTCTGCATTCGCGCTTATAAGTTTGGTAAGTAGGGTCCGGATGGACATTGTTCAGTACTTGATGAGTGGTAAGCACAAATTGATTTACACTGGGAATTGCCAGGTTGACACCTACAGCGCCCAGCCATTAACAAATGGTAGGTAAAGATCATACAGTGCCACAAATAGACACAAAAACCAACTAGTCGTCTACTTCTTAACCCAAGGATTATATACTCGTACATAGCAATTCCGCAACGCAAACCAGTGAGTCATAGGAGTCACAGAGATTCGGCCCTGCCACAGCATCTGGTCAACCTCATCTGGTCGATAGCAGGCATTGAACAATATAGATTACATTGACATTGAAAAAGTTATATTTCCTAAGCGAAAAATATTAGAGGCAGAGAAAACACAACTCCGTGTAACAAGGCAGAGCATTGAGAAGCAATTTCAAATTACATACCAGTGACGCACTCTGCCATACTATCAGAGCATCCTTAACGTATAATCACGCATCTTGCATTTCGTGAACATCGTCTAATCTATGCCATTGACTTCTTTATTATTGCGTTGAGCCTATCGAGCTATTATTATGCTTGGTAGTCTTCTTTTGACTTAAAGCCGACGGTGGATTATAGACATCGATTGTTCGCGATGTAGTATTCAATCGTTCTCAGATTCAAGAGCTTGCTTCGTCTTGACAGGCACCATGTTTTTTAATTCTTGCTGAGCATTCTTACCACTTTTTGAGTTACAAACAAATCTAGCAAAAGCTGGATCTTAAACCGCTCTAAGAGTTTTGTAGGTGTCAGTAAGGACAGTCTTACTTCTGTCTTAACTTCTTCCATGCAAAAAACTTATATACGAGCTACATGGACTAGAAAGTGAACAAAACAATGCTATACCTTCTTCGTACATTTTCAGCTCTCTTTCAAAGAAGAAAACTCCACCTAAAGCCTTCATCTACAATGACTTTAGCTATCTAAATAATATTGACGTTAAAAGTCTCCTGTGATCCGCCAGAAGCTCAAATTTGGCTCAACAAGTAGGATAGGAGGATCACAAATCCACGTGGCATCATAATGGTCAATAGGCCTCAAGTGGGTGTAAATACACACCTTACCCTAACCTATCCTAAACGTTGGGTAAAAGATTGTATCCACCATGCTATGTGAATGCATAACATTTTTCAATAATTATTTACTACTCAGATACATACTTACTTCACAGTAGATCTAAACAAATTCTGAAAACTCAAATCGATACTCTGCATCTGTTTCTTGATTTAAAAGATTACCTACACAGAGTTATACCAAGGCTTGGTATCCATTTGCCAGTAAAGGATGAGGATGGAGAACGCACACTGCTCTATAAAATGTTGGTAGCGAAACCACTGAGACGTTTCATGTCAAAAAAGGATTTCGGACAAAGTGACGGGTTTTCACGTGGTTTCCTAAACATCATTTTTTAAATAATAAATTCACAGTCCATTACTGGATGCACGGTACTGTAAAAGCCTGTTCAGTTTCAACCACGAGCGGTTTTCGTTTCTCTTCAACTTCTCTCTCCACTACTAAGCCCGACTTTCTTGAAAACGTCTTTACTAATGACCTTCTCTCTGAAACGCATCAGTTGTTTAAATGTCCTCCCTAAAATGTTAGTATTTTTGAGAGTATTACATCCCGCATAATCAATCGAAAGGGATTAAACACAAGTTCAACAAAAAATTAAAAAATAAATTAAAAAAATAAAAATTTACAAAAAACAATTAACCCAAAAATGAATTCACGCCAAAGTTATAAACCAAAATGAAAGCGAAATCCACAAAACGCCTTTGGCTGTCGCCTCTTTTCCTTCTGTGTACTTTGCGTATTAATTTCCGCCAACAAATCCTCAAAAGAAGACGAAAAAGGAAAAAAAAAAAAACAAAAAAAAAATTATCCATATAGAAAAATAAGGCAAAAAAAAAAAATAAGGAAAAGATGGGAGGAAGAGAGGAAAATCTCCTAAGCGCTATGTCAACACTGACTTTCAAATCTCACACTTACGAGCACATTTCTTCGGATTTAAACAGATTTCAAAATGAAACCGTTTCTCTTCATTTCGCTCGTTCTACCATCACCATCACCATCAGTACCGGCAGCAGCAGCAGCAGCAGCAGAAACGGCTTTTTATATCGAAACCATTTATAATAAGGCCCAGCCGGAATGTTGCCTGGTACCAGTGTTGGTATTCCTTCGAACTTCCAATAAATTTACCATTAGACAATTTTGCTTGTATATGTCGTACAGTGGGGACGACATGAACGGGCACCATGGAATTTTAAACCAAAACAACTTGTATTTTAAATTGTGTCATTAAGGTAAACAAAGCTCTAATTACTTCAATGTACAGCCATGGGAACGTAAATAGCTCAAACTCAAATGAAAATTCTATGTCCGAAAACCATAAAAAATTACTGTCGCCGTCGATAAGGCCATTATCAGAATCCGTTCAAGTCACTTCGGCAAATTGGAAACGAAATTTACAACGAATTTGATGCTAATGTATCGAGCAGAATGAATAGAAAGAAACCATTCTTGTTAAAATATAAAAAAACATGCTCAAGAGAAGGGGTGAGAGAGCACCGCCTTGCGGCATACCTCTGCTGACACATCTTTTGACAGAAGACCCATCCAGTTTGGAGTTGATTATCCTACGTTTTAGCATAAGACTAATCAAGATCCCAAGTGGGTCATCTATCTTCAGAGCTGACAGCGCCGCCGTCATGATTGCGGATGTCTTGACGTTATTAAAGGCGCATTCTATGTCCAGGTAAGCGACCATTGTCTTTACAGAAGGCTTGTTACACCGAGGATAGAAGTCTATGATTAAGACTTAATAAATGGACATCAATCAATCGTTCTAGAGTTCTCAGAAAGAAAGATGCTTTCAAGCAACTAGGCATCGAAGAACTCATGGAGAGGATTTTTCTTATGTGCGATGCCTCAGAGGTTTCAGTTATTTTAACACAGAAAGACCTCCAGGATTGCCGCTTTGCTATCCTCAGTTATTTTTTATATATTTTGAGGGATTTCTTATATGAGTCCCCGTCTGGCTCCAATCTTCTGATTTTTGTTTGTTTGAAAAGCTTCCTACAAGAGTGTCTAAGCGGCCCCAGAGCGAATGTCCACCAGTGTGGCTTTTTCTTGCCTCTAGGTTGAATTAGAGGATAGGAGGCTACTAGTGCTTGATTGAGAGCCCAGATTGACTTTCAAATCAAGCTCCTTACCGTTATCCGGGAGGCTTGTTAGTTCAGGGGAAATGCGTTTAAAAAGTTTTCCCCTGTGTTTGGGCTAATCCGTTTTCCTATAGCTTTAAAATGCCAGTTAGGAAGGGAGAGCTTGATGTGTTGAACAGTGTTCAGATGAAAACTTGAAGTTCTCTATTATGTGAGTGATGCGGTCGGAGATAGGAGTGAAATCCATCATTTCTTGCCGATTCTTTGTCATGAAAGAAGGCTCACTACCAGTGTTACAAACAATGAGGTGAGTACTTATAATGTATGTACTTTCAGGTCCTTCGATTCTGAAAATGAGCCCATGAACTCATCTTCCAAATTTGATCGTCGTCAGCATCTACCTCTAACATAGTGCTGGAAGTGGGAATGCCGTCGTCTTATTAGTCACCTCGGACGGGTTGGAGTCGTCGCTATCCACTTTTGGAAAATATATCTTCGCTCTTAGGTCCGATGCTGCAACTAAAGGTCATCAGTCGAAAGGGTCGATTTTCTGAGCCTTATGATCTCCAGTATGCCATCTGGGGTGAAGGGGTTCTGCTGGAATCCAGGTGCGGTTTCTAGGTCTGCTAGGAATATCCTCCTTTGCCACGACCTCGAGCCTGGCACCTGGCCAAACCTCTGCTTTCTCCAACAAACTCTGGCGCTTAGAGGACTCTTTCAGTGACTCAGAAACGATGGGTAGGCCATCTTTTAAAATTTTATTTGTTCACTGAATTTTTCCTATTATTGTAGTTTCTCTCGACCTCTGGAGTAGATCCAAAGTTTTCGATAATGCGTACAGCATTTCGGCCTCCTACGTAGAGCGCCTTGCCAGGGGCTTGCTCATGGAGCTGAGCCTCTGTTTTGGTAGCAGCAGGTATTCCACGGCCTGCTGCTGCTAGAGGTGGAGGAAGTGGTATGGCCAGGTCTTGCCACGGTCTTGCTACTCCTTGAGGATATAGGTTTGGGCTCGTTTTGCCTTTGCCTTTAAAAGGTGCCTTTGTTCGACATTGCAAGATGCTTGCCGGTAGTCGGTGCAGCCACCGTATTACAGCCCGGTAATGAAGGAGTACCAGTCTCGGGTTTTGTTTTCTGTTTGGAGTTGTCCATAAATGGTCCCACGAGTAGCGGATAAACGAAGGTCTATCTGCTATATACAGAAGGCTAGCTAGTCCGGAGGTCGCCAGGTATCCGGATACTCCGTACACGAATTAGCTTTTTTGAGATACTGGGCCCTAAGCCAGTCTGATCATCGGCACTGGTCGTATGACACCTTAGTCCTGCCCAGGGGAAAAAGGACTGGTGAGGAAGGACGCTAAGGTGAATATTTTTTAGTTTCAGGAATCAGGACTGGAGAATGTCTTGAGAGCCATTGACCTTACACAAGTTCAATCCTTGGGTAGAAGGTAACGAAACTAAGGTAAATGGAATTGGGAATGAGTTCAAAACAGTTGTCCACTGTCCAAAAGAATAAGCTTTGAACCCCAGATACACTCAAAAAACAATTAAGCATGGTGAAGGGACAGTCATGCCAGAATATTTTGCAACGGCACATTTCGTTGAATAGCCTCCACGTCATTATGGGAGTCTTTTGTTAAGGTAACCGAATACGGCCCATGGTAGATTCAGCGAGAATTATCTGATTGACAAAAGAAATTTATCTTTCAGACGAAAACTGGGTTGCCAATGACGACGTATGTACAGAAGTATTTTTATGAAGTAGGAACCCGGTATTCATGCGATACAATTGCATAATTCTTTGAATGCACCCTCACAACTCTCAACATCAATATCATGTCCTGACTCCAACTCTTATCTTCATACGAAGTTCATAACGTTTCCCTAGTAGTATCGCTTTGATTCATTAGAAAAAAAAAAGCATGGCACCATAAAGTTTTCGCGTATAAATTCTCAAAGTGTCTAAAACAAAACAACATACTAGGTGGCGCAAAAAATGCTATAATTTTTGCAAATGGCGGCAAATGTCAATTCTACTTTGAAATTTGTGAAGTGAACAGATACAAAATACATTTTAACATGACCTGGGTCGCTATACTTCTAAAGAATAATCCTTGCGAATTTTTTGCGGAATATTTCGTTGGTGGTGTTGCCGCAGCGTGAACATCGGCGCAGATTTCCCGGTCGTCCGACACCAACTGGGCAAACACTACGATGTTAAGCTGCTCGCCTAGAAGAGTATGGGGCAAAATGAGATGCTTGCAGGTCTAGCCGGCCTCGGAGCAGCTTTTCTGCGGAGAATATGGCAGCTGTGGTTGAAGATATCGCAGTGGACCCCGGAGTATCAACCAAACGACGTATCACGCAATAGGGCATCAATTGACGGTCTTTATAGAGGTTTTGATGAAAGTCTGTAAGATGATCCCTACAACATCAGCTGTTACTAGCAAGCGCGTTTAACCCACGCTCAAGCCATCTTGAATCCCGATCACGAGGGAGACAACTTTTTATCGAAAATCATCATAAGCGACGAGGCCCATTTTCATTTCTGACATGTGACATGTGAATAAGAAGAATTATCGCTTGTGGGACACTGAAAATTCGGGTATAACCCACGAAGGGCCATTACACACAATCAAAGTTACAGCACGCTGTGCTGTTTACGCTGGAGGCGTCATCAGGCCTTATACAATATTTTCGGAAAAGCCGCGAGCCAAACGAAAATTGTGGACGGCGAGCGCTTCAGAGCCATGTTCAACGACTTTCTCCTTTCTCAATTGGGGATGGATGGGGACTGAGAACATGTAGTTCCAACAGAATGAAGCAATGGCTTATACTGCACGAGCCTCAACCAAAATTCTGAGGGCTACAATTCCGGGCCGCACAATCTCTCGTTTTTTCGAAGTAACGAAAAATGCGGAGACCTATCGCCGGAAGTTCTGACAGGAAAGTTCAAAAATACATAAACATAATTGAAAGCCAGAACCAACGTGTTTCATTTATATTTAAAATTACTGCTAAAGAACATCGGGCGACAACTTTTGTGCCACGTTGTATTGTAGCTCTATATGCAAAACATGGAAGCATCACTTGTACATTTTATATAATATCAGTCCTGGAATAAACTGTGATTGCATTGTTTTTTTTTCTTAGAAATTTCTCTGCACAACACACTGTTCGATTACCCCGAAAATATGCAAACAAATTTCCATTCATCCTCAGCGGTATAACAAAATAATTCCCGCCAACCCCAAGCGTAACAATTTCATTCACACGTTTTGTGTAGCATGCCTGGCAAACGCGCATCCCTGTGCTGTACTTTCTTGCTTAGCTGGGTAACTGGGAAGCACTTGCAGGCTATCTACATACATATAGTAGTTGCCGCGATGTAGCGGTATGTGAGAATATTAAAATGAATGATTGTACGAAACAAAGGATCGTAATACACATCCTTTTCTCGAAATATTTTTATTCCAAATACTCGTATCCTTACTCACCAAGCAGGCATAGAGAAAAGAAAACACAAAACAAACCATGAAGAAGAAGAAAAAATACAAAAAAAAAAAAAAACAGAAAAAAAGAAAAGAAAAAAACGAGTAGAAACAATGTCAGACAGGATAACAAATGAGAATATTAAGCGCAGAAATTTACTTCGGCAGGATACGAGAAAACTTTCCAAACGCTCGCTCATAAAAATACAAAATGCGAAATTAAGGACTTTCTGAGTTTTCTTGTAGTAACTTGTTTTTTTTTTTTTAAAGTAACTACCGTTACTTTGGCTGTTTTGTTTTATTTCTTGAGCAAATAATTTTCAGAGAAAATGATGGAATTATGATACGGATACTCCTATTTGCAGGCAGAGATAGCTAGAAGGCGTACACGGAATATAATTACAAATAGTGTCGTTTCGCAACAAACAAACAAAATAAAAAAAAAGTTTGTTTTATCATCCTTTTTTTTTTTGTTCCTGAAAAGGACATCTTACATTTTATCTGCCGTCCGAATGGAGTGCTCGTAACGCTGCTGGCATGTACTCGTACATTCTTCAAGTAGAGGAACTGAAAACTCTAGCCGATAAGCCCGAGATAGAATGCTTAATTCCTGTGAACTCCGTAACTGAGCAGGATGCTTCCCAGAAATAGAAGTGAGTTGCAACTTTTCGTTGTGTATAATATATACACTCTGTCATTGGGATGAAGTATTTTTGCTTTGCACATTTGTACATTTGTTCCATGAACTGTCAACAAATGCGTTACACTTTGGAACTGATTAAAATTTGATGAATTTCAACTTCTCCATAGATGTCATTTGTTGACCAAATCTAATTAAATTTCCGGCGAAGTTTTCGGACTTTATTAAATTATGAAGACTCCTGTCAAACGATGGGCGGTATTGAGTTTATTTCTCAGTTCAAATACAGGCAATACCCGAAAAAAGAGAACAATCAATTGGTTACGTCGACAGCTGCCACCGGCAAAGCAAAGTTTTGTCCAACTGGAAAATATTTTGCCCTTCGAAGTTAGCAAACCACTGCAGATAGTTCTCATCTGTATACAAATAGCAAATCTACACTGATCAACTGATTTTTCTATTTTCAAATGTTATTCCTTAAGACAGGCAAATAATAGGTGATAGAAATGTGTTCATGAGAAGGAGCTTGTTTAACGTTGAGTATCTGCTAGCTGTATACATATGTATCCGCAACGTTGGCACTTGCCAACTGAAATAGTTTGTCGCCATTAGCATTTTGTTTGGTGTACGTTCTTTAAAAAAAAATAAAAAGCTCCTTCTGTAGTAAGGAAGTTGCACTCTGCGCGTTCCTGGACATAGAGGGTGTTTCGATATTTTTGTAAATGGATCCATATCAAAAGATTCGCTCCATAGAAATACCGATTAAAGGCCGAATCGGAACTCTCATTTAAACAATTAGATAGCTAAAACTACTGACGCTTTGTGGGCCTGCCGTCGCTTGTATGGCGGCACACGTGGAATCACTCCAAAGATAACTTATTGGATCATGATAGTGATGGTCAGGTCCATCTTAACATATGCCTCTATAGATGATGGACTAAAGCCACGCAAAAAGCCGCTATTTTAAAACTCAAAAGAGTACAGCTTCAAGCATGTCTGGTCATTTCCGGAGCCTTTCGGACCTGACCCATAGCTGCTATAGCGCAGCTCAGCAAGTCTGGTACAAAACAAAGAGCTAGATCTTTTCGACCACCTGGAACTAAAGATCTTGTCTTCGGAAATACATTATGCTTCAAAGAAGGTGGTATACGGTTGGTTCTGAAATGGAAATGGGCGTGCGAACTGGTATAATTATACTAGCATACCAATCGTTATTGGAATGCGATAGTCAAGTAGCTATAAATACCCTTAGCTCGCACATCTTTGATTCAAGTCAGTCATGTATTGCTTCAAAACCCTCCAGAAACTCAGCTCAAGGAATAAGGCCAAACCATGGCGGGTTCCTGGGCATGAGGGGATTGATGGTAATGTAAAAGCAGACAAACTGGACAGAAGGGTCTCGAAACTCCCCTTAACTTACCTGAATCCTTTTGATACACCCCCAAAATTGCAGTCAATCTAGCCACAGACAACTGAGACTCGAAATGCACCTCATATTGAGAGGATATTACAGGTCTAAGACAGACAAAACGCTCCGCCCTACAACAAAAATGCCAATAGATGTCTAAATCTAATTCGGCATTAGGTTTCTGGTACCTAGTAGGGTACCAAACAGGACAACACGGTTTAAGATATCACGTCAACAAAATAAAGCTGGTCGCCTCTGCGGGGTGCCGGCCATGTCTTGAAAAAGAAGAAGAATCAGACGGAATACCTTCTTCAGGGAACAACTCGACACCACTGAACTAAGGGATTCCTCCACAGTTCTGACAAATTGGTACAAAAGACCTTTTACAATAGGTCGAAGTGCCGAATTCTCAATTGGCGAGCCAGAAATTAAAAAAAATAAAAAAAAGGTTCATTGCCATCAAGAATTTGTTTTGTTTATGTCCTTCAAAAACAAACCTCGCCACATCGTGAACTCAGCAAAAGATCTTCTTCTGCTGTATTGTCCCTCCGAAAAAAGAATCGAAAACGGAGTATTTGAATTCATTTATACTTCCGTATATCATATCCGTATTCCGGATATCATAGCTATCTAACGAAATTTGTGCGCATTTTCTGACCAAACTTATCCCGTTTTAAGCCCGACAGAGATCGCTATTATGTTTTTCTTTTAATCTAAGGCACCTAAACGCAAAGCTGTTCACAAACTACAACAACCGAGGATATCTTCATCCGTTTCCGGTAATTACAATAATAAGCGTGTTACACAGGTTCTTCAAAGAAACAGTGATCAGCGAAACCATGTTAACCAACTCCCTTCAGGATAACTGACTCGAAGTTGTGGAAGTCAATTTCGAAGTCCAGTTCAATTCATCGGATGGCAACGATTAGTATAAGGCCTCGTAGAAGTAGCATCTTCTTACAGGTGCTGGTTCCTTAAATGACGAGAATGAGCCTCTGCAGCCAAACATCTTGCAGCTCTGCTAAAAAGTCCTACTTCACGCCTCCCCGTGGCGCCATCTGGGAATCTCACTAGAGGTTGGGAAGTGATCTCTCACTAGAGAGATGGTGGCGGACGAGCCCTATAAGGGCCAACGGCAGCGCTCACATCCCGGAACGGGTTACTGGCTTCGGTGTAACCGACCCCTCGTACTAGGGGCACTCAAAATGGAACTGGTCCTCCAGGTTGGGGGTTGTGCTGCCAGGGTAACTGCCCGGCCATTTAAAAAAAATTAAGTTACGAGGCATCAACAAGCCTCGGATATGGACGGATCTTCTGTTGACAACCCACGCAAACGATTTAACAACAATGATCTTCGGATATGCACGTGGAATGTTAGATCCCTTAATAGACCACGTGCAGCCAAGCAACTAGCGGAGGCCCTAGACTGCTGCTTGTCCTCGGTGATTTTAATGCAAAGCTTGGAAGAGAGGGTATCTTTAGTGGAACAATCGGAAAATATAGCCTGCACAACACCACCTCCGATAAAGGATTCAGGATAATCAAATTTGTAGCGGGGCGAAACATTGTCGTGGCTAGCACGCGGTTCCCACATCTCGACATACACAAGGGGACTTGGAGAACACCTGATCAATCAACAGTCAACCAGATTGATCACATTGCGATCGACGCAAGACACTCCTCCAGCATTATGGATGTCCGTACGTTCCGAGGAGCCAACATCGACTCGGACCATTACCTTGTTGTAGCCAAGGTACGGTTGCGGATGTCCCAAACTACGCCAACTACAGAGGCATCAGTCTCCTTAACATCGCATATAAGATCTTATCTGCCGTATTGTGTGAACGCCTGAAGCCGTTCGTCAACAACCTGATAGGTCCATATCAGTGTGGCTTCAGGCCAGGAAAGACCACCATCGACCAGATATTCACAATACCGCAGATCTTGGAGAAGACCCATGAGCTTCAGATCGATACCCACCACCTACTCATCGATTTTAAGGCCGCGTATGACGGCATCTATAGAGACGAGCTGTATAGAGCAATGTCTAGTTTTGGCATCCCTGCCAAACTCGTCCGTCTGTGCAGGATGACGATGGAGAATGCACTCTGCTCCATCAAGGTCGGTAAAGATATCACAGAGACCTTTGATGTCCAGAAAGGATTTAGACAAGGTGATGCGCTGTCATGCGATTTTTTCAGCATCGTACTTGAAAGAATAGTGCAAAACTCACGAGCAAACACAAGAGGCACTATCTTTCAAAAGTCCGTCCAACTACTCGCATACGCCGACGATATTCACATAATCGGAAGAAAGCAGCGTGATGTCAGTGGCGCTTTCGCGAGTATTGAGATGGAAGCGGCGAAAATGGGTTAAGCGGTCAATGAGGGCAATACCAAGTATATGCTGTCAAGCAAAAAGGACAACCAACACCGACGTCTCGGACAGAACGTCACCCTCGACAGATATAACTTTAAGGTAGTTAAGGACTTTGTCTACCTAGGCTCCGCTATAAATATAGACAACGATACCAGCGCTGAGATCAAGCGAAGAATAACTCTTGTCAACCGCTGTTTCTTTGGGTTAAGAAGGCAATTGAGTAGCAAAGCCCTCTCTCGGGCAACAAAAGTCACCATTTATAAGACTTTAATAATCCCGGTCAGTCTATGGCGCAGAGGCATGGACATTGAGTGAGTGGAGGAGGAGATACCACAACGAACTATATGGACTGTATAGCGACATGGACCTAGCCAGAAGAGTGAAGACCCAAAGACTGAGATGGCTGAGTCATGTAGAGCGCATGGACACCAATGCTCCGGTTCGAAAAGTCTTCGAATCCGCCCCCGAGGGACAGCGCAGTAGAGGAAGGCTAAGACTTAGGTGGCGCACGCAAGTGGAAGAGGACCTCAGCCAACTTAGCGTGCGAAACTGGAGGCAGCTAGCCAGGGATCAAGCTGGCTGGAGAAGCTTGTTGACTGAGGCCCAGGTCCACCCCGGACTGTAGCGCCACCTAAAGTAAGTAAGTAAGTTCAATTCATCGATGTTGTGCATCCGCTTCTGTTGAAAGCAAGCAACTTCTTTTGCCTTCATTCACTGTTGAGCTTGTTTATTCCTTCATCATCATACTTGCAAGCTTGCAAGTGGTAGCTTTCTTTGTACTGCCTAATTTCAATAGGTTTAAGCAAGAAGTTATTCCAACTTTTAGAAAATCGGGTACAGACTTGCGGGATTCGCAAAATCTTTGGAGTACAGTGTCAGCATTCCTTTGAAAATTTCTTGCTAAAATTAGGAGAGTAGCAAGCACTGCATCGTGCAAGAAAAGAATCTAACAACTAGCCGAAATTCTTTTTAGCCCATATTTGCAGATAATATGATATCCAGCCTGAAAATCTATAGAGAGAAGAGGTGATCGATGAAGAGTTCCTGTGTTAACTTCTGGGTCTACGATATGAAGAATACTTGGGCAATTGTGGATATACTGCGATCAATTCAATACTAAGACCCAATTTTATTACGTCGACAAGAATTCCTATGCTATGTTTAAGGCACAGATGTCCCAGTAGTTGGCTTTGAGAATGTGTCCCTTTTGATGGAACTGCATAACGATGCTTAGGATTCATTTATCAAGCATACTTTCCTCCCAACGAATCTTGAAGTGTATGATTTCTATCGAGTCATCTTCTATTGTAAATTTAACGCGATACTCAAAAGTTAGTGAAATGTCATTGATTTGCACCAAATGATAGAATTGTGACATCAATGTATTTTCCTTCACATGAAAGCACTTCTGCCCACATCTCACACAACTTTTGCACGCCGTCTAAAACCACTAAAAAAGTGGTTCGCCTTTAACGAAAAAAATATCCGAAGAGATTTTTGGACACCATTTCGCATCAAGGAAGTTTTGAAAACTTCCGAACAAGCTATATCTGAAAAATGAGGCGGAAGCACCAATTTTTCGCAACCGAACTCCTATAACTGCGTGAAGGTGGTCCTAGCTGTGTAATGGTATTGTATATTCAGACCTGGCAGTTTCGGCCGACTGTTGACAATTGACTCTGCAGTGACAATCCGGTTACGAGACAACAGCTCAAAATGGATTATTTCCTCAGAATCTTACCATACAGACAGTGACGGGTAAAGACCATTCCTGAGATGATGTGCTAGACTATCTTCTATACTAGGGCATTGATGCCATCGTCTGAAGTTATTGTAAGGAACTTACGTTAGATCGATAGAGATCGGTTTTAAAAATCGCTCTAGATTGTGATACGGCAGAAGCGAAATGCAAGCTATAATTCTTTGCAGAATATTCCATTCAAATTAAGCGATGATAGTCAAAACTTCCATCCAGCTGACCAAAGGGAAATAAGGATAGCAACATATAAGCTCATTCCTATTTAAGGCTCCTGGGAGTGGCTTTGGCGAGAACATACATCAAACTTATTTCTCATATCTCAGGTCAGAATAGTGTTTGCCAGACAAAATTAATCACAGAGGCATTACTCTACTCAATCTTCCATACAATATTTTCTACCATATTGCGTGAACCTCGGAAGCCCCTCGTCAGCAGCCTGGCTGATCTCTATTAGTAGAAATTTATTTCCAAAATCAGTGATCAGCGAAAAATCCCTACAAGCCGCCATAGAATTCGTCAATCCATTGACAAGAATGCACAGATGAACATATCGGCGTCGCTTAAACTAGTGTTGAAGTAGATCCTATTTCGTCGATCTCAAACTGTGCCCTAGAACATTATCTGTCGATTATAGACTTTCTGAAGGGTTTTGAAGTGATAGGCATTCAGTTACTATAGGAATTAAAGTCGAGCGATCATCGTGTCCATTGTTACTTCGCTGATTGAGCGCTTGAACTGTTACAAGTCGATTCACTTTCTAACGTCCAAATTGTGCTTATTGGCCCAATAATTTGGAGCTACCGATAAACCCTATTTAATGCACTATTTAGTGTACTGATCGAGACTTACTTCATCACAAATTCAACAAAAATCACTGACAATACTGTGGTACAGAGCGATGATAAACGACTTTTGTATAGTGCCACATGCAATACTGTCGGCCATTCCATAGAGTTATAGAAAAGTTAAAATGAAAACAGTGTCTCTAGAAATGGATCCGCGATTTGGCCACCAAGATCGTATGGCTTAATGGAGTTGAGCAATTGTATTTGGGGGCATTTGGAGTCATTGGTATAAGCAGACAACCCAACAGCTATTCTAGGAAACCAATATCGAGAGCTCTATTCTATAAATATGGCCTCGAATGCTACGAGTAGAAAAAGTGGTAAGAAATTGGAGCACCATGACGTTTTGCCTTAATGCAATAGAAGTTTCCTCCTTGCCATTCGGCCATTAGTCCAGTTTTCATTAAACTAATTCTGTTGCCCTCATTTTGCACAAAAATACCTAATTGGTCTTATAATCATCGGTCTTGACCTGTAAGTTTGCTATAACAAAGAAATTCTCAAGTAATTCCCCTACCGCACGGCAACATACATTTTCCCCGCTATATCTTCTACTATATCACTTACACGCGACAATTTCTCTCTCATATAGCCAAACTTTTTGAAAACATTTTAGTGATTGGCGATTTCACTAAAGTCATTGACAAGATTTCTCATCAATTGATCCCGATATTACAGGGTTCAATTTAGAGTCGCCCTTTCAGGCCCTTTTCTGAACTCCTCTGGGGTTCCACAAGGCAGTCATCTTGGTCCCAATCTCTTCATTCTTTATATAAACCATTTTGAGAATGTCATTATGCACTCCTCTGTCTCCTTTTATGCTATCGAAACAAGGCACTTGTTCTCCTTATGAGTTCACCCTTCTTGAAGAATACCTCGATAGGTTTTTAATTTGCTGAGAACTTAACATTCCCCAATGCCAATCGAAAACATTTTTACGTAAATGCAATCCGTCTTATCCGCGACTATACTTCCTCTATGGTCAACCTACTTCCCTGGTTCAATCTCTGTGCAAGACCTTGACATTTTGTTCGATAGTAAGCTTAATTATCATTCACATTTCGATAAGACGATCCTCAAAGCCAATCAGCACTTGGATTTATCAAACGATGGGCCAAGGAATTTTTTAACACGCATATAACTGGATCTCTCTATGTTACCTGCTGGACTATGGCAGTCAATCTTGGTCCCCCTTTGCCCGAATTCATGTTCCCTGTTTCTTGAATAGAAGGTATTCAATGTCATTTTCTCCGATTTGCTCCCCGTAGTCTGCCCTGGAATGACCCTTTAATCTTTCGAAGCTTCTTTATTAGGACCCCCTCAACTTATCAATTTTAATTCCTTTCAGAAATATATCTGAAATTCTTTTCATTCATGTCCTCTTCTCTTCTATGTAGCTTCTGAGACTTATGTTTCTAAACTGAACAATTTGCGCTTTCAATCTGAATCTTGTATTTCGTAAAATTCTTAAAAAAATTCTTCTTCTTATCGTTTTATTAACCCTTTCCTCGTTATTCGAACTTATGCGTAACGAGTTTCCCATTTTTACTGCATCGCTGCTGCTCCGCTTATGGGGTTGGCTAATGTCGCAGACCGCAGAACGCGTCTACATAATGCTCGGTCCTGGATCGCTTCAGTGGTTAGCCCCAGGCGTTGTTGAGCATTTGCCATCTGAGAAATCCAAGAATGCTTTTTCCGACCTCGTTTTCTTACAGTTGGAGTGACCGTAGTTGATAGTGCCTTTTTAACCGGATTTTCCGCAGATCTTCTTTGAACGTGGCAATACCAGCTTATTCTATTCGCCTCAAGCTGTTTGGTTACCGAATTCTTATATGTAGACATCCTCTTATACGCGTAGATCTAATGCAATCGCGTTTAGTGACTCCACTAGACATCCTTAACATTTTCATTTCCGCTGCCGTCATTTTGTTTTTAAACGCTTCGTACATTGTCCAGCACTGTGAACCGTATATAAGAGCTGGTCTAACAACCCTGGTGTAGAGTTTCCCCTTTAATTTAAGTGGAAATTTTCGGTCGCAAAAGATTCCCGAATTTTCCCGCCATTTCATCCACCCCACACTCACTCTGTGGTTTACGTCGTCGTCACATTTCGCTTCCATGTTAACGATTGATCCTAAGTACTTAAAGATAGTGCTTTTCGGAAGAACTATTCCGTCTAACATTATATCGGATTCGCAAATGGGCACGTCAAATGCTCCGTCTTTGAACGACTTATTTTAAAACCGTTTCTCTATAGCGCATTTCTCCATGAATCTAAGGCGTTCTGGAAATCTTCGACGTTATCGCTAAGTATAACTGCGTCGTCAGCGAAGAGAATTGGCGTTACATTTGCTTCGCGCATGCAGTCTTTTAAAAGATAGTCGAATACTACGTTAAAGAGGAAAGGGCTAAGTACGCTTCCTTGATGCACTCCGACATTAACTGGCAATTCTCTCGTTTGTCCCGCAGAGCTTTTAACCGCAGTTTTCACGTTTCCGTACATGTCTTGTATTATTCTAACATACGTTTCCGGTACGTTTTGAGACCTCAGCGCGGTCTCTAGGCACTCGATCGAATGCTTTCTCGAGGTCGATAAATACCATGTGTAAATCCTTAGACGAATCTCGGTGCTTTTCCATTATTATTCGTAGGCTTTGGATAGCGTCCACCGTCGATCTTCCCTCAACAAATCCACACTGGCTATTATCGAGTTTTATTATTTGCCGAAGACGTTCGTTTAAGACTCTTTCGACGATTTTCATTGTGTGTGACATAAGCTTGATTGAACGGTAGTTGTTGCATTCTCGAGTGTCGCCTTTTCCTTTGTATAATGGAACCAAGAAGCTACTTCTCCATTGATTCCGCATAGGTTGTCCACATTTTAATTTATTTAAAAGTTTCGACAGCCAAACGCTGCCGATCCCCTCCATCTTCGACCAAAACTCTGATGGAATGCTGTCTGGTCCCACCGCTTTCCCCGGCTTCATTTTTCCGATTGCTATACTTATTTCTTCGATTGAAAAGTCCGAAACTTCCTCCTTGAATAGACCAGCTGTCGGCACGATATCACGTGGAAACTGTTTGTTAAGCAACTCCTTGCAGTATTCAAGCCACCGGTCACAAATTTCCTTTTCATTTGTTAATAGGCGACCGTCTGCGTTTTTGATGTATTTCGGCGAGGTTATTTCCATTGAATTTTTTCTCCTCTGTGCAGCGAGCTTAAAAATATTTGGCATTTTAGTATTGCACGACGTTTGAACTTCTTGGATAGCTTGTCTTCTATCCGCCGATCGTGAGGATATTTGTTCCAACTCCTGGTACAGGTTTTCCGCTGCTGCCGCTCGAGTTCTAGCCAGGACTTTCTTTGCGATCTTTTTAAGAAACCTTAAATGCAATTAACGAATAGTTTGGCTTCAATGACAACAAGCACACAATCAAAACGATCCGTATTTCCATTATTTTGTTTACAGCATATTTTGTGGCATGAATCCATCGTCAGTATTGCTTCAGGATAATTACATTTCGAAGCACTTTCTTTGAAAGCCCCATTTGCCTTTCCTTAAACCTCTACTATAATATTCAATCCTACACAAAAAAAAAAACCGTTATTTGCACAACAATACACTCGAATGCTCCATAATTATTCAAAGTGAGATACAAAAAAAAAAAAAAAAAATGAATAAGAGAAAAAACTGAAAAAATCCCTTTTATTATGCTTATATCAATTTTTATTCGTGAAAGCGGATTGAGTTGTGCAACAAACCATCACCATCCATACAAGGTGCACACAATTCGTCCTTTCACATTTATTTATTGTATTACAGTATTTTCCACTTTCGAATAAAGTATCTAATAATAACCCACAGCATATGCACACCAATCCCAATTTATCCGTACGAGTATATGTACATATGTTTATCCCTCAACTACAAAGGAAGTAAATAAAAATAATACGAGCACTACAAGGATGAGTTAGTGAGAGTATCTTTTTTGCATTCAATTCATCTCGGTCCAAATCTCAAACCCTGCTTGAATACCATATGGAAATGGAAATGGAAATAAGGAACACGAGAAATCCTCTTTCCTTTAACCCTTATTTACTCTTATCTTTCAAATTCACCTTTCCTCCGACTGTATTTCAAATCAGTATTTCTAAAAAGAAAAAAACGAGCGAAACAACCAAACTAAAAGGAGATGAACGAAATCCCAAACGAGGGAAAAATAAAATCTTGTTCCTTTATTATTTCAATAAAATGCTGTGTTGCATTCAAATTCGACTTTTCTGTGTTGTAGTTCCCACTCGTTGTGGAGCCTTTTGGACAGAGACTCACTCGTTCATCTTCGAAAATAACTCCTTTGCAGGGTAGTACTGTTAGCGTGTTACTTTGAGATGCTACCACTTTTTATACCAAAAAGGACTAATTTTTCCTTCGTTTGCTTAGAATTTTCCATAAAATTGTCACTTTGAAGTAAAGGTAGGGTCAGCCTATTTTAACTACCAAAATCAGCTTCGAGAAGCAGTATTCTGAATACTTACGAGTTACAATAATTCAAGGAAAATATCGGAGAATTTTCGGCAAAGTTCTTCTTGCCTTTTAGCACGTGCGAGGTTGCAGCGATTGATTCGACCACTATTTTACACTTCTCGGTCAACATCCAGGCAATTTAGCGTTTGATATTGGCTTCGAGCACGTCTCACATTATGTTGGCATAGAACAATGACTTGACCTAGCTTCAAAGAAAATGTAATGTGGAGGCCATTAGCACCATTAGAAAAATATGGCCCAGTGACTCCGCCAGCAATCAATTCTTGTGGATGCAGTAAAGCCATTTTGGGTGCTATTGAAGCATGGTAAACTGATAAGTGCGAGTGCTGACCAGCAGACAAAAATAGCAGTCATATATGGTACAGCGGATTAATTCCCATATGGAATCAACACAACGGTGGAAAAAACTCCCGGAACAAATCAGACCTTTCATGGGCTACTCCGACATATTTGGAGCTCAGGCCGGTGGTCTTGGAAAAGGTATGGCGGCGGATGAGCCCTTTATGGACCAACGGCTGCACTCACATTCCGGGGTTATAGGCTTCGGTCTTACCGACCCAGAACTGGTCCTCCAGCTTGGGGATTATATTGCCGAGTAAATCCCCGACTATGGAAAAGAGATGAAAGTTTCGAAGCAAGGACAAGCCTTTATATGGTTGATCGACCCCACAGAGGAGAAAAATGGCGAAACCAAAGACAGCTTCTACGAGCTATGAGCAATGGCCCTAGTTCACGGCGATTTTAATGGAACGCTAGGAAGGGAAGGCATATCTTTGGTAGTACTGCAGGAGGTATAGCCTGGACGGCACCACCTGACTGCTGAGCTCTTCAAAGCCGCAGGCGATGACTTGGTAAGAGGCCTACACCAGCTCATCTCTAACAAATGGTTGGACGTAAGTATGGCCTACAATTGGAACCTCAGCATGGTTTGCCCGTTCCTCAAGAAAGGTGACCCTTTGCACTACATATAAATCAGTCATCCTTAAATCGTCTACAAGATCTTATCTGTCGGGTTGTGCGAACGCCAGAGGCCTTTCGTCAACAATTTGTGTGGTCCATATCAGTGTGGCTTCAGACCAGGAAAGTCCACCATCGACCAAATGTTCACATTACGGCAGATCTTGGAGAAAACCCATGAACTTCAGATCGATACACATCACCTATTCATCGGTCTTAAGGCCGAGTCCAAAAGCCTTCGAATCCTCCCCGAAAGACAGCGCAGTAGAGAAAGACCGGGACTTAGGTCCCGCACGCAAGTGGGAGGGCAATTGAGCTAATTTAGCGTGCGAAACTGAAGGCAGCTAGCGAAAGATCGCTCTAGCGGGAGACGCTTGTTGATTGAGGTTCCAGTTCCACTCCGAACTCTAGAGCCACCTGAACTAAGTACCAAGTAAGGCCATTTAGTCGGAAATAATTTTCATCGTTGAGCTATATCCGAGAAGGCTCGACACTTCAAGTGGTCATCTGGCTTTAGTTTTTCAGTCAATTTGATCTTATACGGGTGTAGGCTGAGATCTTTTCTCGAAATTTGGACAAATGTTGTCTGAGCGATGCATAATTCCTGCAAACGGCATGGAGTGAATTGATTTGGATCGCCAACAAATGCACTTATGGTCTTAATATTTTCAACACTCGGAATTCGCGTTAGCGTTCCTAAAATTAAGGCCACCGGCTCCGAATTCTAGTAAGAAAATTTCAATAAATCGTATACATTCCTCATTTTTATACTGAACCATAATTAAATGGTAGATATTGACAAGCAAAATACGAGTAGCAACAAAAAAATGCGGGCTCTTCATTAACGCATTTATTTTCTGCTAGCTTGTCTATTTACTTATACCACATTGATCAAAAGGTTCCCGGAACCGTGTGGCGCTCCCATTGTTCCGGTTTGAGTTCTTTGTTAAGTTGGTACGTCTGTTGTTGACATTCCCTCTAAATCTTAGCATCATAGCTTGACATTTGCAAAAGTTACGCAGCCAAGAGTACATCTATCTCTGTGTGTGTTGGCGATTTTTTACAATTTTAGAAATGAATTTAAATTTGCAACATCGAACTTGTATTAACTTTTGCGTAAAAACGGATTTAATCGTGCGCGAACGTTGGAAATATTGGAAAAGTGTTTCGGCAACGATTCTCTAAAGAAAACGGTCGTTTACCAGTGGCAAGAGCGGTTCAAAAGTGGTCTTGAGTCAATCGAAGATGATGAACGCAGTGGCAGACCACCGACATCGAAAACCGACGAAAACATTGATGCAAAAAAACAAATGTTGGTCAATAACCGCAAATTAAACGTCAGAGAGATATCGGAGGACTTGAACATTCAATATGGATCCGTCCAAGATATTTTAATTAATGATTTGGGTTTCTTTCGTGTAGCAGCAAAGTTTTACCAAAAGACCCCAACTTCATGCAAAAAAGAGACGTGTTGACGTCGCGAAAGAGATGATTTGCGAGGCTGAATCCGATCCTACATTCATCAAAAGGATCATTACTGGAGACGAGACGTAGGTTTATGAGTACGACACGCAATCCAGACATCAGGCAAGTGAATGGCGTTCACCAAGTGAGCCGAGACCAAAAACACTACGTCGTTTTCAGTTAAAAAATAAGGCAATGCTCACGGTTTTCATGGATTACAATGGTGTGGTGCATCATGAATTTTTGCCAGAAGGGCAGACAGTAAACAAAGAGTATTATTTGGGCGTTATGAGACGTTTGCGTGAAGCAATTCACCGAAAGAGACCAGAATTGTGGACAGAAAACTCGTGGATTTTGCACCATGATAATGCACCTTCGCACATTGCCATCATTATTCGTAATTTTTTGACGAAAAATGCAACAAAAACCATCCAACAGCCACCGAATTCACCTGATTTGGCTCCCTGTTTCTGTTCAATCGAGTTAAAAAACCACTACGGGGAACGCATTTCAGCAGCCGAGAGGAAGTAATGGAAAAATCGCAGGAAGCACTGATGGACAAAACCGAAACCGAATATAAAAAATGTTTCGAGGATTGGATCAAGCGCTGGCATAAGTGTGTTGCAGTCGATGGGGATTACTTTGAGGATTACTTTGAAGGGGGCAATATAGATTTAGATGAATTAACTTGTATTTTTAATGTTCGGGAACTTTATATTTAATATGCATCAATAGCTAGCGCCACGGGTACGGTCCTCTTTCATTTAATTTACTCCATAGAGGAAAAGGACATCCTCTAAAGCCTTGGCCCTCTGTGTCTTAGCATTTAGGAAGGGTTATTTCGGCTTTTCTGAGATAATTCTCGCCGTTCAGTCCATAAGTTTTCTATGCAATCGTCTGCCCCGTTTTCCATTGATGCATCGAAACCATGGAAGTGACTGATGCATCGAAACCTACTCAAAGAACTTTCTCCTATTCTGAGAGCAGGGCGGAGATAATTAAGGTCATGTACTCGGATAATGTCTTCTGGTTGCTCGAGAGACTGCCATGCTACTCAATTGCCATCTTCTGTCAGTAGAACCTATGTAAATTAAATTCGTTAATACTTCAAAGTTGTAGATGCCCATCGTGACCTTCCTTCAGCGTAACCGATCTTTGCCACTTCTGCTTCAGTAGTTGTATACGCTGTATAGACAAATCGCTGAGATTTTCACAGTTTACTACGTACGAGTAACTGAATAGAGTTTTGAAAGATGTTGGCTCCCACGTTGACTTGTGAGATTCACACACTCTTCCAACGACAGACTATCGTTTCATTTCAGCCACTTTCAGAGATTGAAGATCTCGACGTTGTCACTACCAACCGATTACGGAGCAGCCTGCATTCTCCATGTCATCTTGCACAGTCTTTTCAGGAATGTCAAAACTAACATGGCTCTGTATAGTTAGTCTCTGTAACTTTGAATCTATAAATTCATTCCCGGGTTAAAACCACGCTGGTATGAGCCGGTCAGACCACGAGACCGGCATTCACATAATAAGGTAGACAGAATGTTGCTGAGACTTATAACTCAGTAGTTGCAGCAGTACAGGGATATTCCTCCTTTAGGTTCAGACAAACAATAGAATTCAAATCGTCCATCATATTTTCGTCGACTCAGATAGAAATGAGTTGATATATGCTTCGCGCCAAATTATCTCCTGCTACTTTGAACAGCTAAGCAGCTAATATATCGCCCCAAACAGCTTTGGCAAGCTTCGAAATGGTTATCCTGACTTCATTTTCCACCTGTAGATGCAAGTATTGGCTCTCCTCTTTTAGGGTGTTCTGGTCACTTTGTGGAACAGTTTGTGGAAGTACTGTCCATCCTTACAGATCCTTTTTCGGACTACAAGGCTATGGCATGCTCTTTGGCAAGCTCTACCAGTTTGTATTAGGAACTGCTCACAAATCCACTAAAAAAGGCCGCACACTCTATTACACATCCTCTACACTGCACGAACACAATATTAATTTCTTTCCATGCCATCGACCATGGATTGGGTTTATAGTAATCTGGGCCGAAATCTGATAGTTCATTTTTGATTCGTAATACACAGGAGGTTAAGGGAAACTCGATCGGGAAAGGCTCTGGCGGTATTTTGCGACTGTTACCATTCGCAGTAGTTCGGTGGCTCTGAATTGTTATGGATTTTGGTTTCAGCAATTCAATGGCCCAATACGTTTGCACTTCCAAAATGATGGATTGCATCGATAGCGATATAATGAACTTGGCTTTTGAGGTGTGGGAACCGTATGTGACAAACAACAAACTTGTGTCCGTTGTCGGATTTGATGGCGTGGTGCCTGTATTTCCCCACGGTTTTAGCAAAGATATCGATCTTGGCAAGCTATAGATATGTCGTGGTGGAACCATACTTTGTCAAAACTAAGATCCGAAGTGCGCAAGTTGTTTAACACAGCAATAAGCAATGAAGACTGGCAATGGTATCAAACGGCTCTTACCATCTACAATCAGGAAATAGGAAAAGCTAAAAGAAATAGCTTCAGGAAATTCTGCGAGACAATCTCAAGCACCCCTACGGAGGCAAGGCTACACAAGGCTCTTGCTATGTCGGGAGAAGTCTCAACCTCGCTTAAGAAACCAGAGGGCAGCTACACAGAAAATTATGACGAGCCCTCTCGTCTACTACTTCTACAAACTCATTTTCCAGGAAGCTCACCTAGTACTAGCTTTGCGAATAGAAAAATTTCAACTCGACCTTGGAAAGATGACTTGAAAATTGCAACTGAAAGGAGCCAACAACACAGTATTCAGATGGATGTGCGAACTGCTGAGCACTAGATCAGCAGGGACACAAACAGCAGCTGGAACTATTAGAGTAGACACTGCAAGAGGGTGTCCACAAGGAGGGGTATTATCACCCTTAATGGGGTGCCTTATTGTAGACGAACTACTGGAAAAATTAACCACCCTTGGCAATAGCTGTCAGGCGTACGCTGATGACATAGTATTAATTGCCAGAGGAAAGTTCGAAGAAACTCTGTGCGACATTATACAACGAGGTCTGAGAGTAACTCAGGAATGATGCCTCACGCCCGGGCTGAACATCAATCCGGCTAAGACCACGATAGTGCCATTCATAAAGAAAAGAAAATTTCAAACACTCAAACAAATCCGATTGTCAGGCACGACACTGAAAACGTACTCTTGGCTATTCCAAGAGATGACAGCATTAAGAAAAACAACTTTGAAAAGAATTTCTTAACGAAACTCGGCAACAAGAAAGACTGGAGCGATGAATCCACTTTCTATGGACTGAGAAACCGCACGATAAAGTGGTATAAAGACGGCTCGAGAACTGACGAAAGAACTGGTGCAGGAGTGTTTGGTCCAAGAACGAAACACCATGAATCCATGGGCAAAAGTACCAGGATAATTCAAGCAGAATTATGCGCCATAGAAAGATGCGTTCGAATCAATCTCGAAAAGAATTACAGAAACTGTAACATAAACTGTAATGTCAGATAGTGAAGCAGCTATCAAAGCACTGGACTCCTTTGTCATTAGATCCAAACTTGTATGGGAATGCCAACAAAGTCTCAAAAAATTGGACAAGACAAACAGAGCATCTGTCTACAGGATACCAGGCCATGTGGGCACCACTGGTTATGAGGCGGCGGACCCTTTAGCGAAAATAGGGGCAGCAGAACCCTTCATAGGACCTTGACTATTCTGCGGGATAGGGGAACACACCCTGTGCGATGAATTCAGGAAATCAGAAAAGGAGAAAAGGGCTAGAACCTCTCGGAATCTCCAAGATCAATCAAAAGATTTAAAGCATGCATCAGTCTTAGCAAGAATAACCTACGCATCCTAACTGGTTTCCTAACGGGGCATTGCAAACTCAGGCAACACCTAAGGAAAATAGGGATATCAGGTGAAGATCTCTGCAGATTCTGCAAAGATTCCACAGAAACTCCAGGACATATACTGGAATCTTGTGGGGCACCGACCCAAAAAAGGTTTAAATATCTGGGAAAACACCAAATTCAAGGAAAGGATGACATGTTCTGAATAAGTTTTCCTTGCCAAGGCCAAAGCCAGAGCATAAACACTCCAACATAATTCCTGGTGAATTAAGCTGTGAGGGGGCTTTGGAAGAGGGAGCAAACCTCTCCAAGGTATAAGTAGGGGGCACAATAGACCACAAGGTCGCAGTGCACTTATTATTATTATTGGGCATATCATCTGACGGGAGCATTTCAAAGAGATTTATTTTATTTTGCAAAAGGGAAATTTCAGTGAAGCTGGCAGTACTCCTTAGAAGCGTGCAATTGTGTTGAAAGGGATGTTTTATTAGACACAAGGGTCACGACGGCGGAACAACAACAAAACGACAACGATGACGACCAAATCGAATTACACATGTTTTCGGGCGGATTTTCAGCTTCGCTTTTCGTTTTGCTCACCGCTTACCGCTCCATCGCTGTTATATTCTTTTCTATTTCTTTTATTTTATTTTTTTTTTTTTCCATACGAGTGTACTCAAAAACTGTAAACTTTTAAATTGCCCTATAAAAAGTTTCATTTTTTTTTCCTGTTTAGCATGACCCTAGGAGGGACGGTAGGTGGTGGGATAGCGATAGGGTGCCAGGGAAGGGCGGCAAAAATTCTGTCGACGAAACGGTTTTACATGTCGTAAACGTAATCCTTTTATTGACGGAAGCAACGCGGATACAAATGTTGAAGTGAGTATTGGAATCATGGATGGCTTTGGGGTTAAATTCGTATTTAAAATTGTAGCCACACCCGCACCCCCACTGGCACCCCCTGGCAAAGGTACCTCGTTTCCCAGCATGAGTCGTCTGCCGAGTGAGAAAAGAAGAAGGTCATAAATGTGGGTCCCGCATTTGGATCATATCGGAAACATTGTAGTAAGAGGAGCCGCCGAAGGCATTTGCTCTCGAACTTTGGTTGATGTTAAATTTTACGTGCCTCTACGTCATGCCTTCTAACTGGAAAATAGCAATGGCATCGACAATCACATCGGCAACGGCAACGGCAACAGCAACAACGTTGCTTATACGTTCGTATGATGTTGGAAATCACAGCTAAAAGTTGCTCGCTCTTTTTCTCCAAAAATCGTTATAGCAGCAAGTATACGACGGCAAAGTGAGGACTTAAAACTGGCATTGGATGGCGTTAGGGTGTGCGGGTATAGTTGTAGCAGTGGTAGCAGTGGTAGCAGTGGTTAGTGGTGCTTCTAATCGATGCTCGTTACATGTGGTTGCTCCAATCGTTTGCTTCTGTCACACTGTCGATACGCTGGCTGGCTGGCTGACATTGGTTCTTCGTTTGTTTGTCTACGAGCAGAAATTCAAAGGTAAGGGTAGCAGCAGCAATTGCTGCCACACTGGGATTGAAGGATAAAATTGAAGAAATTAATGTGAAATCATTGAATTTGGTTTAGCAAGCATTTTGCCTGCGCTCCAACTCGTATGTGGTGAATGTTGATGCTTCGGCTACTATTTCGATTCCTGCTCCTGATGTTGAATTCAAAAAAGGGAATTTCGCTGTCTTAACACATTAGTGGATTGAAATTCAAGTTTGGTAATCAATGACTTAAGTGGGATTAAGTTTCTGATTTCTGCAGAGTGTCAATGTGAAATGAGTTTCCAGCTAACTAGAGATATGCTGTTTTTGTGTGTAGCCAATGACGGTGATTGGTTACGCAAATAGGATTCTACTACCAGATTTCAACGGGTTAACTGAAACAGTGCACCCTTTTATCGAGAAACCACTTAGCGAAACACTATGTCTTCATCACAACTCCTTAACAGGGGGGTGTTTCTTATTTCTTGTTCCTTCTTCCATACCAGTCTCCCAGTTTGGTTGGTATGTCGACATAAACTTCCTCGTCTTCGTATCGCAAGCAACTTTAACGCGAGCATTAAACTTTTTTATTCAATTTCCTATGGCAAAAAGATACATTCACACATACATTCATACATAGACCAGAATACTCTACTCGTACTTCGGGCAAAAGACAGGACAAGTAGAGCCAACACAAGGGTCGGGGCAATGGGAAGTTATGCGGTTTTGAAATTTTATCGGGCAATTTAAAAATCGTAAAAAATGAAATACCATCTCTGGAGGGAGGTGGAGAGAGAGGAATTTAGCGTTTGAACTTGTTTGTCTTCCCACTGTTAATGTTGTTTGCGAAATAGCAATTGTGGTTCATTTATTGTCATCTTTTCTTATTTATTCACGTTTTGTGTGATTTTTTATTCCTAGAATTTTTCGCCGTTTGTTGCTTTTAATTTGGCGGAATAAATATAAATTTTCCAGCTAATTTACATAGTTGGATGCTTTTCAATTTCTAAAAATATGTGTTAAACGATCCCTTTTAGGAGTTTATGTTCATAAGCAGCAGAGGTAGTGTTCTGCTCTCCATCAAAGCTTCATTAAATGAAAGAAGATCATCAATATGGTATAATTGTTCTGTTAAGGAATTGAAAAATGCATAAAAATTGTGTGACGCCAGTAGACATATCTCAAGCTATGTTCTACCACCAAATTAAGTTCTTATTGAGAAACACTCAAGAATTGTGAAAAGTGAAATTCTTTTGCATTTTCGTCTTTAAAATAAATAGGCTGGGTAATCTGTTGGATTTTCAATACTTCCAATGACTGTTGCTTTATTGAAAAGAGCTAACCTTTCTGCCTAGTCAACTCCCCCCATAACTCTCTCATCCTACGATATTCATAAAGCAGACTTCGTTAACATCAGTGGTTAACGAACTATATACGATGCCCTTTCTATTTATTTAGAGAAATATTTAATTGTTATTCCCTTAACGATGCGTTTTCGCGTCTTAAAACATCATTCACTAGTCTCCCCTCGTATAATCACAAGCTTCGTTCCCTACGATCAGACCCTATTCTGATTCCATCTATCTGGGAACTTATCTTTATTTCACTTTACGATTCTCT
Organism: Volucella inflata; assembly: GCA_928272305.1. Taxonomy (NCBI): domain Eukaryota; kingdom Metazoa; phylum Arthropoda; class Insecta; order Diptera; family Syrphidae; genus Volucella; species Volucella inflata. The sequence continues at coordinate 3,100,844 of OV743716.1, read as the reverse complement.
TTACCAGCGTTGCCTAAACATGATCTTATGAACGACCCTGAGTCCTGTTTTCAATTTGTTAACTGAAAAAGAAAATCCGAAGGTTAACCCCTTTCACAACAAGTCATCAACCGATCCACTCACTATTACGAACCCAATTGCCACCTCAATCCTTCACTAACGACTCCTTTGTACCAGATCCATCCGTTTTCAATTACCCACTAAATTTCACCGATGGCCCATTTCTCTCACACACCTTGGACCCGTCTCTTATCGAATATTTATTACAACAACTTAATGACAAATACAAAGCCGGCCCTGATGGTCTTCCTGCCATCTCAATTACCTTTCATCGATACCTTTCACAAGGAGAATTTCCTCACGTTTGGAAAACCTCCTTCATAATCCCGATCCCAAACTAACGACCCTTCTACACACATAAAATCTTCAAAAGTATTTTGTGTGAAGGCCTAAGCTTCCAATGCAAATCACTTATCTCCCCTAGACAACATGGCTTCCTAAAGGGCAGGTCAACCTCTACAAATCTCATTGAATTCGTATCCCTTGCACTGAAGACTGAGACCTAAAGAATGGATAATAGAGTCTATGTAATTGCAACTGATTTTAGCAAGGCCTTTGTTCTGCTCTCGGCTTTGAAATGGATATCCTCTTACCTAGAAAACCGTTTTTACTGTGTTCGTTTCAGGTCAGCCCATTTGGCTCCATTTTTGACCTCTGGAGTTCCACAAGGCAGCCATCTAGGTCCTCTTCTTTTTATATTAAACATAAACGATTTCGATAGGATCATCAAACACTCGTCTGTCTCCCTTTACATTGCCTATACCAAATTTTTCAAAATCATTTCCTCACCCCATGAATCCATCCTCCTTCAACACTTTAGTTTAACAGTTTTCCGATCTGGTGCCTCAAAAACTGATTAAAACTTAATATCGCCAAATACCAATCCATCACCTTTTAATATAAGCGCGGCACCAATCTTCTTTCCGACTATACCTTTTCAACAACCAGCCTTTCTCCTCAGTTCGATCTATAAGCGACCTCGACATTTTGTGTGATTGGAAGCTCAACTTCCGGTTATATATGGATGAGATAATCCATAAAGCTAACTCGGTACTAGGTTTTGTTAAACGGTAGTCCAATGAATTCGCCAACCCATACGTGACCAGGTCCCTCTGTATTACTCCCCCTCTTAGAATACGCCAGTCAAGTGTGGTCCCAAAATCATCGCATTTTTGTCTCGAGAATCGAAAGCATCCAGCACTATTTTTTTCGGTTTATTCTTCGAGGTATATCCTGGGACGGTCCGTTCATTTTGCCCCCTAATAAAACCGTCTTAACTTTATTAACTTAAGCACCCTTGAGGAATGCAGAGATGCAGCATTGATTGCACGTCCCTTCCAACTCTGTCTTCCTCAGCACTTACCCGATAACGATACATTCTCCAGTATGCTGCGAAAAAAATCAATTCAAACCTTATCGTCTTTAATCGCACTTAATCTCCCTTACCACTCCAACCAACCTTAGTTTTAAGTTTAAGTTTAGGTTTAGTTAGCTCAAGATTGTATTGCTTGTATTAAACGGAATAAATGGGGGCATTCGCCCCGGCAAAAATCAGCCGACCGCCTAGAAGAGTATGGGACAACACGAGGTGCTGAAAGGTCTGGCCGATATCGAAGAAACCGTTCTGCTGAGAATATCACAGCTGCGGTTGAAGTCGTGCAAAGAACGCCGAGCGACGAGGCCCATTTTCATCTCCACCGTAGAGCCATTAAACCCGCTTAAAGTTACTGCCTTATTTTTTCGAAAACGCCGCGGGCCAAACGACTACTGTGGATGACGAGCGCTACAGAGCCATGCACAATTTAAAAAGATTCAATCTCACATGTACAAGAAATTTTCTGAATAAATAAGCAAACAGGATTGAGCAACGGCGACTATCATCTTCCAAAAGCAGAATCAAACATTTTGATTCATAAAAAAAATGACAGCCAAAGAATATCGGGCGACAATTTTTGTGTCACCTTGTATATGCCTTGGCTGGTTTGGTGATTTGTCATACTGTGAACCAATTTTTTGAATACATTTTCGATGGTTTCAGTTCCCCTTTTCATGAATAGCTTGACATATATTGTTGTTGTGTCCCTAAATTATCTTTGGATTGTTCGCGTAGTATCGATCTTTAATTACACTCCACACTAAAAGTGTGACGGTACCAAATCGCAGCTCTGTGTCGGCAAAGCAACATCACTAAAACGACTGAGTACGCGGTTATTGACCTAAGTGTGGAATAAATCAATTGTTGGACGGCTTGTGTGGCATATAGCCTCATCTGTCTGCAACCATAGCCCGCTCAAGATCAAATAGTCAATTTCTGGCCAAGAAAAATCGCTGAGTTAATTAGACCTTGTAAGCGAATAATCTGAAATTTTCTTGTCAAATCCATGCCAAGCTAGTGCTACTGATGTGCAGTTGCTGAGATCCCTGGCGTGTTGGGGTTCTCCGGCTTATCAGCAAATCAGCCTCACGAATTTTCAGTTGATGCAGAATTTTGCCAAAGCAACTTTGATTGAAATTGTATATCGAAATCCTACTTTTACCATCTTGTTTTTGAGCATCTGGGTAACTCGAAGTCTATTTGGAACTGGTCGCTTTTCTTTCTATGGATGTACTAAACTATTCGAACTACAGTACCTGCCCATAAACCAAAGCAAACAATTTTAATTTTTTCCATTTTTTCGAATTTTTACCAAAATTATTAGTTTTATGGCCTTTGTCAATTGGACAAACAAAATATTACAGAGAAAAAAAAATGCAGACATCAAAGCCAATTTTTGTTGATAAATTTAAAAAACCTGTTGGAATGCAGAATATTTGTTTATTTTCAATATATCGTGTGTCCACTTTTAGCTGCGACAAGTGCCTTTACTCATTGAGGGATGCTCTTTATTCATGACTGAATGGCGTTGTGGATGTTAAGATTACTTTCAAATATGATCTTCTCTATGAGCTCCCTTTTGTTGGTAATAATCCTATGTAGAACTTTAAGCCACGACCTGCTTTATGAGCTCAGTCGTTTTATATTCGGTTCATGTCGGGATAATTATCTGGGAAATCCAAGACCTCAAATTGTTTTCCCCCGAAAAAGGTCGTTACGCTATTGGCTTTATGACAATTAGCTCCGCCATGCATAAAAATTTGCTTTTCACCACCAGGAAACCAATCTTCCAGTTAGGGTATTAGTTTTGTCGATGAAAAACCGCGTTAAGGACTGTAAAGTAATAATTGGAGAATCGCTACTAAGCCAACACCGTCTGCTCATTACAGAATTTTTCACAGCGGAACCACCGAAAACACGGGCATCGTTTGGAAAGCCAAAAATCCGGTGGTATAATCTATCGAAGGAACGAAGCGCAAGATTTATCGCATTGGCTAAAGAAGTACTTCACAATATAAACGGTGTCGCAGACTCACTTAGCCCGCAAGAAATGTGAAACAGCATGCACGAGGAATGCATAACACTCGCAAAGTCTCATCTGGGGACTATATCGAAATACCATCACTTCGACAAAGAAACATGGTGGTGGAATGACGAAACCAAACGAGCTGTGGCCGACAAGAAGAGTGCATTCCAAGCGTGGACAAAATGCGATCGGAGCGACGATATCGAAAAAGTTCGATTGGCTATTGAATACGAGCGTCTTAAAAAGATCGCAAGGAAAGTCCTGGCTAGAACTCGAGCGGCAAAAGCGGAAAACCTGTACCAGGATTTGGAACAAATATCCTCACGATCGGCAGATAGAAGACAAGCTATCCCAGAAGTTCAAACGTCGTACAACACTAAAATGCCAAATATTTTTGAGCTCGCTGCACAGAGGAGAAAAAATTCAATGGAAATAACCTCGCCGAAATACATCAAAAACACAGACGGTCATTTACTAACAAATGAAAAGGAAATTTGTGACCGGTGGCTTGAATACTGCAAGGAGTTGCTTAACAAACAGTTTCCAAGTGATATCGTGCCGACAGCTGGTCTATTCGACGAGGAAGTTTCGGACTTTTCAATCGAAGAAATAAGTATAGCAATTGGAAAAATGAAGCGGGGGAAAGCGGCGGGACCAGACAGCATTCCATCAGAGTTTTGGTCGAAGATGGAGGGGATCGGCAGCGCTTGGCTATCGAAACTTTTAAATAAATTAAAATGTGGACAACCTATGCCGAATCAATGGAGAAGTAGCTTCTTGGTTCCATTATACAAAGGAAAAGGCGACACTCGAGAATGCAACAACTACCGTTCAATCAAGCTTATGTCACACACAATGAAAATCGTCGAAAGAGTCTTAAACGAACGTCTTCGGCAAATAATAAAACTCGATAATAGCCAGTGTGGATTTGTTGAAGGAAGATCGACGGTGGACGCTATCCAAAGCCTACGAATAATAATGGGAAAGCACCGAGATTCGTCTAAGGATTTACACATGGTATTTATCGACCTCGAGAAAGCATTCGATCGATTGCCTAGAGACCGCGCTGAGGTCTCAAAACGTACCGGAAACGTATGTTAGAATAATACAAGACATGTACGGAAACGTGAAAACTGCGGTTAAAAGCTCTGCGTGACAAACGAGAGAATTTCTAGTTAATGTCGGAGTGCATCAAGGAAGCGTACTTAGCCCTTTCCTCTTTAACGTAGTATTCGACTATCTTTTAAAAGACTGCATGCGCGAAGTAAATGTGACGCCAATTCTCTTCGCTGACGACGCAGTTATACTTAGCGATAACGTCGAAAATTTACAGAACGCCTTAGATTCATCGAGAAATGCGCTAGAGAGAAACGGGTTTCAAATAAGTCGTTCAAAGACGGAGCATTTGACGTGCCCATTTGCACATCCGTTGCGACCTGTTCCGGATATAATGTTAGACGGAATAGTTCTTCCGAAAAGCACTATCTTTAAGTACTTAGGATCAATCGTTAACATGGAAGCGAAATGTGACGACGACGTAAACCACAGAGTGAGTGTGGGATGGATGAAATGGCGGGAAAATTCGGGAATCTTTTGCGACCGAAAATTTCCACTTAAATTGAAGGGGAAACTCTACACCACGGTTGTTAGACCAGCTCTTATGTACGGTTCACAGTGCTGGACAATGTACGAAGCGTTTAAAAACAAAATGACGGCAGCTGAAATGAAAATGTTAAGTTTGTCTGTGGAGTCACTAAACGCGATTGCATTAGATCTACGCGTATAAGAGGAAGTTTACATATAAAGAATTCGGTAACCAAACAGCTTGAGGCGAATAGAATAAGCTGGTATTGCCACGTTCAAAGAAGATCTGCGGAAAATCCGGTTAAAAAGGCACTATCAACTACGGTCACTCCAACTGTAAGAAAACGAGGTCGGAAAAGAATTCCTGGATTTCTTAGATGGCAAATGCTCAACAACGCCTGGAGCTAACCACTGAAGGGATCCAGGACCGAGCATTATGTAGACGCGTTCTGCGGTCTGCGACATTAGCCAACCCCATAAGCAGAGCAGCAGCGATGCAGTAAAAATGGGAAACTCGTTACGCATAAGTTCGTATAACGAGGAAAGGGTTAATGAAGGGATAAGAAGAAGAAGAGGGTATTAGTATTGTTTTTAAAACTCTTTTATACTCGTACTGATCCTGCCTCATCGTGTTTTCTACGTTGTAAGGTCGTAAAGCACCTTTACCAGAAATCACAGACCAAACCATTATGATGTTTAGCCCTTAAAACAATACATTCCAAATAGAACTGTTACTCTTCAAAGCTCAGTTCCTCCCTAACTGAAATGAAACTCTGGAGCAACTTAAAGATGATCGGTATTTCCAAGAGCAATGATTTCAAATGTGACCTCAACCCCCGAATATTTAATAATTTTTTCATTGACAATGAACTCTCTGTAGGTGATTTTAATTCCAACCAAATTTTTGACACAGTGAGTTTTGTACATGGAATAGAGGATTTCGAAGTAGTAAATGAAGATGAGGGTTTTAAATGTGATACGGGTACTAAGTCTAATTCTGTTGGTGAGGACTCATTTCACCCCCAGATTATTACCAAATCATCCACATAATCAACTTTTGCATAGCTAGTGGTTTTTTTCCCCGATGTTATAAAAATCGCATGGGTTCTTTCTATCGTCAAGACAACAGATGCTTATTCTCCTGCCGATTTCAGACCAATCACTATCTTACCTTGTCTCTCTAAAGTCGTCGAAAAGATTTAATTATTTACTGCACACCAAGCAATATGGTTTCAGAGCAAATAAAAGTTGTTCCACAGCTATCGTCAACCTGCTTAAAAAAATAAGACAGACCCTTTCGATAAAGTGAATCACAGCATACTTAAGTGGAAACTCCAAAAACTTCTTCGGCTTCTGTGATAGGGCAATATAACTCAAGGGTCAATTCTTGGTCCAATATTATTTCGCATGTTCATTAACGATCCTCCATCAGTCTGCACCCATACCTCTGTGCATTGTTATGCTGATGAATTTCAACTTACCCTAGGCAAACCCTTTGACAAAATAGATAAACTTGCTCTCCGAATCTCATCTTGGTGCGTAGCTATTGGGTTACTTCAAAACCCAAAAAAAACTCAGGCAATACCCATAGATAAATAGATAAAGATAAATTTTGGTCTCAGCACTTTATCTAATATTTTCGTTTCTAATAACTAGAAAGAGGCTGTTGAATGCTGCTGTTTAGGATTCTGTATTGATCGTATCCTTTCAGGCTATAATCACACTAATGCAAACCCTTTTACCCCTGTAGAAACTAGACGTAAATTGGTCTTAAAACTAATATCGCCCATTATTACTTACGCTAAGATTGTGTATAGCGCTCTAGATTCACTTTCCCAACGTAAATAACAAGTGTACCATTTATTGATGCAGTTCGCTATGTATACGATCTTCGAAGATACAGCCATACCACTGAGTATTCTAAAAATAACTTCTAAGCTGCACACTTCAACAATATATCAATGCAATAAATTGTATATTTTTTACATAAAATTATAAATCATTAATCTTCATCGTATGATTATTTGTTTAACAAACTCGTCTTCAATCGTGATATTAAGAAAATTTAATAATACTCCTACTCGTTGCATCTCGTTTATTTTTTATCCATGCTGTCAGAATTTTGAATTCACTTCCACCGCGAATCAAGATAATTCGAAAGCAAATTTTAGAAGCGCAATCCTACTTTACTTTTGCCCTCTCAACAACCTAACCCTAAACTCCCAGTTTTCGAAGTTAATAAACTCCAGGATCATGTTGCTTTCTTGCCATACCTGTCTCTATTTGTTTTGCCCCCTCAACTTCTCTAAATGAGAAGAACTTTTCTCTTGAAACATCAGATTTAGATAAGGTCAATCCTTTCGTGCCATACCGTAGGATTGCGACAATACTCGTATATAATGGATCTAATAAATCACGTGAGACTGTGTGCTCGTAATAGGGGTCTTGGCTTCAGTCCAAAGATTAGCAAAAGCGATTTTTACTTGGTCATCATGGCGGCATAATCGCTAAAATTAACAACTTACGAGGGTTGAAAGGTTTCCGACCGCAACGTAAAGATAGCGGCACTCGTCAATAAAAGCTAGTGAATGCTAGTTGTGCATCTTTTGACAGTTACTTACCGAAGTTTCAGTCATTTTGGACGCGCAGTTTTTAGTTGACAGTCGTTAGAGTGAGTCGATGTCAGTGTTTTTTGTGAAAATGGAAAAAATTGAGTATCAAGCAGTTATTAAATTCTTGTTTTTGAAAGGCAGTACGCCTACGCAAATCAAAGATGAGTTGTACTCTGTGTATGGGAACTGTGTTGGGCAGCTGAATTTTAAAGTGCCTGTTGAGCTTGGGAGATGATGAACGTTCGGGACGTCCAAAAACTGCATCCTCTGACGATAACATTGCTAAAGTTCACCAAATGGTGTTAGACGACCGCCGAATTAAACTGAGAGAGATAGTAGAGGTTATAAAAATGTCCAAAGAACCCGCTTGTTACATATTAAATCAAGACTTAGGCATGAGAAAGCTGTCCGCGCGTTTGCTTACGTTAGACTAAAAACGTGTTCGAATGAACATTTCCAACGCAATTAATCCGAGTTTTTGCGCCAATTAATAACTGTAGATGAAACTTGGATACACCATTATACGCCCGAAACAAAAATTCAGTCAAAACAGTGGACTGCAAAGGGCGAGCCGGCTCCAAAAAAAAAAGCAAAAACCCTTTTTTCGGATGGGAAAGCAATGGCGACAGTTTTTTGGGATAGTAAAGGAGTTATCTTAATCGATTATCTTCAAAAAGGAAAAATCATTACAGGAGCATACTACACATCATTACTTGCCAAGCTGAAGGCAGAAATTGCGGAAAAACGGCCACATTTGCAGAAAAAGAAAATCCTGTTACAGCAAGACAGAGACGGCACTCACACCTCAGCGGTTTCCGTGGCGAAAATCCATGAATTACGGTTTGAACTGCTTGACCACCCGCCTTATTCACCAGATCTAGCCTCAAGCGACTTCTTTTTGTTCCCTCATCTAAAACTGCGCTCGGAGGACAGAGATTTTCGTCAAATGAGGAGGCAATCACCAACCCTCGCATGTAGACAAAACCTTTTTCTACCTCAAAATAACCACTTCCCATTGAAAGTTCTTTCTTTGTACCAGAGGTACTGAATGTTATAAACCGCACTTTTGCCATGCCCGTTGTCTGTTAACGTTGTTCTTAAAACGTTTACGGGGTCTTTTGTAGACGAATTGATTGGTTGTTTCTATCTTCTCTTTGCAAAGTTGAGAAGTTTGCGTCCACTCCCAATTCAACGTGCATGTCCTTAATAAAACTTCTAGACAAAGGGTTGTTTAGGTAATATGAACGCCTTGGGCCTATTCGGGCATTTTTTGCCGCCTAAACCATGGATCTCTCTTAAGATCGGGCATTCAAATACATCCAACTAGATCTAAAGTGCGGATTCGAATTGTCTAAATAATTTTATTAAAAATGGGTTTCAATTCCACGATTAACTCGTTAGCGCCATTGAAAAGGAAGTTATTCAAGTCAATGTATCTTTAAAGTTCACTTTCAGTTAATGAAACTTCCATGAAAATTATCTCGTCACATGTGTAAACCAAAAGCAGTTTCAGTGTGTGGGTTTCAATTAATACCTCTCTGGATAACAACATGACATCCACAGGGGATATTTCAAAGTCCACTACTCATGATTGTTCTAACACCTGTTGGGCAAAACCCACGTAAGTTTGTCTCCTGGAAGTATTTCCCACACTAACAGTATCCACAAAAGTATCCTGGAAAAATGTTTAAACAACTGGAATGTATCAGATAGTTACGATGAACTATGTTCCACTTCCAGAAAGCTTGCGGCGAAGCTTAAAAGCTCCCAATGAATTTGGGCGGGTAAAAGTTTTCAAAATTCATCCAAAAGTCCTTCAGTCAAAGCTTTCCCAAAAACGACGTCATTTCAAAGTTTATGCCTTGACTCACATTACAACAACACTGAGACACATTCTAAAACATTAAGCGTAAAGGACAAAAAAACTTTTCGAAAATTATTCCTTACAAAGGACCCAAAGTCTTACACACGGAAATAAACTTATCAGCAAAATGAAAACCAATTTATTGATTTCGATTTAAGGACATAGGAATACTTGTCCATCGTATTCGCACAACCACGCAGATGGTGCGTGAATACAAATCTAATCTGATGGCGTAATTGATTAGATATTCAGTCTGGATCTGGATCCTCTTGTGTAGACGAGAAAGGAAAAAAAAACAGAAAGGATTTTCCGATTTTCCAATTTAATGGGTCTGTGATGACTCATTCACCTTTCTTGAAGAAATCCAATTTTCGAGGTCACCACGAAAATACCGACAAATGACCTCTGCTTCAGAGGACTTGCCGTCCACTGGGACCTTAGAACAGACAAAGAAATCTCACCAAAGTGACCTGCATTAGTGGATTTCGGGATACCAATCGACAGATTTGTTGTTTTTCTTTTTCTCATCGATTATCAACTTACTTCAACAGACTTGGTGGGGTACCGTTTTCAGTCGAAGATTACCAGCCAGCTATCCAAATACTCGTAGTTAAACACAGTAATGCCATTAAGGATCTTTGAATTATCCTAGCTGTGGTCCCTAACTCCCAAAGTCGTATGGTATGCATGCCCCCTGGATTCATTCATAAATATTCGACAGAGCCCTTCGATTTAGTTGGCAAGCCTGTTTATGTGTTCAATTTGCTGGTGAATTTTCTTCGGCTTCAATCTTTCGATTTTAATTAATTGTTACAATAGCTCGTTTGTCTCATTAACCATGCCAACCCTCAATGGATTCCAGCTCTCTAATAAGATAATGAATGGTATTTGTGCCACAGATTAAGTTTTAGTTATCCTACAGCAGCTTGAGATGGAGATGTAGATGGAGATGGAGATTCAAAGGGGATGATGCCGCCTTGCGTGAGAGTTCCATTGAAAAAGTGGCCTTCTGACAATATGACAATAAGGGAGTGAAGTTCATACAAATTTCTCTGTAAGGATGAGGACCAAAGTCATCATATTCACGGCCATTGACCCACTTAGGGAATTTCTATATTGATCCTGTGCTCTTCCCATGAGGGAGAGGTTACATTACAACCAAACCTACGGGATGCCTTTGAAATACTTTTGCATTTCACATTAAATTCTTCGCACAAAATTGGACTCATTCTGCATAGACCTCTAATAAAGAGGCCGTCATTTCGTCCCTTTTGCTCCCCCCAAAAAATTGGTGTAATGTAGCAAACATAAACAGGTTAGCATAGCACTAGGTACCGTCATTTGGAAGATTCTAATTCAGACCATCGTCAGACTGAGGGCTGACTATCAATGTTGAATATTTTGTATTCAAGCCATCACCGGCATTGCCGCACCACAACGACCGACGAATCACACGTAGGGGGTAACAATTGAGCCAGCAAGGTACATCCCGTGCTTGTACTATAGCCTTTCGTACTTGTATCTATGTATATTGTATATCATTGCACAAGCATTTGGAATTTTTAATCAAACTCATAAAATTCGGGTTTATTTGTGGCAGTAAAACATTTTTTACGCTTCTCTTATTGTTTATTGTTTATTTGCTGTGTCGATGAGCATGGCTGGGAATCCTTTTAATTTTTCTAACTCGCGCAACAATTCAGCCTGTAAGGGGTTAAGGCGGCTATATTCGTATTCTCGTATTCGTATTTGACGAGACAGTTGAATTCGGTCAGCGACCAAATGGTAGTGTCATCTAATTTAGAGAATTATTACAATTTGAAAGGATATTCGTTTTGATGTCCTCATGGTCAAGAGTATAAATTTTAGATGGGATTGTTATAAATTTATTTGATGGGCGCACAAGTTCAGGTTCAAGGTTAAGCGATGATGGGTCAAAAGAGCTGTCAAACGTTTTGCTGGAGTTTATACGAGTGTAATTCTTAAATGATTTCGGGTGTTGTGCCTCGCACACATTTGTTTCAGAGCAAATGGCCCATTAAAAGTGCCATGGGTTGGAAAAACTTGACAGGTTATAAAACATAAATATTTGAACTCTTTGATTACGGATACCAGGGTCGGAATAGTAAATTTTTCATAGTTCGTATCCCTCTGAAACTTGGCCATAAATGGTCTCGAGAAGTAGAAAACATATAACCACAACACCAAAAAGTAACATAAGGAACATATCTATGTGTCTATGATTATTGCTAAGCTGACCCAAGAACAAAGGCTTCACAAGGCATCGATACAGATCTTGTCGCCGTCAAGTTCCCATAGAGATCATTTGCGCCCTTGCATCCGAATTTACATACCATAAAGGGACACGGTAAAAGTATTCAAGTAGGCACAAAAAGGACTAAAAGAGGATAAAAAACTGCGACATCGATGGCAAAAGCAGCGCCTATTTGTTGTTGGAGGCAGACTTAGGTGTTGAGGTCTTGAGTTTCCGGATATAGACTGATATGGGCGCACGCTCCCAGAGAGGAGAAAGATGACGACACCAAAGATGCCTTCTATGTGCTCCTAAACAAGACCTACGAGCAATGCCCTGGCTGTGACACAAAAATTATCCTCGGCGATTTAAACACCAAGCTAGGAAGAGAAGGTATCTGTGGAAGTACTGTCGGAAGATACAGACTGCACGACGCATCCTCCGATAACTTTACGGCGGAACGAAACATTGTTGTACCCAGCACGCGGTTTCCCAATCTCTATATTCACAAGGGTACTTGGAAGTCAACCAAATTGACCTCGTAGCGATCGACGCAAGACACTCCCCCAATATTACGGATATCTGAATGTTCTGAGGAACTAACATTGATTCGGACCATTACCTTGTTCTATCCAAGAAATGGAAGCGGATATCCCGAACAACGCCAAGAAAGCTATTATCGTGAGGAATTACGACGTCAGACGGCTACAATCACAAGAGATCGCCAAGTCCTTTTCCGACCGAGTCTCCCTCAATCCATTAAGTGGTCTTTTGATGCCAGCATCAAGCATCGCATACCAGTGGCAATGCTGCAACAAAGCCATCTGGGCTGTTGAGCTCTTTAAAGCGGCATGCGATGACTTGGCATTGTTTGTCAGATCCTTCAAAAACGAGTCTCTCTGAGCTGCGCCAAATACAGAGGCATCAGTCTTCTTAACATCGCATACAAGATCGTATCTGCCGTTTTTCGTGAACTTCTGAAGCCCTTCGTTAACAGCCTGATAGGTCCATATCAGTGTGGTTTCAGGCCAGGAAAGTCCACCATCGACCAGATATTCACACTGCGGCAGATCTTGGAGAAGACCCATGAGCTTGATCGATACACATCTCCTATTCATCGGTTTTAAGGCCGCGTATTACAGCATCTATAGATTCGTCTGGCCAAGTAATACATGCCGTCAAATTTGCCTAGTGGAAACCACCCTCAATTCTGATGAAAAGGCTCAAGGAGTATCCCTTATTGAGCGCCTTTTATTCTTCCCACGAGATTTTATATGAAGTGTTTTATGCTTCTTAAAAAGAGGAAAGAGGTTTTCGCCACATAAAGGGAGTCAGATTTATAGGCCTGAGCTTCTTGCCTGGAAGTAGTTCCCTATTCTTATACTTCTGTATAAGGGTTACCCCCACTATTTGGTAGGTTTTCGATATAAACATATGCCTGTGCAGGGTAAGCAGTTGATAGTCCTTTAAGAACTACTAAAAGCTGGTCTATACCTTTCTGTTGCCTAGATATATTCCATCGGCATCACGCGAAGGAAGCAACAACAACGAAGTGTAGGGTCAATTTCGTTAATGGCACATCAAAAATCGTCTTTTAGGAATAAGTTTTGGGTTATTAGCACACATGTTTGCTTTTCAAAAATTTCTAAGAAACAAATCCAATAGCGTCTTAACGTATGGTCTTGTTGGCCAATTTATATCACACTATCGTGAGAAAACTCTCCCTTGTAATGTTGTCTGCAACAATTCCATTGTTTCGATCGCTGTGTGGCAGGTTGAGCCGTCCTGTTTATACCACATGTCTTCGAGATTCATTTCATCACTCTTGGATTCTTAACTCCCGAAGAATTCTGTTTGTTGACCTACTGACACTTTTACTTACCGAGCTGCACAAACATGGATAGGTCTTTTCGAAATTTGAACTGACCCATTTGCTTGAAATCCCTCGATTTATTGGACCACCGTACGACAAGAAGGTCCCATCGGATCGGCCAGATCATTACTAATAGAACCCATGGGAAAATGTATCTTTGTCGTTGGCGGAAAGGAATGAAATTGTTTGAACATCATTAAGGTCGAAAAACATTGAAAACAAATATGGCCTTAGTGAATGCATACAATAATGAACCCACCCTTTGGATCCTGGATAAGCTTGTTCCAGCTACCCGGATTAAGTATTTTGGTATTTGCGATCTCAAGTCGCGTTTACTCTGAGGCATGTAAGCTCTGTAACTCCTACTACTTCGAAGTTACACTTTGCTTATGCAGCACTCCTTTTCAAACTCAAACTTATCAATGTCAATGTAATTCTATATTTTGGAGCAACAGACCTTAATATAGGCTATGTCATGTTGTTATATGTAACACGTCCAAAATTATCTAATGATGTTGTAGTTCATGCCACAATGATCCAGCTGATACCGTACTCAATTACTTAATTAATGGGCTTCTTTGCCTGAAAAAATGCATATACTCGCTGTTTAGCGCTCTTTTATCTGCGATATGCTAATCGATAAAAAGTTCGGTCTTGCATATCAAGTCAGTTGAATCATAGAGCTTGGCAGGCTTGTTTATAGCCCAAGCATTTCGTCTTACTAGTTAGGAGTTATAAGCTTTTTAAGTGTGAAAGTTCTATGGGACGAAAATTTGGGCCCAAAATACTACAATGCTCATATGTGGTCAGGTGCTCCTAAGACTTCTTTGCACTTGCTAGATGGGATTCAAAACCGTGCGATAAAACTTATAGGTGATGCTACAGTCGGTTGACCCCCTCGACCACTGACGTAAGTAATGTCTCCTGTATCACCCTATTCTATCGCTGGTGGTGAACAACCAGTGGCCTTCAGAAATTTCCTGTAGCATTCCACCCCTTCAAACCTCAAACCGTAACACTCGAACGCTCATCAGTACACCTTCAAGCCCACTTTTGGACATACCCTGAAATATCGTAATTCTTTTCTAAGCCGAACAACTCGCTCATGAAATGCCCTGCCCAGCTCTTTATTTTCGAGTCATTATAACCTCCAAACATTCAAGATCAACGTACATCGGTACCTCTCTGTGTCTCCTCCCTAACTTTCCATCGCTAGCGCTGTGTGCAATCATTTTTAGGGAACTAATAACCCCTTGAGCTTATTATAAAAACAAAAAATCATCCAGTATGGTGTACAAACAAACGTTCCAGATACATACTCTCAATTCATATTTCTTGCGATTATCGATGGCACGTGTCCCTCTCATAACTACTTCGTTTTTACGTGGTAAGGAAACTACTCTGACAGCCGTCGTTGTCGTTGCTCATTTCAATGATATAAATGCCGTCGTTGGCTCATTAAGTACTTACACGTTACCACCTCCTATTCAGTAACCTTACATATTCTGTGAAAATCCCTATCGGCCTGAGCATCTATCTTCTGCTTCTGTTTGAAACTGTAACACTGCTGTCTACTGCATTTTAAATCTACATCCGCGGACGGTTCTATAATTCGGTCTCTTGTGCTACACTAGCACTTATAAATTCACCACCACTTCGCAGCCCGATGATAACTAAGTTTCCACTTGGAGGTAAGTTAGGCACAATTGATGTATAGTATTCAAGGACCAGGTTGACTTCAGTCACTGTTTACCCTATTCCTATAGCATCTATCTATTGTTCAGAATCGAAATGATTTCCTTCACTTCGCTCAAGGCTATTGATTTGCTATTCTTGGTTCCATTTCTAAGTTTCTTTGCTTCAGAACAATAACCAGTGTTGCTCCATCCCTTCAAATCCAATCTACTTACACCCTTCAACACACTCCTTCACATATTGAAATACAAATGCACAATCTATTATAGATAATAATAACTTATATCTATATTTTGTTATCCATAACTTCTCAAATGACCCAGTTCCATTAATAAAAAGAGCAAATTTCAAGGTTTAATCCAAGTCCAGCCACACCGAAGTCCACATCGACGACACAGAGCTATTCAAGTGAATAAATTTTGAAAATTATTGCAGGCCATACCCCGAGTCAGACTGGTTTATAGCATTTCCTATCCATCATCACAGCGGTACATAGACTCTGTGAGCATTCGTAAACCCGTCGACGTAGCATATACATAAAGTACGAATGCAAATTTTCTGCCGCAAACATTTCCGTCACACTTCGCTTACGGAAACAACATTTGTGTTGTGCAACATCAATTAGTTCACCGAATGACCGTAGGCTTACTCGTATCTAGGAATATCCCAGGACCGGGTTACCTACCGCTTGAAGGCTCTTACTCGATCTCTATTCCGCCAATTAATGTTCACATTTACCATCACCATTGCAATCACCATCACCATCACTAGCTAGTGTATGCTTAATAAATTAAATTCGTGCACCGTAATGAAGGATATCCGCCCCTATGGTGGTCGATAAAATATATTGTAGGACCCGGCTGACTACGAGTATATGTGTGTACGAGTGTACCGGTACCGAGAACCCATTATACACATCCTTTTCCAGCAACGATCCTGTGTAGTGTAATTTTGTGTGTCACTAACGTCGCGCAATTTAATTTTAAATATTAAATTTCTCACAATGGCGAATTTACGACACACAACAGCTTGCCTAGGCCAATTTGTGTCGAATCCTACCATATCGAAAGGATTTACTCACGTAAGATACGAGTACTTAGATACTTAGATCATTTAGCTCGCATAGATTAAGTAATATCTTTGGTGCTGCTTGAGTTTTGAGCATTATAACATGATGACAGTCGTCATAGAAGCTAAAGACACAGCTACAGCTGGAGCAGGAAACTTTTCAGAATTTTTCAACGAATCCTAGTTGATGGGGATCCTATGTAAGGACTCGTACTGTTACTAGTGTTGCTCTATTGCTGGCAATCTGACTCCTCCATGCTGCTTGTTCAAATCGTTGTATGATTTATGGGGAACGGTGGTGTTCTTGAATCCTTTCGTTCGTTTGGATATGTCCCATATGGTTCTATGTGGAAGCATTATGTCATCGTTGCTCGTACTAACCACTAGGACGAACGATTCATTTGGTAAGCATTCCTTTCGCGTTCTATCTGGCTACAAGTGGTATTCGCATTCAACACGACACATTCCATTGGGTTACACATCTCATTATCTGCTGTTGCTGTTGATGTTGCTATGGTTAGTGCTGGTCGTGGTCGGGCCAATAGTCATAGTCCTAAACCTCATGCCATTTGCTGGTATTATTCTTGCGGTATTGTGAGAAGTACTCAGTATGCCTGTTCTCAGGCCTGTCATAATCACATGGGGTTATGAAACCGCATTTAGAACGCCAACTCGTATCGGAGATATTTTAAGTCTGGGAATGTGTTGTCATTGCTGACCATTTCATAAGAATGTCACTATTTAAGGACAGCATGGTTGGAATGTTTATGCAGTTGACTGTACCAATAAACCAGCCGAAATGTTTGTTATGAATTTGATGAGCAAAACTACGAGTTCAATCATTTCGATAGGCCTCAGCAAACGGACAAGAGTTGCTTGAAACAGTTGTTTATTTGAGGGTTGTGTTGTGATTTACAAATGATGGGAAAGGTGACATGTTTTTTTCGGAGTACCATCTACATGATGAGTAAAGGAAATGCAGGCTTTGACGAAAAAAATACCTCAACAGCCTCTTGGGCATCATCTCCAAATGAAAGTCAGTAGGCGTCGGAATGAGTAAAAATCTGGGGGTGCGGATGCACCATATTCTTCCAACCGTACTCCTGTAAGTGTGTGCAGGTAGTCCTAGATATGAGGGTAAGCATTATCTTTATAGAATGTAAGTCCCTTTTGATTTACCAGACCTGGCCATTTCTGGTCTAGTGCCGACTTTAATCTACACAGCTGTTTACAAGATCAATTTGACCGTATAATGTATTATGAGCACCTTCACCAAAAAGTATTTGCGAATCCTAGAGCTCTTGGGCTAGTCTGTAAAATCAAATAAATAGGCCAATTCTCATAATCGACCAACTATCCAGCACCTCCATCCGGCTCGAGCCGAGTCGAGCTCCAGTTTCACATATTAAGTTGGCTGCGGTTTCTTTCCACTTCTGTGCGCTACTGGAATCGCGGTCTTCCTTAACTACTCTTTTTGCTTTTTTTCCGCCAAGGAGGTGGTAGATCTTGAAAAGATACCATTAGCATGTGCCATGGCATGCCCGATTCATAACCTGTCCTAGCCTTGGTGATAGATGCCAGAAGGTAACGGCAACGGACTAAAACTTACCCTCTCGTCAAAGACTACAACCGCTCTCTCCACGGGACTGCCGTTAGGTATTACTTCGCGAGAATGGTAAGCTCATCAAGCCTTACATCTAGTGGTATCCGTTTCGCTTTTTTTCTATTATGTGCGGATGTTGGCTATTGTGGCTTTTCTGAGCCTCGCGATTCTTCTACGTTCGACTTGCACCCCCGTAATAAGGGAGCAGGTCACTGACAAATCGTTCTCTGATCCCGTCAAATAGTTTATGAGAAGCTGTGGGCTTGGGCAGGTTATCAGCGCATTCAGCGAACCGCCTGCCATCACATGTTCCACGTCTTCTTCTTGGTCTGAGCATTCTGGGCAGAAAGGCGAGTCATCATGTCCAAACCTGTGGAGATATCTCCGGTACCTAGCATGTCCAGACAGGAAATGCGTAAAATTATAGTTGAAGTCTCCTCTTGTGCTCAATGATTGGTATAAACTTACCACCTTGATCAAAAAGTTCCCGGAATGTTCCTCGTGTGGCGCTCCCACGCAGAGATAGATGTACTCTTGACTAAGTAACTTTTGCAAATTTTAAGCTATGACGCTAAGATTTAGAGAGACTATCAACAACAGATGTACCAACGTAACAAAAAAAACAGAACTCAAATCGGAACTATGGCAGCGCCACACGAATTTTTGATCAAGGTGGTATAGGTCCATCTGCCTTCTTCGGTGTTATCCCATCTTTTCTGCCACAAAGCAATAGAGGTTGCCCTTTCTTCTTGCTTAACCCACCTTGAGAAATTGATCTCATGCCGGTTTGCACTGCGTCTCAGGTACACCCTTTGCACCTCCTTTGCCAGAATGTCTATGGGGATGATTCCTGCTATCACATAAGCGGCTTATTGCTTTTATCGCGCCGAGCCTGTACGTCGAGGATAGTCTGTTCTTTATTCTCTCCGATGTAAGTGCACCTGCCCCCCTAAACTATTCTGTCCCTCGTCATTTGGTTCGGACCGGAGCGTAAGTGTCCATCCGCTCTACATGATCCAGCTATCTTAGTCGTGGGATATTCACTCATCCTCTCGTAACAGCCAGGAGCACCCTTATCCATTTTGATAATGTCCATGCCTCTGCGCCATAGAGCAGGACTGGGATTATTAAGGTCTTGTATAGGGTAACTTTTGTTCTTCGAAAGAGGGCTTTGCTACACAATTGCCGTCTTAGCCCAAAGAAACAGCGGTTGGCAACAGTTATTCTGAGCGCTGGTGTCGTTGTCTGCACTCATAGCGGAGCCTAAGTAGACAAAATCCTTAACTACCTCAAAGTCATATCTGTTGAAGGTGACGTACTATCCAGGACGTCGGTGTTGATAGTCCTTTTTGTTGACAGCATATACTTGGTCTTGCCCTCATTGACAGCTAAGCCCATTTTCGCCGCTTCCGTCTCAATACTCGCGAAAGCCCCACTGACATCACGCTGCTTTCTCCCGATTATGTCAATATCGTCGCCGTGTCGAAGTAAGTGGACGGACTTTTGAATGATAGTGCCTCTTGTGTTTGCTCGTGAGTTTTGCACTATTCCTTCAAGTACGATGCTGAAAAAATCGCATGACAGCGCATCGCCTTGTCTAAATCCTTTCTGGACATGAAAGGTCTCGGTGAGATCTTTACCGATCTTGATGGAGCAGCGTGGATTCTCCATGGTCATCCTGCACAGACGGACAAGTTTGGCAGGAATGCCAAAACTAGACATTGCTCTGTATAGCTCGTCTCAGGTGGCCTATCAGGTTGTTGACGATAGGCTGATGCCTCTGTAGTTGCCGCAGTTCAGAGGGTGTCATTTTTTAAGGAGCAATGCTGAGGTTCCATTCATCGGGCATACCGACCATATTTTAGAGATGAGTTGGTATATGCTCCTTACTAAGTCATCACCTGCCACTCTGAAGAGCTCGGCGGTCAGGCCGTCTGCTCCAGCAGACTTGTTGGACTTCAGCTAAGATACTGCTATCTTCACTTCATCCAGGTCGTGTGGACGGAATTGTTGGTCATCATTGTCCAGGTTGAAAGGTTCATTCTGCCTGACATCGGTATTTGTTTCATCGTCGCCGTTATACAGTCTACAGAAGTACTCATTCCAGATTCTCAGCATCGACTGCGACTCTACTTAGCTGTTTCCCTTGTTCGTCTCTACAGGCTTCGGTTCGTGTTTGTGTCTGTGGCATGTTTTTTTTTAACTTTTGGTAAAACTTCCGAATCTCCTACTCTACTTTAGAGTAGCACCTCGCAGTTTTCTCGACCAGGGATTTCATTGTGGTGGTCGAGTGAAACCAAACACATTAGAAGCGGCATCTCTGATGGCTTCTTGGCAGTAGTGCCACTGGTATTATCTTATATTGGCCCAGTTCGGGATAGTCCCAAGCGTACTTCTGGTACAAAAAGATAGTGGTCCGAGTTGTTATTGGGAGTTCTCCAAATATATTGTGAATATCGAGATAAGGGAACCACGTCCTAGCTTCAACTTTTCGTATCGCCGTAAAGTCGGTTAGCCTGAATCCGTTATCGGAGGTGGTGTCGTGCAGGCTATATTATCTTCCGACAGTACTACCAAAGATGCCATCTCTTCCTATCTTTGCATTAAAATCGCCAGGAACATGAAGCTATTGTTGACAAATTTATCCATGATACGGATTGCTAAGAGGCGCTCGATCAACTGCTGGAAGCTCAAGACTAGAAGTTCCAAAGTCTGCACCGAACAACAAATCCTTGTCTAAATAGGAGCTGCAGGGGTTATTAACAGTAGATCGGTCCTTATCCGAGCCTTGATTGTGTTTCATAACTTTCCTCATTTTTCAATGACCAAGCAGCTCACCCAGCGGCACAGTCCCCAACATAGAGGAGGAGTGTCACTATAGATAGCCCTAGGACAATGGGTCAGTTAGACCAAAGCCAGGTGCCCGTTCAGGGTTGTAAACATTGCCGTTTTCCACTAAGGGGTCATCCACTATCATCTGTTTGCCAAGACGCTGATTTGGTCTTGGATATCCTTTCCGGCCTGAATTCCAAATATATCGGAGAAGTTCTGGTGAGGTCTCATTTGCTCCAGGATTTTTCTTCCCCTCTGATTCCATCCTGGAAATTCATCTGCTGTTCCATTTATGGTGCTGCTTTGTTTGCCTCCTGATCAGAACTCGCGCATCGACCGGTATCCGACGGTTTAAATTAAAATTAGCACGATCGATGTGTAGAAACAGTTTTAGATGGGTTATCGCTGGGTTTGACCCTCTGAGCGTCCCGTAAGAACACCAGTGAGAAGTCTAAACTAATGATTCACTTTCGAAATTTCATAGTTGCTGCTTCATCGGTTTTGGCTCGGTGATGAATCAGTAGGTCGGCCAATACGTGATTTTTTTTTTGCACACATAGCAGATAGCAAATCTATTACAGCCAACAATGGTAAAAGTACAAGAAATAATCAACAAAATCTTCGAAGAGATATTTGTATCTCAAAAGTTAAAGTTATATCAACACATATAAGTATCCATTATTTTTTTTTTTAGTAAATGGGAACAACAACGCGGTTGGAACCATCACCCTAATTGAATTTCGTATAATTGGCACAAAAGCAACCGCATAAATGTGGTTGGCGAAACATGGTTCTGCAAACTTGCGGTCAACGGTTAGATTGCAATTAATTAGCGATACAATGAAATGAAACTCATTGATCAATCACCAAGAATGGTGTTTCCTGATTTCATTTTCATCATACGTATTTGTGGTTGCATCTTTCCCTACAGCTTTCAAAAAATACAATAATTCAACTTTAAGGACTAAAGTGCCACACAACGCAACGCAAGCATTTTTGATTACACAAAATCGCACGCCCTTCCGACTCTGTGAATCCAAGCATTTGAAACCAAATCGTCAAGGGGAAATCATTCAAAAAAAATAATACATTACTGGGTGATGATCCCAAAAGCAATTGAAGCACTCAGGAAGTCTCAAGGGCGTAGAAATTACCAGGCCAATTCTACAAAAAAATACTCGTACAACAAATCGGTTTTTTATTTTTTCTCTCTTTTTCGTCTTTTGTAGGTGACATTCAAAATAAAATTTATTTTCCATGATTAAGTGATAATTATTGCGGATCAATTTCAATTTGCCAATTGAAAAGTCACACTGCACCCCCAAATCCAGGACCATACACAGGGAACACACAACACTACCAAGCTTCATAAGAACAACTTTTTTGGAGAAACCAAAAACAAAGCTGTTCAAAATAAAATTGGCAAAATTGGAAGGAATATGTAAAGAAGGATATCATTGCTGGGTGAGAAACAAGGTGGCAGCAAAAATAGACTTAGAAATAGAAGAAAACTGAAGACAAAAGGAAGGCAAGCTGTAGACTGTATCCTGAATCAATTGAGCTCTTTAATTAGACAAAAGGAAATTCCAACTGCTCTTGCTGCTATTGGTAATAATGCTGTTGCTATGTTATGTATCGATGTATCGATGTATCGGTCTGACTTTAAGCTTGGACCCATAAAAATTGAATTTCTATTACTTTATCACAGAGAGGGGATCTGTAGATAAATTCTCCATTAATTCAGTTCGACAGTATCGATATTATTGCCGAGACACTGACTGAGTATGTTTTTAATTGCACTGTAAGGACATTTTCGTTTTTCAGTTTTGGTCCATTGAAGGGAAACCTACAAGTTTCCATTGAGTTGATGAGAAATAAAAAAATAAAATAAAATTTTGTAAGTGGGAGTTGTATAGTAATACATACATACCTCATAGATACTCGTATACATAATTGTATCCCTTGAGATGACAAAGAAATTCATTTAGGTTTGTGGCTATGGGTTTATTGGTTTAGGTCTGCAAAAAGTCGTTTTTATGGACCAACAATTGCGGCGATACTTAAATGAAAATTATGAGGGGCTTCGTTGTTACTTTTTGGTTGTATGCGCTGTGGTATTTGTGCTTGCTAATATCGGAATCGTTAATGACTGAAATGTGTTTAAAAAAGCTTTCTTTTGATTGATCTATTGATATTTTAAGAAAGTTGTTGGCCGTAGTTGAAAGACCTTAAAAATAGTAAAACTGGGACAGGGAAACAAGGTTGAATACTTACTTTCAAGTTCCAAAAGTGATTGCCTTTTTAGACGACATGTTGAGTTTGAAGTCCTTCATTTCAATTTGTTTGCTTTGAATCAATGAAGAAGTGGTGGCAAGTTATCCTTCCGATATCATATTGCTTATTCTTCAACCCTCCAATCCGCGACAGCATCGATAGCGTTATATTAGCGACAAGACCTATAGGGACCTACAAGGATTTATGTACAATTTTTCAAGAAATGTACGGTGTTATCATTATGCATTTGTGCTTGATCCTTTTGTTTATTAACTTATAGTTGTTTTCAGTCCGAAAATGTATATTGTAGAGAGAAATAGCTGAAAATAAACAAGAAATTTATAGGTAAAGAAATTTACGAGGGTTGTCTGAAAAGTTTCCGACCGAACAATTTCTACATGGTCTCCTTGTAAGTCTACACACTTCTCCCAGTGATGCTCCTATCTCTCTAACCCGTCCAAATAGTACTTGGCGTTTTTCTCTGCTCCTCCTTTGACGAAAATCTCTGTCCTCCGAGCGCAGTTTTTAGATGACAGAACAAAAAGAAGTCGCTTGGGGCTAGATCTGGTGAATAAGGCGGATGGTCAAGCAGTTCAAACCGTAATTCATGGATCTTCACCATGGCAACCGCTGAGGTGTGCGACGGCGCCTTGTCTTGATGAAACAGGATAGTCTTTCTCTGCAAATGTGGCCGTTTTTCCGCAATTTCTTCCTTCAGCTTGGCAAGTAATGATGCGTAGTATGCTCCTGTAATGGTTTTTCCTTTTTGAAGATAATCGATTAAGAAAACTCCTTTACTATGCCAAAAAACAGTCGCCATCACTATCACAGCCGAAAAACAGTTTTTGCTTTTTTTGGAGCCGGGTCGCCCTTGCATTCCACTGTTTTGACTGAATTTTTGTTTCGGGAGTATAATGGTGTATCCAAGTTTCATCTGCAGTAATTAATCGGCGCCAAAACTCGGATTAATTGCGCCTGAACTGCGCCAACAGAGCGTTGGAAATGTTCATTCGAACACGTTTTTGGTCTAACGTAAGCAAACGCGGCAAAGCTTTCTCATGCCTAAATCTTGATTTAATATGTAAAAACCACGTTCTTTGGACATTTTATAACCTCTACTATCTCTCTCACTTTAATTCGGCGGTCGTCTAACACCATTTGTTGAACTTAAGCAATGTTATCATCAGAGGTTGCAACTTAAAACTGTGCGTCCAAAACGACTGAAACTTCGGTAAGTAACCGTCAAAAGATGCACAATCACACAACCACCATACTTTTATTCCGTACTTGACTGGCTTAGATGGAATGTTTTGTGTGAAATGTGTCCGTCCTCGATAGCGAAAAAGTTGTTCGTCCGCGGTCATCGAATCGTGGGGATTGTTAGCTGCTGCCAAATTAGCCTGTAACATAAGCTACAAATCATCATTGGTAGCAGTTTTCCCAATGCTCTCGCATTATCAAACAGAATAAACTTTGCTTGTGTTGGGCCCCATAGTTCCTTAGCAGGCTCGCTGTTTGATTTACACATTCTAACATACAAAAAAGCCAAAACAGCATTGAACGCTTCTAGAGTCAACACTTTGTTTTGTTTCTGCTTACTTATATTTGCTTCATTCCATATAGCTGTTATCTGCTTGGCTTTACGATTCGTATCTCGAATGATGATGTGAGCCGTATCTTGGGTGATTAGAGATCGGAAGATGGTAAATGGATCATGAACCAATTTTTTTGATGGCCCTGGCTTGCTTCTAGTGTAATCGACAATATTATGAGGATGAATGCGACTGCTCGTTGGTGGATCTCTGTGCCATTTTGTGCGATTTTTGGAAATAAAATGGGCAGCATCAGCCTCAGCCTTGGACGGGCAGCAGTGGCAGTGGCAGCTTCTTCACGAAGCTTTTCTATCTCATCATCGTGGTCTTCACCGAAATCATCATCAGCCATTTCCACATCGGACACGTCAATAGCACCTTCGGGATAATTTGGCATACGGCACCCAAACCAGGTAGGGGAAAATTCGAGATGCATGACCAGGCCAAAACGAGTCCCGTAAACTCACCTTTTTTTTTTTTAAGACAAAATGCATCAAATGAAAACAATATGTTAAATAATTTGAGAGTAGAATAACCATCAACTGATGCGCTAATGCTGCTTGCGGTTCGACTGTTCGACTGATTTTCTCCCTCATAGCTCTCACAAATTTATACGGATGAGATTAAAATGATGTGATGAACGAACTAATGGCCTCGGATGGAAATGGATGCACTGTTGACGGCCCTTGCAAACCTTTAGGAGACCATGACCTTAGGACCTGCACATGAAATTTTCGTTACCTTGCAGACTATGTGGAGAAAATCAAGCAAAGGCTTTTGACTGCTATCATTTAGATATTACTGCCACACAGGAAGTGCGATCGGAATGTCCGGACAAAGAAGCAGGAAAAATAATGATACATACTAGATGATTGCTGTAGGGAAAAGAACAAGAGCTAATTCAGATGTGTCTTTGTCATATGTGGCAGAATAAGGCAAGAATTCTTAAACATCAAGGCTAAGTCCACTAACAAAATCCCAAAATGAGCCCGTACGTAAGGCAAAACCGACGCCACCAAACAGTATTTTTGCAACCTCTTTGACGAAACATTGAGAGATACCTATTCAGTACAAAAACAACAATGAACCTCGTCTTATTGACTTTGGCGCGGAACGAAATATAACTTAAGCAAGTGCACGGCTTACTCATCCCAATATACATAGAGGGACATGGCGGTACCTGGATAATGAAGCGCTAAATAAAATTGATCACATTGCGATATACGTAAAACATGCAATATTTTGAACGCTGGAACGCCCCGGTTGTAGCCAAGTTGTATCCAAGATACATCCAATACATTGTATACAAGATGCGTCTCAGTAAGCTCGGGATCAAAGATATTGAGAGGTTGTACCCCAGGAGTGGACCATTGATGTCAAAATAGTTTAAGGACAAGGCGGCGCGCTATTATGTGACTTCTTAAACATCATTCTTAAAAGAATTGTACGGATACAAGCAGATACTAGAGGGACAATCTTTTAAAACTTTTAAAACTCTGTACAACTTAGTGCTGGAGAACGCCGACTTTTTATTTTACATTTTTTATTTTTGTCTCTTATTAACTCAATTTCTGAAAGTCCGTGCTCCATCGATCGGAACAAGTAGTATTCAGAAGGGGATAAATTTGGTATATGTGACAGAACTACCCAATTTATGTTTGTCAAATCTATAAAGTTCAGACCCTTACTCACAGGAGTACCTCAGGGCTCAATCTTGCGTCCACTATTATTTTGCTTAGATGCCAATGACCTGCCCAAAGTGTACTCAAATGTTTCTATTCATCTTCAATCTGATGACGCCTACGTTGAGGATCTCACTGCTAGATTCACTGATAATCTATAATCTACAACATCACTTTCGAATGATCTGGACCGGAATTCAGGAAAATCTCAAAAACTTATTGACTTTCACCTGCGCTCTTCGGCAACAAGCAAATTCTACTTGTTGAAAAAGTTACAAATCAGGGTTTTAAAATAAATCGTTCTCTCTCTGTTGGACTGTTGACTTCTCTACTTGTATACTGCATAGATTCTATCGATACGATCACGCTGTACGTTTCAGCAATTTTTGAAGGCAAGATGCTGTCAATTCATGCACAATAGATCCCCCCATACTCATACCACTCTGGAAAACTTCAATTTCCTTATTCTACCAGGACTCTTAACCTGAGAATGCCATATTTTAGATACTTAAGGTTTTCCCGCTTCTACCTCATTTATTTTTTATTTTTTATTTTTTTTATTTATTTATTTATTTTCTGTCTTTATCTGCTCTATCTGCTCTATCTTCGGCATATATTTTTGGCAGTGTTGCCACTAGTCTTCGATACTTGATGCTAGCGGTAGTGGAGAGATTAAGGTCTCTCAATCGATCGGAAAAGTTCATGATCTCGAAGAAGCTGTTCTTGGTGTCTCGTTTTCCTCCGCTGTGGGCGGGTGTACGTATATGAGGCAATATGTGACTGATGCCGTTGGTTTATTAAGGACGCATCCACCACCAACTCTTATCCAAGACCCCGACTTAGTCTCATAAAACCTTACCGGGCTGAGCAGTAAATACAATGTGTTGGGAGTAGCCCGAATAAAATTTCCTTGTTCTCACCTAAATGTATAAATGAATTGAGAGGCTAACACTGCACCCTTCCTTGGGTGCGCAAGATTTATTGGAAAATGTCCTTGGTGAGTTGGTGGATGAGCCTGCACAAGCAATCTGTGCCAACTGTGAGCGATAATATTTGGGCCGAGGTCAAGGTGACCGCACAGTTTGGTGGTCTTTGCCATCCGTTACTGAAAAAGCACGAACCGATACTCTGGCTGCTGATCGAAAATCTGCTATTCCTTTCTGTACAACGACGTTTGTAAAGAAAAAAGACGCATTTGGAACCAAATTTTATTGGCCTCGAATCAAAAGGCCCGACGAGCTATAAATACAAATGCAGCTTCGCCAAATCCAAAAAAAATGCGGACTTGGCGCGACCTAACAGTCAACGATTTGTACGCTTTTATAAGTATTGTGCACAAAAGTAAGCAGGCGCAGAAAAATCAAGTTTGGTTAAGGATAAGGACTTCTTCGCCAAGGATCACGTGTCTATTTATCAAGCGACGTTTTCATTGAAAAGATTCGAGCAGATATGTAGATATTTACGGTTTGATGAAAGCCGCACCGGAGGGTTTCATTTGCAAAGTGATAAGCTGGCACCATTTCGGCGTATTTGGACGCTTTTTATAAATAATCCTATTTTGAACTATATGCCATCGAAAGAGTTGTCCATTGATAAACAGCTGCTGAACACACGTAGCCAAATAAAGCACATTCAACTGGTATTAGTCATCAATTGGTGATTCGTCTGGCAAATCGTTGGCTGAATAATGGTGCCAACATAACGATGGATAACGTTTTTTTCGAGCTGCACCCTAGGAAGAGAACTATGGTCAAATTACAATACCACGATAGTTGGCACACTTCGAACCAATAAATGCGAAATTCCTGTTTCGCATCGGTGTTCTGCTTCCAGATGAATGTCAGCTCACTAGCTACACATCGAACACGCTGAAAAATGTTGTGCTATTTTCACCACCTCATCAGACAGTTCGAACTCGAGAATAAAGAAGCCTGTTGTAATATTTGACTATAACAAGTTCAAGGATGGAGTCTATACGTTCGACCAAATGGTTCGTGTCTCTACATGAAAACGAAAGTGAAATCGGTGGCCAATCTGCCTGTTTTATAACATGACTGATGTGGGAGCATTCTGGGCTTTTCGATTGTTTGAACTGTGTCAGCCATCGTGGCATCCACGACCTTCTGACAAATGCAAGGTTTTCTTAAAGGAGCTAGCCTTACAGCTTATAACATACGAGTATCAAGGATCGATGCAAGCTTCCGTTAAAAAAATCGACTTTGTAAAAGATGAAATTGATCGAAGATCTGCCTTTTTTTTTTTTGTTCATCTATTCATGTTATTCTCTTCTCTTTATCCCTTTTCATTTATTTTCAGAACAAGCTGCAGAGATGGGTTCCTGGCAAAAGCTCCCGCACTGCAAAAGTTGATGTAAGAACCCGCTCAGTGCGCGAATTGTGTTTAGTGCTCAACTATCCAAAATATTACACCAAGTGCGAAATGTGTTTTGTTTTGTTGTTTTAAATGCATTTTATTTTCTTAATCATTAATTCTTACATACTAACAAAAAATGCTTAAATGCTAGCTTAAAATTACTAAACAATCTTATACTAACTTAATGGCCCTACACAGGCACTCTAAGCTACTCTAAATTCTTATATCTATGTCTTTCGACTTTATTTGCATTTTATTAATGAATATTTATTTTTTATACTTAGGCTAAGAAAAGAATTGTTAGCAAAAAACTTAGCAAATGGACATGATTTTTTATTTTTATAAAAACTTAATATCTAACTTAAAATAAACCTTAATCTACCTAACCTACATACAATACATACAAACACACATATAGACGTTGTACCCAATTATATACATACATTAGTATATACCTTCGTATATACTAATATATATATATTACTTAAATGCTAACCTAAACCTATGTAAGCTGGCCATCGCTATTTACAGAGCAAATAGATTGGTCAGCTCCGCCTCATTAGTGAGGCTGGTCCGTAATTGACGGAAACGACGACGAAACATCTTCCCCATCATTCAACCACCAGAAATGCTGGTGCTGCCCAACGACATCCCTCTTATCGCGATTCCCCACCGCCCTACTGAACCTGAGGCGATCCACCCTGCCGTGTGCGACGTCTCTGTTGTAGTTGAGTCGCCTGTCCCCAGCTGTCCGAGCGACATGGAAGATTAACGGGACCGCTGATCTATCCTGGATCAACCCTATCTGATCAAGGTAGAGGAATGCTTCCGGTGGAACGAAGCCGTTAGAGCGCACACTCTCATGATAAAGGTGATTAGGGAAGTAAGCTCCAGATATCAGGTTCTTCGTAGAGGCCATTGCTCTTGCAATGTGCCTTCGAGTCAGCTTAATTACGAAGTTGTCCACTCGTATTAGGTTCGCCCTGTTGTATAGGACCTCATTAGGATAAAATTTGTTGTACTCCGACTCTGGTGTTCTGTACAAGCGAAGATAAGCCCTAAGGCAAGCCCTCTCAAACACCCGAATCTTTTCCATTAAGCTTGCTCGTACATTGAACCACACGGGACACCCAAATACCAGCATGGGCCTGATAAGGGCCATGTAGAAGATTATCTTTACCCTCGCATCGAGTTGGCTGCTATAAAACAGTCTCTTTGTGAGGGCAAAAGCGCCTTTAGCTCTGGCCAGAGCAGCATCTACATTTTTGTTAAAATACAGAAACTGATCTAGCCAGATCCCAAGGTATCTGACTACATTTCGACAGGCAAGAGGCTGTCCGTGTTGTCCAATGATCGAGAACTTTCGCCAATTTTTTCTGGTGTCCCTAGAGGCTCTAGACAACGGCGTCCTAAAAAGAATGGTTTCCGACTTCTGAAAGTTGATTTTCAACTTCCAGTCATCGCAAAATCGTCTTATCTTATCGAAGTCGAGCTGTAAGAGAGTATTAATGATCTCAATTTTTGGACCTGTTCTGTACGCTATCAAGTCATCTGCGTACGCAATAGTATGGGGAAGTGAACCTATCAAGTCGCTTGTATAAATGTTGAATAGGATCGGCGAATTGACCGCGCCTTGCTGAAGACCATTTTTAATTTGAAATATTCCGACAGAAGTCACATCACCATTTTTCACGATGAACTGTCTGTTGGTTAGCATATTATAAAGAATGTACAATAGTGGTTTACTAATCCCCAGACCAGCCAGCTTGTAGAAAAGACCTTCTAACCATACAGTGTCGAAAGCCTTCTCCAAGTCAACTAGGCAGGCACGAGTACGCTGTTTTTTGCCTTTATTCCATTGGATATCGGACACCAGTTAATACGCGGCATGTGAGATAGCATGTCCTGCCTTAAAACCGAATTGATTATCCGGAACTATATGTTTGTCTTCAACCCACCTAGTCAGAGCTCTATTGATTACTTTTTCGAAAACCTTACTGCTATTCGGAAGGAGACTTATCGACCGGAGATTCGCCGGACTGGATATATCCTTTCCCTTTTTGGGGATAGGTTGCATTCATTGCATTATTAAACAGGTTGGTATAAATGTCCACCGCTTCTAGAGGAAGATGTCGAAGCACGATGTTCGGAATTCCATCGGTCCCCACTGATTTCTTACTTCAGATTGTGTCGAAGATCTCATGGAGTTCTTCCTTCGAAATGAACGGGGGTAGCTCACCTTCTCTGGCAATGACATTATTTGCTATATTTTCGTCGCTGAACCGGGTGAAACCAGAGCCCTCGGATCGCAAGTTCTCTACTTCATTTCGAATATAGAAGTTGTGCACCAAGACGCGATTGTCCAATCCTGAGGATCCTCGATCACAAAGAAGTCGTCATCATCAGCGGCCTCATTTGTATCAATGCCTGCTATTGTTAGTAACCGTTCGTTGTCTGTTGTCCGGGCTATTTTAAGACACTGAAGGTCGTTTTGATTTTTTCTCCGAAATAGTTTATTTATTTGCGGGAACATATTCGGGTTGCTGGTGTTTACAGCCCGAACCTTGTTGTTCCAATACAAACTTACAGCTATTCTGTAATTCTCTTTGATTAATGTTTGAATATTTTTAATTGACGACTTCAGTGTCCTAATCTCTGGGTCTTGTCTGTCTGTAAACTGTCTGTATAAGTTTTTTAGTCTTGTCCGAAGTCTACTTTTCTGTCGGTGCAGTGCGTCAATAGTAGGATTGCGGAACAGATCTTCGTTATTCGTTTGTTTATACCGCGGTATTGTAGTGTCCATAGTTTGTTTTATTGTCTGGTCCATTCGTTTAAGGTACTTATCGATCTCCTCGTTTGATAAATTCCTATTGGACGGTGGATGGAGCGTGTTCGAGGAGAGTGCTCTTGTCAAGGTTGCGGAGAAGCGTGTCCATCGAGTCTTACTGTAGTTGTAAGAGTATCTTTGGACAAACTCCCTCTATTCCGCAATTTCGTTGGGAACTGTGATTTCGGTGCTAAAACCGCAATGGTTGCTGTCATACACGAACGTGCGCAGACAGTTAAGCGTTTGTGAATTCGTACCTGTCAGTCGTATACGTTCGTCGTACAGTAATAGATCCAAATAAGACCCGCCTCTGGGAAACGACGGGTTATCCGTCGCTTTAAGACCAAGTCTATACATGGCATCGTGCTGACACCACCAATCGAGTAGTAGGTACCCTCTAGTATTTGGCAAATTATTTCCTCAGTCTCTGTGTCTAGCGTTGAAGTCTCCGCCGATTATAAAATAATTCTCCCCCGATTCCAGCCTCAGAAGTCGAAAAAGTGTGTCGGGCTCTGTAATGAATAAGGTGGATTGTGAAGCCCCAGATGCATAAACAGAGGCCAAGTACAGCCGCTTTCCACTGCGGAGCGGGATGTAAATGACGACTGCCTCCAACACCCGGAACCTGCGCAACACTCTCTTGTACACTCTGTGAAATTTTATACCTTCTTTAATGAAGATCGCGACACCGCCTCCACCTTGGGAGTTAGGCCGGTTTCTTCTTCTAACAATATAATTATTGTACTCCAGTTTGTGCTTATCGGTTAGCTTGGTTTCGCTAGCGAAAAGCACATCAGGAGTTTGGTCTTGTTGCAATTTAAACATCGCGGCTCTTCGTTCGATCCTAATCAGTGAATTAACATTCACCGCAAGGACCTTCAAAGTCTGTTCCACCATGTGCGTACCCATTACGACATGTGTTGCGTAAGGCCCGGCAACAGTGCGTAGATCTGGTCCACCCGCTTGGCCTGTTCTTGCACCTGCTGTTGCAGCTGTGCCATCTGCCCTTGGATTGCGAGCAAGATGGCCACCATGTTAGGTGCAGCTTCTGTTGTTCTCGGCATTGGCGCCGGGGAAGCAACAGCCGCTTGATGTGCCGTAGCCCCCCCTACCTGACACCATTTGGGTGAAGGAGATTTGGGACGTGACGGCTGGTGTTTGAAGCCTAACAGGTGAACGTTTGATCTCCACCTTCTGCTGCGGAGCCAGTTTTGCTTTTTTAATGTCGGCGAACTTAGGACAACCCCGATAGTTTGCGGTGTGTCCCACGTTCCCACATAACACGCACGAGAGCTGCGTCCTATCGGATGCTCCGTCCCTACCCAGAGCACACTCCTCGGAACTGTGGTTCTTTGCGCACTTCACGCATCGAGGCTGCATTTGGCAGTTCGACGCGGCGTGCCCGAACCTCTGGCAGCGAACGCATTGTATAACGCCTTCGCTCCTTTTTAATTTCTCCCAGTGAACCACCTGGTAGTCTAGGACATTGATGCTTCTTAGACTATCCAGACGGCTTTCGGGACTGAGCTGCACCAGGAAGAACGGCAGACCCCGTTTCTCCCGCCTTGCTCTAGCTGTGGTAAATGGCATTACCCCCACAAATTTGAGTACTTCGCACTCCTTCTCTTTGAGCAGTGCCAGGATCTCCTCAGGATCAGAAGACGGTTCCAACCCCTTCAGCAGCATCGATTGCCGCTTTTCACACTTCGGTGTGAATGAGTAGTGCTCCTTCGTCGTTTCTTTTAGGAGCTCTTTCACTTTCGCATAGCCCTCCACTGTATTACATTGGTATATATTGGCATGGCGATCGTTCCCCAATCTTTTAATATTAAAGTTATTACCAATGGCCAACTTACATAGGTCCTTGGTTGCATTTACCTCTAATTTATAAGTGTTGATGGGCGGTACCTTTTCCTTCTTCTTCTGCTGCTGTTGTTGTTGTTGCTGGTGCTGTTGTTGCTGCTGTTGCTGTTGTTGTTGTTGCTGCCGTTTTTTAAGCTGCTTTGGTTTCAGCTGCTGTTTTTGCAGCTGCTGTTCTTTCTGCTGCTGCAGTTGTTGTTTCTGCTGCTGCTGGTTTTGTTGTTGCTGCAGTTGTTGTGTCTGCTCTTGCTGCTTTTGTTGTTGGGAGCTTTCTGCTTCGTATTGCTCCCTTTGTCTGCGTGCAGTTTGCTTTTGCTTAATAGCAAGCACTTCTTTTTTCAGCTTTTGAATGCTGCTATTAGTCTCTTGTATTGCCTCATCCTCATCTTCCGACTCGGATGCCGCTAGAGAGGCAAAGTTGTTGTTGCCCCCCTCGGAACTAACGTGCGAAATGTGTTACCTAAACAAATTCACTAGCCCGTCCGATGATGACGACAGCGATGACGATTATTCTCTTCAGACCGTGGGTAGACATATGTGTACCTTATCTTTTTATTAATTGTAACTAGTAGTGAAAGCTTGTGATCACTAGATGTACCTGAATGACTGCCTAGAAGTACATATTTTTGAAAAATTTTCAGGAAAGCAACGCTCACGAACTTTGAAATTCGATAAAAAATTTAACTTTTCAGTTAGATTCAATTTTCTTCTGGTTTTCTGTTGATAAGTTATTGAATTTTAGTCATAATAAACAACATTGCTTTATTGGTACACATACGTGCACCTAAGGACTAAAAGTTGGTTTTGTGTAATGTACGATTATTTTCAAGCTTCAACAGGAGATTGATGATTTACTGAACAATAGTGAATTTGTATCTCTAGAGACGATGATGATGAAGAGTATCTACCTTCAGATAATGCCATAAGTCTTCAGCAGTCCGAAGAAATTGAAGACGATGAAGAATCGAGGGCAGCTAAAGTAGATACTGAAGAGGACGTTGGAAACCCGTCACGTTTTGTTCTGGCGCACAAAGGAGATGACAGCACGTGGACCTGATATTGCAGCTGATGTGCTTATTTCTCAGGGCAGTTCAGGCATGAACGTTTAATACTCTTTTTTTTGAATATTTGGGCTTAGATTTTTGGCAACTTGTAGCAACACATGTATATTCAGCACAAAAACGGGAGTTAAAATCAATAAATACAAATACTATTGAAATGATTCATTTTGCCGGTGTGCAATTGATGATGGGCACCTTTAAATATTCGCAAGCGAGACTCTATTGGAATAGAGATC
The DNA here is from genome assembly GCA_928272305.1 of Volucella inflata. Taxonomy (NCBI): domain Eukaryota; kingdom Metazoa; phylum Arthropoda; class Insecta; order Diptera; family Syrphidae; genus Volucella; species Volucella inflata. The sequence continues at coordinate 3,066,093 of OV743716.1, read as the reverse complement.
TTTGTGTACCAGTTATCAGCGATACAATTAGTCGGGATAGATTTTTTCAACTCCGTAATTATCTCCACTTCGTAGACGTACATCATCCAAATGCTGATGAAAAACTTTAGTAATTAAGGTCTCTGAAAGACCCTATTTTGATAAAATGCCAGAGCTTGTCACAATCCAAACATATGGCAATAGACGAACAAATTATCTCATTTTCTGTTAGATGTAAGTACCACCAATATATTCCAGCCAAACCCAATCCACTTGGACTAAAGAATTTCGTTTTGGCTGCCCGAGACGGGCTGGTACTATATTTTGAGGTCAATGTTGGTAAGGGTACACTACCTCAGGATGTAATGCAAAATATTGGACTGGGGGCAGATATCGTAGAAAAATTATCCCGGACAATTAAAACCAGCTGTGTTTTGTATGCAGATAGATTCTTTACGAGTCTGAAACTAGCAGAACACTTGTTAGGAAAAACGAATGATATTTTTCTTAAAGGGACAATTTGCCATTTTTTCGATCTGGTTGTCGTCAACTGCTGGGTGATGTTCACACGCTGTTGCACTGAAGAGGACATATTACTTTAGTACAGATTAAATCTGGCTAAAGCAATGATGAAGTATGATGGGGGAGGGCTAATCCCAATTTTCTGTTTCCTGGATCAAGATCTTGCCCTAGTTCTAACCCTTCGGTGAGATCCAACTCGAATCCTGGAGACGACGGACTGCAATGCACAAATGGACCTCTTGCAAAAAAAGCACCGACCAGTGGTGCCACAACCATAACCTGAAATAAGGCTTGACAATGTGGGTCATCTGTCGCGATTTTAAGATACGAGGGCGGGTCAATAAGTCCGTGACTTTTTGAATTTCTGACCTCTTTACTGAAACAGCAACACTGCTCCTGTCAACAGGCATCTGTCAGTTGACTCCTGTCAAAATTTAAACTTGCTGCGTCAGTTAGTTTGTGCTTGACAGCTATTTTTATCAGACTACTCACTAATTTGAGGAGAAAATGGAAAAAAGTGAATTTCGTGTGCTTATTAAGCATTATTTCTTGCGAAAAAAAACCATTGCCGAGACCAAGGCTAAGCTTGATAAATACTATGGGGACTCTGCACCATCGATTTCAATGGTAAAAAAGTGGTTTACTGAATTTCGTTGTAGCCGTACAAGCACTGAAGATGCCGAACGTCCTGGACGCCCAGTTGAGGTCTCTACACCCGAAACAATCGAAAAAAATTCACGATATGGTGTTGGCCGGCCGAAGATTGAAAGTGCGAGAGATTGTGGAAGCCGTAGGGATCTCGCATGGCTCAGTGGTTTCAATTTTGAATGATCACTTGGGCATGAGAAAGCTTTCCGCAAGATGGGTGCCGCGTTTGCTCACAGTCGACCACAAACGCAATCGTGTAACAACTTCACAGGAAGGTTTGGCGTTGTTTAATCGCAATATGGAGGAGTTTTTGCGCCGTTTTGTAATCGTGGACGAAACATGGATCCATCACAACACACCAGAGAACAAACAACAGTCAAAACAGTGGGTTTCTAAGGGTGAATCGGCGCCAAAGAAGGCCAAGGTGGGTTTGACAGCCAATAAAGTTATGGCGACTGTTTTTTGGGATGCACGCGGGATAATCCACATTGACTACCTTCAAAAGGGAAGAACAATCAATGGGGAATATTATGCCAACTTATTGGACCGATTCAATGACGATTTGAAAAAAAAAACGACCTCATTTGGCCAAGAAAAAAGTTCTTTTCCACCAAGACAATGCAAGGGTGCACACATGTGCAGTTGCCATGGCAAAAATCCATGAATTGGGCTATGAATTGCTCCCTCATCCACCCTATTCTCCAGATTTGGCTCCGAGCGACTACTTCTTGTTCCCAAACCTGAAGAAATGGCTTGGTGGAAAAGATTTGACTCCAATGATGAAGTCATCTCGCAAACAAAGGCCTATTTTGAGAACCTCGACAAATCATTTTTTTTTTTGGAAGGGATAAAAAAATTGGAGAAGCGTTGGACAAAGTGTATAGAGCTCAAGGGAGACTACGTTGAAAAATAAAATTATTTTTTTATCAAAAAATCTGTGTTTTAATCCAAAAGTCACGGACTTATTGACCCGCCCTCGTAACTAATTTCGCTCTTAATGTCGACATCCGATGTGTTTCTCACGCTGCCGCATGTGTGCGAAATGCAATATGTATCTATGCATTCTAAAAAATAATTGTTTTGAGTATTATCACAATTGTAAACGCTTTGGACACTGTTAAAACCTAGGGTACACATACGTGCATCATTTTTTTTTAATACTTACAATTAAAATAAAACTACAAAAAAAATATATTCTTCATTTATGCCCTAATAACTATATAAAACTATCTAGAACACTATTATTCCACCTTGTTCATGTTCAGGTCTTAAGGGGTTATGACAATCGACCAACGACATCCGCAGTCATACCCATAGCGCCGAGAGTACGCGATCGTTCGCCATTGGCGCTGACGGAAGTTTAATTTTTTTAAATCTTTTCTTCCTTTTTCTACTTTTTGAGTAATTTTTTTTTTATGAATAAAGAAATGAATTCCTTTAATTTGTATTTAAATTCGAACTTTTCCCATGTAAATGTGCTGGGGTACAATTGTGCCCCAACGACGGTCCATGTTAATTTTTACCTTGGACGGGGGCAGGGTTAAGCAATTGTAATGAACTTATAATGAATATATTATAGGTATATACAAAATGAACTGAAAAAATAACTTTTGTCTTGAAATCTATACGATGGGAGAGTTTTTTTTGGATCCAAATTCAAACTTCTTCTCTCATTCCTCATAATCCAAATCAGTAAACATTCCGAGTGTTTATTTCCTTTATCTAAACCTCTGTCTTATCTGTCGAAGAAGAGCGATGGATGACACCTGTGCATATGTGTAGCTACCAAAGAAATGAAAATCTTTTCCACAACAAATATAGAATTTTCAACACATTTTAAAGAAAAAATGTGAATACATGACGAAACTAGGAAAACTCCTTTTGCCAGTAATTTTGATTTCGAAATTTTCCGAGTCCCGGTAAAAAAACAAACAAAACACACAAGTTAAGAGGCAGTTAAAAAATTTATTCAGCATATCCAGTCTCTTGAAATGTTTAATCTTTGACCTTGTCACATTGAATTCCAGATCCTTTCTTTTCCTTTTGAATTCACCCAACTCAAATAAGCAAAGGACATTTCATTCAAGAGAAGTCAACAATTTTCACTTTACCCACACCTCACGTGGCCGTTGAGCATTACACGTTATCTGGGAATTTTCAAACTACCGTGAAAGCCACTCACCCACCATCAACCCACGTCAGCGCGTTCTAACACCAAACCCAATGCATATTTCATAAGTCGAGGAAATTATTTTATTGGAAGATGAAAATGCTTGTGGAGATCTTCTTCCCATTCCGTAGGTGTGGGGACAAAGGAAATCTTTGGCAAACCTCTCTATATGACATCATGGGATTTCTACTAGCTTAGCTCTCAAAGGAGTACAAAATAAAAGCAAAAAAAAAAGAAAAAAAAAAAAATACCGACAGCGAAAAGGGACACCACGACGGATAATTCGGAATAATAAAACCAAAAATACCGTGACAACATGTTTTATTCATAAACGAATAAGAAAAGGAACCACAATTCGAGAAAAGTGTGTCTTGTGTTGCTTATTTTTCTTTTTGAATACCGGATTGAGTGACAATTATCGTAAAGGACACGAAACAAAGGTTGTTACACAATAAAAAGGAATTATATGAGAAATACCTCATAAGTATATGAGGGTCAACAATTGTGGACACTACTGTTCAAAAAATGTTTGACCAAAACCAGGCAAGCCATCTGAGAGGCTTTCTCTAGAAAGAAAAGAGAAATACTCATAGAACAAGGTAGAGGGTCTCCTAAAATGCAAGCAAGACTCGAATTTTGTGCCACTTGTGGGGGAAAGTGTTGCCATCTCAAAAATTAGGGCAGTGTGACAGCTGACAGTTCAGGTTGCCACATATCGCAATTTTCATACAAAATATGGTTCTAATTCAAACCTTAGAAACTCCACTTCACTTCTTCAACCATCATTCAACAGAAGCCATCGAAGCAATTCGTTAGAGTGTTGCTGAGAGTTCAGGAATATCAACTTGGCATCGTGATAAAGAATCTTTAGGCGATGAGAGCTCATTTAAAGGATTTCGGAACATAGAAACTGATTTTTCGAACAAAATCATTCCCAGAAAGTACTCGTATCTCCATTTTCATCTTGACTTCTTTGGTACCAAAATTGTCAAATTCGGTGTTCAGAAAACCTGCGACTGATTATCGAGAGACATACTCGTACATATATTACAGTACATATATTCGACTGGTGAGGCAAATACAGTTATATTGATCTCTATCAGAATATGTTCATCCAATTTTTGTGGATAATTGAAGGTATGGACGTGGACGATTTACGATCAAAGTCAATGACCTCGATATTTTGCACGCTATGATACTGTGAAGTGAAACTATCAGATCACTTGTGTAAATGTTGAAAATGATCTGTGAATTAACCGCACCTTGTTCCAGACAATTTTAAATGTCAAATGTTCCAGCTGAAGTCGCATCGCCATTCTTCACGATAAACTTTATACTGAAGATCATATCAAAGAGAATATACAGCAATGATTTACATATGCCCATTCTATTCAGCTTGAGGAAAAGGCCTTCTAACCACACGCTGTCGAAGGCCTTGTCTAGATCAATCAGACAAGCATCCGTGCATTTTTTCTTGCTTTTTCTTATTTGGATATCAGATATTAGTGTACCTACAGATGCGGCAGATTAAATATGAAATATCATGCCGCGCCGTAAAACCATAAAACCAATTCAGAACTCTATTGATCACATTTTCGAATACTTAACTGATATTAGGGAGGAGGCTTGTCGACCAGATCGGACGTGTCTTTATCCCTTTTGGGAATCGGATGCACCACCGCTGTCTTCCAATGCGCTGGGTGGTGTATACTATATGTCTACCGCTACTACAGTGAGATGGTATGTTTGGTATCCCATCGATTCCCATGGATTTCTTTCTTCTAAGATTGTTTGGAGCTCTTCCTTTGGAATTACTGGAGGTAGTTCCCCTAAGTTGGCGATTACATTATTTGTCATATGTTATTTCTGTCATTGAAGTCAGTGAAGGCTGAGTTCTCGCTTCGCCAGTTCGATATTTCATTTCGAAGGCAGAAATTGTGCAAAAGGACTTGATTTTCCAGCTCGCAGTTCGAGTTAGAGACATCATTTGCCTTATATTCATCCAGAATTCTTTCCAGTGATCTTTGAATCCAGAAAAGGAGGTGTCCATTAAGGCCACGAAATAGGCGGACGATGTGGTCATAATAGAGCAGGGAAAATACTAAGACACTTTAAGTGAGATTTTGGGGCTTGCCTTGAAGACGATCAGCATTTGGGTCTCAATGGCAACCCCTCCAAAACGGAACTGGTTCTTTTAACCAGAAATTACAAGATACCACAACTCACACTCCCTAAACTCAACGGAGTGGAACTGTCCCTTTCGGACAGCGGGAAGTGATTCTGAACAAAAAACCGAATTGGAATCTCAAAGTTGCGGAAATAACCACAAAAGCATATAATGCTCTTTTTATGTGCAATAGAACGGTAGGAAAAAGTTGGGGCCTAAATACTGCTATGGTATACTGACTATATACGGTTGTGGTGAGACCCATACTTTCATATGCCACACTAGCATGGTGGAGAGCAATAAATAAGAAAACGATCTACGAAAAATTGGCAGCAGTTCAAAGAACGGCTTCCATAGGTGCGCTCCGTACCACCCCTACGGCTGCATTGGACACCTTCCTGTACCTAACACCGCTTGACTAACATATAAAAAAGCTTGCTGGCAACAGTGCGATTCGATTCACTAATTTGGGTCACTTGAAGAACAGTAGCTTCGGACATCGGCACGATCCTGGCAGCTGAGCTAATGCCATGCAGAACGCGTCTACATAATGCTCGGTCCTGGATCGCTTTAGTGGTTAGCCCAGCCCAAGGCGTTGTTGCGCATTTGCCATCTGAGAAATCCAGGAATTCTTTTTCCGACCTCGTTTTCTTACAGTTGGAGTGACTGATAATGCCTTTTTAACCGGATTTTCCGCAGATCTTCTTTGAACGTGCCAATACCAGCTTATTCTATTCGCCTCAAGTTGTTCGGTTACCGAATTCTTTATGTGTAGACTTCCTCTTATACGCGTAGATCTAATGCAATCGCGTTTAGTGACTCCACAGACAAACTTAACATTTTCATTTCAGCTGCCGTCATTTTGTTTTTAAACGCTTCGTACATTGTCCAGCACTGTGAACCGTATATAAGAGCTGGTCTAACAACCCTGGTGTAGAGTTTCCCCTTTAATTTAAGTGGAAATTTTCGGTCGCAAAAGATTCCCGAATTTTCCCACAATTTCATCCACCCCACACTCACTCTGTGGTTTACGTCGTCGTCACATTTCGCTTCCATGTTAACAATTGATCCTAAGTACTTAAAGATAGTGCTTTTCGGAAAAACTATTCCGTCTAACATTATATCCGGAACAGGTCGCAACGGATGCGCAAATGGGCACGTCAAATGCTCCATCTTTGAACGACTTATTTTAAAACCGTTTCTCTATAGCGCATTTCTCCATGAATCTAAGGCGTTCTGGAAATCTTCGACGTTATCGCTAAGTATAACTGCGTCGTCAGCGAAGAGAATTGGCGTTACATTTGCTTCGCGCATGCAGTCTTTTAAAAGATAGTCGAATAGTACGTTAAAGAGGAAAGGGCTAAGTACGCTTCCTTGATGCACTCCGACATTAACTGGAAATTCTCTCGTTAGTCTGGCAGAGCTTTTAACCGCAGTTTTCACATTTCCGTACATGTCTTGTATTATTCTAACATACGTTTCCGGTACGTTTTGAGACCTCAGCGCGGTCTCTAGGCAATCGATCGAATGCTTTCTCGAGGTCGATAAATACCATGTGTAAATCCTTAGACGAATCTCGGTGCTTTCCCATTATTATTCGTAGGCTTTGGATAGCGTCCACCGTCGATCTTCCTTCAACAAATCCACACTGGCTATTATCGAGTTTTATTATCTGCCGAAGACGTTCGTTTAAGACTCTTTCGACGATTTTCATTGTGTGTGACATAAGCTTGATTGAACGGTAGTTGTTGCATTCTCGAGTGTCGCCTTTTCCTTTGTATAATGGAACCAAGAAGCTACTTCTCCATTGATTCGGCATAGGTTGTCCACATTTTAATTTATTTAAAAGTTTCGATAGCCAAGCGCTGCCGATCCCCTCCATCTTCGACCAAAACTCTGATGGAATGCTGTCTGGTCCCGCCGCTTTCCCCCGCTTCATTTTTCCAATTGCTATACTTATTTCTTCGATTGAAAAGTCCGAAACTTCCTCTTCGAATAGACCAGCTGTCGGCACGATATCACGTGGAAACTGTTTGTTAAGCAACTCCTTGCAGTATTCAAGCCACCGGTCACAAATTTCCTTTTCATTTGTTAATAAGCGACCGTCTGCATTTTTTATGTATTTCGGCGAGGTTAATTCCATTGAATTTTTTCTCCTCTGTGCAGCGAGCTTAATAATATTTGGCACTTTACTATTGTACGACGTTTGAACTTCTTGGATAGCTTGTCTTCTATCCGCCGATCGGGAGGATATTTGTTCCAACTCCTGGTACAGGTTTTTCGCTTCTGCCGCTCGAGTTCGAGCCAAGACTTTCTTTGCGATCTTTTTAAGGCGCTCGTATTCAAGAGCCAGTCGAGCTTTTTCGATATCGTCGCTCCGATCGCATTTTGTCCACGCTTGGAATGCACTCTTCTTGTCGGCCACAGCTCGTTTGATTTCGTCATTCCACCACCATGTTTCTTTGCCGACGTGATGGTATTTCGATATAGTCCCCAGATGGGACTTTGAGAGTGCTATGCATTCCTCGTGCATGCTGTTCCACATTTCTTGCGGGCTAAGTGAGTCTGCGATACCGTTTATATTGTGAAGTACTTCTTGCGCTTCGTTCCTTCGATAGATTATACGAGTACCACCGGATTTTTGGCTTTCCAAACGATGCCCGTGTTTTCGGTGGTTCCGCTGTGAAGAATTCTGTAATGAGCAGACGGTGTTGGCTTACTAGCGATTCGCCAAGTATTACTTTACAGTCCTTAACGCGGTTTTTCATCGACATTTTGAAGAGGTGATAATCTATTTGCGTTTCGTGGCCTCCGCTGCTATAGGTGATAAGATGTCGTTGATGATTAATAAACATAGTATTTAAGACGGTTAAGCCGTAAGCCCTACACGCTACAAGGATATCTTCGCCAGCTAAATTTCTGGTTCCAAAGCCTTTACCGCCATGGCAGTCCTCATAATCAACATTTGTTTCTCCGACGTGGCCATTTAAATCTCCGCCTACGAAGTACATCTCATCGATAGGGCGTACGCGAGAGCAATTTTCCACGTTTCATTGTGTATGACGAGTTTAACACTCATCAAGCGGTCGCTTATTTTCAAAATCCCAACGATATTGTTTAGAAGATCCGCTGCAAGAACGATTCCAACACCGTTTCGTCCATTGACCGTTCCATGGTAGAACATCTTAAATGCCTTAGTTTTTAAATCTAGAAAACGCGCTTTATTTCCTGTATTACACCACTTCGTTTCCTGTACGCACAGGATTTGTAGAGTTCTGTGACGCATAATCGCTTCCAGTTCAAAACTTTTTGAGGTCATCGATCCGACGTTCCAACTTGCAAACCGAAGTTTGGGAAAATATTTTGTAAACTTCATTTTGCCCGCCCCCGGAATCCGTCGGGCTCTAACACAAGCACTTCTTCTTGCTCTGGGATCACCCCCCTACACAATAAGAGGCCCTATCAAGGAAAACACAATAAAGACTGCCAATATTAGATGGCCGAATCTGGATGGACACAGCTCTATGGCCACTTCTCGATAGTAAAAGATCTACTAGAAAGCTGATTAAACTAAACAGGGATAAGCTTAGGACAATAACAGGAATCCTGACAGGACGCCGTCTTCTACTGAAGCACGCAAAGAGACTCAACATTTGTAGATTCTGTGGCGATCTACAAGCGGTCGAGGACATAACAAACATACTGTGTGAATGTGAGGAAGGAAGGAGGAAATATCGCATAGCCAAAGGAAATTCCTAGGAAAATATTTCTTTAGAAACTAAGAGTAAATAAACGGCACTGGTTTCAAAGGCCTTCTTGACTTTTGTAGAGAAATTGGGTGTTTTACCAGGTTTAGGTTCTTACCACTTGAAGTTAAATACAACTGTTCCCATAGGGATCGCGATGGGCCCGTTTTGGTGCCTAGTGATGTTTGTTATGACTTACCCTGTTTAACCTAACCTAAAAGAGGTGTCCAAGAAGATTTCTAATGATTCTGTCTAAGAAACACCATGTTAAGGGTAAAAAGGGCTTTTTGAATAGTCTTCCTGCGCAGCACGTTTGGTGTTCTAAAGAACCCAACTCTGATCGTCAATTGATACAACGAAACGTACCTTCTATGGGAATTTGAAAGTCAATATTGTTCCATATTCCGAATAATTGAATACACTAGGTCGTACGAAGAAACAATTTTAGATGACAGGTTCGTGTCCTTCTTATCAGAAGTATTTTCTAGTTTCGAAATCCCAAAAATTTTTTCTCCTTACTGTCAAAGTAGGTAATACGAAAGTGAAGTATCCACAGTACTGTGACTGTAACTTTCATGATTTACTGAAGCACGACACAAAATCGTAGAGTTGGATGTGGAAATGTCGTACAAGCGAGTATATAGGTCTCTAGGTCAATTGCTCCAGTCCATTTGTAAAATAAGAGAAAAATTCTTCGTTCAGTAAGATTTTGGATTTTGTTTTCCACTTATCCTCGACCATGTGTACTTGAGGAGTACTCATACATTCCTCCTGTTCTATTCCGAAAACATTTGATTTTATTACCTTAAGCGGCCTGGTAATGTGAGCTAAGGAGGAGCTGCGGAAATGTCTAGTACAGCGATTAACATTGTAATGCTATAAATAAATTTTCGTTACTATTGAAATGTTTGAGAGCAATAAAATGTTATTATCCTCGTGAATATTTTAAGGTTTCTTCCCTTTTATCCAATATAGTGGGAGTGTGCTTGTCAACAAATTACACGACGTTGTTGAGACAATTCTTGCTTACAGTGTTGCCAGCACGGAAATGATTGCAAATTGTCTGGTAAAGAAGATGGTGTTATGAAATTTTCGGCTTTTACGTTTCATTGAGTTGGAGGTTATAGATCCAAGTGGCTCTGGATTCGAGGGATGAACAAAAGACCCTGGGAAAATTTGCGATGGCAGCAGAATAAGAAGAGATCCACACAGGGAAGAGAAAGAATCATATTTGCAATACTTTATAAAAAGATTTATTTGTAGCGTTATGGCGGAGAAAATATCAAAGCCAGTAGGTGACAGCAAAAGTGTTTTGTCTTCTAACAGGGAACTACCGATATGACGAGTTGAGTGGAATGTGTTCTAAGTACCTCTGAAGCGCTACCCAATGCAAATTAACGAACGACATCCCGGTGAATCCTTTTGTCTAGAATTTCGTTAATGTGGGGCACACAAATTGCGGTTCAATCTTTACAAAAATCTTATTTTATCAGGAATTCTCTTTTTTTTGTTTTCGTAGAGAGGGTTCGACGGGTGACCGCCCGTCAGCGTATAGAGCGTCGGTGGTTCTGTGGCTTTTGGGATTTATTGTGCGCAATGGGTTCCAGCCAATCCGTCTGGTGCTACGCTTAAAATGCTGCGTCGACTTAAGTGACCGTCTGCCCCTTTCACAGTGACTCCTATCCCTGCCTTCTTCCAGATCTATTAATTATCCCCTCCGACCAGCATAAAAGCAAAAGACAGCAAAGTGAAAACGGACAAAAATGAAGGGTTAGGTCAAAACAACGGTTCAGTGGAGATGACTTCCAAGGCTTAATTTACTACCCGATGGGAGAGGCAACACCACACAGCCTCGTTAAAAGCTGTTACGAACCAGTACACTGGACGTTGATCTCGCGCCTTCCTACTAACAGCTTCTACAACAGACTGCCTGTTCTTTCTGCGGTGGTTAATCCTGATGGAGGGTGCTCCGACAAAAGTTGCGCACCCGATGAAAATAACCAGAAATTGAACAAACTAAATATTTTGCGACGGAATTTCCGAAGAAAGTTCAAACCTCGTACAGAATTGAGACAGGCGAAAGTAGGCTTAAATTTGATGGTGGGCCTTCTGATAGTTTTTTTTTTTTTTTTTTTTTTAATTTAGGTCGCGCTACAGCCCGGGGTGGACCTGGGACTCAGTCAACAGGAATATCCAGCCTGCTCAATCCTTTGGCAGCTGCCTCCAGTTTTGCACGTTGAGTTGACTGAGGTCCTCCCGAAGAATTTTGCTCTCAAAGCAGTCGAGCACATCCATTTCCATTTTTGATAATGTCTCTTCCCCATAGAGCAGGACTGGGATTATTAGGGTCTTACATAGGGTCACTTTGTTGTTCGAGAGAGGCCTTCTTAGCCTAAAGAAGCAGCGATTAGCAAGAGTTATTCTTTGTTTGATCTAAGTGCTGGTGTTATTTTTATTTTAGACTATAAAAAATACGCCGTTCAACGATGATTACCTCGGTTGACTTGAGGGTAGGCCACCTGTCAACCAAATTATTCGAAACATTTTCTAAGATTTCGGCCCCAATTTGACCAATTGCTTGAAAATACTGCTCTTGAGTGCCTGAATTGTCTCTGAATTATTCCCATAGAATCTATCTTTAATGGAACCAAACGAAAGAAGAACCAAAGGCGTGAAATCGCAGCTCCGTGGCGGCCAGGCAACATCGCCAAAACGACTGTTTACACGATTACTGAAACTAGTGTGGAATAAATCGGTTGTTGGACGGTCGTGTGGCACATATGTACCCCCGTCTGACTGGATTAGTAGGTCGCCCAGTCCAAGTCCTCAATTTCTGGGAAAAGCACTCTCGATTGACTGTAAAGTTTCTTCCACCACACCAAAGGGTCTCGCATTCAGGATGCATTGGCTTCTCAAATTTCCTCAATTTTCTTTGTTTATGTAGCCGCCGCGTTGGAAATGAGCCTAATCTGTTGCATTTTTCGAGCAAAATTTTCGCCAATTTTTAGCCCTAGATCCCAAACAGGTTAACGCAAGAGATGATACGAAGGTTTTCAAACGTGTCAACTGACTCTTGGATATCGCCGTCGCCTTTAAGTTTATCGGTATATATTGAATCTTATCGGGGAAACAGAGCGAGGTATTAGGGGCCCCTGAACGGATCTGGATATTGTACTCCAATTTCAGCATATATCATCTTCTTAATGAAAATTAAGAAGAATTTTCAAGACAGAACGGAGCCCTATGGCACACAAGCATTTATTTTATGAGTAACAGAACATTCCGAACCGTAATTTCCAATCCATTGAAGAAGAGAGTCGTCGATCCCAAATGCACGCATTTTAGACAAAAGAGCAGGCCAAACTTAACATTTTTATTCATTATCCAATCAATTTGTGGTACACACTTTAAATCCCGACAGCAGAGTCGATTTCCATCTCAATGAATTCGGAGGAGATCTGCGCTTACTCGCAGCAACACTCCTTATCATTTGTAATAGCTCCGATTCTGGATACACTTGTCTAACCTCCCCATCTATTACGAATCAAAGGTGGGACAAATGAAAGAAACCCAACCGCAACAATCCTTTCTCCTTAGTTTCCCTTCAAAAAAAAGAAAAGAAAAGAAAATACGCCAACTTGTCAGTTGTCACCCTGGTTTGCCCATTTAATTTAAATTCAAAATTTTAAGCATCGCTGTACATACCAATGATGGGTTATCCTTCAATTAATGAGCTCCCAAGACTAGGCCCTCAACTACTCAACATCTCTTACCGAAGCCCTTTCCATAGAAAGTATCCTTTTCATTAAAAGACCATTTATTTCAAAGCTAATAATCAGCACCAGGATTAAGTACACTAAATTAGGATGACCATCAAAACAAGGACAAACCAAGCAACAAAAAAAAAAAAAAAGAAGATGGGGTTGATGTTTGCTTGGCTTGTATTAGTTGGGAGGTTGAAAGAGTAATTTTTCGAAGCTAGAGCGGATGTTTGACAAGCGTAACTGGCTCACGATAAGGACCCAAACAAGGAGCACACACAAACGATTCTTATCATTTTGGATTTACCTTAAAAGCGCTGTATTATCCGTAAAAGGGAGGAAATACTCGTACCATAAGAGGATAAGGATGAGAATTAGGGCCTATGCGCTGCTTTGTTTTTCTATGCCGTTGAGCAAAAGGACCATTTTGCGGAAAGGAAATTTGTGTCTGCTGTTGGAAATTCGGTTTCCTTTTGACATTCCAAGCAGCACTAACACGCGACCAACGAGGTGGCACAAAACACTGACAAAAACCAAAAGGACGAGCCGATAGGAAATCTTGTGTCGAAGGTCATTGCTGATCACTGGCACTGGCACTGGCACTGGCAGTAACACTGACACTGGCACTGGCACTGGCACTGGCTGTGGTAGGTACTAGCCTGATATCGGCAATGGTACTGAAATTGGTTTTGCTTTTGGTCCTCGCAAGGACATGCGAACGAATAAATAGAGATGGTTTGAATGGAAAATCGATTAACTCCGAAGGATGAAAATAAAGTAAAATGTATTAAGGATAGAAAAGAAAGCGTTTTATGGCCCAAGGAATTATCCTTCGGTCTTCTTCCTCTTCCTCTGTCTTTGTCGGTCTTCAATGTTTAGTACTAAGTCTCCCCCCAATCCCTCCCCTAATTCTGAGGCAAGACGCTGTTCGTTAGGGGAAATTTATGATTTTGAATGGCAGCTTATTGCCTTTATTTTGTGTTTTTTGCTTTTCAGATTATTTCTTTCTGTTTTTTTGGATTTTTTTTTTGTTTTTTTTGTGGTGGTAGAATAATCCTTGGCGCGTACACACAACACGTTCAAATGATAATGGAGGCTGATATCATTATGGTGGGTTCTCTCGTCCTGCCGACTCCTTTTGATTTCCTTTTTTACCTCTGTGTTGCGACGTTTCTTTGATATTCGTTGTCTGTTTTATGTTTTTTGTAAGCAAGCCTTCAGTTGAAGTTTTTTTTATTTTACTTTTTTTTTTGGTTTTGGGATAAGATCATAATGGTATGGTCATGGCAACACAGTTTATTAACCTTTTGTTGAGATGGGCAGAGCAAAGAAACTACTTCTGTCAACAGCAAGTCCGAACAAAACAATGAAAGGACAAATTGTTGCAGGAAACAGGTCCTAGTATCCGTAATCGTAATGCTGCTATGGATGAAAGCAAAACGGTTATGATAACAAGGTCCTGGTGCAAATAATTCTGTAAATGGATAAAATGATAAAGGAATCGGATGGAAGGGTATGGGATTGCGGTAGGCATTTGCTTTTTATTTGATGGAATGAAGTGTCATTTGATCGTGGACACGTGGACGAATTTCATAAATTTCACTTTGTTTTCATGTTTTCTGTTCTTTTTCTGGTCGCATTTTTGTTTTTAGAATTATTACCTTTTATCCTGATGGGGTTTTTGGTTTTTTTTTTTTTTCCTTATTTCTTTTCATACAGTTATGGTTATTTGTGAATGGGCCACGTGCTGTTTTTATAGTACGACGATGACGTAGACTGTCTCACCGTGCTGTTCCTTTTCTTTTTTTTGGTTCTGACGATGAAATATAGCCACAAAAATAATCGAATCTTTATATCTGTGTTCTAAATAATCCGGTTTGAAAGTGGAAAACCAATTTAAGCCGCGTGCTTATCGAAATATTTACAGATAAGGGGCAAAAGTGGCCTCAAACCGATCGAAAGCAACTTAAGTTCAAAAGAACTTGAAGCATAAAGTGTGGATATGTGGAAAGATTCTGGGGCGAAGTACCTTCCTGCCCTACCTATCCAAAAAACCTAACGCCCAGATTTTGAAAAAAAAAAAAACTTAAGAAATACTGCTTGACACTCAAAATCAAAGTAATGTGCTCTGAGAAAACTTAACTCAGCCGTAACCAATGCCAACAGCATAGAATCGACTCTACATGCAGTTCGTAACAAGATTGAAAAAAGTCCTCACGGCAAATTGTACTCATAAGCTGTCTTTCTTGACATCGAAGAGGATTTCAACAATGTCAACATTACCACTATAAGTAGCAACTAAGGAGATTCTAGAATTCCGCATGCACTAACGAACCAGATGGCCTATATTCCCCGAACAGGAACATCAATGAAACGCTAGGTGGCACGACATTGAAGGGTCATCCTTAAAGAGGTGATATTCCTCACCTGTTCTGTGAACCCTAGTAGTTAATGAAGTACTTCTGGATCTTAAAAGGGAAGGAGTAAAAGCTACTGCATAACCAGAAGAAGTGGATCTTATGGCCACAGACGAGTTCGTCCCCACATACAGTGAAATCCTAAACTATGCCCGAATATGGAGACTGTGCCAAGATCCGTGGCTGAGAATAAACCCAGAAAAAACAGAGCTCGCTCTATTCATACATTAAACCATTTGACATGCCTACATGGAACAACCCTCCGATAATCGAAGACTGCTAAATGCCATGGTATTGTACTTTATTAGACAGCAAGCTATGTTGGAAGCTCAACGTCAGAGAAGGGGTAACTAAGAGAACGATCGCCTTCTACGCTTGCAGCTGAATATTTGGAAGAAAATGGGGACCTACGCGCAAACCTACCTATATTTTTACAAAGTTATCATCAGATTTATCTCAACCTATGGCAGCTTAGTATGGTGACAATCCACAAATAAGAGTGTAACCTTGGTTAATGACAACTGCATGAGAACTGCATGTATAGGCAGGACTTATACAATAATAACGACGCTAACGGCGGGATTGAAAAATAATCTAGGCCTCCTACCCCTAGATCTATACATGCAAGAATCAGCAGCAAAAAAGACTTTAGGACTTAGTCAGCTAAAGAGATAGGAACCAAACCAGAGGACTTATCACAAAATCGAAACACCTACGCCTGAATTTTCCTTAGTAGAGTGGAATTGAACAGGCACCAAGTGGTACCAGACTCGTCATACATTTTCACGAATGGATTAGAGGTGGAGACAGCATCCGGCGCCAGGATGTTATTCGATCAATTGAACTTACGAAGCTTATGACGCCTGTCAGACTACAGAAGTGTCTTCCAACGCGAAATACTGACTATAGCAGAAGAAGCCGAGTTTGCAGCAATAAAAGCGATATCCCACGGAGATTTGCTTATTTATTGACAACCAGGCTGCCATCAAGATTAACGCGGCAGTTGAAATTAAAAAAAGCCTTGTGAAGCACTATTGCGAAGAGCTTAATTTTTTTTTTGCGTTTAGTAGAGTATTACGCTATGCTAGGTCTCTGGCCACAAAGAAGTGGCAGGCAATGAGCTTTCAGACGTGCTAGCTCGAAAAGCACCCTCACTAGAAAGAGAACTGCCAGACCAAGATATAAAACCTCCACTCTACACATTTGGAATACAAATGAACAAATAAAAGCCAATCAAAGGTGGAAAGGTCTCTAACATGTGAGACTTTAAAACTTAACCGGAACTCGGAAGCCCCAGAATAAGTAACATTCTCTTGAAAAGCTGCACTAAGCTGTCTGCGCTTGTTCGATTGCTCACAGCCCTGGGGGTACATACAATAAACCTGCGCCTTAACGACGACGACCTCTTCAGAGGCTGTGGGGACCTGGGGTTCACGGAAGGATATACTTCACTTTTTGGGTTTCAGCGTCAGTAATTTGAGGAAAAGAACTTTAGGATGGGATTATTACGTCCACTACTTCTCAGAACGATCTGCTGTTTCGCTTACATCTCCTTTTAGATTCGCAGATGCAACAAGATGATTTCGACCAGCTCAGAGTCAAAAAGATATTCAAACTGCAATCAAATCCCCAAGTGAGGCGTAGCATAGACTAGGCTCTGAATACCTTGTCTACCCACCAACCTAACCTAACCTAAGGGAACTTATTGATTATATCCTTCTTCAATTGGAGGTCATTGGACTTGTGTTACTTTTCCAAGGTCCATCAGTGGATCATCCACGGATCGCCATCACTGCCCTTTTTTTTGGTCAACAAAACTCAATTTTTCCGAATCGAAAGGGGAATGCATACGTAAAACCTTTGATATCGAATAGGTTTTAAGCCAGGTGAATCGCTGTCATGTGACATCATACTCGGAAGAATTGTGCGGAACACGCAATAAAGGTAACGAGGCACAATCTTTCGAAAATTTGTACGACAACTGGCCAAATTCAGCTGTGTGTTCGCTGGTTTTTATACGAAAGATGCGACATTGGATCAAATGAGGGCAATACTTGTATAGGCTGTCAACAAGAAGGGATATACAAGGTGGCCCAAAAGTTGTCATTCGATGTCCTTTGGCTGTTATTTCTGTTGTGACTGAAAAAATTTGGTTCTGCTTTTGGATTATGTTTATTTAATGTCTTGAATTGGTTCCCATTAAGTCGGCTGATATAGGTTAAGTACACGCCGCTGAAATTAATGAACATTTGGACCCGAGTTATGGCATTTTCCATCCCTCTTTCCAGAACTTTCGTCGATATGTCCTCGCATTCTTGACGGATATTCCCTTTGAGGGATTCAAGAGTCTGAAGCTTGTAGACTCGTGACTTCAAAAAAAACTCTTAAAAAGAATTCGGGAAAGGTTAAATTAGGCGATCTGGCCGGAAAGTGTAAATCATCAAAACGTTAGATTCGGCAATCAAAAAATACAACCACCAGAATTTCGGCTGTGGCTGGGGCAGTATGTGCCATTACTCCACCCTGTTGGAACCACATGTTCTCCAGTCCCAATTCATCCAACTAAGGAGAAAGTGGTTTAGCATGGCTATGTAGTGCTAGCTGTCTACAGTAGTCGTTTGGTATGCGGTGTTTTCGAAAAAATTAGACCCGATGATGCCACCAGCGTAAACAGCATACCATGCAGTAACTTTGAGCGGGTGCAGTGGCTCTTCGTGGGTTATACTCGGATTTTTGGTGCCTCAGAAGCAATAATTCTGCCTTTCACATATCCACAAAGATGGCAACGGGCCCCGCTGCTAATTATGATTTTCGATGAAAAGTTGTCTTCCTCGTAGTCGAAATGACTTGGGCATAGGTTACACGCTCTTGAGGGTCGACAGCTAACAGCTCTAACACTGTCTTCACTTTGTAAGGGAACATCTTAAAGTCTTTCACCAACATTTTTTGTAAAAACTGCCAATTGCTGCCCAATTACATGGCATGCCGTCTGGTCAATACTCTGGAGTCCTCTGCAACATTTTCAATGGCCGGACCTGGCAGCATCTCATGTTGTCCCATACTGTCCTAGACGAGCGTAGCGTTTGCCCAGTTGGTGTCGAAAGATTGAGAAATCTTCGCCGAAATTCACGCTGCGCCAATACCACCGACGAATTCACGTAACAATTATTCCGCTTTCTTTAGAGCATAGCGATTCAGGTATTGTCGATGTGTTTTTTGTATCTGTTTTCTTCACAAGTTAGTGTTGGCGATGGCGCGATGGTTAGCTCATTGGACTATTACGCAGAGGGTCCGTGGTTCGATCCCCGGCATCACCAACAATTTTTCGAATCGTCATCACCCTTTTGGCGGGCAATGACAAACTCCCGTAAGTAAAATTGCCTACGAAAAAGCTTCTAAGGAGTGCTGTTCGTACTCGGCGATAAACCGTAGGCCCCGCTCAGATGTGATTAAAATGACAACATGAGCAACAGAAATGAGCGTTAAGAAGCTTAGGCCATGGCCGATACCGGGCTACCAGCACCACAGTGTTTTTTTTATTTTTTTGTTTTTTTGTTTTTTGAACAGGCCACATATAGTTGCCCATGAGAGAAACACAGACTCTCTAAATTCAGGCCGTATAAAAAAAAATTTGTTATTTGCACTAATTCACTCGAACTTCTGATGATTAATCTTCAACTTCAATCAGCGGAGCTGCTTGTCTGGGATTCTTTTCATCTATTCTTATTACTAACCTTATGATCGGGTTATCCCACTCGCGACCGGAAATTACTCATAAATACCCTATTCATGTCATCGCAGTGCCGATATAATATTAAAAGCAATTATTGCCTTACAAATTCGTCTCTGTACACAGTGCTTCAGATATAATTTTCGGGTCATTGTCTTTGCAGTCTTTTTATAATTACATTGACAAATCAAACTTCTCAAGGATACATTTTTATAATCCAAAACACTATTATCTATTTTTATGTGGGTCTATTTGGCATGGTCTGGTGTAAGATATATATATTAGAATTTCAATTGAAGTCCGCTTTGGGCCCTGATTGCCCGAGATATCCGAGGTCTATGGTTAATGTGGGAAAACTGTATGAAAAACTCACAAAATCTGAATCAAGTTATTCTTTTTGATATTAAGATCAAGTTTTAGATACACTGAATAGAAGACTTCGAGTTCTTTTGCTCTATATCTCGTCACTTGTGCTTACAATCGGAAAAATGCCTTCACAAGAACTATAGCTTTCAATATTTCCAACAATTTTTCCCTACATTACTTCTTAATAAAGTTTTGGATGAAATAAAAAAATAAAAAATAAAAAATTGGTACCAAAACCTTTTTTACAGAACTCTGAACAAAGTTGCCAAAGACATCATTGCTCTATCTCTTACCATTTAAGAGTCTACAAAGAACAAACAAACAGACATTGATTTTTATATATAGAGATTAAAATTTTCATCAAAAATGTATCGCTGTGTGTGTTTTATTTAGCTTTACTTTCGAAATCGAAAAATGAATGACCCTTTAAATTGGGAGAGACAACGCAGTAGATGGTGGGATGGGATAACTCAACAAACCTGCAGTGAGCAATTGGAGGTTTGTTAGTTGAGGCCCAGGTTCAGGGCCGACAGCATTGAGCCGAATAATTTAGGTGAAATTTCAGAAAATAATGCTCAGGTACTTGAAGAATGCCCCCAGCAAATGAAGGAAGCTAACGCTATGCACCTGAATTTTAGCGAAATCGGAAATCCAGCAGCTTCAACTTTTATTGCTAATGATACAGAATTGCAGCCATCCACTTCATCTGCATTTTCGAATGCGCGCTTCAAATCTCAAAAAGGCGAAGATCTTCTTTACCATCGTTTCAGATAACTAGGCCAATAATTCAACCTTCTTCTGGGGGATTCAATGATTTACTCAGTTCAATTACAAATGACATAAACAAGTTTTCCAAATTGGTCTGGCGTAAACGCTCAACGCGCCTACATGTAAATGAAGTTGCATTTTGTGGTAATGCATCACTTCCATTGAGTGTCAAAAACCTTGATACGCCAATGGAAATCTTTAGTTGGTTTTTTACTGACGAAATAATTTAGCTCATCACTGAAGAGACTAATCGTTGTGCTTTGATGGAAAACATAAACTCCGGTTTCAAAACTTTTGCCGAAGAAATAAGAAATAATATTGGAATAACGATTTACATATATGTCGCTATACTATTATCCTAATATTGAGAGTTATTGGAGCAAAAATGCCTTGCCATCGATTCAAAAATGTATGTCATTAAAACTATTTACTACAATCACGAGGTTTTTATGTTTTCAAGATGAATCAGAAAGTAGAAAAACGGTGAACCTGGCTACGACCCTTTATTTCGCATCCGTAGTCTGGCCAATAAGCTCAACGAATAATTCGATGCAATCCCGAAAACAGCTAGACTTTGTGTCGATGAACAAATATGCAGTACCAAGACAAAACACCATCTTCGTCATAATACGAGGGCGGGTCAATAAGTCCGTGACTTTTTGAATTTCTGACCTCTTTACTGAAACAGCAACACTGCTCCTGTCAACAGGCATCTGTCAGTTGACTCCTGTCAAAATTTAAACTTGCTGCGTCAGTTAGTTTGTGTTTGACAGCTATTTTTAACAGACTACTCACTAATTTGAGGAGAAAATGGAAAAAAGTGAATTTCGTGTGCTTATTAAGCATTATTTCTTGCGAAAAAAAACCATTACCGAGACCAAGGCTAAGCTTGATAAATACTATGGGGACTCTGCACCATCGATTTCAATGGTAAAAAAGTGGTTTACTGAATTTCGTTGTGGCCGTACAAGCACTGAAGATTCCGAACGTCCTGGACGCCCAGTTGAGGTCTCTACACCCGAAACAATCGAAAAAATTCACGATATGGTGTTGGCCGACCGAAGATTGAAAGTGCGAGAGATTGTGGAAGTCGTAGGGATCTCGCATGGCTCAGTGGTTTCAATTTTGAATGATCACTTGGGCATGAGAAAGCTTTCCGCAAGATGGGTGACGCGTTTGCTCACAGTCGACCACAAACGCAATCGTGTAACAACTTCACAGGAAGGTTTGGCGTTGTTTAATCGCAATATGGAGGAGTTTTTGCGCCGTTTTGTAACCGTGGACGAAACATGGATCCATCACAACACACCAGAGAACAAACAACAGTCAAAACAGTGGGTTTCTAAGGGTGAATCGGCGCCAAAGAAGGCCAAGGTGGGTTTGTCAGCCAATAAAGTTATGGCGACTGTTTTTTGCGATGCACGCGGGATAATCCACATTGACTACCTTCAAAAGGGAAGAACAATCAATGGGGAATATTATGCCAACTTATTGGACCGATTCAATGACGATTTGAAAAAAAAAAGACCTCATTTAGCCAAGAAAAAAGTTCTTTTCCACCAAGACAATGCAAGGGTGCACACATGTGCAGTTGCCATGGCAAAAATCCATGAATTGGGCTATGAATTGCTCCCTCATCCACCCTATTCTCCAGATTTGGCTCCGAGCGACTACTTCTTGTTCCCAAACCTGAAGAAATGGCTTGGTGGAAAAAGATTTGACTCCAATGATGAAGTCATCTCGCAAACAAAGGCCTATTTTGAGGACCTCGACAAATCATTTTTTTTGGAAGGGATAAAAAAATTGGAGAAGCGTTGGACAAAGTGTATAGAGCTCAAGGGAGACTACGTTGAAAAATAAAATTATTTTTTTATCAAAAAATCTGTGTTTTAATCCAAAAGTCACGGACTTATTGACCCGCCCTCGTATAAGTGCGGGGTCAAATTGTTTGTTCTGTGTGATTCAAATGGATTTGCTGACCGTTTTGAGGTGTACAACGGTGCCGATGATAACGTCATTTTACCTGGCACACTGGATCTAGGAGGTACTTCCGATGTTCTTGTTCGGTTATCACAAACAATTCCTGAATTTGCTTACCATATTGTTTACTTCGATAACTTTTACACAACGCTTCCTCTTTTAGTATATTTACGAGCCCGAGGAATCTTCAGTTTAGGCACAAAGGCAGCTCGATGCGATAGAAAGCAAAATTATTCATCGAAATCGACTGCCCCCAAATTATTCGCGAGTATAATACCCATATGGGTGGAGTAGTCCTCATGGATGGGCTTATGGGTGGGTATCATAATCGAGCTTAAACCCGCAACATCATGACGAGGCTATTTTACCATATTATTGGCATGGACGCAACGAACGCATATGTTCTGTATAAACGAATTCGTGTCAAAAACTGAAGAATTTGTCTGGAGAACAGCTTCCAAAGCTACCACAATTTCGAGAAAAAATAGCTGCCGGACTTGTTTCCTTCAAGGCAAAACGACCGGTACGACGACCATCATCGACTCAAAGTGTCTTAAGGCAGTCTTCAGTAATTCTCACTTGGTGCTCGAACTGCATAAAATTTGTTAATGAAAATTTAAGTTTATACATATATTACCTATATTTACGTGAAAAAATATTATGAACTTGATCCGACCATTTTCACTGTTTTGCCCGTTAGAGGGTTGAAATGAACTACGGCAACATTATTTTCAAGTTTCTAGCTTAAAAAGAGTCTGGTGTAGAACTAATTATCGATTTCTTTTATTAAAAGGTTGTTTTCCAATCTGTTAGCAAAACAGTTAACCTTTTCCTTCAATTATTCATTCATTCTACTTACTTTTGCACCTTAATGAGCAGTTGTACTGTGTCATCTCCTCTCATCTAAGTAGAAGGGATTCTACTTAACTTTTTTCATTTTTTTTTTGTTTTTTTTTAGAAATGAAGAAACCTAACTACCGATCATTTCAAGAGTGTTTCGTTTTTTGCTAATTCTCCACAAGCAAATAATTTTCCCGAAGAAGAAAAGTAAAAACTTCTCGTTTTGTCAGAACTTTTCATCATTTTTCACACTTTCACTGATAAAAGTTCTGTCCTCTCCAAGTAGGTAATATAAATGGCTTTACTGTGTCTTCGTTGAGGAAAAAAAAAAAACAAAAAAAAAAACCCAACAAACACAACAACAGAATAAAGCAACACAAATAAGGAAAAATACAACAAGAAAAGGAACAGAGAAGAAAAACTAAAACGAAGACAGAAACTGTTATTTTCCTTATCAAAGGTTGGACATTCCATTAATCTTGCTCCTCAAGAATTTATATCCATCTTTTCGTTTTCGTTGCAACTTAAGTGTTTTTTTCTTTCAAATTTTTCGAATTTTCTTCTTCATCTCAGAGTTTTATGATTGTGAGGAAATTTTTCCACCTTTTCATGAAATGTACTTGACGTACCTATATATGCTTCCAGAAAAAACCAGCGCCATTGTTAAGGATTTGATAAATACGAGTATCAAGGATGTCCTTAGTATACTCCTTGGCAAGGTGATAATGTGATTTCGCTTAAATCTACCTTAAGTAATTTGAAAGTATTTTTCCGCTACTCATGTGACTAGGCAATTAAATTTAGTCCTTGTAAGACCACGAATTAGCCAGTTGAAGTTATAAAAGTGACAAAACTGAAACTTGATGATGAAAATGAATCGCTAACGACGAGCAGGGCAATGTAGATAAATGTAAAGTTTGAAAAGACATTTCATCCAAACAAATAACTTAGAGGTCATTGAGACTGAACAACATCAATGCAGAATCTGTTTAATATGATACATCCTCACTATCATACAAAGAACACGAACGTTTGGAAGAAGAATAGACCGACACTAGTGACTCTGACGTCCTTTCAATCGGTCAAATTTTTGATGACTCGGTCCAATATGTATGGCATTATTCCGGCAAAGTCGTGTCGAATGTTGGCCTCGAGCTCGTCCAAAGTGATTGGTTTATTAGCGTAGACTAAAGACTTGACGTAGCCCCAGAGGAAATAATCGAGTGGTGTTAAATCGTCGGCGACGCCCAATTGACAAACGCTTGCCGGGAGATGACCCAGTCGGCAAAGTTCTCCATCTCATGTACGGGACGAACGTCTCGTCTTCGTACGTCTTGTTGGAAGCACTTCTTCTTATCAGTTTATTAATCCTTTCCTCGTTATACGGACATATGCGTTACGAGTTTCCAATTTCTACTGCATCGCTGCTGCTCCGCTTATGGGGTTGGCTAATGTCGCAGACCGCAGTACGCGCCTACATAATGCTCGGTCTTGGATCGCTTCAGTGGTTAGCCCCAGGCGTTGTTGTGCATTTGCCATCTGAGAAATCCAGGAATTCTTTTCCGACCTCGTTTTCTTACAGTTGGAGTGACCATAGTTGATAGTGCCTTTTTAACCGGATTTTCCGCAGATCTTCTTTGAACGTGGCAATACCAGCTCATTCTATTCGCCTCAAGCTGTTCGGTTACCGAATTCTTTATGTGTAGACTTCCTCTTATACGCGTAGATCTAATGCAATCGCGTTTAGTGACTCCACTAGACATCCTTAACATTTTCATTTCCGCTGCCGTCATTTTGTTTTTAAACGCTTCGTACATTGTCCAGCACTGTGAACCGTATATAAGAGCTGGTCTAACAACCGTGGTATAGAATCTTCCCTTAAATTTAAGTGGAAATTTTCGGTCGCAAGAGATTCCCGAATTTTCCAGCCACTTCATCCATCCCACACTCACTCTGTGGTTTACGTCGTCGTCACATTTCGCTGCCATGTTAACGATTGATCCGTCTTGTTGGAACCACAGTTCAGATATATCGATGTTGTCGAGCCCTGACTACAGCCAGTGGGTAAACTTCACTAGAGACAATTGACGGTAACGTTGTCTCCTTCTTCATTTCGAAAGAAATAAAGTCCGATGATGGCGCCATGCCATAAATTGCAGCAAACAGTCAATCTTCGTGGATGCATTAATACCTTGCCGAACACTTGTGAATTGTGCTTGCTCCATTACCACAAGTTTCGTTTATTGACATTGCTGCTGAGCCAAAAAAGGGCCTTGCCGGAGAAGACGACTTTTTGGCCAAAATCTGGATTTCCAGCTAACATTTCCAGTGCCCAATTGGCTAACTCTGTCTATGGCCGTCTGTCTTCAATTCTTGCATCAGCACAATCTTTACAGATGTAGGCCCAAATCCAACCGCAGAAGAAGACTTTTTAGCGATGCCGAATGCAGCTGATCGGCGTCGATTCGACATTTCTGGGTCTTCTTCGATACTGGCCGCTACGGCGGCTATGTTGTCTTTATTTCGCACCACTCTCCGGTTGGTGGCTTAAGATCTTAAAGAGTGTACTCACGCTCAAACTTTTCAACGGTGCAACGAAATCAAAACGAGGCAAGACACTAAGGCAATTCGCGAAACTGAAAATCGATAGCCTACCACAACTTCAACTACTATACGTACAGAGAGGCAAGTTAATCTTATTTCCGAATGCTTGTTACCAATTCATATTTGTATTTTGGATTTGCTGCTCCAGCTCGCTTTATATTTTAACTATCCTTAAATTAATTGATGGTTGCTGTGCGGCTGATAAGCAAGCTGATAGCTGCGACTTCCAATATGTAGCCACCTCTGTTTTTTTGGCTTGCTACGAGTCGTTCAGTCGCGCTTTT
Organism: Volucella inflata; assembly: GCA_928272305.1. Taxonomy (NCBI): domain Eukaryota; kingdom Metazoa; phylum Arthropoda; class Insecta; order Diptera; family Syrphidae; genus Volucella; species Volucella inflata. Next base: position 3,040,111 of record OV743716.1, on the reverse strand, counting down.
CATTTTGAAGTGCTTTACTATTGTCCCGAACATCGGTGGTTAGGTGCTGTAGAAATGGGGTTGACGGTGAGAGGTGTCAACCTGGCGGTACCCAGTGTTGCAACAGTGTCCACGCATCAATTGTGCTTATTTGTCCACCAAGAGGTAACCATCGGGTACTCGTCGAGGTCCATCCAGTGCTGACCAGCCTACAAAAAATAGCATCACCATAGACGATACAGAGGAAGAATTTACCAGTCGGAATTAACGAACAACGGAAGGCAGACTAATGAGGGCTCTCGACGTCAGACGGCTACAATCACAATGGATCGCAGTTTTCCGATCAAATCTCTCATAATTTCGATTACCGGTGGCATCAAGTATCGAAGACAAATAGTAAAATTGGCAAAAACCTGGCCATCAGGGATGTCGATTCTGATGTGCTGGGTTTCACTCGATCAACACAACGTAACCCCCTGGTTTGATGACGAATGCTGGCAAGCACATGCAGCTTAGAAAAACGCACGCAATGCGGCGCTGCAAAGAAAGACTAGTGCTGTTCACGAGCTCTTTGAGCAGAAGTGCATGAGAAGCGCGCTGTTGAGTAAATTGAGAGATACCTTTTCGGGAATGAGATTCGAAAGCCTTACCAAAAGGTAAAAAATAATATGCCACGGACACAAACCCCGAAGCGAAGTTTGCAGAGACGAACAAGAAAACATAGTTGTAGGTTCGCAGTCGATGCTGCGGATTTTGAAGGAGTATTTCTGTGATAAATAACCAAATACCGCTGTCAGGCAGAATGAACCTTTCAACTTGGACGATGTAGATCAAAATTTTGTCTCCCCGACCAAGTCTTAGGTGGGTCACGAAAGTGGAAGGGGACCTCAGTCAAATTATCGTGCAAATCTGAAGGCAGCTAGCAAAAGACCGAGCTGGTGAAGCATCTGTGACGAGCCTCAATTTCGAACGTTCCATGGAGTGCGCCAATAATGTTGCATGTGCAAGCTGATTTTTGCATTGCTCACAGCACGTAGCGTTTTCTAGCTCTAGGTTAAAATTGTCCTTCTTTCTTGAACCTGATATAATTGCATGTAATGGCGCCTGTGCTTCTGCCGCGTTAGAAATGAAAGGTCAGTAAAAGCTTATGGCTCCAAGAAACTTGCAAAGTTCGAAGAAGGTCTTCGGCAACTTCCAATCCAATAGGGCTTGGATTCTTTGAGATAATGGCCTCGTTCCATTGGCCGTTACCAGATGGCCTAAGAATTCGACTTCTGATTTCCCAAGCTGGAATTTTTGAATCTTAATGGTAAGCCCGTGCTGTTGCTATTGCTTGAGAACTTGCCTTAGGTGTTCTTTGTGTTCTTCAGGTGTTCTTGAAGCTATCAAGATCATCGATATAACAAAATACGAAATCCAACCCTCGAAGAACTGTGTCGATGAAGCGTTGGAAAGTTTGAGCGGCGTTGACCAAACCAAATGGCATTACATGAAACAATCAAACAATCCGAACGGAGTTATTATTGCCGCTCAAGATCTTCGGGTGACATCGGAATCTGAAAATATGCTCGTTCGAGATCAAGGGTGGAAAATATTTGACAGCCATACAGACGATGTGCATATGCACATGCCGTCTGCGCGTCTGCGATCCATGTTTCAATTTCTCGTTTGGTCCAACGTAGCCGTTCAGGAGAAAGTCGTAGAGCCCGATCGTAGTACGGTGGTCTTTTCCTTATAATATGGCCTTATAATCGGATTTGCTGTTGAGGCTCTCAAAGTCTTGCATGTCGTGCGACATTATAAATTCTCGAACTATCGGTTAATAGCCAGAGTCCTCGCTAAGCATAGTCACTGTTGGAGCATCCGTTGTGATTATCCTTCCAAGAATCTTGATGTTCGCCGTGCCGTCGATCAGGCGTCGATTCCTAAGATCTGGTAGGAGATGGAATTCATGTAGGAAATCGTTTCCGATGATGGGTTACGTGACGTTTGCTACTATGAAGTTCCAAACGAAATGCCGTCTCAAACCCAAATCGGGGATTAATCGTGTTTCGCCATATGTATCGATTCTAGTTTATTTTGCTGAATAAAGTTTGCGTTCAATTCAGGCACCGTTTTCCTCTGAGTCTGCAATGGTATCACGGATACGTCGGCTGCTGTGTCAATTAGAAACCGCATTCCTGTCTTTCGATCTGCAAGTAGAAGACATTTCGAGGTAACCGCGAGATAACCGCCGTTTCAACAGTTTCTCTGCCGCTGATTTGAACAATTTCGGGCATTTTCGCCAAATTGATTGTGGAAAAAGTAATAATTCTGGGTTTTTCTTGATTCGCCTGTGGGATGTCGATCGGTTTCTTTCTTTATTGCTGTCGTGACGGTTGCGCGAACGGGATTGGTTACCGCAGAAACCGTGTGATAGGGCTTCGATAGCTAGTCGTAGTTCGTTTATCTTAGTTCGGTATGTCTCACCAGGGGCTGAGCCTTTTGTTACTGTGGCAGTGGATTTCGTCGTGTTGTCTCCGCGTTCGGAAACATGAGTTTCTCCAGAAGGTTCATGCATGACTTCAATAACGCGGCTTGCCTGTGTAGCCAATGCAGTAAGGTCTGTGGTGGCAGCTAGAATACCTCGATCACTTACTTGTCCCCCTAACAGATTGCGCAGCTTCTGAAGGAAAAAGGATGGTTTCTCGTCGCCGAGCGTCTGTTCACGTAGGAGGCGGCGAAGTTGAGTCTCTTCTGGATCTCCAAAACTGGCAATAATTCTTTTTTTAATGGTTTCGTATTTTTCTGTTGATGGAGGTGAATTAACGATATCACCGACGACGGAGAGCATGCCACAATCAAGGTTCAAATGGAAGTGTCTGAAACGAGTTTCATCGGAAGTGATTCGGTGCAATCCAAAAGCTGTTTCGGCGATTGCAACCACCTAGCCGGCATGTTGCGTCAGAAAGGTTAAGGTAGTTTGAGGACTTGGACAGATCCAGTAAAACCTGTAGATTTGGGGGCGAATCTATCGGCGGAGAAGTCATCTGTGGCGTTGTTTCCTCTTTGAATGTGTCCTTAAAAGATGGATCCTTTTTAGGATAACTTTTAGATAACTTACCGAATTTTGATGTGAATAACTGTCGTAAGCCATCACGTCGGGGTCACTAACTTTATTGTGGGAATTTCTTCACAATAAAAAAAAAGAAATTGAAAATGCGTTTTTACAATTTTATTTTTACGAAAATTCAAACTTCAAAAACTTTTCCCCTTTTACTTCTTTTCGATCCAACTACTGATGATGTCACTGGCAGACAGTACAAAGAATAAGGAAGTGTTTGGTTTTTGTTCGTTCTCAGTTTACCTTACTCGCTCCTAGGGGCGCTAATGCTGGTCCACCACTACTACTTGCCATACTGTGTATAGACATACGTAGGTATAATAATGGTTTGCACTTTGAACAATTAATTTGATTCAAGGTTTGCTAAAAAAAACTCAAAACAAAAATATGCAGGCAATATAGAGAAATGCTCTTTGGACAAAAGAATATTTTATGTTTCAGCATAATCTTCTCTTAGCTGGATTACGATTCAACGTTTCTAAAATTTCTGAATGCCCTCAAAACAATTCGATTCTCGAGCCCTCAAAGCAGGCATTTGTTTCATCGATGACGACTTCATTCGATCCCAATCTCTTACCGCCGAGCCATTTTTTCATGTTTAAAAACAGGAAATAGTCACCGAGGGCTAAAACTAGAGAATATACTGGATGAATGAGCAATTCGTAATCTACTCGTATTTCATGCAATTTTTCCATTACTTCTGCGGAGTTGTGCGCCCGTGTTTTGTCCTGGTGGAAGAGAATATTTTTCTCTCCAAATGCGTTTCTGTTTGCTTCAAATTGCGTAATAGGCGTCGTCGATGATAATTTCTCCATTTTCAAGGTAATCGACATAAATGACACTGCGCGCATTAAAAAAACATTATCGCCATGACCTTAATTCCCGACAGTCATACCTTAAACTTCTTCGGCTTTGATTCACCAGGAGAAAGAAGTCCACTATCTCCACTGTTCCTTGCTATCTAGTGTGTTACGAAATAGCGCAGAAACTCATTCGAATCGTGATTGAACATCTCCAAACAAACGTCAAACGATTGGGTTTGTTGGCAGTTATGAGCAAAAGCGGCACGAATCCGACGGATAGATGTACAACCAATCCAAATATTTTTTTACAAAATTAAAGTCGCGGATTTATGTGAGAAGCCTGTATGCCTCTTCAAGTTCTCGCACCTTCACTCGCCGATTGTCCAATATCACACCGTAGATTGAACAATGTCCTGCGTCACTTGTGGTGGCAAGACCTCACTGAAATTGAGGTGGATTATTCCAATTGTTGGCTCTTATTTCGACTCGTGATGTCTTTAGTTCAATTAGTGGTGTTATAATGTTGGTCCGTTCGATGCTGGGCTTCTACCGACGCTTTGATTTATTCACCACACACAAGAATTTTTCCTTTTCACACATCGCATCCTTTTTTGCTGTTTCGAATACCTTCTATCTTTCCTCCGTCTTTTTTAAATTCGCTATTGCTAACCACATGGTTAACCTCTTCTTCAGTTCGTTAGCAGCTGACTCAAGGATAGCACCTTAATCGTACTTAAGTGGAGCTTTTTACTGGTACTCATCTCTTCATCAAAGTTGTTGAGTTTATGGGGTCTCAATGTTTGGCTTTCCACTATAGAAGATATAACATTCTTATTGTCGCTGTAAGGATAGTCCTCGCTTGACAAAATTGCCTTGCTTATAGTGCATATTTGTAGCGATTCAAATGATAAGAGCTACTAACTCTCCATGCGTCATCAGACATTTTTATAGACAAATTTTGTTTAAACCATCGTCACTAAGGAAGGAATTAAGCTGCAAATGTTCCAGTATAAGAAAGTACGGTAGCTAAGCGATAAAAGATGAAGGAAGCGACCTCATCAAATGCAAATTAAAAAAAAAAAAGACGTAGAACGACGAGGAAAGATGAAATCAGATGTCGATGGTAAGGATCTAAGTACATTCAATCTTTTTAATAGGCATTTTGACATTATGGCTTTCTGCTTTTTAATGAACGTTGAGTATATGGTTTGAAGAGCTCTTATAGTGGAGTAAGATTTTTAGCCTTTTGATCATTCACTTTTCAAAACCGCTGCGATTGTTGCCATTTCTTTTAGCTTGTAATACTAGCGTGCCAGTTGTGGTGGAGCATGTTTCTTTATCAAAGATCTAAAACAGTTGATAGAGTGGTTCCCGACACGTGTTTCTGTCAACAAACGGCAGATATTTCTCCATCTCCGTACCCGTAAAACTCATTTTTCCGTAAAAATAAAACCCTTTCAAAGCCATTCGGTGTATGTAAATTTATTAGGTTTCACACTTTTTGGGCAATACCTTTCCATAACGATGTATTTTCAGGTTGTACGGGCTCAAAGGAACTAAAACGAGTTCTATAGCCCATCAAAATGCACCAGTTACTGATGCAATTATTAAGCAACAGAAACAAGAAGAAACATAAATAAACTCGACTGCCTTCGGTCTACATAAACTCGAATGTTGTATGAACAAACCAATTGCAACCAGCTTCACCTACCATACACCACCGACCACCGAACTCGATGAGCATGCCTTTGTGCTGGAAGCCGAAAGTAACTTCCACTTAATACGATCTCAAAAAGAGGTTTCACATAACACTCAGAAAGGATTACGGAAAAACGGAAATAGTTCACTTTATTTGTAATTTCCCGTTTGTGTCCACAGCCACACTCAACATACGAATACAACGAGTAGTTGCACAGATATTACACATATGCCCTTGCATTTCATACATGCGCCCATCACAATGCCAGCATAAGGTTGCACGTAGTAAATTCAACTACACAGCACTGGAAAGCATTCAGCCAAAGAGAAAGGGTCTTTATGAAAATGCCAAAGGACTATAAAGATTCAAAGGAGTGTGCACTGTACAACCCTTTGCAAATACTCGTATGTATGAACTTCACATGAAAATGTGAAAACAAAAATCTGGAATTTTGCCCGTGTCCTAGTAGCACCGACCGGTACGAGTGCGAGTACGAGTACGAGTACGAGAGTATGCATGCGTTGATGACGTAAACTATAGTACGAGTGGTACAATAATTTTGATCAATAAATACCATCTCACTTGGAAATGAATATCGTATCTTTTGTATCAATTTGGTTGTCAGAGATTTTTTCATTTAAAAAATAACCTCTGTTTCAAAAGGGTACTTAGTAATGAATTAAAGAAGCAATTGTAATTCGGATTCAGGAAACTGTCAAGCTATCACCATACCGGTGTTCATATAGCTTTTGCTATATAGAAATATGCTTACAAAACTCTATTTCCATCTTGAGGCAGCCAGGGAAACTTGCGTGAGTATCCTTAGTTAAATAAACGCCGATAACAAACAATAACTTCAACAAATTGTATTCAAATTACAATCGTGCGTGTGGCTTCATAAAATATAAATAATAAATAAAATTTAATATTGATTTCTCAATTTGACAGCTTATTTGACAACACAATTTATAAGAATTATGAATAAGTGTCGCTTGGGAAGGGTAGACCAATTACTTTATTCAACACGCACCCTTATCTATTTGAACTATCGAAAAGGGATTCCAAAATAACCCTTTTCCTGTGAACCTTTTCAAAAAAAACAAAAAACAAAAATGGCCCAATCCCAAAAGGTTCAAGGTGTGTAGTGCAGTGTAAGTTTGTCAACTACTGCACTAGGGGATGGGGTTCAAATAACACTAACAGTTTAATATTGCGACTATTTGTACCAGGCCGTGGACATGCTAGACTTGGTGCTGTCTAAACATAAAGCTCAGTCTCTTTAGTTCAGCTGAAGTTGATGTGCCGATGCCGCCGGTGTTGATACACATTTGTGCCCATTTTATCACATTTTTTTTATGACTTTTCGCAAGATTTTCGGTGATAACTGTTCGCATTCCTGTCGAATATTTTCCTTAAGGGTTGCGAAGGCTTGTTGGCATAAAACCGCGACTTTAAGTTGCCCCAAAGATAGAAGTCTGGGATGGTTAAATCGGGCAATCTTGCTGGCCATACCAAATCGCCAAAACGGCAGATTACACGACCAGGAAAAGCTTCCTTCACAATATCCATTGTGGCTCGTGCTATGTGTGCGGTTGCACCATTTTGTTGAAACCACATGTTCACCAAGCCCCTCTCATCCAATTCCGGAAGTAAGAAGTCGTTCATTCTGGCTCTGTAGCGTTCGCCAATAAGAGTGGCGAATACCGCCCAATTATTCTATTTTGGAATATGGCATGAACGCCGCACCACACACTGGCTTTGAATAGATGTAATGGTTCTTCGTGCAACACACTTGGATTTCCAATGCCCCTGAAATGAAGATTTTGCTTATTGACGTAGCCGCTTAGGTGGAAATGCGCCCCGTCGCTCATGATGATTTTCGACACAAAATCGTCCTCTTCGTTGTTGAGATTGAGGATGGCTTGACAGTAATTCACACGCGCTCCATTGCTTGTCTGTTTATATACTGCAGCTGTCTAGTTCACAAATGTCAAATATGATTGACGTACGACGCCGTTTGCAAAAATTATAACATCTTCCGATAGGATGATTAATTTTGCGCCACCTTGTACATCGAATTCAGAATTGGTTTCTAGTTAACTACGAAGAATCTACGGAAAACCAACTGCACAAGAAATAAATAGGAGCTCGGCAAGTTCGACAGTGCTCCCTCTAAGTAAAAGCTAGAGTAAGCTGTTCAGAATCTGAATGGTACCTTCACCAAGAGATTTGAACTAATGTATCGAGGTAGAAAGTAATATGCAGGGGCAAGCCAAACTCATCCCAGAAGACCGACAACTCTAAAGATGGTCGCGAGGATCGATCTTTCGGTGTAGAGTTCTGGTAATAAAGCGACGTTCACGGGCTCGGTGATTGACGTGATGTTCGCATCGCCACGCGTCGCTGGACAACGAGCCCGGGGACGCAAAATTGGCAGTGACTTCGTAAAAGGCAGTACAGAAAAACTTGGTGAAAGCAATCAAAAAAAGCCAATAGCACTGTTGGCAAGATCTTACTGCCGAGGAAGATAGGGAAACCTTGAACCGGGGATATCGACTGGCTCTCCTTGATCTCCGCAGTTTAAACCCGTTCGACCCGTTGGGATGGAACCGTCTTAAATGGTCTCCAATCACATTCCGGATCACCCAGAATAGAGAAGGCCAGACAGTAGGCTTGGCAAGTCCTTCCATGGTACTCCGGTATGAAACGACAGAGAGATGAAAAGAGATCCCGTTGACGTCGGGAGTGGTCCGCGAGCACCCGATACTTCGCTATCTAGGAATGTGGATCGATGCAAGACTTACCTTTTCGGTGCACATAGGGAGAGCGGTTGATAAACCAAGGTAGCAGCCGCACAATTTAGGTTGATGCCCAACGTCGGTGCCCGAAAAAATGAAAAAAAGGGTATTAGCATCGGTCGCCAACTCTTTATCGCTCTACGGCGATTCGGTGTGGGCGGATGCGCTGCCGAGAGAGGTTCTCCGAAAGTGACTTACCTCGGTTCAACTCGTGGAAATCTTTCAAATTTTGTGTGCTTACCGCAATCTTTCCGCAGCAACCGTTATGTCGATCGTCCAAATCTTACCCGTCATGTTAATTACCCTGCAACGTGCCGATAAATGTGTGTCCCTGGACTTTGAGCAAGATAGCAACAGGACAAGTCCTCGAAGATCGATGGCGTACTGGCAGGAGGAATGGATTGACGAGGTTGTGGGCAGGTTAACACACCAACTCATACCGGTGCTGAGCCCTTGGTTGGAGTAAATTTATAGTAAGTTGAGCTACTTCCCAGCCTGCTTGTCTCTGTGAACAGTTCAACGTATATCCGCAACATATCAACGCACCGCATGGCAGTAACAGCATCGCCAAGTTGTGACTATTGCCTGAGGTGGAGTATACTACTGATGAAATTTTCTTCGTTTGCACAATTATAAGGGCACCGACTCAGCCTGATTATCACGTCCAAAAACATCCTTTACATGATGTTGAGTGACGAGAATGCAGGGAGGACCGTGGATAACTGCGGTAATGTTAGAAAAAAAGGAGGAGCAGGCGGTTGACGGGCCTTTGCCTCCTTATGCGTACATTTGGTTCATACAGAGCAAAGCTGTGTTGGCTGGGCATATCTCCAACAATCTGTAACTACTGCGGTCTGCCAGCAGAACATCGGAACGGATGAATGGGAGGTCTAAATAGAAGTCCGCTGTTAAGAGACCTCAGTACCCTTGTGATGCTTGCTGTGGGCGACTTTTAGACTGAAGGGCGAGCTTTCTTATTGCTGTCACTGGGCTGTAAAAACCCGAACGGTGGCTCTTCCCTAAAATAATGCTAATTGTTAAATCGTGAATCCAAATTAGCAGGAAAAACTTGATTTAGAATGCCGATATCCGAATAATCCGAATCCAATAATGCGCTGTTGCTCTATCCTGCTGCAACCGCGTGTTCTCCAGTCCCAATTCGTCCAATTGAGGAATGAAAAATTCATTGATCATGGTTCTATAGCACTCATCATGCACAGTGACCATTAAGCCCGTGTAGTTCTCAAAAAAAAAAAAAAATTCCAATGACTGCTCCAGGCTTGCCCTTTCATGTACATGGAAATAGACCTCGTCACCCATGATTATTCTTGGGGCAAAGTCTTCCCCTTCACTGTTGAAATTCAGGAGTGTGTGAGCGTATGTGCGGTTCACAAAATGTGTGATTGAGACGTGCGTGGTATAGCTCGTTGCATGGCACGTCTGGTCGATGGAGCCTCTTCGACATCTTCAGCCACGGCAATGATATTCTCGGCCGAACCAGGGGTACAAGGGCTTCCAGGGCCTGTTCGCTCCGTAACTGTTCCAGTCTCTTACTTAGAGTCGTTTGGCTAAATTCCAATGTCCAGGGGATAGAAAAAAAGGTTCTCCTCTCACAAAATTAAGTCATGTAATATTCCTACATTCCGTTTTACAATTTAAAAAAAGGAATTTTGCCCCAGATAATTGCCAAAAAAATTGAAAGGTTACCATAAAATTCATAGAACCGACAACGCTTCATGCATGCTGACCACGAAAATCGATCAACTCCGTCATGTCCAGAACAACACTTTTCACATTTCCTGAATTTTCCCTCAAATTGCGAAATCATTGTCCGATATTTTCTGTTCAATTCAAAAACGAAAACAAAAAAAAAGAAGATATATCGCAAAATACCGAAATTTGTCTTTCAATAGAACCATTACAGAGAAAACCCATTTGAAAATCTCTCTGTAAATGTCCTGCATGCAAAATGGGAAGGCTACGCGCAGAAAGCTTATAATAAAGGAAAACCCCCCCCCAAAAAAAACAAGAGTGAATGGAAAAATTTCTGGAGGGACATATCCGCGAGTGTTAGACACACAAATCATAGATTTTTCTGCGAATACTTTATTTTTCACGCTAGAATTGTCGCGCTCAGTATGCACTAACGTTGCTGGCATCGCTCCAGGAAGTCCGCGAAAAAAAACAAAAAAACGATAAAGGGAAGCGTCACGATTCACCAGGACTTTTTCGCATTTCTTTTTTGTCCTCTCTTTATGTGACACAACCACATTGGATGTGGAATGCGATTATGTTGCAGTACAATTAGACAAAATCGATGAGATTGGATATTTTTTCCCTCAAAAATTCTAGTGTCATTCCATTTTATTTTATTTTTTTCAATTTTTTCCCAAAGAAGACATCAATTTTTGGTTAAAATACTGTGAATGGCTTAGGTCGTATCTATCAATTGGCATTTAGGTTTATTTTTAGCATTTTGGCAATGAAAATTGTGTACAACATCTTTGCCAGAAGCCACAACAATGTTTGATTATTATCAAGGGTGGCTTTGAATTTTATTTTTTATTCTGTTTTAGCCAAAAGGAACGTGGTTTTATCTTTGTATTGCACATATATTCCAACAAAAAGGAACAAATTATTTTCGTGTAGTAATTGCCATTGATGTTCGTGCCCGTGGCACTTTGAGAAGCTACATCTAACTAATGGTTAATAAAATTTCAATTGGGTTCGATCACGCGATGTTCTCTCACGTAATAATTCATTTAGGACATTTGTTAACGTTTGTTCTACTCCAAAGACTCGGGAAAGGACCACCTGGAGGATTGAATTTGTACCTTGTGTGTTACAATTTACAGATGAACATATGTACTCGTATCTTATACCATTCGCTGCTTGAGCTGTGAATTCATTGACATTGTTTTCTTCGACAATTGCAGATATTTATAAGGTAGATACAGGCGACATTTATATTTTGAAAGAAAAAAATGTATTTTTGATTGACCTTGGATCAAAGGGCACTCACATTTAGTCCATAGCTCATGGAAATTGGTCTACAGAAATCCGAGAAACTGCGCAAGATATTAGGATACCTGGGTTTGTGCAGAATTTGGGTAAGTGCGAGCTCCTGCAATCGAAGAATACGACTTCATGTTGTGTAGCAGTTATAGAACCTAAACGTGGGGAGGCATTAGACTGCTTCAAAGCAGTCATAAGCGCCATCTAAGTAACGTGATGGGACGGGTACTTTTATTTAGATACATTTTTGTTGCTGGAGGTAGAATAAGGCAATAAGTCTTGAGTAAACGAGCGCCTTGTAACAATTGGTACCAAGGCTAAATTTCCCAACATTAGCCTGAAATGCGCCCACACTCCCACAGAGGAGAAAGATGACGACAGCTACCTTATATACCTTCTATGAACTCATGAACAAGACCTACCAGCAAAAGCCCAGCTAAGTCATTAACTACTAGCCTGTACGACACCACCACCAATGGTTACGGATTTAGGCTAATCGACTTTGCGGTGGTGTGAAACCTTGTCGTAGCTAACACGCTATTGCCACATCGCGATATTCACAAGGGGACTTAAAGAATTCCTCTGACACATTGCGATTGCTAGACACTCCCCCAGTTATGGATGTCCTAACGTTCCGAGGAGCGAACATCGAATCGCACAACTTCCTTGCTGTAGCCAAGGTACGATTGCGAACATTCCAAGCAGCGCCAGGACAAGCTAGTACTGCAAGGAATTTTGACGTCCGACGGCTACTATCCCAAGAGATCGCCGAATACTTTTTCCCATCGCGTCCCTCTTAATCTCCTTAGTATCAAGAATCCTATCTGCCGCCAGTATCAAGTAGCAAAGACCAGTGGCAATGCTGCATAAGGGCCATCAGAGATGCCACTTTTGATGTGCTGGAAGAGACGAAGAACGGAACATCGCAGTAGAGTCGCATTCGATGCTGATGATTTGGAAAGATCATTTCTGTAGGCTGTATGGACGTCCTGACTGCCGAGCTCTTCAAAGATGTTGGCGATAGCTTAATAAGGAGCAAGAACGCCTAAAGCCGTTCGTCAACAACCTGATAGGTCCATATCAGTATGGTTTCAGGCCACAGACAGATTTTGTCTAGACATTGCATCCTTGTCAAACTCGTCCGTTTGTGTAGGATGATGATGGAGAAAACATATTGCTCCATCAAGGTCGGTGAAAATCTCACTGAGATCTTTGATGTCAAAAGGGATTGAGGCAAGGCTTTGCGCTATTGTGCGCTTACTTCAATATCATACTTGAAAGAATAGTTCAAAACTCACGCACAAACACAAGACGCGCAATTTTTGAAAAGTCCTTCCAATTACTCGCATATGCCGATGACAGCGTGATGTCAGTTAGCTAGGCGGATGTAGCCAAACAAGAGGCATACAAAGCTGCCCTGCATCAGAGGCCGAGAGCTCCTCGTGAGATCTACGAACAACAAAGAAAGACCACCGGAAGCACGCGGTCAAGGAAATGAAGATGTGGTATTGCAGGAAATTCTATCAAAGATCAAAAAGAACATATGAGGGCTACAAAGTCAGAACGGAAGCCTGCAAGGACGAAAATGGAAACCTAGTAGTAGAATCGCAGCCGCTGCTGAAAATAAGGAAAGACCACTTCTGCAGGCTGTACAACGGCGACAACGACCTTAATTCTGCCGTCCGGCAGAATGAAGCATCAACACTGGACGATGATAGCAGAGAATTTCGTCCACCTTACCTAGGCGAATTTGAGACTAAAGTCGAATAAAGCTGTTGGCCCAGGCGGGCTTCTAGCTGAGCTATTTAAAGCAGCTGTGGATGACCTGGTAAGGAACAAGGACTAGCTTATCTGCGAAATATGGTCAACGAAAAAAGCATACCCGATGAATGGAACATCAGCATCGTTTGCCAAATCCGAAAGAAAGGCGATCCCTTCGACTGCGCCATCTATAGGCGACTGAGTCACCTGAACAACAAAATCTTCTCTGCCGTTTTGTGGAATCGCTCGAAACTGATCATGCGCAGTCTGATAGGTCCATGTCAAGATGGTTTGAGGCCGGGGAAGTCTACCATCGATCAAATATTCATACTACGGCAGATCTTTTAATAGACCACTGGAATTCCAGATCGATACCCACAACCTGTTTGTCGACATTAAGGCCAGAAATGACAGTGTGCACAGAGACGAACTGTTTAGTGCCATGTTTAAATTTGGCTTTCCTTCCAAACTCGTTAGGTTGTGCAGGATGACAATGGAAAAAACTCGCTGCTTCACCAAGGTCGATAGAGAATTAAACGATACCTTCAACGTCAAAAAAGGTTCACGACAAGGCGACCGTATGGACTGTACAGCGACATCGACGTACTCAAAAGAGTGATGATCCAACGACTGAGATGGCTGAGTCCTATGGAGCAGATGGACAACAACGTTTTTATCTGAAAACGTTTCCAAGGGACAGGGCATGAATGGACGTCCGTTCCTCAAGTGGTGCACACAAGTGAAAAGGGACATCAGCCAACTTAGCGTGCGTAACTGGAGCCAGCCAGCGCAGAATCGAGCTAGTTGGAGGCGCTTGTTGGCTGAGGCCCAGATCCACCCCTGACTGTAGCACCAATCCGATAAAAAATGATTTTGCGATATCAAAACGGACGCAGAATACGAGGGTTGTCTGAAAAGTTTCCGACCGCAACGTAAAGATAGCGGCACTCGTCAATAAATGATAGTGAATGCTAGTTGCGCATCTTTTGACAGTTACTTACTGAAGTTTCAGTAATTTTGGACGCCCAGTTTTTACTTGACATTCATTTGAGTGAGTCATATGAGTGTATTTTGTGAAAATGGAAAAAAATTAGTATCGAGTTGTTATAAAATCCTTGTTTTTGAAAGGCAATACGCCTACGCACATCAAAAATGGGTTGGACTCTGTGTATGGGGACTCTGCACCATCATTTACCGCAGTGAAATTTTGGGCAGGTGACTTTAAACGTGGCCGTAAGAGCTTGGGAGTTGATGAACGTTCGGGACGTCTAAAAACTGAAACCTTTGACGATAACATTGCTAAAGTTCACCAAATGGTGTTAGACGACCACCGAATTAAAGTGAGAGAGATAGTAGAGGTTATAAAAATGTCCAAAGAACCCGCTTGTTACATATTAAATCAAGATTTAGGTATGAGAAAGCTGTCCGCGCGTTTGCTTACGTTAGACTAAAAACGTGTTAGAATGAACATTTCCAACGCTCTGTTGGCGTCGATAAGTTACTGTAGATGAAACTTGGATACACCATTATACGCCCGAAACAAAATTTCAGTCAAAACAGTGGACTGCAAAGGGCGAGCCAGCTCCAAAAAAAGTAAAAACTGTTTTTTCGACTGGGAAAGTGATGGGCGACTGTTTTTTGGGATAGTAAAGGAGTTATCTTAATCGATTATCTTCAAAAAGGAAAAACCATTACAAGAGCATACTATGCATCATTATTTGCCAAGCTGAAGGCAGAAATTGCGGAAAAACGGCCACATTTGCAGAAAAAGGAAAACCTCTTTCACCAAGACAACGCGCCGTCTCACACCTCAGCGGTTGTCATGGCAAAAATCCATGAATTACTGTTTGAACTGCTTGACCATCCGGACTTCTTTTTGTTTCCTCATCTTAAAACTGCACTCGGAGGACAGAGATTTTCGTCAAATGAGGAGGCAATCACCTTCGTGAACAATTATTTTGCAGAGAAAAACACCAAGTACTACTCGTATTTGGACGGGTTAGAAAGATGGGAGCATCACTGGGAGAAGTGTGTAGAGTTACATGGAGACTATGTAGAAAAATAAAAAAAAAAATTTTGGGAAAATTGTCTTGTATTATTGTTCGGTCGGAAACTTTTCAGACAACCCTCGTAGACACACAATATAGACCCTTTGAATCAGTGAGTCGGAAAAATAAAGTAAAAAGTTGAAGGCGGATCCTTTGCATCACTGCAATTTGAATACATCGATCCAAGGCTAGATGATCGATTGTTGAAGCACATAAAGAGAAGACAAAGATCTTCTTTAAAATGAGGGAATCTCCCCGATGAAATAGTCAACCGATAAGGTTACTACATGAACAAATGTAACACTTGAATAGAGGGGAATATAAATTTTAGAGCAGAACCCTCTAGCTATAGCATGACTGTCCTGGGAATGAATATGATGAGGACAAAAACTTGGGCATTAGTCGTAGAGGAATTCGAAAAAAAATAATACATCATGACGAAATTGTCTATATGTTAGAGAATTTTGTAGTTACATTCCCAAGGTTCCCGGGATCACTTCCATGAATTCTGGACTTCCCAACTCTTCAATCCCCCACTCATTTAGCTCCTTCGTACCCAGAAAGAAAGTACTCATAAATTTAGAAATTTAAAAATTTAAAAATAAAAGAAAAATGTCTATGGGAAAACGAACATGTTTTCCGGTCTTCTTAAGCATTATCTGACAAAAAAAATAAAAGAATTCCCAACATGAGTGGCAACCGTCAACCGTCAACCGTCAGTCCATAATGACCCTTCACCCCATTTATTGACTTTTTACACTGTGAAGAGCTGTTCCGACCGGATCGGCTTTTGTTGATTCAAATGGAGAAATCAAATAAAGGCCTACGAATTATTTTTCAGTTTAGTATTTATCTTACGGGTTGCCAAATAAATGCGTACAAGGTCAAATTTTTACCACACTCGTGTCCTCATCCATCCTCAACTCTCGATGAGTAGGTTAGGTAAATACCCCCAAGGTCAAGCCTCGACTCAACAATCCCAATACTTCAACAACGAAATCATCCGATTTCTTGTGTGTTCCTTCCATAGAACGAAAATAACCGAATTTTAATATACTCCACTGACTAGGATATAAAATAAAAAAATACAAAAAAAAAACAAGAAAAAGGATTTCTTTAAAATTGCTAATAAAAGTCTCCTTAAATAACTGTCAGACACATATAGGGATATAGCCAGAGTATTTGTTTTTAATTTGCTACTCTAAAGGATATAGAAGTATCTTCTATCCTTCGATATTTTTTCGCTTATTCCCTTCAATCTTTGGTTCAGTGTTTTTTCTAGGAGAAAACTTCATTTTGCGTTATGTCTACTTCTTGGTATACTCGTACTCGTACTGGAAGTTTTTAGGTCACAGGACCATCGAAATTGGTAGCAGTCAGAACTGCCAGAGCTGGCAGTATGGCACATGAAACAAGCGGATAGCACTTGGTCTCGTCCTAACTCAACAACAGATGTTGGCCCGGATGAATGGATATGAAATAAACCTTTAATATGTACCTTGGGAGAATTTTCCTTTTCATTTGAAATTCTCCAATACTCACATAAGAAGTGAAAAGTGAAAAGAAAAAGAAAATAAAGGAGAATGCTCTTCCATCCTTTAGAGTTTGAAAAATTTTCGGTGTCAGCTTGTGATCCTGATTTTATTGCAATTTGGCTGTCTTTCTTTTCGTCTTTTTATCTTGGGACTCTGTTTTCTTGTTTTTTTCTTTTTTTTTCTTCCGCTTCACTCGGCACAAAATGAAGAAGCAAAGTTGAAAGCTGTGAATGATGAATCTATACATAGACACAGTGATATGAAGAAGGTTGTTTTGCGTCCTTCGGAATCCATGTGTGGCGAGGAAATTTTAATTTTCTATTTTTAAATCAAATCAAATCCAACACTGATTAGGTAATATTGGTACTTATCCTGTGTGATGGGCGCGTGGAAAGTCACACGTTGGAATCATTTCCGACACGAGTTTAGAAAGAAAATCATCTTATCTCTTGGGGCCAAGTTCCGGTGAATAATTGAGCCAGTATAAGTTGGCTTTGAAATATCGATAGCAACACGAAGAGAATTTTCAACAAAAAAAAAAAAAAAAAAAACAAGAAGGCGTCACATTGACTTCCGTCCGGATAAGCGAACGTAAAGTCCATTTAATTTCATTTGCCAGAGGGACGAAACAATGAAACCAATTTGGATTCCTTTTAACTTTTTACTCACTCACGAACTGGGAATCTTCCTCCTCCAAAGTCCAAAGATAGGGCACACACTTCTAACAATTGTGTCGAAGTGTCGAAGATGATGACCATTCAAAGAAAACGATCCTTGTCGTCCTCATCGTGCTCTTGGTCTTGGTTTTGGTTTTGGCATTTTGGTCCGTCATTGTTGTTGTTATTGTCATTGCCGTTGTCGCTGTCGTTGTCTGTGGATTAAGGAAGACTTTGTCTTCTTTTAAGAAAGAGCTCTTTTGCGAGGATATTTCCTTTCCTCATTTTTTGTTGTTTGCTTTTAAGCAGATGGCATGGACTCATTAATTTCCATTTAGATAGCTTAATCTTATTTAGGGATGGGTCAAGGACTCCACACACATACAGACACAAAAAAAAAATGAATAGCCTCACAGTTAATAGGAATGAGGAGAACACCAGATTCTTTTCTTACAACTCAAGTGAAGTTGGAGTAAAATTCCGAGTTCCGGCTTAAGGCACCGGATTAACAATTAATCATGGTCACTCATTAGCTTAGAACAATGGAGCAGTGAAGAGGCATGAATTGAACAGAAAATGCGTTTGTGCCCATTGAAAATCATCTCTCCCGACTAAAATGACCGAGCAGTATGATAAAGGACCTTTTAATTTGTTCCATCTTCATTATTCTTTTGTATGTCAATGTGTCAACTGTTTTTGGTTTTTTTCTCTCCTTTCTTCTCTCTGTATCTCTGTATGGATTGCGGATTTCACGAATGAATAGAATCTTTACAGGGGGAAACGGAAAGAAACCTTTGATGAACGCACGTGTAGTTCAATTGTTTCGTATGTAACAGGAAGACAGGAAAATCACGTAAAAGGGAATTATTTTTTGGGCTTATTGATTGCATTTATAACAGGAAGTGGATCGTATAAGCGTGGGATTAGCTTTGAATTGGTTTCACATCATCAAATTCATATTCTTTGCCTTTAAATTTGTTTTTGGAACAACATACATGTAGAGAAGTTTATTGAAATAAGACCAAACGATATTGCCATGATGAGTTTTGATTAAATCACTCAAAAGACTATTTTGTGACGTTTAATATTTAAAAAGAGTTTTAGGCATATGTCCACCAAATGTAAAATTTTCCAGCAATTGAAGGCGTATTACTTGGACAAAGTTTTGCCCCAAAACATTCGACTTTTATGGGCAAAAAATAGTAACTTAAGATGGCTCCACAGAAAACAACACGGGCTTGATGGCCAGTTGACTGACTCGTTTCTCGAAATGACCCTATTGCCTAGTCGTGTTTTAAAAAAGGGTCATATTTCCTTGGTAGTATTGGGTGGAGAAGCGTCCTGTTGAAATCACAGTTCTTCCAAATTCATTGATCACATCCCGATGTCTATTGACAGAAACTTGTGCTCTGGCTTCATACCGAAGAACCCAGCACATGGCAAGACCTGCGCAGCTATTGATCTAGAAACTGTTGACTGTCCTGTAACTTGGATTGGGCTGGCAGTGAAACAATCAAGTTCGTAGTAAAGTGCTTGCTTTAGCTTCTCATGATGGTCTTTGGAACTACATAAGATTAGATTAGATTAGACTCATGGGTGAGGCAATTGAGTTCTCAAAAGAAATCAAATTCTTGGCAGTAACCCTTGATGAAAAGCTCACCTGGAAAACCCACCTCTCCAAGACAATAGACAAAGCCAGGGCCTCACTATGGAGCAGCAAAAGTCTAGCCGGCAAAAATTGGGGCCTAAATCCCAAAATGATACTGTGGATGTACACTGGCATAGCGAAACCCACTGTTACCTATGCAGCACTAAAAACAAAAAAAAATGCGCGGTAAATTTTCCCGCAACAAGGTTAACCCTTTTCCCTGTTCTTCTCCCTTCGTTCCCCCTTTTCTTTGAGTGGGAAGACCGAGCTCTGGCTGAGGTGGAGGGCAGCCATGGTCCCATCAGCCATTGACCCACCGACCACAGACCTCGGGAAGGACCCACATAGGCTTACGGGCGGTTGTATCCTCAGAGGAGAACGAGATGGTTCGGTCGGCAAAGCCCTAAGGACGGTAGGGAGACTCACTACGAACCAGGAGCCCAGGGTGCGACAAGAGATCCACCAAGACCACCGTTGTCGGAGCCCGTAGGTAAGACGGGAGACTCGCAACGGGCAGCATCAGACAGGGCATCTGAAAGTCATCGACGGGTGGGGACAGACTGTCCTTTCTAGCCAGACACCCCAACACGATGATGACGGGTGGGGGAGGACGATCCCCCCAATCCCACATCTGGCCATCGATGTGGAGACAAGAAGCATCACATCTCGTAATCGATGTGGATGCTAACGTTGAAATGTCTAAGGGGGAAGAGATGACGATCTCTTTGATAGCTACACCCCCAACGAGGGAGCTACGGCGGAGCGACGGTGGTGTGCAGGCGGACGGCCAGTATAATAGACACATCTCAACGTCATTTCAACTTAAGAAGTTCGGTTCGATGGGTGAAGGGACGACGACCCCTTTCAAGCCAGCACACCTCACCGATGGAGCACCAAGGCAGCAACAGAGGCTGTAGGCGGACGGCCAAGTCTTGAGGCAGCCTCTAACGAGGGAATACACAAACATAAATATAAGCAATAACAACAACACCAATAACATAATTTTCTTCAATTTACATTCACATCAGTATTAACAATAACAACAATAACAAAGAGCAACAATAATATAAACAATAACCATAACGAAACACCAGGCGGGCAGAAAGGCCCACAACATAAACAAACACAGAAACCAACGAAGAAGATAAATAAAATACGTAGTTGTAAGGAATGACCCGCTATTGGTCAGTCCCCCCATTCCCCCCAAATCTGAACGCCGATCCACCGGAGTAAGTAGGGACCCGGGGTAAAGTAGCACTGAGACACGTATACTTAGCTTTGTTTGGGGCGGCGGTCTAGAAAATAGCTAGACTGGGGTATAATCAGGTTAAGATTATACCCACACAACCTTCCTCCGTCGTCCCAACACTCCATTTACCTGAGATCAGACTTTCTTTCTCCTTCGCGTTTGTTGTTGTTTTGCAATTTTGTTTAGTTCGATGGGGGAAAATTACCCGGTCATCAGCAATGAGAGAAACATTGCTTCTCGCAATTTTCCATGTAGATCTATTGTCTAAGGAAATAGCCAGGCAGAACTAGGATCCACAAACTCTCATAAACTCGCTCAGTGGAGTTCCCAGTTATCACTTGAAGCGGGAGAGAACTCAGTGACTGAGGAGCTTAGAATGAAAGTGTACAATTGGAAACAAAGCAAAGTTTGCTAGTCGTGTAGCTGGAAACCCCGTTGTTGGGTCCACTAGAGTCAAATGTATGTGTGGGTGAGTGTGGGTGAGAATGAGTGCGTGAATCTGTCGAGAGTTTGTGGAATGAAAAACATCTGGAAGTCACTTTTGTGACGACCACCATAGACAGAGGGTCAAGCAAGGTTTTTTTAGTGCGAATTTTTTTTTTGTCGGGAAATTGCAGAAGCAATTTTTCTTTTCAATTTTAAAAAGTAGTAGTGAGTGGTAAAATCGCGGGTTTTCGGACCAACAAGGAACAGAAAAAAAATGGAGGAAGAAAGGATGGAGATAAAAGAAGAATAGCTGGCAGTAGCTGGACGAAAGAAGTTGAAGAGGAAACTGTGTCAGAAAGGGGGCACAGGCACCACCAGAAATTCAGCTAAGTATTGTGCAAGTTCGAGTGCAGTGCAGTAGTGCAGCAACCTTTTTCTTTTTGTTATTGTGAAGTTGAGACTCCGGTGGGCCGCGCGTGCGCAATATCTCGAGAAAAGACGAGACACGCGACCCGTTAAATTGTTCTTCTTTGTGCGTTCGGGACTTTGAAATAGCGGGTCACTCTAGCGACGAGTGTGCCGTTAATTTCTTTTTGTTTTCAATAAATCGTCGTCCTCCGACGGAGCCTTTATGACATTTTAAAACATTGCCTTTTTATTCTTTTTTTGTTGTCGTTGTTTCCTTTTCGGGGAAGATTTTTCTGCAGTTTGAGAATCGGGTTGTTTTTTTGGTTTCCTTTTTTCGGTTTCGTGATTTTCCCCCAAAAATCACGTGGCGCTCAACTTCGGTTTTTTGTGATTTTGTTGCCCAGTTCTAGCTGCCATTAAAGCGCTACCTGGATGTTAAACGAACCCCCATCGGGAATTAGTGTGAATTCACTTAACTGTGACTGTTGCCGGGAATAAATCATAACAGTTCGCCCAGAGCTAATTAAAGTAATGAAGAACAACTAACTGCTTGGAACTACTTTTACAGACAGATGTCTACCAAAGTATAACTTCACTCATAACTTCAAACCCACATTTGTCAGTGATTCCCTCGTTTGGTATACGGATCGATCTAAGACAGATGAAGGTGTTGGAGCCGGAGTATTCGGACCCAGTACAGGAACTTTTCTATGCGCAAGCCTAGAAACAAGCAACTCCTTTTTTCAAGCCGAGATTCATGCAATAGAGCTATGCATCCGAGAGAATCTAGACAGACGAACCATAAACAAGAATAGCTACATTCTCTCTGATAGCAAAGCAGCTCTGGTTGCAATATGGGACTGCTTTCGACTACTGGTAACGCTAGCCAACTCAAACAGAGTATATCTCATTTGAGTGTCAGGACACAGCGGCCACGAAGTAGCTGATAAATTAGCCAGAAAAGGATCTGCGTCACAGTTCGTGATGCTCAGACCATTCTGTTTCCTACTTACTAGCACTGCTAAAAACAGTATTAAAAAATGGCTCGAAGATAAGGTACATCATTACTGGATAAATACTGAAGGTAACAGACGAGCCAAACTATTCTCGCCACAACAAAACAAAACAACTTCTAAATCTAAACAGAAGTCGGATTCGAATGATCACGGGCTCTTTCACCGGACACTGTCGAGTCAAGAAACATTTAATGGTCATGGGAATAGCACAAGACAATATTTGTAGATTGTGCAACGAAGACGAAGAGTCAGTGGAACATATACTATGCCACTGCAGCTGCCTAATCAGTATACGTCGACGTTACTTAGGTAAATTCTACCTTGAAGCAGAAGACATTTCTGTCAGTTCCCCCCAAAATCTGTCGGCATTCGTTGTCAAATCCAGCAATGGATGGCCCAATTGAGGCAGCAGTGAGAAGGGCTTATTTCCCACCTCTTACGTAATCTAAGTAAAACCTTGCTTGCAGGCTAAAATGGCTAGGGCGTACAAGGTTAGGGGCACTGGTCTACCGCGTCATAGGGCTATCAATTCTATACGAAAGAGATTAAGAATTCCCTCTTTGCGACCCCTGCACATGTTCAAAAGACAACGACTTTTGGATCTACACATGAAAAAAACCAACCTCCAACGGGCCACGTGCAGCTGAGCAGCAGCAGATACTCTCGATTGCTATAACGCCAAAGTACGATGGGACGGTATAATAGTACGAATAATTGAAAACTATGTTATATGCTATGGGAGTATGTATAAAGAGAGAAAACAGCGCTTGTTTGTATGCGGAATCGTATTGTGTGGCAGAATTAGACAAGAAATCTTGAGCTTCAGATACGTGAGCGAGGCCTAGGCTCCTACAGAAGACAACGACGACGCCAACATAGAATGTTTGTACGAGCTCTTTGACAAGGTATTAAAAACTGTAGTAGACGATTTTAACACCAGGATAGGAAAGGAGGGCATCTTTCCCTCGTCTGGCAACGGACTTAGGCTAATTGGCACTACAGCAAGCACATTCCAATATACACACGGGGACATGGCGATTTCCTTATCATAAAAAGCTAAATTATAATAAAATTGATCACATTGCGATAGTTTTAAGACATAACTCCAGTATCACAGACATCTATATGTTCCAACAATCTAATATTGACTCGGATCACCTCCTTGTTGCAGCCAAGCCGCATTCGCACCAAGCGCCAGAATAAAGAAATACTACTTGGAGAAAATATGATATAGAACATGGCATGGACATCGAAATATGCGCCGAACGCGTATCCCAAAATGCTCTGAAGAACTTCTTTGCCGCCAGCAGCAAGCACGGACGACTACCAACATGCCATCAGAGACGCCGCAACTGATATACTAAGATTCACCTGACCACCATAAAGGATCACTTGTTTGGTGACAACTACCGGCAAGCAGATGCGGCCAAACAAGAGTAGTCAAACGAACGCTGCAGCGAAGGGCGAGAGCTTGTGAGCTCAACGAGCAGAAGAAACGGGAAGAACATCGGCTGCTCCAGAAGAAGAAAACCGAGCACGAGAAGTGCGGAGGAAGAGGTTACAGGCTCCAGGAATAACGTACGGAAATTTAACAAGTGAGGCCTGGCTAAAAGAACCGCTGAGAAACCTGTAGAAAGAAAGAAGGATATTTGTAGTACCATCACAGTCAGTACAAAAAGTAGGGTATTATTATGGTATTTCAGCAGACAAAGGAAGTATAAAGACGAAGAAGTCCAACATCCCGCCGTCAGACAGAAAAAACCATTCTACCCAAACGATGGTAGGTAAAACTTTCGTCCACCAGTTAAAAATGAAGTAAGGCTAGCAATATCCAAGGCGAAATCCATCAAAACTCCTGAAACTGACGGCTTACCGAAGAAGGTTTTCGAAGATACTGAACATGATTTTGTGAAGAGCATACAGCAGCCCAATTCTTATTTTTCATCTGGTCACATGGGTATATGCCTGATGAACGGAAACTCATTCGTCTTCCCGGTCCATAAAGAAAGAGCCCCCACAACAGCGTCAACTATGGAGATATAAGGCTCCTCAATATGGTATACAAAATTTTATCTGCCATATTGTGTGAGAGACCGAAACCTTTAGTTCACAACTTGATTGGCTCTTGCCAGTGTGGTTTCGGGCCACGAAAGTCCACAAATCTTTACACCCTGGCTGCCTTCCACCTTTCCGTCGATTTTAAGGCCTCATATGACGCATTTATGGAGATGAATTTTATGGAACTATGTCTAGTTTTGGTATCCCTTCCATGCTCTCCCATCTAGACGATTGAGAACTCTCGCTGCTCCATCGAGGAAGGCAACGAAATTACGGGGACCTCTGAGGTTAAAAAAAGTTTTAGACATTGTGATGCGCTGTGACTTCTTTTACATCACACTTGAAACAATTGTGCAGAAGTGGCAAGCGAACACCGTGCGACTACTAGTTCAAGCCGATGATACAGGCATTATTGAAACACCACAGCAGTCTGTCACTTATATTAAACCATACGGTTTACCACGGGGTTTAGCGGTGAATGAGGGCAAAGCTTATTAAATATGATGTCTACAGGAACACACAACATCGACGAATTGGACAGAACGTCGACAGCTATAGTTAAGATGTAGTAAGGGCCTTTATCTACCAGGCAATCGCTGTTTCTTTAGTAGACAATTGAGTAGTTAGGCTCTATCCCGAAAAACTAAGGAGACTCTATACAAGACTTTGATCATCCTAGCAGTAAAGTATTGCACTGCAGCATGAACTCTTTCAAAGATATTCTCAATCGTCTTCCGAGAAAAAAAAAAAAAAAACACTCTGGCAGCCCTATGTGGGCCATGGCCTAGCTTCTTGACACTCATTTGTATTGCTCATGTTGTCATTTTTATCACATCTGAGCGGGGCCTACAGTTTATCGCCGAGTCCGAACGGCACTCCTTAGAAGCTTTTTCCTAGGCAATTTTACTTTCGGGAGTTTGCCATTGCCCGACGAAAGGGTGATGGCGATTTATTAGTGACCCAGTCAGGAATCGAACCCAGGCTGTCTGTGTGATAGTCCAATGAGCTAACTGTCGCGCCATGGCCATCGCGAAAAATCGAGAAAAATACTTCGAAAAATATTCGGTCTCGTGTTCGTTGGCCAGCTATGGAGGAGAGTATTCAACTGCGAATATGTGTGCTGTACAGCCTCATCGACCATCAGAAAACTGCGCATTGGGTGCCTTAGATGACTTGGATATGTAGGGCGAATGGATCCAAATGCTCCGGCTCACAAAGTTTTCAAATCTAACCCGGAGAGATAACGCAGTTGAGGAAGACCTTACATGAGGCGGGCAGAGTAAGTAGAAGAGAACCTCTATCCGGTTTAAAGTGTGTAACTGGAAGCAGCAAGCTTGGAGTTCGTCGTTTTTCTACCACCGTCTTTATTCTTGCCTAATCCACAACTCCATAAGGGTCGTTTTCTGTCGCTGAGATCTATCGTTAGTCTTCTTTGGTTTCCCACGCCAGCATCTCAACTCCAGGCTTCCAACATGAAAATGACGCTCTGTTTAGACTTGGGCTACAATTCCATCGAAATGGCTTCCAGAAGGTCAAACTCATAAGTATCGCAAACGTCGAGGCCGTTGATGAGGAGTAATCAAGAGGAGTAGTCCTGAGCGCCCACTTGTCTTCCAGGTCCAACGAGGGCCACAGTGTTTTGGGTACCTTACCTTCAGGCACTGGACTTTTTTTTATTTGCACAGAATGGTGAAACGACCAATGATGTTAGTTAGTGGAAAGCCTTCGCCTCAACATGCGGCTCTAGCAAAAACACTCAAGTCTGAAGGTACTTTAGGTATATTGTACCTGACAATCGGTCTCTAAAGTCTGCTTAAAAGTTGCAGACAACATCATTTTGCTTGGATTGACGTATCTGTGATTGATTAGCCCCTGTAGAGACTCATCTCTATAAGCCAAAAACTCCCATAACTGGTGCGGAACACAGAGGTAGTTTAACAGTTTAAATTGCCTTTTCTTTTTAGGCTGCAGAAAAATGAATCTGTGTGATAGGGTTTTGGCCATTCAATCATTGGAGTGATATTAGACGAACTTGAATATAATTAAGTCCTTCCCCACTCAAAGCATTTTAATGTGGTGAATTGATACATGAAATCTTCAAATTGAATCGTTTGTGGAGGAGCACAACTCTGGCAGCTCGATTTAATACCCAGAAGAGTAGTAGTAATTAGGTAGAACGCTCAAACGACAACCTGACTGACAAATACAGAAACCCAACAATCGACGCACTACACACACACAAAAGTAGATTGCTTTCAATGCTGAAACAGAGGTACAGACAGTTTAATGACAGGAACAATGCGGAAATTGGGATACTGAAATCATTGATCAAAAACTAAAACAACTTATAAATGAAAATTATAAAAAATCCGTTAGTCTGTATTGGGGCAATAAGATTCGGGCTATAAAATCCAGTAGTCCGAATATGTTCCCGCAGATAAATAAATTGTTCAGGCGGAAAGATCACAATGATATTCAGTTTGTCCGAATTCCGCAAACGACAGAAAATAGACATATATTAGAAACAATTGGTATAAGTCCAGAAAGTGTAGATGATGGCGATGGTCTTTTTGTAGTCGAAGACCCACAGGAAAAAGCGGATTTGCTGGGAGCTTTTTTCGAAGCCGTGTATACGGTGAACGATCCAGGTCACCGTAACCACGACATTGAGAATAGAGCCTATGTAAACCATCTTTATCTGCGCAATGAACTTCAAAATTGGCGATCTGAGAATAACGGTTTCACCGTATTCAATGAAGTAAACGCGGCAAACGTTATCGTCGCCGATGAACAAGCTGCAGCTCATTTGTTCGTGCGAAAAGATGAACTCCTGTGCATCTTGGACTCACTGAAAAACAAAAAGTCTTCTGGAATAGACGGAATCCCAAACGTCGTATTGAGACACCTGCCCTTGGAAGCAGTGGATATTTTTACTACGTTATTTAACAATGCGCTGAATAACGCTTACTATCCAGCTCATTGGAAAATAGCAGTGGTACATCCCATACCGAAAAAAGATAAAGTTAGGACTAACCCTGCAAATCTTCGGTCAATTAGTTTACTTCCGAATATTAGCAAGGTATTCGAGAAAATAATGAATAGGGCTCTGTTGAAGTGGGTTGAGGAAAACAATATAATTCCGGACAATCAGTTTGGTTTTAGGGTGGGGCATGACACTATTCATGCCGCGTCGAAACTGATCTCCGATATACAATGGAACAAATGCAAGAACCAGTGTACGGGTGCCTGCCTGGTTGATTTCGAGAAGGCCTTCGATACTGTATGGTTAGAAGGGCTTTTCTATAAGTTGACCAGATTGGGTATGGCGAAACCCCTTTTATATATGATTTACAACATGCTTATCGGAAAGAAGTTCGTTGTCAAATGTGGCAACGTAATTTCAAGAAAAATATTTGACATTAAAAACGGCTTGCAACAAGGAGCGGTTATTTCCCCGATACTGTTTAACATATATACGAGTGATCTAGTAGGTTCCCTCAATCACGCTCTAGCGTACGCAGACGACTTAGTGGCGTACAGATCAGGTCCCAAAATCCAGGACACATTAAAGCGTATTGCGATGATTGGAAATTGAAAATCAATTTTCAAATGTCGGAAACAATACTGTTTAGGACCCAATTGAGATGGGCTTCTTGGGATACCAGAAACCACTGGCAAAATCTGGCCGTCATTGGACACCACGGGCTGCCATTAGCGGTGAGAAGCGTAGTTAGATACCTTGGTATCTGGCTCGATCAGTATTTATATTTTGACAAACATATAAATGCTTGTTTGGCTGGAGCCAATAGAGCCTTAGCCTTGACAAGAAAACTGTTTCACAGCAGTCAACTTGACTCGAGGGTGAAGGTTATTTGCTACGTGGCCCTAATCAGGTCAATCATCGCTTATGGATGTCCCGTGTGGTTCAACGTAGCGCCGTATTATATGGAGACAATTCGGGTGTTTGAAAGGCAATGTCTCAGGACCTGTCTTGCACTGTACAGAACACCAGAATCTGCGTTCATTAAATATCATCCCAACAAGGCCCTTTACGATGGGGCTCAGCTGAACAGGATTGACAATTTCCTGATTAAGGTGATTCGAAGGCACACTGCAAGAGCGATGAACAGCGACAATAACCTGATCTTTGGGGCATACTGTCCCAATTTTATGTACCATGAGAATACACTCCGATCCGGCTTTATTCCGCCAGAGGCATTCCTCTATATAGATTCTAAAGGGTTAGTACAAAGTAGGAATGGTATTCCGGTAATATACCACCGCCAGCGAGGTGCGAGGGAAAAACGGCTCACCTACGACGGGTACGACGTCAATTCTCAGGAGCTCTTTCGTTTTAGTTCCGCAATTGCGGAAAGAGACAGGGTTGATACGGAGAAACAGCACGTCGATTTTTGGTGGCTTAGAGAAGAGGAGAGGATTGAGACGCTCTCCTAGGTCAGTGCGTTACAATTGTAACATAATTGTTCTAGTTTTAAGGTAGATTAGGTTAGTTAGGGGGTTTTCGCTGATGGCCCGAGCTGGTAGATATAGGGCAGTACTTCTGAGAAGCAACTGATGCTTTACGGCATCAGTTAAGTCTCGGCGGTGCGTGTGCACGATGTTAACAAGCCCAAGGCACTCGAATTCGCAATTGAGATGGTGACCGCTCAGGGCAAGAGGCAATGAGCGCTCGCCATATTGATTATAATTAAGATAGATTATGTAGCTTAGGTAGGTTAAGTAGCATAGGTAGTTTTAAGTTTTAAATAAAAATAAAAAATGTGATAACGGTTCTAAGTTTTTTATTTCCTTCAGAATTTTCTTAGAAATTCATATGTAATACAAGTTAATCGTAGAATAGATTTTAGGCCGAAAGGCATCACTTTTATATTTAATGTTAAACTTAGAGTGCTCGGTAAGAGCCAGTAAGTTAAATGAAGAAAACAAAAAAATATAGTGGAATTAGATTTAAGCATTTTTGTCTAGCATGTAAGTTTATATGGATAAATGAAATAAAAAATGAATTGAAAAGTAAAAAAAGTAAAGTAGTAGTAGTAATTGCCAACGGTTTTGTTGTGGCATCCTCTTAAGCAACCTCTTTGCATATTGCTCATTACTCATTTTAACTACCAAAAATCACTCGATGAGGAAAGTCTTTACAGAAGGGTAATCTTTCCCGAGCTAATGCCATATTTCACTGCTCATACACATCGCTTGGTATCTGATAAATGTAACGACTCGTTGAGTAGTAATGAAAATTATCATTTGAGGTATATCTAACTATGTTCTCGTACTATGTATTCTGACGCATGACGCATGGTTTGTTACTGTCGTCACTGCTTAATTCTGGAAGAGGCTGTAAAACCCGTACGAGTATGTCTTTCGAATGATAGTTTCTTCTTACTGTGCAACAGAACAGCTGTTACATACAGTAGATATACTCGTGTGTAGGTTCTTGGTAAATTAACTGCAAATGAATGTGTGGCATACCTTGATTCCGGGTTTTATTTATTTTTGATGACGCAAATGAACAGTTGAAGGTGTAAAAGATGTTATGGATCTTTACCTACAAACTTATCTTTCAACTACGTCAAACAACACTGCACGCAATGATACTTAATGAAAATGTTGATGGAATGATTGGCTTATTAGGCATTAGATTCCAATCTCCCATACAGTTTACGTGGGATGTTTTATATCTAGACATTAAATGATTTGCGGTATTAAATGTACACAAACCGAGGCATTCGTTGAATCTCAAATAAAATTGGATAGACCAGAACTATGAGGTTCGAAAAGCTTTCAATGATTTCAGATAATTTTTACGTTCTCCGAGATTTAATTTATTGTACATATGTACGAGGAGATATGATTGAGAAAATTGAATTTACCGCAGAAAATTCATCGGATTTAATTGTGAGATACTTATTTGTTATATATCAGAATACCTACAAGTTTCTGTGAATTGCATCAAAGATGGTAACTTCAACGAACTGTGTCGCTTGGGATACATAGATACTTGCCTTATTCTTATTCCGAGTCCAAGAAGTCCAGAATTCTTCCTGTTTCGAAAAGTCAACCATGAAGTCGAAACACGGGAAGACGTGATCAAAAAGTTTATTCATCTAAATCTATATTGTCCCCTGCAAAGTAATCCCCATCGACTGCAACATACTTATGCCAGCGCATGATCCAATCCTCGAAACACTTTTTATATTCGGTTTTCGGTATGTCCATTACTTCCTCTCGGCTGCTGAAACGCGTTCCCCGTTGTGGTTCTTTAACTCGATTGAACAGAAAGAAGTCACAGGGAGCCAAATCGGGTGAATTCGGTGGCCGTTGGATGGTATTTGTTGCATTTTTCGTCAAAAAATTACGAATAATGATGGCACTGTGCGACGCTGCGTTATCATTGTGCAAAATCCACGAGTTTTCTACCCACAATTCTGGTCTTTTTCGGCGAATTGCATCAAGCAAACGCCTCATAACGCCCAAATAGTACTCTCTGTTTACTGTCTGGCCTTCTGGCAAAAATTCATGATGCACCACACCGTTGTAATCCATGAAAACCGTGAGCATTGTCTTCTTTTTTGACTGAAAACGATGTGGTGTTTTTGGTCTCGGCTCACTTAATGAACGCCATTCACTTGCCTGATGTCTGGATTGCGTGTCGTACTCATAAACCCACGTCTCGTCTCCAGTAATGATCCGTTTTGATGAATGTGGGATCGGATTCAGCCTCGCAAATCATCTCTTTTGCGACATCAACACGGTCTCTTTTTTGCATGAAGTTGAGGTCTTTTGGCACCAAATTGGCTGCTTCACGACGGAAACCCAAATCATTAACCAAAATGTCTTGGACGGATCCATAGGCAATGTTCAAGTCCTATGCTATCTCTCTGATGGTTAATTTGAGGTAATTGACCAACATTTCTTTTACTTCATTTATTTTTTTATCGGTTTTCGATGTCGATGGTCTGTGTTCATCATCTTCGATTGACTCACGATCACTTTTGAACCGCTCGTGCCACTGGTAAACTACCGTTTTCTTAAGAGAATCGTTGCAGAAACACTTTTCCAACATTTCCAACATTCGCGCACTATTAAATCCAGAGCCACACGGTGTGAACTTTTGATCAAGGTGGTAAGTTCGAGTAGTGCCGAAAACATTAAGCAATCCAGCAACCGCAACGGTTCAAATAGCCAGGGATTGTGTATTTTAATTGCGCTCAACACGACTTTTATTAAAGAAAATGCCCGCAGCGCAGCCCAAAATTACAAATTAAAGTAAAAGGATTGGAAATGATCCATTATATCGATACTGCGGCACGAACAAGTGAAGGAAGTTCGGATCTTTCCCTTCTCCTGATAGATACGGGGCAAACGAGTATATATGCCGCAACGAGACAGCATTTTAAGAGCAAAAGCCCGTATACTTCTGGGAAATGGGTCGAATGAGCTTGACATCAGGGTACTTATTTGGAATGGAGCAAATTTAGAAGAAGACATAAGCACAGATATATTTCGAAAACCGTTGTTTTAAGGAACCAGTACAACACCAAATCAATTAAAGAAAGCAACACAAGAATCTCCATATAGCTCGATACACTTCGCCCAATGTTTCTTTAATTTTTCGATTACCTTCAAACAAAATGATTTCTCGAGGACGTCAAAATAGGTGCTGGTTTTATCGATGACGACTTCTTTAGACCCAAATCACTCACCGCCGAAATATTTATTCATGTTTGGAAAAGGAAATAGCTGCCGGGGTATAAATCTGAAGAATATGCAGAATAAGGGAGCAATTCCTAATTCATGCAATTTCGCCATTGAAACTGAGGACTAATGCACCAGTGATTTGTCCTAGTGGAACAGAATATTTTCCGAGAATATTTTTCAGCTCTGCATAACAGGCGCTGTTGGTAGCTTTACCCTTTTCAAAGTGAATGACACCGCGTGCTTAAGAAAAACTGTCGCCATGACGTTGTTACCCGACGGACACACATTGGCTTTCTTCGGGTTCGATTCACCAGCCTCCAGTGTTCCTTGCTAAAAACTCATTCAACTTGTGATCGAACGTTTACTCAACACTCCTTTGAAGGTGTCAAACGGATTGATGGATAGATTTTTCGTATAGAAATATTTTTTGAAAATTGAAGTCTGATAAGCTTGTAGTCTCTTCAAGTTTACGCACCTTCACTCACCGATTGTCCAATACCACACCGTAGATTAAATTGACCAATTTTGATGTGTTGGCCACAATTGAGCGATCAGAACGTTCGGCGTCACCTGTGCTGGCACGACCCCATTGTGCGAGCCTCAGTAAAAAATAATCCGAAGATTTCAACTGAGGAGAGATTGCTTGTTATTGACTTTTTGTCAGCATTTAGCTGTTTTAAAAAACATTGGTTGACGGAAAAAATATGCTGGACTTCCTCTCCGTGGCCATATCTCTTCTTAGATGGTAAACGACCTTTTTTCGATCTAGTCGTAACAGGAGAATAAAGAGGATACTGTACAAAATCTTGCAACGAAAAAGAGCTGAAAATAAACAGGTGAAGGTGCAGAATCCGTGGCAATAGCTGGCTTGTACACAATGAAGGAACTGTCATTTATTTCGTGGAATTTCGCCCGGCGAAATAAACAAGCCGAATCAGTGCTGTGAGCAATACTCTGGGCTTAATGAAAAAAATCAAAAAAATCATCCGATTTTGGTTAATCGAGGTCTCGTCATCTTCTATCGTGATAACGACAGGCAACATGTCGCCTGACAAATGTTGCAAAAACTAAACGATTTAAAATGGGCCATACTTCAACACCCACCGCTTTTCCCAGATCTTGCTCTTTCAATTTTCATCCGTTTCAGAACGGTTTGAATGGAAAGACGTAAATTTGTAAATTTGGTTCCTTCGAAGCTGTCGAAAGCTACCTTACGACGTTTTTTGAAGCAAAACCATGCGGTTTCCATGAAAACGTTTGTCATTTTCAAATCGGTCACGAACTTTTGTAACAATCCGATTGTATGAAAGAACAAATTTTTTTTTTGTTCCAGAATCGGCTTGTATTCACACTTGCCGCAATGAGCCTGAAATCTTAAGAAATCTTCCCTACGTGAAAAAAAAAACATCCAAATAATTTTCAAAATTTATTTTTAAAGTGATATTTTCATAAATAATAATAGGTAAATAGATGAAGGTGAAATAAATAGATTTATGATTGATATTTGTACAAACAATTTATACACAAATAAACAATGAAACTCTGTCATCGTAACGAGTTTTGAGACTTTCTCGACTACATTCTGGGTATTTTCGGTGATAATTTCTCACAGTCTGAAAATTTTAAATTTGAATAGAAGTTATTTCAAATTAAAAGCATTTAACTAAGATAATCTGTGAGTTATTTTAAGCAAAAGAAAACGGTGCTCACTTGAAGTAGGAATTGCTTTCGATCTTCGTTTTTAGAGAGTTTCTTATTGAATTCTACCAATAGTTTTACTCCACGTTCAGCTGTATCATTGATTACTTTTTATGATCCAACTATTTCCTTTACTCGCCTATAATCTGGTTGGTCATTCCAAACTGTTGGATCAATGTGCAAAAAGTCTGAAAATAAGTCTTCCTTTTGGTCATCTCCTTCCAAAACTTTTATAACCATTTTTCGCTTTTCTTCAATATTCAGCCTGTCATCAAAAAACGAAAACGCTGCACATTCCTCATTCAGGTACCATAAATGATTAAGGAACTTATTTATTGCAATTTCAGCTATAACTTTATCATCTTCTTTATAGGAATTCAGTCTTTTTAGAAAATTAATGTCATTTAGTGGTGCTTGTGAGATATCGGGCGCAGAAAACCATGATTGCGTGTAGCATTTGATAATAAAGTAGCAAATAGTTGACAAAAAAATCAAATGGAACTGCGGTGGAGTATAGACCAGTATAGTCTTTGAGAAAACTGTCTTGCAATGCAAATGCAATGCAGATGCAAAAATATCTGTTTAGTCAAAAACTGCTATGTGGAAACCAATCTGGCTTCCGGCCTAAATGTAGCTGCAAGACTGCTTTGCTATTGATCGTTGTTGATGTCAGAAAAGCTGTTGATGAAAACCAGGCAACAATCCTAGCACTACTCGATTTTTCTGAAGCATTCGACACAGTCAACTACTCCATTCTTTGTTCAAAACTAAGCAAAGAGTATAAATTTTCAAAATCTTCCACGAGGCTACTTAGTTCCTACTTACAAGGGAGGCTGCAACGAGTTGTAGTTGGCGAAGGGTCTTCGTCTTTTTTACCAATTAAATATGGAATGCCGCAAGGATTGATCCTTGCACCACTGCTTTTTCCATGTATGTTAACGAACTGTCTAGATTTGTTAAGCATTACTCAATAGTTATGTTTGCTGATGACACACACAAATTCGCTTGAGTCGGCCTTTAAGTTGTGTTGACGAGGCCGCTATGTTGATGAATTAAGATCTTCTGCGTATACTCGATTGGTTAACTAAGAATGATTTACGCCTAAATGCTCAAAAGTCAAAAGCACTCGTGATACATAAAAGAAGATTCCCACCAATCAAACTGGCGCAAAACCCAATAGAGCATCTTGAATACGCCAAAAACCTTGGTGTAATCTTTAATTGGACTCTTACTTGGTCTACACCTATTAATGCCACCATTGGTAAGGCTTATGGTGGACTACGTTCTCTTTGGGTTGCACAGTATTTTATTCCTACCCGCATAAAATTCTTGTTAGTAAAAACCCTTCTTCTACCAATCCTGTTGTATTGCTGTGAGATATTCTTTAGTCCAGACTATGACTCAAGAAGAAAACTTAATGTCGCTTACAATAATGTTGCTCACTTCGCCTCTAGCCTAAGAAGACTTGATCACGGTTCCTTTTACTCGAAGAAGATCTGCGATTGTACCTTCGACAATTTGCTTAAATATGCCTCTTATGCCTCTTGCACAATATCATGCAAACCAAAAAACTATGTCCTCTTCAGACTTTTGCGTATGCTTTTACAAACAAGTTTTGCCTGCTACTCAGTTGTGGAAGTCGCTACCCATTAACATTAGAAGAATTAGAAGCACTAATAATTTTAAGTCCTCCCATTTACGATATCTGGCCACTTAAACAATCACAATTCGTATTTTTTAATTATTATTATTTTTTTTTTGGAATGTACATGTAAATATAACTATCTATCAACTTGTAAGCTCAGAATTTATGATCTCAATGTACTCGTATTTTGTAAATTTAAACTAATTTTCTTTTCACTTTTGCGCGTAGTTACTTAATATAATCCTAGGGCTTGCACGATTTAAAAGATCGTTGTTATCTTACTACTGTTAGCAATATTTGCACTAATAAATAATTTGCCGAGGGAAATTACCTTCTAGCCTTTTCATAGCAAATACAAAAATTTCTCCCCTTACATCTGCAAGGACGTTCACAGCCTTTTCGTCCATGGACCATATGAAAATTTTACTTTTATCAATCGGTATCCACTGAGTTTTAATTCTTTGAAACAAGAGAATATCTGGTCCAGAAGATGGATCCAATTTCGATGCATTAAATGCTCCTTGAAGAACAATTTCAAAAATGTGAGGTCTGCAAGTTAGGTAGAGTATATCTCGATCAATTTTATTTTTTATCAGGACACAAGCTCCGTTCAAACGCCCGGTGTTAGATGCAGTTGTATCAAAAACAAAAGCTTGCACTTTATCCAACAATGACCAATCTTTCAATATTTCATACACTGCAGATACTTAAATACCAATTCCAGCTGAAAGTTACGGTTCTCCAAGGATTTGTTCAATTTTTGGAGCTATTGCAATAATCGGAAGTCTGTCAAATTTAGCTTGGCCAGTTATATCCCAGTTTTTAAACTCAAATTGGCAATTTTTTTGCCATTGACGAGAAAGCCTTATAGAGGTGCGGTTAATCACAAATTTTAAGGGATCCAAGGAAGCTGTCAAGAGGTGAATGGCATCTCTGTCACTATCGAGCACTGCCGATAGCCTGGAAGTTAAAATATCTACTCTAGCTCTTTTCAAGCCTGACGGCCCTGGCACTGGCGATTCAGAGATAGAATTTTTTCAACCCCCAACCTCCTCTTCACCAGATGAAAAGGAGTATCTAATTCTACTTGCAAAACAAATTGTTTATTCAAATATTTAAACATAACAAAACCACTACCTACCTTCGTGATAATTGAATGAACTTTGATCTGCAACTGGTTTTTCGGTTCTCTTCTCACGATCCTCTTTTCTTTTTTCCATAGCTGCAAGCTTGTAGTCTGTTCCAAGCATACACCCAGGTCGACCTTTCTGCCTTTATACAAGCAACAACTTTTTATTCTCTTCAATTTTCATCAAATCCAAAGCTGATGCATGCGCGATATGAAACATTGTCTCAGTGTTTTTGTTTTTTCAATTAGGCAATGACATCGATCACGAGTAGGAATTCTTGTTTTTTTCCAAAATATAAGGCACTTATCTATTACTAAGCTGACACTATTTGCTGAGCTTAACTTCACTCTTCGCTTCTTCTGATCATTTTATTAACCCTTTCCTCGTTATACGAACTTATGCGTTACGAGTTTCCCATTTTTACTGCATCGCTGCTGCTCCGCTTATGGGGTTGGCTAATGTCGCAGACCTCGGTCCTGGATCCCTTCAATGGTTAGCCCCAGGCGTTGTTGCGCATTTACCATCTGAGAAATCCAGGAATTCCTTTTCCGACCTCGTTTTCTCGCAGTTGGAGTGACCGTAGTTGATAGTGCCTTTTTAACCGGATTTTCCGCAGATCTTCTTTGAACGTGGCAGTACCAGCTTATTCTATTCGCCTCAAGCTGTTCGGTCACCGAATTCTTTATATGTAGACTTCCTCTTATACGCGTAGATCTAATGTAATCGCGTTAAGTGACTCCACTAGACATCCTTAACATTTTCATTTCCGCTGCCGTCATTTTTTTCTTAAACGCTTCGTACATTGTCCAGCACTGTGAACCGTATATAAGAGCTGGTCTAACAACCGTAGTGTAGAGTTTCCCCTTTAATTTAAGTGGACATTTTCGGTCGCAAAAGATTCCCGCCATTTCATCCACCCCATACTCACTCTGTGGGTTACGTCGTCGTCACATTTCGCTTCCATGTTAACGATTGATCCTAAGTACTTAAAGATAGTGCTTTTCGGAAGAACTATTCCGTCTAACATTATATCGGATTCGCAAATGGGCACGTCAAATGCTCCGTCTTTGAACGACTTATTTTAAACCCGTTTCTCTCTAGCGCATTTCTCCATGAATCTAAGGCGTTCTGTAAATCTTCGACGTTATCGCTCAGTATAACTGCGTCGTCAGCGAAGAGAATTGGGGTTACATTTGCTTCGCGCATGCAGTCTTTTAAAAGGTAGTCGAATACTACGTTAAAGAGGAAGGGGCTAAGTACGCTTCCTTGATGCACTCCGACATTAACTGGAAATTCTCTCGTTAGTCTGGCAGAGCTTTTAACCGCAGTTTTCACTTTCCGTACATGTCTTGTATTATTCTAACATACGTTTCCGGTACGTTTTGAGACCTCAGCGCGGCCCATATGAGATCGACCGTCTGCGTTTTTGATGTATTTCGGCGAGGTTATTTCCATTGAATTTTTTCGCCTCTGTGCGAGCTTAAAAATATTTGGCATTTTAGTACTGTACGACGATTAATGACCAACAATTCCGTCCACCCGACCTGGATGAAGTGAAGATAGCCATATCGAAGCTTAAGTCCAACAAAGCTGCTGGAGCTGATGTCCTGACTGCCGAGCTCTTCAAAGCGGCAGGCGATGACTTGGTAAGGAGCATACACCAACTCATCTGTAAAATATGTTCGGACGAAAGCATGCCCGATGAATGGAACCTCAGCATTGCTTGTCCGATTCTCAAGAAAGGAGACCCTCTGAACTGCGCCAACTAAAGAGGCATCAGTCTCCTTAACATCGCATATAAGATCTTATCCGCGGTATTGTGTGAACGCCTGAAGCCGTTCGTCAACAACCTGATAGGTCCATATCAGTGTGGCTTCAGGCCAGCAAAGTCCACCATCGACCAGATATTCACACTACGGCAGATGTTGGAGAAGACCCATGAGCTTCAGATCGATACCCACCACCTATTCATCGATTTTAAGGCCGCGTATGACAGCATCTATAGAGACGAGCTATACAGAGCAATGTCTAGTTTCGGCATCCATGCCAAACTCGTCTGTCTGTGCAGGATGACGATGGAGAATGCACGCTGCTCCATCAAGGTCGGTAAAGATCTCACCGAGACCTTTGATGTCCAGAAAGGATTTAGACAAGGTGATGCGCTGTCATGCGATTTTTTCAACATCGTACCTGAAAGAATAGTGCAAAACTCACGAGCAAACACAAGAGGCACTATCTTTCAAAAGTCCGTCCAACTACTCGCATACGCCGACGATATTGACATATTCGGGAGAAAGCAGCGTAATGTCAGTGGAGCTTTCGCGAGTATTGAGACTGAAGCGGCGAAAATGGGTTAAGCGGTCAATGAGGGCAAGACCAAATATATGCTGTCAAGCAAAAATGACAACCAACATCGACGTCTCGGACAGAACGTCAACCTCGACAGATATAACTTTGAGGAAGTTAAGGACTATGTCTACCTAGGCTCCGCTATAAATACAGACAACGACACCAGCGCTGAGATCAGGCGAAGAATAACTCTTGCCAACCGCTGTTTCTTTGGGTTAAGAAGGCAATTGAGTAGCAAAGCCCTCTCTCGGGCAACAAAAATCACCCTTTATAAGACTTTAATAATCCCGGTCCTGCTCTATGGCGCAGAGGCATGGGCATTATCAAAAATGGATGAGGGTGTTCTTGGTTGCTTCGAGAGAAAAATTCTTCGGGCGATCTTCGGTCCTGTCTGCATTGACGGTGAGTGGAGGAGGAGATACAACGACGAACTGTACGGACTGTACAGCGACATGGACCTAACCAGAAGTGTGAAGATCCAAAGACTGAGATGGCTGGGTCATGTAGAGCGCATGGACACCAATGCTCCGGTCCGAAAAGCAGTAGAGGAAGGCCAAGACTCAGGTGGCCCACGCAAGTGGAAGAGGACCTCAGCCAACTTAGCGTGCGAAACTGGAGGCAGCTAGCCAGGGATCGAGCTGGCTGGAGAAGCTTGTTGACTGAGGCCCAGGTCCACCCCGCACTGTAGCGCCACCTAAAGTAAGTAAGTAAGTAACTGATCGCGGGCTTTTAAAGTGCATTTTAAATTCCATCACATACGACTGCTTAGAAAAAATACATACATTACATACAATAGGTACTAGTACAGTAGATGAACTTTCGTAAGAGCGAAGACTTTTGGAAACAAGGACCACCCTAGCACTCATATAAAATACCGGACCTAAATTTTCACTCTTTCTACATTAAACTTTAACTTTCTTTCTGAAGTGCTGCAATCCGTCAATAAAAAGTACGAATAAAGGTTTACAAATCTCTTTGGGGAGAGCCACTTACAACGTGTACTTGTAACACACAGATGATGTGAATACATCATCAACCTTGACTTCGAATCAGTATACGGAACTCACGAATAGTTATCAACGATGTAAATGTTGACCGAAAGATATACAAATAGCTGCTTAATTTGCATATCAAAAACTACTAAACATCCCTTCAGCAATGTATTCCGCCTCGAAAATCAGAAACCGATATGTTTTGAATAGCTATTCTATTCATGCAGAAAAACAGGAGCCAATCACGTATCGTATAGATTGCCTTTGGAATTTTAACAATATTCAGGGGGTACGTAGTTTATTTAGCCCGTTTTCGAACACCCGGCAGAAGGAATATCCCGATGGCTATAATTTAAATGCTAATTTCTGATATCATGTTGCTGGGTAAAAAAATAAACAAAACAAAGAAACGTTCTGAAGCGCTCTGGAATACAAAAAGCGATGACCGCAAAAAAGCTCTACAAAGCCACTGCTAGCCCTTATCTACTTACAGCCTCGTAAGTACTCTGCTTACATTTATAAACATTCACATGGCTGTATGGACTAGTATACCTATGTCCATGTTAGCAACCATGCAAAACAGCAGGAAAGTGTTAAAAAAAAAAGCCAGCCAGCCTAGTGGAACAACATGGAGACGAATTAACTAAATCAGCTTTAGGGGATAAGGTATATTGGGAGTATCGAAGTTCGTATTTATAATTTTCCAATATCAAGAAACGAGAATATAAGTTCATTGGATATCTGGAAAAAAGTGTATACTGACTTCGAAGCTAAATAGATACCACCTCTGCCCACTGATTATCTTCTTAAAGAAGAAGAGAA
The DNA here is from genome assembly GCA_928272305.1 of Volucella inflata. Lineage (NCBI taxonomy): Eukaryota > Metazoa > Arthropoda > Insecta > Diptera > Syrphidae > Volucella > Volucella inflata. Next base: position 2,999,554 of record OV743716.1, on the reverse strand, counting down.
TACCTTCGCATTAAGGCGAAAAAGCATTAACCTACGATGCAATAACAAAGAGATATATTCGTATCTAGTGTTAGAGGTATCTGGTATCTTGGTTTAATTATTCTTTTTTTTTTAATAAAGTTTCCAAACCAATGCAGACGATAATATTTATATGCAGGGAATAGCAATTCAGCAAGCACAATAATTGTATCTGTACTTGTAGAAGCGTTTTTTGGAACAGAAACCGAAAAACCCACGTTTAGTTAGAATGTTTGCACCAGCTTCCGTATCCAAAATATGGAAAACAGGCACTCTCCGGGCATGATGATGCTCGTGAGCTCAGCATCAGGAATTTGCATTTAAATTGCAGTGTTTGCCGTTTGATATTCGAAACTGACCATGAAGCAATGTACCGATTTAATGGTATTCCTTAGGATTTACCTCAAGAAATAATGTACGAGTAGATACTGGAAAATGTCTTTTGGTTGCAAGGATATTTTCCCGATGAATTACCCAAGCACACTTCTTGGTTATCTTGCATAGAGGGATGGGAACTCTCAGACATGTTTGTTCTCATTCATAACTTGGTGGTCGAAAGGGGTTAAGTGATGCTAGTTTTGGTAATATTTGTGCACCCCTGCAAAATGTATGTGATATATGGACTGTGCTACATTTAATAAATGCCATGTTAGGCACGAAAATACCAAAGGTCTAGACGCGATACGGATAGACATTAAATATTGAGGACAGCGCATAAAGAAGCACGCGCCGCACTCAAATCCGGCATTAAGTCTAGCAAAAGACAGTGCTTTAAGGATCTTTGTACGCGAAGCTCAAAATGCCTCAGAGACCGGCACCAACTTGCCCGCTATTACTCAGCAGAATCGTATAAACTCTGTTCCCCTCTCAACAGGACGGAGTTCTACTAAGCGAGATCGGAGCTCAAAATGCCTCAGAGACCGGCACCAACTTGCCCGCTATTACTCAGCAGAATCGTATAAACTCTGTTCCCCTCTCAACAGGACGGAGTTCTACTAAGCGAGATCGGAGAACAACCGATGAACTCACCGAGACAATAGAGAGGTTAGAAGATCCAAAAGCTCCTGGTCTAGACGGCATATCAAATAGGGCTTTAAAAATAGCTATGAAGGCCCGCCTTGACGTTTTCGTTAGCATGTACCTATATAATGCATACTTAAGCGAGGAAATATTTCCGGAACAATCGACATACCAAGGTTGTTAGTGTTACCGAAAGGAAATAAACCACCGGAGGAGCCCTCATCTTATCGGCCGCTGTGTATGCTCGACACTATGGGCAACAGACTAAGCCTATGATAATCAGTACGGCTTTAGAAAGGGCTGATCGACAATCGACGCGATTAAAGTCGTAATAGACAAAGCCCGATCGGCCATAGAAGGTAGCCGAAAAAGAGGAGGCAATAAAAAGTACTGCGCAGTGGTTACACTTGACGTGAAAAATGCTTTTAACTCGGCGAACTGGTCACGTATTTTACAGTGCCTCGAGAGGTTAAATGTACCGAAGTACATATTTAGATTGATCAGGAACTAATTTACCGATAGGTTGCTCCTCTGCGACTCCGACTCCGACGGGACGAAATTATATAAAATTACAGGGGGCGTGCCCCAAGGATCAGTATTAGGTCCCTTACTGTAAAACGTGATGTATGATGACATTCTACTACTCCAGGAAAGCCGCAATTATAGGTTTCGCGGACTATATTGCTGTTGTAGTCGCGGCGAAACGAGTTGTATTGCAATACGAAGCAATAGCACTGATAAAAAACTGGCTACGCGATATGAGTTTAGACCTCACAGAATATAAAACGGAATCCGTTCCCATTACGAGTAGAAGGGTGCTAGAGATGATAACGATAAAAGTCGGAGAGCACACAATTATTTCCAGCCCAATTATAAAATACCAGGGAGTGATGATTGATGCTCGGCTTAGTTTCAAGCATCACCTCGCATACGCTTGCAATAAATCGTCGAAAGCGATAGGCGCTCTTTCGAGGCTCATGTCGAATATCAGCGGCCCGAAGCAAGGCAAACGATTAATGCTTGCGAGAGTTGTAGCCTCCATACTGCTGTACGGGGCACAAATATGGTCTGACGTCGCGAATAAAAAGGTACACATGAAGGGAATTAAATCGATGTACAGATTATGTGTACTGCGAGTAAGCAGAGTATTTCCAACGGTATCCCACGACGCAATATTGGTATTATCCTCTATGGAATCAATCGATGTGCTAGCTTTTGAAACTGGGCGCATTTATGAAAATAGCCTGCAAATCGAGCCATCCATAAATCAAGCGAAGAAATTCGAAAGAAACCGCAGTATAGAAGCGCGGTAACAACAATGGAACGTACCGACTAATCCCAAGAATTGAAAGTTGGGTAAAACGAAAACACGGCGAACTGAATTACTATCTTACAAAGTTCTTGACGGCTCACGGTTGTTTCCGGGAATATATATTCAAGCGAAACTGTGATTCGAGTCCGTCCTGTCCTCGTTGCGTAAACGCGCTAGAGAACGTGTGCAGCACGTTTTCTTCGGTTGTGCTCGGTATGCAAACGAAAGAGCTATATTGTGTGAAGAATTTGGTAAACGGCCAACACCAGAAAATATAGTTCAATATACTATATGTTGAAATCCGACGATTTTTGGGTTGCTGTGAATCATGCAGCAGTACGAATAATGCTTGATCTAAGGAATTAAGAACAGCAGCGGAACGCGAATTCGCTAAGCACCCCGTGACGAAGCCACATGCTCAAATCCGACTCTCGCGAAGTTACACTTAGCGGTAGTTCCGCGGGGAAATAAACAGAAAGATTCCCCGGGAGGGGATACCTTTTATGGAACATAGTTCTGTTTTTCCTTTAAAGTAAGGCGTTGCTTTTACAATCAGTCTCGCGGATTATTGAATTTATAGTCGAGATACACAACAGCTTTTAAAAACAACATAAAGTCGAAGGGTTTCATTCGCAATTAAACTACTCGAAATTAAATTGATTGTACACAGTGTGGCAAATAATATCCCGGACTGGCTCTAGAAAACATAACTTAAACACGATTTCTGTTTGTTTACCGAAATATTCTCCTCTCGATACAATACACTTGTTACATCGATCCAAATGCCTGCTCTAGTTCATTTTGCACAATTGCCCCCAGTGACCTCGTCAAAGCCGCTTGATTTGTCGGAATTTCGTCCATTCAACTTCAATTTCAATTTCGGCAACAAACAGAAGTTGCACGGTGCTAAATCAGGTGAATACCGCGCATGATTTAATGCACACACTTGTTTTCGAGCCAAAAATCGAACAATAATGAGTGCTGTGTGCCTCGATGTATTATCATGCAACAGAGACCATCTTTTTGGATCGCGATATTCGGGTCGAATACGATGGATTCCTGGCCATCAATCGCTTTAAAACTTCAAGATAATATCCAGATGCTGCTGTTTCATCAGTTGGAACGAGTTCTTTGTGGATAATTATTTTACTTTCGAAGAATGTGATGAACATTGTCTTCATTTTTGAAGGAACTTTTCGTGTTTTTGCTATCACTTTGTCATATTTGACGTAAGTGTCTTGGAAATGGGACGCCTTGTTTCTATGAGATATCAATAGGGGAAGGTAGTCAGACCATTTCAGTCCAATGGTACAGCTTTGAGGTTTCTCAATTCGATACATCCAAGAGTAAGTCACAGCTCCCTTAGAGGTTATCATTTTTTGACAATTATATTTTTTTGCGGGAATCCAAATGATCTCCTGCAAATGTATTCGTATGCAGCTACGTTGCAAATAGGGAATTCATTTAAATTTTTCCTAAGCAAAGAAGCATAAGATCAATTGTCACCTTAGTCAGCAAGAGTTTCTAGTGACCTCGATCTTTCACTGAACGCTAAATTGGTTGGGATCCACTTCCACTTGCGGGACTTACCTAAATCGCGGTCTTCCTCCACTGCGCTGTTCTTCCGGGCGGATTCGAATTCACTTCTGTCAGGAGCAATGACAGCCATGAGCCAGCCATCTCAGAATCTGGTGTTCCTCTCCCTATTCTGAACATATACCTTATTAGTAGCTCTATTGCTTCGTTGCAGCGCTACTTTAAATGTGTCCACACAGCACATCAGAAGCGGCATCTCTAATGGCTTTTTGACGTTGATTCCATGGGCCTTTGATGCTTGATGCGGATCAGGAGCGACTCGGTCGAAAAAGGATTTGGCGATCTTTAAGATTTGTATGCGTCCGCCGTTAATATTTCACACAACATTAGCTTGCCTTTGGGCTGTTCGGAATATACGCAATCGTACCTTGGGTGCAACAAAATCGCGGTTACCTTCTCGGGAAGTTCGGACAGTGTCTTGCATCGATAGCAATATGGTCATCATTGGACGTTGCAATAACAAAACCGATCTGAAGCCACAGTTATGTCTTCTGCTCATCGACGCTGTTTTTTCAGAAGGCCACCCGTCATCGACGGGTAGAAGTGGAGTAACAAGTCGTAGCTAATTACCATTCAACGTGGGAGCGCGCGAGAACTAAACGGTGGCGGATACGAAGGTGGAGGATTTAGGACCTATGGTATTCTCCTTCAACATATTATGGTCGTAAGTCTCATTTATCGCTATGACGTAGTAGCGTCCATTCCCCATGACGGGGCGGCAACAAAAAGCGTATGTTAACCAACAGTGTGTTAGAACATCCAACAGGCAGGTGTGCCTGTCGAGCTCGAGCTTATTGAGTTATTACCCATATCTCAAACTAAGCTCGATATACAACAGCGCTGCAAAAGGCGATATAAAAATCACTATGGGTGACTTTAATGCCAGAGTTGGACCGGTCAACACAGGTCTCGAACGCTAAATGCAAGAACATGGCATAGCATCATGAAACAACAATAGCGATATTCTGGTCGACTTCTGCAACGCGTGTTAGCTTGTTTTTGGCGGCACTTTATTTCCTCACAAAACTGCTCATAAAATCTCCTGGGTCTACCCTAACGGGCTTGAGAGCCAAACAGACCATAGTCAATTGTACAACAAAGATTGAGGAAATCACTCTGTGATGTCAGAAACAAGATAAGTGTGGACGCAGGGCATCCGTCAAGCGGCGAAATGACAATGCAGCGAGGAGAACCAAATTCAATTCCAATTCTCTAAAAGACACTAAGATTTGGCGGAATTTTATCACCATTTTTAATGGCAAAGTTCAATTGAGATAGGTGAACCATCTACAGATGCGATGTGGGCAAAGTAAACGCGCATTTATCGAGGCCGGCTCGGAAACTGTCAGGAGCTAGAGACCCTTCGATATCTCAAGACCCCTGTAACAAAATTGAGTATCGTCAATCGTTGAAGATTAAAAGCATCGCTGAAACCGACGTTAAAGGTAAAGTAACTCTACGTCCGAGTATCGAGTACATAGCTCATAATACAACATAGAGCTGTGTTGGGCGCGACAGGAGAAGACGAATGGACGAACTTACAAAAGTGCGGAAAGCGCTGCAAGAAGATTAGATGTAAGATAGTTGTACAAAATCGCCAAGAATATTGTTGGCTGAAAAAGCAACACCAACACACCCTGTTTTGGATGTGGGCGACACGCTATTGGAAGCAATTGAAGATCAATTGCGGAGATGAAGGGACTATTTTAGCGACCAGCTAAATGAGGGCTCAGATGATCTGAATGCAGTAATGAGCTCCCAATAACTTAAGGTAGAAATGCAGCGATCTAACAGGGGTATTGACACCGGGCTCCCTACAGATACAGTACTCGAAACTACGAGTACGAGCAACCTCCTTAAAGTCAACAAATCAGCTGGACTTGATGGCATATCAGTCAAGTTCCTGAGTGCAGATTCCGAAAGAACGACACTAATACAAGCTGTTTCCCAAAGAAGGGAAACATTAAGAACTGCAATAACTGGCGAGGTATTACCATTTTGCCTCTTTCCCAAAAATAATGGCAACTATCATTCTCGGACGGACAAGGGACAGAATGGCAAATACGCTCAAGAGACATCAGGCGGGCTTTCGAAGTGGTCGGTCATGTGTCGATCACATCAACACCTTCTCGTAGTATAATTCTCGAACAGTCAACCGAGCTTACGTCACCGCTCTACCTTAAATTCGTGGACTTTGAGAAGGCCTTTGACTGAGTCAACTGCGAATGGATCTGGAAATCTTTAGATAGGAGAGGGATTCCGCTGAAGATTGTGACTCTTATAAAGAATCCGATTCTCTGTTTACTAGTGTTTGAGAGGCTTAGTCACCAGGACTACGCCGACGATGTCTATTTCGTGACTGGTACCAACAGCGGGATGAACAAGATGTGTCACTCACTGCTAGTAAATGGAGAGATGGCTGGTCTTAGAATCAATTGCAACAAGACCAAAATAGTGTACACTGTCTGCTCAGCACATCAGCGCATTATTCTGAGACAGACGCCCATTGAGGAGGTCAAGCAATTTTAATATCTTGGCAGCTTCGTAGCGTCCGATGGAGGCATGGAGATGGATGTTTAAAGCAGAATGAGTGCACCCCGCAGCGCCTTTAGAATGTTGTCCTCAGTATGGAACTCCAGTCAAATTTTCCTACGCACCAAGTTAAGGTTCTTGTCAAATACATACTGCTGTATGCTTGTGAAACCTGGAAAGTCTCCACCTTCATCTCGAGGCATACGATACATTCTTAAGATCCGATGACCACAAATTACATCAAACCAGCAATTGTGGCATATAACGGATCAAAACCTGTTGAATGGCGAAATTAGGCAGCGGAAGTGACGAAGGATCGGCCACACGTTGAGGAAACAAAGCGACAACCAAACGAAACTGTCCTTCAAATGGAATCCTCAGAGTGCATGGCAAGTTGGTAGACCAAGAACAACATGGAAATAAACAGTATTAGGCAAAGCAGCAACAAAGCGTAAAACGTGGCCATAGCTGAAGTATATGGCTGCAGATTGAGAAGGATGGAAGAAGTTTTTCACTGCCCTATGCCCCACTTGAGGTTGTAGGATTCATATATGGATATATCCACGCTGGGACTTGCTTGTTGCAAAAGTTAATGGTCTTTTATAATTTGGGTCGAGATAATATTTAGTAAGTCGATGAACTACCACGTCAAGTGGTTACTTTTGCTCTCTAGGCCAAGGTAACGTAGAAGAAGGGTCTCAGCTGTGTTTCAACATTTTGAACCGATTTCTATTTAGTTCTAAGTAATGTGCTCATACTGATTTTGCATCGTAACCTTCAGAGGGAAACAAATCAAAGTCCGAATCCTCCACAGACATGTACGAGTACGAGTGCTTCGAGAGACGGAAACTAAGAATTGGTAGAGGAAAACTTTTGGTTACAATTTGACTTTAGCTCATTAATAAATAAGTGTTGCAATAATGTTAGGATGCCTCAGTTCCTCATACCAGCCGTGTAAGTCGTATTACACAAACTTAACCAACCATGATTGTGCATTATACTCCTTTTCATTTGTTAACTTTTGTGTCCATCTTAAAAATAAAGCCCATTCAGCTGAAGATAAACAGCAAACACTAGTTTTATTCTCCTTAAACCGCAAAAACAAATGATTCGTTTCAAATCTCATAATCTTTACAACTTCCAGACGCATTCAATGGAGACAAACAAACGTCTTTATTTGGCAAAATCCTTGAATTTTAGCTCGAAAATCCTTTCATATTTTACTACTCACCACTATCTCATGCCATGAAATAACAATCCGGAATAGTAAAACTAGAATACCGCCGAACATTCGATTGAGCTATCCAAATACTCAATTTCTCACTTCGTTCAACCCTTCAGGATATTTATGATGCGCTTATGAAAGAAATTGTATCCTGGCCCTACATACTCGTACATGGAATATGCGAAACAATGTGATGTTCCATAAAAATCTGCTTAAACTCACTCTGAGACATGTTGAGTGGGGAACCAAAAAACAAAAAAATTGTTCCAAGACCAAGTTTTTCAATCAGTTTTATTTGGAAGTATCCTTAAAGCCTTACCCATCACCTTCGCATGACTTGTTCTCTACGCAACCCTCCACAATTCCGCCAATGTTTCTAGTTCAATTTACTAAAACTGTGTTTTTGCGAAAGTAAAGTTTTTATTGATTCGCCAAGGAAGACTATAAAAAGGCCCCATCCCCTCGGCACAATTTGACTTTTTGTCACCCAATTTCTTATTGTACTCGTATTCGTATTGGGCGGACGTACATACGAGTATGTGTTTGTAGGTATTGTGCTGAGGCTCACCCTTTTCTTGTGGCGAAGTTTGCAAATAAAATTTAATAACGTTATTTTATTGCAAAATTATTATCTAAAAAAATAAAGTGGAAACCAGGCGAAACATATTTGCATTTGAACACACCGGATAAGTTTGTCGATAGTCAACCTGCCCCTCTCCCAACCGACGACAAGGACGACTTCAAAAGAAGAAAAAATTGAATTCCTAATTTTACGACTTCCTTTCTGACCTTTTTTTTTTTTTTTTTTTTCCTGTTTTGTTCTTTTTGAAAGTGAAAAAGGGTCCTGTCACCCGCGTCCAATAAAGCTTCCAAAAAAATGCTTTCACATACGTTTGAATGTCCAGCTACATCTACACAGAAAAATAAAAGAACATACAAACGCGTATCTAGATAAATTTGAACATTCTGCTGTGTTGGTCTTTTTTGGTCAGACAATGCGCCCCGGCAACAACAGAAAGAAAAAAAAGGGTCAAAACCGGATCTGATGATGTCTGCTCGTGAAAATAATAAATTATGTGTGGCCATCTAAATATAACGAACACGTCCCATTATTCTTTTGTTCGCATATTTTTGGGTACTGCCGGGTAGATATCAACTAGGAGTACGAAGTACGAATAACCGTATTCCTAGTTTTTTTTTGCGATCTGTACGCGCATTTTACATGCTTTGTACAGCAATGAAAAGATTGAGAGGGAAGAAAAGTTAGATTCCAGTGGACACTGGCATTCTGTGGCATGTTCCCCAAATATCACTTAAAAAAGAAAAGGAAGGAAGACGAAACTGCTTTCTAGAATGATGTCAAATGATGACGTTATATTGTTGGTGCTTATTGATGTCAATTTGCTTAACAGGGTTACAGTGCCACAAAATGTTTGAAGTTTTCTCATTAATAAGGGAGTACAGAGGTGCTTTATTTTGAACGATATACATCCTTGTTTGTGGTAATTCAAATCGTCATTACTTTGTTACGAACTCATGGTAGGAAGAGAAAAGTGGTTGTCTGGTAAAGTCCTTCCAGAAACACAAATTGAGCTGACACGCCGTTTTCAGACCACAACTCACATGATCTGGATGTTAAAGGAAGGTGCTGAGAGTGTAAATTTCAGATAAATTTTGTGGATTTCAGAAAATTCATAATGTTGCAGAATTTCACGTCAGAAATCTTTGAACATTCTTTCAAAAATTGCCTGCAAAGTGTGTGGTGCATGGCTTAGCAATAGCCGGGAACTCGTGTGAATTTCTACGACAGTGGCAGCTAAAAGGAATGGCTTACTCGGCAGCATTTAAACTAATTGGTCAGTGACCCTTGCGAATTGATTTGGTTCTTGCTGTTTTGGTGGGAATTCTCTTGATTGAGTCATGCTAAACACACTTTTAGGGGTTTTCCAAAAAGATAAACTAGTCTATGAAGCTGGTATAGAACACAACTGTGACTTCAATTCGACGGGTAAGACGACTTATTGGCCGACAGACACAATGAAAATACCCGAATTGATGAAAGCTTCGATCTTTCTTCCGACCATTCTCCAGTCATACTGACAAAGAGTGCCATTAAAAGACAAGTACTAATTGAGAAGGATTCTGGAAATAAATCGAAGATAATGTGGAATTAAACGTCTCAATAAGATCACTACTTGATCTTGAAATCGAAGTTGACTCCTTCGTGGAAATCGTTCAATGTGCTGCGTGGAAAAACAACGACAAAAACCGACCAAAAATAGCACAAAATGGCCGAATGCGCTGCTACTGCAAGCACTGTTATGGTGCCTTGAAGTCCGTTCATATTTAGGCATACATGCCAAATTTCAGTGCGATACTGTCTTTAGTTTTGTTTTGACAGCTGATTGTTGTTGACGTGTTTGGCATCATGTTGAGTATGGACAAAAACGATTTTCGTTCTCTCATAAAACGTTATTTTTTCAGAGGCAAAACGGCGAAGGAAACAAAAGAAAAGTTGGATAAATAATATGGGGCTAATGCTCCGTCAGATTACACCGTCAAATATTGGTTTCGAGAGTTTCGTGGTGGCGGCAACTCCACTACCGATCAAGTCCACAACGGCAGGCCCTCCGATGCGGTAACAGAGGACAATGTCACAAAAATACATGAAATGGTGCTGGCTGACCGGAAAGTGAAGGTGCGCGAGCTACCAATACCAGAAAGATTAGTACTGAGTGCACACGCCATATTTTAAGCAATATTCTGCATATGAAAAAGTTATCCAGCAGCTGGGTGCCGCGCATGCTCACTCCTGATCAAAAAACTAAACGCGAGAGCACTTCGAAAGTGGGTTTTGGACTTGCTGATGCGGAATCGGGCGGACTTTTGGCATCGATTGGTAACTATTGATGAAACCTGAATCCACTATTACACACCAGAGAACAGAATGAGTGCCTGGCAATGGATTTGAGCCGGCACGAGTGCTCCGAGGCGGCCGAGGGAGACTCAATGGGTCGGGGAGGTTTTGGCGCCCGTTTTCTGGGATTTTCATGGCATACTCTTTGTTAACTACCTCGATAAAGGAAAAGCCATTTACAGCAAGTATTACTGTGCATTATTGGAGCGATTGAAGGCCGAAATCGCTGCAAAACGGCCTCACATGAAGCGAAAAAAATTTTGTTTTTGCAAGACAATGCGCCGGCGCATAAGAGCATCGCAACCACGGCTAAAATCAATGACTTACGCCTCCAATTGCTTACGCATCCACCGTATTCGCCCGATTTGACTCCTTCGGACTATTATCTCTTCCCAAACCTCAAAAGATGGCTCATCAATAAAAAATTCAGGTCACGTGAGGAAATCATCGACGCCATGGAGGAGCATTTTGCAGACCTTCCAGAAAATTACTTTTCGGACGAGATCAAGAAGTTGGAAAATCGCAGGAATAAGTGTTTAAAGCTAAAAGGGGACTATATTGAATAAAATAAAAAAACATTTAAAACAAATTTTTTTTTCATTTCCAAGGAGGTTACTTTTCACCCCACTTAGTATATCGAAAACTTGAGGGCAGGAAAAGAAACCAATTACTCGCTTTGGAAAGCATTGAAAGGTTTTGAAGCCAAATTTCAGTTTCAAAACCCCAGCGCCACTCTGGGCTCTAGCTTTTAGGCTAGAATCCGTTCCGTGCCAATAGAAAGTTGCAGAAGTAAGTATAGTATGGTGCCAAAACCAGGTAAGCTTCCGTTCGTATAGACCGATTTTTCTCCTTCCCATCCAGTCAAAAATTGTTGAGAGGATCCTGCTCAAACGTTGAATGCCAATTATTGAAGACAAAAATCTTATCCTCAACCATCAGTTTGGATTTCGGATCGAGCATTCAACTATTGACCAGGTGCATAGAATTACCGACGCAATTGAAAAAGCTCTGGAAGAGAAAAAGATTAGCTCAAACGTATTTCTTGACGTCCCACAAGCCTTTGACAAGGTTTAGCACGAAGGTTTAAGTTAATATTACGACAATCAAAACTTTGCAACATATTGACTAAGTATCTTGAAAATAGAATTTTTCGTGTTAGATACGGAAATGACGTACCACAGTTTGAAGATATATTGGCCGGTGTACCGCAGGGAAGTGTGCTCGGTCCAATCCTGTATTTCTTATATAAAAGGTGTTTTTTTTGCTGCATAAGAAGTTTCGATGGTTGTTATCTATGGTTTTTGAGCTGTCAAGATCAAACAGTGTTAAAATTTCTGTTTAGTAAAGCTTGACAGTTCATCATAAATCATTTAACACCAGGACAATGCTTCCAAATTGTGGAAATTAACTTTGAAAAAAATAAATCTGTTCGTGAAGTTCATAGAGCACTTCGTCAATTTTACAGTCAACATAATCGTCCTGGTCAGCAAGCAATTCGTGCAATTATTGATCGTTTTCGCGAAATTGACACGCTAGTGGCATCATCGGTCCTTATTTCTTTCGAAATGAGGAAGGAGCTGCCGTTACGGTGAATGGCGAGCGCTATCGAGTCATGCTGACTGATTTTATGTTTCCAAAAATTAATCAGCTAATCATTGACGATATTTGGTTCCAACAAGATGGGGCAACTTGCCATTCAACGCGCTTAATCATCGATTTATTGCAAAATCAATTTGGTGCCAACTTCATTTCCAGAAGCGGTCCTGTTAACTGGTCCCCTCGTTCGTGCGAGTTAGCATCTCTCGATTACTTTTTATGGGGCAACTCTTGAAGCATTGAAGCTAATATTCAAGCCACCAGTGACGCCATACGGCCAGATTTATTGGAAAAAGTAGTGAAAAATTGGAAAAATAACTCGTAGCTGAGGCGGGCATACGCCGGAAATCATATTTAAAAAATAAATAAATAAAATTATCTACCAGATTATAATAATAAAAAAGTCTTTCCAACAATATTGCTGTCTTGTATTATTATTTAATATCTCAAGCTCTTAAAAAAAAACACCTTTTACAAGAGATGTACCACAAGTCCAGGGGACGACTCTGCCATTTTAGCTGTCGGAAAAACAAAGAATCAAAGCCGAAACTGCAAAGCGCTCTAAATAAGGTATATGACTGGACAACGATTTGGTGAATCGCTCTCAACGAGACCAAATCTGTGCAAGTAAACCTGACTTACAGAAAATAAGTCACCTTGCCTATCCACATAAACTCGGTCTGTATTCCGTTTGCTAATGAGGCTAAATATTTGGGCATGACACTCGATGCAAAGCTCAAATGGAACACGCACGTGAAAAAGAACTAGAAACTTAATACAGAGAAATGTACTGGCTACTTGGTAAATATTCTAAGCTTAGCGTAGAAAACAAGCTGATTTTATATAAGCACGCGCTCGCGATCCTCATAGTGTCTGATGGAAGATTTTCACTCGCCAAGAAAAAAAACATCGTCCTATTTTTTATTGTATGCGGACTCTATCTGTCTGGATATGGTACAAGTTTCTTAGCTGTTTCAGCTGCAGTTGGCAATGATGAAAGAGCGTTGGAGAATTTTACTCTCGATGAGACCCATTGGGGAGCAGTCAGAAACAAGTGAAGGTTGAACACCAAATATCTAGTGCCTTGGTTCCTGATTCCTCCTTTTTGTAGTGTGGTCAGGAAACCAAAGGACAGACTTGTTAAACCGTCAGTAAGGGTTATATGTTGTTTATGGTAATTAAGTTGAGGTAAAGGACCTTGCAAGCCTCTGTAATTACTCCGTCTCAAAGACACCCGAAGAGTTTGAAAGGGGCTAGAGTTTGGATATGTTCAATTGCTCTGACGCCGCATTTCATATTGTAGCCGACCGATCGATACGGATATTGCTTATAAAAATTAGTTTAGGTATCATGTAGTAGGTTAAGATAGATCAAGAGCTTTAGAGTGACCAAAGTGCTTCCGGGACAAGAGGTATTTGATGCGCCAGTCCACGGGCGGTAAATGAAGAAGCGCTTTGAGAATTATGACTCAAAATACCCCAAAATACAAAAGATAATATTTTCGTTCATCTGTGGGTAGTTACAATCAACGAGTTTTATGTACCTTCAATAATACCTTTAGTTTAGTCAATGTGAGGACAAACTAGGACGGTATTATTGTCAATAAGAAGGCGGCCGGGTTTTTATAATATAGCGCTTTAGGCAACATATCCTTGCGTCGACGACAAATGATAAATATAACACCAAAGAAATTGTATGTGTATTTTCTCTCTTTGAGATGCTCCCCCCTGCGTCTGAGCAGAAATATGAACTCAACAGGCAGTGCATCGACAAAACTTCATTGATTTTCATATTCGGTTATACGACCATTTGCAACATATTTTGCATTGCCTCCAATATACGCATTGTTGGTTAGACCAATAAAAAAAAGTCATGACAAGGAAATAGTGATTACGATCTTATGACAGAGTAAACAGTGCTGCTGCCCAAAATTGTAATCAATTTTACTTTCTGAATATTTTTGGGATCTGCATACTCATATGCTCAAGACTATGAACATCATATCACTGTGCCTTTCGTCGGTAATCTTAAATTAATTTCTGTCTGCTTTTAAGGAGCAGGGTTGTCCAATCGCCCGAAATTTTGATTCAAACACTGCAAGTCGTTATTTATTGTTAATTTCCTTACCGCAGGGTATAAGAAAATTGGGTTGTTAACTGCTAGAGATTCTCGATAACCACCCTTCTCCCTAGTTGAAAATTGTCGAGTTAAAAATAGCAAACAGCTTTTAGTTATTTCTATTAGCTCTTAAGTTACGAAATCTTCAAATGTATTTAAGTTCCACCAACCTGTGGAAGATTTTGACCTTGTCTGTCGTGTGGACACTTTTTGTCATCTACTTTCTACCTTTTCGAATGACTTACTCAAACCTTCTGTCTTTAAAAGGAAGCTTCAAACGTGAACTTGATACACTAAATGTGCTTATGTGGGCTTTTCTTCGTAAAAGTCTTCATCGGGCATTATCAGTTCATTTTAGGTCATCTCCAGAAGTAAAATACTCGTACTTGACTTCGCATACAACTATACTATATCGAACTGGAGATTAAATGCCCTTTTGGAGGTAATATACTGACACCCATTGTTTTGATAAAGGTAAATCTCTTATATTTCGGACTCAGGAAATGCTCAGCTCAGAATGCGAGATCAGCATGAACTTACATTCAGACCGAGTGCTAAGACTCATGCTTGTCAAGTACGTTCAAAGCGTAGAAAGAACATGGCATGAGACATCTTCGTTGGCAGCTAACAATTCCATTGAAAACAGCCTTTAGATCACTTCTTTAAGAACTGTCAGTTAAGTGTTGGAACTACGAGTATATATCTTTTCCAATCCGTTTCAGATCACACTGCAATTAAAGAATTTGTGTAAGATCTTCCATGAATATCATGGGAAAATTCATGGCTTCGTTGCTGTCCACAACTGCAACCTGCACCATTTTGTTACAAAACCCGGGGTGTAAAATTTAAAAGCAAAACAAACAAAAAAAACAATCTTCATTGCTTCATGCCAATGTTTTGAGGCATTTCCCATATTTTGTTTACAACTTTGTACTTTGGTACTACCTCGTCATCGCTATCGACTTTAAAAGTGACACCAGTGCGAAGAATCACAAATCATTGCTTCTGTAGCATAGAAAACAACTAAGTATTAAGACCCTCTGTCTAGTTACTAAAAAGATATGATATAAGACTGTGACCAACCCAATTCTGGTAAACAACGATACCGATGTCGTCAGAAAACCTTTGGTAACCCGGTTTAAATGGTTAAGTCGCCTAGAGCGCATGAACGGTAGCGCCTCTGCCTGAAGAATTGTCGTCTACAATCCAGTAGGACAGCTCAGTAGAAGACGATCTCATCTTAAGTGCGGCCGACAGATTGAAGGGAACATCATCCAAGTTAGTGTGCGCAACTGGAAGCCTTTGTCCACACTAGACTGTACCGCCATTCAAGTAGCTAAGTAAGTACAAATGTTAAAATTTTTTTTTAATAAATTTCTAACTCGCCAATTGCGAAGTAAGGCACTCTGACCTAAAAGATATTTCGTACCGTTTTTTCAGAACCCTAGTTAGGCTTAAAGGTTTCCTAACTTTCGAGCAAAGATGACAACGCTACCAGCAGAGGAATTTATTAGTTCATTGGTGTTGAGTTGTTCCCTGAAAAAATATTCCGTATCATTCATCATTCCGTTGAAGGCCGTTTGGTGTTCTTCAAGACAAAGTCGGATTCCGGAGAGTCGACTAGTTTCATTTTGTAGAGGTGATTACTTAAACTGTGATCTCCTTTGAGGCAACCTATCAAGTTTTTGACGTTGTGCCGCCTTATATCTAGAGACTGACCATGGCATTTTGTTGAAAGGTAGGATGGCTCGTTTGGCATGTCTTAGACCTGGGCTGTTTTCCCAATATGAGATGCATCTTGAGTGCTCCCAGCTATCAATAATTAAATTGACTGCTGATTTTAGGGTGCAGCAAAAGGATCTGGGTTATAAAAGGGAGTTTCTGAGCCCAATTCGTCTGCCTTTTCATTCCCTCCAACCCTCATGTTGGTCTTGTTTTTAGAGCTGAGTTTTTGGGGGGTTTTGAAGAAGTACATGACTGATTTTAAGTTAGGAATGCGAATATATGGATGTTTGCACATTTGATACCAGAGTTGTAGATATGGTTGGCACATTTATGGAGGGCATGTAGTTCTGCCTGAAATACACAGGAGCCTTTGCCATTGTTAAGGGCTGTTTCAATATAGCTAGCGAGTAATGCAAGTGTGAGCTCGTGCCTTGAATTGCAATGGCAAGCTAAAGCTAGCGCGACCTTGCACTTGTATTACTTGCTTGCTACTCTTATGTAACCACCGCCTAAAATATTCATGACAAACCATCAAACCATTGCTTATTAATGGATTTCCGTATAAGTAAGTTCAAAACCATCCGGCAGATCATGAGTTTCACATCGATACGCACCACCTATTCATTGATTTAAAGGCCGCATATGACAGCATCTACAGATATGAGCTATACAAAGCAACGTCTAGTTTTTGCATACTTATCAAACTCGTCGGTCTGTGTAGGATGACGAGGGAGAATGAATGTTGCTCCATCAAGGTCGGTAAATATGTCACCGAGACCTTTGATATCAGAAAGGATTTAGACAAGGCGATGCGTTGTCATGCGATTTCTTCAACATCATACTTGAAAGAATAGTGTAAAACTCACGAGCAAACACAAGAGGCACTATCTTTCAAAAGTCCGTCCAATTACTCGCATACGCCGATGATATTGACAAAATCGGAAGAAAGCAGCGTGATGTCAGTGGCGCCTTTGCAAGTATTGAGACTGAGGCAGCGAAAAGGGGCTTAGCGGTCAATGAGGGAAAGACCAAGTTTATGCTGACTAGCAAAAAGGACACTCAACACCGTTCTCTCGGACAGAACTTCACCGTCAATAGATAGATTTAATGACTTTCGTAAACATCTGACGAAGTCGTCGTCATACATATTTTCTTTTATTTTTAAAATAAAGCTTTTCCATCGACCTTTTTCGATTATCTCCCTAAATTGTTACAAAAAAAGTAATCTCTGAATTATTTTGGGCAAAAAATAAAATATCTAAGAGCATTTTCGTTAAATCGGAAAATTTCAATATATGAATTTATTTTAATTTTATTTTCTTTTATTTATTTTTACATAATTATTAACTATTTACAATTTATTTTCTGTTTAATTCTTTTACAATTTCATTTGCTTGTCCCGCAATCAGGTTCTAATTTTAGTTTTGATTAATTTATCTATTTTATTTGTATAAGTATTCAATTTTTGATTTTGCTTTTTTTTTTGTTTTATTGTTAAATTTATTTTTCACAACTTTTTGTTCGCTTTACTTTCGTTAATTCACTTTTTTATAGAAAAAAAAAATGTTCTTATGTACAAGTAGTCTAAATTTATTACTTTATGAAGTTGAATATATTTTAAGAAACTAGTCACGTCTTTTGAAACGCCAACAGTAACAGAAGGAGTAACAAGTAGAAAGAATTATGCCTGCAGATGGCCGCTCTGGACATAATTGCTGAAGCTGAATATTCTCCTAGAATCAATGGAAACAAAAGAGTTGCTACAATTTACTGTGACAAAGAATGTTATAACTTTACCACTGAGAACATGGAGATCCACCGTCACTGGTGCACTATTCGATGGACTGCAGGTGTAATTTCCGGAATCCTTTTTCTTGACATATGGTATGATCAAGGACCCTATCTGTAATGGATTAGAACAGAGAGAATCAGATTAGTTACTCCCGGTTGTTATGGGGTTCGATAAAAGTAATACACACCCTTACCGTATTTTGTTGATCTGTGTGGTTGCCAAAGATGTTACGGTCAATTTGCATGAACCATCCCTGCTTGTTGTCACTCATTATCTGTTTTGCTCCTTGGAACCAGATAATATACGATGGAGGCTCCAAAGATCCTCGAACTATGCAGTGCAGAGCTACTTTGCTTCCGGCCTTGACGAAACGGTTATGATCGCCAATTAACTCGGTTCTTGGAACTATAAGATATAATTTGGACTAAAATCACTTCAATCTGACAATGGGAGGGAGAATAAATCTTACCAACAACTTTTAGATAAACTCTCGCACTCATCTTTGGCTCTGTGGAAACTTGACATTCATACCATCCCATGTCGTTTTCATTGACGTATTTGATTTGGAGCGACCAAGTGTACTCGTTCTCGCCTTTGAATATCGATTGGAAACGTTGATCAGCGATGAAAGTGGTTTGATCTACAGTGAGAATGTGATCGTCTCGAACACGTACCCATGAAACAGGTTTGTTGAGCAGGCGACGAATCTGAAATTTGAAAAAAATTTACAAATCTGTCTACAAAAATAGCTAAATACGAGTAGCTCAAAGCTACACAAGTATATTTTGCTAATTCTGGCGCAACATATTTAAAGTAATAATTCTATAAAGAAAAGAGAATCTAAATACGACTTTCGTCCAAATTTCCTACAACATAATTCGAAAATTGACAAGTTACACTTAATTTTACAACAAGTAGATGCAACCGGATGATTTTTTTGCAGTTTGGCTGTTCAGTGTTATATTTTTGACAGCTGACGGATGATTCGTGACATGTGTCAAAGTTAAACATCTCTCTTAGCATTGCCAATTCATTGTGGAAAGACTTACAAGTTATTAAATTTTTTTATCTCTAAAATGCTTGAAGTGGCCAAGCATTTTACCGTCGTCATAAATGACTTACTTAGCAAGCAATTCAAGCCATAGAGTGGAAAATATTGCTGTATCCGTCAGTGATAATGAAGACCGTGGATTATTCATTCTTCGCTGTTCGCAGGAATTGGGATTTTGTCACTCGACTACATGGAAGATTTTACGAAAGAATCTTTGTCTTTAATCTTAAAACGTACCCTTTCGTGCAAGAACTGAACAACTTGCCATAATTTCGAATTTTCGGCCAGTGGGCCTTAGAATAGCTGGAGGAACAACCGCTTTGTTATCAAAAAATTGTTTTCAGCGACGAAACTCACTTCCATTTTGTCCTTTGAGCAACCTCAGGCAATACCAAAGTTGCCAGTGCATCCGCAAAAATGCACTGTTTAGTGCGGTTTATGGTCCGGCGGAATCATTAGCCCATATTTTTTTACATACCATATAATATATAGAACAACGTTACTGTCAATGGCGCCCGCTATCGTTCAATAATTTCGAACAAGAATCCAAAAGCAGAAATTGGACGACATGGACCGATGCACCGATGGAGAAATCTCTCGTTTTGGGCTTCTGAATAGGCCGGGTAGATCGTGCGATTTGACGCCTTTAGACTATTTTCTATGCAGATACGTCAAATCACTCATCTATGCCGATTAGCCAGCGTCAATTGCAACCTTGGAAGACAACATGACACGTAATATTCGCGAGATACCTACCAATATGCTCGAAACGTGACTCAAAATTGGACTCTCTATATGGACGCAGTCGTTGTCAACATTTACATGAAATAGTCTTCAAAAGGCAAAGGACAAGCATCAACTCAAAAAATACTTTCGCAATTTTCCTGTTTTTTTGACAATTCAAAACCAAACGCTTACAAAATCATCCATAAGAAGCTACGAGGCTCCTCCTAAACTATACGAATCGCCCACAGTTTGCCTTAAAAAAAAAACAACTGGACTTCCTTTAATCCTATTTACTCGTAAACCTCATTCGGGTAGCCCAGAAGAGTTAACCGACGAACTCTTGAAGTGCATCGTCGACAAAAATCGCCATCCATCGACGCCGAACAAATATGGAAAAAGTCATAAAGTTGGGAGAAAGCTTGCACTACGCTTCTGTCGCATCACAATCAGGAGCCGATCATGAAGCGGATCATTACAGGGCGTCAAAACTGGGTTCTTTACAACAACATTAAACGTCGCGACCAATGGCTTTGTCCAGTAAACGGAGCAGGTCAACACCCTATAGATGAACATTATCCGCTCAAGGTTTTGCTGTCTGTATGGTGGTATGCTGCGGGTATAATCCGCATTGGGCTGTTGCCTCATTGCAGATGTCTACTATCAACAACTGTGCAGATTTAAGTCAGAGCTGGAGAAGAAACGGCCAGGTCTGATTAATCAAAGAGTGTTCTATTCCAAAAGCTTGTTGTCCTTTAAAGGAAATCGAAAAAAGGTCGAAAGCAAGAGGTTGTCAATCAATAGTTCAACTATTATATCATTGGCGTTCGTGGAATAAGAGATATTTCTTTTGTGTTAGGATCAGGTTGAAACCTCTATAAGCCTGAAACAAGCATCGGATACGGATGAATCGTCTGTTGACAACCGCTGCAGACGTATCAAGGACAACGTAGTTCGGATATGCGCTTGGAATGTAAAGTCCCTTGTCCCTGTACTGCTGCAAGGCAAATATTACCGTCGCCCAAGAAATGCGATGATATGGGCCGAACCTAAAGAGAATGACAAAGTGCGACATCTACTACTGTGATTATTATCGCGAATTTGTTGTTGAAAGCAGACTTAGGGCAGAAGTCTTGAGTTTCCGGATTTGGAACGAGTGCATCGCAACCGATTTCTTATGGCCAGAATCTGAGGATTTGAAATTGGACCAGCTATACTTCCAATATGTTTAGGCTATGTGCCACTTAAGCCGTCTTACAATCGACTTATTTCTCATTAGGTTCAGTAATCGTGTAATCAGTCATTTGAAGCCGTTGGACTTTTTTCATCTTCTTTAAGGATATCCACGAATGGGCCCAATTTCTGGACGGTTTATAAGACGTGAAATGCTGCTAAAATAGGTCAGGCACATTCGATCGAAACAAGCGATTACCCGAAGCGGTAATATCTGGTAAATAGGGCAGATGGAGCAAGACCTCAAAGTTGAGTGTTTACAAGTAGATTTTGACCGATCGTGCAATGTTTCGTCGAGCACTGTCATGCCGAGATACTAATGGTTGCATTTTACTTTGAGTGCTCAGGTCAATCGGCGCTCAACGTTCTTCGGCTTCAGTTTATATGGAAGCCAATTTCTTGGCTTTTGAATCATTTAAGTTAAGTAATTCTCAATGTAACTGTAACCCCTGATGCATTTAGCACTAATCTTCATGCACTATTGTTGTCAATTCTCCTTCCTTGGACACTTTCTTCCTTTCGCTCTTTGTCTCTGACGTCAAAAACTTCTGAAACCGCTTGTGACATGTTCATTCATTTAAGACAGCCTCCCATATGTTATCTATCAGCAATCGATGAGCTTCACTCGTACACGCTTGGATCTTGTAAGATCAGAAGATGTTTCTATAAAAGTGACAGAAAAACAGTACCTGATTTTGAGCCCAACATTCCGCCAATAAAAGCATCCGAACCTATTCTCTTTCGTTTACGAAACCTCCGATTACGTTAATGAATTCCTGAAACTTTACAGCCAGAATATGCATAACTATCTTTGTAATGGGGTGGGGCAAATGTTGTCACCCGCCTTTCTTTGGCCATAATTTTTTTTATGAATGAAAAACGTTGGTTCCGTTTTAGATAGTCGAGAAAATGATATCGCAAATTGATCAACAGAATTGATGACCATTTGGTCCCAATTTATGGCATTATTCATCACTCTTGCCAGACCTTTTGGCGATAGGTCCTTGCATTCTTGACGGATATTCTCTTAGACTCGTGACTTCAAAAACCCCAGCAAAAATAAGGCCAGCTTGCCAGCCAGTGCAAATTGCCAAAACGAGAAATTAGACGACCCGAAAATTCAGCCCTCCATCCTGTTGGAACTACATGTTCTCCAGTCACAATTCATTCAATTGAGGAAGGAGAAACGCGTTGAGCATTGCCCTATAGCGCTCGCCGTCCATAGTAATAGTTTTGCTCGCGCCGTTGTCGATAATATTAGGCCTGATGACTCCGCCAGCGTAAACAACATACCATCCAGTAACTTTGAGCAGGAGGAATGGCTCTTCGTGGGTTATACGCTGATTTTCTGTGCCCCAGAGATGGAAATAGAGATGGGTCTCGTCGCTCATGATGACTTTCGATGAAAAGTTGTCTCCTTTGTGGTCGGTATTCAGTATGGCTTGAGCGTAGGTTACACGCGCTTGGCGGTTAACAGCTAACAGCTTTTGCATTTTCTGCACTTTGTAAGGGAACATCTTTCAGTTGTTCACCAAAATTCTCTGTAAAAATCGCCGATTGATGCCCAATTGCGTGGCACGTCATCTGGTCGAAACTCCGAGGCCCTCTGCCACATCACAGGTTCCATATTCTCAGCAGAACGGCTGCTTCGGGGCTGGCCAGACCTGGCAGCATCTCGTGTTATCCCATATTCTTTTAAGTGAGCGGCTAAACTTCGTAGTATTTGCTCAGTTTGTGTCGGGCGACCAGGAAATCTGCGCCAAAATTCAATACCATCGACGAAATATTCCGAATGATCCGCAACTCAGTCACACCCCGCATACTGCTATGATCTAGATGGAAGAGTTGAGGGCACATTTTCCTAGATTAGAATAGAAATGTAGAAATGTTCCTAGATTAGAATAGAAATGTCGTAGTCGTAGTAGTGGTCGTAGTAGTCGGTGGACCTAACACCGCCATGATGTTGCGGCCCTTGCTTCGCTGAAGGTCACCATTTGAATGATACTGTCCTTGGAAAATATAATCTGCATTGTAATGCAATAATTTACAAAATTATTTATTTTCAACTTGAAAAACTTTTCCGCTGAACGTAGATGATGTAAAATCCCATTGTATTGATCGCGATGTGGTTTCCAATGCATTGTATCTACATTTTATATCGCTGCGTAAAAAAAAAAACAAAATTAAAACTCTATTTAAATATTCGTTGGTACAGCTATATTTCAAAGTTAATCACTGTAATGAACAGTTTACACGTTTTTCAACAGACAGACGAGAGGATTTAAATTAAAACCAACCAAGAAATACGGTCCCACTGAAAACCAAATTCATTAACATGCGTCACACTATTATGCGCAGCTGAAAATTTAACGTTGGCAATTTGTATCTCTTTATCTAGAGTCGTAACTCACCATCGGAACACATATCTGTTCTGTTTGTGCATAAATTCAATTTCACTAGCCTACCTTGAGCGTGTACGACTATCTACTGCCTCGAATCCCATCAACTCCCACCAGATACCACTCAATGTCCTTGTTTTTCTGAATTCTGATCTGTATATCCCATAGTTAGTACTGTGTACAAGTATATCTACAAGTTTTAACGGAAATTTTTCAGCTAATTTGTCACGAGCGATATAATGTATCTACGTGTAGGTATATAAAAATCTGCAAAACCTCCATTCGTATCCGTATGTATCCCCAGTGGGAACGAAAAATAGGAGAAAAAAGAATACGCTTGGTGCTGACTGCGTCTGTTTGCTCGCTGTAATCAAATTTTCAATTGAATTTCAGCTTTTCATTGAAAATTCCAAATGAGAATATTCAAATTCTATACACAAACACACACAGATACACCTGCCTGGGAATTGAAGTTTGGAATAGTAATGCGAATATCTAGCTGCACACAGATGTTTGTTGTTGTCACAGCAAACAAAATAATCATCGATCACGTCATCAAGATTAAAAATAGAAACACACTGTCTAGGACCATTAGCAGAAATGATGGTTTGCATTACTTTGGCGTCCTGCTTTGTTATTCCTTACAATTTTAGAAGCAGGCTGCGAAAAACAGTCCTGTTGTTTGGGTGCTATTAGTGCTTCAGCATCCACATGAAGGGACGTTTCAATGTCCACTTGAGGGTATGCTTGCTACCAGGACATGGTGATTAATAAGAAGTCAGTCTGGCTTCTTTACACCAAATAGGGTACGGTTTTAGAGTGTACTGCATTCGTACGTCTACTATTAGCTTCTTTTCGAAAACAATTTATAACATTTTATTTATTAAGGTTAAGTCAAAGATGACTAATTATCTACTTCTCAATCACATACTTCCAACGTCTTGAAGAGTTTCCGGTTTGGTATGTTTCTGTTTAAATACCGAATCCGCTAAGTAGTAACGGCCCAAATCAGTTTTTTTTCTTTAAGTGGCACTACAGTCCAGGGTAGACGTGGGCCCCAATCACGAAGCGTCTCCACCCAGCTCGATCCTTTGCTAGCTGCCTCCAGTTTCGCACGCTAAATTGGAGGAGGTTCCTTCCACTTGCGTGCACCCCAGCGCTGTCCCTCGGAAGCGAATTCGAAGTCTTTTCGAACCGGACCATTGGTGTTCGTCCGCTCTATATGACCCAACCATCTTAGTCGTTTAATCTTCACTCTTCTGGCTAGGTCGATGTTGCTGTCCAGTCCATACAGTTCCTCATTGTGATCCCTCCTCCACTCTACGTCAACGCAGACGGGACCGAAAATCACTCGAAGAATTTTCCTCTCAAAGCAGCCAAGAGCACCCTCATCCATTTAGTCCATGCCTCTGCCACATGGAGCAGGACTTGTATCATTAAAGTGTTATATAGGGTAACTAGAACCTATTGGCAAGAGTTATTCTCAGTGCTGGTGTCATTGTCTGAACTGATAGCGAAGCCTATGTAGGCAAAGTCCTTAACAAGTTTTGTCTGTCGTAGGTGATGCTCTGTCCGATATATAGTATTGTTGTCGAGTGTACTTCTTGCTTGACAGCATAGGTACACTTGGTCTTGCCCTCGTTGACCGCTAAGCCCATTTCACCGTTTCAGTCTCAAAACGAGTTGCAAGAAATTGGACGAACTTTTAAAAGATTGTGCTTCTTGTGCGTGAGTTTTGCTCTATTCTTTCAAGTTTGCTGTTAAAAAATCGCATGACAGCGCATCGCCTTGTCTAAGTCCTTTTTGACATCAAAGGTTTCGGTGAGATCTTTGCCGACCTTGATGGAGCCGCGTGCATTCTCCATCGTCATCCTGCACAGACGGGCGAGTTTGGCAGGGATGCCGTAACTAGACATTGCTCTGTATAGCTCGTCTCTATAGATGCTGTATACGAGGCCTTGAAATCGATGGATAGGTGGTGTGTGTAGACAGGCAGCTCATAGGTTTTCTCCAAGAACTTCCCTAGTGTGAATATTTGGTCGATGATGGACCTACCTGGTCTGAAACCACACGGTTATGTACAGGTTGTTTACAAACGGCTTCAGATCTTGGATGAGATGGAAAGAATGCTGATGTCTCTGTAGTTGGCGCAATACAGAGGGTCTCCTTTTTTGAGTGTCGCAAAAACAATGCTGAGGTTCTATTCATACTCCTTACCAACTCATCGCGTGCCGCTTTAAAGAGCTCGGCTATCAGGCCGTCCGCTCCAGCAGCTTTTTTGGACTTCAGCTTAGATATTGGTGTCTTCACTTCATCCAGGGCAGGTCGACAGAATTGTTGGTTTTAACGTCGAAGAGGATGAAAGGTTCATTCTGCCTAATAGCAAAATTTATTCCGTCAAAAATTATCTTTCCATGCTCTTTCTTTTTGTTCCTGAGAAGCCAGTTTTCATCTCTCCTCTTCTGCTCATAGAGTCCATGAGCGGCTCTAGTCTTTCTTTGCAGCGCCACATTGCGTGCGGATTGCCGTCATTCGTCATCAAATCAAAGATTTGGTAATTCATCTGGAGGATTCATCCGTTGTCACAGTTAAAGTGCTGCTTTTTTGCCTGCACTCGCACTCGAATTCGGATAGTTATCGATCAGTCCCTGATGGTTGCCAATTTAAAATTAAATAAACCCAATCGATGTGTAGAAACTGTTGCAACGCTGGGTATCGCCAGGTTGACACTCTCAGTGCCTACCCTATTTTTACAAAGCCCGACCATCCAATTGATAAAATGACATCTTAAAGTAGTAGTCTTTCCGGGAAACAAAGCACACGGAAATAGTCCTTACCAGTCTTTCGCAAATAGATTAGTTATCCCAGTCGCAATATCAGGGTCAATTATCTGCAGAGTATTGAGATCAGAGCAGCATGGTCACATAGATATTGCTTCTCGGAATAGTCATCTCTTTCACAGTAAGCTTTGGAGAAGCAAAAGCGAGGTGCCCTGGCTAAGTTGTAAGATACATCGGAAACTATTCATTTTGTGTGTCGACAGCCTTAAAAATGTCGCTCGTTTGCAACTTAACTGTCAATGAAAGCCCTTACTTATGATGCCGGCAATTCAAGCGCCAATTCAGGTTCTAAGAAACTTACCCCACAGCTTTGCCTTTTAAGTTTATTGGCGAAGTGGTTTCCCGTGCTCCCATCGCCCAACCTACACAAGTATTCAGTGAATTCAACCATCCAACTGCATCCAGAGAACTCTTACATTCTCGACACAGTTTTTTAGAGGGGATGTACCTCGCTCTATCTGCGTCTATCTTCGCTTGCCACAAGTGTTAAGGACAGCAGTTCTGGTGTCATTGAATCAGATGGCATGTCCTTTAGACTACAGTCAAAGTACGTTTCGACGATCTCCGAGAATAATTTCTTTTTACCCGGATGATGGCTTTCAGACTTAGTTCACGATATAGACTAGACATCAGGTAGGAGGAAATTGGTTGGTGCGTCTTGAGCGGAGGTAGATCCCCATGCATGTGATACAGTTCTTTGGCATCAGTACGAATGAATGTTCATAAATGCTTGGTCCAGCAGACAACCCAATGGTTGTCATCCTCGGTGTACAGTCTCATACGGATGGTAATGGGTTTAAATAGGCATTCGCTAAGCTTAATTCAAGGGGTAGTACAACTTCATCTGCTATAGCCTGAACGTAGAAGTTGAAACTTTTGAGAACTGGAAATAGGACGTCGCCTAAGGGGAACTTTCTGTTTACCACCATCATCAGATATGTACGTATTGGTCGCAGTCAAAAACTCCATCCAGGGTCCTATTCAGTAGTAGAGTGTTGCCTGTCCGATTTATGCTGTTAAAATTTGAGTTGTTTGGCTCCCTAGAATCCACCCTCTTGTAAGATCTTCAACATCGGTGGGCACGTTGCATCTCGGAGGAGATCTTAGCTGGTAGTATACGAGTATAATCCAATTATGTGTACTTCGCGACGGGTAAACACACCAGATAATATTTTGTTAAACACTTGATTCCCTTTGCTCGACAATACTGATTTGGTGTGAATTGTAAAAGGTCGATAGCATTGACACTGATGCCCTTCTACCTACCGAAAGATAAGGATAGCACTTGAAAATATCTTAAATGGTTATGTTCCTGCATATCACGTTCGATCAGACGTTCAACCAATTCGAATTCATTTTATATTTTTGTAGCAATATTGAAGAGAGTGAAAGAAGATATATTTGTACAAGAATATTTAAAAAATTTAAAAGAAAAAAAATATTTATTTTTAATTGCCTCACGCACGAGAAAATACAAAACGACGACACTCTCTGATCATAAATAAAAATAAAAAAGATTTAAATAAGAAAAAAAATCGATAACGTTCGTTCTGTGTGACTGTATCGGCTGTATCCACCGTATCGGGAACGAGTACGAGTATCTCCGAATATATCCCTTGAAGCCAGAATGCATACTCGTAACCAGCACGATGATGGAATCGATATAGACATCAAAGAAATAAGCTCAGATACACAATAGCTTCCGTCGTATCATTCTCGTAACAATTTCTACTTATTTCCAGATTTTTTTATTTTTTTTCTTTTTCATTTTTTAAGCATTTTTCCCTATACCTGAGGCAATAAAACAGATTGTATAGGTATATTTATCTGGATGTACTTGTATGTAGATGTGTAACATAAGGAAATTTGAGAAATTGCGAAAGAGATTTAATTTTTTGAAGTAAAAACGAGGAAACACCAGAATCTCATCAAGACGACTTAATTTGCTTCCAATTCATATCTACCCAACCAAAGTGTTTAATACTCGTACATGCGAGTACGTATTGTTTGGTTCCCCATTCAAATGTATAAACTCAGAATTCATTTATTTTTGAAGCAAATTGTATCTACTCGTCCAGCAGCACAATTATATTTTATAAATTTGCATACAGAGTTGTCAATTTAAAAGTTTTAGAGTCGAGATGTTAGGATATAGACGTGCCACTCATTTATTTGTTTAAAAAAAATAAACAATTTTATCGGAAGTTATTAGAGAGTAGTTTGTGATATTTCGTATCCCAGAACTTAACCGAAACACATCCACGTCAATTGTTTTAGAAACACAGAGGGAATTTGAAGGTGAAACGATGGAGCTTTTCTGGATCATCGGAGATCTTTGTTACAATTTGGTTAAAATACAAAAAAAAGTATGGAACCATTTGCCAAATCTATTTCGCAAGCTCGAGTGTTGCCGTCTCTGCCAGGAAAGCACTTCTCGATGACCGCAAGATGCCAAAGCGTCCTTCGCAGTGATAAATCTTCCAAAGCATAATATCACCGACTCGTACACTGGAACTTAATGAATTTGGTTCGTGATGTAATGTTCTTAATTGTAGTAGGTATTCCTTATACCACCGCTTCTTAAAACTAGCCAAAAAACGGTGGCGCTCCTTTCATTGTGCTCGAAGTTATCTTCTCGTAAGCTGATTCGACTAAATTTCCGTTCGGGCCAATAAGGAAATGTGCCGGAGTAAGAGGCGAAAGATCTAACGGGTCATCTCCAGCGTAAGTTAGCGGCCTCAAGTTGCGGAGGACCTGCAAGGTCCATTCCAACTACCTCAAGTGGTTGGGATGTTAGGACTCGATCTCCAGGAAGTGGCGCAAATATCTGCCTAGCTGGAGTACCTCTAATTGGCGTCGTTCATATAAAACGCTTGCAACAGCTTTCCACAAATACGTCGGTATTTTGCTTGGTCTCTTGAATAATTTTCTACAACGTTGCGGCTAGAAAAATTGGACTGCTTGTGACGCAAAAAGTAAGACGCGTCATTCTAAAAGTCTGCACAGCAAAAAGGTTTCTCTCATCGTCTATTTTGTCACAGAACCAAAAGAAGCCGGCAGAAATGCCTTCTCCATATAAGCAATAAGTCCAATTTCACCAGTGCGAAAATTGAATAAGATGATCAAAAGATCAAGCAGTAAATTTGGTCCCACCTCTAAGCAATCATTTAAGGACGAATGGTTAGCCGCATGTGCAGAAACATCAAATACAATGCGTAGTTTTGTCGTTTCCTTGTACTCTCGGTAGATTGGGCGGTGGGGTAAATAATAGATACGTTTCCAGTTCACACTCATTCAGGGGCAATTTCGGCTGCGAGGACAACATTTCATTCATAGCTGCACTATATTCTTTGATTCTACCCGCTCGGAACAGAACTGGACTCAACAATTAAATAAAGAAAGAGAAGTACATTATACATTTGTATAAGTTGGTTAGGCTAAGGATGGATTCAATAAGGAATTGCGAATCCATTGAAAGTGGAAAGCGGGATAAAAATAATAAAACTTGTTAGAAATGAATGACAGCTAGAACTACCGGAAGGGAAACCTCTTAAGTATGAGCCTCTATATTCCGTCTTCACGAATGGTCGACATGTTATTTCTCTAGCCTGTCGAGTGTCCTGTTTTTGTTTTTTATTTTCTTCTGACGAAAGCCAACCGGGATCTCATTCCACTATGCCACCATATACACATATAATTAGATGATACTTACGTAGCTGTTTTCCGTCTTCAATTATTTTCCTGGCTTTCGTTAAGTAATGAGTCTACCAACATGCACTGGAAATAGGACGTCGCTTAAGGGGAAATTTCTGCTTATCACCACAATCCGATACGTATCGGTCGAAGTCGAAAACTCCATCCAGGGTCCTATTCGGCAGCAGAGTGTTGCCGGTTCGATTTACTCATGCTGTTAAAATTTGAGTTGCCTGGAGCACCTGGAGTGCACCCTCTTGTAAGATCTTCAACGTCGGTGAGCATGTTGCATCTTGGAAAAAAGGATGCAAAGCAGTATTCATATGAAGTTTGGCTGTTTTCGCCCTCTTCTTCAACTTGAAGGAAGTCAAAGCTGGTTGTATTGTATACCTAGTCGAATCATAAATACTGGTACACAACTGAACTCACTCATTTCGAATGCAGCACTGGGCGCATCCATTTCGTATTGATTGCGATTTGACAGTTGATATTTATGCCTCATTGTGAAAAAAAACAAGTTTTTGACATTAATTGCTTACAATCATGGAATAGGGCGACATCGAAAATCGTATTGTTGTAGTTGGCCTAATTAAATGCAACATGGAAAAAGGCGATATCTTTAGGACGTTGCGACCGCTTGGAATCACTCGCAATTTTGTGTATCGTGCTGTGAAGTTGTTTGAGGATACTGGTGGAGTACGTGACCGTCAAAGATCCGGCCGTCCACGCACTGTGAGAACTCCGAAAGCGATCAAAACCGTGAAGTAACGAATCGACCGAAAACCGCTGCGAAAACAGAAAATTTTGTCGCGGGAAATGCAAATTTCGCAAAATTTCATGTCTCGCATTATCAAAGAAAATTTAGGACGGGCGCATTGAATGAAAAACCCAAGCGAAGATCGAAAGCGTCACTCAGCCGGTACGCGAAGAATGCTCACAGACAAATTCTGTTTACTGACGAGAAAATCTTCACCGAAGAAGAATCGTTCAATAAGCAGAACGATCGTGTGTATGCTCGGTCATCCAGAGAAGCTTTTTCTTTTCCTTTTATTTCTTCTTAATTTTGTTACATTGTCTTGGACAATGTGGCAGCCCTGATTTAACATATTCGCACTCAAACCATTGACCATCCAAACCACATTCACTCATCCCATCCAGTTTGTTCTGTCGAGCTCAATGTCTGGTGTAGCTGGAGCATGTAACCACGTCTTTGAGCTCCACTAGACCGTTCTTTCATACTCTTAAGCATGCCACTTTCTCAAGGGAAATCTCCGAGTTTTGGGAATTTCTTTTGGCCTAAACGAACATTTGCTCTGAATAAATATGGGCTCAAACCATCCTTTATTTTCCCACAATTGATCCCTTACAACAAGGCAAAGTCCCAAAGAAAGCTAATTTTGACTTCAGCCCAAATTAAGACTATTCTTCAATTTATTCGGCGTAGAGACGAAGGAAGAAGGAAGCTTTTCGCAATCGTATTTACCATCTGCGAGTATCATGGACCCAGTGGTCTTCCGTGAAGTTTTCTTCTACCCATTCTTTACATTGCTACTTTTTTGTTTGTTTACCAATTCCTATTACTTCCCTTCTTCAGTATTTCTGTCTCGTGGTTTGCTTGCGCTTGTGTATAAGTTGTATCTTTTCTCTGTTCGCAGAAGGTTCCAGGCCAATACGTTCCTTCAATGCAGCAACGGACATAACCGACAGGGTGTCTAAAAGTGTGAAGTCGTTAGGGAGACGGAATAACACATGGGACAAGGGTTGACTGCTCCGTCTTGGGCCCTTGCAAAACAAAAAAAAATCCTATCTAGGGTTTCCGTCGCGCTTTTATACTCGTAGAAGCCGCACGCCTGCTCTGCTGGTGTTTCCTGTTGGGAGTTGGAAGACCATCTGGTTAAAGAGAAAAGGTTCGAAGCGGTGAAGGCGAAAGTCTTAGGGAAAAAGAATGCAGCTTGTAGTGGTAAATGTCCATCCGGACTCGACTTGCTAAACAAGTCGCAAACAAAAGTAGCAGCACTATAAATGGGACAGCTGATGAATTCCCAAGACGGAGTCAACGGTGAAGAAAACATCCCGGAACAAATGAGACATATTTTGAGCTCAGGCCGGTATGGATTTCCGAGACTAAGTCAGGGTCTTGAACAGAGATGGTGGCAGAAGAGCCCTTAATGGGTCAACGTCATATCAAAACTGGAACTGGCCCTCCAGGTATGGGAGTTTTGCCACCGGGAGTATGGAAAATAAATGAAGGCTACGAAGCAACAACAAGCCTCGGAAACGGAGGAATCTGGTGTTGACAATACATGCAGCCGAATAAGGAACAACGAGCTTCGGATATCACGTGGAATGTTTGGTCCCTTAACAGGCCACGTGCAGCCGAGGAGCGGAGGCCCTAGACTGGTGCAAAGCAGAGAATATCGCTGTCTTAGAAATACGATGGGATGTGTCGGACCAAGAGGGTATGAAAACTACTCATCTACTACGGCGATTGTTATCGACGGCAAAACCAGTGCCTATTCGGATGTGGATTTGTTGTTCGATGCAGACTTTGGCAAGAAGTCTTAAGTTTTCAGCATGTGATCGAGCGCCTCGTAGCAGTCCGAATCAAAGCTTAAGCATTTGCTTTATATGCGCACACTCCCCCACAGATGAGAAAGATGACGACACCAAAGACAGCTTCCACGAGTTCTTGAACAAGACCTATGGGTAATGGCCCTAGCTATTGTATTAGAATTGTCATCGCCGATTCAAAAGCAAATCTTGGAAGAGCGGGCGGTATTTGGTAATACAATAATAATACAATCGATACCACATCCGATAACGGATTCAGGCTTATCAACTTAGCGGCGGAACGAAACATTGTTATGTCAGCACGAGTTCCCACATCTCGATATTCACAAGGGGACTTGGAGAACCCCTGGTCAATCATTCATCAACCAGATTGACCGCATTGCGATCGACGCAATACAATCCTCCAATATTAACGATGTTCGAACGCTGCGATGAGCCAACATCGACTCGGGCAAGTACCTTGTTGTTTGCAAGGTGCGGATCCAGATATCTCAAAGAGCGCAAATGCAAGCGAAAGCTGTGATGAAGGTTCATGTCGAACGGTCACAATCACAAGAAATAGCCAA
The DNA here is from genome assembly GCA_928272305.1 of Volucella inflata. Classification (NCBI taxonomy): domain Eukaryota; kingdom Metazoa; phylum Arthropoda; class Insecta; order Diptera; family Syrphidae; genus Volucella; species Volucella inflata. Next base: position 2,966,627 of record OV743716.1, on the reverse strand, counting down.
ATCCTTTTTCGATCGGGTATCCCTTAATCTCTGATGATGTCATCTACCGCCAACATGAAATATCGAAAAGAAGTCGACCTCCACAACGAAATCCCTAGTTTGAGAAAGAGTCACAGCAAGTACATCCAGCTAAGCAAGATACACAGCGGCACTGCATAGAAGGACTAAAGCTAATAGTGACCATGAGCTCTACAAATGCACCTCTCACTCAGAAGTTGTAGACAAACAATTGCGGCTAATAGACCTTGATGAAGTAAAGATAGAAATATCTATGGTTAGCATACACCAATTCATCTATAAAAAATGGTAGGACGAAAGTACGCCCGATGAATAGATCCTCACCACTGTTCGTCCGATCATCAAAAAAGGAGACCTTCTGAACTAGGCAAACTACAGAGGTATCAGTCCTCTTTACATCGCCTACAAGATCTTATCAATAAGACAATAACAATAAGTCTTGCCAATCGCTGCTTCACGAATAAAGAGCATTTTCGTTACTAAAGATACATGCCTTTTCAGTTGAAGATACGAGTAGCACTGACCCTATTTAAGTACATAAGTAAGCGAGGTAATATCGATTTGCTCATTTAAGAGAATATTAACTAGGGGAATGGAACATACCATTAATCTTCGAAAATAGTTCAACTGTCACTTGAATTTTGTAGACACTTATAGTAGCAGTAGTAGCGATAACGCTTGAATGCGAAACATCCATGAAAATTGTAAACCATTACGAGCATACCTCACTTACTATCTTTTTTCACTCATATTCGGGTGTTTGCTTGAATAGATTCTTTAAAAATTCCAATTATTTCGCTTCCCATTCAAGTAGAAAAGGAAGCATAGTAGAAAAATCGAAGCTCTTCGATATCCCGATAGTTATTTCTTTTTCATTACAAATGCTGCGATACAAGAGCCATTGCTGTATAATATTCAGGAAACGAAAATATACTTTCCGGAAGAATGATATAAAATGAAACCAGACAAAAAAAAGGAATGAATAGGGAGTCCACTTCACCAATCAGAAGCCAATATAATGATGCTCCACTCCAATGTTGTGCGTTGGGAATAAAAGAAAAAAGCAAAAAATAATAAATTGTCTTGAATGCATCCGGTTGGTCATTTGGTTCCAATCTCGCTCTTACCCATTCAATCCAAACAATTCATTGAAATGATGATAATATAAATTGAAAATGGATATCACTCATATGGCATTGAGTATCCTGACAATACCCGTAGTCTCACACAAACACAATAGTACGGGCTGTACTCGTACTTCTTTACAATTCAATGGACAATGTCAATAGGAATTGTCCTCTTCAATTAGTTGTTCGCCTGATTTTCTTATAACGAATCGGAAATATACGAGTAATATCTACGTACGTTGCGAGTATCCCTACGAATGCCGAAAGGACCTTGTTCTGCTGAAAAGATTACATCCAAATGGCTCGAAAAGATATGTAGGTACACAAAAATGCTTTCTACCTTAATAGAATTATTTATTTTGTAAACATGAGCTGCTTTTCTATTTTTCTATTTTTTTGGTAAACAAATGTATAGATATTCTTTTATAAGAGGATATCTACGGGTTTTTTTAAAAGTTGAAGTAGTCCTCAATACACGTGAGTGCAGCCAGCACGAATATGAATAAATGAAAACCGAGGAATTTTTGTTTAGAAATTCTCAAGTCTTTTGAGTTGCTGTAGTATGGCTGAATGCAAAGTAGATTTTTCTTTTATGATTTTTGCAGAACAGAATAACGTAAGTGCTGTTGTGGACCACTATGTTTTCAGTTTGTAAGGCATTGAAGGAACCTTTGAAAGAGTTGCTCCTTAATACTTAATACGAACAAATTCTACGAAAAAGATTGAGAATGCATCAGAATACTTTTGCAGAAAATAGGATAAAGTGATTTTAAATAATCGAATGACTGATTCCACTTCAACGGGGGCGCCTCTTACACAAAGTTTCATTTTTAGTGGAAGTAGGGCTTTGCAAAGAAAATTTCTATAAAGACAGGCGGATCATTTTAAACATACAGATACGAGGTTGACAAACATATTTGAATCGCAGTGATTTAAGACCTATTAGCTAGAGTAAAATCAAAGATACTTCGAATAAAATTCAAACTTCGAAAATTCAATATATTTCATGAACTCGCCCCATAGTATTCCTCAGGGATCCATTAAACGAGCTGAATAGCCTTTTGCAATCAAAAGTTCCAAATTCTTTCAGCAATTGTCTGATGTCATTCGGATAACAATTAATTCTGTCCTTCGGTTGAAGGATACTAAGCAGTGGGAAGAGCTAAATTTACACTGCATCCCCCCAATGAGTAAAACGAAATTTATTTCAATTTTGATCTTATACGGCCGAAGGCGTTGGTGCAGCGACCTTCTCTGACGACCTCGATGCACATACAGATTTGAAAAAAAAACTCCCTTAATTAGTAGTGAGCTAATTAGTTTCAGTAACACCTTCCGAGATAATCCCTTCAATCTTATTATGCAGGAAAAGAGTGGAAGCTAGGCCGCCGTGCTCAGAAAAGTTTAAAATGGAAAATGCAATGGTTCAGCCCAAATGAAATATTGTAAAATTCCTACAAGCAGGCTCCTGTTGATCTTGAGAAAAGACCAGTTTTATGCGGGTCGATCGTCACTGATAGGGAAATTGGTAAGCGGTGAGCCAACAGATGGTGTGGATGTTGGCTGTCAAATACTGTCATTTACTGAATGCAATGTGGTTGACCTTTTTGACAGATGTAATACAATTTTTGTTCATTCAGCCGTTTTCAGCAGCACTCGTGAATTTATCGGTCAACATAATCACCATTAGTGAGTTCGGAATTCGTGCAACGTTGAAACGTTTTGTAGAAACTGGTTCGGTATTGGGTCAAACTCCATATCAACATGCTCGGCCAGCACGTACACGGCAAAACATCACCACTGTGAGCGAAAGTGTTCTAAACCAGCCAGGCACCTCAATTCGTCGCCGAAATGAACCATTGGCCCTTATGTAACTTTACGGCGCATTTTAAAAGTTGATCATCATTTGGACAACAATCGATGGATTTTGACTATCTAAGACGTCGCCGATTTGTTAACTGGATGTTGGAGAGCCAGCACAATTTACTATCGAATTTGGTCTTTTCCAATGAACCCCATTTGTGGATGGATGTCTACGTAAATAAACGAAATTGTCGTTCCTGGGGACCGGAAACTCAAATAAAAAAAAATTCACAAAAAACCAATGCATCAAAAAAGTCACTGTATGGTGAGAATTAGGGAGTTGGCGGCATCATTGACCCGTTCTTTTTCGAAGATGAGGCTTCTGAGGCAGACACAGTATATGGAGGTTGGTTGGCTTTCATTTAATGAATTCAGCCTGGACGATCTCTGGTTTCAACAGGGTGGTGCTGCTGCCCACACATGCCATCAATTAATCAATTTATTGCCTACGAAGAGCGCCTTTTTTCGGTTGGTAGAGAAGTTGATTTGCGTCCAAGGTGATGGGAATTGACACCTTTGGACTTCTTTCTGTGGGGTTATTTGAAGAATAAGGTCTATGACAGTAATCTATTGACAATTCAGGATCTCAAACATAACATCAAAACTGAAATTGTGGCTATTAATCCTCTTATTCAACACTAGCCGTTTGAAATGTTGTTAAGAAAATTTCTTGGTCCTTCACACAGTAGTATTGGTAAGTGTGGTTATGAAAGGGCTTCGCAAAGCACAAGTCAGCATAGTTGACATTCCACTTAATAATGATGAGTTCACCGTCATTGCATCATTGAGCAGGACCCCTCTTTTTTAACGAGAATACCCGAGGAAGGCTTTGGTAACGATTCAACGTGGAACATCTATGATTTCGAGATTGGTTCAAAATACATTTAAACTAGTCGTGACGCAATGATACCAAAAACTATTCTTATCATCGACTTTCTAAAGACAAGGAGGAGCAAAGTTACAATCAAGCTTCGAATGATAGATCGGTCTTGCAATAGTATATTAACCTGTGGATTCGATGTGGTGTTGTACTAGAAGCAGTATCGGTTTTCCCCATTCAAACTTTCCATAGAAACGATCAGCGAAGTGCTTGCTTTACCTCCTCGTATTGGTACCTGGTAATTGCATTAGTAAACCCAGATTGAAATGGCAAGGGCATGCTCGGCGAATGGTAATATGTAGGACTACGCGGATAGCAAATCTATAACGCAGACGATCTTAGCAAACATTTAAACTCCAACGGCGTTCAGATATGCACGATGAATATTCGGACCGGCCCCATGGAGCCGAACAATTAGGAGAGGACCTTGACTGCTATAACGCAGATAAATATCACCGCTATTAAGGAAGTGGGATGGGATGAGTGGAACATAAGGAGGGTGAAAACCTGTGATATACGAGTATATCATTTCATAACATGAGATAATTTAAGACCAATATGCGCCCATTCCCTGGCGGTAGACAACGACGACGCCACCAAAAAATATTTCTACGAACTCTGCGACAGAACATACGAGCAATATCTGAAGTGTGACGGCCAGAATAGAAAAGGAGGACATATTTGGTAGGACAGATTGTAAGCAACACGTCTGGCAACGAAACAAGGCTATACTGACTTTGTGGAGAGACGAAATATCACTTAAGAAAGCATAGAGATTCCTCATCTGAATATAAAAACAGGGAAACGACAGGCGGTCTTCGGATCGTGGAACGCTAGCATGTGCCATTTATTCAGTATTCCGAACATGAAATTACTACCTCGTCGCAGCTAAGGTGTGAATGCGGATTTTCCAAGCACCATACCAAAAACGACTCTGTGAAGATTCAACACAGAAAGACTGCAAACGCAAACTACAGCCAGAATCTTCGCCGAAGCGAATACCAAAGACCATTGGCAATGCCACAACGGATGTGCTGGGTTTCACTCGATCACCACGAAGAAATACCTTGTTTGATGAAAAGCGCCGGCAAGCACATGCAGCTAAACAGTGAGTGTAGAAAGTAGCGTTGCAATGAAGGACAATCGCCACTCGTGTGCTCTACAATCCGGCTTCTCAAAAAAGAAGAAAAAAGGCCAAGGGAGGAGCACGATAAATGACATTGAAAGGTTGAACTTCAAGAATAACATACCTAACTTTTACCAACACCCATAAAGACAATGTCAAAGCAAGAAGACCCAAGAGATGACATCAATGTAGAATATTTCACAAGAAGTCTCTCCACTGTGCAACAGTTAGCGTACACCGATGTTATCGACACAATTGGAAGAACATGACTGGTGGATCAGAATTGGATTTAGCAATTAAAAAGAGCACAACTAAGTATATGCTATCAACAAGAAGGGACATACAAGATCGATGAATCTGACAAAATATCACAGCCAAAAGCTAAAATTTCGAAATAGTAAGGAAGTTTGGCCTCAGTTTGAGACCACACCCAGCTTAACGTGCTAAATTGGAGGCAGCTAGCGAAAGATCGAGCTAGCTGGAAGCGATTGCTGCCTGACGCCCACGTCATTCCCGGACTGTAGCGCCACTTAATGTAAGTAAGTAAGGAAGTTTGGCTCTACAATAAATTCTGAATTCTGTCAACAACACCTCGGCAGAAGTAAAACGAAGAATCACTTACTGCCAATCGATGTTTCCTGGGGTTAAGTAGGCAATTAGTAGGTAAACCCTATCCCGAACATTTATGAAGACTCTTTATGAAACCCTAATCATCGCAGTCCTATTGTATGGCACTGAAGCATGGATTCTATCGGAATGTATGCAAATATTTTCAGTCCCGTTTGCGTTTATGAGCTTAAGGGTGAAAATTGAACGTAAGACTATATATAGAACTCGCAGAGCGACTGACCACTAATGAGTGGAACGCATTTGAGGAAGAACCTAGCTAAAGTGCCAGCCACAAGTGAAAGTGGACCTAAACCGACATATAGTGCGCAATCGGAGGCACGACGACCGGCTAAATGCAGATGCTTGTTAGTTGTTGTCCAGGTTTACTCCGAACCTTAGCACCATCTAAGTAAGCAAGCAAAGTTGACTTCAGGGTGATCGATTAAAAGACTCACAAAGACCGGTACATGCTCTTCACTGCGCGATGCTGCTCCTTGAAGACAAAAACCAGAAAAAATACATCCTTCGTAGTCTAAGTAGATAGTATGAGTTTTTAGGTGTGATTTGAGTTTTGCAATTGTTTTTTTTACATTTCTTAAAAGTGCAAGAACTACAAACCGAAACTTCCGGAAGATTATGGGGCAGTGTCCTTGCCTTACAACGTGACAACGATGGAATTGCCCTCTTTACCATTCTCTGTATAAGTCAAGTACCGCCCATGCTAAACAGAATTACTCCAAGTACAAACTGGACATTTTTTAAGTGACAGCGACAGTAAAGGAATTGCAAATTAACTCGATCGTTCAATAACTTAAGGCTAACAGCGATTAGCAACGCAACTTGTCACCTTCTCATCGATCAAGGTGAGCATAGAAAAAAACTCCATCCTTGGCTACAGGATAATACTTTCTTCGTCAAACCAATCCAATTCTTCATCTGAAAAGTATGAAACTCGACGATTTCGTTATGAATGCAGTATCACAGCCTTGCCACTGAATGTATCACTTCCAGATGATAATCCATAATCCTTGAAAGAATAAGAAGTTACAACGATATAAGAGTCTATAACAGATAGATTAATCATAACAAATCGAAGGCTAGCATCCCTCTGCTCTGCCCTTATCCGAGAATCTAGGCTAATAATTAACACTGCAATAGAACGGTCGGCAGTAAATTCAAGAGCTTATCATGTAGAAGCAGGTAAGGTCCGGTCTTACATCCTCTTCAATCCAATCTTTCTTCTTCTCCACAACAGCATATTCGTATTTCAACACAGCAACTTAAATGTGATGTCAAGTCAACCTACATCCTTTGACGTCATAATACCTGAGGACCACAATCCAGGAATTCAAAAGAAAGATGGGGGTACATTTTGGTATGATGCGATACAAATCAGGTAAACATTCAATAGTATAGTACTCAATGTGCAAGTATCTGCATCTCCTCATGAGTTCAGTCTTGTCAGCTCAGGTATTGTGTCCCAATCGAACTATTCGTAATATAGACAGGGTGAGAAAGTGGAAATACTGAAGACGTCATCGTCATCTATATCAGAATTCTACTATTAAAGGATGATGAAGTGGGTTTCAGTCAGTATTACATTGAAGTGATTACTTATCTATCAAATTAATATCTGCAAACTGTATTGAAAAGGGGCAATCACAAGGATCATGGGCTTTGCTACTTTTGGAGAATCAAGTTAACTAGACGTTTGCATGTGGCGCTCTAGATGAACTTCCTGCTGTCATAAATGAATCACCAGACATCTGTGAGGTACCCCATTTAACATAAGACAGACAGAATGCTGTTAAACTAAAGATTTTTTTGTATCAAAAATTAGAAAAATATAAATTGCAATCCCCATCGAAAGGAATTGAAATTCTCTTCAAAGATACATAATACACTTACGTGGCATGGCAAATATGCATGGCTTCCGATTTGTACTGTCACATTCGTCTCTTGTACTGTAAAATTTTTCGGTGGATTATTCACGTACGACGATTCCAGATACAATTCATCTTGATTCAAATGTAACGCCTCTGGTGGTATAAGCTGTGAATGTGTTGTTGGTATCGCCGCCGTTGCAGTAGGTACACTACTTGAAGATTCACTTACAATGGTAGAGAATGTTTGCAGAAATTCCGCGTCACTAATTGTTAGATCTGAAAAATAATAATAATGAAATGAAATTGCCATTAAAACTCATCAAATTCATTCAACAGTAAAAAACGATAAAAATGTTCAATTCCCCCCACCCCACAGAAAACAGGCTATTAATTGAAATCGAAAAATCTACCTATTCTCGGAGGGTTGTGCATAGCCAGAAGCCACCTTTCACTCATTTAACAAAGACTTCTTAACAAGCAATTAATAACCAAAAATGTTCAGTTTCCACTTTTCGGCGAAAACTTTTTGAATCGTCAATCAATTTTAAAGCCATCAGGGTGTGATTTGTTGGAAAGAAAACCATCCCCGACCGTTCTGTGCCCATCGGGGGGTGAAACTTTTTTTTTCTGTTAATTTGAAAATTACAGAAGCGCTTCACAGCAGAATGTTTCCTGTGGGAGTTTTGTCAAAACTTTGAGTTTTAGCACACAAAAAGTATCCGCTTAGCACTTTCTGTCATTATATACAATATACATATATATATATTTTTTTTGTTCTGTCCTTTTTCGAAAGAGCAAGAATTCCCTAATGAATTCACAGTGAATTTGAAGATTTCCGAACAAACTAAGTAGTTGCGGTGGGATGCGATGTCGGGGCTCATGTTTTTGCGGTTTCTCATAGCGACTGGTGGTGTGGGTTTGGGTGGGTGAGTATCTACAATCCTTCAATTACTACTTAAAAAAGAAATTACCTCTCATTTTGTGACGATAAAAAATTGCATCCCCTCCCCTAACTGCTGAAGGACAATTGCTATTCATTATGGAACAATGTAAGGATATCCCACCTTGACGTGGCGTGAAAAATAAAATATTTCTTTTTCGGCTTTGTCATACTATACAGTATACACTTTCATTCCGAACGTTGCCATCTGGATTAATGCGGAAAAAAGTTTGCCATTTTCCGTTTTCCGTTTTCCGCATAAGTTATGTGATGAGAGATGGGAAATAAATTAAAGACCAAGAAAGTGGATAGAAACCAAAGTCATTGCAAAGTCTTGACAAAGGTGACATTTGCTGTGATTACGGTTACGGGTGATATTATACAGTGTACCTTACAAAAAGTACACCACCTAATCGTATGGAAGACGTCACTAAGGACAAAGGACGGTGTCCTTAGTTTGAAGGGTCACAATGTCACCAACTTCACGAAAGACAATTTATTTGTTGTCACAGTTTCGTAGATCTGACAGCATTTAAATTATAAGGAACTTAATGGCCATGCGTCTCAAAAAAAGTCCCTGATAATGTGTTGGACCTAAACTTTTTGTGTAAGATGAGAAGAGAATCAACTCTAACATCTAAACCTATGCAGAGTACTTAATTGAGTCTTGATGAATGTTTGTGTATTCTAATTATGTCGGCGGACATACTTTTCGATACAAGTTGACAAAAACTTTAGTTAAGTGGGTATTACAAGTGCTTTCTCTAATTTTGTACTTCTAATTCGATTTAGACATTTTTAAGATTCATATGTTTCAGAGGCAAAGTACATATGTGCTTCCTGTTAGGAAACATACTTGCACTGTGAGAAGATTTGTCTGTTTGCTTCAAATTTATCCATCAACAGAAGACTCATATCTTTAAGCTTAAATAGCCAGGTATTCTTAGTGTAGTACCGATTTTTAAGTGCGCCATCATTCTTCCTCCATTCCCAGATTCAGGCAGCTAGCCAAAGATCGAGCCAGCTGGGGACGCTTGTTGATTGAGGGCCAGGTCCAACAGGGACTGTAGAGTCATATAAAGTAAGCAAGTGAGCAATTTATCCACTACTGCTTTATTTTAGTAGCCCCAAGTCGGTTAGCAATTCAACTTTTAACGAGCTTGGTGCACAGTCTGACTCCATACCTATCCCTGTATCTTCATATTGGAATCGTTATTACGGGCGATTTCAATATATACAATTGTGGATGGCTTCGACGTTCAGGACAGACAACACCCAAAGGAAGGTGTGTTGGGATCTTTGCTGCGGAAAACAACTTATCCCAGGTTGTAAATGAGCCCACGCGAGTACCATACGTTGAAAATCATACCGCCAACACCCTGGACTATGTTGATGATGTGCTCTCCCTTTAGACTCGTCGGACCATTATGTCATATCAGCTGAATTCTCGTACATTGACCACACAGTAAGAGAAAACATTTTTAATAGAACCATATGGTAAAATGAGAAAGGCAATTGAAGCGGACTTTATACCTTCTTTAGGAATTGTAACCGGTCATAATGTTTCCTCGATAACAACGTGGATGCCGCTGCTGATATGATTCTCTTTGGAATGAGATCCCTTATCATTCACCGAGTATCCGATCAAAGGAAAAGGCGTGGTAAGATTTGAGGCGTAAAAAGGCTGTCAGGTAGAGAAAAATGTTTTTTCGGTCCTATAAGACCAACCCCACAGAGGAAAACCAGAAAAAATTCAAACGAGCCAGGAATGACTGTAACGTCAAATTTATATACGACCAAAAATTGAGGCAAAAAATACTACAATATCCCAAAGGTAGTAATCATTTTCGGTCGTTCGTGAAAAACATTAGAACTTCTGCCTCATCCTCCATCCAATCTGCTTGCTGCACACTTTGCGGCCACCTCAACGCTTCCAGATTGTGCTTTGTCTCCGCGTACACTGAGTGCGTCGAATCTTCAATGGGACTAATCCACTTTCGCACTCGTGTAATAGCAAGAGTACTTAAAGATCTTAACGCTCACAAATCCGCTGGTCCAGATGGTATATCTCCCCTTCTTCTGAAGAGGTGTTCTTCTACGCTGGTAAAACCACTCCATAAGCTTTTCCATCAATCCTACTCTTTAGGACTCTTGTCGAGCAGATGTCCAGCCCGTCCCTAAAAAAGGCGAATCTTCTTCTCTCTCCTCTTACAGACCTATCGCACTTACATCTCTTCTTCCCAAGGTCATGGAAACGTTGATAAATCCTCAGTATCTCGAAACGTGAAAACTTCTTAATGACCGGCAGTACGGTTTTCGTAGCTACAGGTCCACTAGTGGAAAAGTGGAACCAAAGTCTACATCAATCTGGTGAAAGCAAAATAGTTGCAGCGGATATTTCTAAGGTTGACAGAGTTTGGCATCAGGCTCTTTCGTCGAAAATGCGTGCATTTGGGATCGATGACTCTCTTCTCCAATGGAAAAGAAATTACCTTTCGGAACGTTCAATTCAAGTCGTCTTGGATGGTTTCAAGTCTGATGTTCACAAATTAAATGCTGGTGTGCCCCAGGGCTCCGTTCTGTTTCCGACACTGTTTTTAATTTTCACCAATGATCTCTTGTCTGCTACTTCTAACCCAATATATTCCTTCGCTGACGACAGCACTCTTTGCTTTTCATATTCGTTTCCGAACTCACGGCCCTGTTCTTCAGCTGTAGAACGGGAACGGCAGTGTATGTTAAGCTCATTAAATTCCAATATCAACAGCATAACCAATTGGGGAACTACCAACAGAGTGGATTTTAATGCTTCCAAAACACAATGCTGTCTGCTGTTGCTAAAGCGATTTATGCAGAATGTGTATGCCATCATATAGCGACATTTTTTACAACGTTGACTGTCAAAATTGTAGACAGATGTATCGAGTAGTTTTGTTTGGACAGCTGTTGAAAGTCCTCAAGTTCTTGTTTATTTGTAATCAAAGAGAAAGAGCAATAGCGATCAGTGATTCGACTTCTTTTTTTGGATGGGAAGGCGTGTGAGGAAATCAAAGTGAAGTTGTATGCCGTTTATAAGGACCATACACCTTCGATGACTACCATCAGAGCGCCCAGGCCGTCCGATTGAGGTGATTACGGAGGATATGGTTAATAAAATCCATGATATCGTCGGGTGAAGGTCAGAGAGATTGCTGATATTGTACACTTCTCAATTAAATGCATACAAAATATCCTACATGAAAAATTGGGCATGAGAAAGCTATCGGCGAGATGGATGCGGCTTTTCACCTGGAGAAAGTGCTCCAAAGTAGGCGAAAACGGTTCTATCGGCCGGAAAAGTCATGGCCACCGTTTTTTGGAATTCGCAAGGCATCATCTTCACCGACTATTTGGGGAAAGGAAGGACAATCACGGGGCAGTACTGTGCTGATTTATTGGACCGATTCCATGCTGAATTAATAAAAAAAAAACGGCCCCACTTGGCAAACAAAAAAAATCATTTTTCACCATGACCTGCTCACTAGTCCGTAATAGGCACAGCAAAACTGATCGAATTACGCTACGAATTGCTGCCTCACCCACTCTATTCTCCAGATTTGGCCCCATGTGATTTCTTTTGGTTTCCATACATTAAAAAATGACTTGGCGGAAAGCGATTCTCGTCATAGCCGAAACAGGGGCCTATTTTGCGGAGGGACAAATCATATTTTATGAATGGCTTGAAAATTCTAACTAAACACTGGACTAAATGTGTCGATCTAAAAGGAGACTATATTGAGAAATAAATAAAAAAAAAATGTTTAATGCATTTTCTTGCCAAACACAGTTACTTATCTACTGCCCTCCTATGTCAATGACAACTGACGTTGGAATGACCACATATTCGAAGTCCCCAAAATTGTTGCGAAATGTCTAGGTTTTCTAAATCGATATAAGAAATATTTCACCCTCTCCGATCTCTCTGATCAATATAAAATTGGATTAAACCAATCGGTAGTTCCAAAATTATGCAGTCGATTAACACACTCGACCACCGACGTAATGTCTCCTGCCTCACCTTGTTCTATCGCTTCTTTCAACACCAGTGCTCTACAGTAGCATTACGCCCCTTCCAATGCATTTTAAAAAAGATATATTTTGTAAGGAGCCTCTGAGCTTTTTCAATAAGATCTGAGTGGACGGGTTCCAGACAACATTTGCGTACTCTAGAACCGATCTTACCAAAGAGATGAAAAGTGTCAGAAAAATGTGAGGATCAGAAAAGTCTTTGGAGTTACGTATAATTAGCCCAACAAGCAAATAAACCTTTGCCACAATATACTCAGTGTGATCAAGAAAGGCGAGATTCGAATCGATAAACACTCCCAGATCATTCATTTTGTGGACTCTTGTTGACGGAGAGCTATCGATGTAATAGTTATAAAAGTAGATCCGACTGAAATTTAAGGCAATCAGCCACACAATCAATTTTCAATAAGTCTTATGGATCATCGGCATACATTAAACAATGACAGTATTCAAGTTTTTGGATAAAATCATTAATAAACAACATAAAAAGCAGCGGTTCAAGATGGCTTCCTTGTGGGATTCCAGTAGTGCAAGCAATAGAGAGTGATCTGTTAATTAAAAGGGATTGAATCTAGTTAGGTATGGTTGAGTGAAACCCAATTATTTGAAGCTTTTCAACAAGCAGCCTATGATTGACAAAACGTTGGACTGTTTTGCTAAAGTCGGTATGAACACCATTAATTTGGCTTCCACTTTCAAAAGCGTTAGCAATAAAAGATACAAAATACACTGAGTTAGTTGTTGTGCAGCGATATGAAAGAAAAGGACATTAAAGACCTTACAGTTGACGACAGCAGCAAACGATTTTTATGGTATATTGTCATATGTGGCAGACTTAGACGGGAGGTTTCGAGCGTCTAATGACTACCCTCATCAATACCTTATTTGTAAATAGAAGCCCAATATTCGCATCAAGAATGATGCGCCAACAAATGTGTCTGCAGGCTTCTCGACAAGACGTATGAACAATGCCCGAAATATAATCCTACGAGGGGAAATTACGAACATGATATTTTTGATAAGAAAATTCGTTAGCTTACCCCACACGAGACAACCCTTGTAATAGAGTGGCACAATATTTCCTCACCAAATTATAGTTGAACTACTTTGAGAAGGTAAAGCGTTATGTTATTTTGACATTGACAGCTCTAATGCGCTCAAAAAATTGACAGAAACTCAGTATTTTATTTTCACTGTACAAAATGGATCGATTTACGCTCGAGCAACGTTTGGAAATGTTGCAAAGTTACTTTAAAACTTTGTGCTGTGATGCCGAAACAGTGCAAACTTTCAAAAGAAATTTGTCTCGAAATAATGCACCAACACTAGCTGGTATTCAAAAGTTTATTGAAAAAGTTTCTTAAAGTGGTTAGCTACTGCATATTCCCGTGTTCTTTCTGTATGCTCAATGCGGAATATTGCAGTTGTTTTCGAAAGTGTGTGCCTAAACCCAATTACCTCAACACGAAATAGATCTCAGCACTAGCCTGAGAAGAATTTTGCAAGAAGATCTCTGACCACTAGCTTCCCAATGGCTTCTCTGTCTGGGCTTGAAATTGGCCACAATTTTGCTTAAAAATCTTCTTTTCAGACAAATTAGACGCATTTCCATCGTGGCGGCTACATACAGAAGCAAAATGAAGAATTTTGAGAATCAAAAATTGACACCCATTTGTCTTTCAAGATGAAAATGGAAGAAATGTTTCAGTCAATCGAAGGTGCTACTGCCAGAAATTGAGGATTTGAACTTGGAAGAGCTATGGTTCTAGCAAGATGTCCATCAATCGATTTAATAATAATCGTGTTATCAGTCCTTTTGGCTATGCTGTTTTTTGTCCGCCACGAAGTGACGATTTGCTTTGAACTTTGGTGCCATTAAAGGTAGATGGTTCGCGAATAATCCAGAGACGACTCAGGCAACATAACAACAGATTCTTTCTACAACCTTTTTTACAATGATACCAACAGATATCCCACCCATTATAACTTAAAATAGCCGAAATTAATGAAACCGCAACAAGTTTTGCCGAACGTGCAAATTTCTCAAGAACTCCATGAAACCAGCATGAAATCCCGAAGACGCTGCCAATGATAACAGACAGCATATGTTATTTGCACACCGACTGACAAATCTCTGGTTTAATAAAGAATACCGTCAAGCAGATGCAGCTAAGCAAGAAATGAGCAAAGCAGTGCTCCGACGATAACCAGAGCCGCTCATGAGACAATGACCAAAATAAATGAGGAGAAAATTGGCACAAGCCGAAAAAATGTCAAGAGCCGTACAGAATCATTTAGAGATGTAGAAAGAAACCTTGTCACAGTCTTTGCTGAGAATAAGAAAAACAACGTAACACCATCAAAGCAAAATGGATCATCAACCTTAGACGACGGTAGCCAACACTAGTAATAGGATCAGCTAAGCTAAGCCTAAACCAAACAAAGTAAAGGACCTAATAGCTCGCCGGCTAACGTTATCAAAACTGCTGGATGTAAGAGCGCACAAACATTCTGGGTTGCTGATGTATGCAACCTCAGCATCGTTTGTCTGTTCGACTAAACGGAGACCCCTCAACTCCCCCAAATTTAAAGAGATAAGTTTTGTTAACATATAGAGCCATGTCTGGTTTCGAGAGAACGCTCATTGTCCCGCCAAATTCATGTGCGACTCAACAGAGACCCTAAGTGTCAACAAATTATGTCAAAAAACCAGATGACGCGCCGAGGTATAATTTTTTAAAGGTCTGTTCCGCTACAAGCTTACCCCGATGTTATTAACATTATTGGGACACGAAAGCTGTTAAAATAGGTTCAGCGATGAATGTCGCCAAAACCCAACATCTAAATCGGAGAAAATGTCACAGTCGATAACTACGAGTATTTCTTTAGAAAGCAAGATACTTTGTCTAACTTGGCAGTTCCACTCTTTCCAACCGCTATTTCTTTATTGTTAAAAACCAATCCTGTAGTATAACAATTAAGAAGACTCTATAAGACCCTGATCATCCCAGTCCTGCTACATGGCACCGAAGCACGGACTCTTTCGAAAAGGAATCATGATACTCTTAGTCGTTTTGGAGTACTATACGAGCTATACACAGAAATCGTCCTAGACAGAAAACTGAGCATTAGTCATCCGAGATGACTGTGAATGAGCTTCGGCTCACACAGTCTTAGACGCTAATCCGGAGAGACAATGCAGTAGATTAAGGCACCCTCTTAGGCAGGCACACAAGTAGATGGGAATCGCGACCGGTTTGGGTTCAGAGCCGATATGAGAGGTTTCAATGATGTGAAACTTAGGGCCCTGAATTTTTTAAGGTTATAATGAAGATAATGGACGTAATCTTTGTCTAAAAGAAATGCTGGACAAATTGTCTTGGAATCTTAAAAAGGGTGATGCAGTGCAGACAATATTGAGTCTTTGTCCTTCACCAGTGTGAAACTTTGTATCATTTTGCATATTTTCCTCCTATTAGCACACGAAAGACTTCAGTAAATTAAGTATTCAGACTGACCCAACAAAGGGCAACGTTGATATACTCGTACATGCACACATCTACTCGTACATCCTCATTACACGACACGAACGTACCTGCCTGTACACATTTTTTATTTTTTTTTAGAAAATTGAACGAACAGTTTCAAATGGTAAATGAAAACATGAATCAAAATAATTTAATTTTGTGCTCCTTCCTGTAGTACAGATTATCATCTTCTCCTCCATTACTCAGCGTTCTTGTAGATAATTTTTAATTTATATGCAAAAGTCAGGTGAGAAGGCTCTTTCAACAATGATGACCGACGACGAAGCTCATTTTCATTCTTTAGATACAAATTTGCCAAGTTTGCAGACTGTAGTGTGAGTGCGAGTATGAGTGGAATTTTTTTTTATAGAGCTCAACTGATAGTGGTTAAGGGGAAAAGAAAAAGGAAAAGGAAAAGATTTGCTCACAATTATCTTGTTCGTTTATTTCGATTTATAAAATTTAAATATTTTTCTTTTTAGCTTGTATATGTACGGTCAAAGGTCAGTTTGTTCTTAATGCGCTCGAGATCTTAGTACACCTTGAGTTCATCTCTATTTGAATAATGATTAAAAGAAAAGGAACAATTACTTGGTTAATTAACTAGAGTACAATCGCAGGTCTTTCGGTATTTCAGATTGGAAAATAAATTTGGTAAACTGTCGCATTTTATGTTTTAAAAACAATATATGTCTAAATGTCGTCCTTTTCGGGCTCTTTAATTTGTAAAAACTCGAGAGTATAGCGTTGCTTCAATGGCAAGGATCTGAATTGATCAGAGTTGTTGCTGTAAGCCCCCAACATAAAGTATCCCCATAGAAAGAAGTCGAAGGGTGTAAGGTCTGGTGACCGAAGTACCCATATCCTGGGTCCAACATTGAGAAAATTTAACATCAGCTTCTTCATGTGTGAAGTGGCTCCGTCTTGCAGTAGCAAAAACTTGTTGGTAATTCGGAGTGTGCTTATAATACCTCCACGTGGTAACCGCCGGGTACTGGTCAATGTCCATCCAGGCTGGGAAAGCTTATAAGCGTGAGTGCTGATCAGCAGACAAAAATAGCAGCACTATAAACAGGACAGCGGATGAATTCATCAAATGAAATCAACGGTGGAAAAAATTCAGAAACAAATAAGACCTTATCCTGGCTACTCCGACATATTTGGAGTTCAGGCCGGTAAGGATTTACGAAACTAAGTCATGATCTTGAAAAAGAGATGGTAGCGGAAGAGCCCTTAACGAGCCGACAGGAGCTCTCACATCTCAGAACGGGTTACTGGCTTTCGGTCCAACCGACCCCACGTCCTTGGGGTATCTGAAATTGAACTGGCCCTCCAAGTTGGGAGTTGTGCCGCCGGGGTAAGTTCCCGTCCATTTAAACAAAAACGTAAGTTACGAAGCATCAACAAGCCTCGGATATGGACGGATCTACTGTTGACATTCCATGCAAACGAGCTTTGGATATGCACGCAGAACGTAAGGTTCCTTAATAGGCCACGTAGAGCCCTAACGGCCCTAAGCTGCTGCAAAGCAGACATTACCGCCATCCAAAGAATGCGATGGAAAGGGACAAAAAGAGAGGATGAAATTCTACGTAGTAGATACGGCGATTGTTATCCGCGGCAAAAGCAGTGCCCATTTGGGTGCGGATTTGTTATTAGAAGAAGACTAAGGCAGGAGACACAATCGTTCAAGAGTCCGTCCAATTAATCGCATATTCCGATGATATTGACATAATTGAAAGAAAGCAGGATGATGTTTGTGGTGCCTTTGCAAATATTGAGACGTTAGCGGCGGAAAGGACACTGAACACCACCGTCTCGGACAGAGACAAATTGTTTTGTCCCGAATACTTAGATGGTCAAGAAGAGTCAACGATATTTTCAGTCCGATGATGGCTTTTTGATAAGTTACTGTTGAAGAATTAATTGTGAAGTCTGATCTTAATTCCACTTTCAACATATGCAATATGCTGTTGATGCAATTTAAGTTCAGAATCAAGAAAAAAATCTGTCAAATGAAATTGAATTCATGAGGAGTTCACTTAAACTGGTCGAACAGTTACTGCTGAACATACCTAATCTGACAGTTTGGAATCATTTGATGGCCATAATCCGCCGTATTCGAAACGAGTATCATAGTTCAGAGAATTGTTCTCTATTACACGAAAGTTGACAAAGTCACAACTTACTCATAGTCCGTCAAATTAGAGACTCAAAATTAAGTGCAACTTCTCTCTTTTCCCGAAATTAAAATGGAAATCGAAAGGTCGTTGATTGGAAGACGTTTCGACTATTCGAACTGTTCCTTTAACAAAAGGAACCGAAGCACACATTTGAATTTTTCTTAAATCGCTGTAACAAATGTATTGAAGTTAGAGAGACTAGTTCAGAATAATAAAATCAAAGAATATCTTGGCTCAACCTTTTTTCAAATACAAGCTCTGGCACTCTTTTGCTCATGCACAAATTTCTCATCCAAACCGTCATTGGGAAATCATCAGGGTACCGATATAGAAATTGGAGGAGAGCCGTTTAATTCTTGATATAAATTTGGTATTAGCCTACGACCAGTGATCCAAACAGAAGCCTTATATACCTAGTAAGGAGAAAGATGTACCCAGGTAACTGTTTGGCGTGGATTTCGTTTAATTGACTCGTAGTTCTATCAAAATAAAGCTGGCATCATCATATCAGTTATCGGCGAAAGGTATGGTGCAATGATAATCAATTTTTTGGGGCTTAAATTGGAAGATATGATCCCAATGACAAGTCATTCTACACCACTCAGCGCTTACAGTAGATTCCCTGCATGACAAGTTCGACAGCATGGTTATCTTGAGTTTCGGCAACGTCAACTGGCAATCAAGATTGTGTGTTTTAATGTCATGAGACTTCTTTGTTTTGGGTCAAGTAAAATCACGCTTTTGTGGGGATAAGCCACAGACTATTGGTGCTTTAAAAGCCAACATAACCAATGCCATCAATTATACTGGGCCCAATTTATGTGGTCTTCGCACCCAGAAAGCCGCGGTGGTAATTCGTTCGATATCCTTTCCTTAAGGTGGCGCTACAGTCTGGGGTGGACCTGGGCCTCAGTCAACAAGCTTCTCCAGCCAGCTCGATCCCTGGCTAGCTGCCTCCAGTTTCGCACGCTAAGTTGGCTGAGGTCCTCTTCCACTTGCGTGCGCCACCTGAGTCATGGCCTTCCTCTACTGCGCTGTCCCTCGGGGGCGGATTCGACGAGGGTCTGGCCCTCATTGACCGCTAAACCCATTTTCGCCGCTTCCGTCTCAATACTCGCGAAAGCGCCACTGACATCACGCTGCTTTCTCCCGATTATGTCAATATCGTCGGCGTATGCGAGTAGTTGGACGGACTTTTGAAGGATAGTGCCTCTTGTGTTTGTTGGTGAGTTTTGCACTATTCTTTCAAGTACGATGTTGAAAAAATCGCATGACAGAGAATCGCTTTGTCTAAATTCTTTTTGGACATCAAAGGTCTCGGTGAGATCTTTACCGATCTTGATGGAACAGCGTGCATTCTCCATCATCATCCTGCACAGACGGACGAGTTTGGCAGGGATGCCAAAACTAGACATTGCTCTGTATAGCTCGTCTCTATAGATGCTGTCATACGCGCCCTTAAAATGGATGAATAGGTAGTGGGTATCGATCTGAAACTCATGGGTCTTTTCCAAGATCTGCCGTAGTGTGAAAATCTGGTCGATGGTGGACTTTCCTGGCCTAAAGCCACACTGATAAGGACCTATCAGGTTGTTGACGAATGGCTTCAGGCGTTCACACAATACGGCGGATAAGATCTTAAATGCGATGTTAAGGAGACTGATGCCTTTGTAGTTGGCGCAGTTCAGAGGGTCTCCTTTCTTGAGAATGGGACAAACAATGCTGAGGTTCCATTCATAGGGCATACTTTCGTCCGACCATATTTTACAGTTGAGTTGGTGTACGCTCCTTACCAAGTCATAGCCTGCCGCTTTGAAGCCATCCGCTCCAGCAGCTTTGTTGGACTTAAGCTTCGATATAGCTATCTTCACTTCATCCAGGTCGGGTGGACGGAATTGTTGGTCATCATCGTCCAAGTTGAAAGGTTGATTCTGCCTGACAGCGGTATTTGGTTCGTCATCGCCGTTATACAGTCTGCAGAAATGGTCTTTCCAAATCCTCAGCATCGACTGCGTTTCTACTACAATGTTCTCTTGTTCATCTCTACAGGCTTCGGTTCGGGGTTTGTTTCCGCGGCATGTTATTTTTACCTTTTGGTAAAACTTCCGAACCTCATTCCTCATTCTCATGCTCTTTCTTCTTCCTCCTGAGAAGAAGGACTTGGCGATCTCTTGCGATTTCAGCCGTCTGACGTTTGTCGTGGCGTAGTTTGGGATATCCGCAATCGTACCTTGGCTACAATAAGGTAATGGTCCAAGTCGATGTTGGCTCTTCGGAACGAACGGACATCCATAATACTGGAGGAGTGTCTTGTGTCGATCGCAATGTGATCAATCTGGTTGACTGTTGATTGATCAGGAGTTCTCCAAGTCCCCTTGTGTATGTCGAGGTGTGATAACCGCGTGCTAGCTACGAAATATTTCGCCCCGCCACAAAGTCGATAAGCCCGAATCCATTATCCGAGGTGGTGTCGTGCAGGCTATATTTTGCGATCGTTTCTCCAGAGATATCCTCTCTTCCTAGCTTTGCATTAAGATCACCGAGAACAATTTTAATGTCATAGCTAAGGTATTGCTCGTAGGTCTTGTTAAGGAGCTCATAGAAGGCATCCTTGGTGTCGTCATCTTTATCCTCTGTGGGGGAGAGGAGCATATGAGCCTAATGTTGGCAAGTTTAGCCTTGATGCGGATTGCTACGAGGCACTCGCTCACATGCCGGAAGCTGAGGACTTCTTGTCTTAGTCTGCCTCCGACAACAAATCTGTATCCAAGTAAGCGCTGCTTTTGCCGTCGATAGCAATTGCCTTAGTAGATGTCGCAGTTTTTCATCTTCTTTTTTGTCCGGCCCATCCCATCGCATTTCTTGAATGGCGGTTATGTCTGCTTTGCAGCAGTCTAGGTCCTCCGCTAGTTGTTCGGCTGCACGTGATCTATAAAGGGATCTAACATTCCGCGTGCATATCCGAAGCTCATTGTCCTTAAATCGTTTGCGTGGGTTTTCAACAGTGGATTCGTCCATATCCGAGGCTTGTTGATGCTTCGTAACTATGTTTTCTTTAAATGGCCGTGCAGTTACCCCGGCGGCACAACCCCCAACCTGGAGGACCAGTTCCATTTTTAATGCCCCTAGGACGAGGTCGATATCATACTCCATATAAAATGCAATCGTATACTCGCATATAAATGTAATTTTTCATGAAGATTTTGATGTTTTGTAGTAGTGGCAACTGCACTATGTTGAATTGACATTTTTCTTTAAAGTTAGCTGCAATATATTACCTACGCCAGCAAGTAGTGCTGCTTCTGAGCGCATCTTTTCTCCAGCTAGAATGTTCATTTCAGAAAAAACGTTGTTTAATTGAATCCGACCCAGTTTTGGTTAATCAAATAATGTTCCTACACTCCAATATAAACCAAATTCAAATTTGTAAGGATCTCAAAGAACTGTCACAAAAAAAATATTAAAAAAAAATATCTATTGTAACTTGTTTATTTTATTACAATTATAAACCTATTGTCATCATTCTACCTTCTTCGATTACCCCTCCTTTTACTAATCGCCATTTCCCATTATTCTGTCATTTGAAAAGCTAGCATTTTGCTTGCAACAAACATAAATAAATTAATTAATATTTGGAGTTCTCGGTGTAATCGCTGTACTCAGTGTAGTGTTCACTTTTTTTATGTATACCTATTTGTGAATACCCGTTCTTTGTGAGTACGCTGCCGTAAGTGTTTAGTTTAAAATGGGTGCAAAACTCACACAGTAATCAAGTATCAAGCGATTCATTCATTTCAGATTTCAAGCTGTTAGAGCAGTAATGAAGTGTACCGGAACAGGAACTGGTTTCAAGACATTCATTGCACTGGTTTCAAGACATTCATTGCAGACCTCTAGTGAGCATACAACACTAATGTACTTGTCCCAACACATTATTCTTCCAAGTTGGCCATACTATCACTGCAGTTCGAATGATGACCTTTTATCTTTTGGGAGGCTTCTTCCAGAGACCCTTCCACATGCGTGGCACTTTTGGTACCATATAGACCTAACTGAGTGCAACCATCTTATCATTGATAAACGAAGAGTCCTATTAAATTTATTAATTTTTTGTATGACTTGAAGAACGGTTCTCACAAAATAAATCATCGCTGCCTTTAATACATAGTTCGATATAGGCTCCATCTGGACAAGCATCGTCATTCATACCTTTTTTTTTGGCCAGGTGGACGAAATCGCTACCAAAGGTATCCTCCATGAAAGGTTCTTTCTACCTGAAGGCGATATATTAGTCAGAACCAGATGTTCCGGTATTCCTACATTCCAATTGTTATGCCCTGAATGCCTCCCTTCGGTTCATTTTATGTGGTGAAAAATTTATTTTATATATCCGTGTCTCAATTGGATGATTTCCTCTCTCCTCTCTTGTCGACCTTGAAGGTAGAATTTACGAGCATTTCTGTGCCTCTTCCGCAGCGCTGTTTCTTATCGCTGCCTTAACTTCCACTTATCCACTTTAGTTGTAGTGGAAAATAAGCGGCGGTTAAAAGAATGGCTTCCATAGCCATTACAGGTGCGCTCCGTACCACCCCTAGGGCACCAATAGACACCTTTCACCACCTAACACCGCTTGACTTACAGATAAAAAAAAATTGCTGGCAACAGTAAGATTCGATTCACTAATGTGGTTCTTTTCAAAAGCAGTACCTTCGGACACCGCGCGATCCTAGCGGAGCTAGTGCCAGACAATCCTATTCTAACGGATGAAATTCCTTTCTTGATCGACTTCGACAATCCGTATCATATATTACGAGTACACATATCCAGAGAGGAAGGACTGGCAAGAAAATGCAGTAATCTGACCAAACGAAATTGCAGTTTTCACAGATGGCCGAAGACAGAAGAAGGAGCAGGTTCCGGTATCTTCTCGGAAGACCCAGATCTCAGAGTGTCCATAAGGCTACTGGAAACTAGTAATGACTTCTAATCAGAGGTTCTGGCTGTACTTAGGGCGACTGTGGTGATGATCGGTATCCGGTAGAGATATCGCTATCTACATCGATAGTCAGGCCGCTCTTAAGGCAATGGAATCAACCAACATCAACTCTGATACAGTCAGGGGCTGTCGCACAATACTCAAAGCATTATGCATTCATAACCAGGTGAGACTATCCTGGGTGCCAGAACACTGCGGTATAGAAGGGAATGAACAAGCGGACGAGCTTTGCAAGAAGAGGAGGGATACTCGAAAATAGTGAGGTTGCCGATGTCAAACCACCCCTCTGCACAGTAAGGGGCACTATCGAAGAAAAAACCATAAAGGCTGCCAACATAAGGTGGTCGAATCTGGAAGGACATAGGGTATCAAAGGCTCTATGGCCACTTCTCGACAGTAACAGATCCAGGAAGTTTATTAAGCTGAATAGGGATAAGCTTACGGCGCTAATGGGAATACTGACAGGACGCTGACCGACTCCTACTGAAACACGCAAAGAGACTCAAAATGACAGACACAGACATTTGTAGATTTTGCAGGGATCTACAAGCGGTTGAGGACTTAACACACATGTTGTGTGAATCTGAGGCAACATCGCGTAGCCGAAAGAAAATACTTTTTCGAAAACTTAGAGGAAATAGACGGCACGGATTTCAAAGGCCTTCTTGGTTTTTGTAGAGAAATTGGGTGTTTTACCAGGTTAATGGCTTAAGTTTTTGCCACTTGAAGTTAAATTCAACTGGACCCACAGGGGATCGGGCCAATCGCGTTTTGGTGCCCATTGTGTGTTTTAAAACACACCGTTTTACCTAACCTAACTTCACCTTTATTGGCAAAGTTAAGCCCAACTTTGTAATTATGCTGACAGAGGCATAGAATTATTGAGATATTTTGAAAGATTCTGTCGAATAAGGCAGTAGCTGTCGTTTTTAAAGTGGCTCACTCTATTTCTTAGATGTTTGGGCATTCTTGTTAGAAATTCTGATAGATTACTGGAAATTTGCCCTCCGCGGATCTTATTATCTCCAAAGGAGTAAATTCCTCAAGTTCCACTGACTTAAGACTTCGGTGTTTGTGACTTAATTTAGCCAAATTCTACTGATAAAACGAATATAAAGAGCTTTGCCTGGCCAATTTCTGACACTAAAATTCGCCCAGTCATCTATATTAACACAGTCAAATAAAAGCGGCATGTGTTGTCACATTTTGCGGAATCCTTACCGTTCTAAAAGTCTACTCTCTTTAAAACAAGTTTTAAAACCACCTAGTAGTACGCAATCAACTTAATTTTGATCGAAAATGCACAGAAATAAGTTTTGAAAGGTCACTAACCCTGACTAAATGAATTTCTTAAAATCCAATCAAAAACCGGACACATCCTTTGGTTTTATTTTTTAAAAAAAAAAGAAGTTATTTCGAACATATCAAAAGGGATTGTTACAACCTTCATCATAGTTGACCGGTATGATACCTGATGACTTCTATTCAAACAGCTTGACATACATTCATGTTGTTTGTACTTCAATGTCCCACTGGCTAAAATCTGTTCCATTTGGCTTTGTCTTCTCCAAAAACCAAGAGACAGAGAAACTAACCAAAAATGAAGAAAAATTTGTTTCCTCTTTGGTCCCCTTGAGGACGACAGCAAACTAAACAATGACTTTTAACCTTCATCTCATGCTCTCTTCCCCCTTCATTCATTACTCTTGAGACAATGATGTGGCATGGGAAATTGTCCGAAATCTGTTTATGACATTTTCTTGCTTCCGATTTGCAAGACCAAAACCGTTTGGCCCCGAAAAACTTTCTTTCAGCAACCTTTTTGGACACTATTCATGACATCCCGTACCTCTTGGTTCTTTACTACTATCCAACCCACAGTCAGTAAAGCAATTTGTATTTTCTATGTGCACTTTGTGTGGCACTCCTTCTCATCTATTCGTAGTTCTACGAGCCCCCAGAATGTACTATCACACTCACACTCAAACTCGTACTCAAACTCTTGTAGTCTGACTCTTATACTCGTATTCGTATTCGTATTCGTATACTGTGTATCCGCATTTTGTGGAAATACTCGTAAGTAAGAAAAGTTTGCAACTAAAATTGGTAGAACACGAAGAACCACTCCTACCAATTATTTCATTCAAGCCACGCTCATGTTCGTGTCCACCTACTTTAGCAAGACTCCCGTTTCCCATCTTCACACAGAGTGTAACTACGAGTACCACCATCATTTCCCTCACTTTGACTATTCATTCGCTCTCTGATGACAGGACAACGTAATTTCGTGCATTAGAAACGATTTGTAAGGAAGCGTTATAGCTTGATGCTAGCTAGAATGTCAGAGTTGGGATATGACGTCGTCGGAAGTCTTCTTTTATGTTTCGCCTCCGTTCCTTGGTATTTTGACAGAAGTTTAGTGTTTAGGACTTGTTCAACGCTCACACTGTACATATCTACCTATACATGCATAAGCAAAAGTTTGAGTTTGAATTTTTTTATTTTTATTTCTTGCTTCAAGGATATGAGTAACTATTCTACAGATGGACGAGTATTCGTCTACAGATATACGATATATTCGTAAACATAAATAGATACTTGTATGCTCAGGATGCTTTGGCTTTGTTTCGGCTTGTGTTTTGTTTTTTTTTTTCTTTTTTGATTCTGTTTTTGAATATTGATGCCAAAGAGGGTGAAAAAGTTTTTCTCGGTTACGTGACCTAATTTTTGAAAGAGATAATCATTTTGTGTATTCGAAAACAAGGACACGACAAGGAAATCAACAAGCTGCATGTTGTGGTACTCATATTCAAGTCATATAATAAAATGGTGTTGTCACAAAAACAGGCAAACAACGATGACAATAACAGAGGACCGGCAATTGTACGGAGGGAAAATACTATTGGTTTGAAATGTTTCCGTTCGGTTCCGGGAATACGAGTAATATCTTCAGTCTTAAATAATTAAAAATTTCTGGAATTTCTCTGTAGATACTCGTAACAGGGTACCGACCATGTTTTTAGTTGGAATGGAGCTGCTCAGAGTTCAATGCGAATAAGGTGAACAGGTTATGTGGAATATTTCAACAAGCCCTCGGGGTGGAAAAGATTAAATACAACTACAGCACATAGCTGCTATGGGAATTTATTTTATTTGAGATACTTATTATTTTTTTTACTTTTCTACTGTAGATTATTTCCTGATTTTATTTTAATCAGGTCAACGCTGTTTGATCAGTCCTTTCACCGCTTCAAAAAAAATTAAAAAAAAAATGAAAATCGCTCTCACTCTGTATGGAAATCTGCTCAAAAGTGTTCCGATACCGGAGATATTTGTGAGGCAAAAAAATTTTAAAATCAAAAATTACCTCTTTGAGGATTTTATTTACAGAAATATTTTTTATTCTTTTATTTTTGTGTAAATTCTACATCTGATTGAAACAGAGTCAGAGACTGTTTTTTAATAAACCGCCAAAGGCGATCGGATAAACCTATTTGCCAATTTTTTTTCTTTGAACCTTAATCCTTTTTTTTCATGGGAATTTGTTGATATAAACATAAGCCTTACGTCATACTCGGATTTCAATTTTTTGTTCATGCATATGGGATTCGAAAACAGCAACTTGACACATATATATTGTATATGGCACGGATGACGGTGGCTCAAGTGGTATACTCGTAGTATTGACTTCCAAATAGGAAGGTTCGGCGTTCAATTCCAACTACTGCGTCCGAAAGACATTCTTTTTTTCAGGCAACTAAAACCACGTAAAATGATTGCCTAGAATAACAACAACAAGTCCAATTACACCAGTAATTTAGTCTCACCGTTAGTGAGAGCGCCAATAGTGGGGTTAGTTGGGCCAAGGGTTGGAAAATAGAAAAATAAGCTTCATATAGGAAAAAAAGCCAAAATTACGGATTTTTTCAAAAATATCATAAGACTTTTTCTTTTTACAAAAATAGAATTAAGGCCAATAATCTTCTGGATGGCAACGATTAGAGTAAGGCCTCGTAGTAGTAGCATCTTCCGACAGGTGCTGGTTCTTTAAATGACGAGAATGAGCCTCTGCAGCCAAACATCTTGCAGCTCTGCTAATAAGTCCTACTTCACGCCTCCCCGTGGCGACATCTGGGAATCTCACTAAAGATTGCGAAGTGAAGGAGACAAATGGCGTGTCCCCAGAATTAGCGTCGGAAAAAAAAGCAAGACCTTATCCGGGCTACTCCGACATCTTTAGAGCTCAGGCCGGAAAGGATTTCCAGGACTTAGTAAGGGTCTTGGAAAAGAGATCATGGCGGACGAGCCCTATATGGGCCAACGGCAGCGCTCACATCCCGGAACGGGTTACTGGCTTCGGTGTAACCGACCCCTCGTCCTAGGGGCATTAAAAAATGGAACTGGTCCTCCAGGTTGGGGGTTGTGACGCCAAGGTGACTGCCCGGCCATTTAAAAAAGCATAAGTTACGAAGCATTAACAAGCCTCGGATATGGACGGATCTACTGTTGACAACCCACGCAAACGACTTAAGGACAATGAGATTCGGATATGCACGTGGAATGTTAGATCCCTTAATAGACCACATGCAGCCGAGCAACCAGCGGAGTCCCTAGACTGCTGCAAAGCAGACATAACCGCCCCTCAAGAAATGCGATGGGATGGGCCGGACAAAAAGAAGATGAAAAACTGCGACATCTACTACGGCAATTGTTATCGAAGGCAAAAGCAGCGCTTATTTGGATGCGGATTTGTTGTCGGGGGCAGACTAAGACAAGAAGTCCTCAGCTTCCGGCATGTGAGCGAGCGCCTCGTAGCAATCCGCATTAAGGCCAAATTCGAGGAGAAAGATGACGACACCAAGGATGCTTTATACGAGCTCCTCAACAAGACCTACGAGCAATGCCCTAGCTATGACATTAAAATTGTCCTCGGTGATTTTAATGCAAAGCTAGGAAGAGAGGGTATCTTTGATGGAACAATCGGAAAATATAGCCTGCACAACACCTCCGCGGAAAATGGATTCGGGCTTATCGACTTTGTGGCGGGGCGAAACATTTTCGTAGCTAGCACGCGGTTACCACATCTCGACATACACAAGGGGACTTGGAGAACTCCTGATCAATCAACAGTCAACCAGATTGATCACATTGCGATCGACGCAAGACACTCCACGCAAGAAGAAGAAAGAGCATGAGAATGAGGAATGAGGTTCGGAAGTTTTACCAAAAGGTAAAAATAACATGCCGCGGAAACAAACCCCGAACCGAATCCTGTAGAGATGAACAAGGGAACATCGTAGTAGAAACGCAGTCAATGCTGAGGATTTGGAAAGACCATTTCTGCAGACTGTATAACGGCGATGACGAACCAAATACGGCTGTCAGGCAGAATCAACATTTCAATTTGGACGATGATGACCAACAATTCCGTCCACCTGACCTGGATGAAGTGAAGATAGCCATATCGTACCGTAAGTCCAACAAAGCTGCTGGAGCAGATGCCCTGACTGCCGAGCTCTTCAAAGCGGCAGGCGATGACTTGGTAAGGAGCATACACCAACTCATCTGTAAAATATGGTCGAACGAAAGTATGCCCGATGAATGGAACCTCAGCATTGTTTGTCCGATTCTCAAGAAAGGAGACCCTCTGAACTGCGCCAACTACAGAGGCATCAGTCTCCTAAACATCGCATTTAAGATCTTATCCGCCGTATTGTGTGAACGCAGCCGTTTTGAACTGAAGCCATTCGTCTACAACCTGATAGGTCCATATCAGTGTGGCTTCAGGGCAGGAAAGTCCACCATCGACCCGATATTCACATTACGACAGATCTTAGAGAAGACCCATGAGCTTCAGATCGATACACACAACCTATTCATAAATTTTTAGGCCGCGTATGACAGCATCTATAGAGACGAGGTATACAGAGCAATGTCTAGTTTTGGCATCCCTGCCAAACTCGTCCGTCTGTGCAGGATGACGATGGAGAATTCACGCTGCTCCATCAAGGTCGGTAAAGATCTCACCGAGACCTTTCATGTCCAGAAAGGATTTAGACAAGGTGATGCGCTGTCGTGCGATTTTTCAGCATCGTACTTGAAAGAATAGTGCAAAACTTACGAGCAAACGCAAGAGACACTATCCTTCAAAAATCCGTCCAACTACTCGCATACGCCGACGACATTGACATAATCTGAAGAAAGCAGCGTGATGTCAGTGGCGCCTTCGCGAGTATTGAGACCGAAGCGGCGAAAATGGGTTTAGCGGTCAATGAGGGTAAGACCAAGTATATGCTGTCAAGCAAAATGGACAACCAACACCGACGTCTCGGACAGAACGTCAACCTCGACAGATATAACTTTGAGGAAGTTAAGGACTATGTCTACCTAGGCTCCGCTATAAATACAGACAACGACACCAGCGCTGAGATCAAGCGAAGAATAACTCTTGCCAACCGCTATTTCCTTGAATAAAAAGGGCAATTGAGTAGCAGAGCCCTCTCTCGGACAACAATAGTCACCCTTTATAAGACCTTAATAATCTCGGTCCTACTCTATGGCGCAGAGGCATGGACATTATCAAAAATTGATGAGGGTGTTCTTGGTTGCTTCGAGAGAAAAATTCTTCGGGCGATCTTCGGTCCCGTCTGCATTGACGGTGAGTGGAGGAGGAGATACAACGACGAACTGTATGGACTGTACAGCGACATGGACCTAGCCAGAAGAGTGAAGATCCAAAGACTGAGATGGCTGGGTCATGTAGAGCGCATGGACACCAATGCTCCGGTCCGAAAAGTTTTCGAATCCGCTTCCGAGGGACAGCGCAGTAGAGGAAGGCCAAGACTCAGGTGGCGCACACAAGTGGAAGAGGTCCTCAGCCAACTTAGTGTGTGAAACTGGAGGCAGCTAGCCAGGGATCGAGCTGGCTAAATCCAGCACCACCTAAAGGAAGTAAGTAATTCTTCTTCTTAAGTGGCGCTACAGTCCGGGGTGAACCTTAGGGTCAACCAAGAAGTCTCTCCGGCTGACACGGTCTTCGCCAGCTTCTACCATCGGTGATGGACTCCAAGTTGGTTGAGGTCCCCTTCAAATTGTTAGCACCACGTGGATTCGGCCGTCCTCTGTTACGTAGTCCCCGGGGCTCAGATTTGAGGATTTGGTGGCCATTTTTGGCGTTGAATCCGTAGATACCCGACCAAGCTGATGTCGCCGTACATCCCGTAATTTACTCCTCCATTCTCCGTTAATACAAACTGGACAAAAAATAACACGTAGCATATTCCTTTCGAAACGGCCAAGGACTACTTCATTCTTTTCAAATTGTGTCCATATCTCTGCGCTGTGGGGCAAGACGAGGATGATCAAGGTCTTGTATAAAGCCAGATTGGTCTTGCGAGAGAGGGCTTTTCTTCTCATTTGCCTCATGAGCCCAAAAAAACATCGGTTGTCAAGAGTCGTTTCTACTTGTGATTGCGGATTTTTTCCACCGTTGATTCCATAAGGTGATTTTATTCCCTGTTCCGTTTACAGTGCTGCTATTTTTGTCTAGTGGTCAGCACTCGCTCTTATGAGTTTGGCAAGTCAAGACTCAATTGATATCGAGCAGTATCCGAGGGTTACCACGTGGAGGTATTATAAGCACAATTGAGGTGTAGAAAACAGTTGCAACATTGGACATCGCCAGGTTGACATCTCTCAGTGCCTACCCCATATCTACGGCACCTATCTATTGTTTGGAAATAATAAAAGTTGTTTCACTAAAACCACTGTATCTTGTGAATTAATACAAAGAATGGCATGAAATTTAGAGACGTATCGTTCTTAGGCTAGCTCTATCCAGAAATCATATCGATCCGCTAATAGTGGCACCACCTATGTCTCAGACCGAAGACTTATTGAGTAATGTGTATCCTTCGTCTCATTAAGAAACACGACATCAACGAAGAGTTAGGGAACATTTACAGCAACATTTAAAGCAGCTTTATCATATAAAGTTCTATAGAACAAGTCTAGGCTTACACTCGTACGTACATAGTTGGAATTCACCTCAAATGTTGGCGGAAAGAATAGCACTTCAAAATATTGTACTTAGACACATGCTTCAAAATTCAATTTCTCATTCAAAGTTATATAAACTTAAAGATATTCGAAAGGTATCTGAAAGGCCAACAGAATTAGGCTGGATACTGTCTGAGTCTGAGTAACAAAGTTAGTTAAATAAGAACCGATGAAAAAATGCAGAATCTCCTGAGGCATGCCTTAAGTAGAGAATGTTTGGTTCGTCTACTTCCCCCTACTTAAGCATTTGGAGTGGCAAAAAGTTTCTAAAAGCGCGAAAGTCAGTGAAAATAAAGTCGTGACTGATAAAACAAAATACAATGTCTTCCAAGACACTCAAAGCAATTATTTTCGAAGGGAAAACTTATTTGGTAATTCCTTAAGTACTCGTAGATGCGTCAGTACCATACCTCAGGTGGAATTACCGATTACAGAGTTCAAATTGTTACTTCTCCCTTTGTGTGTTTGGGTATTATCTTAAATTCCTTCTTTAAATTCATTAATTCATCCACCGCACAAAGGTAGTATTAAAAACCATTGAATAATAAATTCCTATTAAACAAATGAGCTTTGGAGTCGTTCCTTCCACAAACTTAAATCAATTCAATTTTCCCTGCAACCAACCGACGATGTCGACCGAATTTTTCAACAATTGAATAATTTATATTCCCAGATAAACGCCCCAGATAAAGATGCAAAGTATATAAACCCTTAAAACATGCATATTTTCGTCAAAAATCCCATTTCACCTTCTCAACTCAGTCCTCCTTGGCCTATTTCAAGGAGGACTGAGTTGTATGTTGTCCTTATTTTTATTCGTTGGTTTTACTTGTTTGTTGTGTGATTATCTTATAACTACACAACTACTCAACAAACAAGCATCCTACATTCACATATTCTTATCCAGTTTCTCTATCTTTTTTGCTTGGCCGCTTGTTTGTTTGTTTTTTTTATTTTCTTTTCCTTTTCAACTCTATCTTTCATCTTGGTTGTCTATGGTTTTCCTTTTGGAATGATGGAGCCTTTACCAGCCCTCCAGTTCACCCACAAGGCCGTTTTGGTGAAACGAGTATGTGCCTAACGCGCTTGGAAGGATATGCTTAAGAAAGAAAAAAAACGTAAAAAATAATAA
This sequence comes from Volucella inflata, assembly GCA_928272305.1. Taxonomy (NCBI): domain Eukaryota; kingdom Metazoa; phylum Arthropoda; class Insecta; order Diptera; family Syrphidae; genus Volucella; species Volucella inflata. Next base: position 2,934,214 of record OV743716.1, on the reverse strand, counting down.
TAATAAATTATGTACGAGCAGGGATAAGATTTTGAGTAGAACGAATAGACAGGAAAGGAGAACTTGGCACAGACGTTGTCAGAAACCCGAAAACTCCAATGTACTCGTATTCGTACGTGAGGTGTAGATTCATGACATTCTCTTGAAGCACCAAAATGTTTTACTACAGAAAAACGAGGAAACGAGTACACCTTGAGATTCTTAAAATATGATTTAACACCTTAGACATGCAAGAGTTCTGAGCCGAAGGTGAAGTTTAACAAGATGCGAGATACACGTGTGTACGTAGAACTGCTTGAATTAACTTTGTTAGTTTAAAAAAAAAAAAATTATTTATTTACCTACGAGTATATGTGGATATTCGTAACGTTACGGGCATGCATACGTACAATGTGTATGCCATGCGTACACCAAATGAGAACAGTAACGATTAATTATACACTAAAGAGCTATTGAAAGATACAAGGTCTGTTGGTAGATGAATTTCGATTAAATCCACCCAGATACGGCCAAGAAATTCGTTCTTTTTCATGGTATGTTGGTTGGGTTTGGTTGTGTAAGTGGTGTCTGTACGCCCAGGAATTGACCTTCAAAAGACCGAATTCCCTTGACAACGGAATGGAAACCGACGTAGCTAAATAAAGTCTCAGGAATAATATGTTTGTTTACGATTTGGATTATTATTCGGCCAATCGTACAGGCTAAATTAAGTTGTCCTTCAAGGACGTGTGTATGAAATGAATATTGCTCATGATTCGTTAGATACTACGAATACTTTGGTTTATTCGCTAACTTTCTAGATACAATAGATCTATTGTATACTACCGACGAAGGAGTGCTGATGCCATTTCATTCACACGAGATAATGAACACAGTTGAATATGATTAATTCTTTAGCTAGTATATATGAATTTGCTGTCCATTGTAAGGACTTGTGTGTCCTTAGTTTGTTTTGATATGAATTTGAATCTAACAATGGCATACATTCTATCTCAATGGCAATGTGACCTTTTGCAGTGATGTTTCATTTATTTATTGTGTACTGTTGCCCTTTGACATGTTGATTGCTCGTGATTTGTCTGTGATTAACTTTTATTTTGCGACGCCTACAGCTAGAACAAATAGTCAAGAGCATCTGTGTAGAAAAAAATATGGATTTATCGACTACCAAGTTACAATTCAGTAGAAATAGGTATCAGTCTTAGAGTATGTAGATCTGGACCTGGATAGAAGGTGCTTTTTAACACCTACTAACATCTGGCACTTCCTATTCCGTGGAGTAGGCTACTTTTTAGCTGTGCATCATATGATGCATGAAGTTGCCTTCCACTGATCGATAAAGTGTTTGCCTGATGAATGGAACCTCCGCATCAGTTGCTCCTTCAATCCTGCCCCAACTACAGAGGTATAAGTCTCTTAAACATTGCATACAAGACACTTTCAACATCTGAATCCCTTCTTCGACAACCTGATTGGCCTCTATTAGTTTCAACAGGAAAAGGCAACTATCGAACAAATCTTCACTCTCTGCGGAAATAGCAGATTCAACGATTTTAAGACCGCATATAGCTAAATTTATAGAGACGAGCTGGATAGAGCAGTGTCTAGTTCCGCATCCCTTCTTTACCCGCTGAGGCATGGACACTATAGAAAGGCGATGAAGATATCCTTGATCATTTGGAGTGAAAAATTCTTTGAAAAAATATTCAGTCTAGCTTTTGTTGATGGGCTTTGGAGATTAAACGAGGAACTATACGAGCTGTACGCTGACATCGATCTGGTCAGGAAACTGAGCATCGGTAGGACTGAGATGGATAGGACATGCAGAATGCACCAACACCAAAGATCCGGCTCGCAGATTCTTTAAACCTCAAATAATATGAAGCACGTTAGTAGGAGGAAAACTCAACAGACAACTAGGTAAATAAGTACGTGTAAAGCAAGGATCTCAAACAATAGCTCTCCAGTATTTAATACACTCACCGCTAATTTATGGGTTTCGGTAATGATGCCAGAAGCCTTTGGGAGACAAACACCCTACCAACAGAGAGAACTAGGCTTTGTTGGCGCTGGACCACAGCTAACTTGCGTATCCATATATCTATCACTCGCTACTGCATCCAGGTTCGCATGCTAAGTTAACTGAGGTCTCCTTCCATTTGCATCCGTCACTTGGGTTGCGGTCTTCCTCTAGAGCGCCGTCCCTCGAGGGCGAATTTTAAAACTTTCGGACCAGAGCCTTGGTGTCCATCCGCTCTATATGATCCAGGCTTCTTGGTCGGTGGATTTTCAGTCTTCTAGCTTTGTCGCTGTACATTTCGAACAGTTTCTCGTTGTATCACATGCTCCACTCACAGTGAATGCAGACGGGACCGAAGACCACTAGAAGAATTTTCCTCTCATAGCAACCACGAGCAGCCTCCTCCTCATTTTTGATAATGTCATTGGCTCTGCGTCCTTATAGGGTCACTTTTGCTGCTTGACACAGGTTTTCGCTAGTAAAGTGCATGCTTAGCCCAAAGAAACAGCGGTTGGCAAGAGTTATTTTTCGTTTGATCCCAGTGTTGTTATCTGAGTTTATAGCGGATCCTAGGTAGACAAAGTCCATAACTACCTCAAAGTTATATGTGTTAAAGGTGCCGTTCTGTCCGCGACGTCGATTTTTGGTGTCATTTCTACTTCCTAGCATATACTTATCGGTGTCTCGGTGAGATCTTTACCGACTTTGATAGAGTAGCGTGCATTCTTCATCGTCGTCTAGCATAGATGATCCAAAAACTAGACATTGATCTGTTTAGCTTGTGTCCATACATAGGTGCTGTCATACGAGTACTTAAAATCGATGAATAGGTTGCGTGTATCGATATGAAAACTCATAAGTTTCTTCCAAGATCGGCAGGCGATATAAGAAAGACTGATGCTCCTCTAGTTGAGGCAGTTCAGAGGATTTCCTTTCTTCTTACCAGATCTTTGCTGTGATAAAATAACTGAAACCTCTGAGGCATCCTGCCTAAGAAAAATTCTCTCTATAAGCCCTTCCATGCATAGTTGCTTTGAAAAAAGCGGTGGCTCTTGGACAACCTCAAGTGATGAAACTCTCCAATTGATACTTTCTACTTGATAACTGCTTTTCAGGTAGCTCCCCATTCACGGCCAGCCAATAGGACTGTTGTAGCCGCGACAAAAATTGATGGTCTTATCTCAAGGGACAAACTGCATTGGACACTCCACAGCTTCAAGCCATACAAGACTGCTGGACGGGAAGGTATAATACCTGCCGAGCTACATAGGTCCTCTGACATAATCATGCCACTGCTTCAAAATATCATGAAGTTCTACGTAGAACTAACTCACATTCCTCGTTATTAAGAGAAGTAAATGTAATCTTCATCCCCAAAACAAGGAAACGCTCTCATGGCTCCCCAAAGGACCTCAGCTCTATTAGTCTATCATTCTTTCTTCTGAAAATTCTACAACGATTGATTGATATTCATATACGATTAAGTCTTATTCCTAGACTCCTATCCACGACACAACATACATACTGCAAAAAAAGTCTGTGGAAACGGCCCTCTTTCATCAACTAGCCACATCGAACGATCCTTACATTATACAGGGTGAGTTTTTTAACTGAGACATCCAAATTACTCGAAAAAAACGCGATATCGCGAAAAATGTTTCAGACAAAAGTCACAATGTTCTGAAGAGGACATAAGATGGTGAACACGAGTTTCACTTGAGCCCCAACAGTGCAGAGTGGTTGCGTATGCAGATGACGATGCTATAGCCGTCTCATTAAAACGTCTTTGCGCTATTACGGAACTCCTACAGTACAATCTCAAGATACTAACATGTTGGACGGATTGTTGTGGACTGGGAATTAACCCCCATATTACCGATCTTGTCTTCTTCACTAAGAAGTATACAATTTCATAGACCCTTCCTTGGGTCTTCTATGACACAGCGAAATATCTGGATCTAATCTTCGACAGGAAACTAAGCTGAAAACCTTATATTCAACAAAGAGTAAGGAAAGCCTCAGTCTCAGTCAGCCTTTAATCTTTTGCAAAACATTTGCCATCGGGAACAAATGGGGCCTCCAGCATCGTATTGCCCTTACTCACTTTCGGGGTGGTTGTCTGGTGGATGGCCTAAGACAAAGCAGTCAACTTCATGAAGCTAAACAAAGTCATAAGAACAGCATGTCTGGGCATAAGTGGGGTCCTACGCACAACGTCCTCCGCTGCACAGAATGTTCTGTTTCACCCGACACCTCTCAATACTTTCGGCAGACGATTAGCTGCTAATGCAGCTTTTTGCCTTAAAACACCTTCACAATGGACAAACAAACCTTTTAGCCACGCTAATACTCTTAACAGGCAAAGAATCCTAGGAAACAACTTCTACTACACTAAACATTGGTTTGACACAGCTTCCACGTGAGCATTCCCTCCAAATCCTTCTGGGAAACAAATGCCTTCGTGGACGATAAATTAATCCACTGCTACACTTACGGTTCAAAGACCGGCGATGTCTACGCTGATAAGCTTAACTTAAGCCTCTTCTTTCCCCTGTAGCGTATTAAAGGTCGAAATTCTGGCAAATAAGGAAGCCCTGTCCTGGCTAAGAAAAACGTAAAATCTGCAATCTGCTATCAAATACCTAAACTCATCTTATTATTTACTCAAGGACAGTTACAGACGGCGGATCATCTCTCATGGAGATGGCAGAATAGATCAACATTCACCTTTGCTTGGTGCCGTCTCTTGATATAGAGACGTCCCAGGGAACTGTAGAGCCGACGACGCATTCTATCTAAAAAAAAAGTAACATCTGTATACTTATCGGCATGCACAAAAAAGAAATAAAGCTGGATGCTCTTAGAAGAACAAACCTTAGGTGAATGGTCGGATCAATATATCTGGCGAATCCAGTTTGATGCTTCTAAGCAGAAAACATCTTAGTGCCATTACAGGTGTCTTCACTGGACACTGTCTCTTAGGTAACTTCTGTGGACAAGGAGGAGGAGAAAACAATTCCCCAAATTTGTCCATATCCAGCTCCTTCCCAAAAACGAAAACTCCAGTAAGGAGCCTTTTTCTACAATGACTTAAGCGATCTAAGCAATACAAACGTCGAAAGTCTCCCACGCTTTTTTAAAAGCTCTAAGTTGTTTCTGGAGTAGGAGGATCACAGATCCTGGGTGGGTTGGCCTTTTCTTCCAACAGCCACTCTACCCGAACATATAATATCTGAAGTATAGGGTCTTCCAATAAGGATTTGACAACTTTTTTTTAAATAAAACGCAAACCATTTGAGATATTTCAAAAACTTTATTATCGGCTTGGAGTACAATCAAAACATTTATGTTTTGTCCTCCTCCTTGGCCTATTTCATATGGCCACCGTGGGCACGCTTGCAGCGGTCGATTCGTTGGACCCAATTTTTAACGACTCGGCCACACATTTCGGCCGAAACGGCCGCTATTTCGCGTTCAATGTTGGCTCTGAGCTCTTCCAACGTCGTCGGCTTGTTGAGATAAGCCAATGACTTAACGTAGCCACACGGAAAATAGTCAAACGGCATTAAATCGCACGAACGAGGAGGCCAATCGACTGGCCAAGTTCTTGAGATAACACGCTCACCATAGTTACTCTTAAAAAAATCGATTGTAACGTGTGCTGTATGGCTTCAAATGGTCCATCGGCTTCAATTCTTGAGTCAGCTCGATCTTGTATGGGTGTAAACCAAGATCCTTGCGCATAATACCCCATAATGTGGTCTGAGCGATGCCCAATTCTTGAGAACGCCGGACTAATTTGGATCGTTTGCTACAGACGCCTGAACGGCAACGATATTTTCGACAACTGAATAAATTGACAGTGACAGTTTGATGATTAGTGAAAGAGTGCGTTCACAAATTAAATTCAAAGTTGTCAAGTCCCTATTGGAAAAACCGATATATAAGATATTTTCAATCCAGTTGCTCGCCCTATAAAAATCAGTTTTCTATAGTTTCTCTGTTCCAATATGATCGCGGATTTTTTGATCTCATCGTATTCTCAATTCTGGGCTGCACGATGGATCAACACCGAGCCTCACAGGCATCGTTATTCAAGGACTTACGCGGCAGTGTCAAGGCAAACCCATCGAAAAAGCAGTTTATTGTGTGTTTGACAAAATTTCCCTCAAAAGGAAAACTGCAAATAATCCTGCACAAAAGGTTTTGTCAAAGGCAAGGAACTTCTTCTTACATGAGCAGTTTTAAAGTTACAATGTACGTATCCCCTATAGTCCAGGTGCATATGAAATACGTAATTCGACATTCGACATCTGCGCTTAAATCATATTTACAAATAAAAATTGTTCTTCAAGGTACACAGAGTGATGGAAAAGTTCTTCACAAATCAAATACCTTTCCGAAAATTAGTCAATTTATCAAGCTCAAAGTACTTTCAATTGTGCAAATCTCATACAAAACACCCTATTCTGCTGGCAATTATCGAATCGAAAAAAAAACGACACGAAAACAAGACAAAGTTTAAACGTGCGTTTGAGACGTTCCATTTAACAAAGCTCATAGAGTGGGGTCATACTCGTACGAGTATCAATTTCACAAACAGATCCTGACAAAATAATCCCGTAGCAGGAGCAACAAAAAAAAAATTACGAATACCTACCCTCTTTCTCGAAACAATACGACACAAAGATGATGATGAGGATGACAATGACGAACAGAGAAAAATTGAATGAGGAATTTCCACGCTTGTCTGGCAATTTGCCTGCTTTTTTTTACTCTTGTCCTCTACGGCCTTTTCACACACACACACATACACACATGCGTGCATGTTAATGTTCCACGTACCGCATTCATACGGAGCAAAACTGTAGAAATTACATTGTATTAGCCATGCTAGAGAAAACCCTAATGCAAAAATGACAATCGTTATTCTGATTTATTCACTTGATAACAATACTCGGAAAAAGCCTAGGAGAAACGTTAAGACCGATGGCTGTTCTGGCGGTGAAAGGGTCGCGGTCGGTTCACTATACCCACACAAACTCATACGTACGTATGAGTATCCTTAAAAAAAAGAAAAGAAGAAGAACTTCTCTTTACCATGTGCGGATGGATGCCTGATCAAAGCCATATCCCCAGGTTAAGCCAAACAATTCCAAAGGATTTCCGGTATCGAAACGCACACAGATGTGGGTAGGTACATTTGTTAAGTGTATTCGCTAGGATACAAATATATTCCATCGAAGCAAAACTGACAAAATGCGTTTTTCGTGTGCGATGACAGAGATATCCTTTCTACTCGTACGTAACGTATCCTTAATTTGAGCACTCAAGTGAACATGTGTGTGTGTGTGTGACAGAAAGCCTAAATATGCGGAAGCACGCGACAAAACATTTCATTTCCAACGGGGGGACAAAAAAAAATTTATCCAAAAAGAAATGAAAAATAAAACTTTGTGAGAACGGAAAAGCTGATGAAATATCAAGGACATTTCATGAAGAATAAACGAAGAAACAAAAAAAAAAAAATAAGAACCAAACGAAAGAGGAAAAAATCCTTACCATTAGAAACAAGTGAATTTAAATCCCACCACTCCAAAGTAGGGTATCCGGTTTCAAGGCAACACTTCACGTTGAAAGCTCATTCCTTGCCGCTAAAGCGGACCCTCAAGGGAACACTCTAAAAAGCAAAAGAAAAACCCCCCGTCCGAAGAGAAAAGGAAAACGCGCGCTTCGCAAGAACCTCTATTTGCATAGTACGAGTACATTCGCGAGCAACTGATGACCTTTATGTGTGCCTGTTCTTCTCCTTGCTCTGCTGTGTGTCATTTCATGAAAATTATTTTTGACATACATATACATGAACACAGCCACATACTCATATGTATTTTGCGAGAATGACATATGTTTTAAACGTTCCTTTGCTTCTGCATTTTTTTTTGTTTTTTGTGTTTTCCTGTGCGGGCGTCTGCGGTTAAAGTTTTGAAAGGATGAAACAGCCTATTGTGAGGTCACACGGGAATCCTTTGAAGATGAATAACAGTGATGTGCGAAGAAAGGCCTAAAAGGTTGACAAAGCAAAAGAAAAAGACGAGTGAGACTTACGGCCCAATGTGCCACACCCAAAGGCATCTTTTTAAGCAAAAATTGTTTTTTTTTTTTCTTTTTTCGTTCTGAAGTTAAGTTCATCATACAATCTAGAGAATTGCCTTTGCAAATGCGATTTTTGTATCATCCAAAGGACTTAAGGCTCGAATCACTTTCCTCGACATAACCATAGACGCGTATCTATTTTCATTATTATTTTAATTTATACAGCACACACCCCTAGTGTTATGTATTTTTGTTCTTACTCGTATACGGGACACAACATCAAAGGACGGATATGAAGTTAAATTAGGCCGACGTCATATTTTCACACGAAATACGAGTACTTCGTATGGAGTTTTGAACGACTTAGATACATGCACATCCAGTTGCATGAAAGTTGAGGAAACGATTATATCTTGGAAATTGTAGAATTAGTCCTCGCAGGCACTGATAGACATATAGAAACAAGTGTTCCCTAAAACAGGAGAACAACCAACGAGCTACACCTTGACCGCCAGTTTGGTAATTGTGCATGGGGATTTGTACCCTGATTTGGAGAAACCTTGAGATTGGTAGCAGGCACCCAATAGCTTTGGATAAGAACAGGCTAATTGTCTGCGGGCAACCAAAATTGGACAACGAAGATATGTTTGAACCTTGAACAGACTACTTGCATCCGAAAAAGCTGAACCTAGTAATTGTTATGTACCAAGAATATCACCAAAACCCACAGGTGACGCAGAAACAGTGTACTAGGTGGTGTGAAAAGTAACCTCCTTGACCGCCAGAATGCGCTGCTACTGCAAAAAAGGTAATAGTGTCTTGAAGTCCGTTCATATTTAGGCAGACATGCCAAATTTCAGTGCGATACCGTCTTTAGTTTTGTTTTGACAGCTGATTGTTGTTGACGTGTTTGGCATCATGTTGAGTATGGACAAAAACGATTTTCGTTCTCTCATAAAACATTATTTTTTGGGAGTCAAAACGGCGAAGGAAACAAGAGAAAAGATGGATAAATATTATGGGGCTAATGCTCCGTCAGATTACACCGTCAAATATTGGTTTCGAGAGTTTCGTGGTAGCCGCAACTCCACTACCGATCAAGTCCGCAGCGGCAGGCCCTCCGATGACAATGTCAAAAAAATACATGGAATGGTATTGGCTGACCGGGAAGTGAAGGTGCGCGGGCTAGCAGATACCACAAAGATTAGTATTGAGCGCACACGCCATATTTTGGGCAATATTCTGCATATGAAAAAATTATCCTGCCGTTGGGTGCCGCGCATGCTCACTCCTGACCAAAAACACGAGCGCGAGAGCACTTCGAAAGTTTGTTTGGACTTGCTGATGCGGAATCGGGCGGACTTTTGGCATCGATTGGTAACTGTTGATGAAACCTGGATCTACTATTACACACCAGAGAACAGAATGAGTGCCTGGCAATGGATTTGAGCCGGCACGAGTGCTCCGAGGCGGCCGAGGGAGGTTCAATGGGTCGGAGAGGTTTTGGCGTCCGTTTTCTGGGATTTTCATGGCATACTCTTTGTGAACTACCTCGATTATAGCGAGTATTACTGTGCATTTTTGGAGCGATTGAAGGCCGAAATCGCGGCAAAACAGCCTCACATGAAGCGAAAAACAATTTTGTTTTTGCAAGACAATGCGCCGGCGCATAAGAGCATCGCTACCACGGCTAAAATCAATGACTTACGCCTCCAATTGCTGTCGCATCCACCGTATTCGCCCGATTTGGCTCCCTCGGACTATTATCTCTTCCCAAACCTTAAAAGATGGCTCATTAATAAAAAATTCAGCTCACGCGAGGAAATCATCGACGCCACGGCGGAGTATTTTGCAGACCTATCGGAAAATTATCTTTCGGACGGGATTAAGAAGTTGGAAAATCGCTGGAATAAGTGTATCAAGCTAAAATATTGAATAAAATAAAAAGGAGGTTACTTTTCACCCCACCTAGTAGATACGTTCTTAGCGTGGTGCCTGCCCTTATTTTGAGTGATAGCCTCCGGTAAGAGCATGAGTAATTCATCTTTCAAGGGTAGACAAACTAGCATATGTGACGTATTGCCATATACGGAAGATGTAAAAACAGGTGACGAACCAGCTAATGACGATTCTACAGTTGAAGACCCTGGCAAATGATTAATGAGCTGCGATCCCCGAATCATGAAGTTATTTGGCCCTTAACAGACCACATCCGGCCGAACATCTACCAGAGATCGACTGCTAAAAAGAATGCATAGCAGTGCAGTAATGAATAATTGGGATTGCTTACAAGGTGATCGCCACTGACAAAAGGCGAGAATGAGAGCATTAGCAGATGCAGATTAACCGCAAGTAGAAGACTTTGTCTTGAGCTTCAGCATGTTAGCGAACACCTATTGATGTTTCTCATAGAGAAGCTTAATTCGCCAAGATTGGCCTATAAATCTCCGAACATTCATGCAAATATAACGTGAAAATTGTCCCTGTCCTTCTCGAAGTTGGGCAAGGGTGTCACCTTTGATAACACGGTCGAAGAGTCATAAAAGGACTCGGCTGACTCATGATAAATAAATCGTTATCATTTTATGACCATAAAATATTTAGTTTTGACATCCTTACCGAGGCTGCCTTATTCTGTCTAAGCAGCTTACGTGTTTTACGGACGTTATGGCGAAAATAGTTACCATCATGAGAATGAATTTCGGACCTTAATATGCTGGAAAACTTAAACTACCCACAGATTCGTCAAAAGGAAGAGTCGTGCCTGGTACAAATGTAGCAAAGTAAACATTAAACAAATTCGGGTCGATGTCTAAATTACGTGGACAAGGATCGGACAAAAAGACTATCAAAACTGCGACATCTACTACGGCGATTGCTATCGACGGCAAAAGTAGCGCCTATATGGGTGCGAATTTGTTGCTGGAAACAGACTTAGGGAAGAAGTTTTGAGTTTCCGGCAGGTAAACGAGGCCCTTGTAGCAATCCGCTTCAAGGCGAAATTTGTCAACATTATACATATAACGCGGCGTCGCTTAGAAAGACCAGAGCTGCTCATGAGCTCTATGAGTGGAAGAGGAGATATGAACACCGGCTTCTCAGGAGGAAGAAGAAAGAGCATGAGAAGCGCGCGATCGAGGAAATTGAGAGATGCTACTCCAGGAATAAGGTTCGAAAGTTTTACCAAAAGGTACAAATAACATGCCACGGAAACGAACCCCGAACCGAAGCCTGTAGAGCTGAACAAAGGAACATCGCAGTAGAATCGCAGTCGATGCTGAGGATTTGGAAAGACCATTTCTGCAGACTGTATAACGGCGATGATGGACTAAATACCGCTGTCAGGCAGAATCAAACTTTCAATTTGGACGATGATGACCAGCGATTCCGTCCACCCGACCTGGATGAAGTGAAGATAGCTATATCGAAGCTTGAGTTCAACAAAGCTGCTGGAATGGACGGCCTTACTGCCGAGCTCTTCAAAGCGGCAGGCAATGATTTGATAAGAAGCATACACTATGCCCCACAAAGGAAACCTCAACATTCGTTGTTCGATCCTTAAGAAAGGAGACCCTCTGAACTGAACCGCGCATTCAAAATCTTATCTGCCATACTGTGTGAATACTTGAAGCCATTCGTCAACCACCTGAAAGGTCCATATTAGTGTCATTTCAGGCTGGAAAAGTCCACCATTGATCAAATATTCACACTACAGCAGATCGTGAAGAAAACCCATGAGTTTCAGATCGACAAACACCACCTATTAATCAATTTTAAGGCCGCATATACATATAACCGTCTACAGAGACGAGCTCTACAGAGCAATGTCTAGTTTTGGCATCCCTAACATATTCGTTCGTCTGTACAGGATGACGATGGAGAATGCACATTGCTCCATCAAAGTCGGTAATGTCTCACCGAAACCTTTCCTTTCAAAAAGGATTTAAGCAAAGCGATGAGCTATCAAAAATAGTATAAAACTTACGAGCAAGCACAAGTCCGTCCAATTACTCGCATGCGCCGATGATATTGAATTATCGGAAGAAAACAGCGTGGTGTCAGTGACGCTTTTGCTTTTTGAGACGGAAGCTGTGAAAATGGGTTAAGCGGTCAAGAAGTAAAAGACCAATTATATGCTATCAAGCAAAAGGACACTTAACACAAACTCGGACAGATAGTCCCTTCGACAGGTATAACTTTGAGGTAGTTAGGGACTTTGTCTACTCAAGCTCTGCCATCAATTCAGCCAACGCCACCAGCACTGAAATGAAACGAAGAATGACTCTTGCCAATTGCTGTTTCGTGGGGCTCGGATGGACACCAACGCTCCGGCCCGAAAAGTCATATAATCTGCCCCCGAGGAATAGCGCAGTAGAAGATAACCGAAACTCAAGTGGCGCACACAAGTGGAGGGGACCTCAGCCAACTAAGCGTGCAAAACGGTAGCCGTCTCCCGTAGCAAAAGTTCGAGCTGGCTGGAGACGCTTATTGACTGAAGTCCTGGTTCACCCCGGACCGTAGCACCACCTTATGCAAGTAAGTAGGTAAGTAAAGTAAACAAATACTAAGGTCACTCCATAGAACACTATCAGGATTTCACTCCTGCTTAATGCTGCCGAAGCGTGGACGTTGCTGAAAGTGAATGCAGATTTCCTTTTGGCGGCTTTAAACTAACAATTCTTCCATTAACGGCAAGGACGTTTAGAGCGAATACATACTAATGCCGTACCCAGTCCGTTCAATCCTCTACTCCAACCTGAAGGCACCACGAGGTAAAGAAATCAATCATCTCAGAGTGCATACGTGTAAGCAGTTAGCCAGACATTGCGCCAACTGAAGAAGCGAAAAGATTGCGGATCAAGTCCACCTTGAAATGAAGCTCAACCCAAGCAACTAAGTAAGGGGCGAGGCCGCTTAATCTTTATGTGTCTTGATGTTTAAGGTACTCGTATCTTAATGCCTCTGAAATACCGTTTGCGAAATGGAATTACATAACGCACATCTGGGACTCAAATGGAGCTGTAATTAGTGAGTCATTTGTCTCTTTGAAAATTCCTCATCAATTCAGAGATATTTTTTGTCTCCAACTTCCGTTAATTCATAGCAATCTTCTGCTAAATGTGTCACAAGTCGTCAAACATGGACACATGTCGTGGAAAATGAACACCATTCTCCAAACTATGGTGCGAAGCTCCAATTTTTTTTTTTTTTTTTTTTCTAATTTTATTTCTTATACGAATCTCGGTATTTCTTGTCATAAAGTCAACATGAACATAAACTCGTTTTTATTTTTATTTTATGCGTAGATGTCATGTATAACAATGTAGTCGACACAGGTCATGCGATTGGGGTTTGGATCCTTTAATGGTTGCGAACACATCAATGCCATTAGCATTGATTTATGAATTCGTAAATTATCCGAAGAATTTGGTAAACAAAATTTCAATTTCTACTATTTGCTTGATTTTAAGTTTTCTCAAAGAATTGAGAAGATTTCCAAAGGAAAGTAGTCAACAGAAAGCAGTAGAAGATGTAAATTTGCATAAATTCCGAATTAATCCTCAAATCAAAATATTTCCACGAAATTGTGCTTATATTGAGTCTGGATTTCCAAACAGGGAGCAGGAGAAGTGCTTCAATAGCCTCACAAATAAGAGTTAAAAGTTCAAACCTTTAAGGATATTTTCTCTGAGAACTCGAACACCGAAAATAAACTTTGACAAAGGATTTGGAACATTCCAGGAAACTATAAGTAGCATCTGTCATTCTCCTTCACTTTCGATAGCCGTTTGTCTTCAATGTGCCCTGGGAGTTGTCAACTTTATTAACTCTTCACTTCAAAGGCAAACTAGTATGTACTATAACACTGAACTTGCATTGCTTTCTACTTAGCTTGTACTGCTACTGCTACTCGTACTATGCCTTCCTCAGCAAACTTTCTCCGTTCTAGAACTTTGGTAGAAAAATCAAAAAAAAAAAAAAAAAAAGGATAAAACTGGGGAAAAAAATGCAGCACCCCTTTCTGTTTGCAATTGAAGGAGGGTAATGAAATTTTGCTCAAAAAATTATTCATCAGCCTCGGCATGGAAAGTTTAAATCAAATTTAAAGAAAAGCAAAAAACTCAAACCTCTTACAGGATCCACTCGACCAAGTGTGTAAGTTTTGCATTGGAGTAAATGTTCTGCCATCCTTACGGCTTTTGTGTTGTATGCTGTATGCTCTCCTTTTGAAAGTTAAACAATTGATGGTAGAAGAACTGGCAAAGGAGGTACTAACTACTTTATATAGAGGAGGTGCTCCCTAGTTGGCTTAGGTAAACTCAACAACACAATTGAGTTGGTTGGTTGGTTGGTTGGTTGGTTGGTTGGTTGTGTTGCGTTTAATCAATTTACATCGCATGAGGAGGCATACAATTCGAATTTAAAAGCAACAAAGGTCAGGACAATTGACCCTTGTTAACCTTCAACATCAATTAGCATTCCCTGGAAGTTTCACTTTCCGGTCGAATGCATCTGTTACAACATTATGCCTTATCGCCTTTCGCCCTTGGGGAAGATTTCATCTCTCTTCGGAATAGAAAACAATAGAAATCATAGATCCAACGACTGTAGGTACTCGTAACTGTAGCACGCAGTGTGCGAATACGAGTACAAGTACGAGAACGAGTATGAGTAAGACACAATTGCTACAGGATCTTGTAGTCAGTGAGTCGCATTTACAAGTTTTTACGCACATTCTTGTGTGGACTTTTAAGATGTTAAATGTCCTTGGGGCGAGCTGTTTTGTTTTTTTGTTCTCTCCTTTTGTTTATGATCTGTAGTGTTGTTCGTGTTTTATGTTGATGAAATGCTGATAAACCTGCTCACGTATTCAAATGAGATTTTCTATATATTTTCTACTGTGGCACAAAGTTCAACAAGGACTTCAGAATGCTCACATACATACATACATTACATATGTATGTTATGAGGTTGTTTCTACAGTCGTACTGGTAAGTACTCGTAAAAGGCACTGAAAATGAAATTGAAAATTTCCTAAAGGTCATGGATGTTGGTTGCTACCGCATCACAGAGTTGCAAATGAAATTTTCATTTGGCTATTTGTTTGTCGTGTTTATTGCTGCATTTGCTTAGATGAATTTTGATGCGGAAAATATGTCTGAAATTGACGGAGCTTTGACTTTGTGCAACCAAGTGGTCTCTGATTCAATGATATTTGCCTCGATAGTCTGATGTTGATTTTCGATTGTATGAGACAGGTATGTAGGTACCTAAATTGAATCGATATATTCTTGAGAATCAAGGACGGCTTTGGTCCAATAGGTACTTGAAGGATATTTCGACAGATTTGCTTGCTCTTTTTTTCACAAATAAAAAGCATACACTTGACTATAAGTGTTGTGTACTTGATTCTTTTGATAAACCTTTCATTCAAAAAAATTCTGGGGGGGGTTGGGGGGGGGGGTATGCTCTGGTGGGTATGTGGGTAAGTAGAATTCGGACAAAGATTCGTACGTCATTGGATCAACCTGTTTCTTCGAAGTAAAGGAATTTCTGCCATCAAAACCGAGAAGAGTAGTATGTACTTGTGTTGTGCTATCCAGTTAACACAAGAGCACCTGTATTGTGAGAAAATATTTTGAAATTCTGTTTTCAGAAACATAGAAAAGCCACATGGTTGTGCAACGATATGAGTTGAATTCTTGACGAAAAATTCTCGAAGAACAAATGCAGTGTCAGATGGTGCCCTATAGAGGTGCAAAAACCAAGAGTTGTTTGCTCATAATTCTGACCTAGCTTTCATAGTGAATGACGCATGTCGCCCAGCAATATTCCCTTTTAACAGTTTGGGCCCGTCGACCCGACCTTGATTATTGGACGAATTTTGGCCTTGACTCACCTTTTGCACGATATTCGCTTGTTAAATCGGTTGTTTCCGGGGCGTATGCATAGATCCAAGTCTCATCTCCAGTAATAATGCGTTTCATAACCGATTGAAAGTCAGGAAGCATTGTTTCGCAGATACGAGGGCGGGTCAATAAGTCCGTGACTTTTGGATTAAAACACAGATTTTTTTATAAAAAAATAATGTTATTTTTCAACGTAGTCTCCCTTGAGCTCTATACACTTTGTCCAACGCTTCTCCAATTTTTTTATCCCTCCCAAAAAAAATGATTTGTCGAGGTCCTCAAAATAGGCCTTTGTTTGCGAGATGACTTCATCATTGGAGTCAAATCTTTTTCCACCAAGCCATTTCTTCAGGTTTGGGAACAAGAAGTAGTCGCTCGGAGCCAAATCTGGAGAATAGGGTGGATGAGGGAGCAATTCATAGCCCAATTCATGGATTTTTGCCATGGCAACTGCACATGTGTGCACCCTTGCATTGTCTTGTTGGAAAATAACTTTTTTCTTGGCCAAATGAGGTCGTTTTTTTTTCAAATCGTTATTGAATCGGTCCAATAAGTTGGCATAATATTCCCCATTGATTGTTCTTCCCTTTTGAAGGTAGTCAATGTGGATTATCCCCCGTGCATCCCAAAAAACAGTCGCCATAACTTTATTGGCTGACAAACCCACCTTGGCCTTCTTTGGCGCCGATTCACCCTTAGAAACCCACTGTTTTGACTGTTGTTTGTTCCCTGGTGTGTTGTGATGGATCCATGTTTCGTCCACGGTTACAAAACGGCGCAAAAACTCCTCCATATTGCGATTAAACAACGCCAAACCTTCCTGTGAAGTTGTTACACGATTGCGTTTGTGGTCGACTGTGAGCAAACGCGGCACCCATCTTGCGGAAAGCTTTCTCATGCCCAAGTGATCATTCAAAATTGAAACCACTGAGCCATGCGAGATCCCTACGGCTTCCACAATCTCTCGCACTTTCAATCTTCGGTCGGCCAACACCATATCGTGAATTTTTTCGATTGTTTCGGGTGTAGAGACCTCAACTGGGCGTCCAGGACGTTCGGCATCTTCAGTGCTTGTACGGCCACAACGAAAATCAGTAAACCACTTTTTTACCATTGAAATCGATGGTGCAGAGTCCCCATAGTATTTATCAAGCTTAGCCTTGGTCTCGGTAATGGTTTTTTTTTCGCAAGAAATAATGCTTAATAAGCACACGAAATTCACTTTTTTCCATTTTCTCCTCAAATTAGTGAGTAGTCTGATAAAAATAGCTGTCAAACACAAACTAACTGACGCAGCAAGTTTAAATTTTGACAGGAGTCAACTGACAGATGCCTGTTGACAGGAGCAGTGTTGCTGTTTCAGTAAAGAGGTCAGAAATTCAAAAAGTCACGGACTTATTGACCCGCCCTCGTACTAATGAGAGGCTTTTTTTCAAAAAAATTAATGTTTTTGGAAACGGGATTTGACTCTTTTTAGGTAGAAAACATCTTTCGAAGTGGACTGCACTGATCCAAATGAGATCTAGACAGTAGCAGCGAGGTCTCTTATTGTCAATTGGCAATTTTTGTGCAAACAATTTTGGATTTCCTTGACGTGTTGTTCATCAGTTTATGTTGAGTGCCGTTTGAACCACTTGTAAACAATTTTTTTTGAGACATACTCTGGTCACCGATGGCCTTCTCCAACATTCTCTGTAAGAAAAAAACTTGGAAAAAAATTCAAAGAGACTGGCACTGTTACAGATGTGTTGAGGCCGATCCATCATCGAAATGCATGATCTACAGAAAATATGGCTGCAGTTAGGGAAAGTGCATAGCATTATGGCGTATTTTCCATTTGGACTTGCATCTGCATCCTTATCAAGCTCAACCCATTAAAAAATTGAAGCCAACTCATCACGGAATGCATTGAACATATGTACGTTGATTGTGTGCTTGAATATCAACGTTTGGATGACCCATTTTCACACTTTGCCTTAGCGATGAGGCTTATTTTTTACTCGGTAAATACGTTAACAAGTTTGACTTCAGAAGAAGCAATAGCTGCGCGTCTGCAAAGGTTAATATATTAGATGATGTAAGGCCTGAATTTGATAAGGGATTTGTAATCTCGCTTTGTCTTCTTGACAAGGCCAATCATTCCATACTTTGTTGAAAACTGCGACATTATTTTGCATTTAGTGACAGAGCTGCAAGGCGCATAGGTAGTTTTTTGAGTGATAGATTGCCAAGGGTTGCTGTAGGCGATTCATGCTCTGAGTTTAAGTCATTTGTGCAAGATGTGCTACAAGGTTAAATTGTAAGTCCCATTCCGTTCTACCTGTTAATTAATGACTAACTGTCGCTTTGCAATCACGTGTGTATCCATCTCTACGCTGATGATGATGTTCAGCTTTATTCCTCAAAGCCGGCTAATATGAGCTTGTTTCTTAGTTAAATCGGGATCTGGTCGCGATTGGTCAATGAGAAATGACGAATGGACTGGTTCTAAACCCAAATAAATGCCAAGTCATACCTTACTCTTACAGATCTCTTGAACTAGTTCCTGTTCCAGATATCTTACTAGCAGGCACCAAAATGAAGGTACGAGTAATTGTCACTGATATAAGCCTCGGTATTATCATAAATCAAAATCTATCTTGTTACAATCATATCAATGTCGTAATTGGTTGTGCTTATGGAGGTTTCCACAAATCAAAGGTCTCATGCCGTTGAAACACGTAGAATGGTTGTACAAATACTCATCCAGCCTATTATATCATACGCAGAAGTGCTATACAGCAGCCTTGACTGTAAGTTGTTGCAACAAAAAACTGGAACATGGTGCTTAGAAATGTTCATAACGAGTAATTCTCCTCATTCGATAAAGTAAAGATTCTTTGAAATAGAAGAATAAAGACGATACCTCAGGTTCATTTAGTTTTGTTATGCGTCCGTCAAAAAGGTGTTTACCTACAATATATAAAGATGAATCGTCAAAACTGGATACGTGGCCTAAAAATACCTCTCTCTCCGCCAAGGTGCATAGTTCACAAAGGATACGTAAGTCAGATTGTTGTTATTTCTTCTACATATAATGTAGTATGTCGTTGTTCATGACCTAGTCTACTGAAGATTGTCCTGTCCATAGAATCTCTACTTGTGTATCCGCATTTTATATGAGCTGTGTAGACGATTTTTTTGAAGATTGAAGATTCTTCTCTGACCTGCCAACTACGAGAAACGGCACTTAGACCTGAAAGATCTTTTGTACCAGTTTGTCAGAACTGTGGTTAGGCTAGTTGGTTTTCTCCCATCCGAATGAAGTTAGTTAATCTACCAGCAGGGAAATCGCTTAGTTCAGTGGTGTTATACTGTTCCCTGAAGGAGGTCCAGTCTGATTCTGTTAAGGGCTGGACAATCACACAGAATGTGTTCAGCTGTTTCGTATTCTTCAAGACAAAGTCGGCACCCCGGAGAGTCGACTAGTCTTACATTGTAGAGGTGATATCTAAAACTGTGATGTCCTGTAAGGAATCCTACTAGGTTTCTGATATCGTGCCAACTTAGATTTAGACATCTTTTGGCATTTGTATTGAAAGGCCTGACGATTCGTTTGGCTGGTCTTAGACCTGGAGTATCCTTCCAATATGAGATACACTTCGAGTGTTCCCAGGTTTTTATAGGTAGATTGAGTGCATTTTGGGTAAACAAAAGAGTTCAGGTCCGTTTAAGGGAATGTCTGAGCCCTTTCTGGCCAGTTTTGCGGGCTTTTTATTACCATCAATTCCCACCACCTTAACCCACCATACTTTGGTCTTGTTCCTTGGGCTGAGGTTTTGGATGGTTTTGAAGCAGCACATGACCGATTTGGAGTCCAAGATCCGAGAGTTAAGGGCATTTTTAGATGCTGGACTATTTTTATTTGTATTTATTGAATATGAAATTGCTTATCACAGTAAGATAAATCTTATAAAATAGTGAAAGCCTTAAAATTAAGTTCACAAATTGAACAAAATCTTTTTGTGTTTGTGTTTCTGACTCCTCTTAGTTCACGGGGCAGATAGTTCCATAGGCGAGTGGCATGAACGAAGAATTGCCGCTCCGATGTCAGACAAGAATGTGAAGTTTGCATTAAGGTCAGAGTCCTTTGCGACCGAGGAAAAACTAATCTGGTATCTGGAGATACTCAGGTTGATGTGTCTGTATGATGTCATGCAGGCAAGATAAAGATCGAAGCACTAGCAGGTTATCGAACGAGCAGCTGACAATACACTTTGAGTTAACTGACACGTGATCATAATTTCGGAGTCCATAGATATACCGAGCAATATTGTTGTATACAACATTAAGCTACCTTTTAGAAATTGAGTCAACTTTGCCATAGACCTCACACCCATATAGCAAAATTGGCAGTATGAGCGTTTTCGCCAGCATAGTTCTTATAGCTGTAGGTGTAAACATCTGAGTCGACCAAAGCATACGAAGCCCTCCATAAACCTTGCCAATAGCAGAGTTTATATGGTCAGTCCATGTTTGGGAGTCGTTAAAAATAAGTCCGAGATTTCTTACAGTGCCAGCAAAGGGGACAATTTCTTCACCAAGTTTTATCGGTGGAAAGGTAGATAGGTTCTGTGTTTTCCTATGAATCACGAGAGCTTTCGATTTGGCCGGATTCAAACATAGAAAGTTACGTTGAGCCCAGATAAATATATTGTCCAATTCTTCATTCATCAAAGCGACAACTTGATCTAAGATATTGATATTTCCACTCAAAGCCAATTGGACACCATCGGAATACATGTGGATCAGACACCGTTGGACAATTTGTGACAAGTCATTGATGTACATAGAAAAAAAGGACAGGTTCAAGCATTGATCCTTGAGGAACTCCATTCGATACCCTAAGAAAGCTCGAAGTTTAATTGTTGACCACAACACATTGCTGCCTATCTACTAGGTAGGAATAAATAACCTTTGCCGATTCTTTGGAGAAATTATACATGGTCTGAAGTTTTTGGCAAAGAAGAACATGGTTAACAGTATCGAACGCTTTTGAAAAGTCTAAGAGAATTAGAAAAGTAACATATTTTTTGTCCAACGACTTCCTAATGTCATCGACTACTGACAATAATGCTGTTTTGCAGCTGTGTTTGGGACGAAAACCGGACTGACAACTGCTTACTAGCTTATGTATAGACAAATATACTTGCATTTGCTTCAAAATTACTTTTTCAAACACTTTACTTAAAAACGGGAGAATCGCTACGGGTCTATAATCGTCATTACCTTTTTTTGGGATTGGGATAACTTTTGCCCTCTTCCATTCACGTGGATAGTCAGAAGCTGTTATTATGCTGTTAAAAATGTGGGTAATGAAAGGAAGAATGTAAGGAAGGAGAATTTTTAGGAACCGGAGATCAACACCATCGATGCCGGTTGCGTTTGACTTAATTGATAGAACCGCTTCGACAACCTCTTGATCACTGATACATACAAAACCGAAAGATTTATTGGAGATGGAGTTGTATCAAAAGGATCAAATGTATTATACTCGTTTTCATTTGTGAAAGAGGATGGTTTTGTGACGAATTTAGGGTTTAAGAGTTCGCAGTCAATGTTATCGGCTATTTTTGGAATCTCTTTTCCAATTCCAAGTTCCTTAACAGTTTTCCATTTATTTTTTGAAGAACAACTTTGGCTTAACCTATTTCCATAGTAAAGCGTCTTTGCGACCCTTATATCTAGGACCACTTTGTTCCGCAAACGGCAGTATACCCGATATAGCGGTTCCACTCTATATCGTCTCCATAGACTATAGGCTGTATTACGAGTACGTTGCAGCATCAGCTTCTTAATTTCGCTGCTGAGCCAAGCTGGCGACGTTCTACGGATAACTTTTGTTCTTAGTGGGATATGTTTGTTATATAGGTATCTGATCTGCTCTTGAAAAAACACAACTTTATCGTTAACAGACTGCATGTACCTCATACTATTCCAATCAGTACACTGAATGTCATACAGCAACTCACTGTAGTTCGCATACTTAAAGTCTCGAAACTGGAAGATGATCTCTTTTGGCCTGTTTTTAAAATCTAAGGTTAAATAAATGAGATCATGAGATCGAGAAACCAGAAGCTTGAAGCTGACTATAAAGTAGGATCTTACTTACATCACTAACAAAACATTGGTCAATCAGAGTACCTGAATCACCTTGGAAGTGAGTAGGACTTTCTATATTTACAGGGAATAAGTTCAGCGCTTTAAAGTTATTTAGCAGATGAGAAGAGACATTCAGATCCAACAAATTGCAGTTAGGGTCACCGCCTAAAACAACATGGAAGCTACTATAGGAAAGTTGCTCTAGAATGGTTACTAACGGCATAAAGTCAACAGATTGATTTGCCCTGTAAGCAGTACCTAATAGAATTCTTTGACTCTCACATACAATTTTGACGAAGCAATAGTCTAGCCCTGTGTCCTTCATAGAATTACAAACAGATGTACACTGCAACCCTTCGCGCACATAAATAGCAGATCCTCCACCTACTTGACCCACTCGATCCGTTTTCGACATCCGAATGAAACCAAGTCTCAGACACACAAACAACATCAACCTGAGATCCTACAAATAGATATTTGAACTCCTCTAGTTTCAATGCATTGTACAAACTTTGTGCATTCAGATGACAAATTTTTAACCCATTCTTCTGTGCACAGAGCACATGGATCATACTATGCAAGTTCTCATTCCTACCCACACCCATGACACTCCTATTAGTGTTATCTATATGGTTGTTCATTAATCAAAACAGAACGAGTCAGAAACAGAAACAGCAAGTCACAAACAAATTTAGAGAAATTCATTAGCCAGAAAGTATTTACAAACGTTATTTGAATAACTAAATTGAGAGTTGAAAATTGAATCCAACAATTTATGGATTTTTGCGGCTTTAATGCCAGAGTAATAGATAAGGTTGGCGCATTCTTGAATGGCGTGTAATTCAGCTTGAAATACACAAGGACTCATTCTCATAGCAACTGATATGTTTGTGTTTGGCGCGTGGATACCAGCTCCCACTCCCGTTTCCATTTTGAACCAAATTTTGAAGATACTGAAGTTCTCGCTATTTAAATCATTACCACTATTGCACTCTATTTCCACCAAATCAGCATACCAGCTAATCCTACTATTCATTTCAGAATCGATTACTATCCATATTCAGGACTTTTAGGATATGTGTCACATAATCCACCTGTAATCTAAATGTTGTTCTGAAGAGTAGAAAAAGGCTCATATCCAAAATTATCTAGTTTGGTGTGCTTGAGGAAAGGGGATCCATGAAATACCCTAACAACGTTTTGACCGATTGATACAAAAGGGTTGGCTATTTCATGGTGTCGTTTTGCCATGTTATTTTGACGCTTATAGAGGCTGCGCTAAAAAAAATTGAGAAAAACTCGGTATTACTTACTTACTAAGCGTAATATTGTTGGGAAACACTGCAAATTTAGTTTAGTTAGTGTGTTACCGAAACAGTACGAAAGAAAAGAAATTTTAGTCGAAATAATCTACCAACTGCAGCTGGTGTACCCGATGGTGTTTGTGAAGAAAGTTCGTGAAACCGATTTGCTGATTGATAACCAAATATATTCCCCTATTCATCCTGTGCGCACAATGAGGAATATAGTATTGAAGCTGCTGACGGAAATGTGCACCTTACCCCGATAACCAGAGTTTACAACACAGGAAATGAAAATTGCATGCAGGAATATACGAGTAGTGACAACAAGACGGTGCCGACAGCATCCCAAACAGAGCAATGAAAGTCGCTGTTCGTGAAAGACCAAGCACTTTTATTGCGACATTGCAAACTTGCAAAGGAAACTGCAACATCTTGTTCTACTACGATAAGGAAAGCATAGGGGGCTTGCTTAACATACAAGCCTAATATGACTACAGGACACTTTGGGAAAGATCCTGGAACAAATCATTTATAATAGATTGCTCACAATAGCGGAGGAAAAAAGGGTATTGTCCAACCATCAGTTCGGATTCCGAAACTCGCTCACTACAACTGACGACATTAAGGCGATGGTTGATATGGTAGCGGAAGCGATTGAAGCAATTTCAATAGCTGTGTGGAAAGCTCGATACCTATGAAAACCGCTTTGGACACGATAGCTTTTTTTTTTTTGTCCAGGCAGTCTTCTACTGTAGCTGATTTCAAAATAGGAGAAATGACCTTCCCATCCCCCAATCCTCATGGACCATATTCTTCGATCTTAGGAAAAATAAATGGAAATTTACGAGTTTGTTACGAAAGTGCAAAAAGAACTTCGAATTTAGGAAAGAATACGACGCTACGGCAGAAAGTGCAGCATAAACTGGTTACCAGTCCCGCGAAGTAATACCCAACGGCAGTACCGCGTGGACTAGCACGTTAACGCATTTCGGGCATGGATTATTTGGGTCTGCTAATCGTGCATGGTAGTAACAAAAAAAAAAAACACATCCCGAGAACCTCAACATGCCTGAGGGGAATTTTGCATAAAGACCTTAAAAGGTCCAATTGTCTCAGGAATTAAGACAAAATGGGGTGGTCATAAGTACTCTTTATAAGTACTCTGTTTTGCGTTTTAAAGCTGCTTGAAATTGACGAAAATTTTGCTCAAAAGATCATCTTTCAGATGAGGCGCGTTTGCATCTCGGCGGCTCCGTTAACAAACAAAATTGCAGTGTCTGAGGATCTTGTATAACTGTTAGGCGTGGTTTTTGAAAGAAACATTATAGTAAAAAAGTAATGCCTAGTTCTTAGGCGTTCCTTACTTTATGGCAATAATAGATCGTGCCTTATTGCCAATACGTCAGCTGACTAAAGAAGCGAGGGAGGCAAGAAACAATGATTTCGAAAGATGTAGAGAAAATTTCGCTCGAAAAATATCGCGCTTAAAAACTAACCAAGATATTATGATCTCTTTGTTGATTTTCTCGGACCCATGCTGAAATTGCCTAATATTTGTAAACGTGGATGCTTCAACAAGAATGAAATGTAAAAGCTAAAATGAATCTTCTGATTGCGACTTCTTGTATCTTTTTTTTCTATATAAAATTAAATGTTTTCAATTTATTTTTAATAGTTCTATGGATAAAAATAATTTTTGCCAAAATGTCTTGCATTTTGCCCCTGTGTGCGTCGTGTTCAAATATCACCTGCAACGAAATTAGCCATCTGGTTTGGTCAAATATGCTTTTAACGAAGGAAGAGGATGCAGAAACATTCAAGATGGAAAGGATTATTTCTTCAACAGGATAACAATGGAGTGTTATTCGATTTACTTTGGTTTGTGATTTGCGATGGAGCGATGATTAGCTCCATAGTTTAATTCCCGGCAGCACCAACAAGTTTTCGAATCGCCATCACCCTATCGGCGGGCCATGGCAAACTCCCGAAAGTAAAAATTGCCTATGAAAAAGCTTCTAAGCAGTGCCGTTCTGATTCGGGAATGAACTGTAGGCCCCGCTCAGATGTGATAAAAATGACAACATGAGCCACACAAATGAGTGTCAAGAAGCTAGGCCATGGCCCATATCGGGCTACCAGCGCCACAGTGTTTTGTTTTTTTTTTTTTTTGTTTGGTCTTTACAATTACTCGATCATGAAACGATTTGTTGTTCATATCAACCTTTCTGCTGTACTTAAGTACGAGTAGTACCCAAACAGCATCAGTAAATAATTTCTCGAGAACTTTTCAGCTTTTCCTAATTCGAGAGAGCCTGCTGGAAATGAACTGACTAACTTTCTTCCTCTTAATATTTAAATAATAGACCACACTTTCATAAAAAAAAAACCTAACTTATCTTTTAACAAGTATCTTGTGGATATTTCGTGTGGATCAATGACATCGAAATTCTGGCGGTTGTGGGAAGAAGAAATCGACTTTATCCGTATACAGTGTGGTCGGAAACTACAGATTGAGTGTGGGGTGGATGAAATGGCGGGAAAATTCGGGAATTCTTTGCGACCGAAAATTTCCATCTAAATTAAAGGGGAAACTCTACACCACGGTTGTAAGACCAGCTCTTATATACGGTTCACAGTGCTGGACAATGTACGAAGCGTTTAAAAACAAAATGACGGCAGCGGAAATGAAAATGTTAAGGATGTCTAGTGGAGTCACTAAACGCGATTGTATTAGATCTACGCGTATAAGAGCAAGTCTACATATAAAGAATTCGGTAACCGAACAGCTTGAGGCGAATAGAATAAGCTGGTATTGCCACGTTCAAAGAAGATCTGCGGAAAATCCGGTTAAAAAGGCACTATCAACTACGGTCACTCCAACTGTAAGAAAACGAGGTCGGAAAAAGAATTCCTGGATTTCTCAGATGGCAAATGCGCAACAACGCCTGGGGCTTACCACTGAAGCGATCCAGGACTGAGCATTATGTAGACGCGTTCCGCGGTCTGCGACATTAGCCAACCCCATAAGCGGAGCAGCAGCGATGCAGTAAAAATGGGAAACTCGTTACGCATAAGTTCGTATAACGAGGAAAGGGTTAATAAAAGGATAAGAAGAAGAAGAACAGTGTGGTCGGAACCTCATTGATGCTTGGTGGCCTTAAAACTAGTTGGGATTTGATGCCAGCATTTTTTATTTGGCGAAAACTTTGTACTTTGCCACTTGCTACTAGGCCCAATCCTAGTAGCAAAGTTAGAGCATATGTAGTTGGTTACTTTTACTTTATTGCAAGAGTGTTTCGAAGGGGGCTATGACTGTTGAATATCCATAAAATGGATGAAAGGAGAAGAAGAAGACTTTGGAAAGAAACACGATATTTCCGAGTAGATCTAAAGGATGAATTGTAAGTAAACTGATTGGCGTGCACGACGAGATGGCTGTTAATGTTGAACGGACAATTTTGCAAGAACTCTTTAAATATCGAATTGTTACTGCATTGCATAAAATTATTTACTCAGGAACACTGAGTAAATTTTTCACAAAAATCAAGTTTGTCCACCCTCAGAGAACCCCTAATTTAACCCTACAACTATACGTGGTGCGTAGGAACCCCACTGCATATTTAAAACCGTTGCATTTCAAAATTTCGAAGCCGTTGAAATCTTAGATCGCAATGACCTCTTTTTTATTGCTCCTTTACGGGCCAAACCAGTTTAGTTTGATTTCTCAATCCAAACTGGAAGTATGTCTGTGAGTAGGATTCCCCTGCACCCCGTAAAAGTTTGCGTACTTTTTTTTTCGGAGTAAACTTTTTACAAAATATTATTTTATCAGTTCTGAAAAGTGTTTAAGTGTTGTCAGAACAGCAACAAAATGTCTGAGAGGGAAAACGAACTAAGGCGGCCCCTTTGAAAGCGAAGTGTAGAGTGATTTTGGGGACGATAGTTTTGAGGCCAATAGTGAAGAATACGAAATAATATCTGCTGATAAATGTGAAGATAAAGAGACCGCAGAAGAGGGTAAACATCACAGTGGCGTTCTTCTCGGAAAAAAGGGCTTTCTTTCTAGTACTCAAGCTCCATTATCCAGAGGCAGAGCAGCTACACGAAACATTGTTTTGAAATTGCTAGGCTTTAAGGATGCTGCCAAGTATGTAGGTTTAGAAGTAGAAGCTTGGGATCTCCTCAGAGCCGAAACCAGTATACAAAGAGAACTATTTTTTCAACATCCACATCAACTCCAACTTCAGTGCCAAGTTCAAAGTATATGGATGATACAGATGCGATTGAAATTCGGGCAATCATAGGTCTTTTGTACATTGCTGGAGTGCAAAAGCAATCTAGAAGAGATCTGAAAGATATGTGGTCGACCAAGTGCTCCCCGTTGTTGAATTGTGTAGGAAAGACGAGATCGAGCGGACAAACTTGCTCTTGTTCGAATAATTTGGGAATAATTTATGCTCTAAGTATTATACACCACATGAATACTGTACAATCGACGAGCAGCTTTTGGGCACTCCTACAAAACCTGACAAAAATGGACTCAAAATAATTACCATGTGCGATTCACGCACATATTATATGGTCTCTGCGATTTCTTACATAGGAAGAGAGTAAGGGAGTCTAAGGATCCAATACCGCTGCAACTGGTAAGATAAGCCAGTGAGAGCATTCATGAAACCGGAAGAAATTCAACCATGGACAACTGGTTTACTTCCATTCAATTGGATGAAATCATGTTTTCAAAACATAACCAACCACGGTTGGAACTTTGCGGACAAATAAGGTTGAGGTTCCACCATCATTTTTGCCCAGCAGAAACAAACAGGAGCTGTCTTCGCAATTCGCTTTTAAGGATAAAAATAATTTTACTCTGATTTAACCCAACAAAAGGAAAAGGAGTGCTGCTCGTTTCTTTACTTCATAACGACAAGTCAGTTGATCCTAACTGAAGGAAATGAAAATTTCAAAAATATCGATGAAATTTTAGCTGAGGAACCACTTAAAAAAAAAAGGCAAAACGGGGAAGATGCTTTTCATGTTTTTGTGTAAAAGATAACAAGACGAAAACTACATGCAGTACATGTGAAAGGTTCGGTTGCGCAGACCATGGCATGGAAATTTGCATGAGCTGAAATTGTTGGGCCCAAAAAATAAGTCTAAAAATATTATGGTAATATTTATACAAATATTTGTAACTTATACACACATATATACAATTTTATATCCACTTCCAGTTTCCGAAAAAGTTTTGTTGAACAACGTGGTGATTTTTTTTTGTGAAGCTTCTTCAAACCGTCCAATTTTTGACTGTTTAAGACTAATTTATTTTTTTTTTACTAAAGCCGCTGTTTTTAGTATTTATTTCTTGTTGATTTAATTAAAAATGCATAAAAGATATGTTAATTGTTTTTTTAATTTGAAAAAATATCGATGTAAGGGTTGTGGGGTGTAGAGGAACCCCATATGGGTTAGTGTAACAAAAACAATGTATGGGTTGTAGGGTCAATACCTCCTAGATACTTTTAATTCACTATTCATGCTGTGTGCCACTAGAACATTCTCCATATTCACATCAAAAGGGTGAACACAGAAAATTGTTTAAAAATGATCCCTTCGATCCATTGTCCTACTAAAGTTTGATTTCTTTACTAATAATTCTTTTTCTTCTTCTAATTTGTACTCTGTACTCTTTCTATCTATCTAATTATAGTATTTTTCTTTTCTACTTCTTAATAATTTACTCGTAGTTCTAGGCAATATTTGTACACTTAGTTTGTAATATGAATTTAAAAATAAAATAAAATAAAAATAAATAAAATAAATAAATAAACGATAAATGCCTTATGTGTCAAAATCACAGGCCAAACCAATTTAACAGGAGGGACGTTCCTTTTTCTTTTAGGATCAATTTCGTGCGACCGACTTCATAAGCTCACCGTGGCAGTTTCAATAAGTACCTTCAGTCCAGTCCATAATCCACCTTTTTTCCATAACAAAAAAAAAAAAACACCAAAGGGAATCATAAAACACGACTTAATTGCACAGAACAGGCATAGCATAGTCGTACATAAGTACTACAAATAATATGCCCGCCTTCTTCATTTCCTTCCCTACAATAAAAACAGCCTAACAAACTGAACTCTGAAGGCACTACCAATCTTGAGATTGCCAAAGTCCGAACCAAAAAGCAGTTCACTAACAAAAACTTTGCGGCAAACACTCGTAAAAAAGAAGGAAAAACAAAGGAAAACACAAATTAACAGCAGCAATATTGCTTTGAGATACTCGTACTGGTATAAGAGTACGAGTATTCGCATCCCACTCGCAAAAACTTTTCCAGATACACAGGCATAAGATGTTTTGGCTTGTGTTTTAAATGTTTTTATTTTTTTTTGTCCTACGATTATGTTGGTTTTTGTAGACGTCTGCAATTTTTACTCAACTTGTATCTGGTTCGAGCAATTAAAACGAAAATAACAAATTTAACTGCAAAAAAATTGCTAAAAGACATCCTGAGTGTTTTTCCTCCCAATAATGACAACAGCCGGCCGACTGACTAGCTCATTGTCAGTAGAAGTACCAAAAAAAAAAAACAAAAAAATAAAGAACAAACCACCACCGAAAAGGACCAGCAGGAGATATGCTAAAAGGCAAGCTAAGACTAAAACACAGGACAACAACAGTTTAGGGGAGAAACTTTCCTAAAAGAAGTCAAAGATAAACGACGACTACGACGACTACGACGACTACGAGGATGATGACGATGATAATAAGAGAAAAGTTCCTTTATTCTGACAATGGTCCATTGTGCAGTCCTTGTCGCTTATCTAACATGGCATAAGTGCTTAATTAAAAGTGTCCTTACGCGGCTTCTCAACAACCGCAATAAAACATTTCACTGCCATCGCCATCGTTCTTATTGCGCCCCAAATTGGCAGTTGCGATGCCGTTGAAGCTCACCATTGTATTTGTTCATTCTCCAAGGATCAACAACGAGTTGTTGGAGCTGGTCACTGCAGACCGAATAACTGAAAAAGGCACAATCTGATATAAAAAAAATAAAAAAAGGAGAACGTCAACAAGAAGAAAAACAATAGCACCACCAAGATAAAAGGGCCAGATAGATTAGTCAAAAGTGGATCCTTGATTTAATTAAACAATTTCACAACAATAATCCTTGAAATCAGTGAGTACAATCAGGACTCTTGTTTTTATTCATTTCAACCCGAGAACATACATAACTCGACATATACTCGTACAAAAACGGTTAAGGACAACAAAACAACCGAAAATCCATGTTCAAATTGAATTCTGAATTATTCATAAGGATTCTACTCATCCAGAGGTGTGGCCACCGAAATCGCACGATAACACAGCAATGAGGCGCTAACAAAAAAAATATCCCAACAAACCAAATAAATAAAAATGTATACACGAGTAGGTATGCACAGTCAAAATTAATGTGCGGACAACGACGTCGATGTGGCTACATGCAAAACAGACAAAGGATACACCAGGAAGTTTGCCCTTAAAATAGAAATACCAAGGGAACCAACAAAACAAAAAAAATAAATAAAAAAGACCGCACCAAAATGAAAACCATGTCCCTTAACAAAGTTGAAGAAAGTCCTTGAAGATTTGTGTAAACATTTTCTTCCACCAAGTAATAAACATAAACTTTTTTTTTGTGCCATCTTAAACGATGGTAGGAGGATCCTTTCCTTTTTCTGCTCAACAAAAGTTATCCCTTTGAGGTAAAAATCCACCACAAACAAAGTATATTATAGGCTTAAAAATTCAAGGCAACAAAATTAAATTATCCTTTTCTTCGGGGCGAAATTGATATTAGGAAAAATATTCTAAATGAAAACGATGTTGACATAGACAGACGCTGCATTGATTATTCGAAGGATAACTCTTCAATTGATCAATCTTATTTAAGAAGTCCTATTTAATTCACATTTAAGAATACGATTAAAAGTATAAAAATTAAAAAAAAATAATTGTAAATTGACTTGCCTGTACCCAAAATGACAGCTGTTAATAATGTCACATAGATCCTGGAAGTTGGCATATTGATATTCAATTCCCGGCTTGTTTGTTCTTTGACATGCAGCAGGCGTACAATAAGTTTAATCCTTTCTTCGTTCGAATCGAATTTCGTGAATTTTTGAAAACAAACCACCTGAAATCGGTGTTTGACGATTACGTTATGGCATCATCATACTCGTCAGTTGAAACGTACAAATATCCTTTTTGTGTATCCCTATCACATTTGGGGTGTCGAATTTTTTATTTTTTTTAAATTTCCACTTCAACAGATTTCTTTCGTAAAGCCCACGCCACCGTTTGACGTTTTAACCAAAAACCCCCAAAAACCAAAAACACAAAAAAACAAAAAACACTTTACCATGGAGCACTTTTTCTATTGACCGTAAATTCGATAGAGCAAACCAAATCCACCAACAACAACAAAAACATAACAATCACCCAGAAGGCTTAAACAACAACTCTTCGCGACGTGCTAACGCATAAAACGCAAATAATCAACTGAAGAGTGTATTTTCCCCCGAAAGCTTCTGATCCGTTTTTCGCCATGGACAATTAGGTATCTCGTGGACCGAATACTTTTCGAATTTTCGAGACAGAGGCTCCAGGACTCTTTTGTAGTCGGTGTCGTTATCGTTGTCGGTGTTATGCATGCGATGAGTACGAGTATAACAAAGTACCCGTATTCGGTATTCGGTACTCGTACTCGTACTCACAGTCGGAGTCGTATTCGTAATCGTACCTACTCGAAATCATAGTGAGTATCTTTGTCACGTGGGACACTTCTGCGCCAGACTGTTCTCGACTTCTAAATAGAGAAGGACTTTTCCGAACAATAAAAAAGCTCTCTCGTCAAAAAGTTTCACCATTCTATAGTAGGAGCAGCCTTTGGAGTGTTGTAGATTTTCGTACGAATTCCTATTTATTCGATTTTTTGTTCATTTTCTAAGAGGGTTGTTTGGTAAAAACGAAAAAAAAAATGAAAAACCACAACGACGAGCTGCTGTCATAATTAACTTGAATCTGAATAGGACGTTTGGCCGCGTTTAGGCCTGTTAAGCCAAAAAAAAAAAAAAAAAAAACAAAACAGACAAACCAAAACTAGGACATTTCGAATTCAAATTGTGATGTGAATGGCCTTTTTCTACTTCTACTCTCATTCCTTCATTCATTGTGGTTATAGTGATGTGAGATGGTGAACGATGGTGCTGTGTGGTAAATGCTGCGGTGTATTTGTATCTATGTGTGCGGTTTCTTTTCTAAAACCGCCACATTCAGGACGATCTCCTGCTGAGTTCCTATTAGGGAAAAGTGATTCTATTTGGGCAGAGATACGAGTAGTGTTGGAATTTTTCATTTTATTTTCCTCCTCTGCACAGAATCAAATATTTTATAATAGATACGAATATGTTATACCATGCCATACCCATCCATCTCCCACACTAAAGTAACAGCATAAACGGGGTAACGAGGAAATGTCGGTTAAATACGGGATGATGGTATGATGGAAAGCTAAAGAGTGTGTATGTCTTCCCAACGTTTTACTGCCAAAAAGTAAGATTTGAATGAAAGGTGGAATTTTAATGATGTGCTGTGTTCCTTGATTGCTGCGCTTTACCACCCCTATTCATATGAATTCCCTATAGAAGAAGATGTTCCTTCCATGGAATCAAAACTGATTGTGGTCAGAAAATGGGGTCGGTACCTACTCGTACTACCAGTTACATCATTTCGTTTTTTGAATGCATTTTCTGGAGAAATGTTAGATGGGCTTTGTGCACAGTTGAATCCAATTGTCATTCCTCTCTGTGAAGTGGTGATTCATTTTTTATGTGATAAAATGAAATGGTTTCTGGCAAAGAATTCAACGGAAATGGATTTTTGTGCACTCGTATATAATTGCACATTTATCGAATTATTCTGTTCTTTTGTGGTGGTGGATTAGGGGGAAAATATTGAAAATTTCGCCAACAAATTTTGTGAGCGATTGGCAGGTACAATTTCAAAATCACCGGAAGTCAATTGGATGTGTTGTCAGATCAGATTTCTGACTCTTAGTGAATGAAGTCATAGCAGTGATTGAATTAACGTGTCAGCAACTGACTCAAACGATGGTTTTTAGCGTGTTC
This sequence comes from Volucella inflata, assembly GCA_928272305.1. NCBI lineage: Eukaryota > Metazoa > Arthropoda > Insecta > Diptera > Syrphidae > Volucella > Volucella inflata. Next base: position 2,900,568 of record OV743716.1, on the reverse strand, counting down.
CGCAGTGTTTCAGAATTTTATTTTCCGAACGATATGTTACAAAGTTGATGCTTTTGACTGTCTACATGCATGGATCCACCGGATGGACCAATTTTCAACGACTCGGCCACACATTTCGGTCGAAACGGCCAATATTTCGCGTTCAATATTGGCTCTGAGCTCTTCCAACGTCGTCGGCTTGTTGGCATAAGCCAATGACTTAACGTAGCCCCACAGGAAATAGTCAAGCGGCGTTAAATCGCACGGACGAGGCGGCCAATCGACTGGCCCATTTCTTGAGATAACACTCTCACCATACTTACACTTCAATAAATCGATTGTAACGTGTGCTGTGTGGCTTGTGGCACCATCCGATTGAAGCCACATGTCGTTCATGCCATATCTTCCAATTCGGGCCAAAAATAATCGGTGATCATGGCGCGATAACTCTGACCATTCACAGTAACGTGACGATCGTTATCGTCGACGAAAAAATATGGCCCAATAACGCCGCCGGCATGCAAGCACATGTGGATTTTCACCCAACCAATTACGCATATTTTCCTTATTGACGAACCCATTTAGCCAAAAATGAGGGCGAGAATTACGACCGAAAATTGGAATTAACGCTCTTAAAGTTGCAGTCACCGACTCCGAATTTCGGTAGAAAATTTTTATAATTTGCAGACGTTGCTCATTTGTGATGAAAATGTTGAGTTTACTGAATAAATTGACAGTGACAGTTTGATGATTAGTGAAAGAGTGCGTTCACAAATTAAATTCAAAGTTGACAAGCCGGAAATCCCGATATATTCGTTTGCACATCAGTTCTACAGATCAGTTGTGCTTATTTCAACTCCGAGTTGTAATCATCGAGTACTAGTCTCTGTCCATCCGGTCTTGACTTCCTTAACTTATAAGGGCGAGTGCTGATTTGCAGACAAAAATAGAAACACTATAAGCGGGACAGCGGATGAATTCCCCAAAATGTAAACAATGGTGAAGAAAAATTCCGCAATAAAACAAAAAGGACCTTACCCGGGCTACCCTAACAGAGTTGGAGATCGCGTCGGTAAGGATTTCCGAGAATAAGTCAAGATCTTGGAAACGAAATCGTCGTGGATGAGACCTTTATGGACCAAAGGCAGCACTTACATCGCTGGCTTTGGTTTAAGCAATGCCTCGTTCTAGGGGTATCTAAAATGGAAATGGCCCTCCGGATCGTAAAAAGATGAAAGTAACAAAGCAGCCTTAAGCTTTGGATATGGCCGAATCTACCGTTGAAAATTCCTGCAATCGAATCAACAACAAAGAACTTCGGATATGCACATGGAATGTTAGGTCCCTTAATAGGCCACTGCAGCCAAACAAGAAGCTGAGGCAGTGGACTGCTTCATTGCAGATAATACTACCATCGCAGACATGTGACTTGATGGGTAGGACATAAAGAAGATGAAAAACTGCGGCATCTAGCACGGCGATTGTTATCGACTGCAAAAGCGGAGCTTATTTCGATGCTGATTTTTTGTTGAAGGCACACTTTGTCAAGAGTCTTGAGTTTTCGGCATGTAAACGAGCGCCTCGTAGCAGTACCTATGAAGACTATATGGGCGCACGCTCACACAGAGGGGAAATATGACATTAAAATTGTAATGCAAATGCCAGGAAGAGACGGCATCTTTGATGGTACTGTCGGAAGGTAAAGCCTGCACGACCGCACCTTCGATAAGGGAGTCGGACTAATCGACTTTTCGGCAGGATGAAAAATTGTTGTAGCTAGTACGCCGATCCCACATCTCGGACTTGAAGAACTCCTGATCAATCCAGATTGACCATATTGCAATCGAATCAAGGCACTCTTGCAGTATTTTGGATGTCCGAATGTTCCGAGAAGCTAACATGTACCTTGTATCCAGGTAGGGTTGCGTATGTTCCGAACAGCCCAAAGGCAAGCTAAAGTTGTGTAGAATTTCGACGTCAGACGACTTCAATCGGAACAGAGCGCCAAATCCTTTTCAGATAGAGTCTCTCTTAATCTTTTAAGAGGTCCACTGACGACAGCATCATTCTCCGAAGACCATTACGTATCAACACTCCCAAAAAACCATCCCCCCCCATCCCCGAAACCCCTGGTTTGTTGACGAACGCCAGCAAGTACATGCACCTAATAAAGTTCCATACAAAGCGACGCTCGATAGAACGACCAGAGCTGATTATGAGCTCTATAACCAGAATAGGGGAGTCGAATACCGGATTCTCAGAAGGAAAAAGAAGGAGCATGTGAAGAGCGCAGTCGGGGAAGTTGAGAGATGCTACTCCAGGAATGAGATTCGAAAGTTTTACCAACAGGTACACAAATAACATGCCACGGACACAACTCCCGAAATTTTTTCCTATAGAAACGAACCAGGAAAAATCGCAGTAAGGTCGAAGTCGATGCTAGGGATTAGAAAGTGCATTGCCGTAGACTGTATAACGGCGATGCCGAACCAAATACCGCTACCGGGCAAAATGCACCTTTCATACTGGACGATGTAGACCAGCAATTCCATCCACACGACTTGGATTAGATATGAATAAAAAGCCATATTAAAGTCCAACAAAAATATGGAAGACCTTTCTTCCCAACTCCTCAAAGCAGTAGGGAAGAACGCATCTATTAAATATTTTTAGACGCAAGTATACCCGATGATTGGCATCTCAAGAAAGGAGACCCTCTAAAGTGCGCCAACTGCAGCGGCAACAGCCTTTTTTACATCACCAGCGCTGAGATCAAACATAGAACGGCTTTTTCCAATTGCTACTTCTTTGGGTTAAAAAGGCAATTGACTAGCAAAGCCCTCTTTTGAAGAACAAAAGTTACTCTATATAAAAGCTTAATAATCCCAGTCCTATTCTATAGCGCAGAGGCATGAACATTATCAAAAATGGATGAGGGTGCTCTTGGCTGCTTTTAGAGGGAAATTTTTCGTGGGATTTTCGATCCCATCTGCATAGACGGTGAGGAGATACAACGATGAACTCCACAGGTACTATAGCAACATTAACTTAGCTTGAAGAATGAAGGTCTAACGACTGGGTCATGAAGACCAGATGAACTCTAACGCTCCAGCCCGAAAGGTCTTTGAATCCCCCCACCTAGGTTCAATGCAGTAGGGAAGGACCGCGACTCAAGTGGCACACGAGTTACATGCAACACCACTGTTTAATATGTGTATTTCACGTCATGTATTCTACATAAGCACAGCGACATCCCTAACAACATCGAATTGCCCACATTTTTAACAACATGAACAACAGGAATTCATGAAACAAATTCCTGTCCAAAAAGTGGAGAATTACATTTTTTTAACAACAAGCTCACGAAGGCTTCAGCGCCAAAATCCAGGCTTGGAAGATTCGTTTGTGCCAATGATGCCAAAGATTGCAAATGGCAACTGATCATTCGCCAGCGAGAATTCAATGGGCAGTGGGTAGAATGTTCACATCTGCTCAGGTGCCCTCGACACGTCTTTGCACTTCCGATATAGGATTCATAACCGTGCGATAAAAATCATAGGTGACGCCAATATAACACTGTCAGTTAGCACCCTCGAACATCGACAAAAAGTCTTCTGGGTTACCTTGTTCTGTTACTATTTTCACCACCAGTGCCCCACAGAAATTTCCAGTAGCATCCCGAACCTTCAAATTTTCAACCGTAACAGCCGTCTTGTTATAATTGCACATAAGTACTTGTACACCCGTACTCGATAATATCGTGATTCTTTCCTAGCCGATCAGCCTACTAATGCCGAGCCCTTTATTTCCTTGTCATTATAACTTCCAAACATTCAAAACCAATATACATCGGTACCTGACTTTCTTTCCTGCCTAACGTCAGTACTAGATAGCGAGATTCGGAGCATGGAAGGACGAACATGGACAATTAGTAGTAGAATCACTTTTGAAACTGAGTATATAGCACAGCCCTATGGTAGTTATGACAAGTCAGATTAAGGCATACACAGCGACGCATTCCAAACTGCAGAGACACCTCACATTCGAATCTGATTGTAAAATGTATCGAAATGGGCTGCTTTTTTTATGCAAACATGTGCACAATCAGCGATGGCGATGGCGCGATAGTTAGCTCATTGGACTATCACGCAGAGAGTCTGGGTTCGATTCCTGGCTGGGTCACCAACAATATTTCAAACTCCCGAAAGTAAAAAATTGCCTACGAAAAAGCTTCTAAGGAGTGCCGTTCGGACTCGGCGATAAACCGTAGGCCCCGCTCAGATGTGACAAAAATGAAAACATGAGCAACGCAAATGAGTGTCAAGAAGCTAGGCCATGGCCCATACCGGACTGCCAGCGCCAGTGTTTTTTTTTTTTTTTATTGATAATTAGGTAGTGGCCCGGTTTCACCCGATATTTTGCCCGATAGTTCGAATTTCTTTGCTGGATGAAACGACAAGACAAGTAGTAGGATCATCTCAACTTGGGCGATGATAATGAAGTAAAAAGAGGTACCCAACTTCTGGTACCACTTCCGAATCTAATTCCTGGGGTAGCATCTCTCAATTGCCGTGCCTATGTATGTGCACGATCCTATTCGCTCCTTTTTCCAGTCCTTGTGGTCAAACTAATTACAAAATTCAATATTTCACCTACGAAAAGGCAAGTTTCTCTTTTCCATTTATTCAAAGCATGTAGCAAGAAACCACCACCCTGGCTTCTCCTTATGATTGTTTGGAACGTGCCGTAAACTAAATAACGAATTTGTAATATCAGTTAATCAATTAGGTAATTTTATTTCTAAACAACTTTACGGCAGCTTATAAAAACTAATTGAAATTTTAAAAATGATTAGCCCCCAACTCGCAAAGCTTTATAAGGTCTGTGAGTAATTTCACTTTGCCTACTAATACCTCGGTTATAAAACTGGCTTACTCTAATTAAAAAAAAAGAAAAATAAAAAAGAAAACAAGATCGTAGTGAATCGAGAATGTTGAATTGTGCCTTGGAATCCCTTTTTGTCATTCCATACACAGCTTGGTGTATCCTGTGGGGAACACCAACAGGCGTAGTATAAATCATAAATCTACACATGTTACTCTAATACCCGTGCGCTCTCTGTTTGCTTGTTATAAACGGATTAATCACAAAAAAAACTGAAAAAAAGGACGAAAGCAGAAAGCAAACTTTCCTTACTCTCATTTTGAAGCAGGATTTTCCATACAAATGATATACAGCTTAAATTGTCATTGCAGAGGTGGGGTTTTCCTCTGTGTTTCCATATCTGTCTCAGTATTCGTTTCGTATCCTCTGTGTTCCATTCGTTTTTTCTCTCGATCCTGCGAAGTTTCCATCAGCAAGCCATGTAAACCTGTGGTTACACAAGGCTATATTTACTTACAGTATCAATGTCATCTTAAGGAATTCCCTATACCATGACTATGTTTGCAGAGACAAAACCCCCCCAAAAAAAAAAAAACAAAAAAAAAACAAAGATAAGCCAAAAACCTCAAAATTGCTTAAAACAATTCCATTCCCGTATCTACGAGAACATATACATACAACCTATACATACGTACGTAAGTACTCTTGCCATTCGCCTTCGCAGGGCTGTAGCTGTATTGAGATTTTGGAAGCCACCCAAACCATTATCAAAGTTTATTTTGACATTCTGCGTTTAACTAATGATAATCCTGGTAACTTTACTGTTTGCATACAGATTTTTCGATTTTGTCATTCGACAGATACTCGTACGAGTTAAAAGGAAACAAACCCCTTTCGTCAAATTTGCGTTTTCTTTCTGCTTTTATGATCGTCACTTAATGACGTCAACACATTATCTGCATTTTCCATTTTGCTTACCATTTTATTTGGTTATGCTTTCGCATGCCAAAGCGAGGGCATGTTCTCTAAGGTAGGTAGGAAACGGAAACGGAAACGGAAACGGAAACGGATGTGGGTATCTTTTTTTCCTTTTGTTCCTTTTTTTCAAAAAAGAGAATTTTAATTCGAACATTTTGCTAAGGAGCAAATATTCCCAAGAGTAATTTTTAAGTACACATCTCTCCCATATCCTTTTCTTTTATAGTATATAGATACTCGTTAGTATGAATCCTACATCCACATGCATAGAGGGTGACCTCATAAACGGTAATTTTTGAAATTTTCTTCCTTCTACCATACGGTAGACAGTTCAATTAACAGTGAATACCAGAGTACCTATCTACAAAGGGGGGTAAATTCCATTCTTCCGAAGCAATGCTCTGGGGCTAAAGAATTGAATGATTTAGGTTAAATTTCTGTACGTGATGGGATTAAAGGAAGATGAACTTCTCCCAGGAGTCAGTATTTTATTTTCGTATTTTTCTATTGTGATTTTGTTGTTGTTTTTTTTTTTGTGTTTTTTTTTTTTTTTTAAATTGTGTCTGGTCGGGGAGTTTGAGGGTGTGTTCCTGCATTTGTCGTTTTCTTTTAGAGAGGATATTCTACAATATTAAGAGTCACGTAATCCTTAATGAAGAGATTACCTTGGGGTGCTTCTGGATTATGAGTACTCTAGATTCGTTAGTCGTAAGGTTCTTATGATTTATATGGAAAAATAAACTACAAAAGTCAACAGAACGATAGGCAATGAATAATAAAATTCAAAGAACTGAGAGAAAATCAGGAAAATATGGCACTCAGATATAAAGCAAATTCAATTTGTTTTAAGTTTTCCCTTCGCTCCTTTACAGTGTTTTGTGTTTTTTTTTTTTTTTTTAAACAAGTAATTGTTAATTCAACGCTCGAAAACAAGAGATGCTGTTATAATTTATGTTTTTTAAAGTTCTCGTCCTTAAAGTGGACTAAACATAGTAATTTGATTTTGCTATCAGAATTCAGATATATACGTTTTAACACGCGTGAAGTCTCCGCTTATTGTCGGGTTTGGTTTGGTTAGAGTGGCTGTTGGAAAAGGACCAACCCACTTAGGCCTGTTGGCCCATTGTGATGCCACGTGGATTTGTCCCTAAAGAGAATTGCAGAATTTCTGGAAGGTTGTACTGAAACAACAATGTTCGGGCTGTAAAGAACAGTAACCCGAATATGTTCCCACAAATGAATAAACTATTTCAGAGAACAAATCAAAACGAACTTCAGTGTCTTAAAATAGCCCGGACAACAGACAACGAACGGTTACTGAAAATAACAGGCATTTATCCACATGAGGCCGCTGATGATGACGACTTCTTTGTGATCGAGGATCCTCAGGATTGGACAATCGCGTCTTGGTGCACAACTTCTATATTCGAAATGAAGTAGAGAACTGGCGATCCGAGGGCTCTGGTTACACCCAGCTCAGCGACGAAAATATGGCAAATAATTTATTGCCAGAGAAGGTGACCTACCCCCGATCATTTCGAAGGAGGAACTTCATGAGATCTTCGACACAATCAGAGGTAAGAAATCAGTGGGGACCGATGGTATTCCGAACATCGACATCTTCCTCAAGAAGCGGTGGACATTTATACCACCCTGTTTAACAATGCAATGAATAATACACATTATCCAGCGCATTGGAAATCGGCGGTGGTCCAACCTATCCCCAAAAAGGGAAAGGATATATCCAATCCGGCGAATCTCCGGTCGATAAGCCTCCTTCCGAATATCAATAAGGTGTTCGAAAAAGTAATCAATAGAGCTCTGACTAGCTGGGTTGAGGACAAACATATACTTTACTTACTTTAGGTGGCGCTACAGTCCGGGGTGGACCTGGGCCTCAGTCAACAGGCTTCTCCAGCCAGCTCGATCCCTGGCAAGCTGCCTCCAGTTTCGCACGCTAAGTTGGCTGAGGTCCTCTTCCACTTGGGTGCGCCTCCTGAGTTTCGGCCTTCCTCTACTGCGCTGTCCCTCGGGAGCGGATTCGAAGACTTTCCGGACCGGAGCATTGGTGTTCATATGCTCTACATCCTCTTCGTCCTTCTGGCTAAATCAATGCCGCTGCACAGTTCGTCGTGTATATCCTCCTCCACTCATCGTCTATGCAGACGACACCAAAAAACCACTCGAAGAATTTTCCTCTCAAAGCACCTTTATCCATTTTTGATAATGTCCGTGCTTCTGCGCCATATAGTAAGACTGGCATTATTAAGGTCTTATAAAGGGTGACTTTTGTTGTCCGAGAGAGGGCTTAGCTACTCAATTGCCTTCTTAACCCAAAGAAACAGCGGTTGGCAAGAGTTATTCTTCGCTTGATCTCAGCGCTGGTGCCGTTGTCTGTATTTATAGCGGAGCCTATGTAGACAAAGTCCTTAACTACCTCAAAGTTATATCTGTCGAGGGTGACGTTCTGTCCGAGACGTCGGTGTTGGTTGTCCTGTTTGCTTGACAGCATATACTTGGTCTTGCCCTCATTGACCGCTAAACCCATTTTCGCCGCTTCCGTGTCAATACTCGCGAAAGCGCCACTGCCATCACGCTGCTTTCTCCAGATTTTGTCAATATCGTCGGCGTATGTGAGTAGTTGGACGGATTTTTGAAGGATAGTGTCTCTTGCGTTTGCTCGTGAGTTTTGCACTATTCTTTCAAGTACGATGCTGAAAAAATCGCACGACAGCGCATCACCTTGTCTAAATCTTTTCTGGACATGAAAGGTCTCGGTGAGATCTTTACCGACCTTGATGGAGCAGCGTGCATTCTCCATCGTCATCCTGCACAGACGGACGAGTTTGGCAGAGATGCCAAAACTAGACATTGCTCTGTATAGCTCGTTTCAGGTGGCCTATCTGGTTGTTGACGATAGGCTGGCGCCTCTGTAGTTGCCGCAGTTCAGAGGGTGTCATTTTTTAAGGAGCAATGCTGAGGTTCCATTCATCGGGCATACCGACCATATTTAAGAGAAGAGTTGGTGTATGCTCCTTACTAAGTCATCATCTGCCACTCTGAAGATCTCTGCATTCAGGCCATCCGCTCCAGCAGCTTTGTTGGACTTAAGCTTCGATATAGCTATCTTCACTTCATCCAGGTCGGGTGGACGGAATTGTTGGTCATCATCATCCAAGTTGAAAGGTTGATTCTGCCTGACAGCGGTATTTGGTTCGTCATCGCCGTTATACAGTCTGCAGAAATGATCTTTCCAAATCCTCAGCATCGACTGCGATTCTATAACGATGTTCCCTTGTTCATCTCTACAGGCTTCGGTTCGGGGTTTGTTTCCGCGGCATGTTATTTTTACCTTTTGGTAAAACTTCCGAACCTCATTCCTGGAGTAGCATTCGCTCGCTCACATGCTGGAAGCTGAGGACTTCTTGTCTTAGTCTACCTTCGACAACAAATCCGCATCCAAATAAGCGCTGCTTTTGCCTTCGATAGCAATTGCCGTAGTAGATGTCGCAGTTTTTCATCTTCTTTTTGTCCGGCCCATCCCATCGCATTTCTTGAGGGGAGGTTATCTCTGCTTTGCAGCAGTCTAAGGCCTCCTCTAGTTGCTCGGCTGCACGTAGTCTATTAATGGATCTAACATTCCACGTGCATATCCGAAGCTTATTAGCAGAGCTGCAAGATGTTCGGCTGCAGAGGCTCATTCTCGTTATTTAAAGAAACAGCACCTGTCGGAAGATGCTACTTCTACGAGGCCTTGTTGCCATCCAAACATATAGTTCCGGATAATCAATTCGGTTTTAACGCAGGACATGCTATCTCACATGCCACGTCTAAACTGGTGTCCGATATCCAATGGAATAAAGGCGAAAACCAATGTACTGGTGCCTGCCTAGTTAACTTGGAGAAGCCCTTCGACACTGTACGGTTAGAGGGTCTTTTCTACAAGCTGCCTAGTCTGGGGATCAGTAAACCTCTCTTGTTCATTCTTTATAATATGCTAACCAACAGACAGTTCATCGTGAAAAATGGTGATGTGACTTCTGTTGGAATATTTCAAATTAAAAATGGTCTTCAGGAACGCGCGGTCAATTCGCCGATCCTATTCAACATTTATATAAGCGACTTGATAGGTTCACATCCCCATACTATTGCGTACGCAGACGACTTGATAGCGTACAGAACAGGTGTAAAAATCGAGGTCATTAATACTCTCTTACAGCGTGACTTCGATAAGATAGGACGATTTTGCGATGACTGGAAGTTGATAGTAAACTTTCAGAAGTCTGAAACCATTCTGCATAGAACGGCGTTGTCTAGTGCCCCTAGGGATAGCAGAAAAAATTGGCGAAAGTTCTCGATCATTAGACAACACAGACAGCCTCTTGCCTGTCGAGATGTAGTCAGATACCTTGGGATCTGGGAAGATCAGTTTCTGTATTTTAACAAAAATGTAGATGCTGCTCTGGATACGCTTAGAATACGATCTACGCTAATTGGAATCAGATATTTCGTTGCGTCAGAGAAGACCAAGCTAGAACCGTTGATTATGGGAGGGTTTACGATCGGAATTTTATATTTTCTAGAGAAGGGGACAAGATCGGTTTTGTGGGCGTTTATTCCCAGTCGCCAACGATCCGCCCAAAGTGTACTATAATTATGTTAAGATTATAGTGTAGGATCTCTTTGATAGTATAAAGATGTTTTACCGAGACGGCTATAGTAAAGCCATTTGCGTACGCAACCTCCCTGATACCACATGCTTCCAAGTATATAAGCACTACGTTAACCACTAAATTCCAGAGAAGAGGCGAAAGGACACCGCCTTGCGGCGTATCTCTGATGACGCATTTTTTGAAAGAGGACCCACCCAGTTTGGAGTTGATTATACTGGCCTTTAGCATGAGACTGATCGAGTCCCCAATTGAGTAATTTACCTTCACATGTTGTGCCGTGGATTAAAGTCTCAGTTCAAGACTAGATCGTACTCGTATATGGATATCAATCAGTTGTTCTAGAGCTTTTAGAAGGAAAGTTGATAAACTAATAGGTCTAAGTTCCTTTGGGATGACATAAGAACATTTACTGGTTTTGGCGATGAAGACTACATATACTCCCCTCTATGACAGAGTACCTCTAAAGGCCGCGATTTTTAAATAAAAATTCAATTTGGCTGCGACGATAATATGATCGCCTTTTCCCCTTTCCTGTTGGTATCTCTTTGAATCGTTTGTTATTTTGACACCGAAACCGAGTGTTATACTTTCGCTGTAGGAACTGGATCAATGGACCGAATATACTCCTGTTCCCATGTTAATCTCATGCGCTCAATGGATTAAAATACCCCTGTTGCCAAAAGTGTGCGCCTTAACTCAAAGACCTCAACAACTGAATATCAATCGCACTAGCCTGAGGAGAATTTTTCTTAATGATCTCGGATTATTAGCCTATAAAGTTCAATTGACTCAGGAATTGAAGCAAAATGTCCACCCGCCTTTTTTGGGCTTTGGAGCAATTCAAAATTGAGGATAATTTTGCTCAAAAAATCATCTTTTCAGATGAGACTCGGAAAACCCACATGCAATCATAGAGAAGCCTATGCATCCTGAACGTGTGACACCACACTGGGTGTGGTCATGGAGTGGCGGCATTATCGGCCAGTTTTCTGCCAAGACGATAATAGTAGAAGAATGGAAAACGCCACTAAGGCATGATAACCTTTTTTTGTGCCCAGAATTTGGGCATATCAACTTGGGCGAGCTATGGTTCCACCAAGATGGGGTTACGTGACACACATCGGGCAAACAGTCGTGTTAGTGATGTTCCTTGGCAGCCACAGAGCTGCGATTTGAAGTAATATTACAAATTAAATCGGATGGTTTATTCTTCAAAACAAGGTAACAGTTGTTGAAAAATTTTGAATAGTATTTCTTTCATAGCCTTTTCAAAAATGTACCAGCAGATGGCCGATTATTTATTTCCACATTCAGAAAGCTGCATAAATGTCCCACATCTATCAGCACGTACTCGATGGGGTCCGTTCTTAAATGAGATGGACCTGGGATCATTCGGACACCATGAATCATAATGCAGCACCCAAATCATCTGCAAAGGCTTTAATTTTTCCGACAAACCGCTGTGAATTAATGTAAATAAGAAACAGGATAGGACCAAGAACAGTACCTTGGGGTAGCCCTAAAGGTACAGGTAGGACTCGAACAGTATAATTTATTCAGAAGAATGGTGTAGTGCCGCTTAGACATTTCCAAGACAAGATGTCTAAGGAATTGATCTAGAAATGACCAAAAATTACTAAAAAAAAGTAGTAAAATGCCAACGAGTTCAGTCAACGGCCATCCGAATGTTCGTAATGCCAAAACCAAGAACCTCTCATAAGGTTGGTGCAATTTGGGAATTTAATACTACAACACGACTTGGTTACAGTTTTCATTTGTTCTATCCATGCGAATGCTGTTTTTGTAGCCGTTTTGTTGAATTAAATGAATTTTATTTGTACCACATTGTTGTGTACTTCAATTAAGACGCTGCCGCCGTCGGGTGGTAGTAGTTGCAGTTGTCGCCGTCGTTGTTGTTTTCTTTTTTGCTGTAGCAGTCGCCGCCGCCAATGACGTCGCCATCCACCAGACTAACTCGTATGTATACATTTTTTTTTTTTTTTTTTAAGACTTTTCTGGGCTTGTAGCCCCTTAAGCAATTAAAAGTTTTCAACGTCTTTTACACCAGTTGTATAAAAAGTTCCACAACGGTGTGCTGAGTACCTATTTGCCACTAAATGGTCTCGCATTACATAGTTAAAGTCAGGGCTGGTCTATGCTGTGGTAGGGCTTATGCATAAGACTCTCGTGAAATAAGAAACAAAAAAAACAAAAAAATAAATAACAACTACAGGAAACGAAGCGAAATGTGGGTATGGGTTCGCACATACATACTCGTACATATTAACAGGAAAGGTCTTATTTAACAAACTTTAATTAAAATTGAATTTTTAATTCAACTCGTTCCTGGTGCAGGGCATGCTCAAAAGAGCTGAGTTGCAGGCTGCTCCTGAGGGGTAGTAAGAAGTTAATATGATCTGGGTTCTTGTGAAGCTATTTACACTTTTTTCTCCTGCATGTCTTATTATATTTTTTTATTTTTTAATTTTTTTGCAACTCGCTAGAAATAAATTCCATCAAAGAAGTTAATTTGAGAAATGAATTAAGTCTAGTAGTAGTATGAATGTTAAGATGAGGGTTCATTTTGTTGTGTGTGGTGTTTCCCTTTTTTTTCCATTTTGCCGCACATGGATTACTACGTACGAAGACTCGACTTTTTAAAAGCAAAGTTTTGACAAACTTTACGGATTTTTAAGTCGTTTCTGTGTTGTTTTTTTTTTTTTTTTTTTTGGAGAACAGAGGAGGTCTTATTGTTCTTTCGGATGACGAAAGTTCTGTTTTAGAGGAACTTATTGAAATTACAATGGGTTTGGTTGGCTTTATGAAGAAAATCCTCCCTTAAAGTGAATGGAGGTTTTATTTCTTCCATGTAACAGCGATCAAAGAGAAATTTTCAATAGAAGCGCATTACTAAAATTAGCTAACTCTACCCGCAGATATATCTTGTTGGAAAACCTAGTTTTTATAACCAAGTATTCATTAACTTTCCAAAGATTGCTGATGACCTCTTTATGGACCAACAGCAGCGGTCACATGCCCGAGCTGGTAACTGGCTTTGGTCATAACGACCCCTCGTCATAGGGGTATTAAAAATGAAACTGCTCCTTCAGGTTGGGGGTTGTGCCGCCGGTGTAAGTGCCCACAAATGGAAAAAAGATGAAAGTTAAAAAGCAGAAGCAAGCCTCTGAAACGGACGAATCTACCGTTGACAACCCATGCAAACGAATTAAGGACAACGATCTTCGGATACAAAAAAAAAAAAAAAAACACTGTGGCGCTGGCAGCCCGTTATGGGCCATGGCCTAGCTTCTTGATACTCATTTGTGTTGCTTATGTTGTCATTTTAGTCACATCTGAGCGGGGCCTACAGTATATCACCGAGTCTGAACGGCACTCTTTAGAAGCTTTTTCGTATGCAATTTTACTTTCGGGAGTTTGCCATTGCCCGCCGAAAGAGTAATGGCGATTTGAAAAATTGTTGGTGACCCAGCCAGGAATCGTACCCAGACTGTCTGCGTGATAGTCCAATGAGCTAACTATCGCGTCATCGCCAACGCCAGGGGATCTTCGGATACGGACGTGGAATATTAGGTCTTTTAACAGGCAACGTGCAGTCGGAAAACAAGCGGAGGCCCTATACTGCCACCATCCAAAAAATGCGATGGCATGGGCCGGACAAAAAGAGGATGAAAAACGCGACATCTACTAGGCGCTTGTTATCGATGGCAAAAGCAGTGCCTATTTGGATGCAGATTTGTTGTTAGAGGCAAACTCAGGCAATAAGTAACGAATTTCTGGCTTATGAACAAGCGTTCCGTAAAAATCTGTTTCAAGGCTAATTTTAAAAACATTAGGCTTATTAGGCTTCTCTGAGGCTGGCCGAAAAGCCAGCAGAAGTGCGGATTTTAATGTGGTGAGTTCTAAAAACCTCTGGCTTGACGATGAGTACCAGCCTGCACATGCAGTCAAACAAGATGCATACAAAGGGGCGATGAATGGAAGGACTTAAGCTTCTCACGGGCTCTATGGGCAGAAGAGGAGGAACTAACATCATCTTCTCAGGAGTAAAAAGTAGAGGCAGGGGAAGGAATGCGATTCGAAAGTCCTACTAAAAGGTCGAAAACCAGGACACGGATGAAAACCCGTCCCGGAAAGATCGTTTCTGCATAAAGGCCACGACGAACCAAATATCACAGTCGGGCAGAATGAACAGTTAAACCTGGACCATGTAGACCAGCAATTCCGTTCCCAAGACCTGGATAAAGTGAAGATAGTAATATCTAAGCTGAAGTCTAATAAAGCTGCTGGAGCAGAAGGCCTATTCGAAGCGGCGGGCGAGTACTGGCTAAAGAGCATACACCAATTCATCTGTAAAATATAGTCGGACAAAAGTGTGGCCGATGAATGAAACAGCAGCATTATGCATTGTTTGTCAGATCCTCAAGAAAGGAAACCCTCTGAACTACGCCAAGTACAGAGGCATAGGTCTCATCTTCCGTATTGTGTGAACGCCTGAAGTCCTTCATCAACAACCTGATAGGTCTATAGCAGTGTGGCCTCACGCCAGGAAAGTCCACCACAGACCAAGTATTCACACTACCGCAGATCTTGGAGAAAACCCATGATCTTCAGATCGATACACACCACCGGTTTATCGATTTAAAGTCGGGTATGACACCATCTATAGAGACGACCAATGTCTAGTTTTGAGGTCCCTGCCAAACTTGTCATCTTTGCTGGATGACGTTGGAGAATGCAAGTTGCTCCATCAATTCCACCGAGCCCTTAGATGTCAAAAAAGGATTTAGACAAATCGATGGGCTGTCTTTAACATCATACTTGAAGGTAAATGGGTTGTATTGAGCAGATGGACACCAATTGAATCTGGGCCCATTGACAGCGCAGTAGACGAAGACTGCGACTGAGTTTGGACATGCAAGTGGAAGGAGACCTAAGCCAATTAAGCGTGTGAAACTGGGGGCAGTTAGCAAAGGATCGATCTGCTTGGAGACTGAGTTCCAGGTCCACCCCGAGCTGTAGCACCACCTAAATGTCTGTCTTTTATTGTTGAATAGAGATAGTAAAGTACGAGTATGCTGACCTGTTTAGTTCAATTTTGATATTGGCAAAACTAAGTGGCGAGTATTGAACTGAAGAATTGGACAATGCCAAGTCATAATGCTTTATTCTATCATTAAGGTTTCACGGAAGCCGAAAGATTTCAATCCCTGGCA
Organism: Volucella inflata; assembly: GCA_928272305.1. NCBI lineage: Eukaryota > Metazoa > Arthropoda > Insecta > Diptera > Syrphidae > Volucella > Volucella inflata. The sequence goes on along the minus strand of OV743716.1, from coordinate 2,884,820 downwards.
TGATTCTCGATTTCAGTTAGAAAGATTCGGGCGGTCAAAAATTAGATAAAATATTTGGGTTTCCTTAAGCAATGTTAGTAACACTCCATTCCAATCGATGTGGCCTAAAAATGCCTATATGCCGTTTGTGCGTTTGTGTGTCTCTTAAGTCCCTTAGAACTTAATTCTATTGTTCTCATCAACATCAACTGAAACATTTGTTTCGTTATGTATCATTTAACTTTGAATCCCGTCTTTTTGAGTGCCTTCAATTCCATGCCTGTGTTCTTCGATCTACTTAAATCTCGTTTCTTCTGCCGTAAGATGCAAACATTTTAAAGATTCGAGAGTGTTCCAAAGACACAAGGCTCGGCACTGGATACATTAAACACGATATTGAGCCAAATAATGCTTTATTAAATTATTTGTAATTACCTCTTATTCGTAGTGGCAAGAGATTTAAGATTTTGATCTGCCTACAGCCCTATGAAAGGTCGTTGCTTGCTAATTGCAGCATGAATTCGGTATCCATCTATGAAACACAAATTTTATTATCTCTAAATTAACTAATGACCTTGTGTAAATAAATTCAACCTATCCAAGATTTTGTACCGCCTCTGGAAATAGATTTCCATATCTTATTTTAGCTCCTAACTTCATATGCTAGTTCTCAATAATCCCAATAAGTTGACTTTTATTCCATAGTTCATGCATCTACGGATATGTGCGAGTAATGCTGATAAATTTCTCACTAATTTGCATATTTAATCAAAACTCTGACAGAGAACACTTTACTACTCGTAAATGGATTATTTATTTAAAAGCAATTTGCGATACATGAAAGTCCTTTTCTCGTTGCTTAAGGATAAGCACGATATACGAGTACTCGTAGGTACACACAACATTATTATAATATTCACCTGTCAAAGAGCAGAAACATCGCTAAGTGCTAAGTTCCCACATCACCCCCCCACCCCCCCCCCCCTCCCCACAGGATGGGAACAATTTAAAAGCCATTCACACCCAGTCCTTGTTGGCGGGTGGTTACTAGTTTTATTTTTCATTCAACGTATGACATTATACAAATTACCTTATACGAGTGTAGTTCTCCACATTCCTTTTTCTATTTTCATCAGCTAACAGGTACATACGAGTATATGTATGCGAGTCAGGATTTCCTGTGGATTCAACAAGCAGTTTTTTATAAGCAAGTGTTTATGAAGGAAAACGAAGCACAAGGAGGCACCATATAGCACTGATTGCATAGGCCTAGACTTTTTGAGGTCATCGATCCGACGTTCCAACTTGCAAACCGAAGTTTATGAAAATATTTTGGAAACTTCATTTTGCCCGCCCCCGGAATCCGTCGGGCTCTGACACAAGCACTTCTGCTTGCTCTGGGATCACCCGAGTGCGTTGCAATCCCGGTGCCTAGCGGAGTAGTGCTATTAATTGCGATCATTTCCATGAAGTGTATTTAAATTGAGTGGTTTGACACTTGTATGCTCATTTCGAATTGATTGACTGTTCTTTTACCCCACCGGTAGTCTCCAGACGTGGGAACCCACTGATTGCATACAAACTTGTGGGAAAGTTTTAAGGTGTTAAAGTGTCACAGGCTCATTTTTGGTGTCATAGTTGCCTGTATATGATTGGTGTCCCATTTAGTCGCCTCTTACGACAAGCTGGGACGCACTGCGGCACTATTCTTTATCCGATGCCGCACGGAACCCTCCCATGCGCGTACGCTCCACAAAATGGATGCGACCAATCGGAAAAAGATACATTTTGGTCAGAGTTCGGTAAATTGCTTAGAAATATACCTATCGATGAGATGCTCTTCGTAGGCGGAGATTTAAATGGCCACGTCGGAGAAACAAATGTTGATTATGAGGACTGCCACGGCGGTAAAGGCTTTGGAACCAGAAATTTAGCTGGCGAAGACATGTAGCTTGTAGGGCTTACGGCTTAACCGTCTTAAATACAATGTTTATTAAACATCAACGACATCTTATCACCTATAGCAGCGGAGGCCACGAAATGCAAATAGATTATCACCTCTGCAAAATGTCGATGAGAAACCGTGTTAAGGACTGTAAAGTAATACTTGGAGAATCGCTAGTAAGCCAACACCGTCTGCTCATTACAGAATTCTTCACAGCGAAACCACCGAAAACACGGGCATCATTTGGAAAGCCAAAAATCCGGTGGTATAATCTATCGAAGGAACGAAGCGCAAGATTTATCGCACTGGCTAAAGAAGTACTTCACAAGAAATGTGGAACAGCATGCACGAGGAATGCATAACACTCGCAAAGTCCCATCTTGGGACTATATCGAAATACCATCACGTCGGCAAAGAAACATGGTGGTGGAATGACGAAACCAAACGATCTGTGGCCGACAAGAAGAGTGCATTCCAAGCGCGGACAAAATGCGATCGGAGCGACGATATCGAAAAAGCTCGACTGGCTCTTGAATACGAGTGTCTTAAAAAGATCGCAAAGAAAGTCCTGGCTCGAACTCGAGCGGCAGAAGCGGAAAACCTATACCAGGAATTGGAACAAATATCCTCACGATCGGCGGATAGAAGACAAGCTATCCAAGAAGTTCAAACGTCGTGCAATACTAAAATGCCAAATATTTTTAAGCTCGCTGCACAGAGGCGAAAAAATCCAATGGAAATAACCTCGCCGAAATACATCAAAAACGCAGACGGTCGTTTACTAACAAATGAAAAGGAAATTTGTGACCGGTGGCTTGAATACTGCAAGGAGTTGCTTAACAAACAGTTTCCACGTGATATCGTGCCGACAGCTGGTCTTTTCGAGGAGGAAGTTTCGGACTTTTCAATCGAAGAAATAAGTATAGCAATCGGAAAAATGAAGCGGGGGAAAGCGGCGGGACCAGACAGCATTCCATCAGAGTTTTGGTCGAAGATGGAGGGGATCGGCAGCGTTTGGCTATCGAAACTTTTAAATAAATTAAAATGTGGACAACCTATGCCGAATCAATGGAGAAGTAGCTTCTTGGTTCCATTATACAAAGGAAAAGGCGACACTCGAGTATGCAACAACTACCGTTCAATCAAGCTTATGTCACCCACAATGAAAATTGTCGAAAGAGTCTTAAACGAACGTCTTCGGCAAATAATAAAGCTCGATAATAGCCAGTGTGGATTTGTTGAAGGAAGATCGATGGAGGACGCTATCCAAAGCCTACGAATAATAATGAAAAAGCACCGAGATTCGTCTAAGGATTTACACATGGTATTTATCGACCTCGAGAAAGCATTCGATCGAGTGCCTAGGGATCTCATATGGGCCGCGCAGAGGTCTCAAAAGGTACCGGAAACGTATATTAGAATAATACAAGACATGTACGGAAATGTGAAAACTGCGGTTAAAAGCTCTGCTGGACAAACGAGAGAATTTCCAGTTAATGTCGGAGTGCATCAAGGAAGCGTACTTAGCCCTTTCCTCTTTAACGTAGTATTCGACTATCTTTTAAAAGACTGCATGCGCGAAGCAAATGTAACGCCAATTCTCTTCGCTGACGACGCAGTTATACTTAGCGATAACGTCGAAGATTTACAGAACGCCCCAGATTCATGGAGAAATGCGCTAGAGAGAAACGGGTTTAAAATAAGTCGTTCAAAGACGGAGCATTTGACGTGCCCATTTGCGCATCCGTTGCAACCTGTTCCGGATATAATGTTAGACGGAATAGTTTTTCCGAAAAGCACTATCTTTAAGTACTTAGGATCAATCGTTAACATGGAAGCGAAATGTGACGACGACGTAAACCACAGAGTGAGTGTGGGATGGATTAAATGGCGGAAAAATTCGAGAATCTTTTGTGCTCGAAAATTTCCACTTAAATTTAAGGGGAAACTCTACACCACGGTTGTTAGGCCAGCTCTTATGTACAGTTCACAGTGCTGGACATCGTACGAAACGTTTAAGAAAAAAATGACGGCAGCGGAAATGAAAATGTTAAGGATGTCTAGTGGAGTCACTAAACGCGATTGCATTAGATCTACGCGTATAAGAGGAAGTCTACATATAAAGAATTCGGTAACCGAACAGCTTGAGGCGAATAGAATAAGCTGGTATTGCCACGTTCAAAGAAGATCTGCGGAAAATCCGGTTAAAAAGGCACTATCAACTGCGGTCACTCCAACTGTAAGAAAACGAGGTCGGAAAAAGAATTCCTGGATTTCTCAGATGGCAAATGCGCAACAACGCCTGGGGCTTACCACTGAAGCGATCCAGGACCGAGCATTATGTAGACGCGTTCTGCGGTCTACGACATTAGCCAACCCCATAAGCGGAGCAGCAGCGATGCAGTAAAAATGGGAAACTCGTTACGCATAAGTTCGTATAACGAGGAAAGGGTTAATAATAGGATAAGAAGAAGAAGCATAGGCCTAGGGAGGAAGGCTTAGGTTTGAGGTGAGAATGATTCAAGAGCTTAACTATCTGCTATAATCCTCCTATCCCGTGGCACATTATTCACTATTAAATTCATAGAATGAAAGCGACTTCTTTAGCTTTAAACACGCGGGATCTATGTTTAAGTCTACGAGTTCAAGAAACCCAATTGCAAAGGGACAAGCATGTGTATGCTATGCGACGAGGTACCTCCTGAGCACTCAATATTTTGATTAACAAAGTTTTGAAGTAACAATAGTGTTTGTGCGCAAGATAGACAACATAGGCTTACAATTTGGGTTACTGAACCTCTTCCGCTACCAAAGTGGATACCACGATTAAGATAAGGAGTAATGAATCAATGACGACTTTTGGCGATCTAGAACAAGGTAGATGCAGCCATCATAAATGAGACACATTGGCAGTGAATGGGACAAAGTGGTTAGGTGCTCTACTCAAGAAAACTTGATGCTGTCAGAACCCCAGAAAAGTGTACGACGGTACGACTCTGACAACTGGAGATGAAAATGCGCTCGAATAGCGCAATAATAATGGAGAATGATTTAGAGAGTTTCGCGCCGCCACCCGCTTTGCCATTGGAGGCAGCTTTTTGTGGGTAAGTCCTGTCAAAAGCTCCTCTAGATATCACCTGACGGATCTACGGAAAACCTGGCCGATCGGCTGGTTAACTGTTGTCCCTTAAATGTCACAAAAGATGCCAAGGACTCGTGGGTATGGCGAATCATTTTGCAAGTATGGTTGGAACTTTCAGATTGCGACCGACCTCAATAAATTACTTCACAAGACTTCACAGATTCCGAATTATAATATCAACTGACAAAAAAATAACTAAGGGTACGTATGTCTTTCGCAGGGCGTGTGAACATTTTGCTCCAGGAACCTACGAACTACCAAGAATGGTGTTCGAAGATGGGAAGGAAGATAGAGCAGATAGTTAACCCATTTCCGATCGGTGTTCGATTAACCTAACGAGCAATTTGTCCAGTTTTAGTTAGTATCATACCCTGTTGGGGTGTTTACCAACCCCGTTTGGTTTTTTTAACACTCAAGTTGCACGGTCTCTGCAACTCTAGGTCATCATCCACTTCCATTCCTTCCTTATCATCAGTCAACAGAAGAAAGTCAGTGACGGACAACTTGAATTGTTTCTGGGCCATTGGCATCTCGTTTTAATAATTCGCGACCAAACAATGCTGCTTGCAAGCATTCACAACAGAAAGATTTAGGGTGCCTATTCAAAATGGCCATTACCATTTGTTTCCGCAGATGTTGGCTCTATAATTTTGAATGGCACCGTCGTGGAAATCAACGCCGCTCTTCCCACTCTTATACACATCTACTAAGCAAAGCAGTCTGATTACGTTGAAAAATTTGCCTTCTTTAGTTGGCCCTTTCTTAGAAGCTTAAGTTGCCTTTTTCCAACACTAAACAGAATCTGATCGCAATTCGTAGCGACAAAGAATGATGTGGTTCTTAGAGTCGTACGCCTAATCAGGTGCATGGCTAAGCAAATCTTCTCCACTCTTTAAATTAGTTGCACCACAAGCTATAAGATTACAGTGAACAGTTCCAGTGGTACAGAATCCCCTTTCTGATAGCAAGCACAGAATATGATAGGATATGAAGAAGTTGCTGAAAAATTCCACATGATGCATGGAGGCCTTGACATTAGCTCCAAGACCAACCTCTGTATTGTATTCATCGGATTCTCCATCGTAAGGAATGAAAACGATCTAATTCATCAACGGAGCTGCATTAGGCGATATATCGTATTATTGTGACTCATTAGCACAGGAGTCTACCCGGGATAGTTCGGATAGAGAGCAAAAGGGGGTTTTCCAATTTACAGCGGCAGACATACAAGTATTGTCCCATGCTCGTCGAAATGGGGGGTATAGCTGTTAGACTTGCAAGCCGAGGATACATTTAACATTACGCCCTACCGATGGTGTGTGAACTAATAATTAATTTATTTCAGGGATCCGAATTTGTCATAAGGGAATTTCAAATCATTGATCCAACTAAATGAATGCCTGATGCCCAGCAGAAAAAGTTTTAATGATATGCTCTCTAACGAAGCTCACCCTCGCTTCATGTGTTAAGCATGAGGTCGCTGGGACAAACCTTGGTAATTATGTTGTCCGTCGCCATCGTCAGCATTAGCTATGCTTCATGTTGACTAAATTAAATAAAAACGATTAGAACCGATTACTTTTTTTTTTCAGGAGAAAGCTCCTCAAGGAGGATATAAAACTAATGCTCAGTCCAGGCGTAAATGTATTTAAAGCAATAGCATGCATCAAAATAAATGGTTGGCCAGAAGTTGGTATCTTTTTAAAACTTACTTACTTACTTTAGGTGGCGCTACAGTCCGAGGTGGACCTGGGCCTCAGTCAACAAGCTTCTCCAGCCAGCTCGATCCCTGGCTAGCTGCCTCCAGTTTCGCACACTAAGTGGGCTGAGGTCCTCTTCCACTTGCGTGCGCCACCTGAGTCTTGGCCTTCCTCTACTGCGCTGTCCCTCGGGGGCGGATTCGAAGACTTTTCGGACCGGAGCATTGGTGTCCATGCGCTCTACATGACCCAGTCATCTCAGTCTTTGGATCTTCACTCTTCTGGCTAGGTCCATGTCGCTGTACAGTCCATACAGTTCGTAGTTGTATCTCCTCCTCCACTCACCGTCAATGCAGACGGGACCGAAGATCGCCCGAAGAATTTTTTTTCTCGAAGCAACCAAGAACACGCTCATCCATTTTTGATAATGTCCATGCTTCTGCGCCATAGAGCAGGACCGGGATTATTAAAGTCTTATAAAGGGTGACTTTTGTTGTCCGAGAGAGGGCTTTGCTACTCAATTGCCTTCTTAACCCAAAGAAACAGCGGTTGGCAAGAGTTATTCTTCGCTTGATCTCAGCGCTGGTGTCGTTGTCTGTATTTATAGCGGAGCCTAGGTAGACAAAGTCCTTAACTACCTCAAAGTTATATCTGTCAAGGGTGACGTTCTGTCCGAGACGTCGGTGTTGGTTGTCCTTTTTGCTTGACAGCATATACTTGGTCTTGCCCTCATTGACCGCTAAACCCATTTTCGCCGGTTCCGTCTCAATACTCGCGAAAGCGCCACTGCCATCACGCTGCTTTCTCCCGATTATGTCAATATCATCGGCGCATGCTAGTAATTAGACGGACTTTTGAAAGATAGTGTCTCTTGTGTTTGCTCGTGAGTTTTGCACTATTCTTTCAAGTGCGATGTTGAAAAAATCGCATGACAGCGCATCGCCTTGTCTAAATCCTTTCTGGACATCAAAGGTCTCGGTGAGATCTTTACCGACCTTGATGGAGCAGCGTGCATTCTCCATCGTCATCCTGCACATACGGACGAGTTTGGCAGGGATGCCAAAACTAGACATTGCTCTATATAGCTCGTCTCTATAGACGCTGTCATACGCGGCCTTAAAATCGATGAATAGGTGGTGGGTATCGATCTGAAGCTCATGGGTCTTCTCCAAGATCTGCCGCAGTGTAAATATCTGGTCGATGGTGGACTTTCCTGGGCTGAAGCCACACTGATATGGACCTATCAGGTTGTTGACAAACGGCTTCAGGCGTTCACACAATACGGCGGATAAGATTTTAAATGCGATGTTAAGGAGACTGATGCCTTTGTAGTTGGCGCAGTTCAGAGGGTCTCCTTTCCTGAGAATGGGACAAACAATGCTGAGGTTCCATTCACCGGGCATACTTTCGTCCGACCATATTTTACAGTTGAGTTGGTGTATGCTCCTTACCAAGTCATAGCCTGCCGCTTTGAAGCCATCCGCTCCAGCAGCTTTGTTGGACTTAAGCTTCGATATAGCTATCTTCACTTCATCCAGGTCGGGTGGACGGAATTGTTGGTCATCATCGTCCAAGTTGAAAGGTTGATTCTGCCTGACAGCGGTATTTGGTTCGTCATCGCCGTTATACAGTCTGCAGAAATGGTCTTTCCAAATCCTCAGCATCGACTGCGATTCTACTACGATGTTCCCTTGTTCATCTCTACAGGCTTCGGTTCGGGGTTTGCTTCCGTGGCATGTTATTTTTACCTTTTGGCAAAAACTTCCGAACCTCATTCCTGGAGTAGCATCTCTCAATTTCCTCGATCGCGCGCTTCTCATGCTCTTTCCTCTTCCTCCTGACAAACCGGTGCTCGTCTCTCCTCTTCCGCTCATAGAGCTCATGAGCAGCTCTGGTCTTTCTAAGCAGCGCCGCGTTATATGCATCTTGCTTAGCTGCATGTGCTTGCCGGCATTCATCATCGAACCATGGGTGGTGTGGTGGACGAGTGAAACCCAGCACATCAGAAGCGGCATCTCTGATGGCGTTTTGGCAGTGTTTCCAATGGTCTTCGATGGTTGATGCTGCGGCATTGGACCTCTTAAGAGATTAAAAGACACTCGATCGGATAAGGACTTGGCGATCTCTTGCGTTTTCAGCCGTCTGACGTTTGTCTTGGCGTAGTTTGGGATATCCGCAACCGTACCTTGGCTACAACAAGGTAATGGTCCGAGTAGATGTTGGCTCCTCGGAACGTACGGACATCCATAATGCTGGAGAAGTTTCTTGCGTCGATCGTAATGTGATCAATCTGGTTGACTGTTGATTGATCAGGAGTTCTCCAAGTCCGCTTGTATGTCGAGATGTGGGAACCGCGTGCTAGCCATGACAATCTATCGCCCCGCCGCAAAGTCGATTAGCCTGAATCCGTTATCGGAGGTGGTGTCGTGCAGGCTATATTTTCCGAGTGTTCCACCAAAGATACCCTCTCTTCCTAGCTTTGCATTAAAATCACCGAGGACAATTTTAATGTCATAGCTAGGGCATTGCTCGTAGGTCTTGTTAAGGAGCTCGTAGAAGGCATCCTTGGTGTCGTCATCTTTCTCCTCTGTGGGGGCATGCGCGCATATAAGGCTTATGTTGGCGAATTTAGCCTTGATGCGGATTGCTACGAGGCGCTCGCTCACATGCCGGAAGCTGAGGACTTCTTGTCTTAGTCTGCCTCCGACAACAAATCCGCATGCAAATAAGCGCTGCTTTTGCCGTCGATAGCAATTGCCGTAGTAGACGTAGCAGTTTTTCATCTTCTTTTTGTCCGGCCCATCCCATCGCATTTCTTGGATGGCGGTTATGTCTGCTTTGCAGCAGTCTAGGGCCTTCGCTAGTTGCTCGGCTGCACGTGGTCTATTAATGGATCTAACATTCCACGTGCATATCCGAAGCTCATTGTCCTTAAATCGTTTGCGTGGGTTGTCAACAGTAGATCCGTCCATATCCGAGGCTTGTTGATGCTTCGTAACTTAATCTTTTTTAAATGGGCGGGCAGTTACCCCGGCGGCACAACCCCCAACCTGGAGGACCAGTTCCATTTTGAGTGCCCCTAGGACGAGGGGTCGGTTACACCGAAGCCAGTAACCCGTTCCGGGATGTAAGCGCTGCCGTTGGCCCTTATAAAGCTCGTCCGCTACCATCTCTTTTCCAAGACCCTGACTAAGTCCTGGAAATCCTTTCCCGCCTGAGCTCCAAATATGTCGGAGTAGCCCGGATAAGGTCTTGTTTTGTTTTTCCGACACTAATCCTGGTTAATGGCGCAGGAAACTCGCCATTTGCCCCCTTCACTTCGCAACCTCTAGTGAGATTCCCAGATGGCGCCTCGGGGAGGCGTGAAGTAGGACTTATTAGCAGAGCTGCAAGATGTTCGGCTGCAGAGGCTCATTCTCGTCATTAAAGGAACCAGCACCAGTCGGAAGATCTTTTTAAAAAGACTATAAAAAAGATATTGTCCAATGTTTTCCAACAAGTGCAATTTTTTTTAAAAGAATAAACCTTCCGACTAAGTGCAAAATATTACTTTATTCAAACGACTGTCTGGATTGGCCTGGCGGTAGACCATCCTATCAACCCAATACTTCAATATAATTGCGATGGTTTCGTGTCATATTTCGCAAGTAATTTGACCAATATTGCTCTTGAGTGCCTGAATCGTCTCTGAATTGTTTGAATAGCATCGACTTTTAATAGCACCCCCAAAAATGGTGTACAACGGGCTAATCGCAGCTCCTTAGCGGCCAAGCTAATAACCAAAACGACTGATTACACGATAATTGAAATTGATGTGCAATAAATTGATTACTTAGGAGGTTGTTTGGTACGTAACTCCATCTTGCTTGAAGCATAGCCCGCCCAAGACCAAAACCTCAATTTCTGGCCCCAAAAAATCGGTTATCATGCCTCGGTACAGCCTTCTATTGACTGTAAGGTATCTTCCACTGTCGTCCTGAAAGGAAAGTGGGCCACTACAAACACCACAGGAAACAGTCACAAGTTCAGGATGCATTTGCTTCTCCATGACTACATGTGGATTTTCCGAGCTTTAGATATGGTAATTTTGCTTGTTTATGAAGCCGACGCGATGGAAATGCTCCTCATCTTTCTCGAGCAAATTTGTCGTCAATTACTACCTTGGCTGCTTCAATTCTTGAACAAATTGGACCATGTAAGTCATTCGAGATTCTTATGCAAAATTCTCCTCAGGCTTTAGCGACTGATGTTCAATTGCTGAGATCTATGTCGCATTGAGCTCCTCGGGTTAGGGCGCACACTTTTGGCAACAGCTTTAGTGCATTGGAGGAACCCGGAAATCAGTCACCAAACCAGAGTCACGAACTTAGGTACACCAGCTGCAGACGTTGGATTACTTTGACTGCAATTTCTTTTTAAAATTCGCAATGATTCGAACTGAGTGTCTGTCAATTTTGTGAGCGCACAAGTCCAATCAGTGTCAGAACAACAAATGATTCAAAAAGAAAAGGAAACAGATGGCCTGCCTTTTATTATCGGGTTTTCAAATAGGAACTTGACAACTTTGAATTTAATTTGTGAATGCACTCCTTCACTAATCATCAAACTGTCACTGTCAATTTATTCAGTAAACTCAACATTTTCATCATGGTAGAGTATACGAACAAGCAACGTCTGCAAATTAGAAAAATTTTCTACCGAAATTCGGAGTCGGTGACTGCAATTTTAAGAGCGTTAATTCCAATTTTCGGTCGTAATTCTCGCCCTAGTAGACAGGCAATAACAAGTTTAGTGCAAAAATTTGAGTCTACATGTTCATTGTGTGATGTTGGCGTGTCGGTGAGACAATGGGTTGGTCGAAGTGTCGAAAATATCGCTGCCGTTCAGGCGTCCGTAGCAAACGATCCAAATCAGTCAATTCCACGGCGTTCTCAGGAATTGGGCATCTCTCAGACCACATTATGGCATATTTTGCATAAGGATCTTGGTTTACACCCATACAAGATCGAGCTGACTCAAGAATTGAAGCCGATGGACCATTTGAAGTGACGTACGTTCTCCGATTCGGTTCTGGAGAAGATGCGCCAAGATGGTGAATTTCATCGCAAAATCATCTTCAGTGACGAAGCTCATTTTTGGCTCAATGGGTTCGTGAATAAGCAAAATATGCGTTTTTGGTCGGGTGCGGTTTGCATGCCGGCGGCGTTATTGGGCACATTCTTTCGTCGACGATAATGATCGTCACGTTACTGTGAATGGTCAGAGTTATCGCGCCATGATCACCGATTATTTTTGGCCCGAGTTGGAAGATATGCACTTGGACGACATGTGGTTTTAACAAGATGGTGCCACACAGCACACGTTACAATCGATTTATTGAAGAGTAAGTATGGTGAGCGTGTTATCTCAAGAAATGGGCCAGTCGATTGGCCGCCTCGTTCGTGCGATTTAACGCCGCTTGACTATTTTCTGTGGGGCTATGTTAAGTCATTGGTTTATGCCAACAAGCCGACGACATTGGAGGAGCTCAGAGCCAACATTGAAAGCGAAATAGCGGCCGAAATGTGTGGCTGAGTCGTTGGAAATTGGGTCCAACGAATCGACCGCTGCAAACGTGCCCACGGTGCCCATATGAACGAAGTCGAGTTCCATTCATAAATGTTTTGATTGTTGGGTCACCAACAATTTTTCAAATCGCCATCACCCTTTCGACGGGCAATGGCAAACTCCCGAAAGTAGAATTGCCTACGAAAAAACTTCTAAGGAGTGCCGTTCGGACTCGGCGATAAACCGCAGATGTGACAAAAATGACAAAATGAGCAACACAAAGAATGTCAAGAAGCTAGGCCATGGCCCATACGGGGCTGCCAGTGCCACAGTATTTTTTTTTTGTTAATAAGCTGTTTAACGCCATTTAGTAGGAAGGCTTTCATACATTTCTTAAAGAATCGTTTCTTTGTTCTGATTGTTGGTAAAATAAGCGGTCGGTAGGTCCCTAGCGGATACTGTATCACAGAAATGTAATGTCATGTCCGAATTTTCTGTGAAGACACTTTCAATAGTCGGATATTGTTGCCTAGCATTGATATGTGAATTGATACTCTCATTATTCTCTAGAAATTAATGTCTTCTATTCGCGGTAATAAATAATAAATACTGTCATTGCTATTTACACACGGATACCAGAAGGGAAAAATTCAGGCGCCGCTGTCAGAATTTTGACAATCCCTCCACCCCAACATTCTTTCCGAATCTATTGTCTTTGCATGTGGTCTTGCCAGGAAGGCGCTTGACAGCATGACTACACCCAAAACACCCGAAATACACGAACTTTTTTGCACCACCGCGTTCGGCGTTCGCCACCACCGAAATTACAATAGTTTGCCTTTGCACCCACACCACCCATTAGACGGCGTGTTTGGTAGAAGTGTTATTCTATTGAATTACAAAACAAAAATGGTGTGTCTCCTGGGCTTTTCCTGTCGTTTGTCTTTGTTGTGGTGTTTCTTAGTTTTCTATTTCCCGATTTGTCGTGGGCCTTCTTCTCGTAGTGACATCACTGCTGATTGTGTATTTAATGGGGATGACGCCTAGATACAATCGCTTCAATTAACCAACATTCGTAATATCTCTTTCTACGATACAATAGCAATGTCCTTATAGAAAAAGGAAACATAAAATAAGAGAATGAAAGTAGCGCGTAAACCTTAAACAATACCACGCTGCTAATAGTATCTTTCACTCATTAACGATGCTTTTGTTCGATATTGTCTACTATGGTGAGAAAAATACCTCAAAGGACAACAGCAACAACAAAATGACGCACACTGCAATATTTGCCCTTTACGTGCAAGGAATACAGCACGTATGTAATTAAATTGAAATTTGATTGTGTAAATATTTGATCCGGTTGGATCATAACATTGTTGTCGAATCAAGTGAATACTGTGTATTGTGTCGCATCGATAAGAGCCATGTCAATGGAATGGGGTATGAGTATCGAGCCCATTACCCAGCATCCTCCCAATGTCAACGGGGGCGGTGTAGTATAATAATATTTTCAAATATTTTGTTTGCATTACACGGCGGCTGTGGGTGCAGCTCTTCGGAATGGGGTCCTGAAGGTCGGGTTTTTATTGCAACAACCATCCGAGAGACGAATGTAATTATACGAGTATGCATTGGAAATTGCACTTGTATTGATTTGAAATGTCATGCTTTAGTTGAAATGGATTATTGAGTCGATTGAATTGTTAATTAATTTCAAAATCACATTCCGTTACAAGCTCTAATGTAAGTCGTAAATTTGTAAATGGGTTGTGTAATTTCTAATACTTTCTAATAGATACGGATATCTATACGAGTAGCTATGGTTTTACTAAAGGGAAAAATTTTAAATGCAGCATTCATAGGTTTGGTACTCAGTTTTGAACTGAACCCATTTCATGCATGCACGCCCCGTACAAATTGTTGTATTTTCAGGGATTGCCTTAATAGGTCATCTAAGTTGGAGCTTATTTGGTGGATAATTAACACAGAAGCCCGTTCAATTCACGTATTTCGAAAAACTTTGATTTACATGATTTTTGGGCATAAATAATTGGTTTCGGTAATTAGCGCTAATAGACTGTCCTCAAAGGAAGCTTAATGCGCTCACTTGTTTTCCGTGTGTATTCTGGTATTCTGGGACACATCCAATACGAGTAGAAGAAGAAGAAACCGACCGATTTATCCAAGAGGCCAAGGAAAGAATTGAACCTTCAGTATAATGACTACTGGTTGTATACTTATCGGATGAGATTCGCAGCGAGTTCTCGAGCTCGCAAAGAGCTAAGCCATTTTGAACAAACTGTTCATATAGGCATAAGCGAGTTTCACTTTACCTGCTAAAACGATTGTCGCCTGAGGACCATTTTCTTAGAGAACATAGAAAACCTACGGTACAACGCAATTTGGTTACCAACTCCTGAACTGATTTTGAAACGATGTAACTGATGAGAGCCGTCAATAGAAGGTAACATCAATAGACCGAGTTGTAACTTTATGTACAGTAAATACACTTGCCAAATATTTTTGAAGAACTATCCCCATATCTCTAATACTAGCATGACTATGATTGAGGAGGTTTGGAAAGGGTGAGGTTCAGGACTTTTACTATAGTTCAGAAACGTAGTCGACCAAGCTGCAGTGCCAGATACCATCGAATCCTTTGGTCTCCAAGCTTAATTAATATTCATAAAGGCCAGCATCCTTATGACTTTATCCGAGCTATTCCATCGTATTTGGAGCTCAGGCTGGTAACGATTTCCGAGACTAAGTCATGTCTTGGAAAGAGATGGTAGCGGAAGACCCCTTAATGGCCCAATGGCAGCACCCACATCCTAGAACAGGCTACTGGCTTTCGGTCTAACCGACCCCTCGTCATAGGGGTATCAAAAATGGAAGTGGCCCTCCAGGTGAGGGTTGTGCCGCCGGGGTAACTCCCGGGCCATGGAAAAATACAAAAGTTCCAAAACATAAACGAGCACTACGGCAGATCTTGGAGAAAACCCATGAGCTTCAGATCAGTACACACCACCTATTCATCGATTTAAGGGCCGCATATGACCTCATTGTCTTGTAATTGCATCCTTGTCAAACTCGTCCGTCTCTGTAGGATGATGATGGGGAATACACGTTGCTCCATCAAGGTGGGTAAAGATTTCACCGAGACCTTTGATGTCTAGAAAGGATATAAGCAAGTCGATGCGCTGTCATGCGATTTCTTCAACATCACACTTGAAGGAACAGGGCAACACTGACGAAAAAGCACAAGAGGCACAATTTTCAAAAGCCCAAAGCCTTCTTTGGGGTAAGGCCTATATAAGACCTTAATTATCTCAGTCCTTGCCTATCTCTCAGAGGCATAGACATTATCTAAAATGGATAAGGGGGCTCTTGGTTGCGTGATTGGAAATTTTTTCGAGTGATCTTCGGTCCCGGACGGTGAGTGGAGAAGGAGATACAACGACGATCTATGCGGACTGTATGGCGACATCGAACTAGAAGAGTGAAAATTCAACGGCTGAGATGGCTAGGTCTTGCAGAACGAATGGACACAAACGCTTCGGTTTCAAAAGTCTTCGAATCCGCCCTCGAGGGACAACGCAGTAGAGGAAGACCGAGACCCAAGTGCCGCACACAAGTGGAAGGTTGCCTCAGCTAACTTAGTGTGTGGAACTGGATTCAGCTGGTAAATGATCGAGCTGGCTGGAGACGGTTGCTGACTAACGGCCAGGTAATCCCGGACTGTCGCGCCACGTGAAGAATGTAAGTAAGTATGGTGGTCTTGCAACTGAACAAGATATTTAACCACCAGCTTGTAACTGGACAAATCATACGAGTAGCAACCTTCAGTGGCGTTGAAGTCTGAAGATGTTTTTGATAAGTCTGCTACAAAATCCGTGAATTAAAATTTTACAATTTTTAATTATCAGCGGAGCCGGGCTACCGGCACCCAAATCAAACTTTAAAAAAAAAAAACAACGAGATTAAAAAAACTGCAACCACACGGATGGTGGTTGAGATGCGAATGGAGGGAAATATGCAAAACCGAATGCAACAAGCAGATGTGATGTAGCTGCACACACCGGCTACTCAGCAAGGAGGGGTTCGAAGATCGTTTAAAGCACAAGATAATAGACAAAGAATAGTAGAAAAAGGAAGTGATGCGCAAAATGATGTTCTTAAAAGAAAATAACCGTCTCACTGCGGTAAAATTTAAAACGGTAAGAAGGCTTACAGTTACGGTTATGTCGGTATAGACGCGGCAAAAATACATACGTTAATATCGTATCGATTTAAAAAAAAATCAAAAGAGGTACATAGCTGTTTCGAGTTTTTCTGCCTATGCGGGGTCGCTCTATATCTGGGGTTTCTTTTGGCAGAGGAAGGTAAGCTTTCTCCACCACAATCCCTTCCTTCGTTCTGTCATCGTCTTGGGTTTCGTTGGTTTTCTTGGTTTGTACGAGTATGATGGGGTCCTTTTTGCCTCAAGTGATCTGCGTTTTGTTTTTGTTGTTCGTGTTCTTGTTATTGTTCTCGTCCTCGTTTTTATACTCGGTGGTTATCCTTTTGTGTTATTTTTTTTTTTGTTGCTTTTGTAATATTTTTCTCTTATGAACTATCGAATGAGCTTACTCCACTTTTTGGCCATCACATATGAACATACACACACATGGGGCTCTGCCAATTCAGCTGTTAGAGCAAAGGGAATCACATCCAGAGCTCTAACAGCCTCTCCTCAAATTCCCAGCCAATCCACACTTGTCGATGTTTGTGGGTCGTATTTGTGGGTCATGTTTGTAAGTTATGTTTGTTTTGTCGTCTAAGTGATTGCTTTGGTTTGAGCCAAACCTCTGTCCCGAAACCAAAGCTAGTACGTTGGGAGCTAAAATTTGAGACCGCCGAATAGATAGGAAAACTATTTCAAATACCAATTTGGGTTACATGATGGAGGGACCGTAAACCTTCTTGCAGACATAGGGGCAGAAAACGACCGCGGGGATATGTGGGCTTTCCTTTACAATTGGTTTAAGTTATTTCTTTTTAGGGATAGGGGGTTCTTACAAATCTTCTTTTTTCTTTGCAAACAATTCGTGTTTAGGTTGGACTTGCGGCCATTGCTGGGTATATAGCAGCTCGGGGCTTCACAGGGGGGGCAGATCGTCCGTCCGCTAGAGTCTCTAGGCCGTCCGCCAGGCTCTATTCTCGGGGTATCTAGAGTCACCTCTGGAGCGGTACGCAGAGCAAATGAGCTGATTCCAAAGGATCCAGTGAATCCAGCCTGTGCCATGACTACCAGGGAGTTATAGGTGAAGAAAAGAGAAGGGACAACACCAGAGAGGTAAGGATAAGAAAGAAGGCCAAAAGATAACAAGGGGATTGGGACTGGAGGATTTTTGGGCCGTGATTTGCACGAAACAAGACTAGTTTTGCTGTGCCCCCGCTTTTATTAGACTTTAAACTTGGGCAAGGCACTTTTTTCAAGCAAGGTCCAAGTTCATAAGATTGGTCAGCGCAACGCAGAAGAAATAGTCGCTTTGCGATGTGTTAACACACTAAGATACAATTTTTACTCGACCATAAATGGTAGTAGAAAACTTGCTTTCAAGCTAACGTCGTTTTCCACAAATCGAAAATGCGTCCCCGAATTCATCTTCACTACAAAATTGTAGGGATATCTGTGATTATTTTACTGTTGAATTTAATAAACAAATTGTTAGGCCATTCCATTCCAAACCTCAAATTGAAGATCATGACACAAGTATAGGGAAAAAGACGCCTGACCGTGATGGCGCTGCGGTATACTGTGTTGTGCACTCTACTTGCATTTTTTTGAGAAACATTTCTGCTTTTGAAAGGGCTTAACTACACATCTTCTGGTTTACTCATGACACAAACGAGTGTGTGTACAGATTGTATCTGTTCAGAAGTACGTTTCGTTAAACTTATTGTTTTGACATTAACAATTTTCCAATCTACAAGGACATGTTGCTCTATTTAAAAGAAGGACAACAATACGCAACACAAAAAAAAAAGATGAAAATAAAAGATTTCAATTATAGTCGAGCAATCTGAAAAGAATAAAAAATAACGAAAACCGAAATCTTCCAAATGGATTATAAGTACGAGTGTACTCGTACTCGTGCTCGAGTCATTATGGGACCACCCAGCATCAGCAACATCATTCGATGTCCTTGCAATTCATGAACATACCACGCATACGAGTCCAAGGCATCCGTTCGTACAATTCTCCTATGTACTCGTATCTCTACATCCTACTCGTACCACGGATGTTACCAGCGCGTTGCATTTTATACGAAAACTTCTAGAACATCAGTTGGTATGATGCAAGTGTATAAGCAATTCGCCAATGTCACTAAAATATGTATTTTAATTTTTATTGTAATATCCCATTAAAAGTGAAAGAACACGCTATCAAGGATATCATTTGTGTTGGCGTATTGTCAAGGCATGGGAATAGAGATACAAATACGAATCATAATGACACGCTTACAAGTGATGCTTTTCGCTCTACGATTTTTCAACCGTATTCATTGATTTGAATCGAGGATAGGGATATTTGGTTACTTTTTCCTTTTTTTTATTTTTCATTTTCTACTGAATGACAGTGATACCGTTGTTTGAAATATAGTCTATGTCAAAACACCGACAATGACGCATTTTATGATGACAGGTTTTAATGTATCATAGTATTCTTCGCAGACGACAAGGACGATAAACGAAACAGAAAATTGCTTTGATTAAAGACTGACACGAAAAAATAGATAGGTATCTGGCATTTTTGAAAATAAAAAACAGATTATCTCAAGACACGTACATAAATGGAGATTGAGTTGCTTTTATTTTAGAACGATTTTGTCAGCAACAATTTAAGATGACTTTTACACAAATTCTCGGTTGAGACCTCCCTTTAAAAACTTTTCGCCAATTTACTTGTTGTCTTGTTTTTTTTTTATGGTAAACTCAAAGATGTGGCACTTTAGCTAATTTGACTTTCAACTTTTTTTTGTGCTACAAAACTTTATAATCAATATGAAACGAACAAAGGAATGTTTTTTGGAAACGGTGAAGTGAGCTTTAAGAATATGTAAATGCTCTAAGTCGACTAGAAGCCCCTTCCATTTGCTTGTGCCACTGTAGTCGCTGATGGTCTTCCTTCCCCTGAATCCAGTCAATGGCGCTCTCATCCATTTTGGAATGCCTTTGTGCCATAGAGCTGGAGTGGGATTATTAAGGTCTTGCTCGTATATAGGCCAACTTTTGTTGTTCTAGAGAGGACTTTCCTAGCTAATTGCCTTCTTAGCCCAAAGAAGCAGCAATTGGCAAGAGTTATTCTTCGTTTGATCTTAGCGCTGGTGTCGTTCTCTGAATTTATAGCGGAGCCTTGGTAGACAAAGTCTTTAACAACCCGAGACGTCGATGTTGAATGTCCTTTTTGTTTGACAAAATAATATACTTGGTCTTGTACTCGTTCACAGCTAAACCCATTTTCGCCGCTTTCGTCTCAATACCCGTGAAAGCGCCACTGACATCTCTCCGCTTTCTTCCAATTATTTCTATATCGTCAGCGTGTGCCCTTAATTAGACGGACTTTTGAAGGATTGTGCCTCTTGTGTTTGCTCGTGAGGTTTGCACTATTCTTTCAAGTAAGATGCTGTAAAAATTGCATGACAGCGCATCGCCTTGTCTAAATCCTATCTGGACATCAAAGGTCTCGGTGAGATCTTTACCGACCTTGATGGAGCAGCGTGCATTTTTCATCGTCATCCTGCACAGACGGACGAGTTTGGCAAGGAAGCCAAAACTGTATAGCTCTTGCTCTGTATAGCTCGTCTCTAAAGATGCTGTCATACGCGGCCTTAAAATCGATGAATAGGTGGTGTGTATCGATCTGAAGCTCATGGGTCTTCTCTAAGATCTGCCGTAGTGTGAATATTTGGTCAATGGTGGACTTTAATGGCCTGAGGCCACACTATATTCACCTATCAGGTTGTTGAGGAAGGACTTCAGGCGTTCACACAATATGGCAGATAGGATTTTGTTTGCGATGCTAAGAAGACTGATGCCCCTGTAGTTGGCGCGGTTCAGATCGTCTCCTTTCTTGAGGATCGGACAAACAATGCCGAGGTTCCGTTCAATAATTGCAAAGTTGATTGATCAGGAGTTCTCCAAGTCCACATGTAAATATCGAGATACTCGTAGCTTTGCATTAAAATCGCCGAGAACAATCTTAATAACCGGGGTATTGCTTATGGAACTTGTTCAAGAGCTCATAGAAGGCAAATTTGGTGCCTTCAGCTTTCGCCTCTGTGGGAGTGTGCGCGCATATCAGGCTAATGTTGGAAAATTTAACTTTGTTGCGAATTGCTACGAAGCGCCCGTTCAGATGCTGGACATTCAAAACTTCTTGCTTAAGCCTGGGACAACAACAAATTCGCATCCAAATAGGCGCTGGTTTAGCCTTCGATAACAATCGCCGTAATAGATATCGCCGTTTTTCATCGCCTTTTTGTCTGCATATCTGGGATATCTGCTTTGGAGCAGTGTAGGGCCTCCCGCTAGTGGCCTTTAAAGGGACCTAACATTCTACGTGCACATTCGAAGTTCGTTATCTTTTATTCATTTGCAAGGGTTGCCAACAAAAGATCCATACGTATCCGTGTTTCTGTTTCGTAACTTTCGTAGTACCCGAAGAGTTACCCGGGCAGCATGACCCAATTCCCACTTTTGATACCCCTAGGACAACGTGTCGGTTAGACTTGAGTCAATTACTCATTTCGGGTATGTGAGTGCTGTCCTCGGTCCATAGAGTGCACATCCGCAAGCCTTTCTTCTTCAAGACCCTGACTTAGTCTCTGAGCTTGAGTTCCAAATTAGTCAGAATAGCTCAGATAAGGTCTCATTTACTCGGGGGGACTCCCATCAGAAAAATTCATTTGCTGTCCCATTTATAGTGCTGCTATTTTTGTCTGCTGGTCATCATTCGCGCTTAAAAGTTTAGCAAGTCAACAGGTAGTCCATTCCAAGACTTAAACTTGTAGAGTTGTGGGAGCGTCACGGTGGCTGTGGTTTAAGCCTAAAACGCAGGGACGTTCCACCTGCTGGTCTCACCCGATATGGAGTTGTCACAGGTACTGGGTGCTGAGACCCTTAGATCAGTAAGAAGTTTTAGGTAGGCCTCGACCCATACCAAGCTTGGAACCTGTGCCCTCAACATAGGTTCCGAATTGGTATCAAATTGACGGAGCAATGGCACGGCGTATACAACCATAGATATGTAAGGGCACCACCTTAACTCCACAGTGACAGGTGTTCACTTAAACCACAAGAGACACTCACACTTGTCAATAGACTCAAAGCCTATTGAGCTTCATAGGTATCGTGAGTAAATGCGTTTTTTTATGTTTTTCTACCATAATACCCCAGGAATTTAGAATTCACGTAACATGTGTATGTCGTTATATACTTAGGTCGTTATGCTTTGGCCTAAATTACATAAGTAAAGCTTCCTGTCTGAAGAAACAGACTTGCATCCCATTGATTTCTTAAGTGCTGTACCTTATCAACTCACAATGTGATCTCTGTTTTAATATTTGTGTGATTAAAATGTAACCTTCGGAAGCAAGCTATTCACTTCTGCTTCAACATTGCCAAGTTTGATGCAGCATCTTACTCTGGTAGGTATGAACCCATAGCCACCACGATACTCCCATAAGGCGGCAAAACTTCTAGGGTACAGACTGGAAGCATATTTCCGTGCACAGGAGGTCGTGGTATCAGAATATATAAAAGCTTACCGTCAGGCTTTGGAACCTTGTGGTCACTTCCAACTGGGCACCTTCCTACTCAGGTGACACCATTAAAAAACGTCCATGTTCCCTACTTCATCGCCTATGGAAAATAGACGTGACGCATTTTGGTAGCCAGGCCTTTGGCTCACTCAAGAATAAATCCTCCACGTCCGCTATAAACACCCAATAATTCGGACTAAATAGAAGACCTCTTCTTGTGTTGAAGGCGATCCCACCACATGTCACTTCGAAATCCAGTGGAATTACCTTCATTGTGACAGTACGACAATCAGCTAGACAAGATTACTCTTAGGTAGCGTGAAATCCTCCGGCGACCAGTCTCAGACTTTACACTGCTGTTTCAAATCGAAGCCCCAAAAGATGCACAGGTAATAAAAACGCCACGGCTTATGATAAGCACAGCACGTCTTGTTCAAAGACACGCTGAAAACAACCAGATAGCATCAATCTGTCACAATTGAAATAACTATCTCTCCTAATCACTCCAGTTCGATACGCGTTCGACCTTCCAGAAGGTCTGGCAGAGCGCCTGCATATGCTCAATATCTGCAGTGATCTGACAATGGCGGCAAGGGAGAATCCATTATTAGGTTCCATATAAATGGCCAGCGGATGGAACCTTGAGGGTACCCACGTTCGATAATATTCTGCCTGCACTTAATTGTATCAAGGACAAACTTACAAACGTTGTGGGTCAGGTGAGGGGCATTATGCGGTCTGACTGGGGGCTTTGTAGGCGTGCTGTGCGCACCGTATATGGTGACCTTTTTGTTGCTTGTGCAATATTCGGGGCATCAGTATGGAGTAACATAGTCACGACTAAGTGGGTTCTCAGAAAGATCCTCTCTTGCCAAAGAGTGGTCTTATTTGGCTGTTTACCCGTTTGCCGCACTGTCTCTACGGAGGCACTACAGGTGTTGTTTGGAGTACCACCTCTTGACTTGGAGGCTATCCGTCGTGGATTAGCCTTCAGAGTGAAGCGGGGTATACCATTAAGAGAGCGTGACTGGGTGTCTGATGATGAAGTCAACCAGATGTCCTTCCGGGAGCGTAAGAGCCTGCTAGACGAACGCGTCATATCTAGATGACAATCTAGATGGGTCGATAGCGAAAACGGTAGGGTTAGGTACTTGCCGCTTACTGAAGAATGTCTTATTCATGCGAGAGCGGCCTGAGTTGAGATTTAATCCCAACTTGGGTTTTCTTCTTACTGGCCATGGTTCCTTTAATGCATTTTTGCATAAGAGGGATCTAAGCCAGGTGGGAGGCTGCTCGTGTGGAGCTTCTTTTGAGGACTGGATACACGTTTTGTGTGAATGTTCTTTGTATGATGATGTTAAGGATCTTGAAGCTATGGGCGTAGGTCTTAAAGACGGTGTTTGCGACGTTGGCAGTGTTCTAACTGACTATGGACTATGCGAACATTGTGTTTACTAGGCGTCGTACGAGGTAGCTATACACTGAAGCTCAGTGAGCAGGGTAAAAGGCGGATAGTCCTGGGCAATAAGGTGCCCCGCTGGAAGTAACCGTAAGGTTGCGAAGCTCGACCGGAGGCTATATTCTGGTACCACGGGAATTCAGGAGCCCCCGGAACTCAGTTCCGGCCTGACCTAGGAGTTGGTTTATACACAAAATCGCGGGGAGAGTAGGCCAAGTGTTGTTTGAACATCACATGGCTGAGTATATGTTGTTGCATGCTACGACCTGTGCTCAGCCGTTTGATGGCCATGGCGCTAATTGGTCTGATGTGGAGTTGCATTACAACCGGGTGCCACGACCCACAGAATGGCAGAGGTTTTAGATAGGCCTCAACCCTATACCCAGGAAGAAGATCGTGCCTTACACACGACTTCTAGCAGGTACCGGAGATAGTATTTATACTGTCCGAAGGGCGATGATTGATGCATTGTTTTAATCCTGTTATGAGCGTAAGCGCTCCGTGGGAAAAGGCCTTCACGGCAGGTGTCCACGTTAAACACCAGAGACGTTCTGCACTTAATTGTGCCAAAAACATATGCTTTTTGGAGAATTCTAAACATTAGGAGCCTTGCCATGCCCCGTCAAAAATATTGCGATTACTGGCCTATTTTTCAGTGTACCATGTCTTACTAACACTTTGCCACTGCGACAAAGAACAACGTTTAAGAACATAGGGTGCAGGAACCAAGGAACCCAACACCCTACACATGTTTATATATGGCCACGTGTATTCATATACACAAATTCCTTTTAGAATGGAATGGACAAAAAATTAAGAATTCTTCGTTGCAACCACTTTGAATAAAATGCTGTTCCCCACATTTAGGTCAACTCAAACTCAAACTCAAACCTATACCCAAGGATTAACGATAGAATAAATTATTTCAAAGGATTGAGCTAAAGACAAGCAATTACGAGAAAGTGGAATCTGTGAGCTTTGCTTACGGGGGAGGGGGGAAAAAATGGCACGGATTTGAAAAGGTGAAACATAATCAACGCTTGATTGATGTGACTCATGTAAACGTTCCCACTTTTCGTTCGAGTCGTAAATTTAAATTAGAATCTAAGAACGGCTCTATAAATTTTATTTTTTTTTTCATTATCTATTCCCATTGCAGGAGCAGAACAAGTCTTCTAGATAACGAACGACATTCAGGCATTAAGGCATCTAAAGCGCTTTCATTCCATCATCCTTACGAGTTTCACTTAAGCATTATCCTTTCGGATGACAGAGTATAAAGGGGGGATTTCGTCATGTGTAGGTGGTGTGTAAATTGTATTCGTACATACTCGTAACCTACCTACTTTCTTACATTTCTTTATTCCTATCACACATGCCCCAGTTACATGCGCATACACATGCAGACGTGCAGACTTGCAACCAACAAAAGTGTATCATGCAACCGCATAAGAATGTAAATTTAATAATACACCATAGCTATGGGAAGTCTTCACCATCATCCTGACTGTGACTTCCTTGCAGGAGAGTCTAGAAATCTTTCGCATAAAATTTAGTGAAAAGTACTCATGGTACGGATGGATATGTAGTACTGGCAGAGGAGTAGGTACTCGTAAACCATGGAAAGCAGAGGGAAAGAGAGAAGCTTAAGCTTTCTGGAGGAAAAGATTTTTCCTGTCAGAAATTCGGGACCCTTTGGTTCTTATCATTTTCACATAGCATAGCATCCACCATATGTCAACTACGACGACAACAACGACAGCAATCACAAAAACAACAACAACAACAACACCGATGATGATGATGATAATGATAATGATGATGATGATGTAAACGACGCACCATGGTGACAGCGACGTGGAGTACGACAACATTCCATATGATAATCTTTCAGTATCACATGCATTAAGGGATCGATTTGTGTGTTTTTGTCAGAGGATACGTACCAGATGGATAGTCGTGTAGGGCTATGTATATGTAAATTTTTGGACCCATACCAAGAACGATTGTAATGCTAAGGCTTTGTGCCCTTCCCTGCGTTGTATATACGAATACCAAATACCACACAACCCTGCCATCCCTTATGGAAAAGTTGAGCGAATTCTATAAATGTCAAACAATGTAGTGTCCCTTAGAGGAGTCGGTACTTTCTTTTCAGATGTTCGTATTCCGCTGGAAGATGAAATGTCATTTCCATATCTTATCTTGTCTAATGAACTACTGAAGTAACGAAGCATGATTTGACTAAACGTAGAGTGGGATTTGATGTACACAATCTCCTCGAAGTTCGTTGCCTTAATTAATTCTATGGCACGCTTTTGTTAGCGACTATCCTTTTCAGCTCTACCTCCTATATTACTGTGTGAAGGTGAACCGTTGTCAGGATGTTATGATAAAAAAGATGAAATGAATGGGAAAGAATATAGGCAAGACTATGTTTTAAGTGGTCAATACCGTGCGTGCGATTCACTTTTCAAGCATTCTCGGTCCAAAACAGCGCCGTCTTGCTGATTCAGCTCATGCATTTTGGGCAGAATCGGGAGCCATTGAAGGTAACTTTGTGGGGTTGTACCACATATTTAAAAATACTGGAATTCTCAATTTATTAAATTTAACTTTATTATTATTCACAATTCAAAAATACTGTCAAAACTGTCAAAAAAAAATTAAGTAACACAAGGAAGTTACAACAAGGAAGTAAAAGCAAGGAAGTAACAGCAAAGTGACATTAAGGGACTGGAAAAATACAGAACGTGATTTTCCCAAAGTACTCCCCCTCGGATAAAAAAGTTCTAATTATTAATGTTAAATTCAGTTAATGAGTACAATTAAAATTTCGAAAAGACGTGATATATTCAATTGATGATTTTGACTTTCTTGTTTGATACGATATACGTTCGTAATGGTGCTTTTTGTCGGGAATCACATAGCTGCTGCTTGTTTATTGTTTGCGAAGATGTTTCTGCTGATGTAGCAGTGGATGTTGTTGCTTGAGATTTTTGCAGTTTTGCCGAGTCTTCCATATCTGCAGTAGTTAAATGAGCTGGTTTCATTCGCTCAATGTTTACGTTCGCAGATTTTCCATTGATGTCGATGGTAAATACTTTATCATTAAGTCGAGCGATAACTTTATGTGGGCCGGAATATGGCTGATCAAATCCTCGCTTTGGTGCATCTTGCCGTAAAAATACATGACTGCAGTTGTATATATCTTTGTAATAAAATGTTTTTATTTTACAGTGATGACTTGCTGGTGCTGGTTTCATGGTGCGCATATGAATTCTGAACTCTTCGAGAAAGATATTCGGGTCAGATGGTGGATATTCATGAGTAAAGAGCTCACCTAGAATTCTTAACACTGCACCGTACAAATATTCTGCTGCAGATGCTTTTAAATCTTCTTTGTAACACGAACGTAATCCCAGGAGGACAGTTGGTAGAATTGCAGTCCAGTGTTTTGTTTGATGACAACGTATTGCGGCTTTCAAAGCACGATGCCATCTCTCTACAAGGCCATTGGATGCTGGATGATAAGCTGTAGTATGTACGCGTTTGCTGCCTATTAATTGTGTCATTGCCATAAATAAAGTTGACTCAAATTGGAATCCTTGATGGGTTGTAATTGTTTTAGGACACCCAAAACGGGCTATCCAGTGCGTGAAGAATTGTTTCGCTACAGTGCTGGCGGTAATGTCTATAATAGGAATCGCTTCTGGCCATCCTGAAAAGCGGTATACCATGGTCAAACAATAACGGTAGCCCTCCGACTCTGGTAGCGGTCCAACGATGTCCACGTGGATGTGATCAAATCGTTGATCAGGTTCCAGAAATGTTGAAGGCTGGACATGTGCATGTCGACCGATTTTAGATTTTTGGCATGGAATGCAGTTACGTGACCATAGTATGATATCTTTGTTCATGTAGGGCCACACGTATCGTTGACAAATCAGCTTGCAACTAGCTTTACCTCCCGGATGTGATAATTGATGAAATGCATTAAACACTTGTTCTCTAAAAATCGTCGGTACGAATGGTCGTATATCTTGATGTGCAACGTCGCAGTAAATCTCTTTCAGCTGTGATCCGAAAGTTAGTTTCTGCAGTTTCAGTGAAATTGTGTTATTAGTTATAAGATTTTGTAACTCTTGGTCAGTAGCTTGAGCTTCTGCCAGTGCATTTAAATCGATAACGTTGGCAAGTTCAGAAGACGATGTACTAGCTGTATCAACCCTGGAGAAAGTGTCGGCGACTATGTTGTCTGATCCTTTAATCGATATAATTTTTGTTGTGTACTGGCTGATGAAATTCAATTGGCGCAGTTGGCGTGGCGAAGCCCTATCAGATCGCTGTTGAAACGCATGGGTTAATGGTTTGTGGTCAGTTTGTATGGTGAAATTATAACCTTCTATCCACGGTCTGAAAATTTTCACAGCACTATAAATTGCGGTCAACTCTCTGTCATAGACGCTATAGTTTACCTCTGCTGAAGAGAACTTTTTCGAGAAAAAACCTAGCGGTTCCCATAAGTTGTTTACTAACTGCTCTAAAACGGCTCCCATTGCACTTCCTGATGCATCGGTTGTTAGACGCAATTCGGCATTTACTGCTGGGTAGGCAAGTAGAGTGGCCCTAGTAACTTGATGTTTGCATTGTTCAAAGGCTGTTATTGCTTCTTCGTTCCAATCAACAGGCCTTTGATCTTTTTTTCGACAGTATTTGAGCAGTGCGTCAAGTGGTGCTTGTGTTTCTGCTGCGTTTTTGATATGACGACGATAAAAGTTGATAGTGCCGAGGAACTGTCGATGTTGTGCAAGTGTTTCTGGTCGGTTAAACTCCATGATGGCTTTGATTCTTCCTGGTAGCAGTTGTGTACCTTCAGCTGATACCAGTTGACCAAGATATTCGACCTGTTGAACTCCAAATGTCCATTTGTCTCGGTTAATGGTAAGGCCATAAGTTTGTAGACGTTTGAAAACAGCTTGTAGATGTTCCATGTGTTCTTCTAAACTGGTTGAAGCGACAAGAAGATCATCCAGGTATGCATGCACGAATTCAAGGTCATCTAAAACTTTCCATATGAACCTTTGAAATGTTTGTGCCGCGTTGCGAAGTCCAAACGGCATTACCAAAAACTCAAATAAACCAAATGGAGTTATAATTGCAGTCTTTGGAACATCTTCAGGCTTCACAGGGATTTGGTGGTACGCTCTGATTAGATCAATTTTTGAAAATATTTTCTTTCCATGCAAAGTAGAGGCATAGTCGAGAATATGGGCGATTGGATAACGATCGGGTATCGTTTGTGCGTTTAGACAACGATAATCGCCACATGGTCTCCAATCACCGGACTTCTTGGGGACCATGTGCAAAGGGCTACTAGATGGTTGGCAATACCCTTGATCAACCATGTATTGGAATTCTTCTTTGGCTTTTTTTAAAAGGTCGGTTGATAGTCGTCGTGCCCTCTCATAAACTGGTGGCCCTGTCGTCTCGATGTGATGGGTAATGTCATGTTTAGTTGAAGAACATCGCGAATGGCTATCAAGAATATCAGGAAATTGCATGAGGAGTCCTGCATAAACATCTTCTTTGCTGAGTTTGGAGATACCGACCAGGGAAGCAGGTCCTAGTGAACAACTAGCACGGATTCCTGTTACCTCGTCTGAAACGCGGCGTCTGTTGACGTCAACGATCAGGTGGTAATGGTGCAAGAGATCAACCCCGATAATACCATATGGAACATCTGCTACTCTAAAGATCCATTGAATTGGGCGCCTCAAACCGAGATTGAGAGTTATTGCCTTTTGTCCGAAAGTTGATATGCGAGTACCGTTGGTGGGAAATAACTTGATGTCAGATATACGGGATTTATCGCTGTGTGTTGGAGGAATAATTGAAAGGTCGGCACCAGTGTCAATAAGAAAACGTTGTCCTGATATTTTGTTGTAAAGAAATAGTCGGCGAGATTCTTTCGAACCACCAATGGTTGCCGTTTGCATTGGTGGGACATTTAGTTTTCCTGCCTTTTATTGAAATTGCAAGGTGGTGCACAATTTCTAGCTTTAATTCCGAACTTTCGGTGAAAATAGCAGTACTTCTGATCGCCGGAATTTGACTTAGTGTTATTGGACCGAAAGTGCGAATGTGAATGGGAGTGCGAGTGTGAAGGGGAGCGAGAGTGTGATCGTGAGCTCTTGAGCTTTTTGAGAATTTCTTCCATTTGAAGCGACAGCTCATTGATTCGTTCCTCCAACTCTACTGTGGATGAAGTTGGTTTTTGTATTGCCATTACCCTGTTGTCGAACCCTCGATAAATGTCCCAAACTCGGTCTGCCAATTGTGCCATTGCGGTGTTGTCGAGTGTGTCGCCTGGAGCTAGAGCGACCTAAAGTTGTTGTGGAAGGTGATCTAGCCACAAGGTACGGACGGAACTTGGATCTAACTTTCCTCGGTTTAATGCATTCATTTCAGCGAGCAAAAATGATGGCTTTTTATCCCCTAACTGAAGACCAGATACAAGTTTGCGAAATTTTTGCTCTTGCGAAATTGAGAAACGATTTAGTAAGGCTTGTTTAATAGTACGAGTATCATACCTGTTTTGTGATGGTGGTTTTAAGACGATGTCTTTCACGAGCGTCAACACTTCCTGTTCGAGCCTGTATATCACTGCGTTAAACTTAGATACTTCTGATGTGATGCGATTAAGTTGAAATTGTATTTCTAGTGTTGCGAACCATAGTTCTGGTTCCCTAACCCAGAATGAGGGAACTGTTAAACGTTCTAGACTGCCAATTGATGATGGATTTGAATTTGCGTTGTTGTCTTGCGCAGAATGGTTTGGTGTCTGTAAATCCTTATGTTCGGCTTTAGCATGTGCATTTAAATTGGAAATAGGTTGCAAATTTTCGTCCTCCATGTTATTGTTGGCGTTAGAATGACAAGCTTGCTCCAGAGACATAATTAATATTATGATAGGCAATCAAAAGAAAAATGCCCAAGCGAATGGACGCGAATAAAAGTGGCGTCTTATCAAATTCCAAACTGCGCTAAAAAAAAAGGTTTTTATTGTGATTTTCTGGGAACATGCAATCACGTCGGGGTCACCAAATATGTGGGATTGTACCACACACATAAAAATACTGGAATTCTCAATTTATTAAATTTAACTTTATTATTATTCACAATTCAAAAATAAACGTGCAATCACACTATGGCGGTCAAAGAAACAATGACTGTCAAAAAAAGAGGAAGTAAAAGCAAGGAAGTAACAGCAAAGTGACATTAAGGGACTGGAAAAATATAGAACGTGATTTTCCCAAAACTTTGTGGGGACACACTAGCGCCCTGGTGGTGAAATTACAAACAATCCTTACATTCGAAATGAAACTAACTTCAGCGATTTTTACTACAATTACCTTCCTTGTTCTCTTCCTTGCTTCTTTTCAACGGGTGTACTAAGTGAAATAAAATTGAATTTAATGTAAAAACAGATTTTTGTTTGAATTAGTTTAGTCGTTAAAGTAGATGAACTTTAATATTCGGTAGCTGCAAGGACTGCTACAACATTATTCCCACGGTCATATACGGCAGTCAACCGAAAATGGTCTTTCTCGCTGAAGATGATGATTTTTCGATAAAAGAAGCTGATCTTCATCCAGGTTTTCTAGGGCCCACTCACCGAAAATTCGTCGCTGTAGCAGGTTGCGGCTTTAATCACAAGCCGTATTTTATAAGATTTTAGACTGGGATCCTTGACAAAAATCTTACACGTTGTCGAGTAACGCTATCACAACTCCAACGCACGACGACGAATGGACAAATCACGATCTTCTGGCAGAAAGAGCAGCAATATTTTTCTCTGTATCCACTCTAGTGGTGAAATTTGGTCACTATAGCTTGAATTGCTTGTTCAGTATGTCGATTATAAGCACCATAAAATAGTCAAATTGCACCGGCACGTATACAAATTCAATAATTTGTAAGAGTTGCTTTGTTGTAAGTCTTTCCAATAACAATGCTAACTTAGCATGTTTAACTTTGACATTGATACATGCCACGAATCACACGTGAGCTGTCAAAAATAGAACACTGATAAACCAAACAGCAAAAGAATCACCCTACAGATACCAAATCAATACCTTCCCTTAGAGACATCTCCCAGTCATGGTGGAGATGTCTGGGAAGTTTTTTTGATCTATCCAGTCGTTGGTAGATCCGCCAAATAATTTGTATCCTTGTAATTATAGTAGATAAGGGTGTATCCCTGGATGACAACTTGATTCCCGCATAGCCTCTCAGATCAGATAAGTCTCGATGATTACATATTTTTCTCTAATTTGCAAACCAAATAAATGTTCAGTCATCATTAAAGATTCACTTCAATTCGTCTGAAACGGAAGCGAATTAGTGAGCTCTTCTGCAACTCCTTCCATCATCCCGAAGACTGTCAAAAATAAATTTATTGAATCAATAAACTCGCCTTAAGTGCAACATAATTTTTTTATTTATTTTTCTTATAACAAAGATGCACAAATAATTGAAGGAAAAAGTTCATCTTTATCTGTGGTATATTCGGGAAGACCATTTAAAGGCATTTACACTGTCTGCAACATTTAAGAGGGTAGCGCACAAGAGCTGTTCAATCGAACGAGGGAAAAACTTTTCTTTGCTGTTTCTCGTTTTTATTTCTTCTTCCTCAACAATATTGACTCCTTCAATCTGACATACACTTTTGGTGGAGTTTAGAGAGTTCTGTTGGACATTTGTTCACCCCTTGGCCCGGCACGCCTGCCAAACAGAAAAAATAAAAAAAAACAAAAACAAAGGCTAAAGCCGTGGGGTAACGAGAATTGATGTCAGAGTTTAGGGGTTTGTATCGAATGCAATAAAATAATCGCTCGAAATGTTTCGTTGTTTTTCTTTTGTTTTCATTTTCTATTTCTCTACTTCGTTTATCTATTACACACAAAATAAGAGGGATTATTGTTATTTACTCTGATCCAGCCCCGAATTCGTTCCCCAATCCACCCTACAGATACAATTGGGTGAATAAGGCAGCTAAAAAAATGCGAACTATTGAAATTGGGTTTCGTTTTTTTTTTTTTTTCACTACTATACTGAGGGTTGAGGGAGGGGATTGTAATGGTTGTAATGGTTTTCATTGTTGGGCGGGCAAACTGAAATGGATGTAAGTTTTGGCTCTTAACGCCATTTCCTGGTCGATTACATGATGTTGCCCTTGGCAATATCCAGTTGCATTTGACCGTGCCTTTTGGGGAAGCAAAGAAACTTATTCTTGGTCCAGACGAAGGAGTTGTGCGGCTTTTAAGATCCTTTGGAAGGGAGTTGCTTATTGTTTTAAGTACTTGGGTTAAACTGCTGGGGTTGTGGGGGTAATTTAAGACTGAAAATTTCCTTGTTGGGGGGGGGGGGGGGAGTAAACTTTTTCGTTGCGAAAACGTCTTCTCGGGGATAAATATTTGAGAAACGAGATTTCGTAAATTTGTTTGTGCTGTTCAGCTAATGGCGATTTAATAGTGACGGGTTCATGATGAAAGTCGATGTGAGATTGAAAATTAAATTCAATTTGATTTCATTAGAAAAGTAAATAAGAAAAGAAGAATACATATGAATAGAGAACTAAGCTGTCTTACATTAACTTTCAAAGAAACATTTTAGTATCGCTGTTATGAGGAAAGATTATGTTGGGAGGAGTGTTATAGGGTGGACTTCGTCCTACAGCAACATTTTATTTACTTTATTTGTTCAATTACAAGAGAAAAGTTGTTGTTACCACAACGCCACATTCATTATAATGCGCTTACCTATAATTTCTATAATTACATTCAGACACTGCTAACTGTCTCAAAATTTGGATTGCGCTAGCAACACAACAACTTAGTTCGTAGCGAAGTGCTTGCTTTACATCCCACAGGTGATTCTAGGTAATTGCCACACTACCCTGAGGGCATGTTTGGCCAGTAGCAATATACTGGCCCCATCAATGTATTCACAACAATATGGTCTCGAATATCAGTAAACCGAACGCTATAGTGAAGGGAAACGAAGCTAATTTAGATGCTGATTTATAATATGCGGCCGAATAAGGCAAGAAGTCTTAAGTTTCCAACGTGAGCGTCTTATGACAATCCGCATCAGGGCTGTCTGCATTAACATACGCCTAATACTCCCACATAACTTTACGGATAAAGATAAACACGACGGCAGTAAACAATATTTTCACGAGCTCTTCGACAAGATATGAGCAGTGTCCGATATATAACGCCAGGACAGGAAAGCATGGTCTACACGAACTCACGTCTGGCAACGGTGTAAGGCCTATTGATTTGGCGGCGGCGGGGCGAAGTATCACTAAAGCCAGCACACGGACTCCTCATATTAACATGTACAAGAGGAAATGGCTTTCGACGGATCATGAGACGCCAAATCAAATTCATATACTTGTAATATTCTGGACGTCTGAAAGGGCAAACAAACATTGACTCTGGTCCCCACCTCACTATAGACAAAGTGCGAATGCGTATGTCCGAAACGCCACAGTAAAAGGGAACTGCTGTGAGAAGGTATGTAAAAGGTTTTCGAATAAGGACTTGACAATTTTTTTTTTAAATAAAATGCAAACCATTTGAGATATTTCAAAAACTTTATTATCGGCTTGAAGTACAATCAAAATATTTATGAACGGAACTCGACTTCGTTCATATGGCCACCGCGGGCACACATTTCGACCGAAACGACCGCTATTTCGCGTTCACTGTTGGCTATGAGCCCTACCAACGTCGTCGGCTTGTTGATTTAACGTAGCTCCACAGAAAATAGTCAAGTGGCGTTAAATCGCACGAACGAGGCGGCCAATCGACTGGCCCATTTCTTGAGATAACACGCTCACCATACTTACTCTTCAATAAATCGATTGTAACGTGTGCTGTGTGGCTTGTGGCACCATCTTGTTGAAACCACATGTCGTCCAAGTGCATATCTTCCAACTCGGGCCAAAAATACGCCATAACGTGGTCTGAGCGATGCTCAATTCCTGAGAACGCCGGGGAATTGACTGATTTGGATCGTTTGCTACGGACGCCTGAACGGCAGCGATATTTTCTACACTTCGACCAACACATTGTCTCACTGATACGCCAACATCACACAATGAAGTTGTAGACTCAAATGTTTGCACTAAACTTGTTATTGCTTGTCTACTAAGGCGAGAATTACGACCGAAAATTGAAATTAACGCTCTTAAAATTGCAGTCACCGACTCTGAATTTCGGTAGAAAATTTTTCTAATTTGCAGACGTTGCCCGTTCGTGTACTCTACCATGATGAAAATGTTGAGTTTACTGAATAAATTGACAGTGACAGTTTGATGATTAGTGAAAGAGTGCATTCACAAATTAAATTCAAAGTTGTCAAGTCCCTATTGAAAAATCCGATATAACAGAGAAAAGCCTCAATCGCAATAGATTGCTAGAATCTACGCAAAATGCATATCTCGAAACCTCTTTTTCACCCCTATCCTACCAGCATTAAGAAGTGAAGACCATTGGCATCCCTGTCAACATGCCATCAAGGACGCCACAACTGTTGAGCGTCGTCACCCGTCCACCACCAAGAAGTCACAGGCTTGATGGCAGGCAATTGATGCAATTGATTCCTTAAATTGTCGAACCTATTGTAGAAAAGGATATAAACCTTTGTATGAACCAAATTTCTCAGTGCCATCATGGTTTCATGAGTGGTAGATCGATTGCAAAAAACTTAGCAATTCTTATAAATTACTGTATCCGTAGCATGGAAGAACATCTACAATTTGACTGTGCGTACACAGATTTTTCCAAGGCCTTTGACCGCGTCTAACATAAAGTCCTTTTGAAGAAACTTGAGATGTTTGGATTTCATTTAAGTTTAATATGTTTGGCTGGCAGTTACTTGACAAATCGAACACAATTTGTTGAGACAGGTTCTGTTCGTTTAAATGTGATTCTAAACTACTCAAGTGTTCCTCAAGGCAGCCATATTGGTCCGCTTCTTTTCCTTCTTTTCATAAACGCCCTTCCATCCGCTATTTTTATTGTATTTATTGTCAGAGATTGTGAGGCCATATTCGCGACCAGCAATAAGGCAAAACTAATTTGCTGAGTGGGTCGATGGCGGCTCAAACTGCAAGAACTTGACTACCAAACGGCTCACCAGCCTAGCAAGAGTTAAGTTAGCAACCAGTGCAAGATGGGCAACAGGTGGAGGGAGCATCTGATATCAGACAAGGATTGTTGGCGACCAAGCAGTGGCAGGACCAAAAGCTGTGAGACGTGGCCCCCACACTGAAAGCAGTTGAGATCTTGTTGACGACGAAACAGCTACAAAGCGACTTTATCGAACCGTCTTTTTGTAAGGTTGATGATGCGGAGAGGTGCATGTATCATGATGATGTCGGATAGCTCGCCGACGAGAAGACGCTTCAAAGGCTCAGAAAGACCTTTTGGTCCCCGAAAATGGGAGGGTTTAACACGAGTTACATCTAGTCGTACGTGGAGTACGCTAACGCACAGAAGAGAGGCGGAAAACCCGAGGGGGAGTTGCGCAGTATAGATCGCACTCGCCTTCTATTCGACACTGTGCACCTCGATCATATTGGGCCCTTCAAGGAAGGAAGGGAATGAACTAGGTACGCTCTTGCTTAATCAGACAATTTCCCTAAATAAACCATTCTCCGAGCCATGAAGACCACGAATAACAAAGGAGTCCTGTAGCAACTACTTTGGGTTGCCGAGAAGGATTGTCATCGACCGAGGAACTGCCTTCACCTCGCAAACATTCAGTCAGTTTTGCAACGAGAACGGAATCCAGAAAATTAGGACCATTGTCAGAACATGCATAGCAAATAGGCAGATTGAGAGATGCAATCGAAGTGTTCTGACGTCAATCAGGTGTATGCATGGAGGGAATTCCGTCCGGAACTGAACAATGAAGTCGAGCCCGCACTAACTCCTATTCGCTTACTCACCGAGAAGTATTACTGGCGACAAGCTGCTACTGGAGCTTGAAAAACAGACCAAGGTGGAGGTCGCTGAAATAAAATGATTGAGAGGTGAAGCACTGGTCAATATTAAGCTCAGCTAGGATCGTCAGAAGGCAAGATTCGACGCGAAGCACAGATTGCCAACAAGGTATCGTGTGTTGGTGGAGAACGAGCCTACAGCCACAGATGAGTCTAGCCAAGTTATCGAGGCCCATACATCGTCTCCAAAGTTCTGCCAAATGACAGGTATGTGGCAGAGGATATCCTAGCTTGACACCATTATGAAGTCGGACAAAATGAGGCGCTGGTGTGAGCTTCGAACTGAGGGCTTTGTCAATTATGTCAGCGACGAAGAGTACTCTGATCTCGAGGGCAAGATCGAAGATATGATGGCCGCGTTGTAAACGAAACTTTATAAAGCCTGCAATGGTAACTTTAGAATCTGTTCTTGTTCCAATTGTCTACGGAGACATGCTTCCAAATACCGTGGAATAAAGCTCACAGAAAAACCGCCGCGGCTTCTCTGGGTAAGGCGCATTAGAAATGTCATGACTCTGGCGCATAAATGAGGCTAAATTTGACCGATGGCATGGGTTATGTTGACTTTGAGGGCCGATGTTTGGCTCGTTCGCATATAAATACCTGTGACTTCGGAAAACTCCACGAAAAAAAATCTAATGTGGTCAAATCGGGGGCCAGTTTAAA
Organism: Volucella inflata; assembly: GCA_928272305.1. Classification (NCBI taxonomy): domain Eukaryota; kingdom Metazoa; phylum Arthropoda; class Insecta; order Diptera; family Syrphidae; genus Volucella; species Volucella inflata. The sequence goes on along the minus strand of OV743716.1, from coordinate 2,847,495 downwards.
TCACCTCCACGTAAGATGACCATGCTCTTGAATCGCTCGTGCAGAATTTCCAATGTAGCGTGAGCTGTGTTGAAACCACTTGTCGTTGGTTTATCCAATTCATCCAATTCAGGCCAAAAAGAAGTTGGGTAATCATCGACCTATAGCGCTCGCCTGGCCAACATCGTTCTCAAAGAAATATAGACCGGGATGCATTGGACGCTCTTGGATCTCACGTGGATTGGTATCATCCAAAATTCGACAATTTTGTTTGTTGACGTATCCATTCATGAAAAAATTGGCCTCATCGCTGAACATGATGAAATTTGGGTCAGTTTCCAACTGTTCCAGAGCTCTTTCAGAGAACACACGTCGTTGTCTACGATCGATTACCTTGAGCTCCTCGGTCACTTGAGTTTTGCACCGCTGAAGGTCTAATTCACGACTTAAAATTCGCCAAGTTACGGTCTACGAAAGGCCAAGTTCTTGTGAGCGACAAGAAATCGACTACCTCTGATTGATATGGCGACCGTAGAATGGGCGAGGTGCGCGAAACGTTGCCCGAACAGAACCCATTTTGATAAAACGATGCCATCATTTGCATGTGTTTTTGAACTCTACATCCATCCATGGTAATTTGGCAAAACGGACTGAATAAATGACAGCCAATTTGACAGATGTAGCTTCAACGATATAGCCGCTATCAAATGTCAAAGTTCGGAAGTCCCTATTGTAAGACCGCTATCATGAATTCTTTATAGTTTTGGTTAATTATTATCGTTAAAAATGATATAAATAAATAAATAAATTGTTCACATAAAAATTGGCGATTCAGCCGTTTAGCCAAATGCATGTCAAATATTTTTTTTTTTATTTGACAACACAACAGCATGTTATGACAAAAAGGTGAACTTTATATTCCCACCAAATGCAGAAGTACTAAATATTGACACCGCCATAGCAAACACAAATAGTTACCCAAAGCAAACATTACTCAACGTGTACATACAATCCATTTATTATTCAGTTAATTAAGTAGGGAAACCAACAACCAGATACAAAGATAAAACAGCAAATTGTAGATTTAATAAAAATTAAACAAAACAATAACTGTTTCCATGAATTCGCAAAAGTCCAGCTCTTTTGCTAAGCAAAAAAAAAAACAAGGAGAACCAACAAAAATTAGAGAACAACCCACAAACGAACATCAACACCATTTTTGTCCGTGTTCTTCTGGTTCCTAGTTCCTGGTTCCTGGTTCCTGGTTCCTGTGTTTGTCACAAAAGAAGAAGAAAAACCGCAGTGCTAATTTTCAACTCCGTCGCACAGTACTTTCTAATTAGGTTAAGTGGTGTGAAATTCAAAAGGCCACGTGCACATACGTATACGTATACTCCCTCCTACAATGCGCCCACCCCTGCAAACACAACCAGTTTCCAAGTTCCATTGCAATGCTTCTGGCAGGAAACGACCATAATTCGTAATTACTTATTCAAATTTGAATGCTCGCTCCAAGTCACTGGATTCTAGCGCACCATTCTAACCGCCCTTAGTTAGCCTTTGCGAAAAATTGGGCTACATTTTGTCTGTAACCAGTTTGGGGTCCGCGCTGCTAACTGCCATTTCCAACGCGCCATTGACAAAGAGACTCAATGCAATTGGATTTTTACTGCGCCCCACGACTACTATGGGTATTGTCCTGTCCGGGCACCATGGCGAGCAAATAAGGGCAAACCAAAAATTTATTTCATGTTGACAACAGGTTTTTGTTTTCACACTATGCAGATCCGGACCCACATCTAGAGAATGTAGTTTTCTCGGGTGTACTACCCTCTGAGAGAACTCCACAGCCCTCCATGGTGGAGGATGGAATAGAAGACGAACTTGAGTTTCGTTTACAAACAGATACGGATGGCTTGAGCTGAATATTCGGCCGTTGATTTCGTTGACGTTTTTTCTTGACTGTTAATTAGTTTCGAATAATAGCTTCGACAAACTTCGGTCATTACAACTTTGATTGGGTTGATTTTGGAGCATAAATGTTCGTCTGTTGTTGACAAAGAGTTTCAGGTAGTTTAGACAGTTTTGAATAGGTTGCAAATATGCAAGAACCATGGCAATATCCATCCGTTGATATCCCTTGTATGCAGACGTGCACATACGTCAGTCAACGGATAATTTAAGATATAGCTGTCTCAATTCAACGGCGTCATTAGTGAAGATTAAGTGAAGATCACTTGAGGTTAAAGATATCGATGCTGTAGACAACACAATCTATGCCATCAAAGCCCAATTTGGATTTAAGTTTCAGGAGCATACATCTTGTCTTTGCAAAAGAACTCACAGAGGAAAGAAAGCAGCAACAATCAGCCTCCCCGCAGAAGACCAAAGAATTTTTTTTTTAAGCTGCCGCATGCGGGAACGGACCCTAAAAAAATGTTTCAGATGTTTAGAATTTGGTAATTGACCGGGCTTGGCAATACAGGAGAAGAAGAAGAATGAAGAAGACCGATCCGATGCAGGAGATGTGGGACTGCGACAAGAAACTATGTTATATGTTCTGCAAGAGAGACCATCCAAATGACATGAAGCATGTAGCTGGCAGTAACAAATGCCGAGATTTTCGGAGAGCTATCACTAGACAAGAAGGTACTAAACATAAATCTTTATCACTCTAGAATGGCCCAGAATATCCTCAAGAGCGAAAGGGCGGACATTATCATGATTAGTGAACGCCATTAATGTCCTGACGAGAACACTAACTTGATTTGCCATAAGGCAAAGCAAACGGCAATATGGATATGTTGACGCTATGCTTTCCATAGCGACCAACCAGAAGTCTCAGTGCGGGCGAAGATAAATCAAATCCACTTCTACAACTGCTACGTCTAGTCTGACCTGGACAATCTAACAATCTAGCTCTTCAGAGAGCCTTAGTGGCTTAAGGTGGCAGCAGACACACTAACACCAGAGGACAGGTTTTACTGGAACTACGGATCCAAAATGGAACGGCAGAACTTTCGATAAGAAACATTCGAAGAGATTTTGAACGATGATCTAACCCTAATTGAAAGGGTGGAGATATCCGCACATCTTCTCATAAATACCATCACCACCGCGTGCAGTGTATCCATGCCTAGAAGAACAAATAGATGGGTAGCACTATCGTGTTACTGGTGGAACGAGGAAATAAGTATGAGACTTTTGTGAGACGCTCTGTTTGGTGGCTAACTTGGAAATGTTCCTCTTTATTCAAATCTTACTGACAGTTTAGAATGGCTAACAGATATGTGTAACTAGGGACTTAGATGCGCCACTGATATATGCACTGCTCACAGGGCAAGATCTCTACAACGCCAGAGCAAGGTCCAGCCTTGAAGATGGAGAAAAGACTTCCAACATTTCCTGGACACTTTTAAACTAGCAAGGCACTACTTTGATAGAGCCATCAAGAAGAGAAAAACCGTTTGAAATACCTTTGTTGGGAGGATGACATTCGGAGGAGCTGCTCCAGGCACACAGTAAGAAAGGTGACAACAAGGCTCCCGGACTCGACGGCATCCCATGTAAGGCAAAAAAAACCGGCTGACGATGCAGAATTTCCTAGAAGAAGGAACGTTTCCTGAAATGCAACATTTGGTCCTGTTACCAAAAGGAAAGAAGCCTCCAAGAGATCCATCTTCATATCGCCTCAGACTACGAATTTGGCTTCAGAAAATTGCGATCTACTGTTAATGATATAAGAGGACAAGTTGATATCGGCAAGGGCCCCATCGAAGCGGAAAGAGGGCTCTACGGTCAAGGAGCACTATTCAGTAGTAACACCGGGCGTTAAAAATGATTTTAACTCGCCGAACTGGTTGTTAATGCGAAGATTACTCACCAGGATGAATACACCATATTACTTGCCGCGTTTAGTGACGAGCTATTTTGACATCAGGAAGTTGAGAAATAATACAGGTGAAGTGAAAAGTACTACAATGTCACTGCCGCAGCTCCACAGGGGCCTTATTGTGGTGCACCATGCACGGAGTTGTACAATTTTCATTTCCTAGGGAAGGATGGGGATAATTGGATTTGCTGATGACATTGCCTTGCCTCTTGAGAGTAGGCAAACCAATTCATATAGTTGAATCCGCTTAGAATGAAGCAATTCTCTGGATAAAAGAGCCGCGAGTCTAGAACTTCCCTAGCATACAACAGAAGGTGTTCTCATAACCAGTCGAAAACTGGTTGGTAATCACATAATCAGGTCCAAAGAAGCGGTTTAATATCTCAGAATAATGCAGGGCAAAAGATTACTGTTCAAAACATAAGGAAGAAAGCGCATACTGAATAGCATTGCTGAATATAGATGTGCCAAACGGATCCTGCTCTCCATAGTTATGACATCAGTTCTTTTGTATGCCGCCTCAGTTTGGAAGCAGGCACTGAGGACGATGAAGACCAACATACAGACTTTGCGCTCTATAAACAGTCAGCGCTTTCGAACCATATCGAAGGCGAGGCCGCCTTTATTATAGCAAGAATGATTCCCGTTGAACATTCTTGGAGATGAAATGTTGAGGATATATGACAGAAGAGTCTTAATCCAACATCATGCCAATGGAATCAAGGGCCGTGTCGATAACTACGAGTATGTGCAAGCTCATTGGAATAATACAATAAAAGGCCGACAATTCATGACTGGGTAGACCATAAACATGGAAACCTTATGCAGTTAATGTCTGGAAATGGTGATTATCGCAAGTATCTCTACGGTTTTGGGCACGACATCTCACCATCTTGCCCTGAATACTGAAATGAAGACCAAAATAAGGAGCAAGCAATATTTTTTTGCTCACGCTTCATGGCATGCAGGACTGCTCTTCCAAGCCATGCCATGTTGTAGTCGGAGGACTATTGGGCGGAAATGTGTATTTTCATAATAACTCTACAAAATGAGCTACGGAGAAAAAAAAGGCTAAGAAAAGCAACAGCAGAAGCCTCAAAAGCTCCGGAAACATAGTTTGATTATAAAGATTACCCTTCCTCGGCGTTCTCATGATAGCCGACTTAACTCGTCACTTTAACGGGAAAGAAGGGTCTAATATTTTGTATCTAAGAACCAACGAAGATATACAAAAGCTCATTGCAAATAGTGGTCATTTCCTAGCACCCTATGGCCTTTAATAAAGGTGTTATGCTCTACATGAATATAAAGATGAGACCAGTCATTATAGATTTTTTCCTGGCGACTGACGGCAGAGAGGCCGCTATTTTTTAGAGATATAAATGTTAATGGAAACCCAAACCGAGTGCGCAGGCAATTCAAACGCGGTCTCAAACCGCGTCTTCATTTCAGCTTTGTCTAGATTTGTTCAGGAGCGATCAATGAAGGTCCGACTACATTGAGTTGCTCTTACTTTTTATCAACTCAGATTCCGACTGGGATCCACAGTGCAGGTAAAGGCGAATAGCGTCTAAAAGTCTATAGTCGGAAGGTGTTTTGTAAGGAAAGTTAATCGGGTTCCCGTGACAGTTGTATGAATAATTACTTTCTTTTAAACCGAGGTTATATTGAGGTCGATCAATGCATCTAGAGCAGTTGGTACCAAGCACCCAATTGATCTGTTTAGAGAGCCTGGGATAGTATTTGCGTGCTTGTATGTAAGTTAATTTTACCAAACAACCATCGCATAGATGAAAATTGATCTTGTAATGACCGTTTATACCATGGGTGTCTTGCCGAAGTCGACAGCCCTTTGGAAGTTTTCGATGCGATATGTTTGATCCAAAAAAGATTGCGAAATTTAAGATGGCACCGTACTAAGTTTGGTTGGATAAAAAGATAATGATAACGTTTGGCATAAGATGAGTCCACCCAGTCAAGTTTCTTCTATTCTTTCTAGATTCGCAAATCAGGTCCTGTTTTTTTCTTATTTCCCGATTGAATGAAATGCATGTGAAAGAGTTGTGATTCCAACAAGATTACGCTATGTGACATACAGCATACAAAAGAATCAAGTTAATGAATGAAACGTTCGATGAATGCATATTTTCGAGTAATGGCCCTCTTAATTGGGCTCTCAAGATCTTCTGATTTGAAGCTTCTTGATTGTTTTCTTTTGGGATACTTAAAGTCGCTAGTCTACGGTCACGAAATAAATACAATCGATGCATTGGAATCCAACATTATTCTGTTGCCGAAAGTGTGCTCCTAAAGCCGAGAATTTGACGCGCCAAACATATCAGCTTCTGAACACCAGTCGCACTAGACTGAGGTGAAATTTGCATGAAGATCGCGGATTACTCGCTTACAAGGTTCATTTGACTTAAGAAAACGATATGACCACCTGCTTTGATATTGTCTCTCTGTTTGGGGATCAGATCAGCTCGAAGTTGATCACAATTTCGCTAAAAAATTATCTCTTCAGACAGATTAGGCGCATTTCCATCTCAGCGGCAAAAACCCCTTATTTGGGGCTCGAAAAATTCAACCGTTATCATAGAGAGGGTAATGCATCCTGAACATGTGACTGAAATTGAGGATATTGATATTGGGCGAGCTATGGTTCCAGCAAGATGAAGCTACATGTAACACAAACCATACAACAATCGATTTATTGCTTACTTAGTGCAACAATCGATGCGATGGCGATGGCGCGATAGTGAGCTCATTGGACTATCACGCAGAGAGTCTGGGTTCGATTCCTGGCTGGGTCACCAATAATTTTTCAAATCGCCATCACCCTTTCGACGGGCAATGGCAAACTCCCGAAAGTAAAAATTGCCTACGAAAAAGCTTCTAAGGAGTGCCGTTCGGACTCGGCGATAAACCATAGGCCCCGCTCAGATGTGACAAAAATGACAACATGAGCAACACAAATGAGTGTCAAGCATCTAGGCCATGGCCCGTACAGGGCTGCCAGCGCCACAGTGTTTTTTGTTAGTTCAATAATAGTGAAACCAGTCATTTTGGTGATTTTGTCTGGCTGTTTTTAACTGTGACTGTTTTTTGTGCGATATCATTAGAGATATATGCTTATGCACAAACCAGAAACGATTCCTATTAACTTTACTTTTGGTGGCACTGCAGTTCGGGATAGACCTGAACTTCAGTCAACACACGTCTCCAGTACGTTCGATCGTTTTCGAGCTGCCTCTAATTTCGCATGCTAAGTTGGCTGAGGTCCCCTTATGTACCGCATTGTACCTAAGGGGAGGATTCGAAAACTTTTTGAACCGGAGCGTTGAAATTCGTTAGCTCTACATGACCCAGCCATCTCAATCGTTGGGTTTTCATTATACTGGCTATGTCGCTGTACAGCCCGTACATTTTGTCGTCGTATTTCCTTCTTCACTCACCGTTGCGCCCGAAAATCACTCGAAGAATTTTCGTTTCACAGCAGCCAAGAGTACCGTCATCCAATTTTGATAATGTCCATGTCTCTGCGCTTTAGAGCAGGACTAAAACCATCGAAAATCTATTGAAAAGTCGGGTTGACAGGATATCATACTGCCAAACTAATCGAGTCAGTCATTGGAATGAAGAACTGTTCTTTCGAAAGTCGGAAGACTGGCTGTTCCAAAAAAGCAAAACTCGTTAAAAACTACGGAACTAGGGTTGTTTGAGTCTTATGACAACAGATACCTTTCCTTTAGGAAACATCATAAGGCTAGCCAACTCCTATTTCTGCTTCATCAAGCGGTGGTCCAAGAAATTTTTCCGATCTATACTTTACTAAATACTTTTCTTCGGTCTCTTTTCGCATCCGTCAGCCAAGTCTAGTCACCCAATGACAGTTCTCATGTACTGCTAGTAGAATCTGTACAGCGTCGAACTAAAGTTCTAATCTTCCACGCTTTCTTGATCGCCTGGAACTCACAGACTTACGGCACCTTACAACACAACTTGAAGTTGGTGACATAGGTCCTCTTTGTTCGTAAGCTTTTTACTTACTCTTGACTTAGGCATTATAAATCTGCATGAGGCTAACCCAAGGCTATTCAATTTCTAAACTCTTTGAGCCGATATCCTCTTCTATCATCAGGCGTGGTACAACTCGAATTGTGAGCAAGTTGAGCAAGCAACAGGGAAAAATCGAAAAAAGTTTAAACTAGCTGCCCCTTCAATTAGGGCTTAATTTAATTATTTCTCTGTAAAACTCTGAAAACCACTTTAACTTACAATTTTTGCCAATCAAACGTGTTAGATACAGAACCGATCTTTGCCCTATCGCTATCTGCTTGTCCGTCACACATAACTTTACCTCCAAGCATTTGGATACTTCCTATCAGCATGCAATACAAACGCGTGGCTATGGTGTCGAAAAAAAAAAACAAACCATTTTAGCACACAGCTTGGAGGGTGAATACCAGAAATTCCAATAAAGACTCTCCATCGCCCAGTCCATGGAGCGAACCCCTGTCATCTACTTATCCTTCTTTCGCAGGATTTATTGCACACATAGCCATGGGTGTAGATCAACCGTTTTCTATTCACATTTTACGTCCTTCGTCCTTCGTCCTTCGTCCTTCGTGCTTCTTCATGTCGCTACCCAGTCAGTGATTCTGCCAAAAAGAAGAATGGAAAGAAAATACCAATTTTATTGGTGTTGCGAGCTATTTGATGGTCAAGCGGGAGAATCGAGTTCATGCATCCGGAAAGACCAGCAAATAAAAAAAGTTTTATTGAAGAAAAAAACCCTTAAAACTACACATACTCGTACTGTCATACTGTATCTACATTTGTTTGTTACAATCATACTCGTACAAGTATCTGAATCGGAAAATTGTAATATTTAATTTCTTGCTTGCATTCGACGCGACGACCGACGACGGCGGGATAACGACACAGGGTATTTCGATTATTGGATTCCGGTTAACTATTCAATTGGACTGCGCTCTCATATTATTGCACTTAATAAAATATTGGTTTCCAGGATTATTATATCGAATACAGTTGCTGACGTGCATACAGTCGACGACGAATAAATCGGCTTGCGAGTAAAACCCAACTGGACATTAATAAAATATGGAATTCTGGAGTATCAGGATGCGGGTGGCTTTAATATCGTATCTGCGTGAGACCTGCGTAATTAAAAGATAGGAAATGTAAGTATTTTGTTTAAATTTTTCTGAATATTCTTAATTTGTCTCCCGAATCGTGGAACCAGAACAATGATGATATGAAATGCGATTTCCGAAAAATAATCCCTGACTTACTTACAGTGAATGGTTAGTATTTTTCACTCAATTTGGCCAGCCTTCTGTCAGTAAATTTTTGATACCAAATCAAGAATGGTGATGTTGACGATGATGCCTACGCTATGAAGTCATACAAAGTGACACATGGCCTGGAGTGTCCACAGTGTGGCAAATAATATCCCGGACAGGCCCTACAAAACACATTTGCAACACGATTTCTGCTTATTTTCGGTGTTTTTACTCGAAATTTTCTCCGCCGGGTAGTGGGTAACTGCCTGGTCATGTAAAAATACAAAAGTCCAAAACATAAACAAGTAGCGGATAGGGATGGATCAACTGTTGATAACACATGCAAAGGAATTAAGCCGAATGACCTTCGGATATCCACGTGGAATGTTAGGTCCCTAAATAGGCCACTAGCAGGACGCCCTACACTTCTCCAAAGTAGATAATACCGCCATCCTAGAAATGCGGATAAAAAGAGGATGCAAAACTGCGACATCTTCTACAGTGATTGTTATCGACGACAAAAGCAGTGCCTATTCCGATGCGGGTTTGTTGTTGGAGGCAGACTTAGGGAAGAAGTCTTGAGTTTCCGGCATGTGAATGAGCGCCTCGCATCACGGCTAAATTCGCCAACATTAACCTGGAATGCGCCCACACCCCCACAGAGTAGAAGGATGACGACACAAAAGATACCTTCTGTGAGCTCTTGAACAAGACCTACGAGCAATAGCCCAGCTAAGACATCAAAATTGTCCCCGGCGATCTTAATGCAAAGCTTGGAAGAGAGAGCATCTTTGGTAGTACTATCTCTTAAGGTATAGCCTCCACGACACTACCTCCGATCACGGATTCAGGCTAATCGACTTTGCGGCGGGGCGAAACATCGTCGTAGCTAGCACTTGGAGAACTCGTGATCAATCAACAGTCAACCAAATTGATCACATTGCGATCGACGCAAGACACTCCTCTAGTATGACGGATGTCCGAACGTTCCGAACGTTTCCTTGTTGTAACCAAGGTATGGTTGCAGCTTTCCCGAACAACGCCAAAAAAACATGCAAATAGTTGTGTAGACTGTGTAACGGCGATGACGAAACATGAACCTTTCAATCTGGACGATGTAGACAAAGAAATCCATCCACCCGACCTGGATGAGGTGAAGATAGCAATATCTAAGCTGAAGTTCAACAAAGCGGCTGAATCGGATGGCCTAACTGCGAAAATATTCCCGATCCTCAAGAAAGAAGACCCTCTGAATTGCGCCAACCGCAAAGGCATTAGTCTCCTAAGCATTGCATACAAAACATTATCTGTAGTATTGTGTGAAGCCAAGAAGCCGTTCGTCAACGACCTGATTAGTGCATATCAGAGTGATTTCAGGCCGAAAGAGTCCACCATCGTCCAAATATTCACACTACGGAAGATTTTGGAGAAAACCCAAGAGCTTCAGATCGATACACACCGTCTATTCATCGATTTTAAAGCCGCGTTGGTCAACGAGGGCAAGACCAATTATATGCTGTCAAGCAAAATGGACACTCAACACCGACGTCTTGGACAGAACGTCACCTTCAACAGGTATAACTTTGAGGTAGTTAAGGACTTTGTCTACTTAAGCTACGCTATAAACTCAGACAACGACACCAGCGCTGATGTCAAGAATCAAGAATCAAGATCAAGAGAGCAAGAATAACTCTTGCCAATTACTGTTTCTTAGGGCTTAGACGCCAATTGACTAGCAAAGCTCTCACTCGAACAACATAAGTTACCCTTTACAAGACCTTAATAATCCCAATCCTGCTTTATGGCGCAGATGCATGGACATTTTTAAAAACAGGTAAGGGCGCTCATGGCTGCTTTGAGATGAAAATTCTTCGAGTGATCTTTGGTCCAGTCTGTATTGACGATGAGTGGAGGAGGATATACAACGACGAACTGTGCAGCGGCAGCCAGAAGGACGAAGATCCAATGGCTGAGATGGCTAGGTCATATAGAGCGGATGAATACCAACGCTCCGCTCCAAAAAGTCGTTGAATCCGTCCCCGAAGCGTATCGTAGTAGAGGAAGACCGAGACTCAGGTGACGCAGCCAAGTAGAATTGGACCACAGACAACTTGGCGCACTTAGGCAGCTGGCAGTGTCTAAGCTGATAGAATGGTCGGATTGTCGTCAAAAAACCACAAACACTTGATTTCGACCCCAAAATTGTAGAACAATAAGTGCGCGGTGAGGAACACATTTTGCACAGACCTTTGTTTTGCCCAAATCCTTGTGAAAAATGGTTCGAATAGTCTCTTACTTGATGTTTAAGGCCTACTTCATCATTGTCACTGGAGCACTGCGGTCTTTTGGAAGAAAATCATGTACTTTTTGGATCATTCCAGGCGTACAAAATGAAATTGGCCTTTCTTTGTCATCCTCCTGCCCTTTTCCTGTGTATGCCACTCAAAAGCAACTGTTAATTAACGTCAACCAAATATCAAGAAATTTTGACAGATAGTAGGGAAAGACTCAAGCTTTAAAACGCATGCTAGAACAAATAGATGGCGCTCTTTGCTGCTGAGATATGTGTCGTGTCCCGGTTGTCACATGCTACACTGTATTCACACTTTCATATTTTTGGCTAATTATAATGCTTGCTGGCTTACTTCGAAAAATCTCATTTCTGTTGGAGGTTCCCGCAGAACTATTTTCCACTCTACCGACTAGCATGTCTCTCACCACATGGCCGCACACAGAGGTGCGCTTTAAATTCTCACGTGGCTACAAAACAACTTAGTTGACACACAGACCTTATTTCGTGTTGCTACATCAAAGCCCTCACATTTCCACTGAACAACTATTAAGTGAATATTTTCGGAAAACGTTCACAAATTATCGTTACATCTAACCATCAATTAAAACAGGAAACCAACACCAGCACCACCCGGATGGCATCCAGCAGATACTCGTATACTGCAACTTTTGCTTTGTTCAACTTTTATGTTGTTAAAAAAAAATTGCCATCCACTTTAGTGCTCTAATACGTTGACGATTTTCCGGTGACGCACAATAATTATTCAAAAATGTTACCAAACGACCAAAAAATTCAATTAACCGGCATTTTATTCGCCTACGTGGTTTTCATTCTGACACTACACACTCAGATATCAAATTTCAAATTGTTGGCAACTTTTTTCCTCGCTATTGGAGGTTTTAATTAAAACTTCTAACCTACCTGCATGCAGAATGTATCTGTAGTTTTTCATGATATTTTCACGGTTCTGAGCCGGCTTAAATGGCGTACTTGTGACAATTGGCACATGGTAGGCAGTCAAAATTGCATGTAGATACTTCTCTTTTTATCGGTGCGATAAATTTAATTAACTTTCAAAATAAAATTGACAAATTTGTGTATTTAATTGTTTTTTTTTAAATACGATATCTTTTTGCATTTTGGCAATTACTAGAACGTGCTTAACTCTCGCCTTTGTACTGGATGTTAACAAGAGTGTGATTCTGCATGAAAGATAAAATTTATAGAAATAGCGGACTCAAATTTGGGCTCTACAACATTGAATCTAGAATTTGAGTTAGTCCTCGAGTAAAGAGCATAATTTTGATGTTGAGGCCAACATTGCCTTAATTCATAGAGAAAACAGTTTCTAAGATCTATTTCAAGCAGGCAAGAAACCTGACCTTGTGAGAATGTCTCGTTAAATAGAATTGTACGCCATTCAAAAATCAGTGCCCAACAAAGGCTTATAGATAACCAATTCGCCCACAACCCAGTGTTTTTTGCCACGAGCAAATAGTCTGCTAAATTAGCAAATGTCAAAAGCTTCAGAAGAATAATACCACATATCCACAGAGATTGCGACCTTTGGGTCGAACGAACGACTCTGGTAAACAATGCGGTACAGTTCGGCAAGAAGTCCTGAACTTTCGACGAGCATCTTATGAAAATCCTCATCAAGGCTAAATTCGTTAGCATAAGCCTAATATGAGACGATACACCTAGGGAAGACAAAGGCAAAGCCTACACGACACAACGCTTGGCTATGGACTTAAACTTTTTGACTTTGTGGCGGAACTAAATATCACAGTTTTCTCATCTCAGGAGATATGGCGCTCTCCGGATTATGAAACTCTAAATCCAATTCACAGAATTAGAATAGACGTAAGAAATACCTTCACCAAATTGTTCAGGCCAAGGGGCCTCTTCGCCTGATGCCTATGTCAAAATCTCTCAACAGCTTCTATGCTGCCAGCATTAAGTAGCGACGACTTCTGTTATTGGTTATTGGTGCGGACAGAAGGACAGAAGGATAATTTACAGCAACTGAAAGACAGAACGCGTCAATGCAAAAGAACCCGTCCAAAAACATGCCTTGTAGTGGAACCACAGTTCTTTTTAGGTTTGCCATTGCGTGCCGAAAGGGTGATGACAATTCGACAAATTTTTGCCGATGCCGGGAATCGAACCATGGACCCTCTGCGTGATAGCCCAATAAGCTAACCATTCACTGTGAGGTGCGGTTTTGAACCCACTCTAAAAATTTCTCGTCATCAACTACAATTTCGAAATGGTTAGGAAGTCCACCAAAATAGAGCGTATGTATGTGCGAATACATATGTCTAATGCGGGAAGCCTGTTCTTCTTCTTCTTAAGTAGCGCGACAATCCGGGGGGAAAGTGGGCCTCAACCAATTAGCCTCTCCAGCTGACACGATCTTTCGCCTGCTGCTTCAATCGGTGGTGCACTCCAAGTTCGTTGAGGTCCACTTCCATTAGTTCGCACCACCGTAGATTCGACCATTTGCTTCTACGTGATCCCCGGGGCTCGGATTTGAAGCCTGTTAGCTGTTACGATATGCAGATGTTTCCGTCTTTCTCACAAGGAAGAAGACGACCTTCTAATAGCAGCAACCTGTATCACGACGTATTCAAACTAAATTTTCGATTCCAGGTTCTTAGACTCCAGAAAATTTGTTGTGTTAAACTTGAAGTTGTGCGATATATATTGCCCAGGCTATTCATGTATATCTCAGAGAGAAACCTGAAGTTCGTTCTAACCAAAAGAGGTGTGGTGGGTTGGAATATACGGAGGTGTTGAAGAAAATAGAATTGTAAAGGGCAGCGCAATCCACAGAACCAGAGAGCAGTCGATGAATGAAGAGAATGTCAGCTGCATCGCTGCGTTTTTCGAGGGTATTCAGGTTAGGAAGTTTGACGCGGTCACGAGAGAGGTAAGATAAAGGGGTCATCCTAGGGTAGTCCGCGAAGGGCAAATCAAAGAAAACGACGTTAAATGTTCTCGATTAGGGATATAGGAACTCTCTAAGAGGGTATCCACACTTGGCTGGCATATTCGAGAATGGGTCGGACAAGGGTAATGTAAAGTGATCTTGTCACATTAGGGTTGCAAAACTCCTTAGACCATCGTTTGATGAAACCAAGCGATGTGTTGGCTTTGATGATTATCTCATCAATATGCGAGCGGAAGTTAAACTCTCTATCGTATAATATTCCAAGCTGGCCGAGGGATTGAACCTGGGTTACAGGTTGGTCATGCCGAAAATAAAGTCGAGGAGGAGATTCCTTGGACTTAAGAGACAAAGTCATAAATTGACAGTTGGAGACATTGAGCTCAAAGCAATTTTTTATACACCAGGTGGAAAACTTATTGAGGTCTTCTTGAAGAAGAATAGAGTCTTGGGCTGAAGAAATAGGTAGTCTTGAAGAACTTAGTTTCGTCGGCGTAAATGGATAGGGAGCAGTGTTTACTAATCCAGTCAAGATCGTTTATCGTTAAAATGATAAAGAGGGGACCTAGATGGCTGCCTTGTGGAACACCAGAAGTGGCTAAGAAGGGAGTAGAGAAGACCGACCTAAAGCGAACTCTATAGTAATGGTTCTCCAGATAAGAAGATATTCATTCTAACAATACGGGCCCAAAACCGAGGGAGTACATTTTGAAGAAGAACAATTGAAGGCCTTTGCGAAATCTGTAGCAATAACATCAATTTCGTTGCCATTTTCTATGGCTGAAAGCGCAAAGGAAACGAATTCAACAAAATTAGTAGTAGTTGATCTATATTTGAGAAATCCATGCTGACTGGGTGATATAAGTGACTTGGACTGAAAGCTTACAGCTTCATATAAAAAACTTTCGAATATTTTTGGTAGATATGTTAGAAAGCTTAACAATGGGACGATATTTGGTTACTTCATACCTTGATCCATTTTTGTGAACCGGGGTTATGAAAGAGGTCTTCAAATATTTGGGGAAAATCCCCATGTGTGAGGGTGGGTGCGAAAGATTGAAAAGATTGAAAATTGTCGACAGTTGAAAGGGTAAAGTGACAAAACGTTACTGGGGAATCAATGGGATCGCTAATGAGATAAGGTCTGGTTGCCTACCGATGGAATACGGGACGCCTCTTTCTTGGCACAGGATTGAGTCAGTTATGTTATCAGTGAATAGACATTCCTTGGATGAACTAGCGTTTGACGCAGTAAAAAATAAATGACCATCCGATGGAATCCACTTCAGGAGGGTCAGATTGAAGACTCCAAACATGAGGATATCGTCGATGGAATCACTTAGGGCAATAAGTTGGTCAATTGCTTTATTAGCAAGGATGTAGGATTCGATAGGATGAGCTGGAAGAATGTAGCAACACATAACGTACAGGAACCTATTCCGAAGTGTTATTTTAATTCAAACAAAGTCAAGTTGAACAGAAGAAGAGATAGCGATGAGAGCAGAGTTAAGATTATTGTGAATAGCAAGGAGGACACCTCTGCATGGAGAAACAACTTCAGGGAGGGCAGGATCATAAACCATACGGACAGAGCGATCGTCATCTCGGAAAACATTATAAGAAGATGGGAAAAGCTCTTTGCTCTTTATAACGAGGATCAGATTGGTTTCTGTAAGCGCATAGACGTCGAAAGAGAAGCCCTGAGGTTATGACAAAATGGCCCGTGTTTTAGAGCGCAAGCTCTAAATAGTCACATTTAAGAGGTGGCTAGTTGCGCCGGAGAGTAGGGGAGTGTAGATGCCTGCGAGATGCAGGCAAAGAAGGCAAGTTAGGATCGAAAAAATTTACCATGGTTAGCTCGGCTACGCTGAAGGTGAGAAACTCGTTTAGAGTGAACATAGCTGCGGAAAGCAGCGAGGTCATCCGCAACCGTTTGGGGAGGTGTGTTGAAGATCTCATGATACCTATTGTAAAGTTTCCTGAGACTAGTTATATCTGTAGGAAGGCCTTCCTATTGGATGGAGACTATGCCACTCGTTTTGGGTTTTCCCTCAAATCAAACAGAGTCGGATTTATCGTAAAGATATGCGAGAAAGAGACGAATATTTCTGTATATCTTCTTATCCCTTAGCCTAGACTGTGCGTAACGGCATCCCGTGGTGTCAATCTAACATTAGGTGGCGAAAGTTAGACGGTGGATGGCAACAGTTGAGTTAGAGCTGGCAGAACATAAAACGGACGCAGTTCTGGTAACCAGTCGCAAGGAAAGAGAAACAATCACCATCAGGGTGGGCGATCACGATATAACATCAAAACAGGCTATCTGATACCTAGGTATGATGGTCGATGCAGGGCTCACTTACAAGGAACACCTTGAACGTGAGACAAAGCTGCAAAGGTGAGCGCTGCCTTATCCAGAATAATGGCAAACATAGGAGGGCCCAGACAACAAATTAGACTAGTTCTGTCAAGGGTGGTGCAGTTAATCCCAATGTATGCGGCACCAATATGGGCGAAAGCATTGAAAATTAACAGACTATGTGCTCTGAGAGTTTGCTGTGTATATCGGACAGTATCAGATGATGCTATATATGTCACTGCAGGAACGCTACCAGCAGATATTTTGGCTACTGAGCTACAAAGGACCTACGATGCCGAAATTCGGGAACCCGGAGTTTCAGTGAAAGATATCCAGCTGGGAGAAAAATAGCGCAGCAAAAGTGCGTGGCAAAAAAGATGGAACCAGTCTACAAAGGATAGATGGACCTACCGACTTGTACCCGATATTCGTAAATGGGTAGAACGAAACTACAGAGAAGCTGATTTTTACTTAAGTCACCTCCTAACTGGACATGGCTGCTTTCAATGATATCTACACTTCAGAACAGAGGGCAGAGAACTTGAGGAGAAAATTTGGAGAGATACCAACTCCTGAAAACATCGTAAACCATATGCTACCATCAAGTATAATATAGGATGCGGTGAAACAGGCTGCGACAAAAATAATGAAGGAGCTTCGACGGCATCTCTAATACAACAAAGAACAGTAAATACTGTACACAATGTCGAACCAGCCTCGCGAAGTAGTACTTAACGACAGTTCCGCGGGGAGAGTGGTAGAATAGTGCAGGGTATGGGTTAGTACGTAGGCGCATCCCCGAAATCGAGTACTTGGGGTTTGCGAATCGTGCATGCTTATAGCCCGGGCTATAAGTATCTTTCGAAGATTATCACATCCTTGGACGCAACCAAAAAAAAAAAAAAAAAAAAAAAACACGTAAGGTGGCGAAAGAGGATTTAAAGTTGGGGCAGGGGTCCGAAAAACTGAGCTTGAAGCGGGATTTAAGATCGATATTGGGAAGGCAGGTGTTAGAATTCGTGGGAGGGGGCAGGGGTTAAATTAAAATTTTGACGATACCTTTTAGACCAGGGCGGTCGATCCCTAACTAGCTACCTTCAATTTGTTCAGGACTCCTTCCAACTTCGTCTGCTGCATTAAGTACAATTTTCATTTATATTGAGTTGTCTCACTGAGTGGCTGAAGTACTAATGTCAAACCACGATACTTGATTAGGCTTTTTCGCTTTACTTCGGGGCAAGTAAATCCAGCATTCACTGAGGGTGTAAATGCATCTGAGTGCTAAAGCAAGATATAAGTGATAAGGTTATTGTATAGCTTCTTCCTCATTTCACCAGTTAGGGGTGAAAAAACTGCTCAATTGCAGTTTAAGCCAATCCATATATCAGCCTCCATTGAGGATTTTCCTTTCCGGACTTTACTTTTGGATGCTTGTAGCCTATTTATTTGGCAGCTTCTAAAAGTAAGTTTGGTTATTCTAGGAACGTGTGTATACTCGTATGTATAAAGACAAACTAACTCATCTTTCGTGGTCAAGAGTGTTGTGCTTTGGTGCGTTCCCCCTGGACTAAGGACTTCAATATACTCACCGCTAATTCGATGTGCGTTTGTTCGAAATACTCTCTTCTAAACGCCTGATATTACTGAAATGCTATTCATGGGTCCTCTTCATGCCAAAAGTGTCACCATTTCACCAAAAATTGTATCCAGCGTGTATTAGTAAGTGTTTGTTTATATACGTGTGTGTTGGCTCCTGTGCTGTGCTATTTATCATCTAACCAAGTGTCACATGCATAAATTTCTTAACTCACAACTAAAATGATCTCTAATTCATACTCGTGCATACTTTAGACTTAGTGTACCGCAGAAACACTGAATACATTTTGGTTAAATGACATGACACCGACACCGACACCGACACCGACAACGACAACAAAAACACCAATGACGACAGCGCAAAGGAAGTGCACGCGGAAAACAGCCACAGCCACAGCCACAGCCACAGCGAATGAATTTGGAAAGGATAATGATTTACTTAATCCTCACCGAAAACCCGTCATGGAACCATTAATTACACATGTCCTTCATAAATAAATCGACTGTGTACCATGATGAGTCGCGTGCATCGCGTTCTGTAGCACAACTAACTTATTAGATGCAAAACGCGAATAGAATTTGCAAATTATAATTAATCAAACAGGATTTAGTACAAAGGACATCACTTGTCTCGAATGCATTACAAATGCACTTGTACGTACAATTATGCGTCATGTTTTCGTTTTCGTATTCGTTAGGTACCCTTGTGCTTTGGCGCAAATGTTGTTATACCCATTAAACAAACGCCTAATCTTTTCTGTGTGGTTTTGCAACAGCCATTTCCCTAGTCAGCCCTCAACTAACCCCCTTGTGGAAACATGCACAGATGTAGGTCCTATCCCACACACAGAATTCCTTCTAATAATGTCCATCCAGCTGTTACATAGTCCGGACGGCGTTTTATTGACTTTTAAACTTGCGACGCTAGAGATTTCTCCCCTTTTTGGTCTCTTTCATTGGCATTGCATTCATTTTCGGATTTTTCATCGTACATATACAAAAACACACATCCAAATACAGATACGAGTAAGTTCAGACTTTTGAATTGAGTATACCATATAAAAGAGGTTATACCTAGGGGGGACTTCTACGAGTTGCATGTGTATGTGGAACATTGGCGGCATCGATGGAAGGATTCTATTTCCCTAAGGAAATGGGTGGACGTTTTAATGAATGACGATTCTCTCTAATTCCTTAATTTGGTAGCGCGCCAGGATTTGTCGGGCAATTTGAATTCACCGAGAATTCACCGAGAATTCAAATAGAGCGTGATTCCGTAATGGCCGAATGGCGGAAACACCAAGTGCCAAGTGAATAAATGGTTTTATTGCAACCCCTCCCAACAAGAATAACATTCATATGAGCGATGCGATGGAATGGAATCAGTTTTTCTTTTCACATCATAACGATGGTTTTAGATTTAAAATGGCAAACGTAAGAGCTTTAAAGTGCATTTTGTTTGGTGTCCTATATATAGAAATATTCGACGAGTGTCATACCTTACGAGGTGACTCCAAATCCTTGCATCAGGGACCGGAGAACTATTTTTTTCAATACTGTAGAAGGTATACAGACTTATGTATATGTTCTAATTGAGGTTATTTAAATTTCGAATGGTTAGGTGACTGAACCAACAGACAGATACGGGTATGCAGCCAACTTGTTTTATTAAAGTTGTGGGACAATTGAGTGCATTCGTTTGGTAGAAATATGTGAAAGACCATCCCATCCTCAAACATCAACTGATTTTAATAAGTTAGAGAATCCCTGTTGATTTAATAGCTTAAGATACTTAACGAATAGAGGTCATAAGAGGGTAAGAATACTCAGTGGCATACATTTCGATCGAATAGCGAATACTAGTGGTATGTCAAAAGTACATGTGAACAATTAGATGGATCGTCGGAGAATGAATCATTGAGCTGCAAGCTGACCATAAAATATCGAATATACTCACCCATTATTGCCAATCCTAAAAAAAACGATAACAAAAAATAAGTCTAAGGGTACTAAGATGCTAGTTTTAGGGAGCTACAAAGACCTGTGGTTCAGATATCATGAAAACTCTCATTGTTTACTCCCATATTTCTTTCTTAAATCAAAGCAGACAATCTGACGGTAGATAAACCGCCCATTACGATCAATTGAAAGCATGTTTGACTTTCAGAAACTGGAAACACTGCCAAAACGCCATCCTACCGATTCTGATGTGCTGGGTTTCAGGATTCACTCGTCCACCACAACGAAATCCCTGGTTCGATGATAAATACCGGCAAGCATATGTAGCTAAGCAAGATGCATATAAAGCGGCGCTGCTTAGAGAGACCAGAGCTGCTCATGAGCTCTATGAGCGGAAGAGGAGAGACGAACACCGGCTTCTCAGAAGGAAGAAGAACGAGGATGACAAGCGCGCGGTCGAGGAAATTGAGAGATGCTAGATCAGGAATGAGATTCGAAAGTTTTATCAAAAGGTAAAAAAAAACAGGCCCCGAACTGAAACCTGTGGAGACGCACAAGGGAACATCGTAGTAGAATCGCAGTCGATGCTGAGGATATTTGGAAAGACCATTTCTGCAACCTGTATAACGGCGATGACGAACCAAATACCACTGTCAGGCATAATCAACCTTTCAACCTGGCCGATGATGACCAACAATTCCGTCCACCCGACCTGGTTGAAGTGAAGATAGCCATATCGAAGTCCAACAAAGCTGCTGGAGCGGACGGCAGGCGATGACTTGGTAAGGAGCATACACCAACTCATCTGTAAGATATGGTCGAACGAAAGTATGCCCGATGGATGGAACCTCAGCATTGTTTGTCCAATTCTCAAGAAAGGAGACCCTCTAAACTGTGCCAACTACAGAGGCATCAGTCTCCTTAACATCGCATATAAGATCTTATCCGCCGTATTGTGTGAACGTCTGAAGCCGTTCGTCAACAACCTGATAGGTCCATATCAGTGTGGCTTCAGGCCAGGAAAGTCCACCATCGACGAGATATTCACACTACGGTAGATCTTGGAGAAGACCCATGAGCTTCAGATCGATACCCACCACCTATTCATCGATTTTAAGGCCGCGTATGACAGCATCTATAGAGACGGGCTATATAGAGCAATGTCTAGTTTTGGCATCCCTGCTAAACTCGTCCGTCTGTGAAGGATGACGATGGAGAATGCACGCTGCTCCATCAAGGTCGGCAAAGATCTCACCGAGACCTTTGATGTCCAGAAAGGATTTAGACAAGGCGATGCGCTGTCATGCGATTTTTTCAACATCGTACTTGAAAGAGTAGTGCAAAACTCACGAGCAAACACAAGAGGCACTATCTTTCAAAAGTCCGTCCAGCTACTCGCTTTCGCCGACGATATTGACATAATCGGGTGAAAACAGCGTGATGTCAGTGGCGCTTTCGCGAGTATTGAGACGGAAGCGGCGAAAATGAGTTTAGCGGTCAATGAGGGCAAGACCAAGTATATGCTGTCAAGCAAAAAGGACAACCAACACGGACGTCTCGGACAGAACGTCACCCTCGACAGATATAACTTTGAGGAAGTTAAGGACTATGTCTACCTAGGCTCCGCTATAAATACAGACAACGACAGCAGCGCTGAGATCAAGCAATTGAGTAGCAAAGCCCTCTCTCGGACAACAAAAGTCACCCTTGTTGCAAAATTTTCCCGAATGGCTCACGATTCTATCGGCAGTTATCAATATTTACGATGGCCGGGTTGCCGGCAGAACAAAAAAACTACTTAAAAAAAGAACCAAACACCAGAATCTTATAAAAAAAAAACGAACCACGCGGTTGGTGGTTAAAGCTCCAAGTGGCGATCTGTCACTTGAGATTTAGGGGGAAAATAAAATGCCCTTGGGAAATTTGCAATGGCAGCAAATTGTTTGCTGAACCTGATGGCTGCTCAACTGGGCTGGGTTCAGGACAAGATTCGCGAAAATTTAAAATTTCAATTTAAAAGAATTTTTGCTGTTTAAAGTAGGCGCCATGCACTTTTTCCGATCGGAAGTGCAAAACCGTATGCTGCAAAGAAATAAGCCGAAAACCACACCACAAAGAAAAAGAATCGTTTTTGGTATACGTTATAAAATGGATCTTTTTATTAATCGAGGATTGGTTGATAAACTATCAGCCGAAGGCGGCGACAACAAAATGTGGTTCTTTTTTTTTTTTTAAGATGGTACTGAAGGTACCACTAAATAGCCTGAACCGCTACTTGCGGAGCCCAACGTGATATGTTAATTTTTTTAAAGGATTTACCCCGGGGAACACGATTTACACAACTTGTTCTAACACAAAAAGGATCCTTATCTTTCTTTCCTAATCTTCCAGAAAGTTCCTTGCCTGTAGAACTACCTCCTAGTCTTCCTTTTTCTAGTCCTGAGTTCTTCCTTGTTTCCTCCTCACTGTTTCTTCCCTTTTCCTCTCTAGGCTTCTTCCTTCCTTTTTTTTTTTTTTTTGCCAAACTTCTTTTAAACATTTTGATGGTCAACCAAGAAGTTGTTAACCCTATACCATCAATATTGGCTCGGACCGTAGGTCTCACACATACGTCCATTCGTACAACCGTTCATACGGATGCAACGGGCCAATTTTTTGGTCTTTGTGTGCAACACTCCGCAATTTTGCTGGAGTGTGCCACCATGCCTTGGACCTCCGTTGCTTCCATTCTCACTCACACACACCCCTGAAGGTCTTATTCTTATTTCCCACATCTGGGGAAAATTTCCCCAAGATTGGGATTTCCCTTTGGTCCGAGCTACTCGTAATATTTCCCTTACGATCAATCATTGGGGTTGCATTCAGTCGCAATGCAACCCCTGTCCTTCCAAAAGATAAAAAAAAGGAAAAAGATAATTTGCCAAACAGTATACGGCCTATTCGCGTTTATATGTCCTGATCATTATCCGTTTCTGATAATGATCGGATGAGGTATCGTGGGGGTGAAACAAGGAACTACTCATGTGACGAGACAATTGGAAGGAGTTCTACCTCTGAGCGCTACCCAATGTAAACTAACCAATGACATCCCGGTGAATCTTTTTTGTCTTAAACTTCGTAAGTGCGGGGCAAGCAAATGGGGGTCCAGTCCTTACAATTATATTTCTTTTACAATGTTTTATTTGGGGTTCGATGGGCGACCGTCCGTCACCGAATAGGGCGTCAGCAGTTTTGAATCTTCTGGGGTTTATGGCACGCAGAGGGTTCCAGACTGTCCATCTGGCTCTAGACGTAACGCGCTTTTACTAAAGTGACCGTCCGTCACTACTAAAGAGACTCCTTTCTCTGCCTTCTCGCAGGCCTAGTGGTTGTTCCCTCCGACAAGCATAGAAGCAGAAAGACAGAGTTCAAGAACCCAACAATTCTTCCCGCCAATATGCTTCTCCAAGGAGACAACGGACATAAAATGAAGGGGTGGGCCAAAACAACGGATTGGGCAGGAAAGAAATGGGTGGAGCGGAGATGCCTTCTAAGGCAAAGGAGACTACCCGATGTGGAAGACGACTCCACACAAGGGCAAGAGCCGACAACTTCGGTAAAGGCTCCTAAACATTAATTCGTTGTGCGCGGTTCCTGCGCCTTTCCTCTGGTCGCTTGTATAATGGACCGTCCGTCCTACCTGCGATGGTTGATCCTTCAAGATACTAAGAGGGTGCACCAATGGCTGATGAACCCATGGCTGCCCACCACCCTTCTAGGATTTTGAAGAACCAACGGAAAAGAATGTAAGTGGAAAGACGAAGGAAGGGAAAGAGTAGAACTTGTTGTGGTAAATTTTACCGCAACACCCTTTATAAGACTTTAATAATCCCGGTCCTGCTCTATGGCGCAGAGGCATGGACATTATCAAAAATGGATGAGGGTGTTCTTGGTTGCTTCGAGAGAAAAATTCTTCGGGCGATCTTCGGTCCCGTCTGCATTGACGGTGAGTGGAGGAGGAGATACAACTACGAACTGTATGGACTGTACAGCGACATGGACCTAGCCAGAAGAGTGAAGATCCAAAGACTGAGATGGCTGGGTCGTGTGGAGCGTATGGACACCAATGCTCCGGTACGAAAAGCCTTCGAATCCGCTCCCGAGGGACAGCGCAGTAGAGGAAGGCCAAGACTCAGGTGGCGCACGCAAGTGGAAGAGGACCTCAGCCAACTTATCGTGCGAAACTGGAGGCAGCTAGCCAGGGATCGAGCTGGCTGTAGAAGCTTGTTTACTGAGGCCCAGGTCCACCCCGGACTGTAGCGCCACCTAAAGTAAGTAAGTAAGTATCCATGAGTTAGATAACCCTTGTTCAAATTTAGTAAAAACACAACTGTGGCCAATGCTCTGTAAAGTCCATCTAGATCCTAATATTTACAAACCATTCCATGTTGCTGTATATTGTGGAGATCAGAAACCACAAAGTGTTCAACAGGAATCTTCATCAATAATCGCAGATTTATTGTATCTATGTATAAAGGCATTTATTTGTAACACACCTGCTCGCTCCTTTTTAAAATGTATCGTAGGTCATGGTGGATTCTGGGCGTGTGAACGATGCTCCACAAATAGTCAACCATATATATAAATAGAAGAATTTACCCAATGTGCGGTGAACCAAGAAACCAAACAACTCCAGGTCATCATCTAGGTGAATAACCTTTACTTCATATACATCCAGATATTGATTTGGTTAAGCAGTTTCCATTAGATTCTATGTATACACACTTTTTCTTGAAATAAAGAAAAAATTGTTGGGATGTTGTATAGATGGTGACGTCATTGAACTTATACTTAATAGCAGGTACAAATCACGATTAGCTGATATGCTATGAAAAATAAAAGTATCTAACAAATTCCATAGAGAACAAGATGAAGTATTTAAGCATTTCTTGTTACACCATGCAGCATGCAGAATTTTACAAACAATTCGCTGTGGTACAATGGCCATCCGCAAAATACTTTCTAACATTATTCGTTACTATACGAGTAGCACCAGCTATATTTAAACCTGAATTTCTTAAAGGAAATGTGCATAACCTGTATCACTTAGCTGACGATGTTGCGTACATGAATTGCCCTCTGTATGAAATATCTTCCTATCCATTTGAAAATGCTCTCGGTAGAATAAAAAAATTATGTTATTAATCCTCTTTCTTAATTCTGTTGTCGATTCAATGAAATTGAATGGAATGAACCAACAGCAATGCCTCGGAATGTTGTTATTTTAAGAAGTATTATCCTTTTATCATTATTATTGTTTTTTAGTCCATAAGCCTGGTAGGGACCCCAGCTTTACCCCCCCAAGAATTCTAGTCGGGACTTTGCTGTACGCCAGTGATTTTCACTGCAAAAAGTCTAACGGCTTTGAAACCCAATACAATGCTTCGGATACAAATGATGAACTTCCTCCTATCAAGAAGTTGCTATCTTATAAGAGGGAATTCTAGAACATGAACTAGCGAAAAAAGATCCTGAGAACCTTGGATTCATTTAACTTAATAGAGAGAGAGAGAGTTTATGGTCAAGAATATAGAAAATTCCAGGTAGAGATTCGAACTAACCCTTGGAGGAAGTCGATATGGTTCGATAAGCTGGTTACAAAATATGCACATTGTACTTATGACGAAAGGCTCTGTATAACATGGAATGGGGATTACTTCTGTCCAGTTATGTAAATTCAGATCATTAGTGACACCGTCCTCGGTGAATTGGGATTTATCCATCCATAGAATCCGCCCAATAAAGTTCAATCCAGAGCATAATTGCAAAACACCAAACACTTTTCTGCGTTCCCGAGATGTGGCTCCTGTACTGGTATATAGTGGAATGATTGCATGCTTTCTTATTGAAGAATTCTCCAGATGTAAGACATGCTTACATCAAAATGTCTAATTTGTTACTATGACTGGTATTTCGATGGTTTCTGACGAAATGAAAAACGTCTTCGTAGCTAAGAACGTCTTCTGCTAAAGCAGGATGTGAGTCTCTCAACGATTTCAGCGTTTTTCTCGTCTATTTTAACTTGGACGATGTTGCTGTAAGTGTAAGAAGGGAGCCAGCAGCTAGTGTGGAAGTTTTCATTAAATTAAATACACAATTCTACACCAATTCTACACCATGTAGAATTTTGTTAATTTTGAAATTTCGGTCTTTGGCAATTATGAATGCGGTACAGCATCGTTTATGTGATCACCATGGCTTCTGTTGCAAGCGACCATCCGAATTATGGATAACTGTTTCAAGAATAAGTGGGTAAATGGCCGAAATTTGAGTTTTGATGTTATGTTTGAGATCTTGAAGTGTCGCTGGGCACTCGGTATTGACCTTACTCTTCACATAACCCCACAAGAAGAAGTCAAAAGGTGTCAAATCGCATAACCTTGAAGGCCAAATCAAGGAAACCAGAGATCGTCCAGACCTAATTCAATCAATTTTGGAAGAAAATCATCGATTAACATCTTGCGTTACCGTTCTCTGTAACTGTCTCTCCTGCGCCATCCTCGAGAAAGTACGATCCAATGATGCCGGCAACCTATAATCCGCACCAAACAGTGACTTTTTTTGGGATGCATTGGTTTTTCGTGAATCTCGTATAGGTTTTCCCCGTCCCCAGGAACGATTGGTACTAACTCATCGGCTAACTCGGATCGGCTTCATTGGAAAGGGCAAATTAAATGATAAATTGTCCTGGCGATCCAATATCCAGTTATCAAATCGGCGAAGTAGTAAACGGTCCAAATGTTATTTTTGTTTGGATTTTATCGGCGTGAAATGAAGATCAACTTTTAAAACTCGCCGTAAAGTGCCATAAGCGAGATGCAATCGTTGACTTCGACGGCATATTGAGGCGCTTGTATGATTTTGAAAACATTCGCTCACAGTGCTGATGTCTTGGCGTTGCGTTCTGACTCATTATACTGATATCGATTTTGACCCGATACCGGAGCAATTTCTTTAAAACGCTTCACCATTGCGCGAATTCTAGACTCAATAGGGCCATTCAGATGACCGAAAATTTCACGAATTTTACGAAATTTTACCTTTACAGATCGCCCCCTTTTCGTAGCAAGATTGAATAACAACAAAGTGTTGCTGAAAATGGCTGAATGACTAAAGATTGTATGACATCTGTCAAAAAGATCAACAGCATTGAATTCTGAAGTGCCAGCAATTGGCAGACAAAATCCATACCATCTGTTTGTTCACCCTTTCGCAGGATACTTAACACACAGCTGTCAAAATATTCAGTAAGGTTTATCATTTCATCGTTTGCATCGTTTTATTCAAAAATATTATCGAAATTCCGGCTCGATGGTGAGGTCGGTCGTTATCAAGGCTTCAGTGCGCAGGGAATTCGTTACACCGCGGAAGTAAGGAAGAAGACACCGTCGCCGTCAATTGTCTCAGATACAGAGCGGTGTTAACCGACTTTCAGTGATCAAAGCTCGACAACATCGATATATCCGAGCTGATGTACCAACAAGACAGCGCTACATGCCATACCATCGAAGTAACGCTCGAAGTTATGAAGAAGAAATTTGGCGACTGGGTCATCTCACAGCAAGTGTTCATCATGCGATTTGACACCACTTTAGACGAGCTCAGGGCCGCGCATATTGAACCTAGTCATCAAAAATTGGACCATTCGTTTGAAGCACTGCCAGTGAAGCCATTTAAATAGTGTGCTATTCCACAATGGCATCAACGTAGCATCAAAATGAAGCCAGAATCAATTTTATATCCCACACCATTGATGTTTCATTTAATTTATTTTCCTATCATTCTTATTTGGTCACTCATTACCTCCTAAGACACTTATGGGGGCGAAAAGTATGACTGGCGAAGAGGTTACTTCCAAATGACAGCAATGTCCATAGCATAGCGTACAGGATATGTTTTCTTATATCGCGTGAGTTCCGGAAACCGCTTGTTGGCTATATGGTTGGTCTGAATCAGTGCAGTTTAGATCTGGAAATCCACAATTGAAAAGAGCTTTACAGGGGCATGGATTATTATTATTATTGTGGTGTAGGGCACCGTAAATAATACTTTTCTCAGATTCTTATCAAAAATTGGGCATTTATTGTCCTCTTTTAGACAGCACACAGATATTGCGTCGGAAGAACGCCTCATCTTTTGAGTCTTTCCACGAATTGAACTAGTTTTTGGTATCCTGCTCCGATGTGAAGAGCTGTTCAGACAGGCCATGTCCAATCGATTAGAATAAGTGATAATCGGAAGAGACAATGTCTGGAAATTACGAGTGGTGAGGTAGGACCTCCAAGCTGAGTGTTTCCAAGAAGATGTTGACGAGCATTATCAAGCATGAGAATCATTTTTTGTGCCTTGAGTGGTAGTCGGCGGCTTTTTTCTTGAGTGCTCGGCTCAATTTCATCAATTGTCCTCGCCAGAAACCCGCAGTAATGGTTTCCTTCGGTTTGTGCCACTCATAATACACAACACCAAGCTGATCCCGCCAAATACACAACATGAGTGTTTTTTCCATAAATATTCGGCATGGCTATGTGGTCCCCATATTTTTCTCTCATTTGGATTATCGTAGTTGATAACCCATCACCAGTAACTGTACAATTCAAGAAACCTTTCGCATATACAAAATTGGCGTTCAACTTCTGTTTATATGGAACCCAATTTTCTTGCCTTTAAAGTATTCCTAGCGATTTTGAGTGATGTGAAATGGCTTCCTGAATCACTCCTAAGGAAAGCGCAAGTTCTTCTTGTGTTTGGCACGAATTTTCCTCCAATGATGCTTCCAATTTCGCGTCTTCATACACTTCAGCCCCGCTGCGTTCTTTGTCTTCGACGTTGAACCCACCGATCTTAAGCTTTTGAAACCACTCACGACAACTTCTCTCACTTTAAGAAGACGACTCACCATCTGTATGCTTCTATAAGAAATCGATGCTGCAGATTTCTTCTAATTCATCAAGGTGGCGATGGCGCGATAGTTAGCTCATTGGACTATCTCGTAGAGAGTATGGATTCGATTCCTGGCTGGGTCACCAACAATTTTTCAAATCGCCATCATCCCTTCGACGGGCAATGGCAAACTCCCGAAAGTAAAATTGCCTATGAAAAAGCTTCTAAGTAATGCCGTTCGGATAAACCGTAGGCCCCGCTCAGATGTGACTAAAATGACAACATGAGCAACACAAATAAGTGTCAAGAAGCTAGGCCATGGCCCATACCGGGCTGCCAGCGCCACAGTGTTTTTTTTTTTTTTAATACTTTAAGGTCCAACAGATCTACTCCGAATAACAATTGGTCAAAGAAGCTATTATAGAGCACGACTTGGCTGCTTGAATGAGTCAGTCAGAAGAAAATAACCAGAATTGTCGCCAGGCAACGCATTACTTCACGAAAATGCACCAGCGTACACCTTGGTTGTTTTCAAACCAGAAGTCTTTTTAGCCGGCTTTGCCCCTGCTGTTGCCGAAGTTCAAATTTCTATTTTAAGAAAGTCGTTTTGAGTCCATAGACATAAAAAAAGAAATAAATTGCTAGGCAACCTGAAAGCCGATCCGTGATAAGCAGATTTCAGCAATTAGAGGAAGTTTTTTGTACTTTATCACAAACAAGCATAACCTGAATTCGTCATACTTTGTAAGTTGCTACCGGGTAAAGAAACAAATATTCAAAAAATAGCGCTGTTTTACGTTTTTCGTACAAAATACATGCGAATCCACGTTAATCGGTTCATAAATGGGTGGCAACAAACCTCCCTTTGCTGTTTTTTCCCGAATAAATTAAGTGAGATTTGTAACCAGTTAACAACATCAGTTTAACCTCCTCCCCAAGTTCGGTTCAAATTATAGCCACGTCATCAGCAAAATCCCTTCCAAGCTTTTCACTCATCGTATACTCGTATTTCCATACTGTGCGGCGAGTACATCTGACATTTCCAAACTCATGCCCACACTCATATCAATATTTTCTACACCACACCCTTCCAACTATTGGCCTTTGGCCTTGCCGACCCCACCGTTCACGTAATCCATTGATCCTATTTATTAAAAAATAAAATTTCCGAAAACAAGCATAAACAATGCGGACAAAGTGCGGACTCCAACGAACCGTGCGTCGTCGATCCGTAGATAGGGGGGCCTTTTGGCCTCCACATTAACTCATCGTACAGCAACAACAACAAAATAAAAGAAAAACAAATTCTACAAAACCCATTAATGTACATTTATACTTTGGTTCGGTGCGGTGCGGTTCGGTTGGTTCAGTGCTGTAGGCCAAGGGCCACAAAATCACCGCCCCACAGGAAAATGTATTATTATTTTTATTATCACCCCAGCTAGCTATCCAGATACCGGGATTGGCATCAGAAACAGGAGCAGGATCGAGACCGGGGTGGCTTCCTATTGTATGCTAATAGAATACAAATAACAATGAATCTTCCTTCCGCTCTCTGTTTGCGACACATAACCGTGCGCACACAAACAACCCATATATGAAGCAGATCCCACATAACGACCGACCGTCATCGTCATCGTCATCATCATCATCGTCTGGAAGTCCTTGATTCAAATATATACGAATACATACAGTATACACCACTTGCACACACATGCCCATGTTCACGCTACAAATCAGCCAGGAAGTATAAAATTTGAATTTATGCCGAAATTCGAATAATTCATGACTCCTCGGACGCAGCCGACTACACAGAACCAGTGAAGATGGGAACCAGTGTATGGACAAATATCCATAACCTAAAGCTTGAGTACCTCTATGCAATCTCTACGGTCTACTATCGTAGAACATTTGAATTAGCTACCATATCATTTCAGAAGCGGAAAAAGCGCTCATAATGCATCTTATTCATAAACTGGGATCGGAATCCTTTCCGACCACCAATACTCTTACTCTCGTACTCATAGTATTAGACCAGGACCCAGCGAGAGGATACGTTGATAAGGTTACTCGTATTTCTACTTTTGTTTAACTCGCATTCATCCCTTTTAGGTTGACTACTTAAGGCTAAAAGAAGCAAAAGAACAATAAAATGCAACAGCTTCTCAAGGATTCTCTAAAAGATCTGGCATTGGCATATTATACTCTTGACTCGTCTGGCCGACGCACCCTCTATCCATTGGATGAAGATGAAAATTCATTACGGAACGGGCAAATAAAATTCCTTGCGATGATCCTGTCTATATAGAAAATTACTCAAGTGGATATTATGGCTTTCGTTAGAAATCTTCTTCTGATTCTGATGCTGCTACTATGGCGACTCTCTACACCACACCCCCCAACGATAATGTTGTTGATGATGATGATGATGATGATGACGATGATGATGATGATGACGATGGGTGGAGATGAGGATGTGCTGGGATATGTGAGCCAAATTCTTGGATATGGATGTGGTTATTGTACTTTCCTGTGTGAAGAGTGGGGATGCTACTGAATATTTTATAGTGTTATGGCCCAAATCGATATTGCTGATTCACATTTTGAGTATTCCGCGTGTGTGGTACGAGTAGTTCAATACGGAAACCTTAAATCATCTGCTGATTCTGTTTTATTTGGTAATGCTTCGATGGATTAACTGGGTTACTACTAAGGAATTGATTATTTGATTTTGGAAATCCTACAATTTAAGACAGCTTCTGGACAAGATTATGAGAAAATACAATTAACACCTTGTATCTTTGAGTGTCTATGGTGCAGAGGAGATTCTGAAACGAACAGATAACAACCAAGGAATTTGGATTTCAATTTATTGGAACTTGCAGATATGTGATTTGGTTTAAATGGTCTTACTTAATGAGTATCTCGGAACCATAAAACGTCAAATACAAATGCAAATGTTAGAGATTACTCTTGGTAACTCTCATCACAAACCATGTCAAATATGCCAAACCCTTAGGTACAACTGACATTTCTCGTCTTCAACATAATACAGGGTTTTCGCGCAACATGGCTTACAAGCTATTGAGTGAAGATCTTTGCCAGAACACAGATGTGCTTCTCGTGTTTTACCTGAAGGTTTCGCTTCAATGCAGTCACTGTTTTCCTTAAAATTTTAGAAATGTGTTCAGTAGTTCAAATGTTGACTCTGTTTACATATGAATCTGTGATACGAGTAAGTTGGGACTAATTGCGTCTCTAGCAGCAAGAAACACTAATGGCGCATTTAAGAAATTGACGGTAGATTAGCACACCATCGATGTTCTTGTTTTCGAAAACAAATCAGCACATTGCTGTATGACAACCGCAAAAGACCTAGGGAACGATTGGACGTAGACGAATGGGTAAAACACATCCAGAAAAAGTTAAAGCATAGTCTAGTGGACATTAAAAGCTCAAATCTACTAACCCTTTACAAGTAAGGGACATGGTACAAGTAACCATGACTTGGTGCATCCAATTTATTGCATGACAATGCCAGACATGCATCAGGCGCGATGGTGCCAAGATTTGAAATCTTCTCATGCACCGCTCCTCATGCATCACCAGTGGACTATCACCTCTTTACCAGCTTGAACCCATTTCGTTGGCAGACAATCAATCTAAATCGAGCAGATGTCGTTAAAGGTTTTGAGCGTTCATTTTACCCCGAATCAGATGGGAAGAGAGTTATAGATGCCAATGGATCATATATGGATTAAATGCGCTTTAAAATCTTTACTGAACATTTCGTGTGCAGCAACAGAAATATTTAAATATTTGCACTACAGTACGACGACTCTTTTTAATAGACGGCACTTCGTTGCAACTAATTAAAAGTCTGTTAAATGCTAGCGCCTTTGTTCTATTTAAAAGGGTTGTCTTAAGCGCTGTCATGTCATTACATAAAATAGCATACAGAAGCGAAGCCACTTCAGTTCGCTGTATATACTCGTAGTACGTCCCGAGCGTCCACAGGGTTCAGGAGAATTTGTGATTATCCGCTCTACATGACCCAGTTGTTGGACCTAGTGCCTAAGTCGTTGATGTATGAATTAAAAGTGGAACCCAGGTAGAATTCACTACCTCAAAGTTATATCTGTCGTAGGTGACGTTCTATCTTATACTTGGTCTTGCCCTTGTTGACCATTCAAACCATTTTTTCTGCTCCCATCTTGATATTTCCGAAAGCTCCACTGACATCACGCTGCTTTCTACCGATTATGTCAATATCATCGGCGTATACAAGTAAATTGACGGACTTTTGAAAGATAGTGCCTCTTGTGTTTGCTCATGGGTCTTGCACTCTTCTTTCAAGTACGATATTGAAGAAATTGCATGACAACACATTGCCTTGTCTAAATCCTTTTTTGACATCAAAGGTGTTGGTGAGATCTTTACCGGCCTTGATGGAGCAGTGTGCATTCTCCATCGTCATCCTGCACAGACGGACGAGTTTGGCAGGGATGCCAAAACTGGACATTGCTTTATATAGCTCGTCTCTATAGATGCTGTCATACGCGGCCTTAAAATCGATGAATAGGTGGTGGGTATCGATCTGAAGCTCATGGGTCTTCTCCAAGATCTGCCGTAGTGTGAATATCTGGTCGATGGTAGACTTTCCTGGACTGAAGCCACACTGATATGGACCTATCAGGTTGTTGACGAACGGCTTCAGGCGTTCACACAATACGGCAGATAAGATCTTATATGCAATGTTAAGGAGACTGATGCCTCTGTAGTTGGCGCAGTTCAGATGGTCTCCTTTCTGGAGAATCGGACAAACAATGCTGAGGTTCCATTCATCGGGCATACTTTCGCCCATATTTTAGAGATGAGTTGGTGTATGCTCCTTACCGAGTCATGGCCTGCCGCTTTGAAGAGCTCGGAAGTCAAGCCGTCCACTCCAGTAGCTTCGTTGGACTTCAGTTAAGATATTGCTTTCCTCACTTCATCTATGTTGGGTGGACGGAATTGTTGGGCTACATCGTCCAAGTCGAAAGGTTCATTCTGCCTGACAGCGGTATTTGTTTCGTCATCGCCGTTATACAGCCTATAGAAATGAGCCTTACAAATCTTCATCTACAATGATGTTCCCTTGTTCGTCTTGCTTACTTCAGTTAGGGTTTGTATCCATGGCGTGTTTTTTACCCTTTGGTAATACTTCCGAATTTCAATCTAGGAGCAGTATTTCTCAATTTCTTCTACCGTGCGCTTCTCATGCTCTTACTGTTTCCTTCTAAGAATCCGGTATTCATCTCTGCTCTTCTGCTCGTAAGACTGCTGATGTGCTCTAGTCTTTCCAAGCAGCATCGCTTTCTATGCATCTTGCTTAGCTGCATGTGCTTGCCGGCATTCGTCATCAAACCAGAGACTTCGTTGTGGTGGTAGAGTGAAACCCGGCACATCAGTAGCGCTAGCTCTGATGGCTTTTTGACAGTGTTGCCACTGGTCTTCGATGCTTGATGTTGGCGGCAAGGGACATCTAAAATGGTTGAGAGATGTTTGAACGAAAAAGGATTTGAGCGATCTCTTGCGATTGTAGCCGCCTGACGTCGAATTTCCTCACAGCATTAGCTTATCTTGGCGCTGTTTGTGATATCCGAAACCGTACCTTAGCTACAACAAGGTAATTCCTGTTTTTTTTCCATGGCCGGGTAGTTACCCCGGCGGCACAGTCGCCGTCCCGCAATCTGGAATGAGGGCGGTTATGGCGAAGCCAGTAACCCGTTTTGGGATATAAGTGCTGCCGTTGGTCCTTAAGGGGCTCATCTACCACCATCTCTTTTCCAAGACGTTGACTTTGTCTCGGAAATTCTTACCGGCTTGTGCTCCAAATGTGTCGGAGTACCCCAGTTAAGGTCTCAGTTATTCCGAGATTTTTCTTCACCGTTGATTCCATCTGGAGAATTTGTCCGCTGTCCCGTTTATAGTGCTGCTAGTTTTGTCTGCTGGTCAGCACTCGCACTTATTTGTTTAGCAAGTCGAGTCCGGATGGACATGAAAAGTAGCCGACGGCTACCACGTTAAGGTATTATAAGCACAATTGATGTGTAGGTTGGAATAGTTGCAACACTGAATTTCGCCAAGCTGACATTTCTCAGTGCCTACCCCATTTCTACAGCACCACGAAAGGTCCATGCCTAAATATACCGTCCTGCTTATTTTTTTGTTTGTCCATCAGGAGCGAAATTCTTTTATCTTCAGGAATTATGCTCGCTTCAAAACTGTATGAAAATTACAAACAAAAACAAGTCCCGAGAGGTAGTCGCTTGAAAACATGGACCGAGGGTCTATTGGCCCATTGTGCGCCGCTTGGATCTGCGATTTTATGTAAAAAATGTAAGTGTGGCCAAGTATTCTACTTTTTCACTGTATATAGTGGAGTTGACAGGAGGACTGTTTTTAGCATAAAACTGATCAACTCCCCAAGTGGGTCATCCACCATCAGAGTTAACAGCGCCGCCTTGGTTGACGTTGTTAAAGGCGCCTTCTATTTCAAAGAATGCGATCATTGTGCCCTATCTGTAATAAGCGCTTCGTTCGATCGATATGGCTCGTTAGTGTATCTAGAGCCGTTTCCACTGACATATTGAACTTCGCCTACGAAGGATACAAAAAAAACTCGTTCTAGAGATTTCGGAAGGCAAAATAAAAGTTGAATTGGTCTGTAACTCCTTGGGAAAATCTTGAGTTTCTGCAAACTACATTAACCTTCCTTCGTGACAAGGGAATTTGGATCATTTCTACACAGTTTCAAATGTTATTCTCTAGAATTGGCAGCATAGTATCTAAAGACCTTTTTAGCTCGGTATTATACCGTCCAGCCCAACAGGCTTGTAGAGCTTCAACGTATTCAGCGTCCAAAGCTGAATGTGGCAGCAGCAGCTCCTCTAAAGTTGTTACTGACTATGGAACTACCTGGAAAGTACGTGTCAAGTAGGATGCTTTTTAGTCCAGCACTTTAGGCCCCCGGGGGTGATGTTTTTCTTTTTCAAACAGCCAAGCCTCGTAGGATTGATGGGGAGAATTTTACTTAGCCGCAATGCTTCGATGGTTTCTGTTATTTTGCCACAGAATGACCTTCAGGATTGTCGCTTGGCCTTCCTTAATTCATTTGGGCCCAAATCGTAACTAAGAGCTGTTATCAGCATCATCAGACCTTTGCTCCCTTAGCATGATTGGTAACTTTGCGTTTGGTGCTTACTCTTGCAATTCAAACCTACGACTTGGCAATTCGACGTCGTTACGTGATACTTAAATGTGTCGTTAGACAAGGAGGTTTTTATAAAAGTTTCAGGACTGAGATTCTGAAGCGAGTTGCAGTTAAACAAGGAGAAAAAGCAGAACTTGAAGTTGAAGCCAAGTAAATGCTGAAGGGCATACTAGATGAAGGAAACATGCGTCGTTTTTGGAAAGTCTTTTATCGATTGCGCCAATGTGGTCGTCAGGTGGTCATCAATGGTATCTAAGGCCCAATAAATGCTTGCTGGACCAAGCTCTAGGTGGCATAACAGCTGATAAATGGTGGGCCATCTGTTAGTGTATTTTCAAATTATATGTTATAACGACACTAACAGCTCTTATCCTTTTTAAAAAAGCTGAAGAAAAGTCACACTAATCCGATGAGAATATTCAATTCAGGAATTGAAGCAAAATGAACGCCGACTTTGCTATCGCGTCTCTGTTCAGCTTTAAGAGCAGCTCGAAATTGACGAAATTTTGCTCAAAAAATTATTATCTTTCAGATAAGTTGCATTCCCATCTCGGCAGGTTGGTAAACAAGCTGTCATAGAGAGGCCAATGCATCATAAATGTGTGACTGTTTGGTGTTATTTTTAGAGTAATGCCGTCACATTGGCCCATTTTTCTTTCAAGATCCATTACTTTCAATGGAGAGTGTTACCAAGGCCTGATGAACGGGATAAAATCCCAGTAATATGGGAAAACTTGTCACACAAGCTGTTCAATAATCGATTTATTGAACACTAAGTTCAACAATCGGGTATATCAGTCGTTTTGGTGATGTTGCTTGAACGCCGAAGTTGCGATTTGACGCAGTTTAACATCTTTTCTGTGAAATGCCACTAAAAACTGATGCTTCGCGAACAATCCAAATACGATTAAGATACTCCAGAACAATGTTGATCCCTTCTATTCGTGAAATAGGAGCAGAAACCATCGAAATGTTTTGAAAAATTTGGTTGACAGGATGGCTTACTTCGAAGCCAAAAAAAGCTAATGTTTTATTAAAATAATATTTTTTTTAATTAATCGGAAAGTTAACTCTTTTTAATAAAGTAAAAAGTATTAAAAAATGTTTATTTATGTTTTTTTTTATGGTCTTTTTAAAAAGATACCAACAGTTGAACCACCCATAAATTCACATGAAATTTTCCACTCTCGTGAACTAGTCACAGTCAACAGGGCCTGAATGTGCAAATACTGTTTCAGGGTTGGAGATATTCTGTTGCTGCAAAGCGACTGTCGCTTCTATACAGACTATGTGTATTTACTAACTGAACCAGCAATAACATAAAAGATTCGAAATTAGACGACAAAGGAAGTCATATACCTAAATAGCATCATATGAGAGGTAGTCTTGAACCATCTATGGTATGACGGCAATTGGGGGCTCAGTTTATGGTTAATTGCTCCGTGGTGTTTGCTCCCATCAATAATATCGATCATTCTGTGGCGGATAAACTTGCTGCTCCACATTTTATACAAGAACATGCACCAACAGATCAAATACATAGTAGCTGATGTCATCACGAAGCCATTGAATCGAGTAGGCTACTGTAAATACCTGAAAGGACTGGGTCATAATCACATATTTTCAGAGAATTATCCACATGCACAACGCAGTCTTTAATATTTGAAATAGCAAAATCTAGAGAGTATAATTCTGTTTGGTTGTTTGACCGACTATGAGCACCTTCATTGTGAATGTTAGTCCCCAAACTGTGGTTGGAAACTAACAAAATTGATGGAAACGATGTCGCAGTCTCACTACCCGATGTTCTAATTCATACGTAATGGGATAGTTCCTGCTGCAGAGACCAGTTCCATGAAGAATTGATTTCAGAAAGTGGACAATTCGGTTAGCTTTTATGTACAATACAACAAACACTTAACACTTCTTGAGAATCAATATTTACCAACTCAAATCCACAACAACTCGTAGATGGCAAATAACAACGTTCTACAAAATCGAATGCCCTGGCCTTATTTCGATGTTGCACTAAACGACAAAACAAGCACAAAATTGTATCCAAAACAATTTTCCCTTGCTCGACAAATATCTTCTTGTGTCCACATATACCATAAACTAGTACCTTCATCCTTTTGTGAGGGGAAAAGCACTCAAGGCATCAAGGCGAAGTGCATAAATTAACGACTTCCACACTAGTGTCGTCATTAATTTTTTTCCAAAAACCTCCACCTCTCGTTTTCTAATACAAGGACGGATAAGTTGTTTTTTTTAAAAATAAAGCAAAGAACACTGGGTAAAACATGATGCACACACGTTGTCATTGCCACCGAAAATCGAGGACAATAGTACACGAAAACGTTTGCGAATAGCTTAAAGCACTTTGTGGCTGTAAGCCAAATGACCATCGTACACACATATGTATATCACACTCTTTATAAGGCTACGGGTTCTATGAACGCCGTCGTGTCCTAGTCCTGTGGCCATATAAATGCCAAAAATTAAATATTTTCATTTGGCCGTGAATCGTGAGATGGCTGATGTTGCGAGCTGACAAGGGGAAAGCTATTGCAAGTAATTTTCCCTCAGACGCGGCCCGATTAGATTTATACAAATGGTTTCTTGGAAAATTGGAAAATTTGTTTTTATCTTTTTTTTTGGTTTGTTAACCAGACACAGTCAGATTCTGTTCGATACTGGAGGATTTCTTCAAGGTCAAAATGAGTTTCTATGGAATTTTGCTCGACTTGGACAGAAATGCCATTGAACGCGGGAAGGTATCTCGCAATTGTGAACATTTTCTACTTCATTCCCTAACAGGATTCTATTCGAATCGAAATGTCGAAGAAAACTCACAAGAACCACCGCAATTTCAGCCAATACAAAAACTTTACGGATGATCAGACAGCTAGATGGTATTGGTATTGTTACCAAATGCGTAGAGACGAGAGTAACAGCCAGCATCCTTTTTTTGTTTAGTGGTGAAGGTCTAAGAAAATTAGCCCTCATTGTCATCCTGGCTCTGTACCTGCACCCTACAGTTCTTAACAGACCGCGTGAAGCCGAACAACTCGCAGAGGCTCTAAACTGCTATATCACAATCTAAGAACTGCGATGGGGTGGTCCAGACAAAAGACGGATGAAAAACTGCGAGATTGTTATCGACGGCAAAGGTTGAACCTATGGTTGCGAATGTGTTGTTAAAAGCAGACTTAGGCAAAGATTCTTAAGCTTCTGGCATCTAAGCGAACGAATGGTAACAATCGGCATCAAGTCCGAATTCGGGAAGTCATTTTTGAGCTTGTCATTGGGAAACAAACCGTTCACCACACGATATCTGAAAACGGACTTAGGTTTTTAGACTTCGTACCGAGACGCAACCTCATAGTAGTCAGCACACGGTTTTTATACCTCAACATGCATGAGGGACATGGCAGTCTCCGGACCAATCAGCCGTCAACCAGATTGACTACACTTCGATAGACGTTAGAGACACTCTTTCAAGATCTTTGATGTGCGAACCTTCCGAGGAGCTAACATAGATTTGGATCACTACCTTGTTGCAACCAGGGTACGGATATATATATTGAGTCAGACCATCCATTTTCGACGTTGAAAAGCTGCTCAATGAAAATCCATGACCCCGTATATAATCCAGAGAATACCAATGGGAATGCTATCAACGAGCCATCAGAGAAGCATCATCTGGTGTGATTGGTTTCAAACCCTAACCACAAAGAAACCTCTGGTTCGATGACGAATGTAGGAAGGTGCATGCAGCCAAACAAGAGGCATACAAAACTGATTTGCGTCGCAGGACCAGATCTGCTCGTGAGCTCTACGAACAGAAAATTAGGGAAGAACATCGATTTTGTAGAAGAACAAAGAAATAGCACAGGTACATAGTACGCGGTGGAGGAAATGGAAAGATGGCACCGTAGGAATGACGTTCGAAAATCATATCAAGGAATAAAAAGAACATACCGGAGCTACGAAAGTCAGAATGAGAGCCTGCAAGGACGAAAATGGAAACCTAGTAGTAGAATCGCAGTCGGTGGTGAAAAAATATGAAAAGACCACTTCTTCAGACTATATCACGGCGACGACAACCATAGTTCCGCTGTCAGGCAAAATGAACCATCTACACTGGACGCTGATAGCAGAGTTTTCCGTCCACCTTACCGAGACGAAGTTGAGATAGCGATATCGGGACTAAAGTCCCAAACGGTGTTCCAACTGAGCTATTTAAAACAGCTGCAGATGACCTGCGTAAGAACATGCACCAGCTCATCTGCAAGATATGATCAGATAAAAGTATTCCCGACGAATAGAACCTCAGCATCCTTTGCCCAATCCACAAAAAAAGGAAATCCTTTCGACTGCGTCAACTATAGGCGAATCATTGTACTGAACATCGCCTACAAAACCTTCTCTGCCGTATTGTGTAATCGCTTGAAACCGATCATGAGCAGCTTGATAGGTCCACATCAGGGTGGTTTCAGGCAAGGAAGGTCTACCATGGATCAAATATTCACAGAACATCACCTATTTTTCGACTTGAAATCCGCATGCACGTGGAAATATAATGAGCTGTATAATGACATGTTTTGTTCTGGCAATCCTTCCAAACTCGTCCGTCTTTTCAGGATGACAATGGAAAATACTCGCTGCGCCATTAAGGTCGGTAACGAGTTAACCGAGATCTTCAATGTAAAAAAAGGGTTAAGACAAGGCAATGCTCCGTCATTTGACTTTTTCAACATCGCTTAAGAGAGCGACGTGCAAAATTTACTGGGCAATAAAAAAAAAACAATCGCTACAAGTCTGTACAATTGCTTGGGTTCGCAAATGACAACAACGTTATTGGATGAAGACAGTGAGGCATCTGCAGCTATTGAAGCGGAAGCGACTAAAATTTGTCTCATGTAGAATGAGAAAAAGGTTATTCTGTCATTAAAAAGCGATTCCCTACATCGACAACCTGGCCAGAGTGTCACAAGTGGCAGCTATAACTTCGAAGATGCTTTGAAGCGTGCATCTTTGCTGGCTGCATTTGTTCCGTCCTGCGACTTATTGTTGATTACATTCTGCTTCTACTTTTACGTTTCTATTTAAGAACATGGTTGCATTATATATCTTCCCCGTGTTGTCGGCTAAGTAGGCAGAAGCAACCTGTGTTGGATAATGCAGATGCACAGGAAACCAGGTTGCGCATAGATGACCAATCTCATCACTATCAGAGATGACCAGAGAAGCCACCTTTGATGTGCTGGGATTCAAGGTACCTGCTCCACAACAATAGAAAAAAGAAACATCCAAGTTCGATGAGGAATGTAGATTGGCAAATCTAGAAAAACACACCTCGTACTCTTCACAAAAACGGGGAGGAATTTTGAGCAGAAAATAAAGAGAATGAAAAGTGTTCGATCGAGGCCGAAATTTGAAAGTTTTGTCAATAAATAGGACGAATTTACGGCTTTGTTATCGTTGAATAGAACCCTGAAAACACGGAAAGTACAATCACAGTCGGTGCTGAGAATCTGGAAAGACTAATCAGGCAAACGGTGATGCCGAACAAAATTCCATCATCAAAGAGCATAAATCATTCAATCTGATCAAAGGCAAACAACATTTTTGGCCGATCGACCAAGATGATGTCAGGACAGCAATCTCAAAGCATTGAATACATTTGAATAAATTTGGGTCGATGAAAGTATGCCACACGAATTGAATTCTACATCGTCCGATCGCAGATCACAAGAGATCATATGAACTGCTTAAACCAAAGAGTAACAAGTCTCCTTAACATCGCATATAACATCGTGTCCAGCGAGCTATGTGAACGTGTAAAATCCTTCGCCAATAGCAGTGCGGATTAGGGACAGGAAAGTCGACCATAGATCAAATTTTCACATTACACTCACTAACCCTTTAAATCCGGATATGAGTGCATCTATGGAAACCAACTATATATAGTATACAGAGCTAGCTCACTCAAAAGAATATCGATGGAAAGCGCATGGACGAAACCGAGGCCTTTAATACCAGACAAAAACTTTTACAAGGCAAAGCGTTGTCATGCGATTTTCCCAACACCCTTTTTGAAAAAAATTGTGGGAAACTGTCAAATTAATTTAGAAGGCACCAGCTTTCCAATGTCTATTCAGTTCAGTTTGGATGAGCACAACGGGTTGTCAATGAACCGTTTGCGACTATTGACGCTATCATCAAACATGGTAAATGCTGTCAACACACAGCATTTTCGTCACGATAGGTAGCTACAAATCTAAGGTGGCAAGAGACTTTATTTATCCGGGTTTCTCCAGGAATGTGGAAATCATGCTAACAACCCTGGCTAATCGCTGCTTCGCTGAACTTAGCAGCCAATTGACACTAGTAATCGCAGTCCTACTTTACAGGGTAGAACCTTGGACGCTGGATAAAACGTATGGAATCATCTTAAAAGCATGTAGAGAAAAGTTCTTCGAATAGTTTTTGGTCCCGTTTGCATCAGTGGAGAACGGAAAAGACATATGTATCAGTCGTTGGATTTTCAACAGCGAACTGTAGAACGATACCGACTAAATCAGAAAAGACCGACTTAGATGACTAAGATATGGGTCTTGAAATGCATGAACGTCAACGTTCCGCCTGAAAGTTCCCGATTCCGACCCATTGGGAGCATTGAATGGAAAGGGTCTTTACAAAACGTCGTGTGCGCAACAAGAGTCAACTTTACTGAGACCGAGAATCACCATACATTCGGACAATATTATAAAATAGCTAAGCAGAAGGCGCTTAAAAATTACCTTACCTTTACCAATACTTTACCCAATATCCTCCTCCCCAGTCTGCGGGACTTTCACCCGTCTAAGATAGATATTACCCGTTTCTGAATAAATTTAATACGTTTTGGATTCTCTGAATAATGTGGTAAGCCCCTATTGAGCGTCAATTTTCAAAAGACTGAAGGCACACGTGGTAGAAAGCAGCCTCCTGTGAACTTCCTCTGGGAGTAGTATATATACTTCTGCCAACAACAGTCTCCAACCAGGTCGATCTTTGGCTAGCTGCCTTCAATTTCGCACGCTAAGTTGGCTAAGAACCCCTTCCACTTGCGTGGGCCGCCTAATATGTTTGCAGTGGTTGTCAACAGTGATTGGGTCCGTATCCGTAGTTTGTTGCTGTTCGTAACTTTCGTCTTTTTTCCGTGGTGGCAAAGAGCCCGACCTAGAATCCCAGTTCCATTAAAGATAACCCTAGGGTCTGTCTGGACCGAAGCCAGTAGCACGTTCGGAGATGTAAGCGCTGCCGTTCCTTACCCAAGATCTTGACTCCAAATATATGTCGGAGAAGCCAGGATAAGGTCTCCTTTATGTTATTTCGGGATTTTACTTCACCGTTTATTCCATCTGGAGAATTCATCCGATGTCCGTTTATAGTGCTGCTAATTTTGTCTGGTTGTCACCACTCGTTTTTATAAATTTGACAAGGCGAGTCCGGATGGACTTGGAAGTTCAAAAAGCACAATTGTTGTAAAGGAACATTCGCATATGTGTATCTTCAGGTTGATATCTCTCGGCATCTACCCTATTTTTACAACACTCAATCACCAGCCTGGCAAGGCGTCTTCAAATTATTCAGCAGTATTTAGGAAATCTACGTTTTGGTTCACATAATCGGCCCGCCAATAGAACATTTCTCTATACCATCGAATATTTTGAAACCCAATAGACCCAAATAGACCACATCTAGCAGGTAGTG
This sequence comes from Volucella inflata, assembly GCA_928272305.1. Classification (NCBI taxonomy): domain Eukaryota; kingdom Metazoa; phylum Arthropoda; class Insecta; order Diptera; family Syrphidae; genus Volucella; species Volucella inflata. The sequence goes on along the minus strand of OV743716.1, from coordinate 2,803,226 downwards.
AAGAAAATGTAGTGGCGGTAGGGGAGAGTGTAACACTGAACGTGATAAACCGATTCGGTGGCATTCTCAATATGTTGGCTTGTCATGTGCAACAACTTGGCTTATTTAACGTGGGCATCTTGGCTTAAAAGCATACAGAATTCAACAAGTGCAAGATGTTAAGTTGACCTACCTTTCGAATCGTCTCCATTTCAGTAGTTGGACTCTTCAGGACCTTCAAGAAGATCCACTGCTTTCGGACAAAATTTTGTTCAGCGATGTGACCCATTTAAAGCTTGCTGATTACGTTACAGCTGTATTCCAAATTCAGACCATTGCATCCAGACAAAACAACGGTAGGCTGGTTAACCATCGATTCATGACTAAAGCTCGTTGTCTCGACAGCATTTGGTTCCATCATGACGCCACATAGCCCCTAAAACCATGGCCTAACTGCGAGAACGAATCGGTGAATAATAAATTTCACTCTTTAAACCGATGAATTGTGAATGTGACATCACATCCCTTAACTTTTTCCTTTTGGCGCTACATTAAGTCCAAGATCTACATGGATAAGCCGGCTAAAAGTGAGGAATTGAGACCCATGCTCGAACCCATCATCGAAAATTGGAATTTCAGATTGGGACCGCAGCGTTTGAAACAAATAATCTTTAAAATAAGATAGAGCCCGCTTCTATTTGACCAGATAAATTCAATAAGTTCTCATCCACCTTCTTTTTGAAAGAATATGACATTAAGTTCACACTGCTATGGACAGAGCAGACGGAAAGGTCACGTTTACTTTAAATTGATCCAAATTCACAACTAAGAACATCTCGTATTCATTAGGGACAGACCCTCCTATTCACTTCATTAGTTCCCCCATTCAATTGAGAACAAAATATAATAGAACACCGACCCAAGTGTCATAAATTAAAGATAGTCCCTCCAAAGTCCTTCAAATGCTTTCTTCTTAATACTCGTACATGTTCCTCATTCCGGCAAATAACTCATTCTTTATAAATTACGTGAAACAATAAGAAACTGCTTCCCACTCTCGGTTGCCCATTCAAAAAATCAGTCAGTCGAAACACTCGTAAATATGCAAGGGCAGTAAGTATAAAAGCAATGAAGACGACTCTTACAATACTCGTACACACGAATGATGCTCTGGTCCTCAAATAAATGTATTCGTAATAATAATTTGAAATTGTCCAACCGGAAAAGGACATTTTAAGGAGGTTAATACTTCCACCTCATTCTATCCAACCCCACCCGATACGGACAAACCTCTCCCCTTCCAACAATATCTATACGTTGGTCATAGTCCAAGTCAGGCAGCATTTACAATTTCAATTGTATAACTGGATGTACATAGTCGTACATATGTATGTGCGACCTCCTGTTTGGTCGATTACACTATTCAAGTATGATGCAAGAGTAAACAAAGATACAACAACATTTGGTGCGTTTCTATTTACTCTGATTCATCCAATTCCACAGGAAAACATTTTAAAGTTTCGTTGAAATACTCGTCTACGACAAGATACGAGTACAGAAGTACGAGTAGTTCTGGCTTCCGTGTGAAAAAGCTTCATGTTGTAAGCACTTGCTGCCAGAGACAAGAAGAAAGTGGGCGAAAAAACCTTTTCCCTCATTTTTCTTCAGTCACGGATGAAATGATAGATAGATATTTGTGTTGTATTGAATGCTTAATGACAGTAAACACAAGAAAGGGTCGTACGAGAGGGCTCGTGTATATATATAGTATATATGTGTGTGGCACCATAGGACCGGAATATAGAACGACCATGACTATTCTATTACCACGAACCATTAAATAATTGAAATGACTTTGAGGATTTGGGTAGAAGCGTAAATCGATAAGTGTTTCGCTCGCATTCTGAGGATGATAATGGTTTAAAGGATAACTGAAGGTATTTACTTGAGTCATGTGACCCATTAAAGGGGCGACATTTTTGATTTAATTGCCTTTGGAGTGTTTATGAATTAATTTTACAAAGCTACTGCTGGTCAAAGCACATTTATTAAAAAAAAAAACAAATTTTAACTGATCATTGATACAGATTCCAGAAATTTGTATATTTTGACGACTTCTTTCCTTATGACGCTCGTAGTTAGCGGAAGAGGTCTGGTTCAAGTTAACTGCAAAACAATGAAGCATACTTTGTTCGTCAATGAACTGCGACATCTATAACGACGATTGTAATCGATGGCAAAGGAGCGCCAATTTGGGTGCGTTTTTGTTGTTGAAGGACGATGAAGGGTAAGAAGTTTCAGGCTTAGAAATCCGCATCAAGGCTAAATTTGCCAACATAAGCCTTATATGTGCTCGCGCCCTCATTGAGGAAAAAAATGACGACACCAAAGACAGCTTCTAGGAGCTCTTGTACAAGACCTTAGAGCAATGCCCTACCTATGACATCAAAATTGTCCTCGGCGATTCCCAGATCTCGGTATTCAAAAGGGGACTTGAAGAACTCCTGCTCAATCAATTGTCAACCATATTGACCACATTTCGATCGACGCAAGACACACCTCCAGTAATATGGATGTCGGAACGTTCCAAGGAGCCAACACCAATTCGGACCATTACCATACTAGCCAAGGTACTGTCTCAGATATTCCGAACAGCTCATAGGCAAGCTAATGATGTGTGGAATTTCGACATCAAAAGGCTACAATAGCAAGAGATCGCCAAATACTTTTCCGATCGGGTCTCTCTTAATCTCTTAAGAGGTCCAATACCGCCAGCATCAAGCATCGAAGACCATTGGAAACACTGTCAAACCGCCATCAGAGATATGAATGCCGGCAAGCACATGCAGCTAAGCAAAAAGCACGCAATGCGGCACTGCAAAAAAGGACCAGAGCTGCTCATGAGCTCTATGAGCGGAAGAGGTGAGACGAACACCGGCTTCTCAGGAACAAAAAGAAAGAGCATGAGAAGCCTACGGTCGAGGAAATTGAGAAATGCTACTCCAGGAATGAGATTCAGAACTTTTAGCAAAAGATAAAACAAATATGCCACGAACACAGGCCCCGAACCGAAGCCTGTAGAGACGAACAAGGGAACATCGTAGTAGAATCGCAGTCAATGCTGAGGATTTGGAAAGACTTTTTCTGCAGACTGTATAACGGCGATGACGGACCAAATACCGCTGTCAAGCAGAATCAACCTTTCAACCTGGACGATGACGACCAACAATTCCGTCCACCCGACCTGGATGAAGTGAAGATAGCCATATCGAAGCTTAAGTCAAACAAAGCTGCTGGAGCGGATGGCCTGACTGCCGAGCTCTTCAAAGCGGCAGGCGATGACTTGGTAAGGAGCATACACCAACTCATCTGTAAAATATGGTCCGACGAAAATATGCCCGATGAATGGAACCTCAGCATTGTTTGTCCGATTCTCAAGAGAGGAAACCCTCTGAACTGCGCCAACTACAGCGACATCAGACTCTTTAACATCGCATACAAGGTGTTATCTGCCGTATTGCGTGAATGCCTGAAACCGTTCGTCAACAACCTGATAGGTTCATATCAGTGTGGCTTCAGGGCAGGAAAGTCCACCATCGACCAAATATTCAGACTACGGCAGATCTTGGAGAAGACCCATGAGCTTCAGATCGATACACACCATCTATTTATCGATTTTAAGGCCGCGTACGACCGCATCTATACAGAAGAACTACACAGAGCAATGTCTAGTTTTGGCATCCCTACCAAACTCGTCCGTCTGTGCAGGATGACGATGGAGAATGCACGCTGCTCCATCAAGGTCGGCAAAGATCTCACCGAGACCTTTCATGTCCAGAAAGGATTTAGACAAGGCGATGCGCTGTCATGCGATTTTTTCAACATCGTACTTGAAAGAATAGTGCAAAACTCACGAGCAAACACAAGAGGCACTATCTTTCAAAAGTCCGTCCAATTACTTGCATACGCCGACGATATTGACATAATCGGGAGAAAACAGCGTGATGTCAGTGGCGCTTTCGCGAGTATTGAGACGGAAGCGGCGAAAATGGGTTTAGCGGTCAATGAGTGCAAGACTAAGTATGTGCTGTCAAGCAAAAAGGACACAAAACACCGATGTCTCGGACAGAACCTTATCTTCGGCAAGTATACTATAAGGTCTTTGTCTACTTAGGCTCTGCTAACAATTCAGACAACGACACTAGCGCTGAGATCAAATAAAAGATAACCCTTGCCAACCCTGCTTCCAATTCTGCTCTATGGAGCAGAGGCATGGACATTATCAAAGCTGGATGAATGTGCTCTTGGCTTTTTTGAGAGGAAAATTTTCGGTCATATGTACACCGACAATGAGTGAAGTAAGTAAGTAAGCCAAACAAGTAGAGAAAACGCCCAAAATCTGAAATGTAGACATCAAGTTTGTTTATCGTGAGCAGCTCAGCACTGGTATTTCGTAACCTGAAGGACCTATTCCTCGATCTCAACACTTAAAAACTCTAGGACAAGAAAGGTGTTGGTGTTGGTTGGCTTTGCCTTTCTCTCTCCTTAGTGTTGCAAATGAGCTGAGTGGATTTTCTCTGCATATTTTCACCGGACTGAAGAATTTAGATAAAGCCTTAGTAGTTTTCTTGATGAAAATCGCAGTTTTCATACTTTGCCTCACATAGTCTTAGTAATAGCCCATCGTTTCCTTCACTGGGAAAAGGAAATCCCCAGAAATCTTACAGCCAGTTCAGTGAAACAAGCTCATGTTTTGTTGAAAGTAAAATTCATAATGATTCATAATCTGGTGGAATTTGAGGAATTTTAAGGATATTATGGCCATGACGGATGGAGATTACTAAGTGGACTTAAATATACCCACCCAGCACGCGATACAAAAGTATCCTCTCGTAATTTGCGGTCACTCAAATCGTTTCTTAATCTAAAACAAACTTTTCAAGAGTTGCCAGCACTTTGAAACTGCACGCCCACAATCAAACCTGATAAAACTCTAACCAGAATTTGCTTTTACGATGACCTCATCATCTTTTTAAAGTCTCGTTAAAACACTGGGGAAATATCAATCTAAACCAATCACTTCGTGTGGTTAGTCCAGAAATTAGGAACCATCGCACATGGCGGTGTCTCCCACGCTTCCGCCTTCATTTCATGCCACCCATTTCAAAGTTGTATGTCAAGAGTAGTCGTCATCTTGAGTGGAGATTTCCCATGCTATTGGTTTTCCTGTAGCAACCTTCATTTCGACGCCCCCTATTTCATTTCTACGGCTCGGCTATTATGATAAAAACTTCCATCCAAGAGTCGTAAAATGCAAACTGTGTTGAATTTCAAGTTTCCAGTCGGGGGAGTCCCAATCTACGGTATCACCCAGCCATCCCCCACTTGTTTTCTGTTAGATTTTGGGATTTGTATTTTTTTGTTCTCCAGAAATGGATCTTTAAGATTATTTCTTCTTTTCTTTTGTAACTATTTTGTTTTCTGTTTTTTTTTTCTATTTTACTTGGATAAGTCTGTGGGGAAGGCGGTTAGAATGGTCTGTGCATGGCTAACATTCATCTGACAAGCCGGAAGAGACTGAAAAAAAAAAAACAAAAAAACAATTGCAACAGCAAACTGACAAAAGATTGTTTCAGTGATACTAAATAAGCATTTTGGTCTGATAGTGTTATAAATATTCGAAAAGGATGACGCAAATAAGAAAGTTTCTCCTCCTGTTGTATGACCGAAAGAAAATGTATCTACCAAGCAACACCATCTAGGTACTAGAAAGCAACTGTCGAATTTGAGTGGCGAACATGGCGAAATACAATTAAAGGGAAGGGCTATAGTACGTATTCCATATTTGTACTGGCGGGGTGAGCGGTGGGAATACTGTATTCCACAGATGGTAACCAAAAACAAACAAAAACATGCAAAACAATCACTGGCGTACATAGAAATTTTAATGTCCTGCGAGATTGCATTCGAAGAAATTTCATTGTAATTTGTTTTCTGCATGTAACAATACGAGTACACACAAAAAAAAACCAGATATTACTCGTATTCTACGAGTACGAGGACGTTTCTTTCCATTTAAATAAAAAAGAAAAACACATCCTTACGATACCAGGAAGACTACATCCGGTTGGAAGTACTTCCTTAATTGTGTTGCAACAAGCAAGTGTGTGTATTTAGGAATGTTTGTTTTCACTCAGTGCCGATTCGCACAGTGTGAATAGAAAATAAACCGTAAGGTGAAGGCTTAAATCGGATGCTAAAGTACTGCAACTCCGGGATGTTTTAGCTTTAGATTGTGTTGCTTTGGTTTCGATATTGCATTTCAGCCGTATTTATGGCGCAGATTTAAAGTCTGTGTAAGGACGGATATATAGACGGATTTCAATGATACCTTTGACCTAAAAAAAGAAGCTCATCAGTGGTAACAAAAGAAATGACGCAGCTTTAATGGCAGGAAGAACGAATTACCATTTGTGACAATTTTGGTCCATCCTACCATCAATGAACCATAATCGCTCAGTGCGGACGCGTCAGACATAGCTATTGTGCCGTCCACAACCAAGTCATCGATGGAGTCTCTCGACCTCCTGCATTGTATTCCAAGGAACTCAAAGACCTACGGCGAGTATACAGCACGTGCGACAGCGAACTTTTAGCAATATTCAAGTGAGTGAGTCACCTTAGATACTTAATCGAAGGAAGAAGCATCTGCATTAACACCGACTACAAACCGGCTCGTTTTTGTGTTCAAGCAAAGGTTGGGGAGAGCATCTCCGAGGAGACTTCTGCGGCTAGATTTCTTATCGCAGTCTAGCACAAACCGGAGCCATGTCAAAAGGGAATACACTACCGTTGCTGATAGCCTATCGGAAATCAATCCCGATCGTTTTTCTATCAACGTCACTCACTATCGAGTCTTCCAACCGAAACTGGGCCATTATCCCGAGAAGGCTAAGAGATCATAATGACACTGCATACTGCATCTCTCATCTAGATAGGAGGGCAACGTTTAAAATAATGCTGGGCCGACGTCTCTGCCATGGAATGCCAAAGGATATTAAAGCCGTGGTCGGAAACTGAAGATTGCAAGGTACATAGGCACAAAAAAGTACATCCACCAACGCAAGCACGATTCGACCACTTTGACATCGACTGGGCTGGAGCATTGCCGACGTCGCACCGCTGTCCCTTAATATTTCTAAAACAGACCCCTTCTGGCATTAGGGTGGATATTAGGATACGGAGTTCCGTTACGTATAACGAATCAAGCGATTGCATCGAAAGTTTAAGACTGCACTGCTACGAAATTAATGACTGGTGCGGCGTATTGCCTTCGATCTTTACACAAAAACGACACCAAAGCAACTCCAACAGAGATGTTGTTTGGATCATTACTTCGTGTATCAGGTGTTAAAGTTAAAAACTCAAAACCAGATAAGGATTTATTACGCTCGATGCAGTTAGAACGCCCCTCCGAGGTTATCAACCGTTGAAGTGTTCTAAATGTTAACAATCGCGTGGTAAACATTTCTATATATCACATCAAAACAGCGTTCAAACTCACCTATGAAGTACCTGTCAATGCGACGAGACATTCACATCAGGAAGAAGGGTTAGAGGTGGCGACCTCTTTACTTTAGCAGCTATCATTACCATAACCTTGAAGTATTAGGTTAGGTTAGGTAAAATAGGGTGTGCCACAAGACACAGACACTAGGCACCTGAACGGGCTCATCGCGATCCCCTGTGGGTTAAAACCAACTCCAAAAAGCAGAAAACCTAAACTCTGTCCCTGTTAAAGCGCCCAATTTCTCTACAGAAGCCAAGAAGGCCTTTGAAGTCCGTACCGTCTATTTCCTCTAAGTTTTCAAAGAAATAATTTCCCAAGAATTTCCTTCGCCTTCGCGATATTGCCTCACATTCACATAATATGTGTGTTATATCCTCAACCGCTTGTAGATCCCCGCAGAATCTACAAGTGTTCGTATTTGTTAGTTTTAGTCTCTTTGCGTGCTTCAGCAGTAGACAGTGTCCTGTTAGTATTCCTATTAGTGTCCTAAGCTTAATAAGCTTCCTAGATCTGTTACCGTCGAGAAGTGGCTATAGAGTCTTTGATACCCTATGTCCTTCCAGGCTCAGCCACCTAATACCGATCTCATCTGCATCAGCTGAGCTGCCCTGAGGACAGCTAGAACCTCTGATTGGAAGGCACTGCTAGTGTCCGGTAGCCTTATGGAGACTCTTAGTTCCGGGTCCTCCGAGAAGATTCCGGAACCTATTCCTTCCTCTGTCTTCGAGCCATCTGTAAAAACTGCATTTGATCTGGTCACTGCATTTTCTTGCCAGTCCTTCCTCTCCGGATATAGTATATCATACGGAATGTCGAAATCGATTGAGGAAGGGATTTCATCCGTTCTAACATTTTTGCCTAGTAGTAGCTCTTCCAGGATTGTGCGGTGTCCGAAGCTACTGTTTTTGAACAGTGAGTCGAATCGCACTGTTGCCAGCAATTTTTTTTATCTGTAAATCAAGCGGTGTCAGGTGTAGGAAGGTGTCCAATGCTGCCGTAGGGGTGGTACGGAGCGCTCCTGTAATGGTTATGGTAGCCGTTTTCTGAATCGCTGCTAATTTTCCGTAAGTCGTTTTCTTAGTTGTTGCTTTCCACCATGCTAGTGCGCCATATGTCAGTATGGGTCTCACCACTACCGTATATAGCCAGTACACCATAGCAGGTTTAAGGCCCCGCTACGTTGAGATTCCAATTCAGTTTCTTATCCAGAATCACGCCAAGGTACTTCGCACTATCCGAAAGGGACAGCTCCATTCCGCCGAGTTTTGGCAGTGTGAATTGCGGTATCTTATACTTTCTGGTAAAGAGAACCAGCTCCGTTTTGGAAGGATTGACATCGAGACCACAGCTGCCTACCCAGGTGCTGATCGTCTTCAAGGCAAGCTCCATGATCTCACTTAAAATGTTTAAGTATTTTTCCTGCACTATTATCACCACGTCATCCGCGTATGCCGTGGCGCTGATACCCATTGAGTTAAGCTTTTTGAGGATGTCATTTATGACCAGTACCCAAAGGGGTGGAGATATAACTCCCCCTTGAGGGGTTCCCCTGGTCACTGACATTCTAGACGAGCTTTGTCCAATAGAACAGTTTATTACTCTACCAGCAAGCATGTTGCAGATCCAATTTGTTATCACTCGTTCTATGTTTGTGTCTACTAAAGCACCTTTGATAGCGCTCAGCTTTACGTTATTGAAGGCCCCTTCTATATCTAGGAAGGCCGCCATCGCAAACTCACCAAAGTTTAGACTTCTATCGATTTTCCCTAACACCTCATGTAGGGCGGTTTCCACGGATTTGCCCTTCATGTAGGCATGCTGTGACCCGGTCAAAAAACCGTTACCGCATCTGTTCCTGATGTGAATTTCCAATAAACGCTCCAGGGTTTTAAGCATAAAAGATTACAGACTTATTGGTCTGAAGTCTTTAGCTATTGTGTGCCCTTGCTTGCCGGCCTTAGGTATATAAACTACCTTAACTTCTCTCCATGCTTTTGGAATATATCCCGTTTTTAAACTGTATCTCAGAATATCCATAATGTTTTGGATGACTACCTCCGGCGCTTTCTGCAGCATAATGGGTAGAATGCCATCCGGCCGGGGGATTTATACGGTTGAAAGGATTAAATTGCCCACCGTATTTTTTCCTGGTTTATAAGAACACCAATCTTTCCTTCAGAGAGGGAAGGATTGATGTCATCAGTGTGCCGTGGCAAGCCGGAGTCAGCTGATAATATGAATCCAGGGAAATGGGTTTCCACCAGCGTTACCAGGACTTCCTGGCTGCTTTCAGCCCATGTTCCGTCATTTTTCCTGAGGAAGCTAGGGACGCTCGCTTCTTTTGAAAGCATTTTGCGTAACTTTGAAACTTCGTCTGTTGCCATTATGGATTCGCAGTACCTCTGCCATGACGCCCTTTTCGATTTCCTAACTAGGTACTTGAATTGCCTCTTGCAATCGTAGTACTCATTCCACTTAGTGCTACATTTGAAAAGGTTCGCCCTATTATAGAGCTGCCTTACCTCTTTCCTTTTAAGACCTATTTCCCTATTCCACCATCTCGGCTGGGCCCTTTTGGGTGCTCGGTTAGCTGGACAAGCTTTCTCGAACGCCATTTTTAGTGCCCTGTTTAGATTTCCTACCGCCCTGTCTAAGTTATCAATGTTATCACAGGTGGTTGATTGGGTCTCAAGATGTGTGTTTACCACTTCTGTATACTTGACCCAATCAGTTTTCCTGGGATTCCTTTGAAAGATACATGCCCTATTTTGGAAGTTCACCTTGAAGCGTATCCATCCGTTATCAGACATTGACGCTTCGTCGACTACTATCCAATCAGTGATACCTAACCCTTCTGTATCCGAGGCAAGAGTAATATCTATCACCTCCTGCCTATTTTTCACCACAAGAGTGGGTGAATTCCCTCACCTTGAAATATTAGCATCACATAATTTTTTTCGTACGAAAATGTCAAGTTTTGAGCCAAATAAGCGTCATTTGCGAGATCTTTTGAATAACTTCTTTAATCTGAAGAAATTTCCAGCTCATTTACATCGATATAGAAGTATATGGTGAGGCTGCTTTAAGTGAGAGAAGTTGTCGTGAGTGAATTCAAGAGTTAAAGAACAGGTTCTTTATGAACTGAAGCTGAGAAACGTTGTGGATTGTAGTCACTGGCGATAGGTTATCCACTGCGATAACACAAAGAAGATGAAATAATTGACACCCAATAGCCATGCTTCAACATCTACAGTCAAGCTGAATATTCATGGAAAAATGTTGTGTTTTGGTGGCGCGGACTACTACTCCAAATATGAGAAAATGATTCCCCTACTTGATAATGGTTATCAACACCTTCTTAGAAATACTCAGCTTGGAAGTCATACCCCATCCAGAAACTACCTCTTTCGATTATCACTTGTTCCGCCGGTCGATGGCACATGGCGTGTCTGAACAGCTCTTCGCATCATATACTCGTAAAGATCCCAAAAATTGGTTCGATTCGTGGCTACCCTCAAAAGATGAAGCGTTCTTGCAACGTGGTATCCGTACGCTATCTGACAGATTTTAAAAATTAATGACTAATGATCCATACATAATGTACCAGTTGGTGTATCCAAAAGTGTATCTTTAGTTTAATCAGAACAAGATAAGATATTATAAGTCAAATCTTTAGTGCTTGATGCAGTGTATCCTTGCATCTTTATAGAAATAACTTAGTTCTATGAACTATTTATAATTACTAATGCATACTTTTGGAATAAATTGTATCGTATTGTATACATCATGAACTCATTCTGGTAAACCTATGTACATCAACTCATCTAATTTAATTTTAACTTTTTCTTTGGCAACTTTACTCCATTTTCATAAACATATTTCAGCCCTCTGTCGTCCTGGGAAAGAATATGCTATTTCGTTGTAATGCAAACTCATTTGGAGCTATCAATTTTATCTGTTTTCTCGTTAAGCTCTAAATAATGATTTCAATGAAGACTTCACGTTTGTTGCCTTCGATTACACCCAAGCTTCCTAAACAAGGTTTTTAGGAAATGAGACTTAAGGTGGGATCTTCCTCTCCTGAGTTTTCACTCTCGGCAAGTCCTGAAGGTTATATGCAACATTTGAGGAAAAGTATGTTTTACAAGCCTTTGCCTATTAGTTCGCATGCTTACCTTCCGCCGACAAACCCCAGGTTTCTGGTAACTCAACGGAGGATCAATTCCTCTGGGTGGTTGTACTATTCACCAAGTGAATGGGGGTGAATTTGCTACGTTATTACATCCTTCCTAGTCCTGAATGGTAGCGGAAGAATAGTGACACCTATGTAACAGCAGAAAATCGAAGCGACGCACATAGTAATTTTTACAGAGCAGTATGGAGTCTGATGAAAGTCTCATGGTGTATGAACCCCTTTAGAAGCCAACAAACCATTAAAACTTCCTCTGTGAACTAGCTGAATCAAAGATAGATAATTCCTCTTTAAATGTCCGGGTTTGTTGTTTTTACTTTGAACTAAAACTGTAAGAAAAATTATCAGCTACACAAAGCACAGCGAAAGCCTTGAATCTCAATCAAATTTCATTCAAAAACTGACTCATAACATTGACATCGAACTTAACTTGAATAGTTCGCTCTTTGTATACCAAAGACGAGCTCAGAAAACTGAAATCTGTCCTCTAGCAGTCTTAAACAAAACTTAAACTTTACCCATGGTGATTGCTTTCTTAGATGACTGTACAGTTCGGGTTGCTCCAAGACCTGTACAAAAAAAAACCTTCCCATTAAGATGGGTCGTTAGCCAACTTCCAGATGTGATCTGAGAGATAATTTTTGTGCCACCTAAGTTTAAGTCTTTTTTTTATCATGAGTAGAAAGGAATGAAGAATTCTCATTCACTCGCTCCATAGAGTTCGTACTGATTTTCACTACTACCTCGTTGAAGGTACAATAAGCGGTCGATTATCCAAAAAGAAGAAGCTCCGGCCTGACCAAAACAAACAGATTCGAGTTTTGGAATCCTAAGACCGCTGTAAGAAGTCGCTGTTAAAGAGAACATCATCATTATCATTATTGAGCTGCCAGACTTTTGATGGTCTGAGTATTGTACAGAATATAAAAAAGATATGGAATGCAATATCAGATAGTGCGGACTACTGGTATCTTCATATTTAGTTGGTTAAGTCAGCTGTAAGGGTTTTTAAGGTAGAGGTGGTGGCGGAAGAGTTCAGTATCCTCCCTTATGTGCTAGGGTTCCTCTAACCTAAGCTATATATCGAAATAAAAGCGCAAAGACGCTGCAAGGGAGTTCTAAATCGGCGCAGAAGGTTTTGGAGCCGCAATGCAAGGGCGAAACCGGCTTCTCTAAAATAGATAAACAAGCTCTTGAAGCTCGAGACAACTGACTTCTGCATTTTTTACCATAACTGCGTACTATTAAACGACGATTACTATAAATATCTTCCTCAAGGAGAATAAACTATTCAACTTGGATGATATTGGTCAACGATTTCCTCTAACCGATCTCGACAAATTAACGAAAGATATCAGCGTTTGTGATGGGGTCACAAACCTGGATGAAAGTCCATGGACCTTCACTAGACCCCTCTCAAGCTCATAGTACGGAAACGACTCAAACATGGCTCAAAAACCACGTTCTGAACTTCATTCTACGTATGATTGCCCACCTGGAAGCCTCGACCTTAATCTGATAGGCTACAACCTATGGTTTGTTCTGGAGGCTATGGCTCCAGAGTACTGGACAAAAAGAGTCTTTGAAGAGCTCCCTTTCCAATTACTGGCCGAACTGACTTCTCCGTTGATGGATGACAAATGCGGGCGATTTCAAGTAATTTTGACTAAAATTTATAGCCATTGAACTGTCAGAGAGAAAAGCATACACAATCGTGGGCTCGTCGGAAGACTCAAATTCATTGAGTCCGCTAAACAATACCACAACCAAGGATTACTCTTTCTTATCGCTGTTTATGGATTCAAAAAAACAAAGTAAAATCTCATCTCAGTTGACACAAGCGTATGGAGAGGACTCCCTATCAACTTGGCATGTGAGCCAGTTAAGAAACAAATTGGTAAATCACTTTTCTCAAAATACCCATAACCTCTTATACAAGGTGGCGCAAAATTAATCATCCTATCGGTTAAACACTAGACAGCTGCAGTATATAAATAGACAAGCAAGGGAGCGCTGTACTCCGCTGTCAAGCCATCCTCAATCTCAACAATGAAGAGGACGATTTTGTGTCGAAAATCATCATGAGTGACGAGGCGTATTTCTACTTGAGCGGTTACGTCAATTAGCTAAATCTTCGTTTCTGGCGCACTGAAAATCCGCATGCGATGCACGAGAAGCTACTACATCCACTCACAGTCCGTATTTTTTTGAGGACGCCATCGGCAATACGGTCACTGTTACTGGTGAATGCTACAGGGCCATGATAAATGACTTCTTACTGCCGAAATTGGATGAGCGGGGCTTGGTGAACATGTGGTTTCAACAAGACGGTGCAACCGTACACACACCACGAGCCACAATGGATATCGTGAAGAAAGCGTTTCCTGGTCGCGTCATCTCCTGTTTTGGCGATTTGGCATGGCTAGTAAGATCTCCCGATTTAACGATCACAGACTTCTTTCATTGGGGCAACTTGAAGTCGCTGGTATCCAACGAGCGTCAGACAATCGCAGCCCTTAAGGGGAATATTCGACAGGAATACGAACAGTTATCACCGGAAATCTTGCGGAAAGTCATGGAAAATGCGATAAAACGGGCACAGATGTGTATCAACATTGGCGGCAGCCACATGGCAGATGTCAGCCTTTCCACCTAACAGAAAAAATTGTAAAGGCCCATGTAAAGATTTCCATTACTCGAAATCCTTTTTTTTTATTTAGTAGAAACGTAATTCAATAACAAAATTGGAAGATTAATTTTGCGCCACCTTGTACAAGACTATGCGGATACTATAATACATTTATACTCGTATGATACATGCATTGGTGTTGTTTAAATCAGCTAAAGTCTTCGACGAAGTTATCCCGAACTTTTGCCACACATCTTGATTGTCCCCAGACTTTATAATTTCTAAGAACTTCTCATGGTTAACCCCTCAACTCCAAACAGCAAACTTCATAAATATATTTATCACAAATTTGTTGAGATCAGGTTTTGACTTCTATCCTCTTTAAAACTGCAAGAAATAATGAAATCGAATTTTCCATCCCCACTGTACATACTCGTATGTACACACTCGTCGCACTGTATCTACTCGTATCAGTCTTGTGCATCTGCAAAATCTCCAATTGAACCACGTATAGTTTGACCTCATTTCATTATCCTCTTTCGAAACTTGTAATGAGAGGTCGACTCATAGTAAGGACCAACAAAAAGAAAAGAACAAAAACAAACAAAAAATTGTAAAACGCCACCAGAACACATTAAAAAGGACTTTTGAAACAAATTAATTCGATTTTTACCCAATTTCTCCCCTTAGCCTCGATTGCACAGCACGAATTAAATTATAATAAGCGATTTTATTGAGTTGTTCCTGGCAGGGGGTTTTGGGTGAAAAGAAAGGCAGCAGGAAGGATACTCTGTTTTCAATGGACCCTGCTGGACGTACCATTGGACAAGAAGATAAGCCAACATTCACATTGTATGTTACCATCATGAGAACGTGTACAAGTAGTTGTAATAAAATTGTAGTTAAATTTTTAAATGGATTAACCATCAATATGTTTTGTTGTGTAAACGCGTTAATATCGCGACAGGGATAAATTACCTTGAAATATGTTATAATTGGGTTATCTCCGCGAGCTTAATTGATGCTCTTTTAAGCAGAGGACAGAAGACGGCTAAATGAAGGGATGTTCGTTCATCAGCAGCGTTCCCACTTTGGTAGATTTCAAGCAAACTTTAAAGGGCTAACTTCTCGAATATATTAAATGGCAAAAAAAAGTGAGCCGAATATGGATTATTTCGCTGCGAACGACTCCAAGAACCAAACCAAGGACAATGACTTCTGATATAGTTCGTTTAAAATATCTTAGACATCATCACTATAACCTTGGAAGTATGATGGCGTTAGTAAGCCAAAAGAAGGATGAAAAACTGATTTCCAGTTCCTAATCCACATCACAAATTGCCACTACGAGCTCATTGGTAAAACTAGCAGGCAGTACTTAAGGAATAGTCGGGCTTGGGCGTCAGCATTACAACTAGTTTTGCATCAAACCTTTCCTTTTGCGACCGAAGTTCTCTAAAATGTTGGAAAAGCTATCTGAAATTGCCAGCAACCACGAGTAAAACTAGACTTTAGTATGGAATAAAAAGTTTCACTAAGAAGTTCTTTCTTACTTTGGACAGTCCAACTGTTTGAATAAGATCTGGGCTTCAATCAAGAGCTCTCACTTGTTTTAGGTGGCGCAATAGTCTAGGGCAGACAGGGACGTCTTCGGCTAGCTCGATCTTTTGCTAGCTGCATCTAGTTTCAGCGCTCAGATGCCTGAGGACCCCTTCCACTTGCGTGCGCCACCTGAGTCTCGGCCTTCCTTTACTGCGCTGTACCTTGGAGGCGGACTTGAAGACCTTTCGGACCGGAGCGTTGGTGTCCACCCGCTTTACATGACCCAGCCATCTCAGTAGTTTGATCATTACTCCTCTGGCTCCAGTTCATTTTTGTATCTCACACTCCACCTCACTAACTGTAGATATGACCCGAAGAATTTTTCTCTCAAACCAGCTAAGAACACCGTCATCCGTTTTTGATAATGTCCATACCTCTGAGCCAAAGAGCAGGCCTGGGATTATAAAGGTCTTACATATTGTAACTTTTGTTGTTCGAGAGAGGGCGTTGCTAGTCAATTGCCTTCACAAAAAAAAAGCGATTGGTAAGAGTTATTCTTCGTTTGTAGCGGAGCCTAGGTAGAAGAAGCCTTTAACTACCTCAAAGTAATATCTGTCGAAGGTGACGTCGGTGTTGGGTGTCATTTTTGCTTAGTTTGCCTTCATTGACCGCTAAGCCCATTTTCGCCGCTTTTTTCTCAACACTCGCGAAAGCGCCACTGACATCACGCTGCTTTCTCCCGATTATGTCAATATCGTCGGCGTGTGCCAGTAATTGGTCGGACTTTTGACAGATAGTGCCTCTTGTGTTTGCTCGTGAGGATTGCACTATTCTTTCAAGTACGATGTTGGAAAAATCGCATGACAGCGCATCGCCTTGTCTAAATCCTTTCTAGACATCAAAGGTATCGGTGAGATCTTTACCGACCTTGACGAAGCAACGTGCATTCTCCATCGTCATTCTGCAGAGACGGACGAGTTTGGCAGGGATGTCAAAACTAGGTATTGCTCTGCATAGCTCGTCTCTGAAGAGTCTCTGATGTGTCTGTAGTTTTCGCAGTTCAGAGGGTCTTATTTCTTGAGGATTGGACAAACAATGCTGAGCTTCCATTCATACTTTCGTCCGACCAAATTTTAGAGAAGAGTTGGTGTATGCTCCTTACCAAGTCATCGTCTGTCGTTGTGAAGAGCCCAGCAGTCAGACCGTCCGCTCCAGCAGCTTGATTGGACTTCAGCTTAGATATTGCGATCTTCACTCCATCCAGGTCGGGTTGACCGAATTGGTGGTCCATTCTGCTACAGAAATGCTCTTTCAATATCTTCAGCAACGACTGCGACTTTCCTACGATGTTCCCTTGTTCGTCTCTACAGGCTACACTTCGAAGGTTGTATCCGTGGCAAGTTTTTTTATACCTTTCGGTAAAACTTCTGAATCTCATTCCTGGAATAGCATCTCTCAATTTACTCGACCGTGCGCAGCTCATGCTCGGTCTTTCTCTCCTAAGAGGCCGAGGTTCGTCTCTCCTTTTCTGCTCATAGAGCTCGTGAACAGCTCTACTGTTTTTTCGAAGGTCTGCATTGCGTGCGACTTGCTTAGTTGCATGTACTTTTCGGAAAACGCCGTCAAACCAGGGGCTTCGTTTTAGTTGTCTAGAGAAACACCGAACATCGGCATCTCTGATGGCTTGTTGGCAGTGATGCCACTGGTCTGCGATGCTTGACGCTAGCGACAGTGGAGCTCTTAAGAGATTTAGGGAGACTCATTCGGAATAGAATTCCTCACAGTATTAGCTTGTTCTGGCGTTGTTCGGGATATCCGCAACCGTACCTTGGCTACAACAAGGCAATGGTCCTAGTCGATGTTGGCTCCTCGGAAAGTTCGGACATCCATAATACTGTAGAGGTGTCTTGGGTCAATCAGAATGTGGTCAATCTGGTTGACGGTTGTTTGATCAACAAGTGGCCTTGTGAATATCGAGATGGGAGAACCGCATGCTAGCTTCGACAATGTTTCAATCCGCCGTAAAGTTGATTAGCCTGTGTCCGTCGGAGGTTAGATCTTACGGCAGCACTACCAAAGATGCCCTCTCTTCGTAGCTAGGCCATTGCTCGTAAGTCCTGTTCAAGGGGTCATAGAAGGTATCTTTCGTGTCTTTATCTTTTTCTTCTGTGGGGGCGTGCACGCATATCAGGCTAATGTTGGAAAAATAAGCCTTAATACCCATTGGTACGAGGCGCTCGTTCACTTGACGTAGACTCAAAACTTGTTGCCTAAGTATGCCTCCAACAACAAATCCGCATCCAAATAGGCACTGCTTTTGCCGTCGATAACAATCGCTGTAGTAGATGTCACAGTTTTTCATCCTCTTTTTGTCCGGTCGCATTTCTTAGATGGCGGCAGTCTAGGGCCTCCGCTAATTTTCCGGCTGCAAGTAGCCTGTTAAAGGACTTAACATTCCACACGTGGATATCCGAAGTTCATTGTCCTTAATTCGTGGGCCCCCGCCCAGGAATCTCAAGGCTTCTTCCGACAATGACTTTGTCTAAAAAAAAGGCGGGGGTAGAGCAAAACTGCACTTACTTACAACGTTATCGGACCTTTACGCCACTGATGGTTGCTATGATTTATTTAGTTACAAGCTGCCGGTCATAGGTCTTATTGAATGGCAAGACCACCGGTAATCCATACCAGGACTTAAAACAAAGTTCCGTGATAGTTAGGAGCCCTCGGACTTCGGTTGGGGCCTAGCTTATTGAGGTAGGCCCCCTTTGTGGAGGTGTCACGATGGCTGTGGCTTAAACCTTAAACTCAGTGAGATGGGCCCTGCATGGGCTTATACCCGGAGTGGAGTGGCCATAAGTGCTAGGTACTGAGACCCTAAGATTGGTAAGAGGTTTTAGGTAGGCCTCGACTCATACCAAGGATGGAATTGTGACCTCAACACAGTTCCACATTGGTAAAATCTAATGTAGGTTGCGATAGCAAGGCGTATCCTTGCTCCCATGGATGAATGGGCATCCCTTGAACTTAAGTCTCCTCGACAGTCGTGCACGAAAAGCACATGACACATCCGTCCTTAATTCGTTTGCATAAGTTTCTAACAGTACCTAGATTCGTCCATATCCGAGGCTCGTTGTTGCTCCGGAACTACATATTGTGTTTTTCTATGGCTGGGCAGTTACCCCGACGGCTTTTCAAATTTACGCCAAGGAAAAAGCAGGTGAAGTCAAATCATGTGTTCATGTTGGCCTGTCAAAAATCACAATTTTTTGCCCCAATCTTCTCAAATTCATCTGGGAATATCGTTATCAAAAACTCAATTGTTTGGCAAGTAATTCTTCGTGTCTTTGATGGCTAAAAATTGCCCTTAAATGCTCTAGGTCACACTTTGTTTTCTGTATCTGTTTTGCTAAATCTTTTTCCATAAGGCAAGGAGCTGTAGCTTATTCAGAGCACTCCACGTACCAGATCGTAACTTCTTATGAAGTTGAAGGCACTGTAGAAATAAATACTGAATTTTGAGTGGAGGTACGCCAGCTTTACGACGAGGCTTATCAAACGGCCATAGATCTTGAGCCATTTGCATCTTGTATTAAAAATTGTGAGAATCAACTTTTAAAATCATCCAGTCGATAGATACAAGCCAAACTGCTGAGCGGTGTGACGATACAAAGGACTTGGATGTTGGTCAACATCGGCTTTCACAGTATCAGTGGTAACGATCGATACTTTTACGTTGATGGGGTTATATATTTTGCTTTTATGGTGACACTCTACCACTGTTTTTGAATTTAGACACCAAACGTTTCATTGTTGTGGCTGCTGGCATTGTTAGACCGCGATAATTTTTTTTGTAAACGACCCTCACGTCAACACAATAGAAAACAGATTTTCGAGTTAAAGTTTCATAATTTCAATTTTTTTTCTACTTTCCCAGGTGGCACCAAAAATAATCAACCTACAGCACGGTATTTTAGTTTTCCAAAAGCTTTGTTTTGCCTTTTTTTCTCGAACAGATGCATAGTACAATAAAACCACACTCGTTCGAGTACATGGTTTCAATTCCGCACGGATTGTGTTTGAGCAATCCTGTCGCTTTAACCGACATTGAATATATTTTCCGGCAAACCTTACTCCGTATTCCCCTGTGTCAAGAAGTTTCCACATTTCAAAATACGGATTACCTACTTCCTTCTCATCACGACTGGTCTTTCAAAAAAATATTTTTCTGTTAATAAGTGGGAACGCTGGTTGACGTCTGATAGAGAGTAAAAATTAACACAGCTATGCCGCACGCTATGGATTGGTATGGGGCGCAACGCACCAAGTACCGCTGTGATTTATGCATGCAATTAAAATTAAAAATTATTTGTGTTCGTGTTTACATGAGAAATTTACTTCGCGGCCCTTCAATTGAATTTACTGCAGCAAATTGAGTTAACGCGCACGTTCGTAATTCGTATGGTAAATTGCGGATGGCCGCTGTAGGGTAACCAAAAATATCTTTTTTGAGTTATGAAAAGGAAAAAAACAAAATCCACCAACCACCGGAAACAGCAGGTGGATGAATGATGAAGAAGATGGTACGTATATCATGAAGTGAAACCTTGAGATATTAATTAAATTGAAGCTACGAGTATCTACACAAATAAGTTGAGTAAGTTGAGTAAGTCGACTAAGTCGAGTATATCGAGACTGGAGCCGGTTTCATATTAAAGTAGAGGAAAGGCATACGGGCCATAGAGTCAAGCAGAAGATACGAGATACGAGTACAGTCTTCAAGCTGACTGGGATTGAGGATTCATCTGATAGAATTAATCATAAAATGTTGTTACCCAGGTTTGGGCTTATTGGGTTTTGTTATTGGATCATAAAATCATTCCCATCATAAAGTACCGGCTCCTTGTTTTGTTAGTTATTTGCCAGTAGAATGAGGAATTGTTTTGCTATATTTTCTGTTTGCAAATATGGTATAACCTAAGCGAAGGAAACGGTTTTATTCGGTGTACTTGTAAGTGCTTAAGGATTTTAAGGAGCTTTCAGAGTAGTTGCCAACCCAGATGAAGGGGATAAAGTGAAATTAAACAGACAGAGTAAATAATAAAAGTTATATCCTCTCCTACACATTGGAGTAGTAAATGCTATTTACTTTGTGAGTTGCCTTTAAATTGTTTAATGAAAAGTGGGACGAAGAGTGTCGGAAACGATTCTGTCTAAGTTGGAAAATGAATTTGTCGGTATAGAAATTGCTAATAAATTTTAAAAGTTGCCCTATTAACAGGCTCTTGTCTTTAACTGACCAATTTAGAGGCAAGTGGGGGATGGCAACGAAGTATTAACTAGGGAATTACGAGCAAACATCCTTGGATTGAGTTTGCTTATACGACAAGGAGATGCTTTATGAAGTATTAAATCAGTTCAAGACATGAGCAGGAGTAACAAAGTGAATTTGAAAGGAGCAAAGTAGCAAAGGAAATAAGTCAGATAGGAGTCAGCTGCAAGCAGCAATTTATAGTGATACAGCAAGATATACATCAGAAGCCTCTCAAATCAGTGAATATCGAATGACAACTATTTATACTGTGTAGCCCAGATACAACAAATCTAAGACTGCAGAGCTCCTGAGCTGAACTAGGCTAAACGTTCGTATTGTAGCCATTACTGGAGGACATTAGCTTACCGTGGAACATGAAGTTAGGTCAACAACTCACCCTTTTGTAGCTTCAGCACAGCAACAACCTTCATTTTACATTTGTTGTATAAACATGTCAAACTGAGTGCGATAATACTGACGGCCTTAGTAATGATTTAAACCTTAGTTATGTTCAAGTCTAGTTATTGCTTAAGCTTCTTATGGTAGCCACTGCAAACTGGATGTCTAAGTCTGTACATATGCAGGGAAAACATGTACACATAAGCCAAAGTCGGAAAAGCAACATGGAAAGAAGTCTCGAGATGGGATCAACGGTGAGGCCTGCATCCAACCTCTTGATTGTTGATTCTCTTTCATGAGAGCTTAAACAAGGAAAAAAAAAACACTGTGACGCTGGTAGCCCGGTATGGGCCATGGCCTAGCTTCCTGACACTCATTTGTGATACTCAGAGTGATACGAGAGTTTGCCATTCCCCGCCGAAAGGGTGATGACGATTCGAAAAATTGTTGGGGATGCCAGGGATCGAACCACGAACCCTCTGCGTGATAGTCCAACGAGCTAACCATTGCGTCATCGCAACCACCTTAAGCGGATTCACAACAAGCTGTCAGGATTATTGAAGTGAGAACCTTGGGGAAGGCTGAGATTAAGTCAATAGCAGCACTCATAGCCTCAGGCTTCAATGAATGGCCTAAATGTCCAAGTTAGCGGTTAGTCGCCTAAACAACTTCTCGGTAGTATAGTAAAATTAATATATAGGTGCGTAACAAGCAGACGATGCTGTAATTTTTACAAATGGCGGCAAATGTCAATTCTACTTTGAGATTTGTGAAGTAAAAAGATACAAAATACACGTCAGCAAGGCATGAATCGCTATACTCCTAAAGAACGCGAAATAATTGTTACGATTTTGTTGCGGAATAATTCGTCGGCGGTGTTTGCGCAGCAAGAATTTCCCGGTCGTTCTACACTAACTGGGCAAATACTACGAACTTTAGCTACTCGCCTAGAAGAGTATGAGACAACGCTAGAAGCTGCCATGTCTGGCCGGCCTCGGAGCAGCCGTTCCGTCACAGCTGTGGTTGAGGATGTCACAGAGGACCCGGGACTATCGACTAGACAACGTGCGATGCAATTGGGCATCAATCGGAGGTCTTTACAGAGAATTCTCGTGAGAGACTGTAAGATTTTACCTTACTTCAAAGTACAGACAGTGCATCAGCTGTTAGCTGTTGGCCATCAATCGCGCGTAACCTACACCATCCTAAATCTCGAGCACGAGAGAGACAATTTTTCATCGAAAATCATCATGAGCGCCGAGGCCTATTTTCATCTCAGTGAATACGTGAATAAGCAAAACTATCGCTTCTAGGGTACCGAAAATCCGCGTATAACCCACGAAGAGCCATCACACCCGCTCAAAGTTACTGCATGGTGTGCTGTTTACGTTGAAGGAGTCATCGGGCCTTATTTTGCCGAAAACGGCGCGGTCTAAACGACTACTGTGGACGGTGAGCCCTAAAGAATCATACTCAATGACTTTCTCCTTGCCCAATTAGATGAATTGGGACTGGAGTACATTTACTTCCAGTAGGATGAAGCAAAGGCGCATACTATATGAGCCACAATCGAAATTCTGAGTACTGCAAGGGTTTTTTTAAGTCACGCGTCTATGTCAAAAAGTCTCAGACTATTTGTCAAGAATACGAGGACTTATAGCTAGAAGTTCAGGCAAGAGTGATGAAAAATGCCATAAGTCGGTCCCAAATGGTCATCAGTTCTGGCGGCAGCCACTAAGCCGATATCATTTTCTCAACTTAATGGAAAAAAAATTAAAGCATCAAATAAACATAATCCAAAAGCAGCAGCCAACAGTTCAAAAAAACATGGGGTTACAACTTTTGCGCCGCCTTCATCCTATCGCAAGATGTTATAATTTTTCCAAATGGCATCGTACGTTAATTATATTTGACATTTGTAAACTAGACAGCTACAGTATATAAACAGGCAAGCAATGTAGCGCTATACTCCGCTGTGAGGCCATCCTCAATCTCAACAACGAAGAGGGCGATTTTTTGTCGAAAATCATCATGAGCGACAAGGCGCATTTGCACTTAAGCGGCGACGTCAACAAGCGAAATCTTCATTTCTGGGGCACTCAAAATCCGCATCTGATTCACGACGAGCCCTTACATCCACTCAAAACCACAGTCTGGTGCGGCGTTCACGCGGGAGGAGTGATTGGGCCGTATTTTTTGAGGACACCATTGGCAATACGGCCTCTGTTACTGGCGAATGCTACAGGACCACGATAAATAACTTCTTGTTGCCGGACTTGGATGAGCAGGGCTTGGTGAACATGTGGTTTCAAGAGGACGGTGCAACCGCTCACACAGCACGAGCAACAGTGGATATTGGGAAGGAAGCGTTTCCTGGTCATGTGATCTTCTTTTTTTGAGGCTACTTGAAGCTGCGGGCTTATGACACCAAGCCCCAGACAATCGCAGCCCTTAAGGAGAATATTCGACACGAATGCGAACAGTTATCACCGGAAATCTTGCGGAAAGTCATGAAAAATGCGATAAAACGGGCATAAATGTGTATCAACACTGGCGGCAGCCACTTGGCAGATATCATCCTTTCCACTTAACAGAAAAAATTGTAAGCGTCCAAATAAAGATGATTAATTTTGCGCCAACTTGTATAAAGGGCGGGCCATTTGTTGGTATCTTTTTAAAGGGACTATGAAAGAAACACTGTTCAATATTTTTCAACGATTTTTGCTCTATTGAAAGAATAAATCTTCCGATTCATTACAAAAATATTATTTTAGTCAAATGACTACCTTCACTTGCTTGGCAGTAGGCCGTCTTGTCAAATCAATTTTTAATTTTGAATTAATTTTCGATGGTTTTTGCCCCTACTTCACGAATAGCTTGACCAATATTGTTCTTGAGGGCTTGAATCACAACTTAATTGTTTGCAATTTCTGAGTTAGTTGGACCCTGTGAGTATACGAGTATAATCCGAAATTTCTATGCAAAATTCTACCCAGGCTGGTGCGATGGATGGTCAGTCGCACGTTGAAACTCACGGGTTAAGGCGCATACTTTCTGCAACAGCTGCAATATTCTCCCTAGAGCGCACAGTAAAGCACGGAAATATGTTCGGCTGTCAATCAACAAACTAATTTTACGAGCTTTCTACACAAACTTGCGTAGTCCAGCTGCAGTTGGAGCATTAACTCGGAAATTTATTTTCGAAATTCGCACTGCTTCGGGTACACAGCATCCACCTTAGCGGTAACTTTGCAATATTTCTCAACGTTGTTCACGTTGTTCACATAAGAGCTGTCAGTAATAATATATGATTCATGAAGGTATTAGGTCAACAGCAACCAAACAGCTCACCGAGACTCTAAATTGGTATGACGCAGATCTAAGTGCCACTCAGAAGGTCCGACGGAACGGAGTGGTTGTATATAGATTTGTGATAAGAGGCTTTGCAGACATGTTAACACCGGGCTCTTCATCAAAGCTAAACGCAACTCTCAAGCGTATTAGGACGACGAGGGAACCAACCAGGATTGAAATCTTCCTGTGATCTTAACAAGTAATGAGGAGAGGGAGACAAATCTTGTTTCCTCATTTGGAAATAAAACCCGTATCACACCAACTACAGATTCAGGCTTATTAACTTTGATTTGTGTCTTAGCACGCACCCAGTTTCCACATTTTGACATTCAGAAAGAGGGCTATATACCTTCTGATTGGTCTACCACTAACCACATTAATCACATCGAGATCGACTCAAGCCAGGTCTTCAGTATTCTGGATGACCAATGCGTTCCGAGAGTCCAACATTTACACTAAGGCACTACCTCCTTGTAGTATGAATGTGGATTTCCAAATTCGAAAAGGAAGAAGAAGAAATACTGCTTGCCTCTGGAAGGCAAGAAACTCTTTAACGGTCAAGTATCACCTCACTAGATGTCCTGCGCCACTAGAATATTGCTCCGAAATCCAGTGGTAATCTTGCGGGCAAGCCATTAAAAATACAGCCTCTGATGTATTAGGCGGCATAACTTAACGATAATTGTCGAAGCATTAGCCGCGACTTCTCTGGCGGCATAGCAGATATCGCCGCATACGTGTTCGGTGAAGATTCTGGTGGACTCTTGCGACTGCAGCTTTTGAACCTTAAGCCTTTGCCAGTTGTTTATCTTTACTGTTTAACTTATTTTAATTTCTAATTTATTTATTTAATAATGAATTAATCTCAGTACAATATTAAGTTCTAATCGACTTTTGGTTTGTACGTTATAAATAAAAATAAATGGAAAATAGAAAAAATTATAGAAAATAGAGAACTAAAGAAAAAGAGAAGAATATGAAGGAAAAAGAAAGTGAAAAAGTTAGTAAGTCAATGTCAAGTTAAATGTTGCTTCTTAAGAATTCAAAAATTCCATTCTAAAACGATTCTCTGTGTTCAGCCTTTTTAAGCTTGGATTCCGTAGATCAATTGCATGTATAAAAAACTGACGGCTACTACTTAAATATCTGTGGCTTGGCGGAATTAATTTGAATGTCCTTAATAATAGTAATAACCATAGTAATATGGTGTTTTACTCCTTACAATCTTAAACAAAACGAGGACAGTACGAGTTTTTAACAGCGTGCTTAAGGAGCAGCCAATCATTCGTTTTACATAGGAAGAAATGTTATCGCAGCGACGGGTGTTAAAGACATACCTGGCACAGTTGTTAAAGGCGAAGTTAAGCTTTCTGGTAGATACAGAGTCCAGGTTCGAAAAGATTTCACATCCATAAAGGATAATAGACAAAACATATGCCTTGATAAGCTTCAATTTAACGTTGATATGTAGATGTTGCTTGGTGGGACTTAATCCACTGAGAATACCATATATTTTAGAAACAATGTGGTTTATATGAGTATTCCAATTTAGACACTCATTAAAATCTAGGTATTTAGATTTTTGAGTTTTTTCACAAAGTCGATGGTAGTATTGTTAATTTGAAGAGGTGACGAAGTAATATCAACAGATGTTCTATTAAAGGACATAGCTTTGGTTTTTGACGGATTTAGATTTGTTTGGGCCCGGTAAAGACGGCATTCAACTCATTCATTGCTGACAATTCTTCAGATTTCTTGAAGTTTTTCAAAATCTGTAGACCATCTGCATAAATATGATGCTCAAACCTTTTGATTCACTTCGATATGTCATTTATAGAAAATATCAATAAGAGCGGACTAAGAACGGAGCCCTGAGGCACACCTGATACTACATTCAGATTTGTTGAAACTTTACCTTCACAGAAAACTGTTTGTGTTCTGTTATGAAGGTAAGATGTAACGAACTGACAGATGGAGTTCACAAAAGCAAATTGATTGCTGAGTTTAAGTAGCAAAATTTCGTGGCTTACTGAGTCGAATGCTTTCGAGAAATCAAGAAAAAACACCTGCGGACATCAAGCCCCTAGGGAAACCAGAACGTATATCATCGCTAACCTTAAGTAAGGCTGTGATGCAGTTATGCTTTCTTCTGAATCCTAATTGGAAATCCGTTATGAGTTTCATTTCGTCAACATAATCTCTCATTTGTTTGCTTACAATTTTTGGAAGACTTTGCCCAGAAATGGAAGAATTATAATTGGCCTAAATTCATTTCTATTTGGCGAAGACGGCTTGGCAATTGGTATTATTTTTCCATTTTTCCAATCGTTGGGAAATACACTGGTAATGTGCTTGCAACTAGCAGGCAAGAGCATTTTAATTATCGTCGGGCGTACACCATCTAGCCCCGATGCTTTTGATCGGATGGAGAGAATAGTATCCACACGTTGTAATGTGAAAGACCGCGTGGGATTCGTGGTATTGCGTTCAAAAACAGACAAGTCAATCGGGTTTGCCTGTTCCCATGGACGTAACAAATTTGCTGTTCAGGTCATTGACATTAAAATTTCCTATTACAGACTCATTGCGAGAACTAACACCGACATCGCGAATCGTTTTCCAGAAGGCAGAACTCGACTGGTTAGTATAAAACTTAATTTCATAGTACTCTCTTTTACTCTTACATATTAACAAGGTTTCCGGATTACGCATTTTCTTAAAATCATCGTGCATCGTGCATTTTCTTAAAACCACGGGGTGGCCGTGGTGTAGTGGTACTAGCCATCGCTTCTCACTCGCAAATTCAAGGTTCGAATCCTACTCATGACAAGTTTTTTATTTGTGTAATTGGAACTTAGTCAGAAAAATCTGCGTGTGAAGGCATAACACTGGCATGTAGATTTGACTGTTGTAGAGTTTCAAGCACAAAACAAGCTTTAAAATTTACAACCTGAGTCATTCCGAGTGATGAAAAACTCTCCGTCCTTTTCGGACTCCCACTCCTGGAGAGTCAATATCGAAACCAAACATACCTGAGATTCAAACCACTACATCACAATAATGCTTTCCTTTCTCCTTCTATCTTTCCGCCCGCGCCTTGGCGACAGTAAAAGGGTATCATAAATCCCTTGAGGCGTGCGTAAATTAAAAAAAAAAAAAATATATATATATATCAGGACATCTGTATCGACGCCATCTATAGTAAAGAGCTTTGCGTTATTTTATTTTCTTTTTTATTTCTGACGTGAACCATGGCAAATTAACATTGTTTATTCTTTTGGTTTTCCCAGGTATATGCTTGTTAAAAAGAAAGTCGATATGCTTATCAAAAACAGAAACTTGTTCATTAACATTAGATGTGCAATAAATATGTCACATGGTGGAGCAAACTTTGAAGGTCCTTGCGGTGAATGTTAATTCCCTGGTTAGGATCGAACGAAGAGCCGCGATGTTTAAATTGCTACAAGACCAAACTCCTGATGTGCTTTTCGCTAGCGAAACCAAGCTAACCGATGAGCACGAACTGGAGTACAATAATTATATTGTTAAAAGAAGAAACCGGCCTAACTCCCAACGTGGAGGCGGTGTCGCGATCTTCATTAAAGAAGGCATAGAATTCCACAGAGTGTACAAGGGAGTGTTACGCAGGTTCCGGGTGTTAGAGGCAGTCGTCATTTACATCCCGCTCCGCAGTGGAAAGCGGCTGTACTTGGCCTCTGTTTATGCATCTGTGGCTTCACAATCCACCTTATTCATTACAGAGCTCGACACACTTTTTCGATTTCTGAGGCTGGAATCGGGGGAGAATTATTTTATAATCGGCGGGGACTTCAACGCTAGACACAGAGATTGGGGAAATAATTTGCCAAATACTAGAGGGAACCTACTACTTGATTGGTGGGGTCAGCACGATGCCATGTATAGACTCGGTCTTAAAGCGACGGATAACCCGTCGTTTCCAAGAGGCGGGTCTTATTTGGATCTATTACTGTACGACGAACGTATACGACTGACAGGTATGAATTTACAAACGCTTAACTGTCTGCGCACATTCGTGTATGACAGCGACCATTGCGGTTTTTGCACCGAAATCACAGTTCCCAACGAAATTGCGGAATTGGGGGAGTTTGTCCAAAGATACTCTTACAACTACAGTAAGACTCGATGGACACGCTTCTCCGCAACCTTGACAAGAGCACTCTCCTCGAACACGCTCCATCCACCGTCCAATAGGAATTTATCAAACGAGGAGATCGATAAGTACCTTAAACGAATGGACCAGACAATAAAACAAACTATGGACACTACAATACCGCGGTATAAACAAACGAATAACGAAGATCTGTTCCGCAATCCTACTATTGACGCGCTGCACCGACAGAAAAGTAGACTTCTGACAAGACTAAAAAACTTATACAGACAGTTTACAGACAGACAAGACCCAGAGATTAGGACACTGAAGTCGTCGATTAAAAATATTCAAACATTAATCAAAGAGAATTACAGAATTGCTGTAAGTTTGTATTGGAACAATAAGGTTCGGGCTATAAACACCAGAACCCGAATATGTTCCCGCAAATAAATAAACTATTTCGGAGAAAAAATCAAAACAACCTTCAGTGTCTTAAAATAACCCGGACTACAGACAACGAACGATTACTAACAATAGCAGGCATTGATACAAATGAGGCCGCTGATGATGACGACTTCTTTGTGATCGAGGATCCACAGGAGAAGGTTGAGGCCATAGGGGCGACTTTCCAGGAAGTATACAAGGCCAATGATATCATTGGCCCTAATTATGACCTGGACAATCGCGTCTTGGTGCACAACTTCTATATTCGAAATGAAGTAGAGAACTGGCGATCCGAGGGCTCTGGTTTCACCCGGTTCAGTGACGAAAATATGGCAAATAATGTCATTGCCAGAGAAGGTGACCTACCCCCGTTCATTTCGAAGGAAGAACTCCATGAGATCTTCGACACAATCAGAAGTAAGAAATCAGTGGGGACCGATGGTATTCCGAACATCGTGCTTCGACATCTTCCTCTAGAAGCGGTGGACATTTATACCACCCTGTTTAATAATGCAATGAATAATGCACATTATCCAGCGCATTGGAAAACTGCGGTGGTACATCCCATCCCCAAAAGGGATAAAGACACCTCCAATCCGGCGAATCTCCGGTCCATCAGTCTCCTTCCAAACATCAGTAAGGTGTTCGAAAAAGTAATCAATAGAGCTCTGACTAGGTGGGTTGAGGACAAACATATAGTTCCGTATAATCAATTCGGTTTTAAGGCAGGACATGCTATCTCACATGTCGCGTCTAAGCAAGTGTCCGATATCCAATGGAATAAAGGCAAAAAACAATGTACTGGTGCCTGCCTAGTTGACTTGGAGAAGGCTTTCGACACTGTATGGTTAGAAGGTCTTTTCTACAAGCTGGCTAGTCTGGGGATCAGTAAACCTCTCTTGTACATTCTTTATAATATGTTAACCAACAGACAGGTCATCGTGAAAAATGGTGATGTGACTTCTGTTGGAATATTTCAAAATAAAAATGGTCTTCAGGAACGCGCGGTCAATTCACCGATCCTATTCAACATTTATACAAGTGACTTGATAGGTTCACTTCCCCATACTATTGCGTACGCAGACGACTTGATAGCGTACAGAACAGGTCCAAAACTCGAGGTCATTAATACCCTCTTACAGCTCGACTTCGATAAGATAAGACGATTTTGCGATGACTGGAAGTTGAAAATCAACTTTCAGAAGTCGGAAACCATTCTTTTTAGGACGCCGTTGTCTGGAGCCTCTAGGGACACCAGAAAAAATTGGCGAAAGTTCTCGATCATTGGATAACACGGACAGCCTCTTGCCTGTCGAAATATAGTCAGATACCTTGGGATTTGGCTAGATCAGTTTCTGTATTTTAACAAAAATGTAGATGCTGCTCTATCCAGAGCTAAAGGCGCTTTTGGCCTCACAAAGAGACTGTTTTATAGCAGCCAACTCGATGCGAGGGTAAAGGTAATCTGCTACATGGCTCTATTCAGGCCCATGCTGGTATTTGGGTGTACCGTGTGGTTCAATGTACGAGCAAGCTTAATGGAAAAGATTCGGGTGTTTGAGAGGGCTTGCCTTAGGGCTTGTCTTCGCTTGTACAGAACACCAGTGTGGGAGTACAAAAAATTGTATCCTAATGAGGTCCTTTACAACAGGGCGAACCTAATACGAGTGGACAACTTCGTAATTAAGCTGACTCGAAGGCACATTGCAAGAGCAATGGCCTCGACGAATAACCTGATATCCGGGGCTTACTACCCCAATCACCTTTATCATGAGAGTGTGCGCTCTAACGCCTTCGTTCCACCGGAAGCATTCCTCTACCTTGATCAGATAGGGTTGATCCAGGATAGATCAGCGGTCCCGTTAATCTTCCATGTCGCTCGGACAGCTGGGGACAGGCGACTCAACTACAACAGGGACGTCGCACACGGCAGGGTGGATCGTCTCAGGTTCAGTAGGGCGGTGGGGAATCGCGATAAGAGGGATGTCGTTCGGCAGCACCAGCATTTCTGGTGGTTGAATGATGGGGAAGATGTTTCGTCGTCGTTTCTTTTAATTACAGACCAGCCTCACTAATGAGGCAGAGCTGACCAATCTATTTGCTCTGTAAATAGCGATGGCCAGCTTACATAGGTTTAGGTTAGCATTTAAGAAAGATATATATATATTAGTATATATAAAGGTATATACTAATATATGTATATTATTGTGTATAATGTCTATGTGTTTATATGTGTGTATTGTGTATCTAGGTTGGCTAGACTAAGGTTTATTTTAAGTTTGATATTAAGTTTTTATAAAAAATACAAAATATTGTCCATATGCTAAGTTTTTGTTAACAATGTTTTTCTTAGCCTTAAAGAAAATAAATATCCGAAATAAAATGTAAATAAAGTCGAAAGACATAGATATAAGAATTTAGAGTAACTTAGAGTGCCTGTGTAGGGCCAGTAAGTTAGTATAAGATTGTTAAGTAATTGTAAGCTAGCATTTAAGCATTTTCTGTTAGAATGTAAGTTGTAATGATAAGTAAAATAAAATGCATTTAAACTGAACTGACTGCAATAAATATGTCACCAGTTGAGATTATGACAATCATCAAGCAAGGACAATACATTGACTGACGGAAAGTGACGATATTGTTGAACAAGGCTTCTACCCCTAGGGGGAAAAAATTCAGACACAGGACAATTAGGTCATGGTGAGAAAGACCAGGACAGAGAATTTGGTCATAGTGTTCTATTAATTCCCTTTGAGATAGAAGGAAAACATCAAGAAGAGAGGGGGATTTATTTGGAAGAAAGTGTGTGGGATTATTTGTATTTGCTAAATGGAAACCTGGTGAGTCAATCATATCGACGATATTTTTGTTAGCTAGGGTGTCCAAATTAAGATCACCACAAATAACAATTTAAGGATATAGTGGACCCAACTCCTTCAGAATGTCTCGTATATGAGTGAAGCTAGCTACGTATGGGGCCATATAGAAGGTTCCCACTAAAAGATTGGTATCCTTGCTAGAGATTTCCACTAATACAAACTCAGCCTCATCATTTTCAGTGGATTGCTTGACAATCTGAATTCATTTTTTATGTACTCGTATAGTGCCACTTCCCCACAATCTATATCACTAAGTCGGTCAGCACGAAAAATTCTAAAGCCATTGATTTTAAATAAGTCTGTCTTCATAGTTGGTTTTGTCCACGTTTCAGAAACGCCAACTAAATCCATGCAGCCATCTCCAAAAAGATAACGCATTTCATTAATTTCAATATTTAAAAGCGCCTCCATGCAACTCCCCCATTCAGTCGTGTTTGACGTGAGCATGATAGGTGAAGAAATCCGCATTCGCACCATGGTTACAACAATGGTGTTGTGAATGTTGGATGCCCATGACATTCAGATTACCAGAATAAACAAGGCATCCCTTATGTGAGCAATGTGAACAATTTTATTTAGAGACCAATGACTTGTGTATATTGAGGTGAGGAAAACGTGTGCTTGCCGCGGAGATATTCCGTCGTAAGGCAAAGTACGTTCGTTGCCAGGCTTGGTGCCGTGTAGGCTTTGTTTACCATCTTTCCTTCCAAAGACGTCCCCCTTTCCTTATTTGACTAGAAACATGAAGAGACACTCTTTGGAGGTGTTGTCATTCTCTTTCATATCCACAAGGGCTTTTCCGTGTCCGATTAACTGCTATTTTTGTTCATCCCATCCCTCTTCCTGGATGACAGTCAAGAGTCTCTGCTAAATGCTTGGCTGTGCGGAGTGAGTTTAAGTCTGAACATTCCTTCTTCTGATCCAGAGGC
The DNA here is from genome assembly GCA_928272305.1 of Volucella inflata. Taxonomy (NCBI): domain Eukaryota; kingdom Metazoa; phylum Arthropoda; class Insecta; order Diptera; family Syrphidae; genus Volucella; species Volucella inflata. Next base: position 2,769,863 of record OV743716.1, on the reverse strand, counting down.
CATTGTCCTTTACGCTTTTACAAGGGTCATTAGCTGTGAATCCATTTTTATCCGAGATTCGTCAGATCATTTAATTTCTTCCGTTTATGGTTCGCTTCGAACGTGGTTGTTACGCTACCGACGCAATCCAAATTACAGAACAGTCAGCTTAATCTTGAGACAACTCTCAATAATTGGATTAACTCGGTAGATAATGCCTAAGGAATCAGTCACACTATAAGGTGATCCAAAATAGAGTAAACCATAGAATTTTTCTAGGTTCCGTGGAAAAATTTGCCGGGCAGCTCCACGGATAGACTTGATAAGTTCTTGAAAATCTTTTTTCTTCAATCGAAGAATATCAAAGTCTATTCTAATCAGATTTAAGTTAGTTAAGTCCTGAAATAAACGTTCTTAATCTCTCCTGAGACATTGAATGAATAAGTAAACATCTTTCAGAAGAAGATACATTTCCGTGAAACTGTATGGTATGTACAAATTTAATGCACGTGTTTCCATTCCCTAGAGCTTATGCTAAAATAAATTCCCTAACTGCCTCGAAAAAGGAGATTACCTCTAATTAGCCGAAAATAGAACTTTCACAACGAACGCAGCGAAACCATTAAACCACTAACACATCCAATCACTCATTAATACCACTTAACCATCAATCAATTGGATAACCGGAAGGACATGGAAACAAGCTATTTATGGCCTTTAACCTATCTTAATCGGACTATTCACCCACAAAGCTACTTCAAAGAAAAACCCAACAACACCACGACCATCGTCTCGATCCCCATCAACCTGTTTGATAATTACCACATTACAGCCATAAGGAATTCGCAAAGTGGAATAATCTGCTTGCCTGTCAGTCTTTGACAGTTTCTCAATTATTCCCTTAGTTAGGGTGCGATGTCATCATAGTAGAAGTATATGTAGTTATACTTGCCATTCTCCTGCCAGCCTGCCAGCTGCCAGCCTACGAATACTTGTTTCTCAACCTCTGTTACACAGTTTACTTTTAAACGCAATTAACTTTTAATGTAGCGGCAACTTTGAAGTGTCCTTCTTAATAATTTATCCATCTTCTTCTCTGTTTTTGCTCATCCGTACAAGCCAAGAATCCGTACCGATTCTTCGCAGTGAAACCATTCAAAGAAAGTGATACAACGAATACGCTTTCAGTACTCGTAAGATTGCCGGTTGCCCGTGGTTTGTATCTTCTTCCATCCTAAGCCTAATTAGCTTCCTACATAATATGTAAGCCAAGGTATGCTCTTAAAGAAAATTCTCCCGACTACACAGTTCACCTTTTCTTCTTTCTTCTCATTTACGTTTCGAAAGTGAAATTAGGTTGACGAACAAATTGGGGTTATCGTGTACTCGTACTTGTTAATCTTGAAGGACATCTTGACATTGAATTTCGTACACTTGTCTACCTACTTAAGAGTTTAGTTCCGACACAGAAACAAGACAAGGCCGATGTCCATTTGTGTAACATTAGATCCTCTCTAAATCACAATCCCCAAAAGGCTAGCATACCATAAGTGATGTGGAGAACCCGAACGTGTTTTTGAAAACCCTCTCAACGTAAACATAAAACGAGTGCAACAAAACGTGTCAAAAATTCATGCAAATATCATACTCGTACAGCACACGTAGAAAGAGTTTACCCCGAAATAGCTGCCAGTTAAGGACTACACCCTGAAGTTTGGGAAGAGAGGTGCAAAACAAAAAACAACAAAACCCTGATAATGTGCTTTGTTGTATCTCAACAAAAAAGTGTTATCCTTGAACTCCATTAGAAGGTAATGATAACAAAAAACAAAAAGCGGTGGATGTAGGGCCATAGGACGTAGGACCATAACAGCCTGTGCCACTATGTTGGTTGGAGACGACGATGATAATGATGCCGTCGTCGACGACATGTGGCATAAAACTTTTAATCCAATATATGAGTACCAAATGAGAATAGAAGTTGCTGAAGCTAACCTAATCCCAACTGAAAAGGGGCATTTTCGAAAAAGTTGGAGAATTCATCTGCAGCTTTAAGAGCAAAGGCAAGCAATTCCGAAAAGTAAGAGAAGCCAAAAGCTGCTGCTTTGGATTTCAAACTGCGCATGACTGTTCCCAGGTTGAATGTATCTGACGATGCAAGTTTTTTTTATATTTACTTGTATTTTGGTTAAGTCGAAAAGTACTGAATTAGGACTAAAAGCTCAGTGACAAGGCAATTTTTGTATCAACAAGTCAGAGAGAATGGGATTTGGCTTGTCAAAGGTCTTCAAAAAGATCAAATGTGATGACCTCTTCTTAAGAACCAGATCTGATATGGGAAATCGCATCATTACCCTCCATATGCTAACATTTTTCATCTTAAGCTCTTTAGGTTGGTGGAAAGTTTGAAAATTTTGATAAACTATTTTCAGCGCTTGGAAACGCCTTCGTTGTTGCATGCAATTATTTCTTATAGCTGAATTGTTGTGACCGAATGTGTGCTGAAGGTATCAATGAACTGCTTTTTACTGATATAGATACTCGTGAAGTTATTGGAATTAATTACTGGCTGTTTGGGTCGTATAGAGCGGATGGGCACAAATTCTCCGGTGCGAAACCTCATCTAACTTAGCGTGCGAAACTGAAGGCAGCTACCAAAGCATCGCGCTAGCCGGAGACGCTTGTTGATTGAGGCCCAGATCCACCCCGGACTGCAGCGCCACCTAAATCTCGGTCTTCCTCTACTGAGTTATCCCTCGGGGCGGATTCGAAGACTTTTCTGACCTGCCCATTTGTGTCCATCTGCTCTATATGACCCAGCCATCGATGGATCTTCACCCTTGTAGCTAGGTCGATATCGCTATACAGGCGGTACAGTCCACCTAGAAGCAGCGATTGGCAATAGCTATTTTCGTTCGATTCCAGCGCTGGTGTCGTTGTCTGAATTTCGGAGCCAAGGTAGACAAAGTCCTTAACTAGCTCAAAATTATATCTGTCGAAGGTGACGTTCTGTTCGAGACGTTGGTATTGTGTGTCCTTTTGCTTGACAGCAAAACCCATTTTTGCCGCTTCCACCACTGATATCACGCTGCTTGCTTCCAAATATGTCAATATTTTCGGCGTACGCGACTAACGCCTTGTCTAAATCCTTTTTTGACATCATTCGTGCGTTTTCCACCGTCATCCTGCACGGATGAACGAGTTTGACAGGAATGCCAAAACTAGACATTGCTTTTTATAGATGCTGTCATATGCATCCATAAACAGATCCGCCCTAGTGGGAATATTTGGTCGATGGTGGACCCGGCTGGCCAAAAGACACACTGATATGGGCCTATCAGGTTGTTGACAAACGGCTTCAGGCGTTCACACAATACGGCAGATAAGATCGTATATGCGATGTTAAGAAGACTGAGGCTCTGTAGTTGGCGCAGTTCAGAGGGTCTCCTTTCTTGAGGATTGGACAAACAATGCTGAGGTTCCATTCATCGGGTATGCTTTCATCCGACCATATTTTACAGATGAGTTGGTGTATGCTCCTTACCAAGTCATCGTATGTCGTTGTGAAGAGACCGGCAGTCAGGCCGTCCGCTCCAGCAGCTTTGTTGGACTTCGGCTTAGATATTGCGATCTTCACTCCATCCAGGTCGGGTTGACGGAATTGGTGGTCTATATGGTCCAAGTTGAAAGGTTCATTCTGCTTGGAAGCGGTATTTGTTTCGTGATAGCCGTTATACAGTCCACAGCAATGATCTTTCCAAATCCTCAGCATCGACTGCGACGTCCCTTGTTCGTCTCTGCAGCCTTCGGTTCGGGGCTTGTGTACGTGGCATGGTATTTTTACCTTTTGATCAAACTTCCGAATCTCATTCCTGAAGTAGTATCTATCAATTTGCACGACCGCGCGCTTTTTTTCCTCCTGAGAAGCTGGTGTTCGTTTCTCCTCTTCTGCTTACAGACTTCGCGAGCAGCACTGGTTTGTCTACGCAGCCAGGCTTGTCTTGTCTTTATTCGGGATTAGTCTGAATCCGTTCTCGAAGGTAGTGCCATACAGGCTGTATCTTTCCACAGTGCTACCAAAGATGCCCTCGAAGGGATTGCATATTGTCAATCGTAAAATACTTTGCCAAAAATTTAGACTGTATTTCGTCTTTATTGAGAATTCCTTGCGCCTCATTTGTAATCATCTCGACAGCCGGCATTTGTGCTGCAGAAGTTCCCCAGGGGTCTATACGTGGTCCGATTCTTTTCGATCCTCTTTTATTATTTTACCAATAGTCTGCTAAAATGTTGGTATCCACTTATATGCAGACGATGCACAGATTGAGGACCTTTTTTTTACAAAAAAAAAACTTCTGGCTCGCCATTTGCGAAATACGGCACTTCGACCTGAAAGATCTTTTGTACCAGTTTGTCAAAGATTTACCAGCAGGAGAATCCCTTAGTTCAGTGGTGTCGAGTTGTTCCCTGAAAAATGTTTTCCTGGACTGGAGTTTTGAGGATGTAGCAAAAGAGTTTAGGTCCGTTAAAGGAAAGGGAGTGTCTGAGCACTTTTTTGGCTGTTGCTCGGCCATTTCATTGCCATCAATACCCCCATGCCCACGCAGCCACCATAGTTTGGTTTTGTATCTTGAGCTAAGTTCTTAAAGGGTTTTAAAGCAGTACATGACAGATTTTGAGTCCAGGATATGTGAGCTAAGGGCATTTATAGCTGTTTCACTATTCGTGGATATATGAATGTTTGCGTCTTGTTGTAGATAAGGTTGGACTCTTTCCCATACCAATTGATAGCTTTGTGTTTGGTCCGTGTATACCAGCTTCCACTTCCACTGGTGGGTTATTGGTGACCCATGCTCTACGCTGGGAATCTCAGTGGGTAATCCTTGGTCGAAGCATAATGTATGTATCTCCGAAAATAAGATCTTAAGTTCTAGGTTGTCACAAAGATCTAGCTCTTTATTTTGTGCTGAGCTGCGTAAAGCCACTTTGTTGATAAAAAAGTGTAGGGGCGTTGGTCCATTTATTGCTTCTAAAGCAGCTATGGGGCAGGTCCCAGGGGCTCCGGAAATGCCCAGACATGCAAGACGCCGCACTTTTTTTGTTTATAAAATGGCGGTCTTTTGTGTGGTTTTAGCCCGACATACTACAGAAACATATGTTAAGATGGGCCTGACCATCATTATATAGATCCAGGGAGTGATCTTACAAGTTATGCCCAAGTACTTCCATACATGCTACGGCAGGCCCATAAAGCGTTGGTTGCTTTAATTATTTTAGTGTTTAAGTTAGAGTTCCACTTCAGCCTTTTATCAAGGATTACTCTCAGATATTTTTCCTCGTTGAAGGTTTAAGTTTCTTCTTCTAGTGAAGGGAATTGTGAAAGCCTTGTTTGCATTAATGGAGATGTTCTCCATTGTGCACCAGTCTAGGACTATCTTAAGAGCATTTTGTATAATTGAAGTGACTTTGTTTGCTTTTCTGCCCCTAATGATAATGATCGGGTCAGCGGCATAACTAAATTGCGAGTAGACTTGGTTTATTAAATCAAAAAGAAGGTCGTCGAAAGTATAACTTCCTGTGGTGGAGAGAATACGCCTCCCTCTGGACAGCCTCTTACGGCTGATACTCATGCCGAAATCGGTCCTGATGAGGTAGTAATTATCCGGCTTTCTAGCATCACTTTGATCCAGTTTATGGTCGGTTGGTCGCAACGAGTTTCCCATTTTTACTGCATCGCTGCTGCTCCGCTTATAACGTTGGCTAATGTCGCAGACCGCAGAATGCGTCTACATACTGCTCGGTTCAGTAGTTAGCCCCAGGCGTTGTTGCGCATTTACCATCTGAGAAATCTGAGAAATTCTTTCTCCGACTTGGTGTTCTTACAGTTGGAGTGATCGTAGTTGATAGTGCCTTTTTAACCGGATTTTCCTCGGATCTTCTTTGAACGTGGCAATACCAGCTTCTTCTATTCGCCTCAGGCTGTTCGGTTACCGAATTCTTTATATGTATTCTTCCTCTTATACGCGTAGATCTAATCCAATCACGTTTAGTGACTCCACTAGACATCCTTAACATTTTCATTTCCGCTACCGTCATTATGTTTTCAAACGCTTCGTACATTGTCCAGCACTGTGAACCGTATATAAGAGCTGGTCTAACAACCGTGGTGTAGAGATTGTCCTTTAATTTAAGTGGAAATTTTCGGTCGCAAAAGATTCCCGAATTTTCCCGCCATTTCATCCACCCCACACTCACTCTGTGGTTTACGTCGTCGTCACATTTCGCTTCCATGTTAACGATTGATCCTAAGTACTTAAAGATAGTGCTTTTCGGAAGAACTATTCCGTCCAACATTATATCCCGAACAGGTCGCAACGGATGCAAATGGGCACGTCAAATGCTCCGTCTTTGAACGACTTATTTTAAACCCGTTTCTCTCTAGCGCATTTCTCCATGAATCTAAGGCGTTCTGTAAATCTTCGACTTTATCGCTAAGTATAACTGCGTAGTCAGCGAGGAGAATTGGCGTTACATTTGCCTCGCGCTCGCAGACTTTTAAAAGATAGTCGAGTACTACGTTAAAGAGGAAAGGGCTAAGTACGCTTCCTTGATGCACTCCGACATTAACTGGAAATTCTCTCGTTAGTCCGGCAGAGCTTTTAACATCAGTTTTCACGTTTCCGTACATGTCTTGTATTATTCTAACATACGTTTCCGGTACGTTTTGAGACCTCAGCGCGGCCCATATGAGATCGCTTGGCACTCGATCGAATGCTTTCTCGAGATCGATAAATACCATGTGTAAGTCTTCAGACGAATCTCGGTGCTTTTCCATTATTATTCGTAGGCTTTGGATAGCGTCCTCCATCGATCTTCGTTCAACAAATCCACACTGGCTATTATCGAGCTTTATTATTTGCCGAAGACGTTCGTTTAAGACTCTTTCGACGATTTTCATTGTGTGTGACATAAGCTTGATTGTATAATGGAACCAAGAAGCCACTTCTCCATTGATTCGGCATAGGTTGTCCACATTTTAATTTACTAGTATTTTAAAGTTTCGATACCCATTCGCTGCCTATTCCATCCATCTTCGACCAAAGCTCTGATGGAATGCTGTCGGGTCCGGCCGCTTTCCCCCTCTTCATTCTTCGATTGCTATACTTATTTCTTCCATTGAAAAGTCCGAAACTTCCTCCTCGAATGCACCAGCTGTCGGCACGATATCACGTGGAAACTGTTTGCTAAGCAACTCCTTGCAGTTTACAAATTTCCTTTTCATTTGTTAGTAAGCGACCGTCTGCATTTTTGATGTATTTCGGCGAGGGTATTTCCATAGAATTTGTTCGCCCTCTGTGCAGCGAGCCTAAAAATATTTGACACTTTAGTATTGTACGACATTCTGCCGATCGTGATAATATTTGTTCCAACTCCTGGTACAGGTTTTCCGCTGCTGCCGCTCGAGTTCGAGTCAGGACTTTCTTTGCGATCTTTTTAAGACGCTCGTATTCAAGAGCCAATCGAGCTTTTTCGATATCGTCGCTCCGATCGCATTTTGTCCACGCTTGGAATGCATGCTTTTGATATGGAGTCATATCCAATATTATCGAAAGCACCCTCTATGCAACTTACTTATTATTTCTGCAGTCAGCTTTAACAAAGTTCCTTCTGTAGACTTGCACAGGACCTAGGATTGAGGACCTAGTCATCAGATTAAATGAAGACTTGTCTAAAATATATGTCTGGTCAATATGTAATGAACTTAACCAGAAAAAAAAGATTGTATCTCGAGCTTGGTGGCCTCAAAGGCGATGGTATAAACCATCAAGATATTCATTACCAAAAACCAAGTCGGTTACAGTTATAACTTTGAACTCATTACCAGCGAATGTCAAGCTTTCGAACAAACCCAGTAATGAGATTTTATGTTTACGTTGTGTAATCGATACAGAAATACGGGTATTCCGGTATTCCTATAATTTTTCGTAGGATTGCCCTCTTCGTAAAACCTACCAGAAGTCATCTCTCCTAATCCATAAAGAAAATTTCGAAATAAATTTGTTAAACGCAAGACAATTCAACAAATCACCGACACCCAATCGTTGTTATGTAATGTTTTTTTTTTACGATCGTATCCTGTCTACCTAACCTATCAGTTTATTAACTCAATTATCTTGCTGCTCTCCTTGACAGCAAGAAAATACGGTCTCACCTTTCAAGGACACCTCATCACCAACCGATTATTTAATGCTTCCACCAAATAAATAGTCAATAAGCCAATTTATTTGAATAGAATTACCTAAAACGAGCTTATTCAAGCTGACAAATACAACGTACAACGTACTATACAACGTCAAACCACCTAAGGGTGGGGGTTGGGGTTGGGGTTGGGGTTGTATGCTATGATATTTGGCAACATTGTGAATGAGGGCATTTCGTATGTGATAGAGTAACGAAAGTGTTTCACAAACCGACACAGACCGATATGGTAGAGGGTGTTACGGCCGGTGATAATGCATCAAATCCATTTAACCCTTGATTAATGTGCGGCGTATCAAAACCGATTTTAAGGAAATGGATAGCCCACCCGAAATGGATTTTCCGCCTCCTTATTGTTTGAAAATTATTACACGGAAGTGGAGAGGTATCTGTCTATTACTCGGGTATCCAACGTGTATTCGGAGGCGTTCGTGCTTGTGACATCGTTAGATGCGATTTATAGATTTACGACCGACATAGAGAGATCGGAATTCAACAAGGGTTTAGCTGTGGCGGAATGAGATATCGATTTAATATCTTTATTGGTTATTGGTTGGTGCGATAAATATTTTATTGTATAAGCGGGTATTCTACGAGTAAGTTTGAGTATTTGTGACAGCAAGGGGCGTGAGAATTTTTTGTTTTGCTATTCTAGAACGCGGAAGTCATGATTAGACTTTAAATGGACACTCAATGCGGAAGGTCGTTGATGAATTTTGACATTTGCTGAAAGTTAAAAGTTCAATTAAATTTAACCTTGATCTGTGACTTTAAGTTTAAATGAGTGCGACAGGCTAAGGTTACTAGGTATCAGCCTTATTGTTTAAATTGTCATTGGTCTTTGGTAGGAAAGACAAATCTTATTCATGTCTCAGGTCAAACCTGGTACTTTATATGGGGTGTAGGAATTAAGTTACTCTCTCTGAGTGAAATATCTGAAGAAATACGCTATGTGATGCTTTTTTACCATAAAAAAGGGAAACGCGCTGCAAAAACATGCCGAAAAATTTGTGCAGTTTACAGTGAGAATGCTTTGCGTGAACGCCGAGCCCAGGAGTGGTTTGTTTGATTCCGTTCCGGAAATTTAGATGTAAAAGATGCACCTCGCACTGGTCGGCCGGCCACTGAAGAAGTCGATGAAATTTTGCAACTGATGGAGCAAGACCGGCACGGAAGCTTTCTGGAAATAGCGGAGGCACTAAACATCAACCGTATGACAGGTTGGAATCATCTTAAACGAGCAGGCTAATCAAAGAAACTCGATGTTTGGGTGCCACATGAATCAAAGCAAAGAAGTTTAACTGACCGAATAACCATCAGTGAAACGCTGCTGAAACGTTTAAAATGGAACCAGCGATTCATTACGGGCAATGAAAAATGCATTGAATACGAAAATATCCAATGCAAACGATCATGGTCAAATGCCGCTGACCGACTTCAAAGTTTGGATTGACGACAAACAAGGTGGTGTTGAGTGTTTGCTGGGATTGGAAGGGAATTCTCTGTTATGAGCTGCTCGAACGTGGCGAAACGGTCGATTCGATCCTCTACTGTGCACAGCTCGACCGTTTGAATGAAGTTATCAAGAGCGACCAGAATTGGCCAACAGAAAGGGAGTTGTCTTTCATCATGACAATGCTAGGTCACACACATCTTTGATGACCCGAAACGGAGCTTGGTTGGGAAATTGCATCCACTGTACAGCTCGGACTTTGCACTCTCTGATTACCATTTGTTCCGGTCTTTGGAAAACTCTCTTGATGGTAAAAAATTGGCCGACCGAAGAGCCGATGAAAATCACTTGGCCAAGTTTTTCACTGATAAACCACAAAAGTTCTACACCGATGGAATAATGAAGCTACCCGGAAAATGGCAAAAGGTGATTGAAATTGATTTTGATTAAAAAATTTTTTTTTCAGAAATGTGCCAAAAAACTGCGGAGACTTTTTATATGACCTGATATTTTAAGAAATCTTACACCCGCTTCGTGTCACGCCGATATGGTCTGTTCGGCACTATTTGACATTTTATCATGGATAGACATAGCCCGGCATAGTGTCTACAAATTGTTCAGCTGTATAACAAAATCAGAGTTCTACGTGTGTTTTGTGCGATAAGAACAAGCTATGGTCCACATAAAGGGCCTACTGAAAATACGAGTCGCTGTACTATCCAAAAGTTTGAAACTAATTCGTGATAAGATAGACGACGTCTAGCACGTAGTAAAGAAAATGCAGCGAAGGTAGCGGAGATTTGTCGTCGGCCGTTCTTAATAGCTTGACTTGCAGAATGTAACAATTTGGCGTATTTTACGTGAGGATCTTGGTTTTCAAGCATACAAAAGTTAAAGAACTGAAACCGGCCGACACGTTCCGAATCATCTCCGTTTCAGTCGTTCAACTCTTGAAAATCCTCCAGAAGATCCACTGATTTTGAAGAAAATTTTGCTTAGCGATTGGTCCCAATTCTGACTCAATGGCTACGTCACATAGCAAAATAGCTCTACTTGTGGTGCGGAGCAGCCCGAAGAAGTTCAAGAGCTGTCATTACATCCACTCTAGTATAAGCTAGTGGGATCATTGGCCGGCCATCGTGAAGCCGGCTTAACTGCCGGGTACGGGAAAGAGACGATAGTTCCGAAAAAAGCCTAAGATATAGAGGAATCTACTGTTGACAACCCCCGCAAATGAATAAGGGACAATGAACTTTGGATAAACATGTAGAATGTGGCTTAATAGGTCACGTGCAGCCGAGCAGCTAGTGGAGGCCCTAGACTGATGCAAAGCAAATATAACGACCGACCAAGAAATGCAATGGGATGGGCCGGAAAAATAGAGGATGAAAAACTGCGACATCTACTACGGCGATTAATATCGACGGCAAAATCAGTGCCTATTTGCGTGCGGATTTTTTGTTAGAGGCAGACTGAGGGAAGAAGTCTTGAGTTTCCGGCATGTGAACGAGCGCATTAAGGCTAACTTTGCTAAAATGAGCCTGATATGCGCACACACCCCAACAGAAAAGAAAGACGACGACTCCAGAGATGCCTTCTGTGAGCTCTTGAATAAGACCTCCGAGCAATGCCCTAGATATGACATTAAAATTGTCCTCGGCGATTTGAATGCAAAGCTGGAAGAGAGGGCATCTTTGGAAGACCTGTGGTGAGATATAGCCACCAAGGCACCATCTTCGATAACGGATTCAGGATAATTAACTTTGCGACGGGACTAAATATTGTCGTAGCTAGCCAGCCAATATCCCACATCCCGATATTCACAAGGGGACTTGGGGAACTCCAGACCAATCCAACGTCAACCAGATCGACAACATTGCAATAGACGCAAGCACTCCCCCAGTGTGGTACATGTTTAAACGGTCCCACGAGGCATAATCGACACAGACGATTATCTTGTTGTAGCCAAGGTATGGTTGCGTATATCCTGAACAGTGCCAAGACAAATTGATATTGTTAGGATGGCTACAATCGCAAGAAATCGCCAAATCCTTTTTCGATCAAGCATCTCTTAACCACTTAAGAGGTGCCTTGCCACCAACATCAAAGCATCAAAGACCAGTAGCAGCACTGCCAAAAAGCCATCAGAGGTGCCGTTCGGTTTCTGATCGGTTTCTCTCAACAAGCACATAATACCTGGTTTTAGGACGAACGCCGGCAAGAAGATGCATACAAAGCGGTGCCGCATAGAAAGACTAGAGCTGCTCACGAACTCCATGAGCAGAAGAAGAGAGACGAATACCGTCCTCTCAGGAGGAAAAGGAAATAGCATGAGAAATGGGCGGTTAAAAAATATTGAGAGATGCTACTCCAGGAATGAGACTCGGTGGTCTTATCAATGGGTGAAAATAACATGCCACGGACATAAGCCACGAACCGAAGCCTGTAGAGACGAACAAGTAACCATCGCAGTAGAGTCGCAGTCGATGCTGAGAATCTGGAAAGATAATTTCTGTAGACTGTATAACGGCGATGACGAAACAAATCTGCTGTCAGGCAGAATGAACCTTCAACCCGGACCATGTAGCCCAACAATTCCGTCCACCAGACCTAGATGAAGCGAAATCAGCAATATCTAAACTGAAGTCCAACAAAGCTACTGGAGTGGACTATCTGACTGCCGAGCTCCTCAAAAATATAGTCGGACAAAAGTATATCCGATGAATGGAACCTCAGTATTGTTTGTCCTATCTTCAAGAAATGAGATCTTCTGAACTGCGCCAACAACAAAGGCGTTTTCTGCCATTGTATGAACACCTGAAGCCGTTCATCGACAACCTGATGGGTCCACATCAGTGTGGCTTCAGGTCAGGAAAGTCCACCATTGACAAAATATTCACACTACGGCAGATCTCGGCGGAAGCCCGTGAGCTTCGGATCGATACACACCACCGCGTATGACAGCATTTATAGAGACGAGCTATACAGAGCAATATCTAGTTGTGTAATCCCAGCTAAACTCATCCCTCTGTGCAGGATGACGATGGACAATGCATGCTGCTTCATCAAAGTCGGTGAAGATCTCACCAAAAGCTTTGACGTCGAAAAAGAATTTATACGCTGCGCTGTCATGCGATTTCTTCAAGATCTTTTGTTAAAGAATAGGGCATGTTCGGATACACAGTTGGTAGAGAAAATAAAACACAAATCGCACTGATTAATTATTTTATTTTGTTTAATGTGGAATATATTTATAAAACTATTGCTCAACGAAAGAAAGATCCGCACTGATCGCCTACTGCTCAAAGACCCAACCCTGCTCTTCGATGTCGCACTGTTTGTATAGGCAACGATGTTACCCTCGATGACAGAGTCCCTGATGCTCCACTGCTCGGTCACAACCACCGCTATTTCGAATGATGACTTCTGCTCCTGTTGACAAAAAGATGGTATGCGCATTGCTCTATTTCGCGGTCGTAACCACTGTTATTTGAACGACGATGGCTCCATCGTCAGAGATGTTGTTTGTGAAATGATCGTACATACCTGCACTGTTGTATTTTTCGGTCGCAGATCCCGTTGTCATCGTCTCGTCCGATGTACATTCACGAGTGGTGAAAGAATAGTCGAACGTTATCGACTATTCTTCCTTGAGTGCTCTTCGTTGCGCTTCGTCAAGGTATTCTGGCTTGCCAGTTGCTGTGCTGGTTGTATCCCTTGTGATTGGGTTGCTTTGTGTGTGGTGTCATGTGCGCTGGCTCTGCACACATTTAGGGTTGATGATGGCTTGTCGCGCCGCTCAATGATAGCGTTGGTTTCGTTTGTTTTGCTCCCCCCTGTTAGCTTGGCATGGTGATGCTCTATCACTGGCATGCAGTGTTGCTTATGTTTTGAATCTTCCAAAAGTCCGTCCAATTACTAGCATATGCCGATGATATTGACATAATTGGAAGAAAGCAGTGTGATGTCAATTGCGCTTTCGCGAGTATTGAGACGTAAGCGGCGAAAATGAGTTAAGCTGTCAACGAGGGCAAGACCAAGTTTATGCTTGCTTTGGCCCAAAAAGGAAATTAACTAGGAAAGCGCTCTTTCGAACAAGAAAAGTTAGTCCATAATAGTCCCAGTCCTGCTCTATGGCGCAGAGGCACTTAGCGTGCGAAAATCGAGGCAGGTGGCAAAAGATCGAGCAAGCTGGAGACGCTTGTTGACTGAGGCCCAGACCACCCTAGACTGTAGCGCCACCTAAAGTAAGTACGTAAGGGTATCATAGGATGGTTACCTTAGGTGCACTTCAAGGAAAATAATCATTTATAGACATACCACACACTTTTCTAAGCTAAATGAAGGATCAACTCCTCGGATATTGCAGATAAAACATGCAGCATCAAGCACTGTTTTGACATATGCTCGAAGGAACTCAGACGATATGTATTCTCTTGTAACACTAAAATGTACATGAAATCATTGTTCCTCGAATAGAAATACCTATATGTAAGTGCCAAATCTCATTCACTCAACACAGATAGTGTCAGAATCTTAAACATTCTCTTAAATAACTTTACGAACGAATTTTTAATGCACTCATCTAAACAACACCTTCTTGCAATAACTTATCCCTAAACCAGTTGCTCCGATTCCACTGAACATCACATGAAAACGGAAAAGGGATATAAAATCTACTCGTAGATACGAAAATCTCTGCTGTAGATGTGAATACCATCGCTATTCCCATTTCCATTCCTATAACAACCGCTGGTAGCCTATTCTGTGCTGCATTTAGTTTGGATTGTGGATGCTCCCTCAGCCAAACCCCAACGAGAATAGAACACGAAATTCAATCTTTCACCTCACTGAAGCAGATTGATTTATTCATCCTTTACTAAGTCGAAGTAAGAACAAAGCGAAACCAGGAACGGGAAGGAGATTCATCTCGTTTCTTGTATCTGCGATCTAACATCTTGCTGCTCGCAACTCACATCTCTTTGAATTTGAATTCTTCCAACAACTATGTACAGCTGACAAGGTTTAATTTGAAAATGTTGCATGAGCGAGCAGCAATAGCGGCAATCGCAGGAGCACTAGGACTAGAAGGAACATCAGAAGAAGAGGCAAAAACTGAAGCAAAAGCGACAACATAGCGGGAGCGAATAATAAAATTAGTCAAAGTAGACGCTATAGAGGCAGAGCAGCCAGAGCAGGCAGAAAAGTACAGCACTGCCTTAACTACGAGTACTTCCATGTCGGATATCTTTCATGTCAGCCTTTGTTAAGTACTTACATCCCAGTTGAAGTGGATTTCCTTCCTTCGATGGAAAGGAAAAACAGTAAGGCGCGCCTTGTCTTCGTTTTCTAAATTAGATCTCTTTTCTAAAATCTAATCTCCCACCCAATGGAATTTAAAGTGCGCTAAAACGACGGATAGACGTGTGTTTTCGAATACGAATACAGCGACCAAAGCAAAGCTGGAAGCGTAGTCGTAGTTAGTGCATCCGATTGGCAATCCTGTTTAGTATTCAAAGTGTCGGATGATTGTAAAAGTTTATTGGGTCGTAGAAGCATCGGTTCTCTTTTCTTTTCTTTTTTTTCGTGCGCTTCTTTCCCTTCCTTTGGAGTACTAAAGAGACGTATAACCTTTTTTCTAAGTCTATATAGGGCACCATGTAGCGCCCTATGACACTTCTCACATCCCTTTAACAACGCTTTGATTTGTATACTCCGGTGTAGTCGCAGTTTACCTACAATGTTCGCCCCCAATATGTGAGTTTAGTGTGAAAAACTGAAGGGAGTCGAAATGAGGCCGCATAGCAATCAAAGCGAAAGCGATTTGACATGACAAGCATCTTTTTCAATTAGTTTTCACCAAATCCAATGAATGCTTTCAACAACGTGGTGCTGGTGCTACAAAGTGCCATGACTGGGCTTGGATTCAATTTGATTCCAGTCGAGCGAATATATGGGCGAAGGCAAAGCTTGTGGAAGTGGCGATGTTGGTAGCCATAGTCAGAATAATCAATGGATTCACGCTATAGTTGCTGGCTGGTTGCAGTGGCTTAAATTTCGCAAGTGATGCAATTAGGGAACGTGCCCTAATTATTAGCTAATTCGGGTATTGCATCGTAATTTGAGCATTTCTCTCGATGAAGGGCTACAATAATGGTTGGAAAGTGTGGCTGGCAAAGTGGTAGACAGTAGGACAGATATAATTGCGAGACCTTCAGTCATTTACATAATTCTCATTTTAAAGGAAACGGTAAGATGCAACTCTAATAAAATACAACAAGACCGAAATCAGTGCTACAATGAACTGCATTTATCAAAGATGGTATACCTAATGCTGCTGCAGTAAATAAGATACAAAACGGTCTGCTATAAATGCCGGTATGCTAGAAAGCAAAGAAGCATTCTGGGAAGCAATGAAGTACCTGAAGTTTCATTTTTTTTCATAAACATCCATGGACCCTACCAATAACTGCGTTAATATGTCTACAGCCTAAATGGGTTACGATCGATAATAAAACTAAAGATAGTGCAACGTTCAACAGCTGTAATTTTAGCATCAATTAAGCATATGTCTGGCGAGATATTTATCTATGGTTGTTGGTATAACTTGTGATTTTGTAGGGAATAGGAGGAAGCCATTAGCGACGGACCAAGGGGAGCCAAGGGAGGTACTTCGTCAAGCTTGCTTAAATGTTTGCCTAGATGAAGTTGTACGTCATCTGTATAAAGATGCACAGAAGTGTGGGTACAGACTGATAGGAAATCGCTGATAGACACGCAGAAAAGTATTGGACCAACAACTGATCCTTGTGGAACTCCTTGAACTAAGGCCTTCAGTGGAGAAGATTTGTCGCTAGAAGTTGCTTTTTGGAATCTACTTATTAAATACCTGCCGATAAGTTCAGTTTTTAAGCTTCCACCTTAGGGGGTTGTCGTCTACCCTATCAGAAATATCGTAATCTTGCCGCATTTCATCAAGTAAGTTTATCATAGTCGTAGAGGAACTATGATTTCCTCTTAAGCCCGATTGTTCCGGGTAAAGCAAGATGTTGATTGTTGCATGACTTAGTATATGTTTCTCTAAGTATTTTTCAAAGATCCTCGATAGACAAAGTATGATGATTATTGGTCTGAAGTCCGAGGGGGAATTGGTGTTTGTTCCTTTTGCTATTGGTAGGACCGTTGCAATTTTGCAAGACAGGGAAGAAGTTGATGTTGTAATGCAGGAGTTAAAAATGTGACTGAGAGTGATGGGCTATAATTTGGGGCACATTTGCAAACATCATCTTCACTCACAACTTCAAAATCTTGCAATCCAGGAACAGAGGTCACCCCAGGAACAGAGGTTAATCATTGATGTTCGATTAATATTACTTTCTCTGGGTCAAGAGCACCCTGTGGATTAAGGCCTTTGGAAATACTTCCTTTTTTTTAATTGCTCCAAAGTTTTTGGCGGGTAAGGAAGTACTGATCTTTGATGCAGTTTGGCGACATACTAACTTGATCAGAAAGTTCCCGGAATAACCACCGTGTGGCGCTCCCATTGATCCAATTTAAGTTTTGTGTTTCTGTTAGGTTGATACATCTGTTGATGATATTCTCTCTAAATCTTAGCATCATAGCTTGACATTTGCAAAAGTTACGTAGACGAGAGTACATCTATCTCTGTGTGTATTGGCGATGGATGGAACTTTCTGATCAAAGTAGTATCTTTTACGGCATAGTACCACAAGTCATACCCTTCCAACGATGGGTTGAAAAGCTTATGATCAGCATGTTGAATAAGAAATCTTCAGGAACTAGTAAAACACTCTGATGCATCGAACTGGAAACGCTGGTTTGTACTGTTTGCTGGTCCGAACAACAAAAAGTGCAAACACTGCGCTCATCAACTACGCAAACTAGCAAAGGGAGAGTTTGTGTATAAGCAGCCAGATCTGCCATTGTACAGGCGATCCAAAGTTGGGTCAATTAGACTTCCTTAATGCTGAACACCATTAGCAGGCGTCAGGTGTGCGAAACTGATTTGCGAATGCATCCTCAGTGTAAGATACGGCATACGAGGATGGATCAATGCGTACCCGTGTTAGGTATGAACACAGGACGATACATTTTTCAGCAGTACCTGCCATTTACAATATATAATTTAGCAAACTCCTTGAAATAGGCATCTGTCTCGCCGATGATCTCTTCGTTTGTGCTAATATTTTTCCCGGGAGTCACGTTTCACATAAAAAAGGTCGCACTTAGCCAGGCTAGGCGAGAAAAGTAAATGCTGTTGCGAGTCTTTCAACGACGAATCCGCATCAGTAAGTTGATGCGTTGTTTTGGTGAAGCAGTACATTTTTCTTTGCCAAATGAGGTCGCGCTCCCGTTAATTTTTCGCCAAATCTGGCCAATTCACTGGATCATTCCCCTGAGACTGTGTCTTGTCTCATCCAAAAGTCCATGAAGATGATTTTTTTCGAATCCGAAAAGTCGTTACCATGACCTTTCCATGTGATACAAGTGACAACGCCTTTGCCTTCTTCGGAACGGTTCCACCCTTTCGTTCGGTTTAAGGCAAAAAGACATCGAAGCATTGTTGGTTCAGCGAGTAAGGCTAGCTTTTCATAGCAACGCGACCTGTACTTACTGATTGACTCTCGTACCTGTCAATCTCTTGGGGTCAAAAAGAAAAACAACGCGCAGAGCATTTTCATCGACGTTGAGTTTACTTTCCGCAATGCAACTTTATCCGGAAAACATAAGTCATTCTGACAACACGGCGCAGATGAGCTACTAGTTCTGTGGATAAGAGCAATGCTGATACATACACAGTTTTCTGATTATGGAGGCTGACCTCGGCCAATTTGTAGTGCTGGATATGAACAGGGGTTACCCGGAGGTAACTATGGTGCATATTAATTGACTCATTGTCTAACGGTCTTACTCGTAATATTTCTAGCATCTATGGCCAGGCATACGCAGATCATGTAGCTATACTGTTTGCATTATTGTGCCTAGACACTATCTGCAATAAAGTGCAGGCAGCTGTAGAAGTGATTGATGAATGTTGCACTAGAAATGGGCTTTCATTCAACCCTGAGTAACTAAGGTTGTTCTCTTTATGAAAAAGAGAAACTTATCTGATCTGACTGATCTAGTGATTTCATTTAGGATTAGCCTCCAAGAGGCCGTCTGTCGAAGCAGATACTTCAAAATATCGCTGAAATGTCAACGATTTTCCTGGTATTCCCCAGTAAGGAAGACAGTAGACTGCCTATTGCCATCGTATAGGAGTGCCAACAAGTTTTTCTAAGCACATAAGTATGCCAGGTACCGATGTACGTTGGTTTTGAATGTTTGCAGGTTATAATGGCTAGGAAGTAAAGAGCTCGGCAGGGCATTTCTTAAGCCAGTTGTTCGGCTCAGGAGGAATCACGATATTTCAGAGTATGTCCGACAGTGGGCTTGAGGCTGTACTGATGATGATTCCTAGCGAGTCGGGTGTTAAAAGGGCGGAGTGATACTGGCATTTTCGGTGCAAGACTGGTGAAGAAAAAATCATTAGAACGAGGTGACACTGGACACATTATATTAATGTTCGAAGTTGTCAGTTAATTTTGTAATATTAGCATCACCTATAGGTTTCTCGCACTGTTTAAATCCTGTTTGAATCCTATGCAGACTGATACCTGACCAGATGTGAGCATTGTACTCCAATTTTGCGGGAATGATTGCCTTATGTATTGATGCCAGATCAGAGAGCCTGAATAACAGATGAGGAGAAATGTAATTCAAACTTTAGAAAGATATCTGGTAGGACGTCTAGTTTCCAATGCAGGTTGTAAAATCTGAAGAGCAGGCTAGATGAGATCAGATTGTTGTGGGATATGGTATAATGGATCCTGGATCACTGCGGCCATAGATATTGTGATGTCCTCCGTTTTAAAGCTCATCTACGATGCCGCAGTTTTCGAAAAAGGCGGCTAAAACTTTAGGTGAAGTGGCAGCTAGAATATACCTATGAAACGTTGACGTGTTTTGTATTAATCGTTACAGTTACATAGTATGTGTTCTGCTATTTCCATGTCCTCATTGCACAAACAGCATATACTGTCTTGTGTTATGCCCACGCTCATCAGGTGTTTTTTTTCAAACGGCAGTGCGCTGTGGGAAAACCTGTGATCGGTCCTTAAGTTTCCCTCCAGAAATGTAACTTCTTCTCCTCTAGCCAGGTTTCAAAACTTCCTTTTACGGTTTTTATTGATAGCCTTCAGAATGGTATTGGCATCATGAATTCGGATGCGGATCCCTTTCTTGCTAGTTCGTCTGCTTTTTTATTGCCTTTATATCCACCGTGTTGTGGGATCCACCTGATCAGATGGACTTTATTTGTGGTGTCCAGTAGTTGTGAGAGTTTTAGGCATTCCCAGACCAGTTCTGATTTTATTTCAAAGGCGTAAATTGCAAGTAGAGCTGCTTTGCTATCAGAGAGAATCTAAATGTTTTTGTTTGCTATATTTCTGATTAGATTCCCTCGAATGCAAAGCCCTATTGCATGAATTTCTGCCTGCAATACGGAGCTGCTTATATCCATACTGGCATGTATGGATGTTTTGTGTGCAAGGACCGTATACTCCGGCTCCAACTCCTTGATTTGTTTTCGATCCATCTGTGTACCATACATGTGTATCCTTGGCAAATGTTGGATTTTTCTGTTCCCAGTTAAGACGTTCTGGATATGTAACCTATAACTTGTGTCGCTGTGTTGAGTTTAGCAAGTGTTGATCTTTGCGTTGCTTTGTGCCACCAGACGGCAGCATCATCCGTGATGATAGGTCTCATTATTGCCATTTTGCATTCAAAGTGTCATTTTGGGATTTAGCCCCCAATTTTTCCCAACTAAACTCCTGCTGGTCCATACTGAGGTCCTGGCCTTGTCGATAGTCTTAGAGAGATGAGTGTTCCATGTGTTCGTTGAAGAGCATGGCATTTCTGAGTCTTCCGTGCGTTCTTTTCATAGTGAATCCGACTATGGTGCTTCCCTTGGGATTGACTTCGAGGCGAACTTTGGTGCACCATTCAGCAACTAGTTCAGAGCCTTGTGGAGGCGAACCGAGATTGTTTCTTCGAACTTACATCTGATTAGGATAGAAAGGTCGTCTTGATATCCTTGGACTAAGAAACCATCATTTGCGAGAATAATCAGTTTTTCATTTACTATGATGGACCAT
Source organism: Volucella inflata (assembly GCA_928272305.1). Taxonomy (NCBI): domain Eukaryota; kingdom Metazoa; phylum Arthropoda; class Insecta; order Diptera; family Syrphidae; genus Volucella; species Volucella inflata. Next base: position 2,748,953 of record OV743716.1, on the reverse strand, counting down.
AGTAGGGGTGAGATTACTCCTCCCTGGGGGCATCCTTTCGTAGCTATCACACTCAGTTCATTGCTGCCTAATGAGATTCTTATTCTTTTATCCTCTTGCATACATTTTATCCATTTACAGGTAGGTGTCGACAACTCCCATGTTTTGAATACCTCTACATATCTGGGGGGAAACCTGTGTGGTCAAATGCTCTTTCAATATCAACCGACCGCTACTTATTTTTCAATCCTTGTAGTAAGATTTTGTAGAGGGTTGGTAGGCATATGGATACCTGTAAAGAAGGTTCATTTGAAGTGCCCCGCTTTGGATATGTCTGTCGCGGATTTTTCCATAATTTTGATTCGTCTGATTGGTCTACTTGATTTTGGGAGTTCAGACGGTCTGCGCGCTACCTTAGGTATATATTTGACAGCAAAGAGCAGACCAATTCATTGATCAAAATAACTCTATCAAATGACAAAAAAAGGTATTCACTTGCAATCCACACTTTACCATTATTATTAGTAATTCCCAACGCGTGTTCTCCACCTTGGCAGGCATTTGAAAGGGACCAATTTCATTGTAGTCGTATATTGTCCTCATTGGACTGGGCAAAAGATAATGCTAAAAACACCAATCACTAGCACAACAGCAATGGCTTGGTTGCCCGATATCCCTTTATACCGCGGTTAGTCTGACACAGCAAATGCTAGTATTTTGCACTCATATCACCATTGTGGTGGTCGATAAGGCCCACTGCCGGAGCTGACATTAATGATGGTAATTGGACTGGAATTGTTTTAGGAGATACGTTATTCATCTACGTAATTTGTGGATTTTGCCTCTATAACAACATCATTCAGCAGCGCAAATGGTTTGCAACATCAGCAGCAGTACCTCTCATGTTGTGCACGTTGAGATACGAATGGTGATCACAACGAGTGTAATGTTTGGAGGTTTTTAGTCCTTCTTTTGTTAATTACAATAGCATCTATCTATGGATGTATGCTGGCAGCTTTAACTGTCGAATTAGAGTTGTAACTGGTTAATTTGTTAAGAATGTATGCAAGGTCTGCAAATTTGATATACAGGGAGAGTTGAAGAAAGAAGTGATGATAATGAATGTAACAAAGCCAATGGAAGCACCACCTGTGGAGGCGAACATTAACCCTTTCCGTCAAAAATAGTTGATGTATTTGTCGCATTTTTTCAGGCAGCAAATAGCCAGTTATCAGGTTCCGGCAGGCATATTATGAAGAAGTATGGACTGATGATTCCTTACTAATGTATTGGAATTAAGTTCAAGTGATGCGTAATTTTCGATTACCACCGTAAATGGCATGCGTTTCATAGATCTGTATATGTGTATTAACAGAACATAATTGCCTGCACTTAAGACCATCCGATGGACTGACTGTACCGAAAACTCTCCACTTGCACCAACCGGAGTCAAACTATAAAGTGCACAAATCAATTTATGATTTACTCAATAAAGTGTTTGTCAACACTCAATAGAGAAGGATCGAACTTTTATTTGAAACCGCCGTCCAAGCTTTCCTACACTAACTTACTTACTTGATGTGGTGGTACAGTATAGGGTGGATCCGGTCCTCAGCCAACAAGTATTTAAGGCCAGCTTGATACTTCTTAAGCTGCCATCAGTTTCGCTCGCTAAGTTGGCTCAGATCATCTCAATTTCATCTAGCATTTCATGATCCGGCAACCGTCATGTCCCCTTTTGGGTCAATAAGGAAACCATATGCTTACAATAGTGAGTCTGCGGCAAAGTAAATAAGCCTAAGTCCCTTCCTAGTCGTGGTGCAGTGTGGGCATTACTTACCAACTCTTCTACCGAAGATGTCTTTGTTTCCCATTCTTGCGTTAAAATCACGTAGTACGACTTGGTATAAGTATGTCTTGTCGAGGAGGTCGTGTTAATATTTTTGGTGGCATCGTCATTGTCATTGACAAGCTCGCTCACGTGTCGACAGCAAAAGACTTCTTGTCCAAGCGCTGTTTCTTTTCCCTACAGCAATCACTATAGTATATATCACAGTCCTTCATCCCCGATATGTGTGGTCTATCGCATTGCATTTCCCGGGTGGCAGCGATATCTGCATGATACCTATCAAGGGCCTCTGCAAGGCTAATTGCAAGGACCGTCAGCAGTGCATCAAGTTATATTCGAGGCCAGTTTTAGGACAGCCAACAGAGTTCCGATCAATCGTGGTACAGCTGATTATTAAATCTCACTATATTGGGTCTCTGGATGAAGAAAGGCATCACTTCCTTAATATCCTGACAATCTTACCAAATCGTATGGCCCTTAACTTTTCATATTCATCAACCACGGCAATATGACAAAAACATGCTCTCATGCTAGAAATCAGAAGCTTGCTGGAGGCATTTTTAGGATTTTATCGACTTCTTAGAAATTTAACAAACAAACATGAGCAAAAATAAGACCTAAACTGACTTTCTAATTTGCTCAGCCAAAAACCATTTCAGCGAAATGAGTGTTGCTCGACGAAGACATACTCAATCTGGCTGAAAGATGGAACATCCAACGATGTGCTCGGGGAATCCGTGAAGGCTTTACGCACCAGAATCAATGATCCTATGAGTTGGGAGAACATTTTATGTAATCATTCATGTCTAGTATATAGAAGAAAACTTATAAAAGGTCGCCTTATTTTGAAACATCCACCATCACCTTAACCATCCACTCTATTCTGAAACAGATCTCTTTGCTTACATGACAGTGAACTGATTAGGATCTAAGTCCGCTCTAGGAATGCCTATGCCTTCAGTTAGAGTATTCATTGACAGTTGCAAGCCTCTACAAACCCATAGTGACGTTATCCTTTAATAGGAATGACTCTACATATACTGTATTCTTGAAACTTGTTGGGTAATACATATATGTATGCTGGGCACAGAGGTGTGCTTAGTGCCAGTGGCAGCAAACCCTGAATCGCTACCCTTTAAAGCCACGAAAATAGAGCAAATAAGCATGTAAATTTCTAGAAGTGACTCATCTTTTAATTAGCATCCCAGCTTCCCCAAAATTGATGATGAGCGTTTGCATCGCAGCCGATGATTAGGTGTACTTGCTGTATCTGGCAGTACTGGACAAGTTACTGTACTGGGGTAGGAGGTATTTGTTCATTGTTTCCAGCAAAGTACGCCGATGTGCACACAAATTTGTGTACTTCACTGCCGATATGACGTTCAACTAGAATCGCCACTAGGTCTTTGGTCTTGAATCATGGAATGAGAGAGAATTCAATATCTTTGGCGATAGTAAGAGCTGCAATAGATCTTAAATTACCCCCATAAGCTCAACAAGGCGCCTCATCGTGTTGTCATTTATAGCAAAGACCATATGGGTGAGATCTCTCCAGACTGTTTATCGCAGAACTCTCCATGTTATGGCATTGACTTCTTTTTTTTTGGCCAACTCATGTTACCAGAACTCGCGTGGTTACGGGAAAAGTTCTTCCCTCACAAGCATCACCTCCAGCCTACATTTCCTCTTTAGCAAGTCGAAGTTGCCTTCATCCATTCTGTTGTTGTAGCTTCATTAGCTCCCCGGATTTAGAGGTCGTACCGCGAAAAGCAGGTTTTGCGTCCTCATCACGTTGATCAATCGTGATATCCATAATTCTCCCTTGGATTTGAACCATCTGTTCATTACTGAGAGGATTACGATCCAGATCCACCGGCATTACACCCAGTCTTACATAGCTCATTATATTGCTCTATGATGATTTGTCGACGTGTGTCTTCCCAGGGCGAGCTCGTTTCGCATCGCGTTGGGGTGGGGTATTGTTCAATACTTCTTGTCGCTTAAGACGGCTTGTTCAGATGGAGTAAATCCCACGTATCCAGAATTGCCTTGGACCTCTTTGTCAGAAGTCTCCTGCACGCCCGTGTCTTGGGATGTTTTTTTCATCCGACAAGATGTTTATATTGCATATTGCGCTGGTCAGTGAAACGGAGTCGCTAAGAAGAGACCGATTCTCTTTCATTTCAGAGTTCAGGCTTGCTTATATTGCCCTTGTGGTAGAAGTCATCTCGATATCGATAGTTTGTTATAAAAAATCCCTTATTTATGCTGCATCTGTAGGGCAACACTTTTATTGTTTGTTTTATTTCGAATCTATTTTGTTCCCACGACTGGATGGGATAGGAGGACGCCCGTGGTTTACCCGTATAACCACAGGAAGTCTAAAATTTCATATCGGAAGTAGCCATGTATCCGAAGTTCGCAAACTAGTCATGCATCTCTTGGCGTTTGCTGCTCCACCTTGGATTTCTTGTATAACCATTGGGATATCTCTCCTCCTCTATCCGGGCTGCTTGTGACGGGTAGATGACTTAGTTGCCAAATTGCAAGAAAGTGATCAGGCGGAGTTCATATATTCTCGATATCTGAGCAACATTTTTTCTCGCCTAAGCATTAACAAGGCTTCGAAATGATTTGTGGCATATGGAGAAGCCTTTTGGAAGAAATCTGCATTTGAACATGCACCGTTTCTCATCCCACTCTGCAGGGCATTCAAATAACTTGCACAATTGGAACTGACAGCAACATACTCGAACATAGATTCAAACCAAAGAAACCCATTGAAGGATTAACACCTGTCTGCCACATCCATTTGTGCTTCACCCGTTTATACTGGTATACATCCAGTATATTGCTGTGGTAAGTTGTGTCTGACAGGTTTAAGGACTAATCGTAGTTCGACTTTAGCGACACAGTTAAATCCTTCAACCCTTCCTTCATGATCGAATCCCTTAGGAGTTTTCAACTTTTCTCTCTGCTCCGATTTGCGAGTTCCGACTTTCAAGTTCCTCGTTCCGCAACGACATGAATGCAAATGTTTAAAGTAGAAAGCAACGACAAGACCAGTTAATGGTATTCATCCGTTCTACAGGGAATTAACTTCCATCACAGAATAAATATACGTAATTAAATATATTGCAATTTTCTTCACAGACACTGTCATCACTTTGTAGCCAACACTTCCAATTTGCATTGCAAATTCCTCTAAAATGCTGCAAAAATAATATTTTTCTTCGTCGCTGCAACGGGACCAGTGCTGATGCTGCCGCGTCACGAATAAAGTATGAGTCTCAAAAAAGCATACTTTATTGCCGCACGCAAATAACACTCGTTCTAACCATTTGTAGTTGTAGTCTTAAGAGTACGTCAATAAACTATCCAACTCGAGAGCATGTTGCATCTTTTACTACACTCATACACTGTCGTAGTACAGTTGTTCCGCAAAAAGTTTCCCCCAAGTAAAATAATTAGATGCAGCAGCGAAAAGCGTCGAATACTTTAATTGCATCGCATTGAGCTCAGTCCATGGATGGGTGGTTGAAGACACAAGACAGATGAGGTTGTTTACCTTAACTAGACTTTGCCGTCGTTTTTAATTAAGAATCAAGTTTACGCGCACAATTTTATTTATTTACCTTTTCATATGCTCTTCGTTTAGGGGTTAGTTTGGGGTGGTTTCTTCATTGCAATATTTCTTTCCTTCACTAGAAATAATGTTTTTTTTTTTCATGTGGCGATGCAAATAAATGGAGTAGTAGTCCTGCATACGACCTTTAACTTAACTTCAAGTTCATCTATCAGAAAAATAAAATAAAAGATTTGCTAGCTTAGCAATAGAACCAATGGATTGAAAAGATGTTTCTGCTCCAAAAAGAATACTTTGATACTCGTAGATAGTGACAAATTCAAATTCAAATATATAATTCTAAAATGAACGTGGGGGAAAAAAGAAAAGGATTGTTTTTATTTTAAATATAAATGTCTAAGAGTCGTTCAATTTGTTGGAAACGATGTCGTCGTCGATAACCGCTGGATCGTTCCATATTGTCCGCTATTGTCGAAAACGTTCTCAACCTACTGCAATTTTGAGTATTGCAACTCCATCAAATCCATCAAATTTGATTATTATGCATGGAACGCTGCATCGAAGAATTTTCAACGCCGGAAGAAAGGTAATGCTGTTGCAGGCTTCGCTGATGTCTATTCGACTGATGCCCTCAACGAATATACACGGTTCGTCCACGTCAGGATGATGCTTCTATCTTCCTTTGCTTTTGGTGAACATTAGAGGCCCTACATCCTTCGATTCCCTGCGTACTGTGGATGGTGTGCTGTGCGCCACTTTTCGGGAGGCTTGCCAACGTTTGAATTTGCTCGAAAACGATGCACATTGGGACTCAACGCTTGCCGATGCAACTGTTTCTGCGCCAGCGAATCAAATTCGTACATTGCTTGCGATCATCATAGCCACACATGTCATCCGTCGATCCCTACCGCATTGTGGGACAAATACAAGGACGAGATGGCTGACGACAATTTGGACAGAGTTCGCACGAAAACTTCAAATTTCGATCTTGAAATTAACGACGACATGCGCAACGAAGCGTAAGTTCTGATCGGAGACATGTGCGTGCTCATGTGTGGCAGTCAGCTGTCGCGAATTGAAAGGGGAGCAAGACTATGATCGAGATGAGCTGGCCGAAAGAGTCCGAACAAATGTGCCACTGTTGAATACCGAGCAGAAGAATGTATACGATTCGCTGATGTAAACGGGAGACATTTACTTTCTCGATGCTCTCGGTGGGACAGACAAGACATTCGTTATTTCGTTGATTCTGGCTATTGCATCCAGGCCACATTGTTGGAAGACGGTCGAAATGCACATTCCGCTTTAAAGTTGCCGATGAATCTTCTCACGGTTGGCAAACATACGTGCACAATGACCAAGAATTCGGCGACAACGAACTTGATGCGAAAATGCAAAATCATCATTTGGGATGAATGCACGATGGCGCATAAACAAGCTTTGGAGGCATTTTACCGAATGATGAAGGATTTACAAGGTGATTCGAGATGATTTGGTGGGTCCATGATATTGCTCTCAAGAGATTTTCGTCAAACGCTACCCATCATCCTGAAATCTACCGCTGCCGATGAACTTAATGCATGCCTGAAATCGTCGACTTTGTGGCGGAATGTCAAGAAGTTGAAATTGACCACGGACATGAGAATCGCGTTGCAGAACGACACATCGGCTGGTGAATTCTCGAGACAAATGCGGGCGCTTGGCAATGGCCAAATTCCTTTGCGAATTCACATCGTCGAACGAGGAACTCATCATTAAAGTGTTCCCCGGCATTGCACTGAATTATTAAAATCTCGATTGGATTAGTGAACGGGCAATACTAGCAGCGGAGAATAAGGACGTCGATAGCTTGAATTTCATTATTCAAAGCCATATCTCTGGAGAACTGTATTCCTACAAATCCATTGACAGCGTGACCAACTATTTGACGGAATTTTTGAACTCAAAGTGATTCAAGCGACGATCATCAAAGGAGAGGAAGTCCTTATCCCATGAATTACGATTATTCCAACTGATCTTCCATTCCAATTCAAACGGATTCAGTTCTCCGTTCGATGGCCTTTTGCGATGAAAATCAATAAATCGCAAGGCCAATCGTTGGAAATCTGTGGAATTAATCTCGAATTTCACTGTTTTTCGCACGGTCAGCTGTACGTTGCGGGTCCGCTTTTTTCCCTAAAGCAATTACCGTAGTATATGTTATGTCCCAGATTTATATCCTTCATGATCTGATGTTTTATATAAATCTATTGAAAAAGACCATGATCTTTACATAATTGAAAAGTTTGTTTCATTTTATGGTGAAAGGTATGATTTCCAAAGATTAACAAGTAAACTTACACCTTAGTAAACAGCTTAGAAGACGAACAACTAAATATCAGATTTAAGTGTCAAAGATCAAAAGGAATACTTTAAACAAAGCAAAACACTTGTTTTTACACACCATGACCATAATCTTAATAATTGAACAAATTTCATGCAACCTGAAGACCAACCTTCACACGTTCTAAAGTCAATTTTAATTCCTTGGTCTCATATCATCCACAATTGCTGCAGGTTAATTTTCCTCCTGCGTTCTTCAATTCAATTGCAAATTAATTCTCCATAAGCGATGAATAGAGAATAATTCAAAGTTGTTGTTGTTACTTTCGTGAGGAAAGGTAACAAATCGCGTATACATACGTCGGATGATGTCGGGTAGCTTGTGAAAGATTGTCGGAGCTACTATCAAGAAAAACTTTTTAAAATGCATTCTATTGGGCGATGGTACCACAAAAGAGTTATTTGAATGAATTCGCAAGTTATGAATAGAATATCTTCTAACTGAAAGATAGCCACTTCTAATAAAAAGAAGTTTTAGCACTTTACAGTAGTAGAGATGCCTTGAGGGTAGAATTTTCAGTTCTTGAAATAAAATAAAGCTTTTATGGAATCGATTTTTCTCACATATAATACGTTTAACATGTTTAAGAGCCAAGAGCAGAGGGTTGATTTTGTTAGCATGAGTTCCACCCCAACAAGTGATACCATACTGAATCTTAGAATGCACAATACCATAATATATCATAACCAGTAATATTTTTTGAACAATATGAACTGAGATTATGAAATTGTCTGGAGCAACATAGCAAATATTTTTTTCAGAGCGTTAGTATGATCGAACCAGTTTAATTTGCTATCCAAGATCACTCCAAGATACTTAAAGGATTGAACAAAATATATTTTAAAACAATGATTAGAGCAAGTTTTAATAGAATTAAATGTACTGGTGCTCAATGCAGAGTTAGTTCCGAGTTTAAACTTAAGACAGTCAGAAGCGTGATAAAAAAGATTACAGTCAAGCATAGTAGAAGTGCCTGATAAATTGAAATACATCACTTTAGTCTTATTACTCAAAATCATACGATGTCGATGAGCAAACCAGCGTCTCAAAAGATCCAAGTCAAAGTTAATGTAAACTATTAAGTTAAGTGGAGCCTTACTTGCGTAGGAAAGGGCTATGTCATCAGCAAAAGCTGTCAAAAGATGGAGTTAAGAAAAATTATGAAAAGTAATGGTCCAAGGACCGACCCTTGTGGTATACCCACCTTTAAGTGAAGTAGCACACTGTCTTTTCCTTTAATTTTAACATGCTGTTTTCTATCAGAGAAATAAGAAGCAAACCAATCATACAAAAAACCACGAAATCCTGCTCTATAAAGCTTACTCAATAGAATGTGAGAATCAACTAGATCCATCGCTTTAGTTAGATCAACAAAAAGGGCAGCATTGATGAAACTTTGATTGATACTATCATAGACCACACTACATCACTCAAAAATCATCATCACTAAAAAATCGATTTTTGCTTAAAAAATCTAGAATTTTTCTTTTCAGGGCGGGTCAATAAGTCCATGACTTTTGGATTAAAACACAGATTTTTTGATAAAAAAATAATTTTATTTTTTAACGTAGTCTCCCTTGAGCTCTAAACACTTTGTCCAACGCTTCTCCAATTTTTTTATCCCTCCCAAAAAAAATGATTTGTCGAGGTCCTCAAAATAGGCCTTTGTTTGCGAGATGACTTCATCATTGGAGTCAAATCTTTTTCCACCAAGCCATTTCTTCAGGTTTGGGAACAAGAAGTAGTCGCTCGGACTCTCCAAATCTGGAGAATAGGGTGGATGAGGGAGCAATTCAATTCGTCATTGAATCGGTCCAATAAGTTGGCATAATATTCCCCATTGATTGTTCTTCCCCTTTGAAGGTAGTCAATGTGGATTATCCCGCGTGCATCCCAAAAAACAGTCACCATAACTTTATTGGCTGACAAACCCACCTTGGCCTTCTTTGGCGCCGATTCACCCTTAAAAACCCACTGTTTTGACTGTTGTTTGTTCTCTGGTGTGTTGTGATGGATCCATGTTTCGTCCACGGTTACAGAACGGCGCAAAAACTCCTCCATATTGCGATTAAACAACGCCAAACCTTCCTGTGAAGTTGTTACACGATTGCGTTTGTGGTCGACTGTGAGCAAACGCGGCACCCATCTTGCGGAAAGCTTTCTCATGCCCAAGTGATCATTCAAAATTGAAACCACTGAGCCATGCGAGATCCCTACGGCTTCCACAATCTCTCGCACTTTCAATCTTCGGTCGGCCAACACCATATCGTGAATTTTTTCGATTGTTTCGGGTGTAGAGACCTCAACTGGGCATCCAGGACGTTCGGCATCTTCAGTGCTTGTACGGCCACAACGAAATCGATGGTGCAGAGTCCCCATAGTATTTATCAAGCTTAGTCTTGGTCTCGGTAATGGTTTTTTTTCGCAAGAAATAATGCTTAATAAGCACACGAAATTCACTTTTTTCCATTTTCTCCTCAAATTAGTGAGTAGTCTGATAAAAATAGCTGTCAAACACAAACTAACTGACGCAGCAAGTTTAAATTTTGACAGGAGTCAACTGACAGATGCCTGTTGACAGGAGCAGTGTTGCTGTTTCAGTAAAGAGGTCAGAAATTCAAAAAGTCACGGACTTATTGACCCGCCCTCGTATCTTGAAACAAACGGGCTGTAGTTACTTAGATTGTAGGATTGTTTTTATCGAATACTTCAGTAACTAAATTATTGACTGTGGAAAAAAAAAAGTCATTGAAGCGATTAGCAACTGCAGATGGTGCATCCAAGTTTGTAAAGGACGGAGATTAAAGCTGTTGCCGAAAGTGAATGCCTAACTCGATGCGGCAAAGATCTTAGCAAGAGCGCATCAGCCTGAGGAGAATTTCGCTTACAAGGAACAATTGACTTAGGAATAGGATCAAAATTAGCACTCGCTGTCGTTGTCGCTTCTCTGTTAGGGATTAGATCAGCTCGAAGCTGACGACAATTCTGATCAAAAAACAATATTTTCAGATAAAACGCATTTCCATCTAGCGAAGCAAATTGCCATATTTGGGGCGCGCGGAAAATCCACTTGTAGTCAAAGAGAAGCCAATAAACCCTGAATGTGTGAGTCCTCGGTGTGGTTTTTCGAGTGGCGGAATTATTGGCCCATTTTTCTTTTATGGCGACAATAGAAGAAACGTTATTGTCAATGGAGATTACTACAGATGAATGATAATTGAGTTTTTTTGGTCAGAAATTGAGGATTTTGGCATGAGCGAGCTATATTGTTCCAGCGAGATGGGGTAACGTGCCACACAAGCGGTCCAACAACTGATTTATTGCATCCTAAGATCAATAGTCTTAAAATCAGTCATTTTAGTAATATTGCTTGGAAGCCATGTAGTTGCAATTTGATCTATTTTTTGTAGAGGGCAATTAAAGATCCATGCTATGCAAAAGACGATTTAGGCATTCAAGAACGTTATTGTTCTAGTTTTTCGTAAAATAAGGGCGGAAACCCATCAAAAATATATTGAGAAATTGGAATGATTAGATGCGCTACTACCAACCCAGCAAAGCCAATTATTTTGATGAACTAATATTCCGTAATTAGTCGGAAGATAGATTCTTTTCAATGGAGTAACAATCGCTGAAAAATATTGAACAGTATTTTATCGCCTTTTTTTTTTAAATGTACCAACTGATGGCCCAACGTAGAATCGTTCAAAGAGTGCTATTGCCATTTGTGGTGGCATTAGTGCTGTATAATACAGAAATTAAGTTGACAGGACCACGAATTCGTTTCATTTTCCATTGTTTTCGTAGCTCACCCGTACGATTCCCTACGATAGATGTTATTCTAAGGACCTTGTCGGTTTCAGCAAGCAAACCAGCTACTTGTCGGTGAAATTTTTTCCTTGCCGTCTCGGAAAGGTCTAAGGTCTACGTTATGAGGATCGAAAGCAAGTGCTCTTATCTCCCTTTTTAACCAACGCATTTATTGCTATATATAAGTTTTGACTTGCCAAGCAATTTTTGTATGCCATAGGTCCTTACCGGGATCAACACTTGAATTTATAATAGCAGTTTGTCCTCGAGACCAAGCTTGAAATATTTAATAGTATATCGACAAATTTCCCTATATTTCATTCGGAGACATTTAGCCCCGCTTGCGAACAGAATACAGACCGAGTCCATGCCTTCGCTACTCTGCTACTAAAAAAGTTTCATATTCTAGCGATTCTCGATATATAAGGGGACCAATAATACTTCCTTGCGGTATGCCGCTGGTTAAAATTTTTTTTAATCGCAAAATGTTGCTATCGTGCCTGACATAAAAAAGTCTATTCTCAAGATGGATTGCTGGTATATTATGTATCTATGCTTTAAGAAAAGATCCTTTCCAATTGGAATTTGTCAAAGGCTTGCCAAACATCAGGAAATACACCTGAGCAAACATTTTTTTCTTCAAGAGTTTTCTTAATCACGCCGGTGGTTCAGTGGATCAGGTCATGTTGAATCCTTGTCTCTGAACCAAAACCGGAGATCAGAGAAAAAGATTATTTCCGTCAGAAACTGGCAACAAACGATTAAGTAGTATTCTCTCAAATATGTTGGATACAATTATTGTAACAATCGGTCCTCAAGATTTCTGGTCACTGAGTGGTTATACTGCTTTGGGGTCATTATAACTACAGCAACTTCACAGTGCAGCGTTTATACTATAGAAAAGCTGGATTATTGCTTTACTATCCAACATTCTTAGGACTTCCCTGTTTTTTTGGTCGCAACAGGGAGCTTTACTTATTTTTCATCAAAATTTGTCAACGTAGTATTTGCACTGCATGCACAACACCACTAAGGCTAATCGACTTTGCGGCGGGGTGAAACTAGAACGCGCCTTTTAAATCCCGACATTCAGAAAGGCACTTGAAAAACTCCTGATCAATTACCCATCAACTAGGTGGAGACGCATTCTGATCAACGCAAGGCACTCGTCCAGTATTATGGACATCCGAACAGTATACTGTGCTGTGAAACCGATTCTAGACCTCGTAAGGTCACTCCACCTATGCGCCGCAAATCTCCGTACACCCACCGACTGGATTACCAGTTTAAATATTGCTCTTGACTTCTTTTTAGATAAAGCAGATGTGCTTAGATAAATGTCCTACAACCGTGTGACCTCACATTTTCATTTGACAATATTGACAGAAAAGTCATTGTCAGGCCACTGTAAGCCACCCAAACCTCCGTCCAAACACTACGTCGTTTTTGTGGCAAATAAAATAAGAATGCCTAACTTACTTTACTTAAGGTGGCGCCACAGTTCGGGGTGGACTGGACCTCAGTCAATAAGCTAGCTCGAACTTTTGCTAACTGCCTCCAGTTTTGCACGCTAAGTTGGCTGAGGTCCCCTTTCACTTGGAGCGCCACCTGAGTCTCGGTCTTCCTCTACTGCGCTGTACCTTGGGGGCAGAATTGAAGACTTTTCGGACCTGAGCGTTAGTGTCCATCCGCTCAGTCGTTAGATCAACACCCTTCTGGCTAAATCGATGTCACTGTATAGTCCGTACACTTCATCGTTGTACCTTAACCTCCATTCACCGTCAATGCAGACGAGACCGAAGATCACTTGAAGAACTTTTCTCTCAAAGCAACCAAGAGCACCTTCATCCATTTATAGGGAGCCTAGGTAGCCAAAGTCTTTAACTACCTCAAAGTTATACCTGTCGAAGGTGATGTTCTGTCCGAGACATCGGTGTTCAGTGTCCTTTTTGTTCGACGCATATACCTGGTCTTACCCTTGTTGACCGCCAAACCCATTTTCGCTACTTCCGTCTCACAACTCGCTAAGAGCGGCACTCATATCACGATACTTTCTTCCGATTATATCAATATCATCGGCGCAAGTGAGTAATTGGACGGACTTATGAAAGATTGTGCTCTAGAACGACCTCGCATCACCTTGTCTAATACTTTTTCGTATCAAAGGTTTTTATTAAGTTGTTACCGACTTTGGCGAGGCAGCCAACGCTGTCAGTTGTCATTCTTCTCAGGCGAATAAGGGATGCCGAAACTTAACATGCTACTCGTATGATATGCATGCAGAGCTCGTAATAAACAGATTAAAAATCTATTACAAGATGAGGGACATCTATTTGGACTTTTTGAGTTTTTGTCAGGACCTGGAGAAGCGTGAAGTTTTGGTCTATTATGGACTTTCCTGTCTGAATTTGCACAGGTAGCGATATTTTTGGCATAGAGTTTCAGACATTCTCGTAGTATGGCATATAAGATCTTACATGCGATATTGAAGAGGTTTATGCGTCCTCTTCCGGTCTCGCTGCAGGGCCGCTTTATTCACTTCTTGTTAAGCGGCATGTGCTCGCGGTGGTATTCTTTATTTAACCAGGGATTCCTTGGTGGTTTTCGGGTGAAACAAAGCACACCAATTGCATCTTTTCTGATGGTATGTTGGGAGCGTTGCGGCTGGTCTTCGTTACTTGATGCCAGCGGCATTGGTTTTGTTATGAGATTTCTTGGCCAATTTGCCTTAGTTGGTAAATCCGCATCCGAATAATTGCTGTTTCTTTCCCAATAGCAATCACAATGGTATATACACAGTTTTCATCCTCCTTATATCCGACCCATCCCTGCGCATATCCTCGATGAGAGTTACATCTGCATTCTAGCTATCAAGAGCCACTGCTAATTTCTCGGCTGCACGTGGCAGCCGTTACGGAAGACTACTACGGGAAAGCACTTCCTATTGAATTTGATTGTTGGGATGATGGCCCAACGCAAGTTAAGGGATAGTCAACAGTTCCTCAATGCGCAGGTATACAGTACAGCTATATTATCTGAATGCAAACGAATGACGGTAAAACTATCAAGAGCGTTAAGCAGTTAATCGTCTTACATGCGACATACTCGTAGAACTTAAGACAGGACGCCACCATTAGCATCGAAAATTCCTGAAATTGCCTAGCACCCATTTATTTTCGCCAATTGTGGTTCCAATTTTTAAGTGCAGCATCGTAGGACTTTCTTCATTGGAAGGCTTGTTGTATCTTGGACAGAGTTTTTCAGATTTTTGCAATCCAAACTCACTACGCTCACTTTACGCTCTCCTTTACACAATTTGACATATCTAAAAGGCAATTTATAATCAAAAATACTTGTACTCGTATGTATTCCTCCAATCATTGGTTCGCTTATTCTTTGAATTTGCGTCATAGATTCTGTTTTTTACTTCATGACCATGTCAAATTTTCCTTATAAAGTTGTTTTTTTAAAAGCTTAAAAACTTTAAAAAATAATGCAAGACAAAAATATTATTAAAAGGAATTTTTTATTATTATAATCTGGTAGATAATTTTATGGCATTTATTTTTTAAATATAATTTTGAGCATATGTTTGCCGCGGCTACGAGTAATATGGGCCATTCCATCAGTCCAATTTTTCACTACTTTGTACAATAAATTTGGCCGTATGGCGTCAATGGTGGCTTGAATATTGGCTTCCAATGCTTCAAGAGTTGCTGGTTTGTCGGCATAAACCAATGACATATGACATAGGCCCATAAAAAGTGATCAAGAGGCGTTAAGTCGCACGAACGAGGGGGCCAGTTAACAGGACCACTTCTGAAAATAAAGTTGACACCAAATTGATTTTGCAATAAATTTATGGTTTACCACGCTGAATGGCAAGTTGCGCCGTTTTGTTGGAAACAAATTTCGCCGATATTAAGCTGATTAATTTTTGGAAACAAAAAATCAGTCAGCATGGATCGATAGCGCTCGCCATTCACCGTAACGATAGCTCCTGCCTCATGTCGAACGAAATAAGGACCGATAATGCCGCCAGCTTGTTAACCGCACCAAACAGTCAATTCTAATGGATGTAATGGTGATTCGTTAACAGCTTGACGATTGTCTTCTCTCCATATACGGCAATTTTGCTTGTTGAAAAAGTCATTTAAACAGAAATGAGCACAATTCTTCGATAAAAGTGCTCATCTTCGGCCAGTTTCGAATTAGCCCAATCAGCAATGATGGTCATTTGGCTTTAATTCTTGCTCGAGCTGTCTTTTATAGGCACGTAAGCCAAGATCCTTACGTAAAATTTTCCACTTAGTCGAAGGACAAGGGCCAACAAGTTGAGAACGGCGAAGAATCGACATTTCGGCGTCTTCTTCAACACTTCGCACTACAGCAGCATTATTCTCTTCGGTACGCACACTTCTTTGTCTTGTTAATAAGTTTTAAGTCGAGAAGAGTAGAATTAGTGCGAAAACGATCAATAACTGTACGAATTGCTTGCTCACTAGGCCGATTATGTTGACCGTAAAATTGACGAAGTGCTCTATGAACTTCACGAACAGATTTATATTTTTCGAAGTAAATTTTCACAATTTGGAAGCGTTTTGTTGGTGTTAAATGATTCATGATAAATTGCCAAACCTTAGTGAATAGAAATGTCAACACAGTCTGACATTAGCGGCTGTCAAATTATAGAAAACAACCATCGAAACTTCTCATGCAGCTAAAAAAACACTTTCTACAAGGCGCAAACTTGCAGTATCTTATCCTAAAAGATACACACAAACCTTTCGAGACACCCTGTCATTATAAAATATATGTGTTCAGCGTAAATTATGACAAATATCGATAGGCCCTAGTACGATTCGTTATGTGGAAAGTAGTGAAATAGTAGCACAAAGTTGCCTTTGGTAAGCCTGGCTGGTAGTTAAGACCGTTAAGAACATCAAGACTGCCAAAAAAAGAATTCTGGAAATCTTCCCGCTTTGAAAATATCACCTTTTTTATGCATCCCTTCAAATTTTTACCATTTTTTGTGAACATAATGACTTTGAAGTGGCTTAATGAAACGTTTTGCAAAAGGCAAACGCAAAACAGGCGACATTCTGGCTTTCTATTTATTTGTTGCTATGGTTGACAGTTGCCTGAGATAGGTAAGAGGGAAAGCTTTTTTTTGAAAAAGGATAAAAAGGAAACGATATGACGTCACCTTGAGGCGGAGAGAATCTGAACTAGTGCGCAGGTTCGGTACACATTCTTGTTGTAGTTGAGGTAGGTTTGGGTTATTGTGTGTGCTTTAGATAAACTGACCTAAGATGAATTCCGCCATAAAGCACGCAATACTTTTGGTTTTACGTTCAGAGAAGATGGCATCGTTGCGATAAGGAATGTAGGAATAGGAAGAAAACATGACTGGAGGTGAATTTTGCTTTGAAGTGAAGGTAGGTAGAGTGTTGTTAAGGCCAAGGACGAATTCCAATCATGTCATAAGCAGACCGAGTTTATGGAAATATGTTAAGTGAGACGAAAACTTGGAAAGATAAAAAGGCAGCCTTTGACTTCAATAGAATTGTAAGCCACAATGAATAAACATCTCAAAGGGATTGCGTTTAGGCTTTATGTTTTCCTTCCTCATTTTGTATTCTTTTATTTTCGGTTCGAGTGAGGGCTACTTAGAATGCATGAACTAGGCACTGGGTTATCCTGATTATGTGCCATGCAGTTGATGTTATTAAGTAGTGCCAGAAACAACAAAACAATTCATCTACATATAATTCTTTGTTTGCCTTTTTCGTGGGTGGGTAAAAAGCACTACCGGCCCCACACAGTAATGTAAGCTTTTTACTCACTTAAACGTAAAGTTACTCCCAAAATCTTTCAGACTTCGAATAGGTTTTCTGAACAAGTAGTTTAAGCTCACGTAGTGAATCGCATTTGGTAGGTACGAGTAGCTTCCAGCGAAGGCACCCACTAGGGCACTAAGTCGAATGGTCTTCTTATTTGTAGTCGACGCACAAGGTTTGTCTCATCTAATGTCCAGATTATTTCCTGATTGCAATGATCTACAGGACGAGCAAGAAGTTTGCGACCCTGCTTCTTACTAGATCGCGTTGAATATCGCTATTCCTGACATACCATGGAGCATTCATGATTGCTCTTGGATTTTCAGTAGTATAGACATATTGTTTTGCTTAGTACAACCGCAAGGCATCTTCAGCCAGCTCGATCTTTTGTTAGCTGGTTGGAGTCCGCCTAAACTTGCGTGCGACACCTGAATCTGAATTTTCCTCTACTACGCAGTCCATCGAGGGCAGATTCGAAGACTTTTCGAACCGAAGCGTTGGTGTCCATCCGTTCTACATGAACCAGCCATCTCAGTGGTTAGATCTTCCCTCTGGCTAAGTCGATGTCGCTGTACAATCTATACAGTTCGTTGTTGTATCTCTTCAGCCATTCTCTTCACCATTCAACCCAATTTTTTAGCTTCCGTCTCAATACTGGCGAAAGCGCAACTGACATCACACTGCTTTCTTCCGATCGATGTCAATATCATCGACAGGGATGCCAAAACTAGACATTGCTCTGTATAGCTCGCAATATACACGGTGTTGGGTATATACCGGTAGCTCATGGGTCTGAGGCCACACTCATATGGACCTATCAGGTTGTTGACGAACGACTTCAGGAGTTCAAAATTATAGCAGATAGGAACCTGTATGCGATGTTAAGAAGACTGATGTCTCTATGGTTGGGGCAGTTCAGCGGGTTTCCTTTCTTCAGGGGCAGATAAACCATGGTGAGGACGCATTCATCGGATATACTTTTGTCTGACCATATTTTAAAGATGAGATGGTGTATGCTCCTTAATAAATCATCGCCTGTCGCTTTGAAGGGCTCATCAGTCAGGTCGTCCGCTCCAGCAGTTCACTTCTTCTAGGTCAGGTGGACGAAATTGTTGGTCTACAGCGTCCAAGTTGAAAGGTTCATTTTGCCTGACAGCGATATTTGTAAGTGAAACGCAACACATCAGAAGCGGCATCTATTATGGCAGTGTTGCAACTAGTCTTTGATGCTCGATGCTGGCGGTATTGGACCTCTTAAGAGATTAAGGAAGACTCGATTGGAAAAGCTCTTGGCGATCTCATGCGATTGTAGCCGCCTGAAGTCGAAATTCCTAACAATATTAGCTTGTCTTGGCGCTTGGCGTTGGCGGGATATCCGCAAACAATCTTGGAAACAAGGTAATGCTCCGAGTCAAAGTTGGCTCCCCGGTACGTTCGGACATCACATATACTGGAGGAATGTCTTGCGTCGATCGCAATATGGTAAATGTGGTTGACAGTTCAGGAGTTCTCCAAGTCCCCTTGTAAATATCGATATGGGGGAAACGCGTTGATTAGCTTGAATTCGTTTTCGAAGGTGGTGTCGTGCAGACTATATCTTCCGACAGTAGTATCAAAGATGCCCTCTATTCCTCGCGAAAATACGTTTGCATGGGTTGTCAACAGCAGATCCATCCGTATCTCGTTGTTTAGGCTCGCTTTTGAGAAAGTATTTTTCGTGCCATCGTAAACTAGAACTAGAAATAGGCGTTCACAACCTCGAGTGGAGCTCGTCCTCTAGCATTCTGTGGCTCATTATAGGTGTTTTCCTCTTGCATCTATTACAAGATCATCCGGTGACTATTGATATTATTTTCGGGGCAAGATTGGCTGAGAGTAGCAGCTGTAGATGTAGATGCCATTGACTTTGGCGCTGTCGAAGACTTTCGTCCGTTCACTGGTTTCCCGAGATGGTAGCTTAGAGATCTGTTATATATGCTTCGCTAATCCAGGCCACATCAATTCGATTTTCTTCCGTTATTTGTTGAAGCAGGTCTTGTGATGCTTCGCAGAGCTTAAGGTTGATCTTATGGTGTTAGTCTAGGCGTGTCATTTATTTCGACCAGCCACATGCCTGACATTCTCTGGGTTTTCACGTTCAGAGAAGAAGCAAAGCAGTTCCTTGCTGCAGTTTTCGGCTATGTGGTCATATTCTCCATATTAAAAGTATTGCTTTGAGCAGTCTATGTAGCATGGCTTACAGTGATGTGCTTTGCGGTCGAATATAAAGAATTGGTAGAGCTCATTCGTTCGTGGATGGGACAGTTTGCCCATCCGATTTTGATTCAGATTGACTGACGACAGATATCCTCCACTGATGTGGCTTTCTTTCTCTCAAGCTTGCTGCCCGCTGCTGGTAAAATAGTGTTAAATCTCCATCCACACACTACGAAAGCCTCGCGTTTTGGACGGTATAGGTCGCGGTCCTTGTGCACGTCCCAGCTGCATTGTTTTTGTCTGATTATTCATTTCACTTTCTGACACTTTCTGTTTAAAGGTATTTTTAAATTTCATTTAGCTGTCGCTCCCATAAGAGTGGAAAATCATTTGAAAATCCAATTCCAGCGATCTACATTGGACTCAACCAAGGTTACCCAGATCTCGCAATGTTCTCACAAGCATAACACAAGCATTTAACCGCCAACACAATCCACTTTCCATCAAAATACAACTACGACTAGATAGATGACTCGAGACCAACAAAAATGAACACAATTCAAAGGTCGATAACTGAGTGTTCATATTCGTAATATGACCTGCAGCGCAATGCAAATAAATTTAATAAACGAAGCAGAACACGTGTTTCATAAACTGCATATTCATAGCGAACTAACAGACCGAGGGCTTTAAAAATTCCCTGCCCAAAAGATTGTAAGCTGGTTTGTTTGAGTCCATCCAGCCTGTGCAAATAAAAAAATGAAAGACACGACTTGCTTGTTAAAAATTCCATTGTATGGAGGCAACGTGCCTTTGAAATATCGTTTTTCAAAATCCCATTTATGATTTCAGATATTTTCATTTGGGGAGGCGTATGTACATAGAGGTAGGATTCATGATGGTTCGGAACCTTCACTCAATGAATTTTACTTATAGGAGCGTTTTTAAATTAAGGGTCGTACAGAACCTTCAGAAGCCTTTTGAAAACTGAATTATCCTTCGAAGTTGTCGGAAAAAATTCCAGCAAACTTTGGATTAGAATAATCATGGGCATACAGTACTTGGTGCTGGAACCCAAGACATATGGACAAAGCTTTTTGTGCCGACAAAAGAACACTTCAAATAAGGCAAAATGGTTAAAAAAAAACAGTCGGTCGTTGCTACCTTACTTTCTTACTAAGTCCGGGGTGGACTTGGGCTTCAGCTAACAAGCCTCTCCAGCCAGCTCGATCAATCGCCAGCTGCCTTCAGTTTGCACAATAGGTCGGCCAAGGTCCGTAACGTAGTACTCGACTATCTTTTAAAAGACTGCGTGCGCGAGGCAAATGTAACGCCAATTCTCTTCGCTGACGACGCAGTTATACTAAGCGATAACGTCGAAAATTTGCAGAACGCCTTAGATTCATGGAAAAATGTGTTAGAGAGAAACGGGTTTAAAATAAGTCGTTCAAAGACGGAGCATTTGACGTGCCCATTTGCGCATCCCTTGCGACCTGTTCCGGATATAATGTTAGACGGAATAGTTCTTCCGAAAAGCACTATCTTTAAGTACTTAGGATCAATCGTTAACATGAAAGCGAAATGTGACGGCGACGTAAACCACAGAGTGAGTGTGGGGTGGATGAAATGGCGGGAAAATTCGGGAATCTTTTGCGACCGAAAATTTCCACTTAAATTGAAGGCGAAAGTCTACACCAACAACTCTTATCTACGGTTACAGTGCTGGACAATGTACGAAGCGTTTAAAAACAAAATGACGGCAGCGGAAATGAAAATGTTAAGGATGTCTAGTGGAGTCACTAAACGTGATTGGATTAGATCTACGCGTATAAGAGGAAGTCTGCATATAAAGAATTCGGTAACCGAACAGCTTGAGGCGAATAGAATAAGCTGGTATTGCCACGTTCAAAGAAGATCTGCGGAAAATCCGCTTAAAAAAGGCACTATCAACTACGGTCACTCCAACTGTAAGAAAACGAGGTCGGAAAAAGAATTCCTGGATTTCTCAGATGGCAAATGCGCAACAACGCCTGGGGCTAACCACTGAAGCGATCCAGGACCGAACAGTATGTAGACGCGTTCTGCGGTCTGCGACATTAGACAATGCCATAAGCGGAGCAGCAGCGATGCAGTAAAAATGGGAAACTCATTACGCATAAGTTCGTATAAAGAGGAAAGGGTTAATAAAAGGATAAGTAAGGTCGGCCGTGGTCCGTTTTCACTTGCATGCCCCACTTCAGCCACCAAGTCAACGCATGCCGCCTTAAAGAGTTCGACAGTCACACCGTCCGTTCTGCTCTTACTAGGCAGCGCCGCTTTGTATACACCCTGCTTAGCTAAATGTGCTTGCCAGTGTTCGTCATCAAACCAGATGTTTCCAGCACATCTGATGATTTTTTGGCAGTGGATGTTGTTGATGTCTGACGTCTTAATGACTCATAATTTTAGCTTGTCTTGGCGCTGATCGGGATATCCGCAACCGTACCTTGGCTACAACAAGGTAATGGTCTGAGTCGATGTTATCTCATCTGAACGTTCGGACATCTATAATACTGGAGGAGTGTCTTGCATTTGATTCTAATGTTGGCAAATTTAAACTTAATACGGATTGTTGCAAGGCGCTCGTTCACGTGCCGGAAATTCAAGATCATTTGCCTAAGTCTGCCTCGAACAAGCAAATCTACCTCCAAAGAGGCTCTGTTTTCGCCATCTATAACAGCGCCATAGTAGATCTCGCAGTTCTTCATCCGCTTCTTGTCCGGCCCATCCCAGTCTAGGGCCTTCGCTAGTTTTTCGGCCACACCTGACCTATTAGCGGACCTAACATTTAACGTACATACTCGAAATTCTTTGTCCTTGATTCGTTTGCAGGGGTTTACAACCGTCCGTATCAGAGGGTTGTCTGTGCTTTGTAACTTTTGTGTCTTTTCCATGGGCAGGAAGGTGGATGTTTTTACGCAGACGGTTTTGATTTTGATTGTCAGGTTCAGAATCTCTATGCAATGAAGTTTTCTTCTGCACTTTCTCCTCCTTCGTCGCTATAACGAAGGAGCAACAGACGAAGTTTGATGCTAGTGCAGTAATCAATGCTTTTCTATTCTTCTCAGTCCGCATCGAAATTTCTGCTGACATTTTTTTGCTCTTGCCAAACCACGTTCCAAAAATATTTTTTACGGATAGTCAGCCGTCTTTTCTAGTTGGTCAATCACCGCCGATTGTTTTCGTATCCTTAAGTCAGAATGTCCCAGAAGAGTCGGCTCACGACTACATCCAAAGTTTGTCAAGCACTCCATCATCGGCTTTACACAGCTGATCTTGTTGTGGATTCGGTGTTCAAACCAAAAACTCACTTTCTTCCATCTGAATAATTTCTGGGATATTAGAAGTTTCCTGCAGATGACGTTAGCACAAGCTCTATACTGTACCGGCGAATTGTATTCACCAGTATCCATCATCATTTGGTATTGTTTCTTCAGCAGTGACAGAACTGGGCACAGACTACCTCAGCCCCGATCGCGTCTGTGTTACGATGTTGGCTAAGTATATAATTCACTTGGTTTTTTATATTTTTTCATGAGAAAACGATTCAATAGCTATCCTTCCCTTAAATCTCGTGCTCATGTCGCACATCTCTCCATTGGTCTATCGTTTTTGATTGGCTTGTACACGTCAAGTTTTGAGCACCAAAAGTTCCTGTTTTATTGACCTAGGAATTCCACTCTATGGAAAGAAAAGGACCTACGTTCAGTTGCAAACGCAGCCATTTGACCTAAAACGTAGTCAATCTACCGGTAATGGCCACATACGTACCATAGTTACTACCGGGTAATAGAAGGAATTAGTGTTTGTCCTTGGGAATCTGCTGTGCCTTAAAAGATTAAATGAGTGTCTTGCGTCTACATGATGAATATGTCTTGCTGTATTGTGACCGGAGGACGGCTATATACCTTTGTGAGTTCTGTCAGCCTACGAGTATGTCAGTTTTAAGATGTAATATCGTGTAATCCATGTATAATCACGGTGCCGCTAAAGGTATTCTCCTTCTCTACTTTTCCCATTTAATTGACCAAGTACTTCAGATCTTAAGGATACAATATCTCTAAGGGAATCACTTGAAACTAACCTCTGGGTCTCGTGAATTTAAAAAGTGTAAAAAGTGTTGGCAGTTAAATTGCAGCGTCTGTTGTAAACGAGGAATACACCACAAACGCTATAAAGTGCTTCAATGGTGAGTAAAGGAAGAACAACAGATCCATTTGCATATGAAGGGATTTGCCTTTATGAAGGTATCTTCTTTCACGCTTCCACATACGAGTATATGTACGTAGTCACGTGCAGGTTTCCCTTTACTTTTCCAAGTCCTGTGTACATCAGTCGATTCCTCTTTGAAATCAAATCTAAGGTATCCTATGGTAAAGAGATCAATAACACTGTGCAATGGTATCCGAATACCTTTGGGGGATTTCCCTGTCATGCTTTTTCTTTTCTGTGTACAACTGCAAAGCTTTCCATAAAAAAACTTCAAATTGAAAACAACACCTTCTCACTCGAAATTCAACAAAAAAAAAAGCTGAATAAAGATATGTGTCAACCAAAATGGATGGTCGTCGTTGCTTCCCGTCGAGATCCTTAATTAACTTCACTTCATGCAACATCCCAATTCCTCAACATTACCCGGTATTGTTAAATCCAGATTCATGTAAATTATTCACCCTCAACCCATTCAAAGACTACAGAATTGAATTTTTGATTCTTAACACCTTGATGTTATGATATGTAACCATAACCATAACCATAACCATAACCATAACCACCCACCAACATTTCAGCAAACCAGCAACACCAATCGTGTCATAGCGCTGTGATTTAATTCACTCACAATGCCAACCCTTTTCCGTTTCTTGTTGTCCGTTTCATCCATTCTTTTCGAAACGTTTCAAGCGTATTTTAAAGATTTTCCAGTAGCACAATTTTGATCATGAATAATTCAGTGAATTCGAAATGATATTTAACACCGAAAAATATAGAAAAGGAATCCTCAAAGGCTCCTGATGCTTGTACAGCACGGTGGAACCAAACCACAACCACACTGTTGTATATGCCACAATCGAAGGGAATAATTTTTGCATTCTCACGTTCGAGTTTTTATGTATGGATGAAGTGTTAGCTACGGGGACCCTTATCATATACATACATATGTTCCTCTCTCTGTCTGTATTTGTACGTGTACGAGTATGTATGGGTTGCCGCGGCTTTGCATGAACATGGTCTTATTAATATTTATGAGTGACATGTGAAACGCCATATAAATTAAACAGGATCAGTATGGAATGACAGGATGCTGTTTTGTTTTTCAGGTTATTCTCAAAGGATTTTGTCTTTTCCTTAATACATATATGTATTTGGACTTTTGCTTGCAATCGACACTCGTTGACCCACTGTTGGCATAGTTTCCTGCATTTCCTCCTTTTTTTTTAAGAAACACCTATCTGAAACTATGGTACACATGGACAAAATGTGAATAGATTTTTTGGAGGAAGTCGCTCACAAGTCGCTCCTACTGTCATAGGAGGTTAACTGCCATATTTTTGACTTCTTCATAAGGCCAAAGGGGCACTTTTCATAGAGATTTAAATGTAGCTACAGCCGGGAGTGCACCAGGAGCTCAACTAATATATCTGCCCTACTAGCGCGGTCTTTTGCCAGATGTCTTCAATTCTCCATCTGAAGTTGTCTGAGGTCCCCTTGTACGCGAAGTGTATTGCGTTTTACCTTTCGATTAAAGTCGAAAACTTTTATCACGGGAACGCTGGAGTCTGGCGCTAGTGTTGATGCGAGTACATCCAAGGCAACAAAGCCATCTTAGCCGGGTTAGCCAAGTTTTCTTGCTCAAGTCTGTTCCACAATCCATTATAGCAAACAGGACAGGACAGAGCGATGTCTTTTCAGTTTCTCGAGAGAGGGCTCATGTGCCTTCTTTGCATGATTTTCGCGTTAATATCGTTGTCAGAGTTGATGCCGAAGCTAATGAAAGGCTTATTGCCTCAAAGTGGAACCTGCCTATCAAGAAATGTTGTCCTATCGATGTTGTGCGATGTTGATAGTATTTCCTTTGTTTTGCATTGACAGCTTAGCGCTTCTTCGCCGTTTCTGCTTGAATAGTTGGAAATAATCCAGTCCAGTGACGGCTCGCCGTGTCCTTTCTGTCAATGTTATCTGCTTATGCGAGCGAACAAAAATTGTTTGAGCCTCACTCAGGCAATAAAAGTCTCGGTTTGGTCATAACCTGCATTGAGAAAGCAGAGTGTATTCTCCATCATCATTCTGCATAGTAGAATGAACTTGGCAGGGATCCCAAAAGTAGGCATTATTACTCCGTATAGTTGATAGACTCTGTTTGAAACCAATAAATAAGTGGTGCGTATCCGTTTGGAGCTCTTGGGTTTTTTCCAAGACCTTCCCTGGGCTAAAACCACCCTGAGAGGGGCCAGTCAGGGTGTTGATGAATGGTCTAAGGCGCTCATATAATACGACAGCTAGGGTTCTGTATACGATCTATTTAGGGCAGTTGAGGGGCTCTTCCTTCTTCCTCCAATGCTGACATTCCGTGCATCAGACATACCTTCATCGATCCAGACCGGAGCCTGTTAAAGACACCTTCTGATTGCCATCGGCATATCTTGGCCACGACCATGTAGGCCCTCTCCCTGGTAACAACCTAGAAAGTGTGGTACTAGATCTTGACGTGAATATCAAAGCTCTTACCAAGGCTCTCAACCAGGCAGTGGCTGCTCCTAACCGTGCTGTTCAACCTAGAAGCAAGAAAAAGTCGCATGCCATAAACACTGTTTAGAGATAACAAACTTGCAGAAAACTCCTTAACAAAGTAGAGAGCACGGACCCCCAAAATATATAAAAAAAAATAACTGAGGAAAGCAAGGCGACAATCCCGGATGTCATTCTGTAACAAGATGACAGAAACCTCTGAAGAGTCACGAGTAGGTCCTTCGATGCCTAGCTGTTTTAAAGAAAAAACAGACGGCTCTTGGAAAACATTTAGTTATGTATCACTCAACTAACTACTGGATATCCACTTTCCATGCAGGTCCCCCTTAAATACCAGTAACAACCTTAAAGACTACTGTAGTCAGGAGCAAGAGCACGATTAATGGTCTGATTTAGAGCACTCTGGGCGCTGCATAGCTTCCAATTATACAAGACTACTATCTATACTTCCAGAGCTGTCGCGTAGAAATGACTCACATTCCCTTGTAATGACAAGTAATTGTAGTTATTGTTTAGAAAGCCGCAAAATCAAGCCTTTCTTTCTTTCTGAAAACTCAAGAACTAACTATTGATCGATATCGATAAACTGCCCAGTATCAATCCAGGACTTTTGTCCATGGCTCAACATGCCTACTGTAAAGGAAAGTCGGTGGAAGAAGCTCTATAGTCACTGACTAGCCACATCGAAAGATCCCTTCAATATATGTAGAGAATACACAATAACTGCTTTCCTGAACATGAAAGCGACTGTAATAACGTGAACACAACGACGCCGCTGTCAACTCTGATGGTAGACGACTCACTTGGGGAATGTATCGGTTTTATGCTATAGAGGAGGATAATCAACTCCAAACTGGATGGACTTCTGCTTTAACATATGTCAGCAGTGGTACGCTGCAAGGCGGTCTCCTTTCACCCCATCTATAATTTTGTAGTCAACGAACTGCTGACATATGTACGTGGAAGCGGGTGATAGCAGGGTGGTTGCATATACGAATGAAGTTCCGATAGCCATTTCAAGAAACCATCTTTATACCGTTAAATAACTCTTATAGCACAATCTCAACAGACTAACCCGCTGGGTGGGTCACTATGGATTGGTAGTACTAGGAATACTTCCATATAACTACGATAACGCAACGACCCAATATTATTTTGACAATGACTTTCATATTAACATCCCCTCAAGATCTTTGTGGAAGGAAGATGCCTTCGTGGATGGATATAAGACTGACAGTGGATTAGTGGCAGTGTTTTCACAGTAAAGCTGAACTCTTCCTCTTCCTTAGCTTTTAAACTCACTGAACTCACTCACTGTTTCGAGCGAAGATTTTTGCAATTAAGGAAGTCCTGTCTTGGCTGAAGGAAAACATGGTATCTACCAGGGATATTGGTATCTTCCTGAATAGTCAGAGTGCTGTCGGATCCCTGAAATAATTCTCGCTAAACTCTAAGACCGTCCAGTAATCGCTCAGTTAGATGGCAACGCGGTTCGGCATTCACATTGGATACCGGGGCGTAGAGATATTCTAGGGAGCTGTGAAACCGACGAACTCGTCAAAATTATAACTACTGAACCCAATCTACCTGAAAAAGGTATCATCGGCTACGTGCTAACAGAAGAACAAACTTTGGGTGGAGCGCTATAATAGGTGTCTTCACTGGACACTTTCTCATAGGTAGGCATCCAACAAAGCTTAACATGTTTGCAAACTAAATATGCAGAAGTTGCATGGAGTAGGAGGAGGAGGAGACAACTCTGCATCTACAATACTCGGTGCATGTCGAGCTCTCTCGAAGAAGAAAACTACGTGCAGTTGTAGCAATAAAGGCGTTGACACTCTCGCAGATCTACGTGACGCCATAATGGGACAAAAGGCCTTAGTAAGTTGGATACCATAGCCTTACCTAACCTAAATGCCTCGATATACTCGTATTCATTTTATGTTTTGGTCAAACTTCTGAATTTTTTTCTTTGAAGAACACCTTTCTTTAGCCTCGGTCCAGCGTTTTCGTGCTCTTTCGTTTTGCTTCTAAAAGTCTCTTCTAGCCGTATAGCTCGCAAACTCCTCTCATATTCTTTTGCAGACCAGCTCTTTACATCCGCCACCGAACCAGTTGGAGCGGATTGAAACCCAGTACATCAGTAGCGAGCTCTCAGATTGCTCTTGTAATTTGCCCTGGCGAAGGCTCGCTATTGAAGCCTATTCGACGTTAACTTCCTCACAATGGTTCGCTGGCTATGGGCTGATACATGATCAGGGAGCAGCCAGTTCCCTGTATCAAAATAAAAGAATAGTGATCATGTGCTGGCTAGAAGTCCATTTACGAAAATCAGCTCACAGATTTCTAGATATTCACTCGGTTTCTGTGTGAAATCGGCTGGATTTATGCAACACAACAGTATTTAGAGTGCAGGCACGCTGGTCCGCGTGTAGGTCCTACACGATAGTCTAAGCATCACTGACTCTAAAGCGTAAGAGATGTGGAGGTTCGCTCGGACGACAACTGGTGCAGATTGTCTAATAGAACCGCCAGAATTCCTTTTTCTTGCAAAAATGCATATCTGGTTAAGGTGTTTAGAAGATAACCCTTCAACACTGTCCTTTAGGCCGTATCTCTTAGTCAAAAGATGCCGGGAATAAACTCGAACAAGCCATCGCATTCAAAAGTTTTCTCAACCCAAATTGATAAAAAATTGACATTTATCTGTCTACCTATGCGGCAACTCTGTATCTTAAATGCATTGTCAGCATCTAGAAGTGGAGATT
Organism: Volucella inflata; assembly: GCA_928272305.1. Taxonomy (NCBI): domain Eukaryota; kingdom Metazoa; phylum Arthropoda; class Insecta; order Diptera; family Syrphidae; genus Volucella; species Volucella inflata. The sequence continues at coordinate 2,719,753 of OV743716.1, read as the reverse complement.
CCAAAATTCTTCAAAACGAGGCTAGCACTAGAGCCCAATAGATTAAATCTGAGTAACTGTAGCCTAAGGCGAGAGTAGAGATCGTTGGAATGGTGCACCCCCCGCGTGTCGTAACAAACGGCATAGAATTTTGTGTCACTTATGCTTTTATGCTTAGCTATCTCAGGTTCTTAGCAGAAGCTTAGTGCCCCCTTACAACGCCAGTAAGCAGTCTGCAATTTTTTTTTTTCTCTGAGAGACATCAGAAAGACGCTGACTTCATCAGGAACATACGCATGGTAGAGACCCGAGCCATCTGCAATAATTCTTAGATGCAACTAAAAATTGAATTCATGGTTGCAGTATGGAACTCATCGGTTCAGCTCAATGCATTCCTATATCTAGGCACACTCAAACATTGTGATAGCCTTCAACATTTGAATCCTCAACCATAAAGATCGATTCGTCGGACAATATCCTACGTTAACCTAAAAAAGCACAAAAACCTGCAAAATTTCGTACTTAGACAAGCTTATCACCGGTTGATACGTGAATGAACAGACGTTGAACCCTCTAACTTCGACCTTTTAACCTCTTTTCCTCATTACTCTCGTTAGGGCAAAACGACGTCAACTGTTCAACTTAAGACAACAAAAGAAACTTCCGACTATTATCCGCTATATCTCTTCAGCTTTTCATCTTTTTTGTGTCTGCCCCCGCTTAGCAAAGCTGTCAAAACTTTCCTCTATAGCATGGCAAAAAATACTCGACACCATTTTTCGAATTTTTATTTTGTAACTTAACTCCCTGCCGTGTGATAACCTATCAGTTTCATAAACCATCAGCTACTGACTACCGACAAACGTCGTCATCAGTGTCATAACAGTGCAGCAATTTGCACGCTAATCCTTTGCCTGTCGAGCGAGGGCAGCATTGTGCCTGCACTTAACAATTTTCTCAGAATAGCTGCTGGTTTTATCCCTTATGCCCGCTTGTGCCTGTCTTCAATGTCCTGAATTCCGATTAACTCCCCAAAGTAGTAGTTGTGTGCGGTTGATGGGGTGGGTTGATGGTTTGGCCTTACTCACAAGTTGCAGAAGTGCAAACGCACCATCAATCATGTTGCAACGTATCCCAGAAACTCCTTAAAAATTCTGCGCGAAATACAAGCTTATGGGAGGGGTGTGGGGTAGGTTAAGATGGATATACAGACATATCCGCACACTGGGGTAAAGGTCCAGATGATATTGTTTTAAGCTTCATCCGAGTTCTTATGTTGGGATCGCTGGAATGTAGTCGCTGAATATAATTTCATTATTTTCTCCCATAAAGTCATCAATCTCACAGATACGAGTACACCAGAAATGAGTAACGTATCCGCAATAGTCGTACGAGTATATTCGTAGTACATTCACTCACCAATGGCAACAAAAACACCAACAGCAACACACTTTGCAATCCTTTCTCTGTTGATTCGTTAGCTTATCGGATTCGTTTACTATGTGAGGCAACACAATATTGTGTCTCAAAGGTAAGCCGTAAGTGATGGCGGAAGATTTCCCAGAGCCAGAAGTCCCTGCGCTTTCAACAAAAGCAACACATACTCGTACACAGTATAACAGTTGGAACCCATATACCAGTACAATGGCTCACATAGCGAACGGGTTGAAGGGTGTTATGTGTCAGATGAACGGTAATGGGTATTCGTGGCAGAGTGTTTTAAACAGGGAAAATGATTAATGACGGGGAAAAAAAATTATAGCGACCTTCAGTCACTTTTCAATTTGGATGCTGCTTATTGAAGGGAACAATGTGAAGGCGCACACGAATGGTTTATTCATGTTGAGGAAGAAAAGAATGAATTCCTTTTGAGCTAATTTGCTGAAAGAAAGCCAGGGAGAACCCACAGTTAGGGTACACGGTTGTAGGTACTTCGTGTGCGGTGCCTGTCAAAGAGTAAGTCACCTGGAAATTTAAAAAAAAATAAAAGGAGCAAAACAACAATCAAAAACCCATTCGGGAATCGTTGAGTTAATTCAAGCATACTTGAGTAGGGAGCACATTGTTACGGGGAGGGCTTTGATGTGTTTGGCTAATTAATTATATCGCGAGAGAAGCGACTTGCTATTTACCGAACTGGAATGTGGAAAATCTTAATTCACCGAATTGGTTTTAGGGTTTTTTTTTTGTTTTTATTCGTCAAATGAGTTTATCGGTTTGTTGGCTTTACCCCATGACTGCAAACGTTGGTGTATGCTGTGAAATTCCTTGCTTGTACTTGCTTTCCCGCATTTGCTAGTACTCGACTTAGCTCAGTATGTGCTGTGCTGAAATTTGACCCCCTACGAAAGTACGAAGTCTGAAGTCGCATGTGCTCTTGGAAATGCTCAATGCGATAAAATAAATAACTGACTCCTTCGTCGTTCCGACCGCTTTGTAAGCTGGCAATGTCGCACGTCGGGTGAGTCTTGAAAAAGACGCTACGAGTGAGGAAAAGAGTGACGAGTCCATTCTCTGACAATCAGAATATGTTCCGCGAAAGTTGTTCGATGTGTATGACGGTTGTCGAGTTTGTAGGGATTGTAAAGCAGGCTTGGAGGGCCTCATACAAGAGAAGAAGCGTCAGCATCTTGGTCATGCTCGATGTCAACAACGTTCTTAACTCGCCAAAGATGTAGCTACATCCGAGAGGCATTGAGGCGGCAAAGTGTCCCTGCCACCTTAGAAAGATGGTAGATGCCTGGATATCTTCAGGGTCGACTTCTTCTGTGCGATACCATCGAGGGACAAAGGGAGAAGAGCATAACATCAATAGTGAATCGTTATTAGAGCCCGATCCCTGCAACCATGTGTACGACGCGCTGCTGCGCCTGTAAATGAATTCAGGACGCAGGCTGACCCTTTTTGGGGATGATGTACCGCACTAGTCGTGACGCGAGATCACTGAAAGAGGCCGAGCGCGGGATACTTTGGGCGATAGCAAGACTGGCGTAATATCTGCGGGGTCATGGACTTGAGTTGGTGGGAGTCTCGTGTGAAAGTCGGAATGTAGGTCGCGTCGCGACTTAACTTTGCGGAGCACATAGGGAGAGTGTTTATGCTGATTCCCAATAGTGTTAGCCACATTCATGCTGTGGGCATTTGGCACACCGACTTACAGCGAAGTCATTATGATGCGAATTGCTATCTTAAACATCTTCTCTCAGAGAGCTGCGTCTCCTCACTCGAAATTATTTAGTGCTGCGTTGCCTGTACGTTTTTCTGACTCCTCCAGGCAGCCAGCAGTGTAAAACACCAGAACGAACGAATGAGAGGTTGGAATAGAAGCCCACGGATAGGAGACCACGGTACCCTTCTGGATACTTGCGGTAGGGGTCTTTTACATGGAAAAACGGGCTGCCTCACTGCTGTCGCTGGACTTTAAAAAACTGACCGGTGACATTTCCCTGAAGTAATCCTAAAGGGGTCAAGGGAGGAGTGCGGCCAAGCGGAAAAAGGAGTTCTAATGAGGTATCAGATTGCTTCGAACCAACTATTGCACGAGGCTTACTGCCGTAGGTGTCCACGGTGTTCAGCAGTCAGGCTTGTAACCCTTTCAACAAAAAAAAAGTCCCCATTGTGTTCAGGATTATAACAGCCAAATTACGACCCAGAAAACTCCTGCCTCTTAAGATGCGTACTGAAATAAACAAGTTTTAGATTACACGGATTTCTATAGTGCAAGTAGATCAAATATACGCTTTCCGAAGTCAACAAATGGAAACTTTGATCCAAAAAGCAAGACAACGTAACTAGACATTTCGCTCTTACACAGCACATAGGCTTCAGACACACAATGTCAAGCTTGTTGTAAGAATGATGACAGCACCGTAGAGAATCGTTGAAAAGCACGAAATCATGCCAAGGCTTATTGATAAAGCCACGGAATGAAGTATCAGTGTACAAGCAGCTAGTGCACGTTTTCCTAGCCTTAATATCCGCAGAGACACACAGGGATCCCCTGTGTTGGAGGCACAGGTTCCACCCTTAGTATAAGTCCACCCAGTATAGTATGATTCCCACAAGGGTATGGACTACCGGTGGTCTTGCCACTCAACAACAGTTATTACCGGTCAAATCGTATAGCCTTCAGTAGCGTCAAGTTCTAATTAAAAAATCCAGTATTGATCTGCGATGGTTAGCTCATAGGACTATCACGCAAACAGTCTGGGTTCGATTCCTGGCTGGGTCACTAACAATTTTTCAAATCGCCATCACCCTTTCGGCGGGCAATGGCAAACTCCCGAAAGTAAAATTGCCTACGAAAAAGCTTCTAAAGAGTGCCGTTCGGACTCGGTGATATACCGTAGGCCCCGCTCAGATGTGACTAAAATGACAACATGAGCAACACAAATGAGTGTCAAGAAGCTAGGCCATGGCCCATACCGGACTGCCAGCGCCAGTGTTTTTTTTTTTTTTTATTGATCTGCCCCCGTTTTTTATGAGGCAGCGTCGTTAATGGGCGAAGCCTTGATAATTAGGTAGTGGCCCGGTTTCACCCGATAATTTGCCCGATAGTTCGAATTTCTTTGCTGGATGAAACGACAAGACAAGTAGTAGGATCATCTCAACTTGGGCGATGATAATGAAGTAAAGAGAGGTACCCAACTTCTGGTACCACTTCCGAATCGAATTCCTGGGGTAGCATCTCTCAATTGCCTTGCCTGCGCTTCTCACGCTACTTCTATTTTCTCCTAAGAAGCCGCAGAGATGACTCTTATCTTTGGCTCAAAGAGCTCATGAGCAGCTCTAGTCCATTTTTGTAGCGCCGCTATGTATGCATCCTGCTAAGCAGCATATGCTTCGTTATCAAACCAAGGGTTTCGTTGGCGATCAGATCAAACCTAGCACATCAGAAGCGGCATCTATGATGGCTTCTAGGCAGTGTTGGCACTGGTCTTAGATGCTTGATGCTTGATACACGGTTGATGTGCTCTCACCTCTAGGCTCGTCGGACCATTGTGTCATATCAGCTAAATTCTCGTACATTGACCACACAGTTAGATAAAAAATCCCTAAAACAACAGTATGGCAATACGAGAAAGCCAATTGAAGCGGACTTAAATCGTTCTTTAGGGATTTTAACCGGTCATAATGTTTCCTCGATAACGACGTGGATGCCGCTGCTGATATGATCACAGACACTATTCTCTTTGGAATGAGATCCTTTATCCCTCACGTATCCCTGTGAGGAGGCTGTCAGGTTGAGAGAAATGTTTTTTCAGTCCTACAAGACCAACCCGACAGAGGAGAATTGAAAACAATTTAAACGAGCCAGGTATGACTGTAACGCCTTTCTTAAGCATGTCAAATTTCTATACGACCAAAAGTTGAGGCTAAAAATACTAACATACAACGTCCCAAGGATAGTAACAATTTTAGGTCGTTCGTCAATAACATTAGAGATTCTGCCTCATCCTCCATCCCAACGTTCAGTTCCAATGACATTCCAGCTGTCGGCTCTTTGGACAAAGCCAATCTGCTTGCTGCATGCTTTGCGGCCAGCTCAACGCTTCCAGATTGTGCTTTGTCTCCGCCTACACTTGAGTGCGTCGAATCTTTAATGGGAGAAATCCACTTTCGCACTCGTGTAGTAGCAAAAATACTTAAAGATCTTAGCGCTCACAAATCCGCTGGTCCAGATGGTATGTCTTCCCTTCTTCTGAAGAGGCGTTAAGCTTTTCCATCAATCCTACTCTTAAGGACGCCTTCCGAGCAGATAGAAAACAGCACATGTCCAGCCCGTTCCTAAAAAAGGCGAATCTTCTTCTCCCTCCTCTTACAGACACATTGCACTTACGTCCCTTCTTTCCAAGGTCATGGAAACGCTGGTAATCGTTAGCTCATGAAACATCTCGAAACACAAAAACTTCTTAATGACCGGCAGTACGCTTTTCGTAGCAACGGTTCGCCTGGTGATTTGATGGCATGTCTCACCGAAAAGTGGAACCAAAGTTTACATCAATCTGGCGAAAGCAAGATAGTTGCACTTAGTATTTCTAAGGCATTTGACAGAGTTTGGCGTCAGGCTCTTTTGTCGATAATGTGTGCATTTGGGATCGACGATTCTCCTCTTCAATGGATTAGAAATCACCTTTCGGGACGTTCAATTCAAGTTGTCTTGGATGGTTTCAAGTCTGATATTCCCAAAATAAATGCTGGTGTGCCCCAGGGCTCCGTTCTGTCCCCGACACTCTTTTTAATTTTCATCAATGATCTCTTGTCTGCTAATTCTAATCCAACTTACTCCTTTACTGACGACAGTACTTTTCATATTCGTTCCCGAAGTCACGTCCCTGCTCTTCGGCTGTAGAACGGAAACGGCAGAGTATGCCAAGTTCATTTAATTCCGATATAAACAGAAAATCCAATTGGGGAACTACCAACAGAGTGGGATTTAATGCTTCCAAAACACAATGCTGTCTGCTGTCGCTTAAGCAAAATTCAAATACCCAGCCATTATCCATGAATGGCACTTGCATCGTCGAAACCGTAAAACTTTCCATTCTCGGTATGTGTGTCAATGACAACCTACGTTGGAATGACCACATTTTCGAAGTCGCCGAAAATGCAGCGAAATGTATAGGTTTCCTTAAGCGATGTAAGAAGTATTACACCCGCTCTGATATGGCTTCCATATATAAGGCTTTCATGCGCCCAAAATTGGAGTACATCTGGTCAGGTGCCCCAAGATATCTTTACGGATTCAAAACCGTGCGATAAAGCTTATGGGTGATGCTAATATTACCGAGTCGATTGACACCCTCGATCACCGACGTTGTGTTTCCTGCCTCATCTTGTTCTATCGCTATTTTCACCACCAGTGCCAAACTGAAATTGCCAGTAGCATTCCTTCCCTTCAAACCTCTCACTGTAACAACTGCCTCGCTATGAATGCTCATCAGGACACCCTCAAGCCCACTTTCAGACGTACCCTGAAATATCGTGATTCTCTCCTAAGCCGAACAACTCGCTTAGGGAATGCCCTGTCGAGCTCTTTATTTCCTAGTCATTGTAACCACCAAACATTCAAGACCAACGTACATCGATACCTCTCTTTTTATCCTCCCTAGTTTTCATTCGCCTGCGCTGTGTGCAATTATTTTAAGGGTCCTTACCGGCCTGAAGCTATCCGTACTTATCGCCAAACAATTGTTCCTGGCAATGAAGCAAGAACCGAAAAGGTTGCAGATACGAGTAGAGTATGTAAGACGTTTCAGCCCAGTCAATCCTCCCGTTTACAACATCCAAATTCTAATGTTCTCCCCAACCCAAGGAAACGACAACTCAAAGTTGTCTTTTTCCTCTGAATACTTCCTTCGCAGGAATCTTAATTTTCCACTTGGAGCACTTTATTCTCACACACAAGACCTACCTCTTATGCATGTCAATTTCTAGCGGTTAAATCGGGTTTCGTCCACCTTCAAGATGATGTTCATAAATATTTCAGCAGCTGCACTGCACTGCACTGATTCCAAATTCAAAAGCAGAAGATCCAAGAAAATCTTCTCAAGGGAACTTTTCTCCTTGTTCACCCGGCCATTACTTATTCACAATAAATGTACGATTCTCGGTTGAGGAAATCGCAGTCATGAATAACGCTTACACTCAACGGAAGTGCCTTACCTAAGGAGAAATTTCCTCCAGAAATACAATCTGAGATGATTTTCTTCAGATTTTCCAAGAAAATCACTATGCAGTTCCCTATGTGCAGACAGGACGACAATACGACAGGACGACAGGACGATAGCGAGCAAATCAAAAATCAATCACTAAAGCTTAGGGCGTTTAAAATAGCCCATCCTATGCGACTACTACGACTCAGTGCATTCGGTTATTCATTTTATGTCATTTTGTATTGACCAGCTTCGATTCTATTTCTGAGTGCCAAGGTAGAGGAATAAAAAGAAAAAGTATCTTCATTGTACCGGGGTGGAGGGGATTTGAATAAAATTATTATTCTACTGCATGGTACAGAGGAGTGTTTCAGTCTCTATTCGAATTGGAATCAGAATCAACAGCAACTACAGCAACAGGATAATACAATAGTAAATAACAATAATTCAGTTCATCCGCGTACTTATTCCACTTATTGGATTCTATCTAACTACGAGTATCTGTGTAAATGTATATGTGCTTGTGACTGCGGAGGACCATTGCGCTGTGATCCAAGGATATGATTTGCCCTATGGCGATGGTCTTATCGACATAATCCTCTCGCATGATCCACCACACCATCATCAACATATTCTACGTACATATACGAGCATTCTTCTTCTTCACCATTTGAGTGCACTCAATAAAGTCCAAGACCCAACATCAATTTGCTGCAAAGTGCAGCAAGCTACCCTACCCATTCAAGTAGATTCATCTCTCATCATGTGGCACTATAGATACAAACACACATACGAGTACGATTACTAGTCGTACACCCCCACATCTTAGCGAGTACATACTTAGGATTAAGGTGGCCAATAAGTTTCTTTGTGAAAACTCAAGAAATCCTCAAACAACACAGTTTCAACAGAGAGTGGCTGGCATACGCTTCCTTCCTTATTGTTACTACTGTTTGTTGTTATCCCTATTGTCTGGTGTTGTTGTAATCGTGAATATGCTACTACCGTTATCCCACTATCCATCGAGTCAGTCTCGTCAGTCAGCCAGATATGCAGTCAACCAGCATGCAACGAATTGAGAGGAGAAAGTTTTCAAATTACATTCGATTTTGTTGAAACTTTGTAAAAGGCAATTGAAACGAGGAAGCTGTTTCAACGTTGAAGCTTCCTTCAGGATAACGGCAAATAAAATCAAGTCAAGACAGTGAAATATAAAAGTAACACTCTATACTCGTATACATATACATATAGATATACAGATGAGGCGGAACGTAATCGTATACGTACTCTCTATCTTCTTGCACAACAACTGCAACTTGAAATTCTCGACTACGAGTATGTTTGTAGAGGGCTTCGAGTTCGAAGGGAAAAAAATTGTATTTACCTACATACGTCATGTCAAACAGAAATCAGTACACAGAAATCGATCGACTTCATTTGTTGGCTCATTTTCCACAGGCGATTTTAATTTCGATCCTCAATTCGAAATCAACCGTACAAATAATAATAAGGTACGAGTACTTGTATCTATGGGTTGTACATGGGCAACTGTGTGTTCCGTTTTTGATCGAAAGGTTGAGATATTTTTTGCAACATTGCCGGGCGGCAGGATGTTACTACAAATATTCACTGCAATTGAAACAATTTTTTTTTTTTTTTTTTTTAAGAAAATCAATCGAAACTGGCTTTTGGGGAAGTGAACCCTTAAAAATGTAATCACTTTCCGGAAGGAGTAACTCTTGCATACTGTGTCATAAAAAAGGTTGGAATTGTTCAATACGATAGCTCCTGTACACCCCTTATAGTAGGACATCGAAATACCCGAAGCTGTAACGAGAGTTGATGCAGGTTGAAGGATTTATCATGCTAAGAGATAACCCTTAAGTTTTATGCACTCCTGGTTTTTGGCAGCGGTGCTGCCAAACAAAAGAAAGAAACGCTGCGTTTTTTTTACATCATACTCTCTGGGGGGTGGTATGAGGATACAGGGAAGGCCTGGACGATCCATGTCACTGCTCGATCCAAGTTGACATGCTGCCTCCACGTGACCCCCTTGGATAGCTACTCCGGCACCCGCTGGGTAGTGAACTATGCAAATACTAGCCTCGGATACCAACGGACTGCCCAAACAAAGACGACATGGTACGAAAAAGTACTATGACCTAAGAGAGTGCTCCCGGAATGTGCCAACTCTCTACACTCCAGTGGCGGCTCAAAAACTAGAAAATACCCTCAAGCAGTATAAGGCGGATATTACTGCAATCTAGAAGGTACGCTGTAGAGGATCACAAATGATAAAAAAGAAAAATTGCGACATACGAGTATATTACAGCTGTCTCAAAAGGTTGCATATATTGGGATGCGGTTTCGTTGTGGGAAAGCAGCTATTCTTGAAGGTCATCGATTTTAAGTCCATAAGTGATCGCCTGGCCGTGATCCGCATCAAATGTTTATTCTACAACATTAGCTTCATATGTGCACACTCTCCTACCGACGAGGCTGAAGAACCTATCATGGAGAATTTGTTGACCTCCTGAACGGACCTCCTCATACTCGTCGAATATCCTGGATGGGCAAACGTCGACTGTGACCATTATTTTGTAGCAGCCCGACTCAGAGCTCGACCATCCAATGAACGAAAGCTGCCACAACATACTAAAATTAGGTTCGACATTGGACGCCTACGCACACCGGAAATAACCAGAGTCTACAGAGAGTGCCTGGAAATAAAACTCTCCGAAATGCCGTAGCCCACAGACGCCAACACCATGTGGTCGCGCTGCTACACTTCCATCAAAGAGGTGGCCGAAACCACTCCAGGCTACCAACCACCTCGAAATAGAAACCAGTGGTATGATGAGGAGTGTGCGCAAAACAAAAGGGCAACGGACGAAGCATACAAGAAAACACTGCAACGCGTCACCACAGCAGGGTGGGTTGAGTATAGAACCAGAAGAAGGGAGGAGAAAAGACTACTGCGCCAAAAGAAAACAGCTCATGGATAAACAGGATTGCTGGAACAGAAAGGAAAGGAAAGTTTTTTTTTAAAAAGGAAAAACCTACCTACAGGCCATAAACCGGGTCTACAAGCACTCCGTACCGGTGAAGGCAACCTTGCTACCGATCAAAAGGGAATTGTGGATGTATTCAAGCAGTATTTCCAACAGTTGCTTAAAGGACATGACCAAGAGATAGTGATAGGGCAAGAAGAGAATCCATCACCAGTCGATGAAATACGAGTAGTCCTCCCACCCATCATAGAAGAAGTCGGCACAGCTATCCAAAAGCTGAAGAACAACAAGGCCGCTGGCTCAGATGGCTTGCCATCAGAGCTTTTCAAAGCCGGACGCAATGTTTCGGCACGGAAAATTCACCAGATCATTTGCAAAGTATGGGAGGACGAAAGCATGCCCGACGACTGGACGACAGATCAACTCTATCTGTCCCATCTACAAAAAGGGTGATCCTATGTCTTATAATAACAATCTGCATACGATAGTATCCATCACACCGAACTATAGCCGCAATCGAAATCCTGAGGAAACCGATCCGGTTGTGTCGTGCAACACTAGAAAATTCGCGATGCGCCGTGCAGTATGGAAATAGAACCTCCGAATTATTCCAAACCTCCAGCGGATTTTGACTAGGAGACGCGTTGTCGGGTGATTTCTTCAATCTTATCTTAGAACAGATAGTACATCGGGCCGAAGTTAACACGAAAGGTACTATTTTTCTGTTCAAATGCTGGGAATTGCGGCCGATATCGATATCATCGCACGTAATTGAAGCCTTTACGGCAATTGAAGGCGAATTGAAACGAGTTGGTGTTAACTTAAAACAAAGGATAAAACAAATTATATGCTGTCAACAAAAAATCCATCCTTCGCACACCATCTAGGACAAATGTCACTATCGACAGATACAACTTAGAGGTAATCAAGGAGTTTATCTACCTCGGAGTAAATGTCAATAATAACCCAAGGCGTCAGGATCATGCTTTACAAAGCTCTAATCTTGCCAGTCCTGCTTTATGGAGCCGAAAGTTGGACAATAAGTAAGACAGCAGAACAGGTTCTTGGCTCTTTTGAAAGAAAAATTCTTCGTCAAATATTTGGTCCTGTCTGCGAGGAAGGCATATGGAGAAGAAGGCATAACCGCGAACTCTACGAGCTGTACGACGATGTTGACGTAGTCCGGAGGGCAAAAATCCGTCGACTAAATTGGCTCGGTCACATCGAGCGAATGGACTGCATTGTGCATCTGCGTTATATTCAAAGGCTCTAGCAGCCGAAGCAGAATGGCTTTCATTCGCTCACCAGGTCGATGTCGATGTACAGCTCATAAAGTTTGTCGTTGAATCTCCTCCTCAGAAGCCGAATACATTTTGAAGGATGTTTCTTTTCTTCAGCTTCATCCGCTTTCAATATAGTCCATGTTTCAGCGCCATAAAGTAGGACAGGGTTGATCTAGGTCTTACACAGAGTGTCCTTAATTTTTAAATGTAAGGTCCTAGAGCTAAATTGCCTTCTTAGTCTAAAGAAACTGCGATCGGCAAGAGGGATTCTTCGTTTCACTTCTGCTGACAGAAATTGTAGCAGAGCCAAGGTGTACAAAGTCTCTTCCTATCTCGACGTCGATGTTGTGTGCCTCTTCTTGTGGACAGCATATATAAGGTGTTTTTTTAGCTGCCTGAGAAGTTTCGATGGTTGTTGTCTATGGTTTGACAGCAGTCAATGTCAAATTGTGTTGATGTTTCTATTCAGTAAAATTTGACAATTTATCATGAATCATTTAACGCCAAAACAATGCTTTCAAATTGTGGACGCTTACTTTGAAAAAAATATATCTTTTCGTAAAGCACTTCGTCAATTTTACGTCAACATAATCGGCCTAGTGGGCAAGCAATTCCTGCAGTTATTGGTCAATTTCGTACTAATTTTATTCTTCTCGATTCAAAACCATCAACAAGACAAAAGAAGAGAAGAGAATATTGCTGCTGTAGTGGGAAGTGTTGAAGAAGACGCCGAAATGTCGATTTTTCGCCGTTCTCAACTTGTTGGCCTTTGTCCTTCGACTACGTGGAAAATTTTACGTAAGAATTTTGGCCAGTAAACCATAAACTTCAAGTGGACTCAAGGAAAGAGGTCTGGGATCGGGCGATCTTGCTGGCCATGCCAAGTTGCCAAAATGGGAGATTACGCGACCAGGAAACGCTTTATTCATCCGTTGTGAATCTTGCTTATGCGGTTGCACCACTTTCTTGAAACCACATGTTTACCAAACCCCGCTCATCCAATTCCGGCAGTAAGAAGTCGTTTATCATGGCCCTGTAGTGTTCGCCAGTAACAGTGACCGTATTGCCAATGGCGTACTTAAAAAAAATACTCCTCCCGTGTGAACGCCGCACCACACAGTGGCTTTGAATGGGGCGAGCGGATTTTCAGTGCCCCTCGGCGCTCATGATGATTTTCGACACAAAATTGTCCTCTTCGTTGTTGGGGTTGATGATGCCTTGACAGTAACTCACACGCAACTGACAGTCAGGAGGCATTGACTAATGCAATATTTGCACTTTGTACGGGAACATATGTAAGTCTTTCACTAAAATTGGTCGTCTGTTTGATATTTCTTCCTTCTCAGCGACATCGGCAGCCACAGCCGGGATATTCTCAGCCGATATTACGGTTGCCGCCACGCCCTGCTAAGCTGTGGTTCCAGTCTGTTCGAGTCGAGTAGCTAAGCGCCGCAATGTTGCGGTGCGCACGACTTGGAAATCAACGTCGAACCTACCAACCGACCGACTTATTGGTCAAGAAAATCGACACAATTATACCACACTCTTGCGGAGTATAGCGCTCTATTGCTTATCTGTTTGTATACTGCAGCTGTCTAGTTCACAAATGTCAAATACTCGTATGATTGACGTACGTCGCTTTTTGCAAAAATTATAACATCTCCACATAGAATGATAAATTTTGCGCTACCTTGCACTTGGACTTGCCTCATTTATCACTAATCCTATTTTGGCAGCTTCTGTTTCAATACTAGCAAAATCGATAAAAAGTACGTGGGTCGATGCTTCTTGAGTTTTTTCCAGGACCTGCCGAAGTGTGAAGGTTTGGTCGGACTTTCCTGGTCTGAAACCGAACCGATAGGCGCCAATCAGGCTGTTGACGAGTGGTTTCAGCCGTTCACACAATACCTACGGTGGGCGCAGTTCAGATGGTCTTCTTTCTTGCGGATCGGACAAACAATGCTGAAGTTCCATTCAATGGGCATACTTTCATCCGATCATATTTTATGGATGAGTTGGTGTATGCTCCTTACCAAGTCATCGCCTGACGCTTTCAAGAGCTCCGTTCACTCCAGCAGCGTTATTGGACTTAAACTTAGATACTGCTTAAGCAGGACGGATGCACGAAATCGTTGGTGTACACCGTCCAGGTTTGAAGGTTCATTCTCCCTGACAGCGGTATTTTGTTCATTATCGCCGCCGTTGTATGATTTACAAAAATGCTCTTTCCAAATCCCCAGCATTGGCTGTGGCTCTACTACGATGTTCCCTTGTTCGTCTCTACAGGCCTCGGCTCGGGGTTTATGTCCGTGGCATGATTTTTTTTCTTTGTGCCGGTACAACTTCCGAATTTCTCTCAATTTCCCTGACCGCGGGCTTCTCATGTTCCTTCTTTTTCCTTCTGAGAAGCCGGTGTTCGTCCCTCCTCTTCTGCTAAAAGAGCTCGTGAGTAGCTCTAGTCCATCTACGAAGCGCCGGCCGGTTTGTATGCATCTTGCTTACCTGCATGTTCTTGTCGGCATTCGTTATCAAGCCAGGGGTTTCGATGTGGTGGTCAAGTAGAACCCAGCGACATCTATGATGGATTTTTGGCAGTGTTATCACTGTTCTTCAACGCTTGACGCTGGCGGCAAGGGACCTCTTAATGGATTAAGAAAGACTTGATCGGAAAAGAATATGGCGATCTCTTGCGATTGAAGCCATCTGACGTTGAAATTCCTTACAGCATTAGATTGCCTTGGTGTAGTTTGGGATATCTGGAACTGTACTTTGGCTACAACAAGGTTATAGCCCGAGTCGATGTTGGCTCCTCGTAACGTACGGACATCCATAATACTGGAGGAGTCCTTATATTGATTGCAATGTGATCAATCTGGTTGACTGTTGACTGATCAGCAGTTTTCCAAGCCCCGTTGTGAATATTTAAATCTGGAAATCGCGTGCTAGCTACGACAATGCTTCGGCCCGCCGGAAGGAAAGATTAATTTCTGCGCTTTTCACACAACGTGGCTCTTTCTGGCAATGCGTTTGAGTGTAGTTCAGTGGGGATTTAAGGCGAAGAACCGGCTTTTCGTTTCTTGTCGGCAGTATCTATTCCGTTTTAGGACTTAAGTCCTCTTCGTCCGTTTCATAGGTTGCTTTGCTGGCGAGTTACAACTTACTGCAGACTAATTTTTAGTTTGGGTTATACCCTTATTCGTTTCGTCTTTGGCTTACAGTTTTTCCAGCTCCTTTCTTCAATTCTCCGCATAGTATTTCCTTTTTAGAGGACCTGAACCGAAGTTCCATGTTTTCCTCACTGAGGCCTTTGGATTTCGACGACATTTTATGTGTCGCCGGACTTGTTATTTCGCACGTAGTTATATGAGATATGCGTGGTGGAGATCCCGATACCCGTGTTAAACTTTTTCCAAACCGGTTCATTATTACGTAGACTACGAGAGTAAATGTTGAGGATGATAGAATTGATAGGGGACCTGAAACGAGTCGGTGAATAAAGAGAAATCGAAAAAGAGGGGGAGTTGTATAGTGTCGATTCTCGAGATTTGAACACGAATATAAGGTGACCATACTCGACTGGCTCCTCTAAGAGGTAGGTAATTTAGAGGGACCTGGTCACTTATGGTTTGATAAATTTCCTGACTCACCGTGCTACAAAATTTTGTACCGAGTTGGCTTTATGGATTATCTCATCCATATGTAAGCGGAAGTTGAGCTCCCTATCACATAAAATGGTTGGTTGTTGGGAAGATAGAATCGGAGAGAAGGATTGGCATTTGGCGATAATAAGTTCTAAAGAAGTTTTGAGGCACCAGATCGAGAAACTATCAAGGTCTTGTTGAAGGAGAAAAGAGTCATGGGTGAGGAAATGGTTTGACGATCCTATAGAGATCGTCTATGATTAATATAAAAAGAAGAGGACCTAGATTGCTGCCTTGTGGAACGCCAGTGGTGACCGAAAATGGAGAGGAATTGCCTGTTCTAAAACGAACACTGTATAAACGGTTTTCAGGTAAGAAGAGATATATTTTAACAGTATGTGTTCAGAGCCAAGAGCAGACAATTTGAAAAGTATTAATCGATGGAAGATCTTATCGAAGGCTTTGCTAAAATTGATTGCAGTTACATCGACTTCATTACTATTCTCTAGGGCTGAGAGGGCAAAGGATCAAAATTCAACGAGATTTGTGGTGGTTGACCTGCCCTTCAGGAAGCCATGTTGTCTAGAGGAGATAAATGATTTATATTGGAACCTTAGAGCCTAAAGACGTCCTCCGAAGATGGGAGATTTTCTAGGACAAGCTGGTCTGCCACCTGAGGTAATAATACATTATGTTTTATCCATTGCATATTTTGTATAATCTACGCGCTGAGTATAGTCGCTTCTTCTGACAGGCCTACCCCGGGTATATTCTGACCCCTACCCGGAGAGGTAGACTTCTTATGTTGCGAATCATGTCAAAGTCTTCATATAATCGCGAGTCCTCATGCGAAGTGTCATGCCCATAATTGCCTAACTGACCTCAAATAAACACAAAAGTACTTTTATACGAATGAAATGGTGTCATACCTTGGCCAAACTATGGATTTGTATACTTTGGTCAGTTTCACTTTGTCGATTGCATTGTTGACGAAGAAAGGTGTCCTCGAAATAAAGCGTTTTCTGAAGTTCTTTGCTGATGTATAAGTCTATTGTTAGACAGCGGTCACAACTTTCAAACCTAAACTCAATCAAATGAAAGAGTTTTTGTTGAAAATATATTTATGAAATAGGGAAAACTTTTAGAATTTAAAGGATCTTCCATTGTGATACACTGTACTCACCACTTCCGATAACGAGAATTGAATTTTGCGCGAAAAACTGTCCAAGTAAGTTTGCCTGCACCGGGTTTATTCGAACCCAAACTTTAGTCCGATTATATAGGTAAACTTCGCAACTTCATCCTACTGCATAGCAAACCATTTCAATCGATATTGCCTCACCACCAAACTTTCGTACATTCGAATGCTTCTCGTATTTCTTACATTCATGTGTTGAAACCTTTTGAGTAACTCCTACTTTACGAGTATTTTGTGTAAAACAAAAAGAAAAATTAATTATTTTTCGCTTGTTTTGTGGATTTTTATTTGAAGTCCAACCACCAGGACGACGAGCGACAAACGACAGGACGAACGACGAACGACGAACGATCTCTACGCACATTTACATTTCAAATTGAATTGAATAGCATGCATGGTCTAATTAAATCAATTTCTATGCAAATGTTTGGTTTGGCAATTTCTGCACCTGGGCGAAGCGACAGCTTCTGTGGGTGGACAAGACCGAGTATAGTGCCGCATTTGCGTTTCCTGTAAGCTGTTAAATTTTCGTGTCAAAATGGGACAGGCAAACCATTACTGGGATGCTGGATCAGCATCACTGCACCATCAGATGATGGATATAAAGTTCTGTGTGTGTTTGATTTTCTTTTTATTCCTTACTCGGTCCAGCATCCAACAGGAGGAGTTTTCATGTGTGACAGTTGATGGAATTAAACTGGTATGTTCTGGTCAATTTGGAATGCAAAAATGTGACCAACTGTCTGTGGCCACACACTAAATGGAGATAAATTGAAATTGCATTCAATTTGAGTTAGCGTTTTACATACGAATGTGCATAGTTGTGTATGTAACTTCTTTTTTTTTTTGAATTTGATTAGTGTAATGCGGTTTTTCTTGAACATAGGTTTCAGTAGAAACTTGATCAAGGGAACCGCAAAAGTTCATGAAATTTGTCAAAGCTCAGACACATTACGATGCCATATGGCTGCATCTTGTTGTACTTTAAAGTACTTTTTGCTCCAGAAAAATAAACAAAAAACATGTGACGTTAAAATTTTGTAGAAAAATGTAAATTACATGTTTTAAGGAAAAAAAAACAAAAACTACAACGTTTCTTGTTAGGTGAACAGGGAATACGATGTTTCTCACATAGTACCCAAGAACTTCTTTAAAAATTTGGTTAAAATTAACCCACATCAGCTCTTAATCTAACTAACGGTGAATTTCAGTGCATACATATGTTTTTTGGAGTCTTGGTGCACAACTTCCATATTCGAAATGAAGTAGAGAACTGGCGATCCGAGGGCTCTAGTTTCACCCAGTTCAGCGATGAAAATATGGCAAATAATGTCATTGCCAGAGAAGGTGACCTACCCCCGTTCATTTCGAAGGAAGAACTCCATGAGATCTTCCACACAATCAGAAGAAAGAAATCAGTGGGGACCGATGGTATTCCAAACATCGTGCTTCGACATCTTCCTCTAGAAGCGGTGGACATTTATACCACCCTATTTAATAATGCAATGAATAATGCACATTATCCATCGCATTGGAAAACGGCGGTGATTCAACCTATCCCCGGCGAAGGTGTTCGAAAAAGTAATCAATAGAGCTCTGACTAGGTGGGTTGAGGACAAACATATAGTTCCGGATAATCAATTCGGTTTTGAAGGCAGGACATGCTGTCTCACATGCCGCGTCTAAACTGGTGTCCGATATCCAATGGAATAAAGGCAAAAAACAGTGCACTGGTGCCTGCCTAGTTGACTTGGAAAATGCTTTCGACACTGTATGGTTAGAAGGTCTTTTCTACAAGCTGGCTAGTCTGGGGATCAGTAAACCACTCTTGTACATTCTTTATAATATGCTAACCAACAGACAGTTCATCGTGAAAAATGGTGATGTGACTTCTGTTGGAATATTTCAAATTAAAAATGGTCTTCAGCAAGGCGCCGTCAATTCGCCGATCCTATTCAACATTTACACAAGTGATTTGATAGGTTCACTTCCCCATACACTTGCGTACGCAGATGACTTGATAGCGTACAGAACAGGTCCAAAAATCGAGGTCATTAATACTCTCTTACAGCGTGACTTCGATAAGATAGGACGATTTTGCGATGACTGGAAGTTGAAAATCAACTTTCAGAAGTCGGAAACCATTCTCTTTAGGACGCCGTTGTCTGGAGCCTCTAGGGATACCAGAAAAAATTGGCGAAAGTTCTCGATCATTGGACAACACGGACAGCCTCTTGCCTGTCGAAATGTAGTCAGATACCTTGGGATCTGGGTAGATCAGTTTCTGTATTTTAACAAAAATGTAGATGCTGCTCTATCCAGAGCTAAAGGCGCTTTTACCCTCACAAAGAGACTGTTTTATAGCAGCCAACTCGATGCGAGGGTAAAGATAATCTGCTACATGGCCCTTATCAGGCCCATGCTGGTATTTGGGTGTCCCGTGTGGTTCAATGTACGAGCAAGCTTAATGGAAAAGATTCGGGTGTTTGAGAGGGTTTGCCTTAGGGCTTGCCTTCGCTGGTACAGAACACCAGAGTCGGAGTACAAAAATTTTTATCCTAATGAGGTCCTTTACAACAGGGCGAACCTAATACGAGTGGACAACTTCGTAATTAAGCTGACTCGAAGGCACATTGCAAGAGCAATGGCCTCGAAGAATAAGCTGATATCTGGGGCTTACTACCCCAATCACCTTTATCATGAGAGTGTGCGCTCTAACGTCTTCGTTCCACCGGAAGCATTCCTCTACCTTGATCAGGTAGGGTTGATCCAGGATAGATCAGCGGTCCCGTTAATCTTCCATGTCGCTCGGACAGCTGGGGACAGGCGACTCAACTAAAACAGAGACGTCTCAGGTTAAGTAGGGCGGTGGGGAATCGCGATAAGAGGGATGTCGTTCGGCAGCACCAGCATTTCTGGTGGTTGAATGATGGGGAAGATGTTGCGTCGTCGTTTCCGTCAATTACGGACCAGCCTCACTAATGAGGTAGAGCTGACCAATCTATTTGCTCTGTAAATAGCGATGGCCAGCTTACATAGGTTTAGGTTAGCATTTAAGAAAGATATATATATATTAGTATATATAAAGGTATATACTAATATATGTATATTATTGTGTATAATGTCTATGTGTTTATATGTGTGTATTGTGTATCTAGGTTAGCTAGACTAAGGTTTTTTTTAAGTTAGATATTAAGTTTTTATAAAAAATACAAAATATTGTCCATATGCTAAGTTTTTGTTAACAATGTTTTTCTTAGCCTAAGTATAGAAAATAAATATTCCTAAACAAAATAATAATGAAGTCGAAAGACATAGATATAAGAATTGAGAGTAGCTTAGAGTGCCTGTGTGGGGCCAGTAAGTTAGTATAAGATTGTAAAGTAATTGTAAGCTAGCATTTAAGCATTTTTTGTTAGAATGTAAGACGTAATGATAAGTAAAATAAAATGCATTTAAAACTAAAACTATATGTTTTTTGCAGATTATATGAGCTGCCTTGATATATTTAAATTTTTTTTGCATCTTGCACTTGGGCCACCGCTCAGTTATCAAGGCTTCGCCCATCACGTTGTCTACTAGAAAGCGAGGACAGAGCAAAATAGCGCTTTTTGATAACCTTCAAACCATAAAGCCACTGAAGGTAATTAATATTTTTCTAACAACAAGCTGCTGATCGAATGTCGTATTAAGTGCCAAGACTGCCGGTAGACCATAACAGGACTTAAAACACGGTACCGTGGAAGTCAGGAGTCCCCAGGACTTTAATCGGGGTCTGACTTGAAAGGGTAGACCCATTTTACGGTCTTACGGTGACTGGGCTTTGAACGTAAATGAAGCGTGCACTTGCTGGTCAAACCCGATGTAAAGTTGCAATTAAGTACTGGTAACGGAGACCCTAACAGTAACAGTAAGAAGTCTTAGATCGGCCTTGACTCATGCCAAGATTGAATCTGAGTGCACGTTCAGCACGAGTTCCGAATTGGTATCAAAGATATTGTTGAAAATCGATAGCAAAGCGTATCCTTGCTCCCATGAATGTATGGGTATCTGGTGAAATTGGTTTCGAAAGCAAATTTAAATTAAATACATTTGTGAATCAAATTTTGAACAAAATAATTCAAATGTCATCCACAGGAACTCTGGCAGTACTTGATTCTGACAAAGTAATTTTCTATGAATTTTCGACACATGTCGGACAATTACTTGGTCATATCTTGACGAACATTCGTTTTCAAAGCCTCAAGTGCATAAACATGATCTTTTGCATATCCCCAGAAAAAGAAATCCAACGGCAAAAAATCACACGATCTTGGTTGTTGGTCCACATCAACAAAACACGAAATAACTCGTGCAAGGACTTTTTCTTGCAATTAAACAAGTCTTGTTGAAACTACATGTCTTTCACATACATATACTCTATGTCTTCTTCATTTTCGAAGAAATTACACCTCCAGGACAAATTGCACATCATACATTGACTTTTTGTGGATTTTCACTTCCTTATATGCGACAATTTTGTTCGTTAAAGTATCTACAGAGTGAAAAATTAGCCTTATCAATGAAGAAAAGTTGTGTTAAAATTGGTCATCGGTATATGTTGTGCGCATTCAGCCGGCTTCAATTCTTAAGTGAGTTAAACTTTGTTAAAATGTAGATGCAAATCGTTGGGGTAGATTTTCCCGTAACAAGGTTTACCCTCTTCCTTGTACATATCGTTTCGGTCCTTCTTTTCTTTTGAGTGGGGCCGAGCTGTGGCAGAGGTGGAGGGCTGCCACGGTTCCATCAGTCAGTTGCCCACAGAACACAGACCTCGGAAAGAACCCAAATAGGTTCACGGGCTATTTCACCCTCAGAGGAGGACGACGGGGATTCGGTCGGTGAAGGCCTAAGGACGGTAGGGAGACTCACGAAGAACCAGGAACCTATGGTGTGACAGGAAGTCCATCAAGATCACCGTTGTCGGAGCCCGTAGGCTAGACGGGAGACTCGCAACGGGCAGCATCAGACAGGGCATTTGCATGTCGTCGACGGATGGGGACGGACGTTCCTTTAAAGCCAGACACCCCAACACGGAAGCCATGAAAGCGTGGGCTTTAGGATTACCGACATCACATCTCGAAATCAATATGGATGCAGAGACAAGATCAATAGCGGAAGAGATAACGATCTCTTTTAAAGATACACCCCCAACGAAGGAGATTTTTGCACCGGAGTACTGGTGTTCATCCGGTCTACATGATCCAGCCATCTTAGTCGATGGATCTTCACTTTTTTGGCTAGGTCGATGTCGCAGTACAGCCCATACAGTTCGTTATTGTATCTCCTTCTCCACTCACCATCAATGCAGACTACGAGACCTCATCTGAAAACTTGATTATCCCAATCCTGCTTCATGGCGCTGAAACATGGACTATATTAAAAGCTAATGAAGATTTCCTCAGTCGTTTCGAGGGAAAAATCCATCGAAAAATATTCAGTTCCGTTTAAGTTGACAGGTTTTTTATGAGAAGATTCAACGACGAACTATACAATCTGTACGACGAGGTTAGCTAGAGAGGCCTTTTAGTTGAAGCTAGGGTTCACCACCAACTGCTGCGCCACTTAAGCAAACAAATAAGGTTGCAGCATCTTCTCGTGTCTGGATGCATGTCCCGGATCTTCATTTCTACACCTTCGCTTATATCGGCCGCGTTTGTCGTCTTCATTCTGCAGAACAAGTACTGGGCGCAAATTCTTCCTTTAGTAAAGCGTTATAATTCTCTCTTCATCTATGGTCAATTTTATTTCTTAATTTTTCACTGTAATTAGGTTATACTTCAAAAGTTTGCTGTGTAAACACCATTTTCATCTCAAGTGGTACCAGCCTTTAGAAATACCGAACAATTTTCTTCAAAGTTATCCCACATACTTTGGCGGCATACCCATAGGTCTTTTTTTTTAATAAATGGCATTTGGAAGTCAATTGGCTTCAAGAGTTAGCAAGGAAGGATTCCTTGTTTAAATTGTGTAGGGTTGTTTTGTTCTAGATCGATTCATTCGAGATCGATTTCACGCCATTTCACGTTATATCTAAACAGATGGTAATCAATCTGGGTTTGGTGCCCGCGGCTTCAATTTGGTGTAAGATATTAGCGAGTATACAATCTATCATCGACAGTAGGAGACAATTTTGCTTGAGTTGAAGATGTCCTGATGTCGTTTTTCTTTGATGAATTGGAAGGAGTCTGATACCGAAAGCTATGGTACTATAATCCGAAGACTGTTTTAAATACATTTTTCTCTTTTTAAAGTGATTGACTTGGGTCCGAGTCCGATCACACCTCTGGCTTTTGACTAAAGGGCAAATGATCACTTGTGCTCTAAGTGATCATTTACTAAATTTCTAGGTCGGAAAAGAAGGGCTGTTGAGTTTGCTATATCGGAGTACTACTAGATCGAGGTCTAGTAGCAATAGTAGAACCATTCTACAGCAATCCTTGAGTTTTAGGCTGACTGCTTTTGTCGAAGTTATTTAAATGGGCAATTTCAAACAGATTTAACAATCTTGCACGGCTTTTGATCAGCCAAGGTATTGGCTTTAGTATCGTAAAATGTATAAATGCTTCCTTTTCCTCGCAGTGCTTACTAAAAAGCAGGATTATCAACTAGAAACTGGATGGGTCCTCTGTCAAAAGAAGTGTCAGCAGAGGTACGCCACAAGGCGGTGTCCTCTCACCCCATTTCTGGAACTTAGTGGTTAACTTACTGCTGATATACCTGGAAGAGGGTGGTAGCAGGGTGGTTGCGTATACGGATGACGTTGCTATAACCGTCTCAGGAAAACATCTACATACGATTAAAGAGCTACTGTAAAAAAACAAAAAAAAAACACTGTGGCGCTGGCAGCCCGGTATGGGCCATGGCCTAGCTTCTTGACACTCATTTGTGTTGCTCATGTTATTATTTTTGTCACATCTGAGTGGGGCCTACGGTTTATCGCCGAGTTCGAACGGCACTCTTTAGAAACTTTTTCGTAGGCAATTTTACTTTCGGGAGTTTGCCATTGCCCGCCGAAAGGGGATGGCGATTTTGAAAAATTGTTGGTGACCCAGCCAGGAATCGAACCTAGACTCTCTGCGTGATAGTCCAATGAGCTAACTATCGCGCCATCACCATCGCCAGAGCTACTGTAGTATTATCTTATTTATTATCTGGACTGGAAATAAACCCCTGTAAAACCGATCTTGTCCTTTTTTCAAGGAAATACAAAATTCCGACTATAGACCCTCCCTTAATCAATGGTACCAGCATGGTCTTCTCCGATACAGTCAAATATCTGGGTCTAATTTTCGACAGGTATGTAACTAAGCTGGAAGCCTAACATTCAAGAAAGAGTAAAGAAAGCCTCAGTAGCTTTATTCTCTTGCAAAAAAGACATCAGGAACAAATGGGGGCTCCATCCTCACATCACCTTTACATCTCGGTCATAAGACTGATGTTCACCTTCGGGGTGGTTGTGTGGTGGACGGCCTTAGACAAAGCAGAGAACTACATGAAGCTAAGCGGAGCCCTACGCACTATTCCCTCCGCTGCTCGGAACATTATGTTTCACCTTACACCCCTCGACATTTATAGCAGACAAGTAATTGCCATGCAGCCTTAAAGCGACAGTGGGCAAATAAACACCATACCCAAACAATGGTTTGACAAGGGCTTCCATGGAAGCATTCCCCCCAGATCCTCATGGGAGGAAAATGCCTTCCTGGATGACAATTCGATCCAGTTTTACACGAACGGTTCAAGGATAAGCTTAGCCTTAGCTTCTCCTTCCGCCTCCCCAAACACTGTAGCCTGTTTTAAGCGGAAATTCTGGCAATTAAGGAAGCCCTATCCTGGCTGAAGAAAAATGTAATATCTGCAATGGATATCCGCATCTTTTCCGATAGTCAGTGCGCTATCAAATCCCTGGACTCATGCTCTATAAACTCAGGAACAGTCATGGACTGCCGAACATCTCTAGTGGAGATGGCGGAGCAGTTTAATATTCACCTTTGCTGGGTGCCGGGATATAGAGACATTCCAGGGAATTTTGGGGCCGACGAACTTGCCAAAATTGGAACCAATTACCTATTACACCTGAAAAGGAAAACATAGGTATACCTATCGCTACGTGCAAACAAGAACTAAAGCTGGATGCTAATAGAAGAACAAACCATAGATAGGCGGTTGGATCGACATGTTTAACGACCAAGCAAATCTGGCCAAAGCTAGATCTGAATCGCTCCATAAGTTTAATCCTTCTAAATAGAAAATATCTTAGCACCACTATGGGTGTCAAAATTGGACACTGCCTTATAAGGAAACAGACAAGAAGGCTTGACATGTTTACTTACGACTTTTGCAGAAGCTGCATGTATTAGGAGGAAGAAGAGACAATCCATCATCTCCACCTAGAGGCATTTTTCCACAAAGACTTAAGTGACTTAAGCAACATAGACATCAATAGTCTCCTACACCTTATTAAGAGCTCCAAATGATTTCTGGAGTAGGAGGATCACAGATCATCATCATCACAATGGGTCAATAGGCCTAAGGGGTTGGTTTTTCAACAGCCACTTAAACCTAACCTAACCTAACCTACTAAAACTCTAATTTGAATTTGAAGACATAAAAAGAGAGAAGTCAAATTGCAAAGCCCTGCTATACTCGTATGTCACATTCAGATTTGCCAACCCAATAGGTTACAACGTTAATGCACACTGCCACTCAAATTAAACTTCAGAACCTTTGCTAAAAGTCATAAATTTTTCTGACAGTACTCCTGTCCGATCGACTGTTTTGTAAATGACATCCCGACACATATCTAATCAAAGTGAAAAAACAATTTGTACATTATACAGATACATATACATACGAGTACACACCATTCAACGAGAATTGATTCAACTAACTGAGCGGCTTATGCAGATATTATTTGAATCGGATTAGAGAACAACCGAACCGTTACCACTATGGCTCCCACTATCCACAAAAGCACACATCACTGATCCGAAATCCTCAAAACCACCGCCCAACAATGAGGAAATACCATCAACAGCTATGCACTCAAATACCGCAATAGAATGAATTTTTATTCAATTTCCCTTTCCGGTTTTGTGATGGTGAATAAGCCGACTAGGTACAGAATGTACAGAATTAATGCTACTACTCGTAGATATCATAATTTTCAAATTGTATCCCTTTTGTTGTGTTGCGTATGCATTGTTTCGCAGAATGGGCGAGTTCCATTTTAATCTCAACACAAACGGAAATTGTGGAAAAAAATTCATTTTGATGTTGTAAGCACCATTCCTCTACAAAATAAAAATAAATAGCGCTAATCACTAAATGGATAAAATCCCTACTGCGAGTATCTACCCCTGCATCGTTTGCCAATATTAATAAATTATCTAAACAAGGAGGAGATAAAAACAAAAATAATTTACAATCGGTCTCATGATTTTAATACCGATTTGTTTGATAGCACGCCAACGGATGTGACCTTGGTCGACCGGTCGCGTGCATAATGATGATCGGCCCTGGTTTACAGAGGAAGCTGTTGCAATTAATTTGACTCGCCATTACAATTACGAGTGTAATGGCAATAATCGTGAAAGCAAATCATTTTATTATCTGGTAACTGCTATTATGTTGCCTATAAAACATATTTACCCGCGTTTTTGTAGTCTGAAACAGCTCTGGACTCTTTTGTTTTTTTTTCCAATTTTACTACATCAATTTATTTATGGAGGGTGTGTGTGGATTTTATCAAATCATCGGATGGATTGCAACTGAAATTGAGCTGAAGTGCATTCGATAAACCCTCTGATGAGAAACAAATTGATTTAAGTAAAGTAAATATTTAAATTGAATTTTGCGAAAGTTAGTTGAGTGCTAAAACCTATTTGCTTTCATGCAGTGCTTAATTTTTATTGCCGTGGCGGGCCCTTGTACGATTAGATTGTGCGCTAACCGGGAAATGCCCAGTCGTACAACTGTGAAGTAAACAGCAAACATCAGATATTGGTTTCGTTCAACCGGACTTGACTTTCCATAAAAATATACGTGAGTGTTGGGTTAGATTAAAATTTAGAACTCAAAAATGCTGGCAGAAATGACTGAACCTCAGAGGGAGGACTTAAAGCAAAACAGTTCACGTGACCGACGTAATTTGCTAAAATGTAACAGGAATGCCATTATGAAAGTTATTTTAACGTATTTGGAGCTGAGGACTAGACAGACAAACACTGCAACTTCCGTAACCTTAAGCGCATTACTGGCCCCAAAATATCCAGATAGGGTTTTGTTATTCAGATTATGAGTTGCGCCTCGGATTAAATACACAATCACTTTAAAATCAAACCTTTAATAGTGGCAGATTTACTGCCGACGAATCTGCAAATCGAATACAAGTGAAGGCCGTTTAAATTTGCCTCACTGAGGCTTGTGAGGCACACTAAAAGAAGGATGTAAAACTTTGACATAAACTGCAGAGAGAAAAAACAAAAACTAGTAAAGTTCACGGTTGCTGCAAGCAAAGTACGAAGTCTTGATGTTTCGACGCCTAAGAGGATAGGTTGTAACAATGACGACGAAGGCAAAATTAACTACTCGTACCTTCTTCATGAAGAAAATAGAAGAAGAAAATAGATGTCCTAAATATGAAGTTAAAATCGTCTTGAGCCATTCAAATGCCAAAAAAAAAGAAAAGGCAACATCTTCTGTAGTGTAATCAGAAAGTACAAGCTGGCGCAACATTAATCATCCTATCGGAAGATGTTATAGTTTTAGCAAATGGCATCGTGAACTAGACAGCGTACAAACAGACAAGCAATGGATCGCTATACTCCGCAAAAACGTGGAATAATTGTGTCGATTTTTTTTGACCAATAATCGGTCGGTGGTATTAGTGCAGAGTGAATTTCAACGTCGATTTCCTAATCGTTTCGCGCCAACTGGGCAGACATTCCGGCACTTAGTCGCGACCGGAATATCAGCCGAGAATAACGCGGCTGTTCCTGCCGATGTCGCAGAGAATGAAGAAACATCAACCAGACGACCGGCTTCGCGATTGACCATCACTAGATGGGCCCTACAATTTTAGTGAAAGACTTACACATGTTCCCGCACAAATTGCGAATAGTGCATCATTTAATGCCGACTGACCGTCATTCGCGTGTGAACTAAAGTCAAGCCACCCACAATCTCAACAACGAAGAGGACGTACATCCACTCAAAGCCATTTTATGGTGCGTTGTGCACCCGGGAGGAGTAATTGGACCATATTTTTTTGAGCACGCCATCGGCAATATGGTCACTGTTACTGGCGAACGACTTCTTACTGCCGAAATTGGATGAGCGGGGCTTGGTAAGCATGTGGTTTCAAAAAGACCGCACACACAGGACGAGCCACAATGGATATTGTGAAGGAAACGTTTCCTGGTCGTGAAATCTCCCGTTTTGGCGATTTGGCATGGTTAGCAAGATAGCCCGATTTAACCATCCCAGACTTCTTT
This sequence comes from Volucella inflata, assembly GCA_928272305.1. NCBI lineage: Eukaryota > Metazoa > Arthropoda > Insecta > Diptera > Syrphidae > Volucella > Volucella inflata. The sequence continues at coordinate 2,691,449 of OV743716.1, read as the reverse complement.
CCTTGGGGCTACTTGAAGTCGCGGGCTTATGCCAACAAGCCTCAGACAATCGTAGCCCTTAAGGAGAATATTCGACAGGAATGCAAACAGTTATCACCGAAAATCTTGCGGAAAGTCATGGAAAATGCGGTAAAATGGGCACAAATGTGTATCAGCACTTGTGGCAGCCATCTATCAGAAAAAATTGGAAAAGTCGAAGTAAAGATTTCGATCACTAAAAATCATTTTTTTTTTTATTTAGTGAAAAGATAATTCAAACACGAAATTGGATGAATAGTTTTGCGCCACCTTGTATAACCTACACAAAAGCAAATCGACTCTGTCGCTGGAAGGAATATCCCTATAAATAGCAGACGGTTTCCTCTGTAAAGATGACGATCACTTTGTTGATTATAAATCTATTGACTTCAGGCGCTCTCTCCAATTTGTGGTCCGGATTTAAAATCCCTGTGCCGGTCACATAAGTTAAACCGAATTGTCGTCTAAGACTGTACGTGTCCAGTGTAAGGTTTACCATTTCACAATATAGATCGCGTTACAATCGATAGACTTGTTCAAATTGTGAAAACTTATTACAGAAATAGCGATTGTAAAGGAGGTACGTATCGCGCATTAAGAGCAGCAAAACTGACTGCTGTTAGGGAAACGTTAAAATAACATCCAAACCTATCGATTTCGGATTCAACAAGCTCACAATTTTGGCCTGACTTACGGCACATTATTGTACACTTTGCATTTTTATCAGCATCTACACACTTATAAAGCTCGAATCACTCAACAACTGAAGCCAGCTGACCACGGAAATCGCAGAACATACGCCAATTCTGTGCTTGAAAATCAGCATTTGGGTCATCCATCCCACACAAATTTTTTTTCATCGATGGGGTTCATTTTTCACTAGGTGGATACGTTAACATGTGACATAATCGGGAGAAAGCAGCGTGATGTCAGTGGCGCTTTCGCGAGTATTGAGACGGAAGCGGCGAAAATGGGTTTAGCGGTCAATGATGGCAAGACCAAGTATATGCTGTCAAGCAAAAAGGACAACCAAAGGTAGTTTGTCTACCTAGGCTCCGCTATAAATACAGACAATGACACCAGCGCTGAGATCAAGCGAAGAATAACTCTTGACAACCGCTGTTTCTTTGGGTTAAGAAGGCAATTGAGTAGCAAAGCCCTCTCTCGGACATCAAAAGTCACCCTTTATAAGACTTTAATAATCCCGGTCCTGCTCTATGACGCAGAGGCATGGACATTATCAAAAACGGATGAGGGTGTGCTTGGTTGCTTCGAGAGAAAAATTCTTCGGGCGATCTTCGGTCCCGTCTGCATTGACGGTGAGTGGAGGAGGAGCGACATGGACCTAGCCAGAAGAGTGAAGATCCAAAAACTGAGATGGCTGGGTCATGTAGAGCGCATGGACACCAATGCTCCGGTCCGAAAAGTCTTCGAATCCGCTCCCGAGGGACAGCGCAGTAGAGGAAGGCCAAGCCTCAGGTGGCGCACGCAAGTGGAAGAGGACCTCAGCCAACTTAGCGTGCGAAACTGGAGGCAGCTAGCCAGGGATCGAGCTGGCTGGAGAAGCTTGTTGACTGAGGCCCAGGTCCACCCCAGACTGTAGCGCCACCTAAAGTAAGTAAGTAAGGATACGTTAACAAATAAAATTGTCGCATATTGGGAAGTGGAAATTCACATGTGGATTTTTTTGACCTCAAATCAAAGATATGGATGTGGAAGACATGTGGTTTCAATTAGACGGTACCACATCTCACGCAGCACGATCTGTTTTGACTTTATTGTGAAAAAAAATTCCCTGCATGAGTTGCTGATATTGTTATGACTGAATTCCCGGCAACCGTGAAACTTTACCCAGAATCAAAAATAACTTTCTGGAATTCCCACTAATTCCACCGGTTCACTAGTTTGCAGAGTATCCCGCTATTGCAAAAGTGACTTTCACATCTTTTACATTCTACAAGCTCCCACCAGACTCACACACATATTCTCACTCACTCACTACCTAGGTGCATCCACATCGATTTCGAGATGTGATGCCGATATTCGTATCCACTCCGATTGTGATATATAGATATCCTTAAGCCTTTTTTTTCAAGGCTTTCGTTGGGGTGCAGGTTCTCCCAATCGTCAAATTCGTGCTGGCATATCTGGCTAGAAAGGACCGTCCGCCCCCACCCATCGACGACTTTCAGTCCGATGCTGCCCGTTGCGAGTCTACCATCTAGCCTACTGGCTCCGAACACGGTGTTCCAGGTGGACCTCATGTCACACCCTTGGCTCTTGATTCATTGTGAGTCTGCCTACCGTCCCTATAGCTTCACCGACCGAACCCCTTCGTCCTCCTCTGAGGGTAAAATAGCCCGTGAACCTATATAGATTCTTTCCGATGTCTGTGGTCGCTAGGCCACTGAGTGATGGGAATAAGCAATATTTTATGACAGAATAATTCTGCTTAAACCCAACTGGTGACCACGACTCTCGTTTATTCAGTTTTAACGCGCGAGTCTCAATGTTGGACAATGTATGAGAAGTACAAATCAAATATGGCAGTAGCAAGACGTAATCTTATAAGAATACGAGTAGCTTACCTACGCAAAACTGAAAGAATTGAAAAAATCCAGCCCAAAAAGTAATAGAGGCCAAATTTTTTAACTCAGATGCGAAAACTGCTCAATCAACAATAGAGTGCCCTTGAGAAAGATTTGGGTATACGCAACTTTAGCAAAGCCCGTACGTGGATAAGTGGGATAGAAACGAGGGTAAGGTGAAAAGTTTTCGATCTCACAATGAAAGACTGCGATTTTCAGTTTTTTCATAATCTCCATTGGTCCAGAGTTTCTCTAAAATCAGTATTCCTTGCCAAGCCGAGAAAATCGCACAAAAAATCCCACAGTTTTCCCATCGCCAACGCATCCTTGTGTACACGTGTATTGTCCTGGTGAAAGGTGATTTTTGTTTTCTTCAAGTCAGATCTCTTCTCGCGATTGTTGGCATCCAGCTGGTCAAGTAGGTTGGAATAATGATCGCCTGTAATTGTTCTGCCTTTTTTAAGATAATTAATTAACAGGATCCCTTTCTCTTTCCGGTGGATTTTGTTTTTCCCGGCGAGGGCAGGTGAAAATTTTCCTTTATTTTCAACAGTTTGTAAAATATCTCTTGTATATAAGAGTGGATCGAGCACACACACGGTACACGGGCTAATTTACTACGTCATTTTTGCGATTATAACTCCACTTGCACTTCTTTGTTGCCAGACTCATCTTGGCCTCTTCTGTATCACAATCAACACAAAACTTTCGACCTTAGCAAATATAGTATGTCAAAACTATACATGGCGTTGCATTTCTCGTCAAAGTGAACACTGTTGTATGCGAGTCTGAAGTCGGTCATGAGTGGCGAAATTAAATTCCCAGGTCTTGTCCTAGATCCGGCGTAGTGTGAATATTTGATCGATGTTTGACTTTTTTGGCCAAAACTGTACTTGCATGGAGCAGCCAGATTATGAGTGAATAGTTTCAGACCGCCACAAACGATCTTATAGTCAATGTTAAGGAGACTTATATGTGAATTCTTCAGCACCGGGTTAGGCATAGGGTGGCGACACATTTCTTCCATCTTCCTCGAGTCTCCTTGAGCAAATTACAAAGTTTATTAAGACGTCTTTTATCCTGCGGAGCTCGAGTTAATTTCCCTGTGTTGGGTGCTCTCTTTTTTCCCTTTCCATTTCTCTTATCTCTGGTAGGTAATTTGTGCTGTTTTTCGCCGTTTTTTGTCGTTGATGAGGTGTGTTGTTCCACGCAGCACATTGAACGATTACCGGAACATGCGATCGACTTCGCTTTCTTTGGTGCTGAACCACCGGCTTCCACCCACTTTGTCTGCTGTTTCATTTCTGGCGTGTAGTAGTGGACCCATACCTCATCCATGGTGAGCAATCGCCGCACAAAATCGGTCAGAAGATTGCTGCGAAAATCGTTTGCGTTTTTCGTATGTTTCTGTGCAAGATGTTTCGCAGCCTTTGTTCCGATCGTCCAACACGATATTATGCACTTTTTCAATGGTTTTGGGTGTGGTTGCGGTTTTTGGCCATCCTTCACGTGAGTCATCTTTGAGTGACGTACGACCACGTTTAAATTTAGCAGATCACTTTTTAACGGTTGACCATGGAAGGAACAGAGTCCGCGTAAGCTTTTGTCAACTTTGAATGAATTTTTTGGAATCAATTCAAGTTTTTCTATTTTAACGAAAAACCAGAAAGACGTCTACTGACAAAATCCGTGTTAACAAACTATTTAAGAGAACAAGAACTAATTACGGGTACACCCAGACAAGAAACATAAATTTTTGCAGATAGAAACGCCATCTCTTCGTCAGACCGAGAACTTTTCACATTGCCCTCGTTTGTCAATTCTATATAAGTTGGCAATCTTCCGAATAACATTTTATGAAAATGATGACCACCTTGTTCCGTTCAAACGAAAACAGATTCCCTCAAATGCGTTTTGTAATCGGTCATACCTACAACAGATGCCATAATTGGATTCAACCTGATGGCCATTTCGGCCGGTAAAATATTTTATTTTTTTGTTTTGTTTTGCTGCTCAATCCTTTTGATTATTTTTATGTTTAGCATCAGTGGCAGGATTAAATAATATAAAATTTTAGATTTTTTTTTTGCTTATGAGATTTGACAACAAATTGTCGCGCACTGAAAAACGTGTGCTGAACGTGTTCGCCTGCTGGGTGTTGGTTGGATCGGCGCCGCTCGGCACGTGTAGAACGTATAAATTTTTCAAAAATGTCAAATAAATTAAATTTCGTTTAATTACTGGTGACATCTGGCGGTGTTCCAGTGTCGCTGTCAACGCTTTTGCCTGATGGCTGGCTGGCGTGGGTGTTCAAGTGTGCTCAATTCCTCTGGAGGTTTATTCAATGGACATTTTGTTGTACCTACCTAGTGCGTGTTGGCTGCTGCGTCCCGATTTTATTTTATTTTATTTGGTTAGTTGAAGCAAATATTTAAATGTCTATTGTGTGTGTGGCGTCAAATTGGATTAGTTCAAGTGGAATGAACACATGGAATTAATTGAAATTAGCAAAATGAATTAATTGGGAAAATATGTGGTAATTTGAACATGACAGGGAGATGGTAGAGCAAATGAAAGGTGTCCGAATGACAACTTTATGTTAAATAGTTGTTGAGGTTATGTGGTTCATTAATTAACTAGTTTTAATTGAACAAAAGTAATTTAAAATAGTTTGCTCCAGCTGAACTGGTTCGGTTAAATTGCTATTTTATTGCACAAAATTCGTTTAAATTGATTGATTATCGAAATACGTTTAGGTCGACAGGTTAAATACCAATTAAGTGGCACACAAATAAGGTCACTTCTTTAGGAGGCATCTGAGATATATTCCCTTTAATTGACAGAACATATAATGGGAAGCACTTTAATGAGCAAGGGGCAATATAAAAGGTTACGGTTGCAGCTTCTTGGGGATATGACGAATTTGGAGGAAGCGCCAAAAGGGTTGTCACTCCTTGAGAAAACCACCAACAATCAAAATGCTGCCGGATAAGATCTCTCAAGTACATGATTGGACACAATGCGGATGATGGAAAACTAGGGAGGATAGAAAGAGAGGTACCGATGTACATTGGTTTTGAATGTTTGCAGGTTATAATGACCTGGAAGTGAAAAGCTCGGAAGGGCATTCTATGTGTGAGTTTCTCGGCTTTCAGGGCACGACTGAAAGTTGAGTGTATTGATGAGCATTCATAGCGAGAAAGTTGAATATTTGAATGAGCGAACGCCACTGGTAATTCCTGTTTAGCACTGGTGGTGAAAATAGCGATAGAACAAGGTGAGGCAGGAGACCTTACGTCGGTGGTCGAGGTTATCAATCGATTGACTGTGTAATCATGACATCACCTTTACGTTTAATGGCACGGCTTTGAAGTCCTTGGGGCACCGGACTAGATGTGAGCATTTTTATCCGATTTTGGGTGGATGAAGCCTTATATATTGAAGCCAGATCAGAGGGAGTGAAATATTTCATACATCGCTTAAGGAAACCTAGACATTTCGCAGCATTTTTGGACACTTCAAATATGTGGTCATTCCAAAGTAAGTTCTCATTGACACACATACCGAGAATAGAAAGTTTTTCGGTTTCAACGATGCAAGTGCCATTAATGGATAATGGTTGGAGATTTAAATTAAGCTTTAGCGACAGCAGACAGCATTGTGTTTTGGAAGCATTTTATTCCATTCCGTTGATAGTTTCCCAATTTGTAATGTCGTATAGCTCGTAGAGTTCGCGGTTATGCCTTCTTCTCCATATGCCTTCCTCGTTCTGCTGTTCCGCCGTCTTACTTATCGTCCAGCTTTCGGCTCCATAAAGCAGGACTGGAATGATAAGAGCTTTGTACTACAAGTTGTTTTGACAAACCAAAGTAGTAGCAGTTGCCTTGGGTTATCCTTCGCCGAATCTCCACCAAGATGTCATTTGTAGAGTTGACATTTTCTCCAAGGTAGATAAACTCCTTGACTACCTCTAAGTTGTAGCTGTCGATAGTGACATTTTGTCCTAGATGGTGTGCGACAGGTGGATTTTTTGTCGACAGCATGTATTTTGTTAGTTTAGACCAACTCGTTTCGCCTCTTCTTCAATTGCTGTAAGGGCTTCAATTACGGAACGTCGAGATCGTGCGATGATATCGACATCGTCCGCTTATCCCAGCAGTTGAACAAACTTAGAAAAATTATAACCTTCCCTGTTAACTTTGGCCCGACGTACTATCTGTTCTAAGACAAGATTGAAGAAATCACACGACAACGCGTCTCCTTGCCGAAATTCGGTGAAGGTTTGGAATAATTCGGAGGTTCTATTACCATACTGCACGGCGCATCGCGAATTTTCTAGTGTTGCACGACACAACCGGATCGGTTTCCTCGGGATCCCGCTTTCGGCTATAATTCGGTGCGATGGCTTTGAAGTCGATAAAGACATGGTTCGTATCGACTTGAAACTCGATGGTTTTTTTCCAGGATTTGTCTTAGTGTGAAATTTTGGTCTGAAGTGGATTTACCAAGCCGGAAGCCGCACTGATATTGGCCGATGTGATACCGCTTTAGACGTTCCCACAAAACACTGAACAGGATCTTATAGGCGACGTTAAGTAGGGATATGCCTCGATACTCGTAGTTGTTACAAGACATAGGATCACCCTTTTTGTAGATGGGACAGGTGGAGCTGATGTTCCAGTCGTCGGGCATGCTTTCGTCCTCCCATACTTTGCAAATGATCTGGTGCATTTTCCTTACTAAAACATTGCCTCCGGCTTTGTAGAGCTCTGATGGTAAGCCGTCTGAGCCAGCGATCTTGTTCTACGAGTATTTCTAAGCTGGGTCGAGGGACTATTTCACGACTGGTGGTGGGTTCTCATCTTGCCCTATCACTCTCTCTTGAGCATGTCCTTCAACCAACTGTTGGAAATATTGCTTGAATACATCCACAATTCCCTTTTGATCGTTAACGAGATTGCCTTCACCGGTAAGGGGTGTTTGTAGACCCTTCTTATGGCTTATAGCCAGGTTTTTGCTTTTTTTAATAAGCTTTGAATGTCCTTCCTGTTTCAGCACTCCTGTATATCCGTGAGCTGGGAGACTGCGTAGGCTCTTTTCTTTTGGCGCAGTAGTCTTTCCTCCTCCCATCTTCTGGCTCTATACTAATACCACGCTGCTCTGGTGACGCGTTGCAGTGTTTTCTTGTATGCTTCGGCTGTTGCCCTTGTCTTTTGCGCACACTCCTCATCTTATCACTGATTTCTATTTCGAGGTGGTTGGTAGCCTAGAGTGGTTTCGGCCACCTCTTTGATGGAAGTGTAGCAGTATAGCAGGTGGTGGGCAACGGCATTTCGGAGAGTTTTTCTTCCAGGCGCTTAATCGAGTCGATAATTAGTCGAAGATATTAAAATCTATGTGCTTTCTCAATTAAGAACCACTTACCCCTACAACTGAAACTGCCATTGAAACTAAAGGGAAAAGGACATTAATTACAAAAGCAATTAGCCAATCTATTCCTTAGATACTTAGATGCATGATAGTAAAATCCCCCATTTAAGTCTTACACTGATGACATGCTTAAGAACATTATTTTAGTTTTGAAGCTTATAACCAATTTATGAGCTTAAGACTAGTTTCTCAACAAATTCAAATCCCAATTTATATCTGCGACAAGGTCCAGGGGACTACATGAGACCACATGTAGTCACTTGCAGAACAAGTAGGTGAATCTTTCTAAGGTACAGCAAAAAGTGAAGTTATGTTAAGAAGAAATAAAAGTGGTCCCAGAACAGAGCCTTGGGGCATACATAAATTACAATTTTTTTTTTACAGTACTCCTTACCTTACATCGTCTATCTTCACTCTTCGTGATCTATTTTTAAGGTATGACTTATGCCAATCAAGCATAATCCAGCTTTTTTTTCAGTTTCTCTAAAAGAAAGGAGTGGTTAACCATGTGAAAGGCCTTGGTGATATCAATAAATAAACCAGCCGAACTTTTCTTACCATCAAGGTTAGACATAATTTCGGAACAAAACGGCAGTAGAGCATCTTCAGAATATTTTCCCTTCTGAAACCCAAGTTGGTTGGTACTGAAATAATTATTTTTTCTAAAAAAAATAATATTATTGTTATTATTAGTTTTTGAAAAACTTTGCTCAACACAGGAAGAAGTGAAACGGACCGGAGCCGTCTCCATCTACTGCTGCTGTACTAACTGGATCGCAACGAATCCAAAACCACAAAAATTCAACCTCCGATGGAAGAAGAAAAGTCCGCCCTTGAATGGGGAACAGTTGCGTTTTGAAGGAAAAGACGAAGTTATCAACCGATATTTTAGAGCTTGACATGCCGATCCAGATTTTCTTGTTTTGTGTCCCAAAGATTTGATTGATTTCATTGCAACACAAACTAATTCATATATTGTGCAAACGATCCCAATAATAGTTTTTGGATTTCCACAACAGACATTCAGCAATTTATTGGCATAGAGTACTCGTATATCATGTCCTTGATCCATCTTCCTCGAACTACCAACCATTGGCACTCCAATAATTCAAGAAATAATACCCATAGGGATGTTTGAAAAGATTCGTCGATTTATACATTTCAACGACAATTCCCAAAACTTGGCACGCGAACATCCGGAATTTGACAGACTGTTCAGACTTAGATTACTTGTTCAAAAGTTGCACCAAACTTTTGCCAAATATTCTTAAGAGCAATATCTTTCCGTTGATAAGCAAATATGCTCAACGAAATCAAGAAATATTTTGAAAAGATATAATCCGAAGAAGCCTCACAAATGGGGCTATAAGATGTACGTTCTTAGTGGTCTCTGGATTTGCATATAAAATCGAAACCGAAACTGACTCAGAAAATGTGGTACTACCCGACAGAAAAGACAGAGGCTATTCTATTGAGTAAGTTGCTGATGCCAACGGTGTGGATATAGCAACCGTAGCCTGGAAAGATAACAAGGTGGTTAACTTGGCATCGAGTTTTGTAGGAGAAATGCCAAAAGCACAGGTGAGAAATAAAAGATCATTGATGCAAATTAAAAAGAGTGTCGGAGACAGAACGGAGCCCTGAGGCACAGCATTTATTTTGTGAATATCAGACTCGAAACCATCCAAGGCAACTCAAATAGATCGTTTCGAAAGGTAATTTCTAATTCATTGAAGAAGAGTGTTGTCGATCCCAAAAGCACGCATTTTCGACAAAATATCCTGATGTAAAACTCTGTCAAATATCAAGTGCAACTATCTTGCTTTCGCCAGATTGATGTAAACTTTGGTTCCACTTTTCGATGAGATATGCCAACAAATCACCAGCGGACCTGTTGCTACGAAAACCGTACTACCGGTTATTGAGAAGATTTTCTGTTTTGTGATATTTCATGAGGTGACGGCTTATCAGCGTCGCCATGGCCTTGAAAAGAAGGGACCTAAATGCGATAGGCCTGTAGGAAAAGAGAAAAGAAGACGCTGGACAAATGATGCTGTCCATTTGCTCGGAAAGAGCTTACGCAGTGGTTTTGCCTGATTAAGAGAACACCTCTTCAAAAGGAGGCGAGATGTACCATCTTCACTGTCGGCTCGAGTTGGTTGCTCTTAAAGTGGACTTCCAGGCAGATCCCAGGGCCCTTAACTTTAATTTGACAAACAAGTAGATGTCCGGCTTGTAAAACCAAGGTGGCCTCAGCTAAGGGCATCATGTAATGAATATGAATATGAGTAGGGCTGCTGGTGCTGGTGCGGGTGCTGGTGCTGATGCTGATGCTGGTGATGGTGCTGGTGCTGGTGATGGTGCTGGTGCTGGTGCTGGTGCTGGTGCTGGTGCTGATACAGTACTGATACAGTGGAAAAACTGGTGCTGGTGCTAGTACTGGGGCTGGTGCCGGTGGTGGTGGTGGTGCTGGTGCTGGTGCGGGTGTGGGTACGGGTGCTGGTGCTGATGCTGGTATCAATGTTTACTGTGACAATTGATTTTTATATCACCAATGCATTTAGTATAAAAATATCAGCCAACTTTGAAGATCTCTAATTGGTAGATTCATTTGAGGAGCCGTCATGAATCTTAGGTCAATCAATTGATATTGTATTTAATAATTGTTGAATGACTTCAATGAAGTAAACATGATTGACTTTATCAAAAAAGTCGCCTTATGCTGTACATATGTGTAACTACAAACCTTGGCACAACATTGACATTTACCACAGTAAACAGACTCTCTTTTAGTAACAGGAAATTAAATTTTTCCCAAACAAAGAAAAAAACAAACTCTTCACATTTCAGCCAAATGAAAAAGCAACCAAAACAGAAGAAAATATCTTCAAAGCAAAATAATTCATAAATAAGAAAACTGAAGCATAATACAGAATTCTGCTTGGGCTCCTTGGGGACACCTTGTGCCTAGTGAATAAATTCTAATGTCAAGAACACACGTGTGCCTCTCTCTGTTCATTCGCATCCATAATAAAATGAAATATCTTCGTCCTTGGTCCTGGGAAATTAATAAAGATAACTTTCGTATTTTCTTTTTGCAGTTTACGTAAAAAACAGCAAAAATAGATTAGGCAGCCGGGCATCTGCATTTCAAATATGTATCTCTCAGCATCGTCCTTTTTGCAGTTGGACTTGCATTCGTACGAGTAATTCTTGAAATGCATCACTTTCATCTGCTTCTTTTATGTATTTATCTATTTTTGCCTTTTAGTTAATATAGTAGATCCTGGAGAACTGGTGGTGCAGGTCTTGGTCTTAGTCCAAGTCCCGCACTTGGTCACAAGTTAGTTTAGGGTTTCGTTTAATTTACATTTGATTCTTTTGCTTGCTTGTATCCGTTTTTGTTTTTGTTTTTTTTTGTAGATTTTCCCTTTTCAACAATTATTCTGTAAGTGTATGTGTGGAATGTAGGTCCTTCTATTACTGCTTTCAACTGCATCTGTGATAGAAAATAGTCGCACAAAAGATGTTTGTAGCAGAGATTCTTTCCCAAGGGGAAATGCAATTAAAAGTGCAGCAAATCATTCTTTCGTTTCGTCTACGGACTTTTGTTGCTCCTGATAGTGTGGAGTGGTTGTATGTAGTAGTAGTAGTAGTTGTTGTAGTTATTGTAGGAGATGGTGCTTTTCTTCTTGAATCGCTTTTACCACACCAGAAGTTTTCAACTTTTCACATTTACCAAGTGGTGTAGCCACTCCTTACTCGTATTTTCCTCTTTCATTTGGTCCATTTGGATTTTTTGAAGCAGATCCTTGGCTGTAAACTATTCTGCGCATCTTTACCGTTCTTTAAGAGTTTTATGATTGTACTGTGGGGCCAGTAAAACTAATTTGTCCCTATTTTTCTGGACTTTATAGGAGTGTTCTTTGGGGACCTACAAATACAGGGGTCGGTAAGAAGTTCTATCTATGGAAGGATGCTATTCGATTTTAAGAAAAAAAATTTGAGCAGATACCCCTTTTGTGGATGCGACAAACATAATTCTCTGCTTATAGACGAGTTAATAAGGTGCGGAAACATATTTATGGATTTGAAATTATTTATTATTATTATTTGCCGGGTTGATTACGCCGCAGGCGGGCTGTGCTGTTTTATAGTAAATGGAATGAAGTGTGTCGACTTTCTGAGTGCAGACATCTTAAAGGTTTCTGTTAGATTTAATCAGATAGATTTTGTTCTGTTATCCTATCTATCGACTGCATATGTTCATTGTTGAAGAGTTCATAGAAAAATTTTCTTGTCTGTACTTAAATAAAAAAAAATTAATTATATTATTTTGGGAGATTTTAATTTAAACCTCTTAGATAGTAGAGAAACTGAACCTACAAGGTTGGCAGCAGGTATGTGTTTGGATCATTTTTATGAAGGATTTGCATACTTCCCATTAAGCGCCACTGATCACTCAATAGCTGGTAAGCACTCTTCGAAAAGTACCAGTCCTAGAGAAGTAAATGGCCCCAAGAGGCAAAGACACAAATTGATTTCATGCCTAACCAGACTTATATCAAACTGCCCCTCTTCAGGACCCCTAGGAAAATTTAATAAAAGACTAAAACAATGGATTTCTAGTCAACTCCATGGAAAGTAACCAAACAGGCCCTAGACAACTGCAAAGCAGACATAACCGCCAACCAATAAATGCTATGGGGTGGGCCGGAAAATAAGAGGATGAAAAACTGCGACATCTACTACGGCAATTGTTATCGACGGCAAAGCAGCGCCTATTTGGATGCGGATTTGTTGTTGGAGGCACACTTAGGCAAGAAGACTTAAGTTTCTGGCATGTAAACGAGCGCCTCATTGCAATCCACATCAAGGCTAGATTTGCCAAGATGCTATTCCAGGAATGAAGTTCGGAAGTTTTACCAAAAAGTAAGAATAACATGCCACGGAAACAAACTCCGAATCGAAGCCTGTAGAGATGAACATGGGAACATCGTGGTACAATCGCAGTCGGTGCTGAGGATTTGGAAAGACCATTTCTGCAGCCTGTATAACGGCGATGACGAACCAAATACCGCTATCAGGCAAAATCAACCTTTCAACCTGGACGATGATGAACAACAATTCCGTCCACCCGACCTGGATTAAGTGAAGATGGCAATATCTAGGCTGAAGTCCAAATGGCTGCTGGAGCAGACTGCCTGACTGCTGAGCTCTCCAAAGCAGCAGGCGATGACTTGGTAAGGAGCATACATCAACTCATCTCTAAAATATGGTCGGAAGAAAGTAAACCCGACGAATGGAACCTCAGCATTGTTTGTCCGATTGTCAAGAAAGGGGACCCTCTGAACTGTGCAAACGAAAGGTATCAGTCTCCTTAACAGCGCATGCAAGATCTTATCTGCCGAATTGTATGAACCCCTGAAGCCGTTTGTCAACAACCTGATAGGTCCATATCAGTATGGTTTCAGGCCAGGAAAGTCCACCATCGACCAGATATTCACACTACGGCAGATCTTGGAGAAAACCCATGAGCTTCGGATCCATACACATCATCTCTTTATCGATTTTAAGGCCGCGTATGACAGCAGCTTTAGAGAGGAGCTAAACAGAGCAATCTCTAATTTGGCATCCCTTCCAAACTCGTCCGTCTGTGCAGAATGATAATGGAGAATGTATGCTGCTCCATCGAGGATGGTAGAGATCTCACCGAGACCTTTGATGTCAAAAAATGAATTAGGACCAGGCGATGCGCAGTTATGTGAGATCACTTGAAAGAAAAGTGCAAAACTCACGAGTAAACATAACAGACGTTCAATTAATCGCATACGCCGATGATATTGAATAAATCGGAAGAAAGCGGCGAAAATAAGTTAAACAGTGAAAGAGGGCAAGACCAACTATACTCGTAAGCTGTCAAGCAAATAGAACACTCAACACTGACGTCTCGGACAGGCCGTCACCTTTGACAGGTATAACTTTGAGGAAGGTAAGGGCTTTGTCTACCTACGCTCCGCTATGAAATCAGACAGCGACACCAGTGCTGAGATCATAACTCTTGTCAATCGACGCTTCTTTGGGCTAAGAAGACAATTGACTAGCAAAGCCCTCTCTCGAACAACAAAGTTACCCTTTGTAAGACCTTTATAACCCCAGTCCTTCTCTTGATGAGGGTGCTTTTGGCTGCTTCGGGAGGTAAATTCTTTGATGGTGAGTGGCGGAAAGAACACAACGACGAACTGTATGGATTTTACAGCGACATCGACTTAGCAAAAATGATGGTCCAAGAACTGATGGCTGAGTCAAATAGAGCGAATGGACACGAATGCTCCGGTCCAAAACGTCTTCGAATCCGTCCCCGAGAGACAGCGCAGTAAAAAAAGACCGAGACTCAGGTGGCCTTGCTGCGCCCAAAAATCGGAATCTATCGGAATGATTCGGATGCATTTTACAAAAGCTTTGGTTCAAAGTTATTGATCGCTCCTTGTTTCATGTTAAAATTTCAACATCAACTGAGAAGGTGTTTTGGAAAAATAATTTTTATAATTATTAAATGTCAACCAAATGTCATGAAATTTTGGCAGATAGAGTGAGAAGGGTTCAAGCCTTAATACGAATTTTCAGACAAATAGATTGGGCTTTTGGTTGCTGAAATATGGCTCGTATCCGGAATATTGTTTGCCACACTGTGAATAGTACATACTTTGTGATTTTTAATTAGAAGACTTACCCAAGCCCTTAACCGATTTCAAACTTGTTTAAGAAGACAAAGCTTCACTGAATGCAGTCAAAAGTTGGGTGCTGCTAAGGGCCTAGTTCAGAATGGGATCCTCTAGAAATTTTCCTGAAAAGATTCGAGCAAAAATTGTTAGAATCTGAACTTGAAATCCGGAATAAAGGCAGCATGCATCTATATCTCCAATTCGCCATCCCACCTACTGCAGCTTTGTTAAAGACGAAATTTGAAGAAGTTCTTTAAAAGAATTTACCAAAACACCTCCAGTTGGTGCCACAGTGCATTGTCTACAAGGATGCTTGAGTTTGTTTGCTCATTTAATGGTTTATAGCCCGTCTGCATTTCTAGGTCATCTTGCACTGGTTGCCATGAAAAATGTATAAATGTATGTATTCACGGGACGACTACTATAGATGGGTAGGAAATGCTTCTCCACCATCTACAACCATTTGTGTTGGCCAAAGTTCTGGTTGTTTGGAGTGTTATGCGAGGGTTTCATTTATTTTGTTGTTTAATAGGTGTACACCCTGGACCCCCCCATCCCATCTAACTTAACGTGCAATTGCTTCATTTTTCGGAACTTTAAACGATGCATAAAAATATAGGGTACGGAGCGAACATTTGAAGAAGACCAGAAGATGGTTATTCTAAGAAATGCACTTGAAGTGTGAATAATAATTTTATCTGGTTGTTGCGGAGGGGCAGGCAATGGGTATGGCTTATACAAGTTGAGGGTGCAGGTTTAATTAACGATCTGGAAATTTTATTCATTGGAAAAAGTAAAGGAAAGGAATCTCAAAGGAATTAAAAATGTTTTCTTTAAGATAGCGTTGTTAAAATTCATTTAACATAAGAGTACGTACTTCAGTAATTGAGCTCTCGTTTGTGCTTATAATTTCTTACTATCATGTTTGATTCAGTTTCAGTTGAATATGCTTTAAAATTGATCACAACCTTGAAGAAAGACTGCAAACTCAATTCATGAATCTGGAAAACTTTCCCTGTAACTAACATGTTACGTCTGCCATGGTGGCAAATATGAGCGCTTCTTAGAAGAAACGACATATGAGTGTGCAAAAGTGGGGAAACTACAAAATTAGCGTTGTTATATAATAAACATGAAATGTGCTAGTTGACGCAGCATAGTTCATGCTTATTATCTACTATCAATCTTTACTTATTACCAACCTTGCCAAGCAATTCTATTATACCAATCGCAGATTACATTCAATTCAGATTAGTTTTAAGCTACTTTTATCTCTCTCTCTTGTCTTGACCTCCGAGCTGTAAGCATCTCAATAAAGAAAATTAAATCAAGGTAACTTCTTTTATTAATATAAAAAATACTGTAACAAACGTATCCTAACCTCTACAGAAGATTGCACATGTCAATTGGTTGCGGTTTGGTTGCTAGACACTGGCTGGCACAATATTAGCCATATAATGCGGACCACTTTCACAGTTAAAATGATGTTTCTGTATACATTGACCCTCACACTGTAGGAGTACAACTCATGTTAATTGCACTTAAAATTACGAAGAGACTCTCTGCTGTACTTAATCAATTAATTTTTTTTGCTTTTATTGGGTTATTCAATGGCTACAAATCTTAGAACAACTTATTCGAAACGACTTCCATGTGCCTTCCAGCTCGACTTAGGATGATGTGGCCATTCATCGATTGCGAGACGCACTTCATGCATGGGGAAATTGTCTACTGCACGGACAAGGGCTCGCTTCAAAGACTCAATATTTGAGTGTCGAGTAGAGCAAGCCATGCCCTCTAATACTGACCAAAACTTGTAATCCAACGGGTTGAGGTCTGGACTAACAGCTGGCCAATCATCCGTTGATATGAAGTCCGGAACGTTGTTTTTGAGCCACAGTCGAGTGGTTTTTGCTTTGTGAGCCGGAGCAGAGTCTTGCTGGAAAGTCCATGGCTTGTTGTTGAATATTGATTGGTTGAGAGACTTCACAATGGGTTCCAAGACGGTTGATTGATGTACTTTGGCCGTTGTTTTGACTCCTTTCTCGCAAAAATGGAGCTTTTAACGCCATCGTAGCACACTCCCCACCATACCATTACAGACGCGGGATGGTACCTCTTTGAACCCTCGAGATCAGTTAAGATGCTTCTCTGGATGGTCGAGCATACATCGTTCTGCTTATTGAACGATTCTTCTACGGTGCAGATTTTCTCGTCAGTAAACAGAATTTGTCTGTGAGCGTTCTTGGCGTACCAGCTGAGTAACGCTTTCGATCTTCGCTTGCGTTTTTCCTTCAATGCGACCGTCAGCAGGTGTCCAGTGTGTCGCTTATACGCACTGAGTCCTAAATCTTCTTTGATGATGCGAGACATGGATTTTTACGAAACTTGCATTTCCCGCGACAAGATTTTCTGTTTTCTCAACGGTTTTCGATTGATTCGTTACTTCACGGCTTTGATCGCTTTCGGAGTTCTCACAGTGCGCAGACGGCCGGATCTTTGGCGGTTTCTTACTCCACCTGTATCCTTAAACAACTTCACAGCACGATACACAAAATTGCGAGTGATTCCAAGCGGTCGCAACGTCCTAAAGATATCGCCCTTTTCCATGTTGCATTTAAGTAGGCCAACTACAACAATACGATTTTCGATGTCGCCCCATTCCATCATTGTAAGCAATTAATGTCAAAAACTTTTTGCGTCACAATGAGGCATAAATCAATATGAAATGGATGCGTTGCATTCGTAATGAGTGAGTTCAGTTGTGTACCATTATTTATGACTTGACTAGGTACATAAATTCTCTGAAATATTGAAGGAGGTCAGGAAAACGCAGTCAATAGTTTATGCATAGGGCAGGAGAGAAGACCTTCTTTGAGCAATGAAGGACCATTTTATATTACAAGAGATCGCTCGGTATAGAGGGCCGTACATACGAAAAAAAAGGTCGAGAGAGGTCGAACTTGAAGAAGAAAGATGTTTCGCCTAGAAATAGCAAACCTCACGAGGACTATTTTCTTCACTAGGATTCCGAACTCACAGAATTATTCCAAGCACATGCATACAAACAAATGAAAAGGAGATCCCAAAAGCAACCGGCAGCCCCAATAGATCTAGTCAGCTGTCTTGTTTGAAAAGCAAAACAAAAAACACGAACTTGTCTTTTTTATAATTCTTCTTTTTCTTTTGGTAGTATATTGGGAAGTGTAACAACTTTCGATTTCACATCTCAAGAAACCTATCCTTATCATGGCCTTAAAGGTGCATCTCGGTTATCTCGGTCATCTCGGTCATTGCTTTCTTATTCTTCAGTCGATCCAGTTGAGGAAACAGCTGCAGCATGAATCTCAACGGCCGGCGTCAGCCCAGTTTCTTATGTAGTCGAGACGCCCGTCATTGACCTCAGAGGTAATTTCCCCAATCGAAAATTTGTGGGATGTGCATAGCAAAGCAAAGCAAGGTTTAAAGATCTTGGAAACATAGAATTCCACCTATGCACTTTTTTTGCTTGTTTGCTGTTTTGCGGTGTCCTGATGATCGTGGATCGATTCGTTTAATCATGACGGAAAAAAAAATTTATGATTTTTGCTACGTTGTCATGTTCTTCTTCAGAAGAAAACAAAAAGAGCACAAGAAACGCGCTGTCGAAGATATTAAGAGATTGTGCTCTAGACGTAACATACGGAAGTGCTACCAACATGTAAACAGGGCGACCTAAGGCAAGAAAGCCTTTCCAGAAGTCTGTAGAAATGGAAAGCGAAACCTCATAGTAGAGTCGCAGTTGGTGCTGAAAATATGAAAGAACTTTTTCTGCTGGCTGTTTGACATCAAAGAAGCCCAACTTTCCAGCCTCAGGCAGAATAGTCCATTCAATATGACTAAACCAGCAAAGCGGATGGACATGATGCCTTACCGGCGGAGTTAACCGAAGCCGTGCGAAATGACCCTACCTTTATTTCTTATATCTAGTCAGAATTAGAAGATTGTATGCCTGATGACTGTCTATAACATCACTAAGGACCTCACTGGTGGTAGGAACTCTAAAAAACATCCAGTGAATCCAATTAATTAACAAAATAACAGTTAATCTGTATTGGGGCAATCAAATACGGGCTATTAAAGCCATTAAACCGAATATGTTCCGCAGGCACTACGCAATTACATCAAAGGGTCGACATTAGTACGGAAAGTGTCGACTCAGCCGACGGTTTTTTGTGGTCGAAGATCCACAGGAGAAAATTCAATTTCTATGAGGTTTTTTCGAAGACGCGTATACCGGGAAAAATTCAGATCACTGTAACCTTGACATCGATAACAGAGCCTATGCGAGTCATTTCTATTTGACAGACGAACTTGAAAGTTGACGAGCTGACAATCATGGTACTCAATGAAGAAAATTGGTCAGACGAGCTGCTCCTAATTTTGTTTGTGCGAAGAGATGAACTCCTATGCATCCTCGAGTTTCTGAAAATTAAAAGTTAATAGGAGCAGACGTATCCCAAACACCGTATTGAGACACCTGCCCTAAAAAGCAGTAGATATTTATACGACGTTATTTAACAATGCATTGAATAATGCTTATTATCCAACGCACTGGAAAATAGCAATTGTACACTAGGATGTTTCGTTCAAATTTTCGTCGAAGTATCTTAACGAAAGACCCCGTAAACGTTGGGTATTAAATAGCATATAACGGGAAAAAACAAATAAAATCGGAGGGTACTTTTGGGCCTCTAACGGCCGCTGAAATTATTTAAAAAAAAATATTTTTTTTTTCTTATTTTTTAACATGGACCAGAGAAATGACAGAAAAATGGTGATCGGTGCTATTGACAAGGTTGAAATCCAAAAAATTCAAAAGCGACTAGATAGAATACGTAGTGCATTAGGTAGTCAAAGAGCTGAATCTTCTACTGTATCAACGTTAGAGCAAGTCAATACAGTCAATATGAAGTAGTGCAGCCACAGCTCTTTTTATCAGAGCCCTCAACGTCAACGTCATCAATTAAGCGGAATTTACTTACTCTACCATCCGTAGCAAGAGTTTGTGATCGATATGGGCTATCTGACTCCAGGATGTTGGAATAATTGAAAACACTAATAAGACTCTCGAGATGGAAACGATTAGTATAAGGCCTCGTAGAAGTATCATCTTCCGACAGGTGCTGGTTCCTTAAATGACGAGAATGAGCCTCTGCAGCCGAACATCTTGCAGCTGTGCTAATAAGTCATACTTCACGCCTCCCCGTGGCGCCATCTGGGAATCTCACTAGAGGTTGCGAAGTGAAGGGGGCAAATGGCGAGTTTCCTGCGCCATTAACCAGGATTAGTGTCGGAAAAACAAAAGAAGACCTTATCCGGCTCAGGCCGGAAAGGATTTCCAGGACTTAGTCAGAGTCTTGGAAAAAAGATGGTGGAGGACGAGCCCTATAAGGGCCAACGGCAGCGCTCACATCCCGAAACGGGTTACTGGCTTCGGTGTAACCGACCCCTCTTCCTAGGGGCACTCAAAATGGAACTGGTCCTCCAGGTTGGGGGTTGTGCCGCCGGGGTAACTGCCCGGCCATTTAAAAAAAATTAAGTTACGAAGCATCAACAAGCCTCGGATATGGACGGATCTACTGTTGACAACCCACGCAAACGATTTAAGGACAATGAGCTTCGAATATGCACGTGGAATGTTAGATCCCTTAATAGACCACGTGCAGCCGAGCAATTAGCGGAGGCCCTAGACTGCTGCAAAGCAGACATAACCGCCATCCAAGAAATGCGATGGCATGGGCCGGACAAAAAGAGGATGAAAAATTGCGACATCTACTACGGCAATTGCTATCGACGGCAAAAGCAGCGCTTATTTGGATGCGGATTTGTTGTCGGAGGCAGACTAACACAAGAAGTCCTCAGCTTCCGGCATGTGAGCGAGCGCCTCGTAGCAATCCGCATCAAGGCTAAATTCGCCAACATAAGACTTATATGCGCGCATGCCCCCACAGGGGAGAAAGAGGACGACACCAAGGATGCCTTCTACGAGCTCCTCAACAAGACCTACGAGCAATGCCCTAGGTATGACATTAGAATTGTCCTCGGTGATTTTAATGCAAAGCTAGGAAGAGAAGGTATCTTTGGTGGAACAATCGGAAAATATAGCCTGCACAACACCACCTCCGATAACGGATTCAGGCTAATCGACTTTGCGGCGGGGCGAAACATTGTCATGGCTAGCAACAGTCAACCAGATTGATCACATTACGATCGACGCAAGACACTCCTCCAGTATTATGGATGTCCGCACGTTCCGAGGAGCCAACATCGACTCGGACCATTATCTTGTTGTAGCCAAGGTACGGTTGCGGATATCCCAAACTACGCCAAGACAAACTAATGCTGTGAGAAAATTCGACGTCAGACGGCTACAATCGCAAGAGATCGCCAAGTCCTTTTCCGATCGAGTGTCTCTTAATCTCTCAAGAGGTCCAATGCCGCCAGCATCAACCATCGAAGACCATTGGAAACACTGCCAAAACACCATCAGAGATGCCGCTTCTGATGTGCTGGGTTTCACTCGTCCACCACAACGAAACCGCTGGTTCGATGATGAATGCCGGCGAGCACATGCACCTATGCGAAAAGCACGCAATGCGGCACTGCAAAAAAAATACCAGCACTGCTCGTGAGCTCTATGAGCGGAAGAGGAGAGACGAACACCGGCTTCTCAGGAGGAAGAAGAAAGAGCATGAGAAGCGAGCGATCGAGGAAATTGAGAGATGCTACTCCAGGAATGAGGTTCGGAAGTTTAACCAAAAGGGAGAATAACATGCCGCGTAAACAAACCCCGAACCGAAGCCTGTAGAGATGAACAAGGGAACATCGTAGTAGAATCGCAGTCGATGCTGAGGATTTGGAAAGATCATTTCTGCAGACTGTATAACGGCGATGACGGACCAAATACCGCTGTCAGGCAGAATCAACCAATCAACCAATCAACCTTTCAACCTGGACGATGATGACCAACAATTCCGTCCACCCGACCTGGATGAAGTGAAGATAGCCATATCGAAGCTTAAGTCCAACAAAGCTGCTGGAGCGGATGGCATGACTGCCGAGCTCTTCAAAGCGGCAGGCGATGACTTGGTAAGGAGCATACACCAACTCATCTCTAAAATATGGTCGGACGAAAGTATGCCCGATGAATGGAACCTCAGCATTGTTTGTCCAATTCTCAAGAAAGGAGACCCTCTGAACTGCGCCAACTACATACAGCGGCATCAGTCTCCTTAACATCGCATATAAGATCTTATCCGCCGTATTGTGTGAACGCCGGAAGCCGTTCGTCAACAACCTGATAGGTCCATATCAGTGTGGCTTCAGGCCAGGAAAGTCCACCATCGACCAGATATTCACACTACGGCAGATCTTGGAGAAGACCCATGAGCTTCAGATCGATACACACCACCTGTTCATCGATTTTAAGGCCGCGTATGACAGCATCTATAGAGACGAGCTATATAGAGCATTGTCTAGTTTTGGCATCCGTGCCAAACTCATCCGACTGTGCAGGATGACGATGGAGAATGCACGCTGCTCCATCAAGGTCGGTAAAGATCTCACCGAGACCTTTGATGTCCAGAAAGGATTTAGACAAGGCGATGCGCTGTCATGCGATTTTTCCAACATCGTACTTGAAAGAATAGTGCAAAACTTACGAGCAAACACAAGAGGCACTATCTTTCAAAAGTCCGTCCAACTACTCGCATACGCCGACAATATTGACATAATCAGGAGAAAGCAGCGTGATGTCAGTGGCGCTTTCGCGAGTATTGAGACGGAAGCGGCGAAAATGGGTTTAGCGGTCAATGAGGGCAAGACCAAGTATATACTGTCAAGCGAAAAGGACAACCAACACCGACGTCTCGGACAAAACGTCACCCTCGACAGATATAACTTTGAGGTAGTTAAGGACTTTGTCTACCTAGGCTCCGCTATAAATACAGACAATGACACCAGCGCTGAGATCAAGCGAAGAATAACTCTTGCCAACCGCTGTTTCTTTGGGTTAAGAAGGCAATTGAGTAGCAAAGCCCTCTCTCGGACAACAAAAGTCACCCTTTATAAGACTTTAATAATCCCGGTCCTGCTCCTGCGGCAGAGGCATGGACATTATCAAAAATGGATGAGGGTGTTCTTGGTTGCTTCGAGAGAAAAATTCTTCGGGCGATCTTCGGTCCCGTCTGCATTGACGGTGAGTGGAGGAGGAGGAAGGAGGAGGAAGGCCAAGACTCAGGTGGTGCACGCAAGTGGAAGAGAACCTCAGCCAACTTAGCGTGCGAAACTGGAGGCAGCTAGCCAGGGATCGAGCTGACTGGAGAAGCTTGCTGACTGAGGCCCAGGTTCACCCCGGACTGTAGCGCCACCTAAAGTAAAGTAAGTAAAATAAGACTCTCGTTATTGATAAAAATAAAATACATCGAGCTTTGTCAAAATCAAGAGAAAGCCTATCAAACCAATGCGATATTTTGATGGGCGAAAAGATAAAACTCTTACTTCCGAAGTGAGAGATGGACGATACTATCGGGAGGAGGTTCTTGAAGAACATATTTCCATTCTTGAATCCATATTCTAAGGCCATATATGGTAACTCCTAAATCTGGTACAGGAAAGGGAATAAGTAACTCAGTGCTTAATTTTTTCAAAAACAGAGGATTTGATTTGAAAAGAAATTCTTTGCATTGGATGTGACGACACTGCAACGAATACTGGCTGGAAAGGAGGGATAAATCGCCACATGGAAATGGAATTGGGTCGACCATTACAGTGGGATGTAAGCTAACTTCATGCAACTTCATTGCCACTACGACATCTCTTCATGAAATTAGATGGATCTACTTCGAGCCCTCGTGAATATTCTGGCCCTATCGTTAAGTCAATAACCGATTGCGAACTTACTGATGTTGCTTAGTAAGTGTGACCAAAAATGGACCTGAAATCGATCAAAAAATCGTTGATCAATTGAGTACAAAAATATCTTTTCGAAATGTGTGCAGCTATTAAATCAGATTACTGTTCTCTCGGATTAGCAAATCGACAGCCTGAGAAGAGATGGGCCACAACTGCAAATAGATTATCACCTCTGCAAAATGTCGATGAGATACCGTGAATGAACCGTCTGCTCATTACAGAATTTTTCACAGCGGAACCACCGAAAATACGGGCATCGTTTGGAAAGCCAAAAATCCGGTGGTATAATCTATCGAAGGAACGAAGCGCAAGATTTATCGCACTGACTAAAGAAGTATTTCACAATATAAATGGTATCGCAGACTCACTTAGCCCGCAAGAAATGTGGAACAGCATGCACGAGGAATGCATAACACTCGCAAAATCCCTTCTGGAGACTATCGAAATACCATCACGTCGGCAAAGAAACATGGTGGTGGAATGACGAAACCAAACGATCTGTGGCCGACAAGAAGAATGCATTTCAAGCGTGGACAAAATGCGATCGGCGCGACGATATCGATAAAGCTCGACTGGCTCTTGAATACGAGCGTCTTAAAAAGATCGCAAAGAAAGTCCTGGCTCGAACTCGAGCGGCAGCAGCGGAACAAATATCCTCACGATCGGCAGATAGAAGACAAGCTATACAAGAAGTTCAAACGTCGCACAATACTAAAATGCCAAATATTTTTCAGCTCGCTGCACAGAGGCGAAAAAATTCAATGGAAATAACCTCGCCGAAATACATAAAAAATGCAGACGGTCGCTTAGTAACAAATGAAAAGGAAATTTGTGACCGGTGGCTTGAATACTGCAAGGAGTTGCTTAATAAACAGTTTCCACGTGATATCGTGCCGACAGCTGGTCTATTCGAGGAGGAAGTTTCGGACTTTTCAATCGAAGAAATAAGTATAGCAATCGGAAAAATGAAGCGGCGGGACCAGTCAGCATTCCATCAGAGTTTTGGTCGAAGATGGAGGGAATCGGTAGCGAATGGCTATCGAAACTTTTAAATAAATTAAAATGTGGACAGCCTATGCCGAATCAATGGAGAAGTAGCTTCTTGGTTTCATTATACGAAGGAAAAGGCGACACTCGAGAATGCAACAACTGCCGTTCAATCAAGCCGATATCAAACACGATTGTGACGTCGTCGAAAGAGTCTTAAACCAACGTCTTCGGCAAATAATAAAGCTCGATACTAGCCAGTGTGGATTTGTTGAAGGAAGATCGACGGTGGACGCAATCCAAAGCCTACGAATAAAAATGGAAAAGCACCGAGATTCGTCTAAGGATTTACACATGACCTCGAGAAAGCATACGATCGAGTGCCTAGGGACCTCATATGGGCCGCGCAGAGGTCTCAAAACGTACCGGAAACGTATGTTAGAATAATACAAGACATGTACGGAAACGTGAAAACTGCGGTTAAAAGCTCTGCCGGACTAACGAGAGAATTTCCAGTTGATGTCGGAGTGCATCAAGGAAGCGTACTTAGCCCTTTCCTCTTTAACGTAGTATTCGACTATCTTTTAAAAGACTGCATGCGCGAAGCAAATGACGACGCAGTTATACTAAGCGATAACGTTGAAGATTTGCAGAACGCCTTAGATTCATGGAGAAATGCGTTAGAGAGAAACGGGTTTAAAATAAGTCGATCAAAGACGGAGCATTTGACGTGCCCATTTGCGCATCCGTTGCGACCTGTTCCGGATATAATGTTAGACGGAATAGTTCTTCCGAAAAGCACTATCTTTAAGTACTTAGGATCAATCGTTAACATGGAAGCGAAATGTGACGACGATGTTAACCAAAGAGTAAGTGTGGGATGGATGAAATGGCGGGAAGATTCGGGAATGTTTTGCGACCGAAAATTTCCACTTAAATTGAAGGGGAAACTGTACACCACTGCTGTTCAACCAGCTCTTATGTACGGTTCACAGTGCTGGCAAATGCGTGACAACGCCTGGGGTTAACCACTGAAACGATCCAGGACCGAACAGCATGTAGACGCGTTCTGCGGTCTGCGACATTAGCCAACCCCATAAGCGGAGCAGCAGCGAAATGGGAAACTCGTTACGCATAAGTTCGTATAACGAGGAAGGGGTTAATAAAAGGATGAGAAGAAGAAGAAGAAGAACGATGGGACATGCTATTCGGACTAACCCTGCCAATTTTCTGTCAATTAGCTTACTGCCGAATATGTCAAGGTATTCGAAATGGTAGTTAATAGAGCTCTGCTGAGGTGGGTTGAGGATAACAGAATTATACCGAATATGACACTATCCATACCGCGACGAAACTGATTTCCGACACACAATGGAATAAAAGTAATAACCAATGTACGGATGCCTGTCCGATCTTCGATACTGTATGGTAAGAAGCTTTTCTACAAGTTGACTAGTATGGGCATGCCTAAACCTCTTCTATCTACGAGTATATATGATCTATAGCATGTTTATGGAAAAGAAATTCGTTGTGAAATGTGGCAAATCTTTGACATTAAAAATGGCTTACAGCAAGGAACGGTTATTTCTCCAATACTGTTCAACACTTACACAAGCGATCTAGATCCACCATCATTCTATAGAGTACGTAGACGATCTACTGGCGTACAGATCAAGTTTAAATATTGGTGTCATCACCCCTCTTTTGCAGCGTGATTTGGATCAAATTAAACGGGTATTGCGACGATAACTTCCAAAGGTGGGAAACAATTTTGTTTAGAATTCCAATGAAAAGGGATACCAGAAATAGCTGGCGAAAATTTCCCACCATTTGACAACTCGGACTACCATTGGCGGTGAGAAGCGTAGTTAGGTACATTGGTATGCGGCCCAATGAGTATTTATATTTCGACAAACATATAGATGCTTGTCTTGCTGGAGCCAAGAACGCTTTAGCCCTGATAGGGTAATACGTTCCTTCTTGCCATAAAGTAGTTTAGGTTTAGATAGGTGGTTTTTCGGGGAAAGACCGAGCTTGTTAACACGAATGGGAGTCTTCGAAATGTGATCGGCAATTTCTGGGTTCGTTCAAGTTTCGAAGGCCCGTGTGCACGATGTTGACGAGTGTAGGGTGCCCGAAAATGCAATCTAGATAAGGGTTAGAGGCAACAAGTGCTTGCTACACCATGATCAGAAGTTTAAGTCTTTTTTTTCGAAATGTTCTAGGAAATCTGCCTTTAGGTCGAAGGCAATAATTTTAATATACTTGTTAGGTTTAGAGTCCTCGGTAAAAAGCAGTAGGCTACATTAAGACAGTATAATTGTTGATGAGGACCAGCCTTTTCGATGAGAAAACATTTCCCCACAGTGTTAAACCGCCTAGGCGATAGCGATTTGTTCTCGAGCTCGAATGCGAAGCAGCAAATTCTTAATTAGCTACAGCAATCAAGAGCCTAAAGAAAAGCAAGGCGGTAGGTATAGATGGCATACCTGTCGAATTATTTCAAGAAACGCACATTACGTCGTCAAATTTTCTGCATCCACTTATAATGAAAGCATAGGATAGCGATCACTTTTCACAGGAGTGGAAAAGGGAAATTTAATGCAATGCGGCAACCGGAAAAATTAATGCGTTCTCCCGGCCGTAGCCAAAATAATAGATAATTCTAGAACAGATCAATGAAAAATTAGATCAACTCTCGACGTTGAACAGACAGGTTTTCAAGCTGGATGCTTCTGGGTCGACCACATAAACATCTTACGAATAATTATGGTGCAATGCGTTGAGTACAGATCGCCGCTTCATCTGCTGTTTATCACCTTCAAGAAGGCTTTTGACAGCCTTGAGCAGCAAAAGAATCCCAGAGAAACTTGTAGCTATTACCAATACAACATACGAGGGCGGTCAGTGTCACGTCCTACATAATGGTAAAGTGTTGGAGGAATTTAAAATCCAAAGTGGAGAACCTCAAGGGTACATACTGTCAGCACTTCCATTCTTGTTAGTTATCAGCGATGTACTCCGCGCAGCATTGAAGAGAGAAAACTGTGGAAATTGTTGAACTATGACATCTTAACCACACTGACGATGTTTGTATACTTTTGCATCGAATAATGGACCTCTACTTGATGGCCCACTATCTAGAAGCTGAAGCGAACATACTGGAACTCAGAATAAACACAGCCAAAACGAAGATCCTCAGCACTTCCAACACCTGCGCTCAACTTTAAATTGCTGCACAGAAAGTCGAAGAAGTTGGTAAGTCTGTTTAGGAATGATCAGAACATTCTTTCTGGCTGAACTATATCTCCAATGAATGTCTTTAAATGAGAACTGGCCTAACCATACGAAGGAGAAAATGACAGTGGATTGGGCACACATTACGGGGCGAATGGAATGTACTCCATCCCCACACCCAGGCTTGAAAGAGCAGAACCGTCGAAGAGGAATCGAGCTCTTTGGGAATACGTTCGATGCAGCTCAAATTTATTGTATATGTCCGAGCGATGTGGCACACAGGTGTTGTTGAAATGCAGTTCAGAAACAAGAAATCGTTGCCGTTTCCCCTAGTCGAATGCAATCTATGAGTGATGTGTCGTAGTTCGTAAGAGAAATCCAGTCCAATATTTGGGCGATATTCATGTGCTTCGATTTGCCAGACATTGAACGTACTCATTCCCATAAGAAACCCATGTGAGGATGTGATTTTTACTTCAATTCAAGACACCATTTTCCCAAATTCTACTGACTTGAACTCGCAGAGGAGCGTAATAAAATTTCGACATTCTCAATTGGCAAAAACGACATGTTATCTCGAGCCCCAATAACACCCAATCGAACCCTTTTCTAAAAGAACAAGTCCATCAAGCACTTATCTCCTTATCAGTCTCTTCGGCCCTGCTTCTGGAGGCGTCGGCGGTGGCAGTTCCAACACATCTCCGACGATTTTTTCTGCAGCTTGTTGCTTTTTGCGCCTGGTGACAAACTGATGTTTGTTTTTGCCTTATTGAGTCATTTGCCCCAGATATATGAACTCCATTTGAACCATTCGGAAAGACATATCACCACCCATCACCGACGAAATCGGTGGAAAGAAAAGAAAAGGATTCATCTACACGTCGTAACTCATAAAATTTGATACATCTGGCAATGACATGACTAAAAGGCTTTCATTATCGATCGAATGTCATTGTCGAAGCGACAACAGAGGCGTCGGCTGTTCGACCTGATAGGATCCTCACCAACAATTTTCTGTTCAATGATTAATTACACCCCTAAGCCTGCCATCGCTTTTCCACAGCATTTACCCATCTATTTATGCCCAACTACCACACCCACCCCCCTCCAACAAGTACAACACAACTGTTTTTGTTTCAATTTTAAATATGAAGAAATAAATTCGGAGATTTGTCAACGTGGTGCGTTGTGGGTCGGTTGGTTTTTGTATCTTTTGTGGATTCCTTCTTTGGTTCGATACTTGTGTTTTTGTTTTTGCCTGCGAAAAAATTGTTTTGAAACGATTCTAGGTTGTTTGCCGGGAGATAATGAAATTTATGGCACAACACGCGACCTTTAGTTAATGAAACCTCCAATGAGGGTTGGTAGTGTTGCCAACAAAAATCTAAAAGCGTAGATATATGAGTACACGAACGGTACTCGTACTCGTATAGTCACATATTTTTGTTTATTGTCTAAGGGCTATAAAACAAGTTCGACCGATTTTGCACATTGTAGGTCCCAACTGACTCCAAAGCCCCATGCTAATGATACTCATAGCACTTGCGACGAGTACTCACAATTTGTACTACCAATTTTGTTGGATAGCATTTTAAGCTGCACATGGGAGCCTGCTGCGCCGTGGGGTACGAGTAGCGCGACCAGATTTCATGAAACTCAGAAACTAATTAAAATTAATTATATGACATTTTTGCCAATTTGCCCAGCTTTTGGGTTGGTGGGGGCGATTGTACGGGACCGACGGATGATACGATAGCTCGAACAGCTAATTTTATTCAAATTTATGCAATTTTTCATGGCAGCGTGAGTGCGAGTAAAGCAGCGGTTGGCGGTGAATTATTTTTATTTTTTTGAAGTTTCAGTTTTTTTTTTTTTTTTTTTTTAATTTGTAGTCGGTGGAATTTGTTGGCTGTGGATGGAAGATTGGATGAGCCCCAGGACGTGGAAGCAGGAGTTCTGTATGGAGATGATGAGAGAATTACCGGTTAGTGGAATTTATTTTCAGTTAATATGTGCGCAGGTAATAGGTGTGTTGGATTTGGCAAATTTGCTTCATAGGAAATTTTTCAATGGCTTACGTGGATTATGCCGTAGAAAGTTATGCTAAAATTTGTATCTAAAGTAAATTAAAAGGAATTCAAATTGAATTCGGGGAAATGCCTTTAAATTTTGCTTATCTCTGCACATTTAAGTTAATTTTCAAGCGTTAGCTCTTTCCTATAAGCTAGGTGAGTTATCTTAATTAAAATCTTCCAGAAATTAGCAGAGATAGATTTACTACGGAACGGTAAGAATGTACACGGGTCGGGTAAGCAGTGTACGTTGCCAAGCTGGCCAATGTTGCAACCATGACTACACATCAATTGTGATTTAAAGACTTATAAGCGCGAGAAAATAAAAAAATATTTTAGTTCTCTGTCAGGAATGACTGAATATCAGATCCAGGGTAAATGGCGGATGGACTCACATCTAGTGGATGCCCTCGGCGGGTACAGGGCAGATATCATTGCCATTCATGAAGTGCAGTGTCATATGTATACAAAGGTTGTAATTTTTTGCAGACTTCACTTCGACATGTAAGCGAAACTTTGTAGATAACAATATGCATCAAGCCCCTATTTGCCGCCATCACCTTGACTTGGCTCCCAAATAGGAAAATGACGTAGCAATCATAAAGCGTCCAGTAAAACCTACAAGCAAAGTCTGAAGTGTGGCGTTAAAGTCCTCTTAACTGGGTTTATTGCCAAAATAGGAAGCGCAAACACTTTCAGCAGTGCAATCGGGAAGCACAACACAACACAAAAATACTTGAAATGAACTAAGGCTAATTGACTATGCTGCGGGGCGGAACAATAGTCAAGCGGGCCCACCTCTGTATCCACATGGTCAGCTTATTATCAACAAAATTGATAATTCTGCGATCAAAGTAAACCACCCCTCCAGTGCTATTATAGAAGCTTCAACCGCAACAAAGCTAGCCTTTCGCGTACCCTTCAGCACCACTACAGCTGAAGAAAAATGGCATCAATGGGAAGAGGCGAACAGAAATGCCGCAACTGATGTGCCTTCTTTTTACTAAGGTCGTTGCTGTTATTAGACAAAATGAACTATTCAACCTTAATGCTGAAAATCAAGGACCCGACCACTGAATCAAAATGAAATGAGGATAGCCACTTCTAGGCTTAGGTACAGCGAGGCTTCTGAACCAGACGGCCATTCTGGCAAGCTATTTGAGGCAGCGTATAGTGGCTTGGTTGATAGCTTGCACAAACTCATCTACGAAATTTTACTGCCAGAAAAGATGCCTGTAGAATGAATTCGTTTGCCAGTTTCTCAAGAAAGATGACCCAGTTGGGGTCAGAGATTACAACGCTAACAGCCCTATTTGCGTCGTTTTAGTTCGTTGGGTGCTGTAGAAATAGGGCAGGCACTGAGAGATGTCAACCTGGCGATATCGAGTGTTGCAACTATCTTATACACATCAATTGTGCTTATTGTACCTCCACGTTGTAACCGTCGGGTACTGTTCAATGTCCATCTGGACTGAACTTCCTAAACTTATAAGCGCGAGTGCTGACCAGCAGACAAAAATAGCAGTGCTGTACACGGGACAGCGGATGAATGCCTCATATGGAATCAACGGTGAAGAAAAATCCCGGAATAACACAAATGAGTTTTAGCCGAACTACTCTGACATATTTGAAGCACAAGCCGATAAGGATTTCCAAAACTATGTCAGAGTCTTGGAAAAAAGGTGGTGGCGGAAGAGCCCTTAATGGTTATTGGCTTCGAGATAACCGCCGCTCGTCTAGATTGCGAATTGTGCCACGGGGGAAACTACCCGGTCATGGAAAAAAATTGTTGGCGATGCCGGGAATTGAACCACGGACCCTCTGCGTGGTAATCCAATGAGCTAACCATCGCGCCTTCGCCACAACCACGGACCGGACAAGAAGAGGATAAAAACTGAGACATCTACTACCGCGATTGTTATCGACGGCCAAAGCAGAGCCTATTTGGATGCGGATTTATTGTTGGAGGCAGACTAAGGGAAGAAGTCTTGATTTTCCAGCATGTGAACGAGCGCATCAAGGCTAAATTTGCCAACATTAGCGCGATATACGCGCACGCCCCACTGAGGAGTAAGATGACGACACCAAATATACCTTCTATGAGCTCTTAAGTAAGACCTACGAGCAATAGCCCAGCTAAGACATAAAAATTGTCCTAGGGGAGCTTATTGCAAAGCTAGGAAGAGAGGGCATCTTCGGTAGCACTGTCTGAAGGTATAGCCTCCACGTCACTACCTTCGAAAGCGGATTCAGGCTACTCGACTGCGGTGGTGCAAAACATTATCGTAGCTAGCAACCGGTTTCCATATCTCAATATTAACAAAGGGGCTCTGAGAACTCGTGATCAATCAATCGTCAAACAAATTGACCAGACATTCCTTTGGTATTAGGGATGCCCGAACGTTCCGAGGAGCCAACATTGACTCGGAGTATTACCTTGTTGTAGCCAAGGTACGGTAGCAGGTATCCCGAACAACGCCAAGACAAGCTACTACTGGGAGGAATTTCGAAGCCAGATGGCTACAATCGCAAGAGATCGCTCAAATCCTCTTTTGATCGAATCCCTCTTAATATTTTTAGAGGTCCACTGCCGCAAGCATCAAGCATCGAAGACCAGTAGTAACACTGTCAAACAGCCGTCAGATATACCGCTATTGATGTGTTGGGTTTCATTCGACCACAACAACGAAACCCTTGGTTTGATAACGAATGCCCGCAAGCACATGCAGCTAAGCAAACCGCACGCAATGCAGCGTTGCATATACAGACCAGTGCTGCTCACGAGCTCTATGAGCAGAAGATGAGA